>CM073761.1:104282053-105572053 GCA_037127475.1 Arma custos
TCTTTTGTTGTGACCGTGGCGAGAACAGAGGATTGGTCAAAATTAAAGTTATAGTTTAGATGCAGTTTGGTTAAGGTTAGAGATAGAAGTCCTGTGTTGTGATAGTCTTCGGAAAAAACGTTATTTTTAAATACCAAACTACTCATCCACTGACGTCTTCCCTTATCAGATACCCAATAACTATCAACCAACGCCCAACGAGTCAAAATATTTTACTCTCCAGCAACTTCCCTTCACACATTATCCACGAACTCTTAAACCCTCTTGAAAATCATATTAATACTATTTACCCCTCTCTGAATTGAAAATAACCGAATCCCAGCCCTGACATTTACAGATCCCTTCCTTACATCCCTTTTCTATCCGACAATATTAACAATTTCTGCATCTTCTTTTTCTAATCTTCGCCTTGGTTTTAAACCTGTAAATAAAATAAATTATTCTTTCTATTTTCGATAATATTTGAGTTTTTAAGGAGAAGTAGGGTATCAGCCCACTTCTCCCTACTCAGGAGGAGGGACTGCCTCCTCAGAGCACCCTGACTTACTCCCCCATCCGGGGTGGCTACCTAGGAAAGGTGATCCTAACGTGTGTTCTATAGTAACCTTATGTTAGTATAATTGAAGTGTACTGTTCTGAGTGCGATGGTACTGTCTACTGTAACATCGATATTAAACCAACTGAGACTATCCTTAATGAACACAAACTAAGGTGGTTTGGACATCTACTTACGACGGAACCAGAGAGCAAGGGAGACTTGCGAGACCCACGCGGAAGGAAAAAGTCGCAGAGCAAGGCCTCGTATATCCTGAGAAGAAAGCGTAACGGATGCTTTCAGGAGAGGAATGGACTGAAACCGAAGAAGAGAGGTAGTTCAGGAAAGAGAACTTGGTCCAGGCTCTATAAGAAGGACCCTCACTCTGCAAAGCGGTAGGTGAGGGAAAGAGTATGATGATGATGACAATAAACTATCCCACCTTTTTACTAATTTAAAAGATTCAATATTCACTAAAAACAAACCTCTCCAACATTGTACTGTATCCCTTACCCAATTGTACTTTCTCTTTCATTGGTGAAACAAATTACCATTTTTACAGAAGGTTGTCACAACATAGGACACCTATCTCGATCCGTAACCAATCTGCATCATGCTTTGACACTCAACTATAACTTTAATTTTGATCGATCCTCTGTTATCGCCACAGTTCTCAATCACAACAAAAGTCTCATTGCAGAATTCATCTACATAAGCCTAGAACATCAAAACTCACACATTTCCACATTTCCATGATCTACAGAAATAAAATAGACCTCATCAAAAAGAGCTAACTTCCCTCCTTCCAGTGTTACCCTCCTTGTTAATGCTTAACCTGTTAACACTTGTTAATACTCCTTTTACTCATATTTTTAATTTTCAAACACTCTGTTATTCATTTTCTATTTTACCAATATTAAAAAAAAATCTTTTTGATTGTTTTATTAATTTAATTAATTAATTTAATTATTTAAGGTGTTTAAATGATGTATAACATTTCTCAAACACTTTTAGTTTATTGTGTTGATTTAATCTATTTTTCCCTTAAGTGTAGCGTTACCTCGACCCTTTAACGTATTTTTCGAACTTTAAAAACGGCTTAGTTTTGTGGTTGATAGCCTACCCAGTCACATCGCCCCCCCCCCCCACCCTCTGCTAGGTAATTTCTTTTCTCCAATAATATTTCCATCCTCCACCCTTTCACCAATAAACATAACATTCCTTATATTTCGAAATTAAGCTTTTAAATTAAAAAATCTTTATTTTTCTACCAACTTTCATATATTATCATTTTTATTACATAAATATAAAAATCATTATTTATATAAAATGTCATTATTTCCTTTTCTTTATGGTATTCGTTTTTTTCTCCACATTATTATTTATCATATTATCATGATTAATTTTCATAAGTTTCTCATCTTAATTTTATTCAACTAAATTTTTGTTATTTTACATTTCCACACATATAATTTTCTAATACGTGTTATCAATTGTTATCTTACTGATCTCATGTAAAATTAACATATTAAATTAATAAAATTTAATACATACATATATTTTTTTTATGAGGAAGAAACTGGTCCAGGTGGAGGTCAAGAAAATGTTTGGTATAGGGAGAACTGTTTATTGGTAAGCCAACGTTTCGACCCACATAGCAGGTATGTGGTACATTCTAATACATAGTAAGAAATAACAATATATATATTTATAGTAATTAATAGAAATAAGAACCAGAGGGGATTGAATTATATAATGATACTTTTTATTGGATAATCCATTCCACTTTATGCCTTATTATTATTTACCATTTCTTTTATTTCTTGTTATTCCTTACAAATCTTATTAAGATAGTTTTTATAAAATTCTTATTAGTTATTCCGTATAAAATTCCTCATAACTCTATAAAATTTTTATATGTGTATACAATACCTAATCTCATTTTTATAATTTTGATTCATTTTTAATCTTTATCTACTATAATTCTGTTCTATAATTTTAACTATATATTTTTAATAATTTTTAATCTTCATTTACTATAATTATGTTATGATTTTTAATTTTTCATTTGTTGGAACAGTACCTCTTTGTTAATATAAAGTACCTCTTGGTTATTATATAATTCAACCCCCTCTGGTTCTTATTTCTACTAATTACTATATATAATATTCTATCAATATACTTACAGGTATTGTTATTTCTTAACACGTATTATTTTAATTTATTTGTATCTTGCATATTTAGCCCTGAAGAATACCTGCTATGTGGGTTGAAACGTTGGCTTGCCAAAAACCAGTTCTCCTTATATAGAGAATTTTCTTGACCTCCACCCGAACCAGTTTCTTCCTCATATATACAAGGTCAACTAATATTATTTAATATATTATTCCATGCCTACCAGTGATAACAATTTATTTTGTTAATTGATACTCATTACTTCTGCTTATCTAAGGTATTTACGGGTTTAAATGGACAGATTTTAATTACCTATATTCACTGATAAGAACTGGAATAAATTACTTAAGCTAAATTGAAAATCTTACCTTGAATTGATTAATTACTTTTATTAACTACTAATAAACCTGTTATCATTTGAATATAAATATGGATAAACATCAGGCAATCAATAGATAAGGCAAAATACATTTCACTAACATTAATTTATTATTAACCACAGTTAAAAGCAATAATATAAACAAATTGATTTCAATTTGAAACAATATAATGGACAAATGGAACATGACAAATGGACATCTCAATAGAAAAATAATATAATAAACAGATTAACCTCAATATAAAATAATATAATGAATAAATTAATTTCAATAAAAAACAGTATAATGAACAAATCAAAGAAATTTATCTTGAAAATTTACATTTATCAAATATTAAATATAATTATTAATTTCTTACTATCAAATGTCTTTATGATTAAAACATAACCAATTAACAGATTAAATCTATATACATATAGCGCTTTGAATTTATTTAATTTAAATTTTATGAACTCTAAACAAATTGTAGTTATCGACATATTCTGCAGAATAATGCTATATAGTACTTGCGTTGATAGACGAGGTGATCCTTCTCCCCGTGATGGTCAATCTTCTTTCATGGCTTGAGATGGAGCGCTTGATGTTGCTTGATCGAAGGGTTGAAATGAAGTCTCCTATGTTACTCGCTGAAAGGGTTGAGCTGAAGTGTCTGTTTTATCTATGGAAGGGATAGGTGAGACTGCCGACCCCTAGCGGCATTTTACTTAAACTCTTCAAAGTTCTCTAGGAAATATCCTCCGGTTTTTGTATCCAGGTTTATTAAGGAATGATTATATTCTTCTTCATTAGACGATAGTTGCGTCATGTATCAATATATATATATAATTACAAAATTAAATGCCTGCCTTCTTTCTCACCATTTCTCCTAGGGTATTGAACAATGGATCAGATGTTATGATGAGCATCGAAAGCAATTCTATGTTCGTATGGATAGAAAGGAAAATACATAGAAATTTGAGTTTCCTGACTATTTTTAGATTTCTTTTTCTATGAACTGTGACCAGAACTTCCGTCACAACCCCAATACTTATCATTGGGAACGATGAATTCGAAACCACACTATTTAGGACATCTACTATGTGCTAAATTGTTTTATCCAATAGTAGTTTTATTTCAGCACAAGTTTTTGTGACTACAATATATTCCTTAGGTGGATAACAGGCTTTGATTTACTAACAGTAATACGACGGCAAGAAGTCATGACCACTTCCTAGTTAGCTTAAATTAATGCGTTGTAGATTTATGTAGTAGCCTCATGTGTCAAATCCACTTAATTGCCTAGCATCTTCCAACTTGAAGAATTACTATTAAAATTAGAACTATCAGATAAAAGGAATTAATTTTTATTTCTAATTGCTTTTGCAATGTTTCTTTTCCCTCCTGCACTTCTGGAGCTTTCACCAACTGAGCAATACTGCCTGATTGAACAAGATCCTTTACTATAGGTTTCTTTTTTTAAATGATGCCTCGTCATGTTTTTCGCGGCCTTCCTACATTACTTGTACCTTGATATGAACTACACGTTACAGTTTGTTGGACTTCAAATCTGATGTCCTTTTCCAACCAATTTCCATTATATGCCCAAAACTGCTGATTTGATTTTCTCGACATTTATCAGTAATTTTGGAGGTATAGTTAGTTTTAATTTTCCTTTAAGAGTCTTTTGTAAGGTTTGGAAAAATTAAATTTGATCGAAAAGAGTTGTAACAAAAAGAATTTTTGGTGTTTCAACCATTCGTAAAAAAAAAAAAACCTTAAAAAAAGTACTCTAAAATAAAAATTAAAAAATCTTGTACTCGAGTCTACTGGCTACAATCCGTCTTATTATTAATAGAAGAAATGCATCTCTTAAATGTAGAAAATTCAGCTTGGGTACAAATGGGTACAAGTTATTACCTTTAATCCTTTGTGTATTTTAAACATTTTTCTTTACTATAGTTTACTTACACAGGCCAACAAAAAAAATTTTTTTTAAAACTTTTTCAACTTTAATAGTTGATCTTTGTAGATGTGTTTGTGCTGAATCTAAATCTGAACTTCGTTTTTTATTGTCACCTATAGTTTTCCAGCAATATGCTTTGCATTATATAGTATAAACCCCTATACGGTATACGGGGGAATCAATGAAACACTATGTTACATCATAAGCATGGTTTGTATTTACAGTGGCTACTTAAAACAGTGATATAATATGCTAATACAGGTTTCATTTGTCAACTGGAATTGGTCTATACTTTCTTTCTCTTTTTTCTTTGAAGCTTTTTCTACGATGAGTCGCTGGTTGAACTTCTCGGGAAAGTGACCAACAGCAGTCCCCCATCATGTTGGTGTTCCAGCGACCCTGGTAGCGTTTTCCATCACTTTAACGTCCTGCTGAAAACACTCACCTTGCTCCTCACTAACATCTCCCAAATTCTCCGGGAAGTAATCAAGGTGGCTGTCCAAAAAGAGAACTTTCAGGCTAATCAAACATCCTAACTTTTTAAACCTCTGTAACATGTTAGCTAAAATAGAAACATACTCTGGGTCTTTTTCATTTCCCAAGAACTTTGTAACGACTTGCTTGAATAGCCATGCTTCTTTCTCAGTTAAGGTCATTGTGGATTCAAAGTTAACATCAAACATCATTTTTCTAATTCAGGTCCAACAAAGACGCCTTTTTTTAGTTTAGCTTCTGAAAGGCGTGAAAACTTTTGGCAGAGATACTTGAAACATGGTCCATCTTTAGGCAAAGCCTTTACAAATTGTTTCATGAGGCCTAACTTTATATGTAGAAGTGCAAGAAGCACTAATCACCAAGTTTAGTTGGATCTACGAGGTTTTTGCATAGAATGTTATTCTCACCAGGTTTTAAAGACTTTCTTACAGAGTAGCCTATTCAATTTAACACTGTTTCTACGTTTTCATAGTTTTCTTTCTTATGTACAGAATGACCTACAGGAATAGATGCATACGTGCTACCATTGTGTAATAAAACCGCCTTTAAACTAGTTTTCAATCAATCAATAAATAACCTCCAGTCTTCCTTTTTGTATTCAATACCAAACTCCGGGAATGTCTAAGCAGTACACTAAATCACCTTCTTGTTAAAAAAAACTTGGAAAATTGTTGCTCTCTCTTCCTGTACACATAAATGCTGGTTCCAACCACCAACAAGTTCTTTTCTTTTAGTCTAGAGCCAAGCAATTCAGCTTTTTCTTTCGTTAAGCCAAGAACCCTAACCAAGTCGTTTAGCTCGATTCTATCTGTTTTATTGTGATGGGTGTCTGGCATCGATTGCATATAGGTTACAGGGTCTTTTGTAATCAGATAAGTATGAGTCAGTCGCGAGTGGCCAATTCTTAATCTTGTAAGAGCAGTTTCTTCTCTTCACGTTGATCTCACTGAGGTCTTCCAGTTGTTTGTATTTGTCTTTATTTCTTTTAATTTGCTATTGTCAACATTGTCCCACATACTTTGCCATGCAGCTTTGGTATCGGTGTACAAAATCCATAGGAACGGTATAATAAACCCATATTGACCCACAACCTATATGTAATAGATGCCAGACACTCATCACAATAAAACACATTATTGAAGAATGCCCAGACTACAATAAACTCATGTTGAAATGCAATCTCAATAGATCTCTTAAACAATCACTAAATGACTAAGAAGATACCATAAGTAGACTACTGAAGGAATCCAATCTACTGAAAACATTATAATATAAGCAGTACAATGCAATTTAGTCACATTCAAAAATGTGTACCACAAATATCTCTACAAAGAAAATAACTTCAGAATATTAAATTCACCTTTATTATTTATAATTAATATATAACAATGTGAGTTATATGGAGACCTAACGATATCGAGCTTCATCAGGATTCAACGCATTAAGTGGCTGGGCCACGTGTATAGGATGGAGGAAGAAAGGACAGCTAAAAAGCTGTATACAGGAAATCCGGATGGAGTAAGACTTCGAGGAAGGCCCAAAGCTAGATGGAAGGATGCCGTCTGTGAGGATCTGAGGCTGAGCAAGGTCTCCATCACTCGAGCAGGCGATCGGGACGATTGGGGAAGAGCTGTTGAGCAGGCCAAGGACTTCTTTATGAGTCTGTCGCGCCAATAATGTAATGTAATGTAATATAACAATGTAAATAATTTAAGCTTGTATTTCACTTTATTTAGGTTATCTCTACGTATATATTTATAACTATATTAGAGAAATACTACCAAATACTTATTTCATAAATAAATCATTAAAAAGTACGTGTGTGCATGTGTATGTACATATATATAAATAAAAAAATGGTGTAAAAAACCGTGCAGTTAAAGTGCTTTACCAAAAACCCTAACCCTAACCCTAAACTCGATTTGAGTAAACAGTTTAGGCTCTACATTTTCTGTAAAACATTGGTATTCTTCATCATCTTGTTCATCTAACTCCGATTGCCTATCAGAAAATACTTCCGTTGGAATAGAATTAAAATTATCTGATGGTTCAGGGACCGAGAAATCTACACCGTGCCGTATTGGTCAGATGGCAGACAGAAGGTTAGGGTAGCTTATTACCTTCTTGTTTTTTGAGTTATGACCAGTAATATCGACACTGCAAAAGTAGCAATCATCAGATTGATTTCTTGGCTCCCTCCATATCATAGAAACAGCAAATTTAAAGGTTTTTTCCCCCTTTTTTGACCATTTTCTTAGATCTTCGACACATACATAACATACCTTATGCGGGGCCCAAGATTTATCCCGATCACCAAGTTTAGTTCCAAAGGATGATAGATAAATCTTTTTTACAAAGTCTGTAATGTTTCTTTGGTGTTTTTTAATCACAAACTCACCTCAAATATAAAAATTACTGTCAGCAGAGTTTTTACAACATCGATTAGACATTGTACTGAGCACATGCACAGGAAACGTGAAAGTGAGGTTAGGTTGACTGTAAACCTTAACTAAACATTAGCTGTTAATAGAAAAAAGAATCAACCTTTTTTGGCCAGCAAATGTGTTTCAGCAGTGCTACCAACTTCATCCACAGCAATAGACTTAGTTTTTCAGTTATTTATTTTGAATATTAAAGCTGTTCAATTCTTTAAAAATTGCTTAATTTAATAAATTTAACTATAAAATGTGAATAAATTGTGGGTGATACCGCTTTTTTAAGATCATATTTGGATTCAGCACCCTAAAAACTATAGGAATAAGGTATTTTCAGTACTAACGTTTTTTCATCGTTGGCCTGTGTTATCAAAAGATTTATTTAATTGGGAAAAGTTAGCTCTTATCAGTACATAGAATATCCATATTCAACAATTTATTCATATGAAATTAGTAAAACTTTAATTTTTTGTTGTTGAAATGATGCCTGGAATACAATTAATTTATTCTATTTCTATGAATTTATTACTTCGGACTCTATTACTGACGAGATGAAGTTTGCCAGGCATAAGCATATATTAGATTGCCATGTTTTGAAGTATTGTTTACATTATTCCAATAAAATTTTTTAGAATTTTAAACATGAATTTTGTCCACTTAGCTTGTATTAATCGAAACACTCTGCGGCAGATGGGTTCGTACTACTTTAATGTCATTATCATAATAATCCGTGCAAATATCAATTTTGAAAGAGTTCTAGACACTTTTCTAGCTTAATTAATTATTTTGGTTATTACTGTTTATTATATTATTTGTTTGCTTATAATATTCGTATTCTAAATTATTATTAATAAACTATTTTTGTTACCTTTGTTCTTTCTTTTTTTTGTCTTTGCACATCTTTTGATTTCATTTCAGATTATTTTTATTTTATTTGTGTATTTCTTTTGTTTGATTTCTGTTCAATTTAGGAACCTGGGCTTGTCAGAATCTGCACCCTGGCGAAATCTTGCCTATCAAGGTGACTTTTAATTTTAATCTTCTACCATTTTTAAGATTCTAGCGTGAGACAGTCTGTGTAATGAAGCATATGCCATGAAATGATTTTTACATTTTCCATAAAATAGTTGTGTTTTTTTTAAACACTTTATTGAAACATTACAACCTGCCACTTGTGGGCAATAAGTAATGGTGCTATGTAGCTTACAATCATTCCATAGCAAAACAATGATATAAACAAAATAAAATAAATGTATAAATAAATACATACATGCGGTAATAAAAATAAATTAATGCGAAAATGATAATAAAATAAAGTAAAAAAAAAAATAATGTAAGTTTAATGTTCACATTCATACCCTATTTACAATTAGCCTGGGGTCCTCAAACTAAGCTTCTTCCCCAGGAATGAGGGCAAAGCAGGAGTCCGGAAGGCCCCAGCCCCCTATCCCAGCCGCGTCATTAGCATTAAACGCCAATGGAAGCTGGTAAAGGGCGCTTCACACACACACACACACACAAGTCGTGAGTGAAGAATCTGGCCAGTGCCAGTACTCCAAATAACATATTATATCAGGTCACGGGGCCATTGATGGTTTAGATGGCGGGGTGGGTTATATGGATGTGTGGAACTGGATAATCACTGAGCCAGGGGGTTGGGATGACAGACAAGGTTTTGGTGAAAGTTTAAAAATTTAGTAGGGATGAGGTCGAGGACGAAAGGAATGTTGAGATCATTATGGAGGGTTTTGTTGGAGACATAATAAGGAGCATTGACAATAGTTCTCAGGACTTTGGATTGAAAGGATTGAATGTGTCTGATTTCGATTTTTTCACGGTCCCCCACAGTTCCATGAAAAGTTCCTGTATAGTTGGCTGAATCGTCTGTTAAGTTCTAGTCTTTCGAGTCTGATATGAGAATTCGAGTCTAGGAGGAAGCCAAGGTATCATACTTTGTCGGAAATAGGTAGGACGGTTTCATTTAAATGGACGGAAGGACATGCGCGGACATTCCCGGCGAAGTTTAAAAGTCATGTGTTGCATTTTTCTTCGTTGACTTTGGTTACACCAAATTTCAATGAGTGAAAGGTGCCTTTGGAGATTCGAGGAAGTCATTTTGGGATCTGGATGAGATGATAGGATGGCTCTGCTAACGTTGCAAGGAAGGTTTCAGGAGTAGTAGGGATATCAGAGGTGTACAATATGTATAGGATAGGACCCAAGATGCTGTCTTGGGGAACTTCAGCTTGAATTGGGTAAAGATTGGAGTATTCGTTACCACAGCGTACTTGGAAGTGCCTCCCATACCCGGTCGAAAGCTTGTGTTACGTCCAGAAATGCGCGTGTTCAGTCTTGTTCGCTTTCAAGAGCAGAGGATATGTCATCGAGAACTCAGAGACCCTGCTGGACCGTCAAGTGCCTGGAACAGAATCCAAACTGATGTGAAGGAATATCATTGGATTAAATTATGGGTAGGATTAGTTTCAGGGAGATTTTTTCAAAAATTTTGGAAAGAATAGGAAAAAGGATGATTGTTCGGTATGATGAAGTGACATTGGGTGGTTGGCCAGGTCTAGGGAATAGGATAACGGATTGTTTTCACAACAAATAGAAGTAAGTGGTATGAAGGATAAATTTCTATAGATAGGTAAGGAAAATAATCGCTTTTTGAGGAAGATGTTGAAGGATCTGGGTAGTTAGAAGGTCATGTCCAGAAGATTTGTGGACTTATAACTTTTGTAAGAGGAATTTTATCTCAGAGGGATTTACACCTTTAAGAGGTAAGGATAGAGAAATGGGTGGAGAGAGGAATTCATTAATATTGGGAACATGCGTAGGGTGGATTTCAGAATGTGGAATAAATGTATTTGAAATGTGTTTGGCAAATTCTTCTGCTTTGTCCTCATCTGATGCAGCTCAAGAACTGTCTTCACGTCGAAGGGTATGGGAAATAGAGTGTTATTTAAGGATTTTTTTGGTTCCATTCCAAAGGGAATTATTAGAAGCAGATAGTGTGGAAAAGCGGGATTTATAGGATTCGGATCTATAGGTTGTCAGGTTCTTTTTGTCTAATTTGGTGAAGTAGATATACAGTCTCCGATCTAGAGGATGCCTGGTTCTTTGCCAAAGGGATCGGTAACGGCGTTTGATAAGGATAAGATCCCTAAGATGGATTTTTCTTTCGGAATTTAGAATAGAATAGAATAGAATAGAAAAGAAACTTTATTCTGGGACAAAGTCCCTTTAGAATAACAGATATGAACAGGAATAAAAACATAATATTTATCTGGCCAGAAGGCTAAATGTTACAAATCATAAAGCGTGAAAACATGACAGAAAACAATTTAAAAAGAAATATATAAACAAAAATAATAGTAAGTAAATAAATAGTACAGATCTTGACAGGATATTAAGCAATTACAGAGAATAGATAAATCCAAAGCTTTTGAAATTGAATGCATGAGCTAGCATTCAATAATTTGTTTACATGATGTACAGCTTTTCAAAGAGCAGAATTAAAAGAACTAGATAACACAGTTTGTTATTATATACATTGTATTCTAAGCAAATGACTAACCTACCTAGAGACTATCCTTCTGGGAAGCTAATAGATGTTGAAACAGCCAGGATTTGAATAATGATAGAGAGGGAGTATGACGGATATTAGGAGGGATTGAGTTCCACATTGTGGTGGAGCGGGCGAGAAAGGAACGTTCGAATGCTTTAGTTCTGTGTGAACGTATATAGAGATCAGAAAGGCGGGATCTTGTTTTATGGTGTTGCACTGATGATTTGAATTGGAGGAGACTGTAGATATATGAAGGGTGTTGAGAGTGAATGGATTGGTATAAGAATGAACAGAGGAAATATTGTCTTCGGAAGGGAGGGAAGAGCCACTTTAACCCATCATAGAGGTGGGAGACGGGCGATCGCTTCGGAGTACCAAGCACAAATCTTAGAGAGCAATTCATTATTCTCTTTAATCTGTCTTCGAGCATTTTAGAGAGGCCTCCATATACCACGCTACAATAGTCAAAGTGGGGGAAGATGAGAGAAGATACGAGAAGCTTACGGGAAGATTGTGTAAGGAGATGACGAGAACGATGGAACAACTTCAGGGAACTAATTGTCCGTCGGGATATTTGGGCGATGTGGGATTTCCAGGAAAGGTTTTGGTCGATGGTGATGCCTAGGTTTTTCACCGAGGAGGTAAACGTGATAGGATTATCGTTTAGGAGTAATGTTGGGAGGGTGTGGATGGATGTAAGGAGGGAATTGGAACCTAAAACAATGGCCTGAGTTTTCAATGCGTTCAATTCCAGTTTGTTCAGCTTTGCCCAGGCACAGATCCTATCCAGGTCTTCCTGAATACTAGCGAACGCAAAAAATAGCTCGGAAGGGGGAAAGGACAGATATATTTGGAAATCGTCAGCATATAGATGATGGGAACAGTGGTGAACAGATTTAGGGAGATCATTGATATAGCAGTTGAAAAGAAGAGGAGAGATACTTGAGCCCTGTGCCACGCCTGAGGAAAGAGTGAGGAAAGAGGAAAGGGGCTGATTGGGTATAGAAACTGCTTGAGATCTATCAGAGAGGAAGGATTGGAACCATCGGATGGAACTGTTAGAAAAGGACATTGATTTGAGTTTGCTAAAAAGGATAGAATGGTCCAAGGAATCAAAAGCTTTAGTAAAATCAAGAAGGATAAGCACAGTTAGTTTTTTGTCGTCCATAGCGGTATGTATGTCATTGGTGATTTTGGTAAGTGCCGATTGTGTGGAGAAACCGGGACGGAAACCAGATTGAAGTGGGTCAAGGAGGTTGGACTGTTCGAGGAAATTTGACATTTGTGACTGGACTATTCTTTCTAGAGGCTTGGAAAGGTTTGAGAGGATTGAGATTGGGCGGTAGTCTTTGAGTGAGACAGGGTTAGAGGATTTATTAATAGGATGGACTATGGCTTTTTTCCAGGAGGCTGGGAATACTCCGTTTTGCAGTGAAAAATTGTATATAAAGAGTAGGACAGGTATAATATCGATAAGGCAGGATTTTAGCAGTTTGACAGGAATCCCATCGAAGCCTGTGGAGATGGAGTGGGATTTCAGAACAGAGGAAATAATGTCGTTGGGTGAAATGTCAGCGAAGTAAAAGTTGTCAGGGTTGAAAGATGGTGGTAGGGAAAATACGGGAGAGGATGATTTAGAAGTATTAACTGAGGTGGACAAAAAATATGAGTTTATTTCATTGGGAGAGGCTGGAAAGGGCCTAGAACAAGATGAATTAAGAAGAGAAAGCTTTCGAAGGAGATGCCATTTGGATTTAGAATCGGGAGCAGATGAAAGGGCTTCGTGGAAGTATTTGGTTTTTGCCTGCCTGATTGCCGACTGTGTCAGATTGCGGAGGGCCCTAAACGCTTGATAGTCGTCAGTTAACCTTGTCCGTCTAAAGCGTCTTCGGGCCGCATCACGCTTCCTTTGAAGATCTTTAATTTTTTGACACAACCAGGGAGCAGGCTGGTGACGGAAGGTTGAGGTTTTCAGTGGGGCATGGGTGTCAAGGATATATTTGAGATTGGAAGTAAGTATGTCAACCATCGAATCAATAGAGGCACAAGAATAAATCTCTCTCCAATCCAAGGCTTCAAGAGAGGGTGAGATGTTCTCTGGGGTGAGAGCATCTAAGTTGCGAAAGGTTACGGTTTTAGGTAGTATAACAGGAGTTTGGATATTGTATGAAATATGGATGAGATCATGAGAGGACAGAAATGGAACGGGTAATTGAGAGGAAGAAAGGAGGTTCTGCCGTGAATCAATGACAAACAGGTCTAACCATGTGTCGGATTGAAAGGTGTGATGGGTGGGAGAAAATGGGACAATGGAAAGGTGTAGAGAGTAAAAGAGATTTTCCAGGTATAGTTGATCGTAGGAAGTTAAAGGAAGGGTGGGGTGAAGATGCAGTTCAAACTGCTAGCTGGATCAAATTGGTTAAGGAATTGATGGCATCATCTAACTCCTGAGGTGTTTATAGGGAAACTCTGAGGTCAATGGTGTCGGTTGCAAGCTGGTGAGATAGGTTCCAGTCAACTGGTCCTATAAATGATGGCAGAGGAAGTTTGGATATTGGGACTATAGAAAGGGTAAGGATCAAAGGAATGTGATCTGAGGACAGTTCATCAAGACGTTCTATGGAGTAGTTTAGGGTACCTTAGCCAGCTTGAATGAAAAAGTCAAGATCAGGATTTCGGTTTGGGACAGTGGGCCAATATGTAGTGGTGCCTGGAGAAATAAAACTGTAATTATAGGAGTTAAGTGCAGAGAGGAGGATGCGATCTCGGGTGTTAGTAGTTCTTGAGCCCCATTGTTGATGTTTCGCATTAAAGTCTGCACCTAAAAGGAAATTAATGGAGTTCAGGAGAGAGCTGAATTGGGAATAGGAAATGGATGTATTAGGAGGGCAGTACACCGATGCTAATGTGATGGGAAAGGAAAAGGTTTTGATTGTAACAGAATGTTAGAACAGAAAACAGAGGCTACAGCAGCCTGAAGGAGATTGCTTGAAGGTAGGGAAAATGACTGTTGGGAGAGGGATTGATGGACTATGACAGCAGTACTACCGTGAGCAGTCCGGTAGGTTTGGTACTGTGTTATGTTGAGCTTCTGTTTACTGGTCAGTCGAGTTTCTGTAATTAAGGCTACATAAATTTTTTTTATCATACAGTAAAGATGTTAGTTCGTCAGTGTGGTTTCGAATACCATTCGCATTCCAAAGGAGAATGGATAAGGTGGATGTCATTTAAAGGTCTTGTTGGACAGGAAAGAGATGGGAAACAAGATTTGTTAGGAGAGATATTAGTGATGTGACCATGGATTTGAACTCGGAGAGGAATGATGTGAGTAGTGTTGTGAGAACAGTAATATTTGAAGGAGGGAGGATATGAGGGATTTGATGCGGGTATTTGGATTTTAATTCATGGAATATATTGGTTGTTGGGTCTGGTTTTGTGGTTGTAAAGGATTGATTTGTGGTTTAGAGAGGTGTTTTGGGGGTTCGGGTTGTAGTGTGGCCCCGAGACTATTTGTTTGTTGACCACCTGACATTTCGGCATAGGAGACAGCTTCATCTACAATTTTAGAAGGCTGTTTTCTTGAGGTCCTCACTTCGTTGCTGGGCCGACGTGCTGCCAGAACATGTGATTTTATATTTTTGTAGGTTTGGCAACCTTTATAATTGGCTGGATGGCCTTGAAGACATAGTGCGCAGACAGCTGGTGTTTCTCTCGGCTTGACACACTCTTCATTTTTATGCGATTCTCCGCATTTGACACATCTTAGAGTATGATGGCAGTAGTGCCTAGTGTGCTTGGCAGTTATGACATTGCATAATGTCTTTCTTTGGGTATGGTTTTTCGATTTGAACCTGGGTATATTCAAGTTTTTTTTTACCTTTTTTTTTTACATCTTCTGATTTCATTTCAGATTATTTATGTATTTCTTTTGTTTGATTTCTGCTAAAATTAGGAACCTAAGCTTGTCAGACTCTCCACTCGGGCAATGAAGTCTCAGGTCAACCTCCTGAAAGAAATAGGTTTACAATAAAAAAAAAATTCAATATCCTCAGGGGATGATTATGGTTGATCAGAGAATTTCGTTGAAGTTATTATGTTTCTCAGTTCAATTCAGTGTTCCTCAAGAAAGTGGAATAGTTTCCTATTCCTAGTCCTCTACACCTTTTTTACTGTTGACATCCTCATAATGTTTTTGCAACATTTTCCGATGATATTGCTATTTTTTCATTCCTCTCGAATCCTTTTACCTACAAAGGCATCTCCCCTAGATTGAACAATGGTGCAACAATTGGTGTATCAAGGTCAATAAATTGAAATTATTTTTTTTGCCTTTTCACGTCTTCTGATTTCATTTCAGATTATTTATGTATTTCTTTTGTTTGGTTTCTGTTAAATTTAGGAACCTAGACTTGTCAGAATCTGCATTCAGGGAAAAGAGGTCCCAGGTCAACCTTCTTCCATAATCCTTCCACTGTTCTATGGTGTCCTGGTTAGTTTCATTAACATCCCCCACCCTATTTGCATAAATGACATCCCACCACTTATCCAACACTCCCATTATCATATTTACGTTAATGATTTTCAAATATACCTGTCCTTTTCTCCTTCTGACCTCTTGCTAACCACGGAAAAATTCCAAGATGATTTTAACCAAATAAGTCAGAGGGCAATTGATAATAAGTTAAAGTTGAATGTGAAAAAAAACCAAGGCCACAGTAAGATGGTCGAACTACTTCCTTAAAACAATACTCCATATCCAACCCTCTTTCTAAATAATAATCCCATCAAATTCTACCCAACCGTAAAAATCTGATATTTATTTTTGACCAAACCCTCTCCTGGAAAAACCATATCTTTGAAATCTCCAGTAGTACCTTCTCCACTTTAAAGCGTCTGAATTACCTTTGTCTGTTTCCATTTGAAACCCTTTGACTTCTAGTTACTTCCTTAATTTTCATCTCATTTAGACTGTTGCTGTAAAGTGTATGAAGGTTTCTTTGAATTTATATCAATACAACACTAAAACGGTTGATCAATTGCTTTGTTCGTTTCATCTTTGGAATCCCGAGTGTACACCCCCCTGTCATCCATATTACGAAGAGCTGAAATAGCTTTACCCTTCCTATTGCCGTTAGTACCTCCTAGCTTCCTTTCTTTACCAAGTTATCCAATCCCGCCGATCATCATACATTTCCGATCTCCTTTAATTCAAAACCTCATTGCACTGCCATAACACCCATTCTCGCCACTCAGATACAGCATTCCACCGAACAGGTTTTGACAGAGCTTTCCTTACCCAACACTCGTCCCCGTGGAACTTTATACATTCTTCTATTGGTCGTTACACTAATTTTCCAACCTTCAAATCCCTTATATTCAGTCACTTAATATCCTAGATTAATATTTTTATTTAATGGATGAATGATGAGTTATAATGTGTGTGTGTGTGTACATAAATATATATATATATATATATATATATATATATATATATATATATATATATATATATATATATATATATAAAAGAGAGTGGCATTAGTTACTAACCTAATAACTCAAGAACTCCTGAACCGATTTTGAGGATTCGCACCAAGCACCAATTAGGACTGGTTTCCGGCCAAAAAAGAAGAATACCCAAGAAAAATCGAAATCGGTCCAGGTGTTCTTTAGTTATACTCGTAGTAATTTTTTTTTTTTTTTTTTTTTTTTTGAGTTTGCCCTAAGGAGGGAAGGCTTAGTTACCAGGTAAGGATGAGTCATCCAAACACCCAACGTATTCACTTCATTGCCCTCTACTTCCTGGCCTTTCATCTTCCCTAATTAGGCTAAAAGGGTGACAAACGTTTGTATTAAAAAAAAAAGAAAGTCATTTTTAGTGCGAGCACCATGAAATTTTAGATTTAGCTTCTACATTAAAAATAAAGAAATATATGTTTTTTATTTTTGGAAAATCGACCCCTAAAAGAGTAAAATACGAGAAATCATAAGATGTTAAGTTAATAAGTAAGCAGCCTTTAAATTTTAACATAAAATAATTGTATTCATAATTTTGCAAAATCAACCCCTAAATATTACAGTTTTGGATATTATATCCAAACGGTGGATTTCAATAGAAAACTTATCGATAGTAAATATGCCATTTAATATCTGATAGGACAGTTTATTAAAATCTATTAACAAAGGGACTAGCATTGGTTGGCTGGCTGAATTCACAAATGCTCTAAGTCATCTATATATATAAAACACATACATAAAATAGAGTTTATACATATACATACATAAAATAGAGTTTATACATATACATCTATATAAACATAAAAGAGAGTGGTGTTAGTTACTGACCTAATAACTCAAGAACGCCTGGACCAATTTCATTATGAGTCTTTACGTCATTCATCTAGTCTAGTGGTTACTTATATATATTGACTAGCTTTTGCCCACTACTTCGTCCGTGTTGATTTCTATTTAAAATCAACACGGACGAAGTCGTGGGCAAAAGCTAGTCTATATATATAAGTAACCATTAGACTAGATGAATGACGTAAAGAAAAGGGGTTTTAGGGCAGAATAACGACACGCATGTAGATAACAACTGACTTTATTTCTCTTATGCTGGTCTATATATATTCAATTAGAAGTATTATAAACTAAGAACAACAAATCTTAATCCTAAACTCCTATTGATATTTCCTAAGTACAAGTGTCTATTTACAACAGCTAACTCTCCCCCTCCAGTTCCTTCACTCAGAGGAACTCCTAAAAAAAAAATACAAACACAACCTCATTAACTATAACATAACTACTAACTAATAGTTACATAGGAATAAATACAAAGAATATAACCTGAAAAATCAGAAAAAGAACATCACAAAACAAGACTTCCATGAGATACAAAATAGCTCAAGTACTACCACAATATGTTACAAATTAATTGTCTTCTTCACCACTTTACAAAGTAACTAAAGTCAATCATTCGAGTAAGTAAAATAAACCTTTTTCCAGTCGTATATTTTTTCTTTATTTAAAAACGTTTCAACATTACTCTGTCATCTCAATTTACATTTCTTATAAGTCCTTTACCCTTATTTAATTTAAAAATATTCTCTAAAATTTTTTTATAAATTTGTACATTTTCAAGCTTTTTAGTAGATTGTCAAATAATTTAAAATTTTTCTTATAATACTTAGAGTTACAATGTACTCCATGGTCATTATTGTTCAATTCAATTCAATAATCACCCTCACGTTCTCATTAGCCTTGCGTAACCTAGAGGTCTTTAATCAATTTTTCGCGAACCTTACACCATTATGACGTCTGTTCGGCACGTCTCCGGGAAAGTTGCGCCAATAATTCCGTGGTAGTAACTCAGTAAATCCCCACGATCGCCTTGGTTGACCAAACACAATCTCGAACAGAGATAATCCCGTCACCGAGTGGATCGTATTTTGGTAGGCTATAACCGCTCTTGGCCATCTTTAACCGTAATCTGGGTATTCTTGCATATGCTGATGACCTTGTATTAGTAGGAAGATCGCTGATTCTCCTAAAAGAAGCTTTTGAGAGGCTGGAAGTGGAAGCTGGAAAAATGGGGCTACATGTGAATGAGGAGAAAACCAAGGTCATGGTAATAAAGAATAGAAAACAAAACCGACCACCTCATTGCTACGCTTTTGGAAAATACACTTTCCAACGCGTGTCAAGTTTCCAGTATTTAGGAAGTCGTATAAATGAGAATTTGGATGAGGAGGAAGAAGTTAGAGCCAGGATAGTATCAGCTAATAAAGCATGTTTTGGGATCTCAAAGCTCCTGAGTAGTAAGCTCCTTAGCCCAAAGTCCAAGCTGATGATATATAGAACCATCATTAGGCCAGTAGCGACATACGCTGGTGAAACCCTCACACTGAATAAATCCAAATGGGCAAATATTCGGCCCAGTGCGAGATAACGACCAACTCAGAATCAGAAGGAACAAGGAGCTGAGTGAGTTATATGGAGACCTAACGATATCGAGCTTCATCAGGATTCAACGCATTAAGTGGCTGGGCCACGTATATAGGATGGAGGAAGAAAGGACAGCTAAAAAGCTGTATACAGGAAATCCGGATGGAGTAAGACTTCGATGAAGGCCCAAAGCTAGATGGAAGGATCTGTCTGAGCCGTCTGTGAGGATCTGAGGCTGAGCAAGTTCTCCATCACTCGAGCAGGTGATCGGGACGATTGGGGAAGAGCTGTTGAGCAGGCCAAGGACTTCTTTATGAGTCTGTCGCGCCAATAATGTAATGTAATAACCGCTCTTGGCATGGTGTCGTATGAATGTAGATTTCGCCCTAATTTGAGAAGCCGAAGGTGTTCCTCAAGAGAATTATGAAGGCTTTCTACCGTGCATCTGCCCTTTATATGGTGAGGGGTATTCAACCGCCATGTAATTCCCAGGACAGTACTCTCTTCTCTAATCTAAGCGTTGTTAAACTCACGCCCGCAACCCGAAACAATCTTCTCGGGTACCCCGTAACTTGAGCACCTGCATGTGCGCACTGCAGCACCTCCTCCCATACCGCCCTTGGTGTCTTCTCCTCTATAGGATAAGCCATTGCGATCTTGCTAAATGTATCGATTGCAGTGAGCCAGGACTGTTCCTCATTCCAATAAATGTCCAATTGCACACTTTTAAGGGGCTCTAGTGCTGTGGGGGTAACTACTTGTTCCGCCACCGCTGGTTGTCTATCGTATTTCCCACTCTGACACACAGAACATTGATCAATATACTCCTTAACTGTGCTGCCCATGGCTTTCCCATAGTATAGAGACGCGCACTGTCTCCTCTATCTCACGGTGATTTGATTTGCCCGCATGATGATCAGCAATAATTTGCTGTTGGGTTGTCGGATCGGGAACGGTTTCAACCTGACGTAAACACCGTATAACTGGGAAACTGACCCCTATTCTCTCTTGCCTCCATAATCGCTGAATCTTCTCGGTAATGATTTTATTACCCGAAAATATGTGGCACGTATGGCCGGGGACACCGAATTCTTAGAATAACAATACAGGAATAATTTATAACCTAATATGTCTTACAGTATAATATAATTCATTCAATTAATTATTACAATTAAATTAATAAATGAGGAAGAAATTTAAAAAATGATACAATATAATAGAATGATATAAATGTAAATGATGTAACTATAAAGAGAGAAACAATTAGTATTTACAAATATATGAATGTGTGTGTGTGTGTGTGCATGTATATTTTGTTGTTGTTTTGCTTTTCATAAAATTTGTAAGTACCAATTGTTTCTCTCTTTATAGTTACATCATTTACATTTATATCATTCTATTATATTGTATCATTTTTTAATTTCTTCCTCATTTATTAATTTAATTGTAATAATTAATTGAATGTATTATACTAAACTATAAGACATGTTAGGTTATAAATTATACCTATATTGTTATTCTAAAGGGATTATTCCCAAAATAAATAAAGCCTTTATTATTATTACTATCATTCCACGCATATACGGTCCCATTCTGTTTTAATTATATACATTTAACCTTCTCAGACGTGGTCCATTATATTCGCTGCCTTCCAGACATGACACTATCATAGAACCCACATGCTTTTCATATTTCATCTTTGAGCTGTCTACTAACTATTTACATGACCATACTGAAACATAACGGTCACCTGTGGTCTAGTGGTTAGCATAACAAACTGCTAAGCCTAAGATAGAGGGTTCGTAGCCCGGCAGGTGGCCCTAGGATTTTTTTAAGGGAGTAAAAAATCCTTAGTTACGCCGTCCTTTGGAAGGGACGTTAAATGGGGGTCCCGAGCCTGTACGATGTCAGGTACTCGTTAAAAATCCCAATCCTAATTAAACCTGGATAGGCAAAATTTAGATCTCCCACTGTAGCATCATCCGATTAGCCATAGCAGCATAAAGTCACGTTAAATGAACAAACAACATACTGAAACATATTTGGACATACGGACTTGAGTTGTGAAGACACCTAAATTTTTGATGTTCAAACGTATTCTATTCATCAAATCTAAAATCTTTTGAATATAATGTTGCAAACAAGACCTTACACCGTGACTTCAATTTTCACATATTCCTGACGTTATTCTGTCATATAATTTTTCATTCTAACCAAGATCTTACTTATAATCCTAACTCTTTAGCAAGATTTAATTCAAACTCAAACCATCCTTCTATCCTTCTATACCTCAAGTCGGTGGTTCAAACGGTATTGGCCTCGAGACCTTGTAATTATACTTGGAAGTTTTGTCGATTGGTCATATTTTACAGTCAGTGCTTACTATTTACATTACTAATTACTTCATTTAAGATTTCAAGATTTTAATTTTGTCAATAACATTACTTGCTGATTGTTATTGAGCATTACCAGTGAAATATTATGCTATAACTTGTTACATGTTATATAGATTCTTGGTTGGTCAGTATGTTACTATCGATGATGATGTCGTCAGTCATGTAAATATATCTGCAATAAAGGAGGAAGATGGCGGGGAATATACTTGTACGGCAAAAAATTCAGTTGGCAACATATCTCACTCTGCTCGAATAAATGTTTATGGTATGTATTTTATTTTAGCTATTTAATTTAAATCTTTATTTATGTAGAAAGATATTTAGTGCGAGAGTACGGATTATGGCATAAACAAATTATTGAGATAAATCTCTCTATAATTTAGACAGAGCACCACATATAATTTCTTCTAGCTTCAATCAGTTGTGTAGTTTAGGTTTGCATAAGCCTTAGTATATATTGTTGATTAGTATATCCATGGCAGATCCCTTTTGTAGTGGGCGTAATAACCCCGCTGTTGATCGCCCCACAACCTGATCCTAATCCTAATCCCTCTTGTAGTCCAGTCACTATTGAATATTAAAAAAAAAAAAAACCTGTACCACTACAACCCATGAAGGATCTAGGATTCAGTACTTGGTAAAGACTGTACTGTTTCACGGACAACGGTTCTGCAAGGAGGTGACTTGTCCTAGGTCACGCTCAACCGCCAGATTTTTCCCTCTTATTTTGGGTACCCTATTTTTATAATATTTTATAGAGGCTGGGTAGGCCCCAGGAGGGTCCTAGATCCTATATGATCCATCTCCCGCTGCTAACAGACTAAATAAAAATCATGGTCTGCAGCGGGATTTGAACCAGGATTTCCGGCATGGCAGCTCAGTGCTCTACCACTGAGCCACTCCGCTCCCTAATCGAATATTAAGTATTCTTCTTTATCCAAATATTTGCTGTGTATATCTAATATTTTAGTCCATCTATTTGTGGTGACCACATAGATTAAAATTAGATATTATTTAATTGAGGAGTGATCCACTTATACATATATTGTATGTATTGTTTAATTATGTATAATTAGGTATATAATATGATTTGATTGGATGTATCTGTAGTGATAAGTATAATTATTGATTGATTTGTAGGTATTATATACAATGTATTCATGTATGGAGTTTATAATAATTAGAATTATATGTCTACGTGTCTCTTTAAGAGATAGAATTAAGTATTCGATATTGTTGATTGCTAGATTGTATATTTCGCCGTTTCACCTCTGTACCGGGGCGAGATAACAATGTGTTACGTATTAACAAGTTAGATTAGATTAGATTAGATTTTTTTGGGCGATCAACACCTAGGTTATTACGCCCTTTGCACTTTTATGTAGATTACGGTCTTTTAATTTATTTTACTTTTTTAATTTTCTTTGGTTTGCGTACAATTTTTTCTTTTATCTATTTCCTAATTTATACTTTAATTGCGTCTTATATGTTATGGTAGAGATCTATTTCTTTAAAAAGGTTTATTATTTTATCTATTGTATTTTTTGAATCTTCTAGTGCAAGCTCTATAGACCGGGGTATTTTATTATTTTCAAAGGTTTTTTTGTAGTAATGTACAATCTTCTATTATATGTTTTATAGTCATTGTTGATTGACATGATTCAAAATGTGGTTGGGGCTCTTTGGTAATTAAATATGCATGAGTCAGGTTGCAATGACCGATCCTCAGCCTAGTCACAACCACTTCTTCTCTTCTATTCCCTCTTATTGCACTTGTCTACTGCTTCGTACTTTTTTTTATATTTCTAAGTTTGTTAGTCAGTGGTATTTGGGCCCACATGGATTCCCAATTTTTCCTGACCCTGTTCTTTAAAAATGCCTTTACATCGTTCGGCTCATATATTTGTAGAGGTGGGCTATTCATCATTGCAGCTTCTTTGGCAGCTTTATCCGCAGCTTCATTTCCAGGAATTCCGGAGTGTCCAGGGGTCCAGAGAAATGTTACGTTTTTTTTTTTGATATTTTAACATTTCTAATAATAATTGCGGATTTTGTTTATTGTATGACCGGTTTTGTTACAGTTTGATATGCTTTGAAGTGCCGACATTGAATCTGTACAAATTAAAATTTTTGGATGTGCACAGCTAATTGATGAGTAAAGAGCTGTAGATATTGCCTGAAGTTCTGCAGTGTATATTGTTGAATATGAAGGTAATCTATATTTTTTGGGTGTCCCATTCATAATTATTGCGAACCCTACATTTTCATTTTTCTTGGATCCATCGGTATATATTATTTCATAGTCTGAATATTCCAGTATCTTCTTGTGAAATTGAAAGTTATTTGATCCTGTGTTCTTATGTTTTAAGGATAGGTCTATTTTATAATTGTGATATTTCCACGGGGGTAATCGGAAGTCAGGGTCGGCTTGGTCTAACGGCATATCATAAATTTCTTTTATGACTACTTTTTGTCTGATGCCAAAGGAGCGTTTCTTGTTGTGTTCATTTCGAAATTTCTGATACAGCGGGGATGAAATATATGGTGGTAAGCTGGATTGGTTGGCTGGAGTTTAAGTTTTATAATATAACTATTTATTAGTTCTTGCCTTCGAAATGTCAGAGGAGCTAAAGAGGCTTCAGCACATAGGCTTTCTATTGAGCTTGTCCTAAAGGCACCTGTGGCTAATCTTATCCCAGTGTGGTGAATGGAGTCTAGAAGTAGGAGACTACTTGTTTTAGCCGAAGAATAAACCACACAACCGTAGTCTATTTTAGATCTTACTATGCTTGTGTATACCATCAGCATCGACTTTCGGTCTGCTCCCCAAGAGGTCCTTGCTAATACTTTCATAAGTAAAAGCCTCTTAAAACATTCTTCTCTTAGGTATTTTATGTGATCTAACCATGTCAATTTGCTGTCTATGACCAATCCGAGAAATTTTATGTTGTCGCAAAATGTTAAATTATTGCCGTACATAAAAAGTTGAGGTACTGGGCTTGGATTCCTCTTTCTTGAAAATAATATGCCTCTGGTCTTTTCTATGGAGAATCGAAGATTTTTGCTTTCAGCCCAACTCTGTAGTTTATTCAAAACATTCTGTAGGACTCTTCTCATCCACTCATGATTCCTGAATCATAAAAAGATGGCTAGGTCATCAACGTAAAGAAATGCTTTCATCGATCCAGGAATCACATCCACTATTGAGTTTATTGCAATCGCAAACAATGTACAACTTAATACACTACCCTGTGGAATGCCGTTAGTTATTTTTTTACTTCTAGAGGTCGATTCTCCTACTCTAACGGTAATATGTCTTTCCTTTAAAAAGCTTTGAATAAACTTCGGAAGAGTTCCCCTGAAGCCCCATTCATAAATCGTTTTAGTTATTATTTCTCGGTCAATTGTATCATACGCCTTTTCGATGTCAAAGAGTATTCCTATTGCTTCTTTTTGTTCTACAAACGTGTTGAGAATCTCAGCTTCTATTGTCACTAGTTGGTCTATAGTGGATCTACTTTTCCGAAAACCGGATTGTGTAGGCGATAATAGATTAAATTTTTCTATAGCCCACATCTGACATCTGTTGACCATTTTCTCTAAGAGTTTAAATAAACAGCTGGTGAGTGATATTGGTCGATAACTGTTGGGTTGTTGCTTATCTTTCCCCGGTTTCAGTATGGGAATGACTATGGATTCCCTCCATGCTTGGGGGTATGTGGATGTTTCCCATATTTTATTGAATATTAGAAGAAGTTCGCTTTTAATTTCCGGGGGAAAGTGTTTTATCATGTCATTATGCACTTCATCTATTCCAGGGGAGGACGATTTTGTTTCATCTATTGGCATTTGTAGTTCCCAAATTGTGAAGGGGCGATTGTAATCGTGCTGGAACGAACTATCTTGTCTCGTGGATGGAGTAAAATCAATTTCACTAAGGTATTTTGTTTCGTCAAGATTAATGTTTGGATTAGAGATATCTGAGAAGTGATTTGCTAGATTTTCTGCAATTATTTTGGGGTCAGTTATTATTTCATTTTGGATTTTTAATATTGGTGTATCTATATAGTTTTGTTGATTTTTTGCCATACCTTTTTTATTGGAGTATTGAAGTTTATGGATTCTATGTATGAAATCCAAGAAGTTTTATTTTTATTTTTCATAAGATTTCTGACTATTGCTTTTTGTTTTTTATATTCTATCAGGTTTTCTTTTGTGGGCTTTCGCTGGAATTCTTTAAGGGCTTTATTCTTTATTTTTACAGCTTTCCGACATTCCTCATCAAACCATGGTGTGTGGTTTGTTTTAGGGTTTCCTTTCGTTTTAGGTATTGTCTGTAGGGCTGATTGTATGATGTTCTTTGTAAGGCGTCCTACTGTTTCATCTACACTTTCTGATTGGTATTTTGTAAATTTTTTTATTATTTTTTTTTTAAATTCTTCCCAATTAGCTTTTTCTAGAACCCATCTAGGGTGTCTTTTGGTTTTAGACATTTCGGTGTTGAAATGTATCAGTATTGGAAAATAGTCACTCCCATATTGGTCGTTACTGACTCTCCAGGTAACATGTGTAAAAATGTTAGATGAGGTAAAAGTTAGGTCTATTGCAGATGTGGAAACTGATCTTGGGCAGATATATGTAGCTTCTCCTGTGTTGAGTATGATTGAGTCTGTATTATCTATTACTCTTCGGATTATTTTTCCTCTGGTATTTTCTGTTGATGTGCTCCAAGTATGATGAGATCCGTTCATATCTCCTACTACTATATAAGGTGTAGGAAGTCCAGTGATTAGTTTAGTAAATGCTGCTTCATTTATCGGCCAGTTTCTATTAGGGAAAGAAAAAACTGCACAACCACAGTGTTTTTGTTTTGTCCAGGTGCACCATTGGAAAAAACATGAAGATGCCTAACACCAGCATCAAGAACTTCATTGATATAATCAACAAAGAATGAACAAATTTTATTTGGCCCCTTCTTAGCTAAGCCATCATAATATACATAAAACTTGGCTTTATTGGTTGCAACATCATGAATATTGAAGACATTCACTGTCAACTGCCGCAAGTAAAATATGTCTTGAACCGGTATTTGAGGAAGTTGAAGGTTTTGCATAAAGTCCATGCAGATCCCACCTACTTTTTCATCCGTTGAACACTTTTGTCTAATATTTTCGATGGCTTTAAAAAACGTTTTTTATCTCCTTTTATACACAAGAAGTTCCGCAACATAAACTCTTTTAGCTACATCATTTAAAGATGGACTTTTTATTTTGACAGACAATTCCTCACATTTACAACAAGAATCAATCTGAGGCCGCCCAAAAGTTAGGTGCTCATGAAAATGCTCATGAAATATTTTCAAATAAAACTTGTAATCAACACTCAAATCTGGATGTTTTTCTTTGAAAAGTTGCCACATAATTCTTAAATTAAGGTTAACGTTCAAGTATTTGTAAGATCTGCTGGTGTAATGGGCTTCTTTCTGGAAAAAAAGAGGCTATGTGGTTGTCAATAGCCTTTATGATGTGGCCTCGTTTAGTGTTCCCTGAAGCATTTTTCCCTCTTAAGTCCTTTGGTGACTTGCCTTGAGAGAGTAGTTTACACAGTCTTGTGACACGTTCAGTGGATATTCCATGGACTGAAAGAAATGCACGTTTACATACGTTTACTTTTCCAGTAGACTTAGATACAGAATACACAAAGGAGTGAGACTTTGGTTTACTAGTTATTTCTTCATCATCCAATTTTCGCCTTTTCCTTGCAATTGGCTTACACTCAATCAATGATTGGAGGTAAGCATCCTGTTCATTTTTTGTGTAAAAATCAATAAACTTGGTGTAAGTTTCATTTTCTTTGTCCCCTGTAACCTTTTCCGGTATACATTTCCATCTGCACCTAAAATAACCAAACCTCATTAGGACTAGTTCAAAATAACTTAAAACCTACAAAATATTACAATCTTAGGCGCTACAGATAAATTTTCCTAGGTTAATGTTCTAGGTTATAGGATGTATGATGTTCTAGGCCTATGGTAAATATTCTAGGTTGTTACCTGCAAGCGAATCCATGTTCTTTTGGTTTCACTACATCCCCTTTCCAGTTTGTATATTCTTTATTCTTAACACGGGACTTCTTTATTCTTTCACACTTATACTCAACTTTCTTCTCTTTTTTACATTTTAGTTACTTTCACTTTCACTAGAATTCATAAATACATATATATATAAATAAAGACAAATAAACAACAATAATAAACACTACAGCCATGTGTTAAGAGAGTTTGTCGGATGGTGCTGCCGCTGGTGCCTGTGGTCAGGTCGGGGTCCCGCGGTGGGGTGTGGTGGTGGGGGCCGCTGGCCTGGGGGGTGGAAGGGAGCTTTAACCTATCAATAAATATCAACAACTCCATTATCCACTGGTGTTAATGACATAAGGTTGGCACGCCAAAAAAAAAAACACTACAGCACAACAGCTGTTTGGATTAAAATAGAATAACAAAAGACAGTGCTGCCTTGCATTTACATTTTTTTGTAAGTCATTTGAGAAACAACACATTTCCAGGAGATGAGGTGTTTTTCAAAGGAATATATATTTGAAAATGCGGCATCACCACATGGTTACTAAGTGGAGATTATTTATTTAAAGCGTATTGGATTTGTCTAGCCTTCACCAACAATTTAATATGCCTAACTCAATTTTGGCCAAAAATGGACATGAGGTGTTTCTCAAATGACTGATTCACATAAATTCAACTAAATATTTTTGAAGTCATGTTGTTGTAAAATTTGCCTATTGCAGGCGTCTTAGTTTCTTTCAACACCACGGGTGAGTTAAAGTAAGAATATCGGTCAATTTCTTGTTTTGTTAGCGAATCAACTCTGTTTTCTTTAGGGATTAACGGATGCAAATGAGGGAATGTTCACATAACCTTTCTTTATGTTTTGTGCTAGGCTATCTAAGCAAGATGACAAAAAATTTTACTATCTACGAGTACAAACCTCAATTCAGAGAAACTAGGTTGTTGTTTTTTCAACTTGGAAAAAAGCGTGTTTGTTTGTTTAACATGGAATTACAGTAGCATCTCCTTCATGGTCGGCTAAAAAATGAACTATGAGTCATATCTTTGAAAGTTATGTATAAATACTGGAACGAAATTGGATGATTTTCTTGTATGTTGCATTGGAATTAGATGTTTCAATAAAGATAGATATAAGAGGATGGTGATGTGGTAGCTATTCACCTATTTATCCTTATCTCAAAAATTTTTCTCAAAGATAATGCTTTTCATGTGCGGTCGGTCATTTGAGCGAATAGGTTGGACTTTAGCATATATATATTACATGGGATCTTTTAGTAAATTCTTAATGTACAGCTTCTATAAACATAGACAGACTGTTTTCACTGCAGAAAACTGATGCTTGTTGTCCGTTAAAGAGTGGTATATCCGTTTTAGCCTATGTGATGTGCATAAAACTTTATGGTTTTCAAGTGATTTGGTCCAAGAAATCCAAGAAATAGATGCAGTTTAGGAAGGGTCCTCAATTGGTTCTAGATACAAATTATTTTTAATTTTTTGCTAGCATTGAAATTTTTAAAACTTTATTTTTTAATAAAATGATTTCCATCGTTTATAATTACGTGTTAAATTTTATCTAAGCATTTATATTATTTTTATTTATTTAAGCTACATTAACTTGAAGTAGTGATTATTTCAATAAAGCTAGCACAATGCTTTAGTGAAATAATCACAAAACTGAGATTGACTTGTTAAATACTAATTAATTAAAATTACTGCCTTCATCACTGCCTTCGGAGATCATCAAAAATAAATATCATAACGTTTTATTGGTTTATGGTTTTTTGCTATTTATTATTACGGTTAGTAATTATTTATTTATTTATTCATTCCCTTATTGCAAAATTAAGGAAAACCTAAAAATAAGATCTAAAGTGTTATTTGTCTTTCTTTTTTGTCAATATCGAAATAAATCAATTTGTTAAGTAAAGCTGTTAGTTTTTATTTATAATTTCCTTTTCCTTTTACATTATAATTCGTTTTCATTTTATAATTCTGCAACTATTATAGATACATTCATCTGTTAATATGCTTACTTTCCTTAAGGCTCTATTATTTAGTTATTAAAGTACAAAATTACCTGATATTACAATAGCTTTGACATTTCACGATCCTTGTGTATAAATTTATTTTTTTCATAGGTTCACCATTCATTCGTGTGATGCCAAAAATTACTGCTGTAGCAGGAAATGACCTGATTATAAAATGTCCAGCAGCCGGTTATCCCATTGAATCTATCAGTTGGGAAAGAGGTAAGATAATTTTATATATAGCTCTAAGCATTTATATTTCTTTATTTATTTAAGCTACTAATTTACTTTATTTATTAATTTGAAGAAGTGATTATTTCACTAAAGCATTATTGTGCCACAAAACTGAGATTAAAGAAAGGAAGTATATTTTTTTAGCAGCAAAAAAGAACTTTTGAATTTTTCTCATTAGAGCATTAATACTATATAGTAAATACGTTTTTTAAAAGATGTTTTGTGTGTTGGCTATAGGGTTATTAAGTTTTGTACGATGTCCATCAGCACTTGTTTTGATACAGGGTTTTGAAATATTCTATATTTTTTAGCCACTATTACAGCCCGATACCTATGGGATTTTCATTTAAAAATCGTGAATGTATTATTAAGTAATTGTATTTTATATTATTATTATGCTCATCTATTTTTCACGCATTTGCAGGTTCAAAACAGACATGGGGACAAGGCCAGCCATCTCCAGTTATTAGTTTTGGCTATTATATTTTCCTTCTTTAAACGTTCAGAAATTTTCTGACGATCCTGGCTGTGTCTAGGAGAACTGCCTGTTGAGCCTCCTTTAAAACCTCAACCGGAATTCCCAGATTCTTAATGCCCTCCACCGTGGATTTAGGCACCAATCCATTCATGGAGATTATAATAGGTGTTACCACCACGCTTTCCATATGGTATAGCTCCTTTAGCTCAGCCGCTAATTCTTGATACTTTCGAAGTTTCTCTCCAACAGTTGAATTTACATTATTGTCGTTGGGGATCGCAATATCTATTATACATGCTTTCCTCTCACTTGACTTTATAAGGAGGATATCTGGTCTATTATGATGCACAGTATGGTCTGTTATAACGGATTCATCCCAATATAGCTTAAGAGGACCTTTTTGTAGAATTCTATTGGGATGATACTTATAATATGGTGCCTTTACATCTAGAAGATTGTATTATACCGCCAGGGCTTGATGCTAAATTTTGTTATGCCTCTGTAGATATTCAGTGCCAGCCAATACTCCACATCCACCAGTGATATGTTAGATTGACTCCAATGTAGCCGAGCATAGCCAACATTTATCCGGCATTGATATGTATTTTAGAACATGCCTTCTATATGATCTGGTGGCGATAACTTGGTCTGGAATGGCGATCACAAACCCCTCTGTCTCGGAGAATATCTTGCCAGCCTTTAACCAATCAACTGACTTCTCCTTGTCAATAGAGCTATCGTTTAACCCTTTGTCGGTGAGGTGGATTTTAGTCACGTCAATGGTAAGGTTGGGTCGAATCCGACATAACTTCGGTTTTCTTTTTGTTATTAAATTAAAACTTGGACTTATACAATTTGGCTGTTAGTGTAACAAAATATTTTAGCTATCATATTATCTGTTATGAACAATGAAAATAAGTTCAAATCATCAGTAATGCCACGAGAATTTCTAGTCCGTCCCAGCCAGTGTTTGGCATCCATTTGCCACATATTGTATGGACTCATGAGTTTTTGAACAGAGGCGACATTTATCCGTTATCAGCTTCTTAATAATGTGCTTTCTTTAGGCTCTAGTAGCAATTACCTGGTCCTGTATGGCTACGGTAAACCCTTCAGTCTCTCCGAACAGTTGCCCTATCTTTAACCATTCAACTGAGAGTTCACTGTCAATCTCAGGCTGATGCAACTGATGGTAAAATCTACCATGCAATTCCTTCTCCTTCCAAATCGTCTCGTAGTGATACGCATCAGTAATATCATGGAGTATAGGGTCTTTAAGATTTAGGGCAGTGTAATTTTCGTCTAATTGTCTCATCATGCCGATTACTAACAATGTACTTGTCATAAAGTACTCCTTCATGGATTTTACTGGCTTTCTGCATGAATCTTCCATTGAAATTAGCCCACGACCACCTTCTTTTCTGGGTATATAGGGTCTAGCCACAGATGCCTTTGGGTGATGAATTTTACCATATATCACCATTGTGCGCACCATGCGATCCATCTGTTGTAGTTTGATTTTGGCCAATTTATTATGCCAAAACTATATGCTACGACTGGTATTGCCCACGTATTTATGGCATTGATTTTATTTTTTCCATTCAGCTGACTTTTAAGAATTAGCTGCAGTCTTTTTTTAAACTTGGCACATATTTCACTAAATACATCTTTCTTGAATATTTGTATTGCTTGCTTGATGCCCAGGTATTTGTAGAATTCTCCCATCAATTGGTGCTTCAAGATAGCTCCTGAACTAAGTCGTATAGAGGTTCTGTCCCTTATATTTCCTTTTGTAACGTAGACGGTAGCACACTTTTCGATACCGAAAGACATACACATGGAGTTGCTGAATCTTGAGACAAGTTCTATCATGTATTGTAGCTGATTCTTATTTTGGCATATAACTTGAGGTCATCCATGTAGAGACTATGGCTAATGGTCGATTCTTTATCGCCTACTTTCAACTGGTAACCAATGTTTCTGCTTTGGAGGATATGACTTAAAGGCCCTAGGGCTTAGCAAAACCACAGAGGACTTCCCCTAAAAATTCCCCTACAGATTTTTATAGCCTTAGTTTCGTAACCAGAGCAGCCCCTACCTACTTTTATTTTAGTACTCCACGACTCCATTAGCTTTCTTAAGATGTTAATTGTATCTGGGTGGATTTTATAAAGTTCGAGGACCTGCAACAACCAGATATGCGGTACAGTTATTATTATTATTATGATTAGTTATGCCGGGCGGTTATCCCACGTTCATGTCCCAGCTCCACCAAGAATCCGTTTCCAATCGAAACTTATTCCGAGGCTAAGATATTCGAGTTAAGTGTAGTATAGCTTTTGGTCGTTTGTGTATCAATGGAAGGTTCTCGATTGTTGTTTGATTTTGTATTCCTTTAACCAATCCGGTATAATTATAAATTCTCTCTGGCAAAGAATATTTTTGGGGGGTTTATTTAATAGTTCTTCCAACAAAAAAACCTAACAAAATCCGGAATCCAATTATGACCTAGGGGATGGTTGGTCATTCACTTAAAATACCACTCCTATTTTCTTACACCTGAAAACAAAACCTTTATCACTACAACCCGTGAACGGTTCTGTCAGTACATGGCAGAGACTGCACTTTTTTTTTATTTATCCCCCTTCCCTGCCTGTGAGGCATACAGAGTCACCTCCAGTTGCGGGTCCTGGCCCAACGTCTGTCCGAGTTCCTTCTGCCTGGGGGTCTTTTCCTCCTCCCATTGTTGTTTTGGTAGCCCTCTAGCTACCATTGGGCCAACAATATCTGCAACCTTCCTCGCCACCATCCGGTAAAGCTCCTCCATACTCAGGATCTCTTTCACAACATGCTTGACCAAGTTTGGAATGAGCATCCTCTCCGCTTCCAGTTTTAATATTATATCTCAGAGTTTAGTGAAGTTCCCATTGATGTAGTCCTTGTCTCTGGAGAAAGCGTTCTTAAACCTATCCATATAGTCCTGCAGACTCTTTTGAATAGCTCTTGCCTGGTCTGCAGGGCTATCTTCGTTGTATATAAGGGGGGTACTCCCTCTCCTTCCCCTCCTCCGTTTTTTGATTGGGGGCTGACTTCCTGGACACCGTCCGACTCTTTCCCTTCTTGCATTTCACTTTCACTCGTTCTCGGGAGTGTACCCCTTAGGCCGGTCTTATCCGGTCCAACGAGTTTCCCGAAGAAACTAAAGAGGGTAGTCACCCTTCCTAGTACCGTCTGTACATTTTTCCTTTCTACTTGCCCCACCGTTGAGGTTTCTTGGGTTCCTTGGAGGGGCTTCTTCTCTTCTACAACAGCGTTGAAATCTCCTGGCTGGGATCCCTCAACGATGTTTTCGCTCACTTCCTCCTCCATTTTCTCCAAAATTTTTTTTTCCATTTTTCGTCCGACAATGTATGATAAATATTGGACCTAAGATTTTTGAAAATTTTCAAAAAATTTGTTTGTTTTTTCAAAAAAAAAATTTCCCAAAAATTTTTTCAAAAACTGTCCGTGGAGGGCTCCGAATTGCACTTGTGTCCCTCGGGCCTCAACCACACACGCACGCACACTCCAGCGCACTAATTACCGGGAACTCAGTAAAAACACGTCTTACCTCGGTGTTGGCTGAACGATGACTGCCACTAGAATAGTGGGAAAAATCCTAAGGAGTTCGATTGGCATAAGTCCTTCTCCTATGACAGCCGGAGTGCTACTGGCAGAGACTGCACTGTTTCATGGACAACGGTTCTGCAGGGAGGTAATTTGTACTAGATCAAGCTCAACCGCCAGATTTCCCTCTTAATTATACTATTCCCCCCTATATTATATAAATATAGGGTACCCTATTTATATAACATTTTATAGATGCTGGGTGAGCCCCAGGAGGTTCCGAGATCCGATATTATACATCTCCGGCTGCAATCAGACTAAATAAATGTCTTGCCTGCAGCGGGAATTGAACCAGAATTTTCGGCAACTCAGTGCTCTGCCACTGAGCCACTCTGCTCCCATTTTCTTACTCCACAAATCAATAATTCAGTAAAAGGAGCTAAATATGTCCTTTATGTCAGATCGTTAGGACACCAATTATTGATTGAAATAAAATATCTAGGTTGAAAGTTATAACTTAAAAATTTTTACTTCAAAATTTATACAGTAACATGAATCATTAAGAGGTAACATCTATCGAAGTTGGCACATGGCATCAATAAGACTTTTCTTCACAAATATGAATACTTAAGCCTTTCTTTCTTTTCAGAGGGTTCTATTCTTCCCATAAATAGACGTCAACGGGTATACAGCAATGGAACATTGATTATAGAACAAGCACAAAGAGGATCCGATGCTGGAACTTACACTTGCCAAGCACAAAATAGACAAAAACATACTTCTCGCAGGGATGTTGAAGTTCAGGTTCTTTGTAAGTATTCAATAGTCAAAGAACATTGACATTTACTTCATTATATGGGTTTGTTCTATGACTCTTTAACTAAGAGTAGCTGCAAAGTACCATCCAATTACAATGAAATTTTACAAAGTTTTCCAATATCCTTTAATTTCATTCTTTACTTCAAGTTTTTGTTTAGGTAACTTCATAAACTTTTGTAAGTCGATTTCTTTAAAAGGCAGGCGATATTTTTGGCCTTATTTTTTTTTTCAAACCCCTTTCTCAGATCACACCATTTAAACTAACTTATTTTGAAACATGTGTAACTCAATTCTGTTGAAGAAATGTATCAATAATAAAGTTTAATGATAGTATTGATAAAAAAATAACAATAATGGATATTTATACATTATTTTATACAACAAAACAAAAACAAACAATTTTAGTAGTTACTTATTTTTTTTTTTAAATGCATAACTCAATAGGTAATAATAACCATTCATTTCTTCATGATACGACCTCGTGAGCTTGGACCTTACCAATGCGGATGTAGACGGGAAGGATCTAATACATATCAAATACTCCTTAGAAAAATCCTAGAGAGAGAATACAAATTTAAAATCAAGACATATCGTATTTTTTTGGACTTCAAGGCAGCCTATGACATCATTAACCGGGAAGAACTTTACAAGGCACCGGAGATTCAACATCCCTGATAAATTAATACGTCTTAGAAAAAGATACCCTGAGGGATGTGAGATGCATTGTGCAGATTGGTGGGCAAAAACAGAATAGTTTCCTTCAAGAAAAGGACTATTCCAATGAGAAGCGTTAGCATAATGCCTATTTAATTTGGCACAGAAGAAGGCCTTGAGAAATGCTGGTCTGCAAATCAATAGGACAGTTTACACTCGGGTCGTCCAGCTCATCCATTTGTAAGACATTAATCCGACTAGTTTTGATGTATTGATGGGAGACATGGGAGATTGAGGACTGGAGGAGACTGGTGGAGAAGGCCAGGACTCGTCACCGAGTTGTAACGCCATAAATAATAATAAGTTTTGCCTCGTAACTATATTGGTATTCAAATATCTTCATCAGTTTCTGAAAGATCAACATTAACATTTCAAACAAATAAAATGAATATAAATTGAATATCGTAAATAGGTTGTATATATATATATATATATATATATATATATATATATATAGGTTCAGGTTCACCATTCATTCGTCTGATGCCAAAAATTACTGCAGTAGCGGGAAATAGCCTGATTATAAAATGTCCAGCAGCTGGTTAGCCTATAGAATCTTTCGTATGGAAAGATAAGTTGGGAAAGAGCTAGATAATATTACCTTTATGTAAATGTTTTTAGCAACAAAGAAGAACTTTTGAATTTTACTCATTGAATCATTAATACTATATAAATTATTAGTTTTATATTTTATATTTATATGTAGGCTCTGCCAATACACTATCAGTTCAACCCAGGTTAAGAACCTTTCAGGTAAGGAAGTTAATATTGTACTATGCCAGCTTCTTCTCTGATTTCCATAAACTAAAAATAAAACTGATAGCTGCTATAAACAACATCATGCCAACAAAATAAACCATTAGTCGTACCTCTCTCAAATGTAAAAATCACAAGTGTAACAATTTATTTTTGTCCATGAAAATTGCTATTGTCCGGGATATACCCGTATGATTTGTCATAAGCACATAATGTTGTGCCTATTACTACCAGTCATAGACGCTTTCTTAAGATGAGAAACCCATTGATTTAAAATTGTGCAAAATTAATAGGGATACCACCAATTTTGTTGTATTTAGTTTGCCTAGCATTTAAATAATTTTTTTTATTATATAAAGCATTAATATTTATTTAATATTTATAAATACTACATTAAATACTTGTGTGGTTATTAAATATATAATAATATAAATGGTAGTTAAAGTATACACTACAAAATTAGCAATATCCCTATTCATTTTTCCGCAGTATATATCGTTCTAGATTTTCGTGTAAAGTGCTCGATGTGTAGGATCGAATGTGGATCGTTGTAAACTGGATTTTGGTTCTATGATGATGATACCGTAGAACCGATTAGGAATGAGCATGAACAATGCTCCCGAAAATATGAGTCTATCTTCTAAGAATAATCGAATGGAATATTATTTCATAATGGAATCATAATTTGATTGCTGTTTATACATATCCATATTATTTAAGTCCTTGTGTACTTAATATCTTACATTTCATCAATGGAATTATATTCAAAACTTATATTAGAGTACAAAGAGGGTTTATCCTACCCACTGCTTTTGTTAGCACTAAAGTTTTGTTTTTATGTTTTTAAAGCTTGGTGTTTGGCTTCTCTTCTAGGAGTAATAACTGATTCCATATCTCCTTATTGCATTTTTCATAATAAATTGTATACTTATGCTCAAGTTGAAATACCTGGTTGAGGTTTGATTTTTTTCAATCCCCAGGGTGGTGCTCCCTGCCTGTTGTTGAGGGATGTTTATTTTAGAGCACATATTCTTTTGGCAAGTGATGTTCTGTCAAATTTTAATCTCATAGTTCAAATTTAGCAATAGAACTTTAGATATAATCGATATTGAATATTCGCTTAGTCGCTTTCAAAAACATCGCATCAATATAGGAAGTTCTGTAATTTGACCAACTAATGCATTGTTTACAACGAAAATTACTATTTGACAATTCTAATTATAACCACTAATATTATTTTTTAAAAACATTTTAATGTATTTATTTACATTTCTTCATTCATGGCTATGATAATAACATTACATTTTGTTTCACAGTGCCACCAAAAATTCTTCCAACTCAGGCCCTGACAAATGTATTGAGGGAAGGAATGCGTGCAGGAATAACCTGTCAAGTTTTGGAAGGTGATCTCCCTCTCTCGTTCAAATGGCAAAGAAATAATAAAGACGATTTAGGATTTGGTGTAGTCGTTCGTCGTCTCGACGAATACTCAACATCTTTAGTGATCGATAAAATAGAGTCGATCCATACTGCAAATTATACCTGTATTGCTCAAAATATAGCTGGTTTTGAAAGTTTCACTGTACCTCTAACTGTCAATGGTAATTTTACGGAAAATATTTGCATACATGTTTAATAATTACTTTTACAATATTAATGTTTCTTTATAACGGATTTTCAGTCCCACCAAGATGGACAGTGGAACCTTCAGATACAAATGTAGTTTTAGGTTTCAATATAATGATTCATTGCCAAGCAGAAGGTTATCCAGAACCAACGATTTTATGGAGGAAAGCAGTCGGTAAATATTACAATTAATGTTAATATCTACACTGAAATAAAACTAGATTAGTAATTGATTTCTAATCATCTCTTGAATTTACCCCATCAATTCAAGTTTTCAATACATTATCTATAAATTAGGCAATAAAGGTCTTTGTTTCTTTGAAAACAATTTTATGACATAGAATTAAAATTGTTTATCTAGAAATACTTCAAACCTGTATAACAGCTACCCATAATAGGTAATCCGTAGCCAGTATCGGTAGGGATCGAATCGTAGACGAGGGAGACATGGGCATGAGTCTGCAAAATATTATGAGGCCATGTTTCTTCTGAAATATGTTCATTATGAATCAAATAACCCAAAACTCGCAGTTGCAAAAGTCCAGGTTGAGTATTTCAAAATTATAAAAATCTAAAAATTGAAAATAATACCGACTTGTCATTGTTTTCTATAGATATTGTGTCACATAATTAAAAGGTGACATTTTGACCAAAAATGTTACATTTAGAAATTAAATAAGCCTTGTAATTTTGAAAAAAACCTAAATTTACAACCTAGTCGTGTGTGGTATCGATTCCTATATAATTGTGGCTGTAGAATTAAGTAGTAGGTCATTTAAAAATAAAATCTGACTACTTGTATTATATAATAGATAAGGATGAGAGGGAGATCTAGAATTTATGTTTGAATTGGCAGACCAAGTGGGACATTGGTAACTAAAGCATAATAAGCCCTGGTAAAAAGTCTAAGTCATATACTGTATTTTCAAATCATTTGGGGTGTTAGGATCAGTTGGTGATGTGGTGTGGCCGTTGTCCGCTGGCTAACTGGAAATTGACCTTGTAACTTTATGCTATTTCTGATTTGTTTGGGAGGTTTAAATCATAAATTTTCAACATAAATTAAAAAAAAAAACAACAAAAACTCATACTGAGTATCATACCTGTCATCGAAATAAAGTAAATTCGAAGATCGTACTCCAGCTTGTTTTTGTAAAGAAATATGTGCAACTAAAATGTGTGCATGGAAGGAAAGGTCCTTCATACAACTGAGCAGGTTTGTCGAAGAAGAATGCCGGAACATGCTAGTTGGATGATGTTTTTGTGACATTTTCTTTACTTTTTATAACGTGTTTACCTTTGATGTTTAAATTAGATCATGATTTTTTCAAATATAGAGATCTTTAGACAGTTTTGTTTTTCTGAACCTAGAGTTGGTTTTCTTTGAAATTTATCTTCAAAATTTATCATCCAAACATCCCCAACAAATGGGAAAGTGCACAGAGTTATCAAGAGCGAATCTCAAGGGAGGTTATGTGTATTTAAAAAAAAAAAAAACTTACTAACCATTCCAAATGATCTGAAAATACAGTAAATAACATAGACTTTTTACCTTGACTTCATATGTTTTGCTCAGTATTCCAAGTTGGTATGTATATTAGCGTAACTATAATCGATTTGATAATGCCATCTTTTAATTTCGAGACACAATTTATACAGGAAACAACACCAAACTCGAGCATTTGGTATTATTTTTAATTTTTCAATTTTGAAATACTCGACCCCTAATGCCAGCCAACCCTCCTTTACCCGTTAATTATCCATATCAAAATCCCGACCCATACCCAGCTCAAACCCAAATCGACACAAATTCTATCCTATCATCCTTCTCCAGAGATCTTCAAGAAACTATCAAGCCTCTCGTCAACCTACTCAAAAGAATCCTTGTCGAAGTTCTACTTAATCACCCACATGAGTATAATGCTATCATTTTGTGGAATGTTAATGGCATGCATAATCACCTTGACGAACTTGACATATTTCTTTTCTCACTGAAATTCACCAAACAACTATGCATGGGACTGCATCACTTACAAATCAGACCACCCACACAAAACTTCACTTGCTGGATCTTTTATTTTTATCCATAAAACCTTATTCCATTCACTTCACCCTTCCATTCCAACTGATGCTATTCAATCAACCTCAGTAACCATTACAACTTGTCCTTTCCATATCACACTTTCAGCTGTATACTCTCCTACCGGAAATTCTGTTTTTTATAACTTCTTGCTTCATTATTCCAATCTCTTGGTCCGAACGTCCCGACATCCTGGATATATTTATCACCTCCCAGATTTCCTCCACCCAAACCAATATGAAATCCTTTCATCTGATAATAGCCCACTTCTTCTTTTATTACATTCAACTTTCGCTCTCAAGTTCTTCCTACATTGATTATAGGGCATGTAATCTGGGACAACTTATGTTATGAATTGGAGAACAAACTGGACTTTAAAATTTCACTATATACAAAACAAGAAATTGATACAGCCATAGAAAAACTTACATCAATAATAATTCTCAACCAACTGTTTTGCCACAGCATATTCTGTATCTTATTAAGAGAAAAACGTTGATCTATATCGAAGTGGCTTAGAACTAGGTACCCAGCAGATAAATATATCGAAGCTAAATTGACTAATCAACAAAACAGAAATTAGAAAATTCAAAAATTGACGAAGCTAATGGAAAATCTTACGACTACCGACATAATGGATTATTACAAAAAAGCTCCTTCATTTCAAAGAATTTAATCATGCACTCCTTACTGAATGCAGTGTCTGGTCAAGATCTGACGAAAAAAATCAGTTATTCGACCAATACCTTTCTAAAACTAATCAACCACATCCAAATATCACGAATCTAACTCACCATGAATATATGAAAGTATATTTAATTATTCCCTCCCAAATGACTCTTTCTCTTAAAGCATTCCATCCCCCATAAATAACTAATATTATTCACTGATTACCTTCCAACAAAGCAGCTAGGCTCGACCTCATCACGATCCACATCTTAAAACATTTCACTAGAAAAGCTATTCCATTCCTCACCTACATATATAATGCTGTACTCATACCACATATTTTCCATATGTGTGTTTGATGTTGTTACCTCGGCTTTGGAAGATGGATTATATTGTTTGGCGGCGTTCTTCAATGTTGAACTGTATTTTGACGAAACCTAGCACCAGGGGTGCTATACAGAATTCGTAGATTCCTACCCATTACGTTGGGGTCTGTAGTCATAAATTTGGTCTTTTCAACGGAGAGTTTAAGTGCAGTGCCTATAGGGCTAAGTCAACCGCAAAATTTTACCAGGATATTGTTCTTCTGATTTCCTACTTTGGCTCCTGATGTTTCTTTTTCCCATACTGTCTTCATAACTTTGTCGAGAACAAAAGTTAAAGAGAACACAGGAAAGACCGTCCCCTTGTCTCACACCAGTTTTTATTTGAAACGGTTTGCTGATAATTCCTCTTACTTTCACTTTTTATTTGGTTTCTGTTAAGGTTTCTTTTATTAGGCTTATGGTTTTTTGATGGACTCCATATTCCTTCAGAGTTATCAGTAGGATTTCTCTCTCTAAGGAATCGTTTGCTTTTTCAAAATCGACAATAGAGATATAAAGGTTTTTCTGTGACCAAGTTAGATAATATTTTATCAGAAGTTTTAGGCTAAGAATCTGTTCTTGGCAGGATCTTTCTTTCCTGAACCCTCCCTGGTATTCTCCTGTTTTGTCATCTGTTTGTGGTTCTATCCTGTTCAATAGAGCCTTAGAGAAAATTTTGTAGGTCACCGGCAAGACAGAAATTCCCCTGTAGTTGTTCACATCGGTTTTCGCGACTTTTTTGTGAAGAGGGTGGATTAGGGAGGTTTTCCATTCTTCTGGTATTTTCTCTTGTTCCCAGATGTCCATTAGTAGTTCTGTGAATTTTCTTCTGAATTCCTCACTGGTGTATTTCCACATTTAGAGGAGGGTAGGGTATTATGGAATAATCAGGAAATATGGAATACTGAGGTTTCAGCTCTGCTTGGCACTGCTAACATTCTGGAATATCATGAACTACTTCAAAAGACTCCCATGTGACAGTTGACCGCCTGTTGCTGCTGAACTGTTCGCTACAGAACGAAGTTTGTTTTGTGTTTATAAAGAATTTTTGCAGGTAAACTTTCAAATAGTTGTACTAACTATTACAAATGTGACTTAAGCTTTAAGACTAAGCATAATGTACACTAAAAGAATTATAGTTTATTGTTATGTGATTGGTTTTTCAGTGACATTTGTTTCATCAGTTCTTAGGTTATCTTTCCAAGGTAGCGTTTCGGTAATTATGGAATTGGGTATTTCATAATACCCGAAAGTATAGTATTCCATATTTCCCGACATAAACAATATTGAAAAAATAATTTAATATAGTAGCTTATATCCTGATGTGATGGTTCCTGATGAGCCAAAGTCAACAAATCGTGTCCTACCTATAGAGATTTCTCCCCTACTTCCAAAAAAGCATAAATCAAATAGAGGCAGGAAAGCTGGCTCCTCCTCTATAATAACGTGCTCTCCATATAAAATAAAATTAGAGACCGATTTGGATGAAAAGCAGAAGAAGAAGAAGGAACTCGAAGTTTTGAAAAGACAAAAGAGACAAAAAGCTCAAAGACCCCCTGTGAATTGTATACATTTGTATATAGACATTTCAAAAAATAAAGTGTATAATTTTTTAAATCTTTAAAATGAATTTACAGTAATTATAAAATATATTACAAAAGACATTGTTGATTTCTTCTGGTTTAGACCGTGTTGATAAATTTTTCACCAATGTTTCGCCAGCCATGCTGCTTACTTCTTCAGGGCTGAAATAAGAATGAGATCAACCAGAAGACATCAACAAAGTCTTTTGTAATAATAGTGGCCGTAGAAACCTAAAAGAGTATATGAAATATATGTTTTTAAATCCACCAGTGCCGGCCCAAAGTCCGTATCAAAAAGGATGATTGGAAACTATAAGACATTAAATAAAAAAAAAACATGATTTCAGAGTCAAAAAGGAATCGGTTCAGCGGGCATGGTTGACTTTTTATTGAATGATAATTGTTGACCTTGATAATATATGTTAAAGAAATTGGTCCGGGTAGAGGTTTATATAAAGTTTATATATTAATAAAGTTTTTCTCAAATTACTCGAGAAATTCATTCAGTGGCCTCTATCCGGACCAATTTCTTCAACAGAAAATTTTTAAGTATCCCAAATTAACTATAAAATGGGCCATACCCTTGACCTCGGTCCGGGTTGGTGTATTTGTCCGGCACAAGCCGAGAAATCCAAATTAATAAATAATAATAATAAATTCTTTATTCATTCTGGGACAAGTTCCTTTAGAATAACTGTAAATTACAGGTACTTCCAAATATATAGGGCCGGAAGTGTTGGACTGCCCATACAATCCCTTATAACTCTCTCTTGAGCGCGCTATATCGGGTCTCCACGTCTGTAAGCCTTCTGCTTGCGTATGCTACAGGCCATTCCCCCTTATCATAATCATGTGACGAAACCGTCCCCAGTGATCACAAATGGTTTTAAAAAATTAGGGAATGCGAGGACCGGTTCCGTTTGTAGCCAACACATGCATTTCCTGATGTTCCCCTTGATCTCTGGAGTAATCCGAATTGTGCGTCCCTTCCTTAACAGTGCATTCAGAGGACTCAGATGCTCGGCCATCTCTGGGATGAATCGATGATAATAATTTAGGGTTCCTAGCAATCTCCTGATTCCCTTGATATCGGTTGGCATCGCCATTTTCCCTATGGCTTCCACCTTCTTACCGTCAGGCCGCATCCCTTCTGCCGATATCGAATGCCCGAGGAAGTTGATTTACTTTTGCCCCAATATTGATTTTTCTGCTGATAATTTTAAATCAAATTGACGTATTCTGGCAAAGACTTGTTTCAAATCCTCTATATGGCTCAACTCCGTCTTACTAAAAACCAGGAGATCATCCATATAGACCTGGCACATGTTTTCTTCTAAGCCTCTCAAGAACTCGTCCATCAGCCTCTGGAACGTTATCGGCGCATTTTTTAAACCGAATGGCATACGGGTAAACTAGTAATGGCCCCTTTCAAACGTAAACGCCAGTCTGTCCAAAATGTCCTCTAATCTGGGAATGGGGTATTTCTTATCCAACGTATTTTCGTTGAATTGCTGAACCCTGTAGCGCTCCCTTGGATCCCCGTTAACAGGTTTCTTCTTGACCGCCCATAGAGGACTGTTAAAGGGTGATGTGCTGTCAACGATAATACCTTGCCGTTTTAGCTCCACGATCTCCTCCCTAATGTGTTCCCGCAACGTCTATGGGTACCGCCGCTCCTTCACGTAAGTACTCTTCTCAGATTTCAAATGAATTTCATGAACCGTTTCTCCTATGACGCTCAGTGGATCCCCCTCGCGAAAAAAAATCCCTTTTCGCGTTCTCCATCGTTCTATATGTCTTCCTTCCAATTCTAATCACCCATTGACCTTCTGCATTACTGAGTTTCGCCCCTAGTTACCCGAGTACGTCACACCCCAAAATCTCACCATACTCGCGCAACATGGTCTCTACCACATGCAGAGTTGCTACGTCGCCCTTTTTGCCCCATTTACTTAACGCCAGTTCTACTTCCCCCTCCACCGTACAGGGACCATTCAAAGTGACTAGCTGACATAAAAACTTTCTAATTTCTGGGTCACACTTTCCTTTAAATATAGGGTGTAGACTATCTCTACCTACTAGAGTACATGAGCTCCCTGTGTCTACAAGACACCTCCATCCCTTGCAAAACTCGAAGATCTAGCCGATTCCGACGATATCCTGTTTCTCCGCCACATTCTTTGAGCATTGATCTCCATAGGTTCGCCTCGATCGTGCTCCCTGCGCCGTATATATGGGCATTGTCTGGCCATATGTACCTCACTGTGGCAATCGAAACACCGCGCACGTGGGCACTGAGCCACCAAGTGCCCTATTTTGCCACATTCGTGGCACCTCCTTTCCTCTCTTCTCCCATTCTTCCTCTCCACAATTTGCCTTCTTTCTCTAGGTAATTTTTCGCTTCTCCCAAACTCTCCATCTCTTCTTCTTCCCATGTCCTGTCTCACTCTATTCCTTCCTGCCTCGTTCCTCCGGTACGACACTCTTTTCCACCCTGATCTCTTCTCTCTAATCCTCGTCGCGGGCACTCGCGTCTACAATGTCCTGTGCGCATTCCATGAATGAGCTATCCCTGGGTAATCCGTCTTTCTTTCCAGTATCCCTGGCTAATTGTACCTTCAGGACTGTGGTCATAAACAACATCCACGCATCGACTGCACTGGTATCCATTACTTCTCGTAACTTTTCGTTAATCCCATTCAGCTTCACCAGCAGGCCTGCAGCGTACTGACCGTTTGTCTGATTTGAACGTTTCATCTCTCGAAACATCTGCAGCATATCCTCTTCTGGGGCCCATCGCCCCCCTCCATACGCTTTTTTTAGTTTTTCCTTGATCACCTGCCACGAGGTATCCTCATCTGCTTGGATTAGATTTAATACGCTCCTTCTGACCCGTCGTGCTAAGGCTACCCGTAGCCTTTTGGCATCCGCTTCCTCTAAAAAGTCTGCTGCGACCTGGGATTGAATGCTGCTGATTATACCATCCCCGCCCTTGAGGAAATGATTTAGTTCGCCCGCATCACTGTTAAATTTCTCCAGGTCTGATATCTCCCTTCTTAAATCTTGTGCATTGGCCTTCCTTAACTTCATTTTCTCCAATTCGTTCGTTTCCTGAGCAATTCTGTTTGCTTCCTGGGCAGCTAAGTCTGCCCGCGCCATTGCTAGAGTTGTTGATGGTAATGGCGGAAACTGGGGATTCGCCTGTTCTGTCTGTGAAGGCTCTAACGTTAACATTGCCGGCCTCAGGATTTCTCTTTGTTCATTCATAATTGCAAGACTAGTTATTTTTCAAATTGAGAGAGCAAAAATAAAAATGAAAGTAAAATAGATCTATAATGAACTCGTAGTAGTCTTTAGTGTCCTTGAAAAAAAATATATATATATTCTCACTGAATTGCTAAAACGTTTTCCCGGGTTTCGGCACCACTTAAGTACTTCACCTCACAAAACATAAAAAAAGAATAAGTAGGGAGATAAACAACACACTTGACGGCTGGTTAAACACTGACTTTATTATCCGCTTCAACCTCTATTTATAGAATCTAACATCTGTTAACAATGCCACTTGATGCTAGCGACTATGAGATCATTGTAATATAACGCTTTATATATTAATACCTCTCAAAGATTACTGTTATTCATCATTAAATTCATATACAATTTGATTCTTTATTTTAGTTAATAATAATCTAGATAAAAAGTCTCACTCTCATGCATATTCTGTTTTCTCTAATTGAGCATTAATTTCTCGTTTCACATATATAAGACAATGTTAAATAAAAATTAAGTTTGCTAATGTTTGAAACACTTAAAAATGTGTTGTTTTTTTTATTTCAGGTGACCATCCTGTAGAATACAAAGACTTTTTTTATGAACCAGATGTAAAATTTTTTAGGAATGGTTCTTTGGAGTTTTCTCACATTAGTAAAGAAAATGAAGGTCACTACTTATGTGAAGCTAAAAATGGAATTTCAAATGGTGTTAGTAAGGTCATATTTCTTAATGTGAACTGTAAGTATAAAAACCATCTACTTATAAATAAAATAATAATAACTTCTACAAACTTGAAATCTATTAAGAAAAATAGTTCTAAAGTGGCAATAATTATAAATCATATGCTCAGAAATGAATTAAAACATTTAGAAAGTAACCGACTTGGGGAACAAACCAATGAGGCATAAAATTTATGAAGTGCTATTCCAAACTGAATTATTTTTTCAGTGTTTTCAAATTAAAAAAAAAAGATAAATAAATAAAGAATATAACGAATTTTTGAGCTCAGCATCAATATGTTCAAGGAATGGACACCTCCGATAATGGAATTCCAACAAGCTCTTTTTTAAAGGATCCCTCCATTTATTCAGAAATAGTAGCGATAGCCATGATTTAATTTAAGGTTCAGGCACAGTGTGCTATTACCTGTCTGCAACGGATCAATAGAAATATTATAGATGGTATTGGTACCAGGTCTGCAAGTTTAAAATGTCGTTTATTTCTTAAAATATAATTTAATTTACAAAAAAAAGTATAATATATTTTATTCAAAGTACTGGCCCTCGCTTTCTACACATTTTGTCCATCTCTCGGGCAATTTATGGATACCATTCCAAAAGAATGCTTCATCTTTATTTGAAATCCATTCATCGAGCCATTTTCTTACATCCTCCAAATTGTTAAAGTGTTGCTCAGCCAATGAGTGTCCCATCGATGAGAATAGGTGATAATCAGAAGGCGCCAGGTCAGGTGAATACGGCGGGTGGGGTAGGAGTTCCCAACCAAGCGAAGAAATCGTTTCCTTAGTCAATCTGGCTGAATGTGCAGGAGCGTTATCATGCTGAAGAATGACTTTGGCGTGCCTGTGAGCCCATTCTGGGCGTTTTTCGATCAATGCGTGACTCAAATTGATCATTTGTTGTCGGTAGCGGTCGGTATTGACTGTTTCGCCGGGTTTGAGAAGCTCGTAGTAGACTACTCCCTTCTGATCCCACCACACACACAGCATTGTCTTCTTCCCAAAACGATCCGGTCTTGCACTCGATGTGGATGGTTGTCCTGGCGTTACCCATGATTTTATTCGTTTGGGATTCTGAAAATAAATCCATTTTTCATCGCCAGTTACAACTCGATGCAAAAAACCCTTTCTTTCGTGGCGTAAAAGCAGCATTTCGCACACAATTTTTCGTTTTTCCATCTGTCGTTCGTCCAATTCATGTGGAACCCATTTTCCAACCTTTTGAATTTTTCCCATAGCTCTCAGGCGATCGGAAATGGCTTGTCTAGTGACATTCAACTGTTCTGCCATCATTTGTTGGGTTTGGGTATTGTCTTCGTCTAATAAAGATTACAATTCGACGTCCTCAAACTTTTTTGGTCGATTTTCTCGTTTTTTATCAGTAACATCAAAATCACCACGTTTGAAACTTTGAAACCAACGTTCACATGTCTTGACGGTTGGAGCAAGATCGCCATAAGTCTCAACAAGAATTCGACGACATTCAGATGCCTTTTTCTTTTGATCGAATAAGAAAATCATGACATGCCGCAAATGCTCTTTATTTGGCTTAAAATTAGACATTTTTAACACCAAAGAAAGGTATGATACGTCCACGTAAACGACTTAAAAACAGCTGACTTTTGTAAACAAATGACTAACAAACAAAATAGCGTTTAGAGATAAGCAAATCCTTCAATAGGCTAAGAGCGCATTCTATTGGAATTAAAACGACATTTTAAACTTGCAGACCTGGTATGTCCGCAAACATTCTGTTTCCAGACATTCACACCTAAAGATTTTCATTGTTATTGTTAAGGTCGGATAGTTTATTGATTTATAGAAGATTATTTAATTTAATCATAAACAAAACAATGAAAATTTTTAAAGAAAGATTATTTTCCTTTTATTTATTTTGTAAATATAAATATTACATTTATAATAGTAAATAAAACATTTATTTTCATATTGTTATTATATGTTTTTATTATAGTTTAAATAATTTAATTTTATTTATAAGTTTAAGAAAAAAATGACACATGCCGATGGTCGATTCGATCAGCTATCGTTTATTTCCTCAATGTCAACCCGAGAGATTGCTCACTATGAGCAATGCAGTTATACCTCGGTGTTATCATGGACAGTAAATTAAACTGGAATGAACATATCGATTATGTTACCAAGAAAGCCACCAGAATTCTGTGGACTTGTAAGAGCCTTTGTGGCAACAAGTGTGGGATTAGCCCCAAGATAGCTCGTTGGATCTACACAGCAATAGTCAGACCTGTCCTAACTTATGGCTAAATATCCTGGTGGCACAGAGCTGGTATCCAACAAAATAGATCAAGGTTAGAGAAGGTGCAACGGCTCGGGTGCATCATGATCACTGGGGCCTGAAGAACCTGGCTTCACTGGAGACTATACTTGATTTAACACCTCTTGACATTCTGATTGAAGCAGAGGCATTGAAGACAGCCTACAGGCTAGTGAAAATAGGAGGGATTAAGAAACCCACAAACGATTTTGGACACAGAAGTGTCTTTGACATAATCGAGCGAAATGCAGAGTTAAAAAAGCATTAAGACTTAATGCTGAACAAATATAACTTTGACAAAAGAATCCATGTTAATACACAGACGATTTGTAAAAGAAAGAATGATTGCTTTAATCCACCCAATGATCTAAATGTGTACATGGATGGATCCAAAGGGAGGTATGGTGCCGGCTCGCGATTCTGGTTCAAATGTTTCCATTTGGCCATTGGACATTTATTAGCGTCTTTATTTTACAAACATTAATTTATTTGAAATTTTCTTTTTTTTATTGATATTAATTGTTCAAAAAATATTTACAGTTTACAGTTTTGACCATTAAATCCTCGATCAATGGAAAAGGTTGTGACTGAGGGACGAAAATTTTGTTCAGTTCTTTGAAATCTATACATAACCTTGTCTTTTTTTCATCTTCTTTTTTATATGCCAGAGTTACTGGAGCAGCGAATGGGCTATAAGATTCTTCAATTAAATTATTTTCTAATAGTTTTGCTATTTCATTTTCTATTAGTCTTCTATCTTCCGATGTGCACCTGTATGGACGTTTGTAACAGTATTTATCCACCATCAAGTCAATATGAGCCTCATAATGACTTACAGTACCAACGTCATATTTATCTTTGGCGAACACTGGTTTGTATTTTTCTATCAATTTATCTATTTCTGATTGCTGATAAAAATCTAGATGGTTTTCTATCAATTCAAATCAATCTGTTAATATGTTCGTTGAAATTTACTTCGCATTTGTTTATGTGTCTAATTTCTTGTTGTTCAGAATCTGAGAAGAAGTTTTCTTCATTTTGCTTACCTAGTACATCAGGAATTTTGAAATTTGTAAAATTTGAAGTATCACTTGCTGAGTAGTTATTGTTTTTTGTATCCTCTTCAATTGAGGTCACTTTATTTTCTCCTACATTGATACATTGTATGATTTCTAATTCTTCATTTTGTATTAATTTGAAATTTTTGATACAATCCAAACCAATTAAAAAATCGTAATTAAAGTTTTCATTATCTACTACAAAGATATCCATAATTCTTTCTATATTGTAGATTTTAATTTTTAGTGTTACCATACCTTTTGTTTTCTTCACACCATTAATAGTCTTCAAGTTTACTATTTGTATATCACTAGTATATTCTTTTGGTTGTATTTTCAATAATTTTGCATTAATTAATGACACATTTGAACCAGAATCATAAATTCCAAAGACTTTTAAAGTATCATTTAATAGTAACTTGACTTTTATTAATGGTGGCACTTCTAGTTTTTTGGATTCTTCTGGTTCAGTTCAATTTCCAATTCAGAATTATTAACAGATTTAAAAACTGCTTTTTGACTTTTCTCTTTGAACCAGCAGTTTTCCTCTGGATGGTAACGATTTTGTTTATTTTTATTTACACAAATCCGGCATGGTTTTTTTTTTTAATTGTTTGGATATGGTGTCAGGAGGTATAATATTTTTTTTATTGTACTTATTTTTCCCAACAAGATGTTCCAATTTCCCAATTTCATTGTAAAGGTCTTCCGTTCCTTGTAAAATTTCTCTATAAATTTTATCTGTCACATAATTTGGTGAACCAAATGCTATAAGGTCTATTAGTGTCCCAGTATCAATTGTTTTTTTAACGTTGAGTAATAATTTTTCTTTTTTTAAAGCATACCTAAGTAACCAACCTGACTGGTATTTAAATGCGAGTGCGTATCTAATGGGTGACCATCCTTTGTTCCCAAATGTACTACAGAAATTTTACTCCCATGTGTCCCATTGTGATTCCACAGTGAATTTCATAAGCATGCAGCTGTACCACTCTATACTAGAACATTCCAAGAAATGTTTTAAAATTTCAATTTTCTTTTTTTCTTCGTATTACTTTTTTTACTTCGTATTTTTTTTCGGAAACGTTCACATTCTGTGTTAAATTCTTTAATCCATTGGTTAGCATTTGAGGTTCTGCCATTGAATTTCTCTAAAATAAAATTATTTGCTATAATCCCTAAATTTTGAGTTTCGGATTTTGATTCTTTAACCTCAAGGAATTTCTCTAACAGTCTTTCTAACGTTTGACTTGAGCCTGGTTTTGATTCTAAAGTGTCTTTTGTTTCAATTATTTCCTCTAAGTAAATGTCATTAAATTGTATGTTTTTTTCTTCATCTAAATATATTTTTGAAATCTCTGCCGTCAAGGTTATCCATACTTTCCTACTTTGGTGTCTTTTAATTAACGATTTTCTTACCTTAGCAAAGTTTGATGTTTTCATAATTTCATGATGTAAGTTTACAGCTTGTGATTCGGGTGGAATTTTGAAAATCTTTCCATGAAGTGTAGCTATAGATGTTATGCATACAAGGTTAGATCTTCCATCTGCCGACGATTTCTCAACAAAGTCAAATCTTAATTTTTCCATTTTTTGTTGTGTAATTGCAAACAAATGCTGTTTTATAAGGATATTTTATAGATTTATAATGGTTGTATGCCTTTGGATTTAGAAATAAAGACTGAATTGTTTCTCTGAAAAAAACAAAGATTTATTTACAATATATTCATATATACATGTCTTAATTAATTACAATCATTTTCAACTAAACATTCCCTCACCTGAAAAAAACAAAGAAACAGCATTCAATGCCTTTACTTCGTATTTCTTATAAAATTAAATTGTTTCAATTAACTCAATACACTAAACGGTAACAACACTATTCCCTCTCGGATCTTTTATTTATAACGCGTATATTGACCCGTTGGCTGCTGGGTCAAGAAGGTTGTGAAGAGAATTAAGAAAACTATTATATATATATATATATATATATATATATATATATATATATATATATATATATATATATATATATTAACGAGGCAGTTTTCTTTATATATATACACAGTTACATAATTTATATGATTCTGTTAATTTTGTTTTTTTTAGCACCAGCTTACTTCCATCAAAAGTCTAGGCAGATTTATGTGGAAAAAGGTGGACAAGCTCATTTGAAGTGTACGGCTCTTGGTGATAATCCTATAAAAATTATATGGAAATTAGGTCCTCAAAGAATCGGAGAAGATGTTGATCCACGGTATAATATTTATTATAAATTAATTTTCAATATTTATAATTTTGTTTATTATAACTTATTACATTGTATTGAAATCTTAGTTTATATATTTAGCTAATTATTTTCGCTTATGTTCAAATTTTATAGAAGGAACCTCATTTCCATGTAAATAAATGAAAATAAGATTGAGTGATTACTTAAGTCCAAAAAGATTGCTCGTGTATACCATTCTTTCTGAATTGGGGAACTGATCCACCTTCGAGACCATTGACTGAGTTTCCCTTACAATCCTAAGGAGGACTCTAATGAGGCACTACCATCCGAAGCTAGGCGTACTATTATACCATAGTGGCATTTTTAAGTGCCTAGCATATATACCCCTCCTTCTTTCTTATTTCTTACAATACAAAGCTCCAATATTGGGAATGACATCTACGTATGTCCTCTAGGAGCTTTCCCATTTTTTTATTTCAAATTAAATTTCAATAGGAAATAGTGCTTTAGAGTAGAATAGTATAAATAGAAAAAATATTATATTCTGGGACCTGGTCCCTTCAGAATAAGATATGTGTACAAAATTTTATAAATATATATCTGGCCAAAAGGCAACATTATTAGAATAGGGTGGGTTCGTTTGTGTTCGGTATTGTCGTTTGGGTGTGGATGGTAGGGTAATGTGTGGGTCTTTTGTTTTATGGAAGGATACCAGTTTTTACTAAGTTTGTAACCGTCTTCGTTATATAAATTATTGGTTTCTTTGATAATTTCATGGCCTCTCTTATGGTGCGGAGGTGATAATTATTTTCTTTAACCAGTATAGCTGTGTTTTCGAAAGGTATGTGGTGGTTGGTTTTGTAGAAGTGTTCTGCTACAACCGATTTTTCCGTCTTGAAGTTTTTGACACTAGATATGTGCTCCTGTATCCATCTTTCGATCATCCTTCCGGTTTGTCCTATGTAGACCTTGCCACAGGAACAGTGTATGTCATAGATGCCTAGTCCTAACTTGTCTTTGGGTTTCGAAAGGACGTGATATTGTTTGGCCAGTGGAGAATGTGGTCTTGATGTTGTTGTTCTTTAGAATCCTGGCGATCTTTTCGTAGGTATTTTTGAAGCAAGGAATGTTTGTCTGGGTTTTAGGTTCGTTGTCTGTTTCGTTATTGTCTTGTTTTTTGTGTTTTCTCTTGCGTTCTACCCGTTTAATAGTTTCTTGGTCTTATGTTAGGTTGATGATTCCTTCCTTCTGAGACGGACACCGCCGCAACCGACACCACAACCTCCGACACCAGTGGACACTGAGTTTCCGTCTTTGTCAACGACTATGCTCGCTATGGCGCGTGCGGACTTAGCAGCCAGGGAGGCGAACAGGATCGCAGAGGAGACCGACGGATGAAATTAATAAGGGCTAATGCAAAGGACGTAAAAAGAGGGATTTCTGATCTGGAAAAATTCAATGGCGATGTGGAGAAGCTAAACCATTTCCTCAAAGGGGGCGATGGTATTATGTTCAGTATTGGATCCCAGGTCACTGCAGGCGAGACAATAGACGAGCTGGACGCTTAAAGCTACAGGTGGCCCTAGCATCCCGGGTCAAAAGAAGCGTACTGAACCTAATTTTTTTTTTTTTTTAATTAATTAACACTTTATTGAAATAATACAATCTGCCACTTATGGGCAATAAGTAATAGTGCTGTGTAGCTTACAGTCATTTCATAACAAAACAATAATATAAACAAAATAAAATAAAATAAATAAATATATTCATGCGGAAAAATATATACATGCGGTAACAGAAAGAAATTAATGTGGTAATAATAATATTAAAGTAAAATAAATAATAATAATAATAATAATAAAATAAAATAAAATGCACACATTCATACCCTATTTACAATTTACCTGGGGTCCCCGAACTGAGCTTCTTCCCCAGGAATGAGGGCAAAGCAGGAGTCCGGGAAGCCCCAGCCCCCTTTCCCAGCTGCGTCACTGGCATTAAACGCCAATGGAAGCTGGTAAGGGCGCTTCACACACCCACACAGGTCGTGAGAGGAGAATCTGGCCAGTGCCAGTACTCCAAATGGCATTATTACAACAGATCTCGGGCCATTGCCGGTTTAGACGGCGGGGTGGGTTATATGGATGTGTGGAACTGGATAGTGACTGAGCCAGGGGGTTGGGATGACAGGCAAGGTTTTGGTGAAAGTTTGAAAATTTAGTAGGGATGAGGTCGAGGACGAAAGGAATGTTGAGATCTTTATGGAGGGTTTTGTTGGAAACATAATAAGGAGCATCGACAATAGTTCTCAGGATTTTGGATTGAAAGGATTGAATGCATCTGATATTCGACTGTTTTGCTGTCCCCCACAGTTCCAGTCCATAGGTCCAAATAGGTTTGATGATGGTCTTGTATATTAGTAATTTATTGTCTATTGAAAGATCGGAGGTCCGACATAGTAATCTGTATAGTTGGCTAAATCGTCTGTTAAGTTCTTGTCTTTTGAGTCTGGTATGAGGATTCCATGTAAGTCTTTTGTCTAGGAGGAAGCCAAGGTATCGTACTGTGTCGGAAATAGGTAGGATGGTTTCATTAAATTGGACAGAAGGACATGTAGCGAGGGGGTAAAAGTCACGTGTTTGCATTTTTCCTCGTTGACTTTGATCCGCCATTGCTTACACCAAATTTCAATGAGTGAAAGGTGGCTTTGTAGGTTCTTGGAAGCTATTTCGGGATCTGGATGAGATGATAGGATAGCTGTGTCGTCTGCGAACGTTGCAAGGAAGGTTTCAGGAGTAGTTGGGATATCAGCGGTGTACAATATGTATAGGATAGGACCCAAGACGCTGCCTTGGGGAACTCCTGCTTGAATTGGGTAAAGATTGGAGTATTCGTTACCACAGCGTACTTGGAAGTAGCGATCAGAGAGGTAGGATCGAAGAACTAGAAATAAGGATTGAGGTAACTGGGTTTTGAGCTTGAACAGCAAACCGGCATGCCATACCCGGTCGAAAGCTTGTGCTAGGTCCAGAAATGCGCCTGTGCAGTATTGTTTGCTTTCAAGAGCAGAGGATATGTGATCGATAACTCGGAGTCCCTGCTGGACCGTCGAGTGCCTGGGACGGAATCCAAACTGATGTGAAGGAATATTTTTGGATTCGATGATGGGTAGGATTCGTTTCAGGAGGATTTTTTCAAAAATTTTGGAAAGAATAGGGAGCAGGCTGATGGGTCGGTATGATGAAGTGACATTGGGTGGCTTGCCAGGTTTAGGGAATAGGATGATGACGGAGTGTTTCCACAGCAAAGGGAAGTGAGTTGTACGGAGGATACAGTTGTATAGATAGGTAAGGAAAATAATCGCTTTTTGAGGAAGTCGTTGAAGGATCTGGGTGGTAAGAAGGTCATGTCCAGGAGATTTGCGGACTTTTAACTTTTGTAAGAGAAATTTGACCTCAGAGGGCTTTACAGCTTTAGGAGGTAAGGATAGAGGAATGGGTGAAGAAAGGAATTCATTAATATTGGAAACGTGGTTAGGGTGGATTTCAGGATGTGGGATAAATGTATTTGAAAGGTGTTTGGCAAATTCCTCTGCTTTGTCCTCATCTGATGCAGCCCAAGAACTGTCTTCACGTCGGAGAGGATGGGAAATAGAGTGGTATTTGAGTATTTTTTTGGTGGCATTCCAAAGGGAATTATCTGAAGCAGATAGTGTGGAAAGGTAAGATCTGTAGGATTCGGATCTATAGGTTGTCAGGTTCTTTTTGACTAATTTGGTGAAGTGGTTATACAGTCTCCGATCGTGAGGATGCCTGGTTCTTTGCCAAAGGGATCGGTAACGGCGTTTGGTAAGGATAAGATCCCTAAGATCTTGCGGTAATGGATTTTTCTTGCGGACTTTGAAGGAAGGACGGGGTGAAGATGCAGTCCAAACTGCTTGCTGGACCATATTGGTAAAGGAATTGACTGCATCATCTAACTCCTGAGGTGTTTTTAGGGAAACTCTGAGGTCAATGGTGTCGGATACAAGCTGATGAAATAGGTTCCAGTCTATTGGTCCCCTAATAAATGATGGCGGAGGAAGTTTGGATATTGGGACTATAGAAAGGGTAAGGATCAATGGACTGTGATCTGAGGACAGTTCATCAAGGCGTTCTATGGAATAGTTTAAGGGACCTAAGCCGGCATGGATGAAGAAGTCAAGGAGATCAGGATTTCGGTTTGGGTCAGTGGGCCAATATGTAGGGGTGCCTGGAGAAATAAAACTGGAATTATGGGAGTTAAGTGCAGAGAGGAGGATGCGACCTCGGGTGTTAGTAGTTCTTGAGCCCCATTGTTGATGTTTCGCATTAAAGTCTGCACCTAAAAGGAAATGAATCCCTAAGGAGTTCAGGAGAGAGCTGAATTCGGAATGGGAAATGGATTTATTGGGAGGGCAGTACACCGATGCTAATGTGATGGGAAAGGAAAAGGTTTTGATTGTAACAGCTGTAGCCTGGAGGAGATCGTTTGATGAGAGTGGAAATGAGTGATGGGAGAGGGATTGATGGACTATGACAGCAGTACCACCGTGAGCTTTTCCATCAGGATGGTCGGTCCGGTAGTTTTGGTACTGTGTTATGTTGAGCTTCCGTTTACTGGTCAGTCGAGTTTCTGTAATTAAGGCTACATCAATTTTTTTATCATGCAGTAAAGATGTTAGTTCGTCAGTGTGGTTTCGAATACCATTCGCATTCCAAAGGAGAATGGATAACTGAACCTAATAGAATAGAATAGAAAATAAACTTTATTCTGGGACCAAGTCCCTTTAGAATAACTATAATGAACAAATAAAAAAACATAATATTCATCTGGCCAGAAGGCTACATAATAATACAAATCATGAAATAATCAAGATTGACGAAACATAGTAAAAATAGAAATAGATAAGAAAATAAATAAATAATGTACGAAGAACTTGAAAGGATATTAACTAATTGTCGAAAATAAATATATTGATATTAACAAAATAATAATAAATAATATTAATACAATAGTTAATGACGAAAAAATAAACAAAACACAAGGGTAGCGAGATCGAGTTTACAGTACTAATTCAAGCGGACATTTGACCTGCTTGGAGAGCGACTTTTTAGGATGCCAAGAGATGATGGAAAAGCAGTGATTTAAATGAAACCAGTGAAGAGGAATGGCGGATGAAAGGAGGAATTCCACACAGTGGTGGAGCGGGCGAGGAAGGAACGCTCGAGTGATTTAGTTCTGTTGAAAGGAATGTAGAAATCGGAAAGGCGAGATCTTGTTTTGTGGTGCAGGACATAGGATTTGAATGGGAGGAGACTATAGATATATGAAGGGTGTTGCAAGTTGATGGATTGGTATAGAAAACCACTAAAGAAATATTGTCTACGGATGGGAGGTGAGAGCCACTTCAACTGATCATAGTGATATGACACCCGGGATCGCCTCGGAGTACCAAGGACAAATCTTACAGCGCAGTTTGTTATTCTTTTTAAGTGGCCCTCAAGCATTTTCGAGAGGCCCCCGTATACCACACTACAGTAGTCGAAGTGGGGGAAGATGAAGGATGATACGAGCAGTTTCCGGGTAGGTTGTGTAAGGAGATGCTGAGAACGATGGAATAATTTTAGGGAACTAATTGTTCATCGGGATATTTGGGTGACATGTGGTTTCCTGGAAAGGTTTTGGTCAATGGTAATGCCTAGGTTTTTAACGGAGGAGTTGAAACTGATGAGGTGGTCGTTTAGGATTAATGTTGAAAGGGTGGGGATAGTTGTAAGGAGGGAGTTGGAACCTAGAACAATGGCCTGGGTTTTCATTGCGTTCAATTCCAGTTTGTTAGCTTTGCCCAGGCACTGATCCTATCTAGGTCTTGCTGAATACTGGCGAACGCATATGACAGCTCAGATGGAGGAAAGGATAAATAGATTTGGAAGTCGTCAGCATATAGATGGTAGGAACAGTGGTGAACAGATTTAGGAAGACCATTGATGTAACAGTTGAAAAGGAGAGGAGAGATGCTTGAGCCCTGTGCCACACCTGAGGATAGAGTGAAGAAAGAGGAAAGGGGTTGGTTGGGCATAGAAACCGCTTGGGACCTATCAGAGAGGAAGGATTGGGACCATAGAATAGAGCTGTAGGAAAAGGACAATGACTTTAGTTTGGAGAAAAGGATAGAATGGTCCAAAGAAAGCTTTAGAAAATTCTAGGAGGATTAGCACGGTTAGTTGTTTGTTGTCCATGGCTTTATATATGTCAGTGGAGATTTTGGTAAGGGGAGATCGAGTGGAAAAACCTGGGTGAAAGCCTGATTAAAGCGGATCAAGGAGTTTGGTCTGTTCGAGAATATTTAATATTTGAGACTGGACTATTCTTTCGAGAGGTTTGGAAAGGTTGGAAACTATGTAGATTGGCCGGTAGTCCTTGGGAGGTAATGGGGTTGGGATTTTATTTATAGGATGGACTAGGGCATTTTTCCAAGAAGTCGGGAATACTGCTTTTTGTAGTGAGAAGTTATAAATGAAAAGTAGGACAGGTAGGATATCGATGAGGCATAGTTTGAGTAGTTTGACGGGTATCCCGTCTAAGCCAGTAGAACTGGAGCGGGATTTCAGAATGGAGGAAATAATGTATGTAGGTGATATGTCTAAGAAAAAAAAATTGTCGGCGTTAAAAGACGGCGTTAATGAAAAGACGGAGGAGGAGGATTTTGATGTGTTAATTGAGGCAGACAAAAAATATGAGTTCATTTCTTTGGGATAAGCAGAAAAGGATCTGGAGGATGTTGGATTGCAGAGGGCGAGCTTTCGGAGCAGTTGCCTTTTAGATTTAGGATCGGGAGCAGTAGAAAGGGCTTTGTGGAAGTTTTTGGATTTTGCTTGTCTGATTGTATATTGTGTCAAATTGCGAAGAGCCCTGAACGCTTGGTAGTCATCAGTAAGCCTAGTGCGCCTAAAGCGTCTCCGAGTAGCATCACGTTTCCTTTGCAGGTCTTTAATTTTTTGACACATCCAAGGAGCAGGATGGTGGCGGAAGGTTAAGAATTTGAGTGGGGCATGGGTACCCAGGATGCTTTTGAGATTGGCAGTGAGTAATACAGGTGGATGAGGATACCACGTGGAGAGATATAAAAGAAAGACTGAAAAAAGCATACGGAGGGGGCCGATGGGCCCCCGAAGAAGACATGCTGCACATGTTTAGGGAAATGAAGAGACCTAACCAGTCGAACGGGCAATACGCGGCAGGCCTAATCCCCAAATTGACCAGGATCAATGGGAAAGTGCGAGAAGTGATGGATACTGGAACATTGGAAGCATGGATGATTTTCATGACCACGGCCCTTAAAGTAGCATTCGTTAGCATTCGTTCGACACAGATTCACTTAATAACTAACTTTCTTTTCATTCTACACCAGTATTTACAGCTACATTTTGTTTATAATAGAACACAAATAAAGATAATCCTTGACCTTATCATAGCTTCGAAAATCCTTCAAATATACACTTAAGCTCAACATTTCTTATATATACATACATATATATATATATTGGTTTCTACTTATCTTGACTGTTATGTATATATATATATATATATATATATATATATATATATATGAAATGTTGAGCTATAAATGTTCTATTTAGATCGGTAAAATTTTAATTTATGTAATAAACTATAGTAAATATTAAAAGGAAACATAAACCTATTACGATTATTCTATTGAAATAACATTTTTAAAAACAATATTTTATTGATTTCTTTAGGTATTCAGTGAGGGAACAACTCTTAGATGAAGGTATGGTTTCAGAACTAGGAATATCCCATGTGTTCCGTCATGATACTGGTGTAATTAACTGTCACGCAAGTAATGCTTATGGACACGATGAAATGGCGGTACATCTCATTGTACAAGGTATAATATCTAATACCCTAATTGTATTAATATTACAGATAATAGAGTATAACACACACACACACATATATATAACTGAGATAGGAGGAAAGGACAAGGAGAGAGAATAAGTAAAGACTGATGCCTTCTTGAAGAAGAAAAATATAGATCAAGAAGTTACCAGTTGGAAGGGCCATGAGGCGGCACACAGCTATTCCCCTCCACGAAGGAATGCCTAACGACGGTTCCGTGGAGTGTAGAAAACAGGTGTAGGGAGGTGATTTTAGTTGTTAAAAATCCCACACACGTATAGGTATGGGCCTATCCGCGTCTCTTGAAGATTTCCTCCTGCCCGTGTAAAAAAACACACAAACACACACACACACACATATATGTATATCTTTTTTTCCCCTTCACGCAGTACCTCTGCGACCTTTATTTTTAGTTTGTGAAGGACGTTTATTGCTCTACATGTTCTGTACATTTATAGTACATTACATACCATTGTACTTTCACGTTTTGGTTCTTGTATCAAATCCAATGATCGACTATACATTGAAAATCTCTTTTACTCTCTATACTTTTCCATTGTCCATTTTCTCCCACCCATCACACCTTCCTATCCGGCACCTGGCTAGACTTGTTTGTCATTGATTCTCGGCAGAACCTCCTTTCTTCATGTCAATTACCTGTTTCATTTCTGTCCTCTCATGATCTTATCCAAATTTCTTACAATATCAGAACTCCAGATATACTATCTAAAACCATAACCTTTCGAAATCTAGATGCTCTCACTCCAGAGAACATCTCACCCTCTCTTGAAACCTTGGATAGGGGAGAGATTTATTCTTGTGCCACTATTGATTCCATGGTTGACATACTTTCTTCCAATCTCAAATGTATTCTTGACATCCATGCCCCACTGAAAACCTCAGCCTTCCGTCACCAGCCTGGTCCTTGGATTTGTCAAAAAATTAAAGATCTTCAAAGGAAGCGTGATGGTTCCCGAAGACGCTTTAGACGCACAAGGCTAGACACAGTCTACAATCAGGAAGGCAAAAACGAAATACTTCCACAAAGCCCTTTCATCTTTTTTTTTTTTTTTTTTTTACCTCCTTTCCCTACCTGTGAGGCATACAGGGTTTTACCTCCAGTGGGAGTTCACCATAAACTAGATGTACAATTTTCGGGATTTTATTCTGTGTTTTTTCGTTTAATTAAATAAAAACAAATCTCTGGAACTATAGTGTGGGCTATACCTTATCCTTAGCCTTCGTCTTCTTCCTTCGGTTATTATCCTTAGTCTTCGTCTTCTTCCTTCTCGGAGTCCTCCAAAGATTAGTCCGGTAGTATTTCTGGTGTCGGTCCTCTCCTGATTATCATGAAGTGGGCCGGAACTACAGCCTCATTCCATCCATATATGAATTCCCTGAAGCTTGTGTAGATCATACTTCACAAGCTCAGGAAATACGTCCTCTGTTATTCTATATATTCCTGTTTTCCTGGAACCTCACACGCAAGGCATCATATGTGGTGCATGATGCTACTATATGTTCTGCAGTTTCCGGAACTCCACAGCTGGAGCAGTTGGGGCCCAGGTCGTACCCATGCTGGCTTAGCTTCCATCAGAAACCCCCATGCCCCATGAGGATCTGTGACATCCAGTAGTCAGGGAGGACACACTTGGCTTCTATTCCTGCGTCAACGGTGACCAGTGCCAACAGGGATCGACCCACTCCTTCACCTGCGGCAGACAACCCTTCGAATGACCTCAACGCAGAACAGAAGCAACCGAAGCGGGTTTACCTACACCGGTCGTGTAGTGAAGTCCAAAGTTAGGTTCTATGTCGATGCCATTGGGGGAGTGATGTAACGAGAGTAAAATAGCATAGTGAAGGTTATAAACAGCCGGGTGAGCAATGAGGTTTTGTGTGAAATGGATTTGCCTCTGACTCAACCATTTAATTTATTTTATTGCATTCAATAGTTATTACTTGACCAACATTAATTAATATTCATTTTTTAGTTCATTATTGCATAGTTTTTATTTATTTGTGGCAAATCCATGTGGAACCTGCCCCAGCTGTATATAACCTGAAATATACGATTCTAAAAATTGTAAAATTCACATTGTATGATATAAAAATTGACAATAGTTAATAATACTGAAATAATGAGTTTTGTTTAAAGCATAGCTCTTTAAAATTCTATTCTTTTCAATCCGATAGTGAAACTAGTAAGTGCCTTCCAAATAAAATAGTATTAATTTTATTCTTTTATTTCTTATATTTTATATATATTATAGTGAAATATAAATATATTAAAAATAATTAATAAATAATCTTAATTTTATAAATTTAAAGAACCAAATGTTATGAAAATGAGGTAACATTACAATATTAGAATATTTTTGTCGTGCTGTTTCATTATAAATAAATAATTTATTTGTTTTTCAATTCAAAAATTTAGAATTTATTTTTTTTCTTATATATTCGTGTTTTATATAATGATTTAATTTTCTCGATTGTGATAATATTTATTTCTTTGATCACACAATCGAGGCTCGTTTCGAACTAATTCTATGAGTAATTCTTTGTCTATTTTGATGTTCATCTTTGCAAACGAGTATAAAAAATCAGAAAAGCCCTTACCTCCCGGTGTTGCCAACTGTTTAACAAATAAATTATACATTAAGATGATAATTTTATCAAAAAATAATGTTTCCAATTTTATTTGACGAATTAAAATTTTATGTAGGTATATTTTTATATACATTTCTGATAGATATGTATTTTATTTTACATGTTTATTCAATTTTAATCTCAGGCCATTGTTTTAGGTTCCAATTCCCTTCTTGCAGCTATCTCCACCCTCCCAACGTTAACTACCACTAAATCCTAAACTACCACTCCACCAGTTTCAACTCCTCTGTCAAAAACTAAGGCATTGTCATCATTGGTCATGGATTGTCATGGCTGCGCCGGTAGCAGACTTCGCAGCTTTTTTTTTTTTTTTTCTTCCCCCTACTGCCATTGCTGGTATATGGGGTTCGGCAGTGGTGGTTTGATACGTTGGGTTTACGCACACCCACCACTGCCAAAATACAACCCTTTATTTAAAAATTTCTTATTCTACATTATGGTGGGGGGTACCATTTAATTTGGGGGGGGTACAATTTTATAATTAAAATTATTCTGTGGTGCTGCCCGGTGCACGGATGTGCACCTTAATCATGGGGCAGCACTTTTTAAGCCTCCTGGCTGGTCTGCATCCGTCCGGTCACCATCCGGCCAGTCTGCATCTGTCCGGTCTCCCTCTCTCTCCTCCTGGGGTTGCTCGTCATCTGGTGGCTCGTCGGGTGGCCGGATCCTGCTGATGTTGATGTGTGCAGGTCCGACCACCTCCTTCCACCCGTACACAAATTCCCTGAATTAAGGGTAATTGTGCTCCTCCATGAGACAGGGGAAGTCTTCTTCGGCGAGGGCGAAGATCCCGGTCTTCCTCGACAACCTGGCACGGTGTCCTTCCATCGCGGTGCAGGAGAGCACCACTTGCTCTGCCGTCTCAGGTACCCCACATGCGGGGCACCGGGGGTCGATATCTCTCCTATACTCACTCAACTTACCCCGGAACCCGTCGTGTCCTGTCAGGACCTGCGAGCCCAGTAGTCCGGGAGGACCCATGTCGCCGCCAATCTCGTCAGGACGGTGGGGAATAACTTCCTCAAGGTCGAGCCCTTCTGGCTGGTCACCCACCATCTGTTCCACTCGTCAATGGAGTCCTCCCTCACTATCTTCCTCCACATGTTCGGGGCCTCGCTGATCCTCTGTCGGAGTCCCTCCGGGAGCCCCGCTAGCCCCTTCTTCTTCACCTCGTATTTTAGAGTGTTATCCTTCAGGAGGAGGTCCAGGGGCATCACTCCGGCAAGCACCTGCACCGCCTCATGCAACACCGTTCTGTAAGTCTTCATGACTCGCAGCAGAGCCAATCTCTGAATCTTCGCCAGTCTCCTCTTCTGCAGCTGCGTGAGGTTGCGGCTCCACAAATAAAAGAATAAAATTAATACTATTTTATTTGGAAGGCAGTACAGTTACTAGTTTCACTATCGGATTGAAAAGAATAGAATTTTAAAGAGCTATTCTTCAAACAAAACTCATTATTTCAGTATTATTAACTATTGTCAATTTTTATATCATACAATGTGAATTTTACAATTTTTAGAATCGTATATTTCAGGTTATATACGGCTGGGGCAGGTTCCGCATGGATTTGCCACAAATAAATAAAAACTATGCAATAATGAACTAAAAAATGAATATTAATTAATGTTGGTCAAGTAATAACTATTGAATGCAATAGTTATGCTACCTGAGTGACAGGAGTGTCAGGATTAGAGGTAGCTACTACGAGGCAGAGAGGAGAATAGAGAGAGGATGCCCACAAGGGTCGGTCCTCGGGCCGGCCCTGTGGATGTTTGTATTCGACCAGTTGCTGGGGGAATTAGAAGAGGAAGGGTTCCTTACCACGGCCTACGTCAACGACCTGGCAGTCATCGTGGCAGGTCGTTAACGACCTCACCTTAGATTCCTCTCGGAGTGCAAGTCTCCTATCCTCATCCCTGCACTCCTGGTACCTGCGCCTAGCCCTGTAGTAATCCCTCTTGAGGAGCGTCAGGGCAGGCGTACACCATGGGACCGGACACGCTCTCGCTCTACGACGCTGGAGGGTCATATTGGCCGCTTCCGTGATGGCACCCGTCAGCTCCGCCACTCTGTGGTCTATGGCTGACTCGCCTTCCATTGGCGCCATTTCTTCCCATTCTCTATCGACCAATATTCCCTCCATTTCACTGGAGAAAGCTCCCCAATTCCCCGTTTGGGTCATGAAGCCTTTCTCCACTGGCAAGACTTCTCCTTCCTCCTATACCACACTGAAGGCTATGACCCGGTGGTCGGAGTTCGTGTCAGACCGTAGGGTCCAGTCCGCTATGTGCCTCGCCATGGTGACCGTGGCGAGTGTCACGTCGATCCAGCTCTGGCCCCTGGCACCAACGAATGTTGGACCAGAGGGCTCATTCATAACTATGAGCTGATACCTGAATTTTGTCCACCGCTCTACCTCTGGCGTCTGTGCGCACCGAACCCTAGGCCGTGCTCCATGAATCGGCCGGTCGGAACAGACCACCACACTCCTGTACCATTGTGCGATGGCCTCCATGGCGGACACGTTCTCCTCTATCCTTTGCTTTGGCAGCATGTATGACGAAATGAGGGCGAAGGATATCCTCCCCCATCTGACATAACATGCCGTCTGATCCGCCGTGGTGAATTGCTTCAGTTCCATCATGTCGAGGTTCGGATTCACAATCACGATCGCCGCTCTGGACCTCCTCTCACCACCGCCTATAGCAACTACCCTCCATGTGACACTGAATCCGGCGACCACATTTTGCTGACACCATGGCTCCTGAATAGCCATGTCAGCTTTCCTTGCGAGAGCTTTAAGCTCGTTCGCGACCACTCGTCTTTGGCCCATGTTGACCTGCAGAATCTGCAGCCTACGCATAACGGGTCCTCTTCGCCTGCTTGATCATCACCTCCAAGTATGACAGGCACTCCCTGCTGGCCTTGCAATGCCTACACGTGGGTCTATGACCTCTCGCTTTTGCCGGGCAGTCCACAATCTTGTGCCCGGTTCCATTCCACGCTATCTCCTTCGTCGTACAGGCCTTCGCCGTGTGGCCGTGCTCAAGACATACCAAACAGAGCAGGGGGTCGAGGTAGTCTCTGATGAACAAGCACCACCATCCGCCGCTCACGTCTTCCAATGCCAGGGTCATCAGGGCGAGCCTCATCGTCTGGTGAACTTCAACAACCCATTTTTTGGTCAGCCTGCTCCCCACGGGAGTGGAAAAGCAGGGTCTCATTCACTCCCTCCTGTCTCTCTCTTCCTTCGGTTTCTCCAGAGTCGTCTTGCTCCAGAGATAACCTTCTAAAATGGTACTGTCCCAGTGCCTCGGGACGCCTCTTACTTCCAGGCAGGGCCTTCTCGCCACTGCTAGTTTCGCCTCCAGCCCCTTTACCTTCAAGGCGACCTAGTCCAGCAGCCTCTTCGCCTGGTCCGCCCCTCCTGTCCTCACCAGGACGGCACCTGTCCTCGTCTTCCTAACCACATTAACGCTGGCGCCGATCTTCTTGAGTTCCTCCTGGGATGGGAGCTGCTGGTGGATCTCTTCGGCCTTCCACCCTACTGTGTTCCCCTTCAGGGTCACATTGGTGACGGATCCTCTGGTCTCCTCGGCACCGCAGGAACGCTCACCGGGACTCCAGCGAATGTTATTTTCCTTGGTTTCTTTTCTTTTTCTTCTCTTCTCCTTTATCCTTGGAGGTCGGCTGCTTAGTCTTCTTCTTCCCCTTCTTTTTCCTTTTTACCTCTTCCCAGGGTTTGGCTTCCTCTTCGCTGGAGTCCCCAGCCACGTTCCCCCGCGGCATATTTCTGTGGCGCTTCTTCTCTGGGGCATTGGAGCCGGCTCAAGGCCATGATACTTACCTCCCTCTTTCTTGGGCGGGGCAATCCAGAAGGTCCGGCGACCGGCTTCTCGGGCTCCTTTGGGGCCTTTGCCGTCTTCTTCCTCCTCTCCTCCACCCTTGTCTCCGCGGTGTGCCTTAATATGCCAGCCTCCTGGTCCATTAGGCAGAGGTCCCAAATGATCCCCTGTACTCTATTCAGAGTGGGGGAGACCCACTCTTTCTTCTTCGCATCATATTCCATCCCTATGGCCTCGCTGATCGAGGTTGCCACCATAGGGGTGATTGTCTCCGACACCTTGCTAGCGATAATTTCCTGCTAAGGGCCTCCTCTACCACATCCCTGACAATCGCGGGGACCATATTCCACTGGGCCTGAAGGCTCACAATTACTCCCATCAGGTCATGAACCAGGCCATTAATATGGCTCTGGACCTCCTGGAATAACCTCTTTCTGGCCATGTATGCCCTAACCAGGTCCTGGACCCTCCTGCCTGGTCCTCTTCTGTTAGAGAGTTACTCTCCGCCCTGGGCTTCTTACTTTTTCTCCCAGGACCCTTCTTGTCCTCTGCGTCTGTGTCCGCTGTGTCGGACGCTGACAGCCCTTTTCCAGGGTTATCCAGGGCTACCACCTCCTCTGTAGCCATTGAAGGTCTATTTCCATCCAGCACCAGCGTTGAGGTCTCCTGGCCACCATGGAGGGAACTCTTCCCCTCTTCACCACCATTGAAGTCTCCTGGTGGCTGAAAATCTTCAACGGTATTTCTGGCCGGCACCTCTGCCACTTTTCCAAAATGTTTTTCAGCCATATTTCGTTCGACACACTTTGGAACTAAAATTTTTCGAAAATCTTTTTTGGAAAATTTGTATTTTTTATTTTTGTTTTTGATTATTTTTTAAATTAATCAAAAACTCCAGTCCGTGGAAGGCTCCGACTCGCAAAATGTCCCTCGGGCCTCAACCACCACAACAAAAACACACCAGCGCACTAATAGTGAGAGCAACGTAAAAACACAACTTACCTCGGCGCTGTCCAAACGTAGACTGATCGCAGTTTGTAAGTTCTAGAGTGGGGATAATCCCCTGGAGCTCCTTAGACGTGGGTCCTTCCTCATCAAAGGCTGGAGCGCTACCTGCAGACTTCGCAGCTGCCCGTTCACCCTCCCATCAACGTAGAAACTGTTCGTTCTGCTCCCTAATGACACAACTCTACTGGTCTTCCTAGGGCCTTTGACGTTACGGGATTGTAGTTGTCCCTTATCATCAACCCTTTTTTTTTCTTTTGGTTTTTCTTGTTTCTTAGATGGACACTTGCTTCTAGGGTGTCCAAGTTGGCCGCAGCTCCAACAACGTATCTCTTTCTTACGGGTCCTGAGAGCCTCCAATATTTTTGTCACTATGTCTTCAACGCTAGGGACCACATTGGGCTCGGCTTCTGCTGCTCGAACTCGTGCATGGCTGCGTACTGACCGTCTGACAGTCTCGAACTCCATGGCCTGAGATAATGCGTCTCCTAAAGTTTTTGGCCGGGCGAGCTTCACTGCCTGTTGCGTCTCTGGGTCCTGAAGTCCATCCAGGAATTTGTCCACAGCCAAGCTCTCGTAGACATCATAGGTGACCAATGGGTAGGCATTCCTGCAGCGTCTCGTTGGATCCTGCTTCTCAGCTGTGAGCGATAAAACTGGTCCATGTGGTGGAGGCCGAAACGCAGCTCCAGTCTTCTAATCAGCTCTCCGTAGTTAGACCGCTCCGACATGGGCATCCCCTGCAGTACTCCCAAGGCGTCTCCACGCAAAGCCAGGCACAACACGGAAGCTTGGGTCTCTTTTTACCACCCGTGGATCGAAACCGCTGTCTTGAAGAGAGTCATGTAGTCCTCCCATGGCGTCTTTCCGTCGAATACTGGAATTGTGTTATGAGTTGGTGGCGTCCCAGCATTGGCGGGCATAGTGGTGCTATGAACGCTGCCCTTGGAGGAACGGTCGGTGTCGTTCGTCGGTGGGTTGCTCATACGTCCCTCGAGAGCTTCCATTCTTAGCCTAAGTTCGTTCACTTTTTCTCCTAGCCTAGATTCTACATTAGCTACTTCATTATTTACATTTTCCATTAACTTAGTTTCTAATGTGCCTAACTTAGACTCTAATGTATCCAATAAATCACTTTTTACAGTACCTAATTCATTCTGTACATTACCTAGCTCATTTTTGACAGTACCTAATTCATTACCTAACCTATTTTCTATATTGCTTAATTCATTACCTAGCTTATTTTCTACATTGCTTAACTCATTTTTAAAAGTTGCAGACAACCTGCTTAAATCAGTTTCAAACAGACCGTCATCTGGATTTTCCCCTAAATCTACAAAAAATTGACGCAAGCTCTCTTGCAGTACACTTTTAGTTCCGGAACAATCAAGATCACGTTCCTCCAATTCATGTTTCAAATCCGCAACCTTTAAATCAATTAATTTAACACTTTTAGAAGCCATTATTCTTACAGTAGCCCAATAATTACAAAATACAAGACCAAATGCAAAATAATAGCAATTACACAATTATCCCACTTCTTTTCCTACAAAAGAAGACAATCTAGAACAGTCCTAATCCTATTTTAACTTCTCCCGCCGACGGATTTAAGGCGCTAATCCCCTTACTTCCGTCTTCCTGCGAGCGCCGGTAACACTATATAATAAAAAAAAATAATAATAATAAATAAAACATAAAAGAAATATACTGTACACATTCATACTCTATTTACAATTTGCCTGGGGTCCCCGAACTGAGCTTCTTCCTCATGAATGAGGGCAAAGTAGGAGTCCGGGAGGCCCCAACCTCCTTTCCCAGCCGCGTCACTGGCATTAAACGCCAATGGAAGCTGGTTAAGGGCGCTTCACACACACACAGGTCGTGAGTGGAGAATCTGGCCAGTGCCAGTACTCCAAATAACATTATTATATCAGGTCTCGAGGCCATTGCCGGTTTAGGCGGCGGGGTGGGTTATATGGATGTGTGGAACTGGATAATGACTGAGCCAGGGGGTTGGGATGACAGGCAAGGTTTTGGTGGAAGTTTGAAAATTTAGTAGGGATGAGGTCGAGGACGAAAGGAATGTTGAGATCTTTATGGAGGGTTTTGTTGGAAACATAATAAGGAGCATTGACAATAGTTCTCAGGACTTTGGATTGAAAGGATTGAATGCGTCTGATATTCGATTTTTTCGCGGTCCCCCACAGTTTCAGTCCATAGGTCCAAATAGGTTTGATGATGGTCTTGTATATTAGTAGTTTATTGTCTATTGAAAGATGGGAGGTCCTACATAGTAATCTGTATAGTTGGCTGAATCGTCTGTTAAGTTTTTGTCTTTTGAGTCTGGTATGAGGATTCCATGTAAGTCTTTTGTCTAGGAGAAAGCCAAGGTATCGTACTGTGTCGGAAATGGGTAGGACGGTTTCATTGAATTGGACAGAAGGAAATGCTCCCCGGCGAAGTGTAAAAGTCACATGTTTGCATTCTCAAATGATCTAAATGAAAGGCTAAACAAAGCGCTATTTATTAAAATTGTATGTATAATTAAGAAAGAAAAGAATATTTTGTAGTTGTAATTTATTATTTTTCTTAATGACTTTAGGACTATTCTTATTATCATTATTAAATTTAAGGTATAATAATAATAATAATTGTATATTATTTTGGTTCAATATAATAGCGTTTCATTTTTGATAAATGGATTTGTTGGGTTTATTTCTTTACCAAGTTTCCCTATGTCACCTTACCGATGCCATGTCCCAGCCCTTTTTATGTGTCCACGAAGTCCTAGAGAAGAGTCACAGGTAACATAATAATATATAAATAAAAAAAACATAATTTGTATTATTTTACATTTCTATTTTTAGAATGTTATGAAACATAATATCAACTGTAATTTTACTGATCACATGGTAATAATTATATCTCAAAACCTAATCATAGAACAAATACATAAAAAAACCCATAATTTTCCGTTATTTTGGGAACAAATTTAAATTTAAAAAAGTATACAAATTTGTATATATCCTTACTTTTATTTTTATTATATTTCCTATTCTTATTACACCTGAGTAGTTATTACATAATGTACCTTACTCCTTATTTTTGCTCACTAGCTATTTTATAACTTATCTTACTCTTATTATATTTTTTTTCATTCTTGTCAATTTTGGTCATAAAATTTGTTATTGTTCCTAGGTAATCCAATGTTTATATAGTTATTCTTTGTATCTTTTCCCAGCCCCCCAGCACTCAAGATGGCCAACATCTTAGGCTGAAATGTTGGCACAATAAAATAGGTTTTTCGTATTTTGTAGAATCTTTGGCTGCACCCCCTAACCATTTCAATCCACTATTTGAATTATCCATTCAACAATTTTCTACTTACATATATCTATTCTGTATATTAATTCCAATACTTTAGGTAAGTCCAACCATCAATAATCATTATCCCATAACCACTAATAAAAATAATAATTTCAGTATAAAACAAGATCCATGATCCATAAAAATAATCATTTAGAGCCTAATAATAATTACAATTTAGAACAAGTTCCATCCTCTCTAACCATAATTCTATATGCACTAATAACAATTACAACTTAAATAAAAGATTCCCATCTGTTTTGTGGCCGAACCGACAAAGAAAATCTTTAACTGGCTCTATCAACAACTTAGCTACCATCTGGCTTCACCCCAAATCTAGTCTGACTACTACTGTATACTTAATAGAAAATTCCTGCCTTCTGAATCCATCTGGCTTCTGATCAGCACATCTTCCTTCCGGTGGACCATGACCCTGCTCGCAGAGAGTACCAGTTCTCAACTCTGACTTTTGAGGGAAAACGGTCGGGTATTTAAAGGCTTATTCGAGCTAGCGTAAACATTTTTACCCCTGGATCCGGGAGTGCTGCCACGGGTGGAAAAATTTAGCAAAAACATTCTTGAATTAAATCTAATTTTATTAAATATTCGATTAAGGTCGGCTAGAAGTGACAAAGCCCTGAGTCATATCCGAACTCATTTCCCGGATTGGACCTATGAACTGTTTGCTCAGTGGGTCCTGGATACAGATGAGAACCTTCTAACAATTATTAATATTTAATATACCTAACTTAATTTTACACAGTTCATCAAAATAATGAGAAATGAGTGGATGCCATATAAAAATGGTAAAAATCAATTATTGTATAAATAAAAAGTAAAATAACAAAAACTTATATGATTATGTTTTTTTTTATGGGGTGCAAATAATAATATATGAAAAATAGTATTAAAAGTTAACATGAAAAAATTATGATTTTATGAAAAAACAGCATTGTGTTATTATTGCATAGATGCCATATTTATAGGTGAAAGGTCGAATGAGAGTGGAGGATTAACAGAAAATGGAGAGTGGAGGGAGGATGGAAATATTACTAGAACTTACCTCCGGTTGAGGTGGGGGGGATGTGAGTCTGAACTCACTCGAATTTCAAGTAAGGATTGAGTTGAAGGTCAAAAAGACGTTACAGGGTATGATCCAGGTATCTAGCCCCACCTAACTGATAAAAGTCAGTTAAACAACTGACAGATGTACATGATAAATTGGGGAATATTTTAAAAACAAAACAAGTAATGACACATAATATAATCACGAAAATATAATGCGGAACATGAGGAAGTCATTATCAAGGGACAAAAAAAGTTAGATAAATCACATCTGGAAGAAGAAAGTACAATACATCCCACAATCAACAGCCTAAACAGGCTCCTGACCTGAGAAAGCACCCCACCACCAAGACGTTCAACATACAACTGACCAGTCAATAGGTGAAACGTCGACTGGTAAGTGTTTGTTTTACTCTAGAATTTTGAAACATAAGGCTTTGCATGTGGTTTTTCCAATTGCATTCTATAAAAATATGTGTATATCAATGGGCCATAATGTGTCTATGAAGTATAATGGGGAATGAAATAAGTATTTGAATGGAAAAATAAAAATAAAATTATCTATCAATTATGAGTATAAAAAGGGGTTACCAACAGTTGTGAATTTCCCCATCAAAAACCGCCAATTTTTACTCCCTTGCTTACAAGTCCTTAGCGGTAACAGTCCTTATATCTAAAATACTTTTCGCGCACATGATCTACTATTATCCCTCACTATAGTGACCTATACATCCTCTCCTACTTTGACGTAGAGAGCCTATTTACAAAGATAGCCTACATAGAACCCTCCTCATGGTAGAAAACTTCTGGTCAATAAAAGAAGCGCACACCCCTCAGAAACGTTTCCCACAGCCCAATTCCATAAAATTCTGCTGTGAATCCGGCTACCTCACCTTCTATTGACAATTCTTTAACCAAATTTCAGGACTTTTCAAAGGAAATCCTATCGCTCCGGAACTCTCTATCATTGTCCATTGAGGATCATGGGTCATTGAGATCTCCTTAACGCTATTCTATCTTATTTCATTGACGAGGTTATTTTTATTAAACAATATGTTGACAACTTCCTTCTTATGAACGCGAAAAAATTCTAGAATTCTTATCTGCCTTCAATCCCTGCCATCCCCATCTACATTTCACTGTTGAACACGAGTCTAATAAATCCCTGCCCTTTCTCAACCTCCTTATAGTAGCCCAAACCACACCTTAACCACAGATTGTTACACAAAACCTAGCTACTCTGGCAGACTCCTCAACTACTACTCCCAACATGAATCCCTACATCCAAACCACCAAAAAATAAACAAAGCTAAAAATATTATCCACCATTGCCTATTACTATCTGATCCTTGCTTCTATGAAACCAGCCTATACCACATCAAATAATTACGTTAAAAAAATACTTTTCTCACTATATCATCAATACACATATACATGACCCGCATTGCAGATCTTCTTCAGGGCTAATATATGCAAAATAAAGATAATTAAAATTACATATGGTAAATAATCAAGTATTTTAATTTTAATATTTAGCATATACTTTCCAATACCACCGACCAGTTCTCCCTGCTTAAGGGAATTTTTTTTGCCTTCACCTGGATGGACCATTTTCTTCTTTCTTCCTCTCCTTAAATATTGTATCAACAAACTATATTATTCAAATTTACCTTATATCCTAGAATATTATCGTTTGACTACAGCTCCTCTAATCTTTATTTTCTATTTTTCCTTCGTACCAGTTTCCTGGTACTTATTTTTACTTAACTTATTTTATTTTTTTATATATAAATACTTTTATCCTATATCCCATAATATACCTTATTTGACAACAGCTCTTGATTCTATTTTCCTCTGCACTAGTTTCTACTAATCATACTCGTAGTACACTCAGAACTGTATGTAACCCCTTTTTATACTAAATCAAAAAATCATTTTATTTTTTCATTCAAATAATTATTCTATTCTCCATTATACTTTATAGACTTATTATGGCCCAATGAAATATTTTTTTTCTTTTCACTTGTCTAGTCACTCATTTTCTTTTCCCAGCCCTGATGATGCCTACATCTTAGGCCAAAATATTGGCTCAATAAAATAAGCCTTTCTTATTTTGCGTAATCTTTGAATATTTCATGTACCCTTTCAAATTTTCCATTTCAATCCACTATCAGTATAGATATAGGACATAAGAAAACAGAGTTATATCTTTTCCATATCATAAAACTTCTAGTGCCAGTTCCAGAGTTCAAACACCAAGCAGTAATAAAAAAAAGGATAGAAAAATTAAAACGATCAAGTTAATCAATCCGAAGGTGGGAGATGTAAAAGACGTCTTTGGTGAAATATTAGCTATGAATGTTGTTTCTTATTTTACGGAGAAACTCAGTTTAGTTTTTATTTCAAAATACCAAATTAAGTACATATTTGAATCCACCAACAATATATATATATATATATATATATATATATATATATATATATATATATGTTTCTCCTTATCTTGACTATTATAGAAAATATATATTCTGACTCTCGGGTTCCAGTCAGTTTTTAAATTTCTTTAGGTGACGTTTTGAGACTGGTTGGTGTCAACTCATGCCCTTACAGTGAAAAAATGAGCTTTTAATAAATACATTAAATAGCGCACTAAAATAAATATATTTATTTTGAAGAGAAATGATTTACCCCGACCAGGATTCGAACCCGGGTCATCTGTCTCTCTGTGACAGCACTCTAAAGATACCGACGATAGACGACTCTACAGAGATATAGACGACCCGGGTTCGAATCCCAACCGGGGCAAATCTTTTATCTTCCAAATAAATATAAAATAACAAAAGCTTATAAAAAATTAAAATAAATTGACATGTGTAAGATGTTTATTAGATGAGTTTTAAATTTTAGAACTAACTGGAACACAAGAGTCAGAATATATATGTATTATATATATGTATAAAGTGTTACATTACATAATAAATACTTATATATTATATATTGTTTACTTTAATATATTCTGATATTTCTTGTTGTTTTTTTTTTTACAGAAACACCAGAGTTACCCAAGAATATTAGAGTTATTGACCAACAAAGTCGTACTCTACAACTATCATGGACCCAACCATTTGTTGGAAACAGTCCAATAACTTCGTATATTATTCAGTACAAGTTGATTTCAGGTATGAACCTATGATTTTATCACTTTATAATACTATGCATAAGGCTGTATGTATAAAGGACTGTTACTGAATAATTAAATTTACAATTGAAAATTAAATTTGATTAAATATCTATATTTCTATATAAAATTAGTTCATAAACTTAACCAATGTAACTGGATGTTTCGAAATAAGTTGTGCAAAAACTGATGAGATTATTTTTATAATCAAATTTCGTTTGACCAATACACAATTAATGGACCATTTTGTTCTATGAATTGGGTTAAAAAAGTGACAAAATGGTATAATGGTTTTCAATGGCTTACTGAAGTTATCAACAGGAAAAGGATTTTGGGAAATCGCAAAAAAAGTATAATTTTAAAATTTTTATCAAGATGCAAAGTAAACTTTTTATTCAACAGGTAATTTAATACTTTAATTACTTCTACTTATAATATAAATAGGTTACAAGAAAGTTACCTGAAAGTTTTTGCTGATATTGTCATACAACAGACGGTATCCACGTAAAGGAATCGAGAAAAATTAGAAAGAGGCAGTTTTTTCTGAAAAATAGCACACATATACCAGAAATATGTTTTTATCAATTTTCCGTACATAACACGAACAGTAAGCAATTAACCTGTAGAAATGATCCTATAATTTAAAAAACAATTGATAACGGGTTCTACGATAGGCAGGTATTTTATAAAAGGATTACATTCATAAATAAGAGATTATTATTGAACTTATCGGGGATGATATGATCGTTTTATTTCATTACATTATTTTATTAATGTAATGAATATCCCTACTTTCAGAGGGAGAGGACTTGTGGTACTGGGCAGCAACAAGCAGGGGAATCCTTTTCTGAATTAACTTCAAGTAAAAAGATGTTAAATAATTATAACTTTACCCACTACTTTTGATATAAACAGTTCAAATCTCAAGCAGCAAGAGGTATAACAAGTGAAAATTATAAATTTAGTAGTGAAAGTTACGAGGATCAAACTTGAGGACATAAAAGGTTTAGTGTCCCATTTTGAGAAAATCTGACAATCATTTTTATCATGGTTCCAGTTCTAGAGATGATCAAGAATCTTAGGCCAAAGCAAGTGACATCGATAGCGAGGCCAATGAAATAACCTTTCTTAATATCAGAGATATTTTTTTTCATACAAAGGACTGCTGAACTTGTGCAAGGGGTAGTGGCACATTCAATAAAACTTGAAGAGATTCATTAAACAGAGATGTGCAATATAGAACAAGAAAGGCTGAACGAAACTCGGGAAAAATTGAATAAACTGATAGTGATACTCTGATTCTGATTCACAAAAAGGCTGAGATATTCATTGATCACCCATTGCAAGAAACGCGATTGTTAGCAGAACAGTGTGCAAGTGTGGTGGAAGAAATGGAAGATAAGCATAATAAAATAGTTGATTCAATGGAATTGAAAGTGTTGCGTGAAAAATGCTGTCAGCTGATAAGTTTAGGAGTGAATAAAACACGAATAAAATAAATAATCAGACAATAAAATGTTTGGAACTTGACATAATGATTAGGATGTCTTAAGATGACCTTACTGGGTTGGGAAGAGCCTATGAGCTAGAGTTAATTGAGGTGGAAGCTGAATCATTGAGAAGGATGCTTGTGAGCAGGCTTTAAGAGACCGAGAACAGTTGGTATCGGAAGAGAGGGAAACAATCATGAACATAAGCTTGTAATAGTGGAAAGAAGCTTCCAGGACCAATGAAGACTTCTGATGAAAGGAGTTAAAGATGAGAAAGAAAGAAAAGAAGGCAACTGGAGGAGAAATGAAAGCAGGCTCAAACTGATGTTAAAGTTTGCATGAGAATGCTTCAAGAAAAACATGAAGCTTAGTTAAAACAATGCAAGAAACCCAAGAAACGATGCAAGAAATATTGTCGTGGTTAGATTATCAGGCAATGAAACTTTAGGATAAATTAAAGAAAATTACTGTATCGGTAGAAAAAATAATGAGATAGGCATAAAGAAGCTGCCATTAGAAGGTGACGAAGCCAAGAGAAGGAGAGGACTGTTAAAGTGGAAAACGTGATGATAAAAGAGAGTTATGAGATGGAATTAAAAGCATCCGTAGGGCCACTGTATGAATTTTAAAGAAATAAAAAAGACGAGATCGGAAATTCAGGATTGTGAAGAGATAGTGAATAAACTGAGAACACTGATTTTCATGCAGCCACCTGAAGATCTGTTTTTAAGTGGTAGTGCAGGGATGTGTAAGTTATTGAAAACCTTATATGGTCCAAATATTGGAATGCGTGTAATAACGAACACTTAAAACTAGAATTGGTTTTATATGCAAGTGTTAGTTAATTTGATATTAATACCCTGGTTTATTCATATCAAATTAACAAACCATTTTTATTAATAATACATTTGAGATATTGAATGCCATTGTCTGAATACAGAATTGAGAGAGAGTAGTTATGTTGGCAAATCTGGAGCTGTTATGTGAGCCTCCTGCTGAAGTGTCGGGTCGCTAAGCGCTGTTATGTGACCCCCCTGCTGAAGTGTCGGGTGGTTAAGCGCTGTTATGTGAGCCCCCTGCTGAAATGTTGGGTCGCTAAGCACTGTTATGTCCCCATGTTTAGCTGTTAATGAAAGTCAGTATTTCTATTTGTTCTAAACCCAACATTCCACAACTATACCAGGTACTTCTTTGCAGTTGCTATTATAGCAAAAATAGTGATGGACGAAAATAACTACTTTTTAAGATCCTGAAACTTTATCCTGTTTCAGAATGAAAGATTTAAGGAAACAACGCTCCTAAATCTAACTAACTGTATAAACCAGGTTCTTAAAAAAATCCTTGTGCATACGTTTGACTTTATTTCAGATTTATAATTTAAAATATTATTGAATACTACTATTTAAGGTTAAGTCCATCTTTTAAAACTACTTTTACCCATAATTCTACCCATCATTGGGCTTGATGCCATTATCAATTAGCTTTGGATGCAAATAACTTTTAAACATTTGCCATTGATCTTAACAAACCATAATCTGATGGTGCAATATCTAGATTAAACGCATGAATTTTATGAAACAAAATGTTTATTTGCAATGGAAATTGCAAACAAACGTTAAAGGATATAAAGTTTAATCAACATTAAAGAATCCTTAAGGAATTAATTTTCCCCAATAACCGCCTGATTCTGCGAACATGCTTAAGGAGCAGTGCCTCCTGAATCTCCCTTATCCTATCGTTGTCCTGTTTAACGCCCGCCTGAACAACTATATTACCCAAAAATCTAATTTCCCTAAGCCCAAAATTTGTTATGTCATAGTTTATGGCCAAACTACCGTACCATTACTTTCGATGGATACCGAAAGTGCTCCTTCTCGTTCCGACTAGTTACGATGAGGTCGTGTATATATGCTTTACAGAAACTTTATCCCAGACCCCTCTAAAATTCTTCCATAAGACATTGGAATGCCCGCGGCGCCGCCTATTACCCGAACGGCATTCGAATAAATTCAAATTGGCCTCTCAAATGAAAATGTTTTCTCAATATCTTCCTCGGCCATTCTCACTCAGTGGTACACCTTTTTCATATACAATGGCTAAAAACGGTTACTTCTGGTAGCCTCACTCAAAGGCGGAAGGGGATATCGCTCGTCATTCTTTGCCTCATTAAACTTCCTACGCGATATTTCTTCTCCACCACCCAGAAAGGTCTGTTAAACGGAGAATTGCTATGACAAATAATCTCCTGCCTAAGGTATTCCCCTATATGCTCTTTAATAATTTCCCATAAAGCCTGAAGGTACCTCCTACCTTTGAATAATGAGTGTGTACTCCCCGTATCTACTAAAAATTTTACATTTAATTTTCTTATAAACGTCACGGCCAATCTGGTCGATCATGTCTTCTCTAGGATGTTGTAGATTACTATCGCTGCCCGGGGGTAGCCCCGTTGTAATGCACCATCATTCTGCTCGTGCTTGGCTCGTTAGTACTTTCACCCCATAAGACTCCCTCTTCCACTGATTCTCTCCTCTTACCTTGTGTCTCAGAGTGCTGCGCTCAGAGCATACGCCCTCCTTGCTCTAATGATTTCGCGTAGGAATCCCGTCCGCCAATATTCCTGTGGTTCCGCGAGCTTCTCCATTCCTACTTAGTCACCTACTTCGATTCCTACCTTATGCAGTTCTTTCCTGTTTGTTCTTACTGGGCAACCTCTTGTTGTGCGGTATTCTGAATTTTAACTATCTTTTAAATATTCATATTTCAGAGTATAACTACATATTTATTATTGTTTTAAATGTTCAGTATGCATATTTTATACTGTGGTTTATTAAGTAATTCATTTCGTATTTTTTTTCTTGTGTTATGAATATTTACATATATGAGAGAATATAAATGTATTACTTAACACTAGAACTACGAAGATTTACCATATACCTATTTCTACCAACCGTTCAAAATGACCGGTTTGTTTGTTTAATTAAACAAAATAGTAGAATTCAAGAAATAAAACTATAAAATCATAAGATAATTTAATTTTAAAGAAAATAAAATATATTTCATTTAAACATTGTAATTACATAACTTAAAGAATAACATAATAATAAAAATATTCAATGTTTATTTGATGCATGTTACAACTTGCAACTATACACGGCAAGCAAGAATGCTAAATTGAAATTTTATACATTACCTGTACACAAATTTACGCATAAAAAATTGAAAACGTAGAATTTTTGAATTATAGATCCGGGATATACACAACTAATTCCGGGAATACACAACATGTATTCGTGATATTTTCATGACCGGATAAAATGACCAGTTCGTATATTTAGGTATAACACATAGATATCTCGAAATAATTTATAATATTATTGTATACACAAATATAATAAAAATCATGACATTATCATAAAATATTAAATAAGACTTAAAGAGGAAATGTTATAAATAAATGATGCTTCCGGTTCGAAGTTCTAGTGTTAAAGCTTCACTATGATCACATTAATATTATAGTGCATGTGATTAGTTATTTTTAATGTATGAAATACAAATTTATTATTTCTTGCAGAACCATGGGATGCAGAACCTTCAAAGGTAGTAGTACCTGGAACTCAAACTGTTGCAACTATTGCTAACTTACACCCTGCTACTTCATATCACTTTAGAATTCTTGCTGAAAACAAGCTGGGATTTAGTGATCCTAGTGAAATAATACAAGTAACAACTCAGGAAGAAGGTTTGGCGCTAAATATATTTTTAGATTTTTTATATATTATTGTAAATATATAAATATAAGTAACATATCATGTAATCATAATTGGGGGAGGATAGATCAGACGCTAATCGCTAAGTTCCAGGTTTGAGATCCGCTGTGGCAGATAATTATTTATTCCTTTACCATCCTTGAATTGACCCTTTCAGGGGTCATCCTATCTTATTAAAGTGGCCACCCTTCATTTGCAGATGGTTGAGCGTAAGATAGTTAGGGATAGCTTGGATCTCTAAGGCAAAAAGAGCAGACCCATTTGTTTGCCCTTTTCATAGATCATACACATCATGGCCATTGCAGTCTCATCTTTTTAATTTTTTCCTTGTGATGATCCTTATTTAAGTATTTCTTTACCCGCCTTGAGAATATAATTCTACGAATTATTAAAGGATCTAAATAAAATAGTAATCTTAGGGTGATTAACGTCTTTTCCCATGTCATAATTTGAGCAATAAAAATTGTGATTGCATGAATCCCAATGAAGTCCAGGTCATTAATGTAATCGATTAAGTAATGATATTGTTGATTGTGACTATTGGCACTAAAAATAAATATAGCCTCGCACTTTTCTTCTTAAAGCATAGCAGTGACTCCGATGTTAAACAATCGGGGAACCATTTAAAGCTTTTTCAGATTTGATCTGATAAAGACCATATACAGTCATGAGACTGAACTTCTATTTATTGTTTCATATAGGTTTAAACACTTTAATCGACATATATATACCGATAGTTCAAAATATGACTAGACACCGACGGGCATAGAAGACTCCTCATATCTATGGCAAAAATCAAATAGAGCACTTCCCGTTATTTATTTATATATACAGGTATAATAGTCAAATTCCCTTTCAGTCCCATCCAAATATATTTAGCACCAGATTTCAGTGGAAAGGAGAGCAGTTGTGCATGATCTGATCTGCAACTGGTCCCTTGTAGACTTCATCTTTTGATATCTTAAAGCCAGTATCATCAAACCCTCACATCGGTGATTATTAGTCATTAGTATAAAACTCTTTCATGCGCTTCAATTCTATCTAATCTCTCCTTATCCTGCACTTTTTTTTATCAAGCATTGTTTGAGACCTCTTTTTTCGACTGTATCACCATCACCTCGATACTTTTGAAAATACCAGGTTGGATGATCTGGAGCTCATATTGAATTTTTACAGATGTCTATTCATTGATACATAATTGAATTTTCCAATATGTAACGCCATTAAAATAAATTAAGTGGGATTTACTGATATTTAATTGGTGTAGACATTGTTTAAATTAGATATAATTTTATCACATACATATTCTTTATATTAATACTCTCATCTTTGATAGATAGATATTGATAATGCTTTTGGCATATATTTGTAGATTTATTACCTGTTAACTAAGGAACATCAGTTTGCAAGGGCAGAGCATACATAAAGGTGAAATGTCTCGGCTTTCCAGTAATGAAGAATTGGCATGCTCTATTTTGTAGAAACTGGAGATGAAAATAATGATATTGCATGCACTAGCTCAACATTAATGCTGTTGACCACTTCAAGCTACTTTGGTTTGATTTATTGTTCATCCAGACTTTTTATACTTAATCTTGTAAACACCTCTCCAATAATGGTACCTCTCAAAGGTTGATTTTAAATTTGCAGAAATAGAAAACTCCATACATTTTTAAAGCTTTACTGGGTCTTTTCCACATTGTAAAAACTTAACATTAATAATCGAGGAGTATTCCAAGTATTCTCTAGAGTGTCTGTTTTCTAATCATACTACAGAAACTCTGAAGCTCAACATTTCTCATGTTGGTTTTTGGGTATCTGTCACTAACCAAGAAATTCTACTTTTTAATGTGCACGGCTTCAGTTATATCCTAAAGATACTTGAGTACAATGGTTGAATATTACGACTTTTTAGCCCCAAGCAAACTTCAATTATAATTCTAGAAAAGGAATATTATTTATACCAGGATTTCTACTCTCTTTTACAGATCTTGTGAATCCAAAGATTTAATAAGGAGATTGAGTTCTAGAGTTATAAAATCCATGTGGAGCTAAGAAAATTAAAAAAAAACTATATGAAATTATGATAACTGGAGCACCCACTGTCCTATGTCCGCAAGCATAATGCATTTTCTCTGTGTTGACAATAATAGCCAACTACTCAAATAAATATATCTGTCATTCAAATATGTTCACGAAATTTGAAGTTGCTGAGAAACTTGGAAACTGTTTCTCACCAACTCTTATTAAAGATAAAAGTATACAATGAATAACCACAAACAAAAAATTTATATGTCTATAACACTAATTGTTGGTCTTCGTAAATTGATGGAGGATACCTAATGCAATACTACCTACTTCATAACCAAGTACGTAATGTACACCAGCCAATACGAAAGAAAGCTTTAAATATATTTATGGATCACTATGGTTGAAGGAATATGGTAAAATGTTGAAAAATAATATTGAACGTTTGCCAAAGCATGAAAGAAGAATTGTAAAATTGTAGCCCACGCTGCAAAAAAGGTTCCCTCAGTATTTAACGCGAAAATTGGTTATAATTCGACAGCTTTTCCCTTTCTGAGAAAATATTTAAAATGATCACAAAAAATTTAAGATGGGATTTTGAGTTATTCATTTTAAATATTTAGAAGTGTTGGGACATTGGATACAAAAACGTATTTAACTACATTATTCCTTTACTTGCTATGAATTAAAATGTATATAGACCCTTGCCTATGAGGAATATATATATACAGGGTGACTGGTAATTAGTGATGGAGCCGTTAAGGGATGATAGTATGGTGCAATTCTAGTCGATATTACTATGAGACCTACTGTCCTATAGTTAACCCTTTTCAAGATATTTCTACTTAAAGAATTTTACAAAAAAAATCCTATTTAAAATTTTAAAATAGCTATAAATCCTATAAATTGGTCTTACTGGCCAATTTTTTTGTTTTGCAACAAAGATATTCTAAATAAGGAATATTAATAGTCAAATCTTCGTAATTGTCGGTATCTTACGCGACAATCGTTACATTAAGTGAAAAAAAATATGGTGACTGCCTGTAAAACGTAGATTTACTAAAAAAACAACAAAAAAAACGTACATAATAATTAAAAACATCTATGTTTCATTACCTTTCAAATGAGGTATTAAAATCAAAAATCGGTTAAGAAACCACGAAGATATGATCAATGGAAAATGGAAAATAAAAAACCCGGGTAGAGCACGAGAAGAAAGGCTCCCGAGAACAAAGGGCAGGAGTTGACAGGGTTCGAGCGCCTTGCTTTGCCCCTCTCTGCCTCAGTCCGCTCTTACGGTTTTACTGTGTTCAGATGTGCTCTCTTAACTTACTTGCTCTCAGATTGGATTTTTCTGACGACTTGGCTTTTTCCTGGACTTTTGTGATTGTTTTCACTGTTTTCTACGTTTCATTACCTTTCAAATGAGGTATTAAAATCAAAAATCGGTTAAGAAACCACGAAGATATGATCAATGGAAAATGAAAAAGAGCCCGAGAAGAAACCTCGCTGCTGAAGTTTGATTAAAAAATCAATTAAAATTTCAAAAAGCAATTCAAATCATAGAATGCTGAAAAATAAATTTTTATTGAAAAAAATATCTAGTTTTACAGTTCATTTTCAAAATGCCCTTCCCTATTTCTAATGCAAGCTCAAGCCCTTCTTATCACACCAGTTTTCACAATCCTCGAATATCTGAGCTCCGTTTGCATTTTCTGCGCTGAGTTTATAATTCTATTGCGCAGGTCTCCAATATTAGGTACAGGAACTTCAGCAGCGTATTCTTAATATCTGCGTATTCTTCGATACTAAACGGTATTCTTATTTCGCCATCAGCCATTGTTAGTCAGATTAACCTGACAATAAGTCACAGCAGCCAAATCGTAAGGAATCACAGAAAACAGGGCACAATCCAGGATAGTCGAAAAAGAATCAATCAAAAAAGACCAGGAAAAAGCCAAGTCATTAGAAAAATCCAATCTGAGAGCAATTAAGCTAAGAGAGCAAATCCACAGTAAAACCGTAAGAGCGGACTGAGGCAGGGATGGGCAAAGCAAGGCGCTCCACTTCTGTCGACTCTTGCGTTGGAGCCCTTTGTTCTCGGGCTCTACCCGGGTTTCATTTTCCATTGATCATATCTTCGTGGTTTCTTGATCATATCTTATATTATATCTTGGTTGATTTTTGATTTTAATACCTCATTTGAAAGGTAATGAAACATAGATGTTTTTAATTATTAAGTACGTAATAACTTAGGGGGACTTTTTTAAGTAAATCTACGCTTTAGCGGCAGTCACCATATTTTTATTTCATTTAATGTTTTTGTTTAAAGATTTTCACATAAGGTACCGACAATTAGGAAGATTTGACTATTAATATTCCTTATTAAAGGGACGTAACTCAGAATTTATCAAAGCTACAGAGCTGCGATTGGATTCAAATTATAGCAAATTTAATCTACTTTAAAAATGGTTACTAATGTTGTAATGTTGTAACAAAAACTGAGATAACTCTGAAAATTTCGAGGTTTTTCGGTCTCCAAAAGTTTTCCCATCCGTTTTTTCGGTAGCAAACTTGGATTTCCACTAGTCAGACATGCCTTTACAACTTTAGGTAAAATTGAGTTTATTTGCCATACAGACTCAGGAAAAACCACCCTTCAGTTTGAAGTAATTAAAAGTGATGAAATGCCACTTGTTGGAGCAGACGATTGTGTACGTCTAGGCCTAGTCCATGTTAAGGTTGCATCAGTGAAGTCCGTCTCAGGCTTTGATAGTGAGGAAATAATTTTAAAAGAATTTGAGGATGTATTTTCTGGCCTAGGCTGCCTCCCAGGTAAACTTGATTTTTGGGCAGATAAATAATAAAACCAACTGTAGTTCAACCCCGAAGGTATCCCATCTCATTAGTGGAACAAATTAAAGACAAAGTTAAGCTTTTAGAGAAACAAGGAATCATCACTTGGGTTAAAGAACCTACTGACTGGGTTAATTCTATGGTGGTTGTTCAGAAACCGAATAAGACGTTACGCTTATGCCTCAATCCCAAATACTTAAATCTAGCACTTTAAAGAGCTTATTATCGGGCACCCACTATAGAGGAGCTACTGCCAGACCTTTAGAATGCGCGTGTTTTCTCTGTTCTTGATGCAAAAAAAATGATTTCTGGCAAGTCCAGCTTTCAGAAGAAGCATCTAAATTTACTACGTTTTGGACTCCACTCGGTCGGTATAAACGGTTGAGAATGCCCTTCGGTATAAAGAACCAGCCAGAAGAGTTCCAGAGAAGAATGAATGAAGTCACAGAGGGTTTAAGGGGAGTCAAGATCATTGCTGATGATTTTCTAGTGTTCGGATGTGGAAGTACTGATGAAGAAGCTGATAAAGACCATGACAATAATTTAAAGAGTTTGCTAGCACAAGCCCGACAAGTTAATTTAAAGTTCAATACGGAAAAGCTTAAATTCAAGTTACCCGAAGTTAGGTATATGGGACATGTATTTAGCATGGATGGGTTAAAATCAGATCCTCAGAAATTGGAAGTCATAAAATTGGTGTCCACGCCTCAGAAGAAAGAAGATGTTCAGAGATTTCTCGGTCTTTCGAAGTTCATGCCGAAAATTTCAGAGTACACTGAACCATTAAGACGACTTCTGATCAATGAATGGGCTTGGCAGCAACACCAGGAGGAAGCCTTCACTCACTTGAAGAGACTCATCACATGTTCTCCAGTTTTGAAATATTACGATGCAGCGGCTTTAGTAACTCTCCAGTGTGACGCCAGCCAAGTGGGATTAAGAGTGACTCTCCTTCAAGGCATACAACCTGTGGCCTTCGCCTCCAGGGCATTAACAAGGGCTGAAGAGAACTATGCTCAAATAGAGAAGGAGTGCTTAGCCATCATTTTTGGTTGTGAAAAATTTCAAACTTACCTATATGGCCGAGATATCATTCAAGTTGAGTCCGATCACAAACCTTCAGAAATTATTTTCAAGAAAAATCTAACAGCAGCTCCTAAGAGACTTCAGCGCATGCTTCTTAGATTACAGAAGTTCAATTTGACTGTCACCTATAAGCCTGGTAGGCTAGTGTTTATTGCAGACTATTTGTCTCGAGCAATTCAACCAGAGTCCTCTGCAAAGGACAAGAATAAGTGGACAACAGAAAATGTTTTTAATCATGACAGCGAACAATTTTTCAAAGAACTAGAGTCAATAAACGTGTTAAACTATGTTAACCTTACTATAAAAAGAATAAAAGCAATGTTTCGAGATTCTGACTTGCAGGGATTGGTTGGCTTCATTCAAAAGGGTTGGCCAGAGAACGATCTGCACTTAAGAAAGAACTGCTAGCTTATTGGAGTTTTAAGGAAGAACTTACAATTCAAGAAGGGGTTATATTAAAGGGTGAAAAAGTAGTGATTCCAAAAGCTATCCGGCCTGCTTTATTGGAGAGAATTCACTCAGGCCATATTGGGGCAGAATCATGCATAAGACAAGCAAAGGAAATAGTATATTGGCCGGCAATGAAGAATGACATTCGTGAGAAAGTTCAAAAATGTAATGTTGGCCAGAAACTGGAACCTCTTGTTTCCCATCCAACACCAACAAGACCATGGTAGAGAGTTGCTATTGACATATTTGATTTCAATAAGCAAAACTATTTATTGATAATAGACTATTTTTCTCCTTTTTTTGAAGTTGACCACCTTCCTAAAATATCAAGCTCTAGTGTCATCAGCGCCCTTAAAAGACAATTCAGCAGATATGGCGTCCCTGAGGTTGTGGTCATGGACAGTGGTACCCAGTTGGTCAGTGCTGAGCTGAAGAATTTTTCAGAAGATTGGGGATTTGAAATGGCAAGCTCTTCACCTTACCACCATCAGAGTAATGGGAAAGCAGAGAGCAGTGACAAGATTGCTAAAAGATTGATGAAAACTTGCAAAGAAGACAAGACGGATTTCCATTTAGCACTACTTAATTGGAGAAATACTCCAACCCATCATATGGATAGTAGTCCGGAATAAAGGTTAATGTCACGCTGATTGAGATCAACACTACCAGTAGTGGCCAAGAAATTAGAACCTTACATACCCATCAGAATAACTGAACAAATAGATAGAAATAAAACAATACAGAAGAGGTACTACGACAGGACAGCCCAGCGCCCCGTTCCTCTATGGCAAGGTCAGGCAGTATTGATATGAGACCTGTTAGGAGAGGTAAACCATGGCTCTCAGGCCAAGTGGTTGAGGTTCACTCCCCAAGATCATATATAGTTGATGTTGGTGGAAAGAGGTATCGACGGAACAGAGTTTACATCAAGCCTTCACATAAAGGAAGAGCAGAAAAGGATGGCGAACCTAAGAAGAAAGAAGTAACCACTCCTCCGAGATTCGATCCACTCATTCACTGACGTTAACTCATCTTACTGGAAGAAGGAAGATGTTGATGTAATATATGTAAATAGTTCAGCTGTTCAATTATCTAAAATCATACTTTTTAAAAATACAATCATTATTGATTTTGCCTTGCTTAAACAAGTCTAATTAACTATATATAAATTAAATATATATATATATATATATATATATATATATATATATATATATATATATATATATATATATATATAAGACATAAACATGATCAAAGCCTCTCTTGGAAAAACCATATCTCTGAAATCTCCCGTCGTTTTTTCCACCTTACAGCGTCTGAAACACATTCTTCACCTATTCCCTTTTGAAACCCGTAGACCTCTAGTTACTTCCTTAATTTTCCCTCACTAAGATTATTGCTGTACAGTGTGTGGAGGCGTCTCTGGGGATCTCGATACTACGAGTAAATCAAATCTGTTGGTCAATTGCTTAGTTTGCATCATCTTGGGGATTCCGATAGACGCCCCTGTCACCCAATATTACAAATTAAAAAATTCCTTCTTTTTTGTTACTAATATTTTTTTTTTCTAGAACCAAGCGGGGCCCCAAGAGAAGTTCATCTAGAACCAAGAAGCTCGACTGAAATATATGTTAGTTGGGAAGCTCCTTCTAAAGACACATGGAATGGAAATTTACTAGGTTACTACGTACGTTACACGGAATCGCTAACTGAAACATCTGTTACGGTTGAATCTGAACATTCAAACATAAAAACTGTAGAAGTTGGGTCCCAATTTGGAGGGCAAACAATACTTGAAAATCTGTCAATGTTTACTACATATAGCATATCTGTCCAGGCATTCAACAGTCGAGGAGCAGGCCCTAATTCAGCATTTGTTACTACAAGAACAAAAGAAGGAGGTTAATAATATTTTCAATTCTAGATTTCTTATTTATAAAATTTTTTAAGGATCCTTATATATTTTCTTTGGTATTTCAAATTATGTAGTATCATAAGCTACTGTCGAATCATGTTATGGTCTTTCAAAATAGAATCTACATGTTATAATAAAAACATGCCTTCTATTAATAAAATGTGACAATGTTTGGTGAAGTATTACCAAATAACAAGGCTAAAATCATAGTTCTAAGAGGGAAGGCAGGGGGGGGGAGTTTATATATATATATATATATATATCATATAAGTGAAGGTATTGGGTCACAACTAAATATCAATGCAAGGATTGTAAAAGCTGATATTGGATAGTTTAGTTAAGCGCCAACATCTCATTTCTATGTGATATAGGTGGAACAAGTAACAAGGTAGGACATTTACTTAGTTACTTAGCATCTTCATCTCTAAACGGATGAGATTTTTACAATAATCAGCAAGTTTCGAAAGTTTGTATACTAAAGGTTACATAAGTTAGTTTTTTTTCAGATTAGTTGAAAGTCCATTTAATATAATTAAATATTATAATGTAATATAATTTATAGTATTTATAATGTAATATGTTATTGTTATCAAATATTTCATGTACTCGTATCTTCTTCTTCACACGGAACTATGGTCGATAGAGGACTTTGATCTCCTCTACAATGTTGCTCCACTCTAATCGACCTTCCGCGGCTTTTTCCATGTTCTCACCCCTAGTAGCCTATGGTCTGCTTCCGCATCCTCCAGCCATTGCAGTATAGGCCTGCCTCTTTTTCTTTAGGAATCATCAGCTTTAGGAGCTTTTTTTTTTATCCATTCTATGTACGTGGCCCAACCATTTTGATCTTTTGTTTTTGACAGAAGACACGATATCAGGTTCTCCATAAAGGTGGTTAATTTCTTGATTATGTTTGATACAATTTGATTATGAAACAATTTCCATCTTTGGTTGAGCCATATAATCTTCTAAGAATTTTTCTCTCCCAATTATTCAACAATGTCTCTTGCTGGTATAGAGTCCACGCCTCCCCACCATACATGACAACTGGACGAAGAACCATCTTATATACCCTCATTTTGAAGCTTTGGGGAATAGCTTTATTTTGGAAGACGTTTATGAGGGACCAATAACATCTATTACCGTTCTCAATTCCACTTAAATGGTACTTGCAACCATGAAAACTTCTGTTGTTATCATTTATCTTTACAACAGTAGAATTACTCGTTATAATACCTTAAGGATTTAACATAGCAATGTTATGTCTCTTTAATTTTCCCTCTCTAATTTATCGCCCTGGTTAAGTATTGGCACAATAAGGCATTTCTTCCTTATTCCATAGTTAATATATATTAATAGTAACTATAATTAAATGTTAAACCGATCCAGTCATTCCCATGTTAGCTAATGTTTATTTTTTCACCTTTCCTTATCTCAAAATTATATGTTATGAGCTTAAAAATGATGTCGAAATTTTGGGACAAAGTAATATTCTTGAATAATTAGAAAATTAATAATCTAAGGTGAAAAAGTAAATCTTAATTAAAATTAGGATATCTAGATTGTTGAACAATTTAATAAATTACAAAAGACTTTGTTTATTTCTTCTGGTTTAGACCGTGTATCATATACCGTGTAGATAAATTTTTCACCAACGTTTCGTCAACCATGCTGCTAACTTCCTCAGGACTGAAATGAGCTCATTCTCATCTCAGCCCTGAGGAAGTCAGTAGCATGGTTGACGAAACGTTGGCGAAAAATTTATCTACACGGTCTAAACCAGAAGAAATAAACAAAGTCTTTTGTAATAATAGTGGTCGTGGAAGCCTAAAAGAAAATTTAATAAATGTTATGGTTGTTGGAGTTGTGACGTTTTGAATCTTTTCAACATTCTATGTGGAACAGAATTAAATTAATGTTTTGGGCAGCATGTTGAAAGCTTAATTACCCAAAACTATGCAGGATATTTATATTTTATGAAAGTTTTCGGGATTCATTTTCTTCGATTTCATTCTTTAAAGTAAGCAATACTAGGTAAACCAGTTTGGAAAAAAAATATTATTATTCATATAAACACTTCGTGCAATTGTCAAATGGTGTATTTTGACATTATTTATTTAGAACAATGATTGAATTGAATTTAATGATTTTATTTTCAGTTCCAACCATTTCACCAGATAATATTATGTGTTCTACTGCTTCTGCAACATCTCTTGATGTTAGGTGGGAACCTCCACCAATCGATGGGAGGAATGGCCACTTGCAAGGTTATAAAGTCAACTATTATCCAGCAGAAGATTGGTATGGTATGTAATATATGTTTTTATATATTGTAAGCTTCAATAGAAACACAATGGAATTAACTGAATTACATCAATGATGAATAAAATAATTAATATGTTGTAATTAATTTGTAATGAAAAGAAAAGTAGATAAATCAAATCTTAATTTAGATTAAGAAATTATATTGCTATGGCTCTCATCTGTCGAGGCGTGCTTACAAAACATTTCCCAGGCCCAGCACTAGTAACAGACACCGGATATTACTCAGGATTTTTTTTCAGATTAATCGGACAATCCATTAATTGACATTTTATTTCAAGGATGTCCTGCCGACTCAGTCCGCAAGGGGCAGCAATCCCGGAGACAAGGGTAACAATTTTTATGTTAGCTCTAATGAGCCTTTTTAAATGCGTTCGTTTTCCCCTTAAGTCTGAGTTGAAGACTGGTACTAGTGAGAAGTATCATGACCTGATCAGAAGCCAGATGAATTCTGGAGGTAGGAATTTTCTTCACTGTTCACTGTTGTCTGACTAGATTCTGGGTATAGCCTGATGTACTGTCAGTTAACGATAAAGCCGATCAAACATGACAATTTAAAGTTCTTTTTATTCTAACTTCTCCTTTTTTTCACGTTTCGTTCACAAAAACAGATGGGAGGGTGAATCTGGTATATGATTTTAGTTATTTTATTAGTCAGTATTATTATTGATGGTGCATCCATTGGCCGATCTGAGGGAGGGCATGGGGGCCATGGGCCCCCCTAGAGTTGATATTGACCTGAACTTCAGTTGGTTTTCAACAAGAAAAAAACATGTTTTACACACAAAAATTATTAATTGTTTCGAATGTTTTCTCATGGGTGCATCCAAAATCGTCGATTCCGAACTCTTTTATGTTTTTCACATATAGATACTACAGCTTTGATCAAGAATCTTATTTTATCCATGTTATTGTTTTCTGGCCTCAGTTGTCTTAAATTAAAAATTGATATTTTATGTATATTCATTCATATATGGTTCGTATACATTGATAACAAATTCACATTGAACCATGGCCCCCCCTGAAAATTCTCCTAGATCCGCATCTGGGTGCATCTTGCTATAATTTTTGTTATGGTGTCTATTGTATCTTTTATTATTCTATTTTATTAGTTAGTATCATTATTGGTGGTAGTTGGGTGTATATATTTTAATATAGTAGTTTGTTTTGAAGATTTATTTTCGTTTTTCTTCCTCAATGTTTCCCCTAGCTACCCCCTAGGGACTGATCCCTATTTTCTACCCTACCTTTTTCAGGTGTCGAAAGGCTCTAAGCTAAGAGCATTCGCTAGCTAACTATATAATAAAATAATTACGGATTCTGATTATTGAAAAAAAAATTAAATGACATGCCTATGTGTGAAATAAACAAAAAAAATTTTATCAATTTGATTTTAAAAGACACTCTATGATTTAAATTTAAGATGCAATCAAACTGAAGTACAAATCTTCATATTTGTTAAGGAGGATTTTAAAGTAGAGGACTCAAAATGCATACGAGCTCCTGCCTCTACTGAGATCTGACAGGTAGTATTGAATTAATATCCAAGTATGAGGTAATACCATCTTTAGGTAAATAAGTAGTCCGGTGTGTGGAACACTTCCACGTTTGTTCATGAGCCTGTGTAAACAAATGCTTCTCAATTTAATTAATTAGTTGGCCTCTGACATTCATAGAGTGCGGTGGTACTGTGTCGAATAGTGAAATAATTAGTATATTTCTTTTGACTTTTTTATTATTTAGTAGTCGCATTAGTCAACTACATATGTGGGCAGAGAGAGGACCTACTTCTAAATTGCTCCAGGAGATTATCCCCACTCCTTAAGTGAAATCACGGAATCAGTCGTCTCCCAGCTACCAAGCAGGTAAGACGTGTTTTCACTTTCCTCAGTGGTTAGTGCGCTGGAGTGTCAGTCAGTGTGTGGTTGAGGCCCGAGGGACACAAGTGCGAGTTGGAGCCCTCCACGGACAGGAGTTTTGGAAAAACGAAAAATTTTTTGAGAAAGAATTATTTAGACAATTTTTGGTGGGAAAAATTCTATTTATCGTGGGACAAAATATGGAGAAAAAAAATGGAAGAGGACGTAGGAGAAAACACCGTTAAAGAATCCCAGACTGAAGATTTCAATGCTTGTACAAGTGAGAATTTGCCCCTCAAAGGAAACCAGGAGACCTCAACGGTGAGGCATGAGGAAGAAACAAAAAATAAGGTGCCGACGGTAGTAAGAGGGGTGCCTACCCTATCAAGTTTCTTCGAGAAACTTGTAGCACTGGAGAAGACAGGCCTAAGGGTTACGGTCCCGAAAACCAGTGGAAGTGAAACACATCAAGGGAAAGAGTCGGACTGTGTCCAGGAACTCAGTCCCCAATCGAAAAAAAGGAGGAGAGGGAGTACCCCCCCTTATATATAACGAAGATAGCCGTGCAGACCAGCAGGACAACATAGATAGATTTAAAAATGCCTTCTCAAGAGAAAAGAAGGACTATATTAACGAAAAATTTAGAAAATTAAGAGATGTAATAGTGAAGCTGGAAGCAGAAGGATGCTCATCCCGAACTTAGTGAAACACGTCGTGAAGGAGATCCTGAGCACGAATGAGCTTCACCGTATGGTGGCGAGGAAGGTAGCGGACATTGTTGGCCCAATGGTGGCTAGTGGGCTACCAAGGCAGCAACGTGAGGAAAGGAAGACCCCCAGGCAAAATGAACCTGGACAAATGATGGCCCCCAAGGACCACAAACCGAACCCTAAGCTGCCGGAACCGCGACCATCCACTAGCACATATAAGGGCACGCCGCCGGCAGAGATGCCCCAAAGATACGCAAAAATGGAAATTGTGCGGGGTAGGATAGGACCGGTAGAGGAGGAAGAGGTTCCCTTCCTCACCCAGTGGGTGACATCCGAAAAAGGGAGCACCCTTAGGAAGTACTTCCCCACTGTCGAGTCGAGACTGAAGGCCAAGTGGGTCCTTCCTGATTACTGGATGTCGCAGATTCTCATGGGGCATGGGGGGTTCAGATGAAAGCTAAGCCAGCACGGATATGATCTGGACCCCAACTGCCCCAACTGTGGAGTTCCAGAACTGCCGAGCATGTAGTGGCATCATGCACAGCATACGACGCCCTGAGAGCGAGGTTATCCACGAAGACTGGAATCTACGTGATTACCGAGGACGTGTTCCCTGAGCTTGTGGAGGAGGAGAACTACACGAGCTTCAGGGAGTTCGTGTACGGATGGAGAGAGGCCGTAGGACTGTCCCCCACTTCCTGATCACCAGGAGAGGACCGGCACCGGGAAGACCGCCGGACCAACCTTAGAAGGACTCCGATGAAGGACAAGCTGAAGGAAGACGACGAGGATAAGGATAAGGTGTAGCCCTAAGGTGCACAATCGTGCACCGGGCTACACCATAGTTCCAGAGATTTTATACAAATAAAGAGAGAATAAAATTCCCGATTTGTACCACTTATTCACTACTGGAGGTGACCCTGTATGCCTCACAGGCAGGGAAGGGAGGAAAAAAAAAAAGTTTAGGTTGTGGGGTGTTACTCGAATGGGGAATTGATCACCAAAAGTTTTGCATTTTAGTAATTTTTCGGACTGCTTACCATTAGCAGTTTCTATAAGTAAAGAGCCATCTCTCAACTTTTTTACATTTTTTGATTCACCAACATAACCTGGCAGAAATTTATTAATTAGAAATGGTGAAACCTTTTTAAAGTCTTTATCATCGGTTCTCTGAATTATTAGAAAGGATGGGCTGATTTGGATCGGTGTTGTGTCATTTTTTCCTGTTAACGGTTTAAGACGGATACGAGGCCGTTTTCTTTTAGCTTTGGGGATACTGAGATTTATCGGATCTCCCATGGAAGCTTAATAAATTATCAGGTATAATTCGACTAGAGAGAAAAAAAATTCTTTTTAAGAAAAAAAAAATTAAATATTATAGTAATAAAAAGAAAACAAAAGAGAGAAAAAAGAATACATATACAGCTATATTAAAAAGTTAATATAAAAGAAAAGAAATATCATCTTCGAGAAAAAAAATCTGCTTCCAGTCAATTATTTTATTGTTTTATAAAACAAAACGTTTCGACACTATGGTGTCATTTTCAATTATTTCTTTTTCTGCATTCCTTAACTGGAAAGCCAATACTTTTAAAAATAATTTTTAAGGAGATCTCTAGTCCTCCATAGTCAAAAAATTTTTTGACTATGGAGGACTAGAGATATAAAACTTTAGATGTTCCCTACCCTCTCAGAGAGAATGTTGAAACAGAATTGGACATACCCGAAGTGCTTTGCCTATAACTGACGAACTTCAATGTTGGTGTCCGAGTTGAGGTATTATTCAGATCCAAAAGTTCATTGGCATTTTGGAACATTCCGGGTAAAAATATGATTTCTTTACTGCTTGGTGAAACTCGACATGTATATATATATATATATACAAACGCCATATTGTCCAGTTCTCACTTCTAAATTTCTTCAAAGCTTTTGACACAATAAGCGATAATATCTTCCTACCAGAGCTACCAACATTACTCCTCTATTCACTCTACCTAGTGGCCCTTTAGGGTTATCTCTCCTAGTAGCTCCTCTGGTGCCCATCAGGATTTATTATTATCCCCAATTATAATTTCCAACAAGATGAATGACATAATAGTACAGATTGTTATAATTTACCAAATATTAACAGATATTAAAAAAAAAAAATTATTTATAATTAGAAATGAAGTTCTAAAACAAATAAAACGTGAAAACATATCGATATTCATATTGGTGATTTTATTATTATTAATGTTATTTTCTTTACAGAAAGTAATGACGTTGAAGTGAAAAGTACAACTTCATTGAGGACAGCATTGATAGGTTTGTTTAAATATGCGAATTACAGCATTTCAGTGCTTGCTTTTACTGTCAGTGGTGATGGTGTATTAAGCACTCCAATTTTCTGTCGCACTGCTGAGGATGGTACGTTGTGCTTATTAACAACATTTTAATAGCGCAATAGTAAGGTTATATAATCTTGTAAATACTGTAAACTGAACCTCAATTAATAACTGAATTTTATTTAGTTCCTAGCTCGCCGGCAGATATCAAAGCTGCGATGAGTGATTTTAATAAAATTTTGGTTAGTTGGCTGCCACCCGTTCAAAGCAATGGCGAACTTACCGGATACACAATTTATATGGGAATCATTGAAAATGGGAAAGAAGTAAGTTATGCACATTTGGTTTCATTCTTCTTTTTTGTTTTCTCGTTTCTCTCCCTCCTTTTATGGTTTTCAGTGTGGAGGAACATCCAGCCATCCAGATATCTCGGTCTCTCCTCAGTTCCTTCAACTGAACCAGGGTCTTCCCTTTTATCTACTGAATTAAAACTACTCTTTGGATGGGCTGCATTATATATTTATGCATGGCTACTGTCATAACATTGCTTTGCTGCTTGATACTTATTTCTTGACGAGTTCCTCTTGACATTCTATAATGGCCTGTTGCAATTTTTCATGTGAATCGGTCACCGATACTATGTCGTCAGCGTATATGGGTGCCTACAATTTAACTGTTTTCGTGTTTCGCATACATGATCCAGGTACTTTCCCCTTCGTGCCTTCTCATAAATCCATCCATTTCTTGCATTACAGTCTAAACAACTGCAGCCTAAGAATCTCATCTTTTGCAAAGTTTTGGGCATTTCTTCCTTAATACCGATAAAAATAATGGGCTCAAGCTATCCCCTATTTTACACCTCATTCCAAAAAAAAGGCTTGGATTCTCATTATTATTATTCCTTCAGGTCTTTGGTACATTGATCTGATTGCTGCCAAAAGATTCTGGGGAATCCCCTTTTTATTGTATTTTATAACAGGGTACTGAGTCGAAGTTAGCCTTCAGATCTAGGAAAGCGATTTATAGACTTCAATTTTGTATCAAACACGTTTTCTACATTTTTTAGAACAAATATGGGATCTTGGGTTTGCCTCCTTAGTCGGAAACCTGATCTTCTTCTAAATAAAGTTCTATCAGTGGCCTTAATCTGCTTTCTAGGACAGTGGTGTACATTTTGTATTATGCATAAAGGCTTCTAGTTGCCAAAGTCAGTTGTGCTATCTTTCTTGGATATTGGGATATGATATTGTATTCCCCATCCTTTGTAATAATCTTATCTTCCCATATTCTGAAAAAGTTATTGCAATACCTTTACAACTTTGTTTCCTCCATGTTTTATAATCTCTGGGGATGCCACCTCTCTGCCTGCTGCTTTGCCTAGCTTTAGTTTCTCCAGAGCCCTTTCTATATATTCCTCCCTCATCGTTTCGAATTCAGCAACTTGATTGGTCTCTATCTCATCATCTGGAATTGTGAGACCATCTGTGATCAGAGAACTATGTAGAGTTGTATTGTTCCATCTTTCCAGGAGCTTTTCTGGGCCTTTGATTAAATGCCCTCTTTCATCTTAGATGTTTCTTATCTCTTTGGTTGTTTTACCGTTCAGTGCCTTTATTATTTTCTAAAGTTTCTTAATATTCTCCTTATATTCACTGTCCAGGCATATTCTGAATTCTCCCAATGCCATTTTCTTGACCTCTCGGAAAACCTGCTTGGCATCAAATCTCCACCTAACATAAACTTCCCATTTTTCTGGTGGACAGTTTATAATGTATGCCTTCCATGGTTCTTTCTTTCTATGGAGTAATTCTTGAACTTCTTTGCTTCACCATTTCGTGCGCTTATTTCTATGTTCATTTTCTTCATTTCACATACTGGCCTTGCTGATTCAAGGATACTTTCTTTCAAGCACTTTCACAGTTCCATTATGTTCTAAATCTCTCAATATCTCTTCTAAGCATGAAATTGACTTTCTTGACTTCACATTCTTGACTTTTCTTAACTGTGTCAAGGGCTCTCACATGAATCTTTTCGTATGCCTTAAATTCCATGTTCCTATTCTTCATGATCCGTGTTTCTGCAACCAAAAGTAAATGATCCGTATCTATTTCAGCGCTTCTGATCACTTTAATATCAGAGAACCAACGTCTAATATCGTCGGTAATTTCTTTTTTTACACATAGCTCATTTCATTTCTGTTCATAAAATGTTATTTTATGAACTTTTTTATGGGGAGAGAAGAAGTTGCTAATAAGCATGTTAATATCAATACCGTATTCTATCAGTCTTTGGCCATTTTGATCCTTTGTCCTCCGTGCCTTCTCATAACCCCATCCAGTTCTCGCATTACAGTCTACACAACAGATAATACTCATGTTCGTACTTTTGAACTTTTTTATCTTTATTTCCAGGTCAGAGTATTTTTTTTCCTTTTATACAATAAAGGAATCTTGAAGTTTCGAGCGTTATCTTGTATTATTGTGATTTTATCTGGTGCTGGAAATTGGCTGTAATATCCTTATCGAGACAGCCTCTCAGTCTTCCATTTGGTTGTGTAATTGTTCCTTGAAAATAAATCCAGGAAAGACTACTTCATTAGCGTATTCTTCTTTAGGGACCCATGAAGAGTAAGCCCATTACCCTCACGTAATTCTCCAATTTCCTTCTTTTTTACTTAATTTTTATTTGTTTACAGTTTTTATTTATAAATTTAACAATATGTACCACAGTGTAATAAATTTAAACTATTATAAAGAAGATAAATAAATAGACGATTACTATTAAATAAATCTAGTCATAGATTTTCCAACCAAACCAATAGGAATATTACAATGAAATCCATAAAAGCGGCATCTATAAAAAAAGCTTCATAATTTGTCACGAATTTTAAATTAAATCTATTCAGTGATAGGAAGGATTTTAATCAATATTGAATATCAAACAAAGTTTATGAATCTGCGCATTCATTAAACATGATAAACGAGAACCAGAAAAGGGAAATTATAAAATCTTGCTACCTAAGTTATATAATGTATAGTTTAGTACACTCTTGTTAACGAAATATATGTACAACCGGATACAGAATGCGTTCATGAAGATTACGTTCTTATTATGTATTCTTGAAGTACAGGTTTAAGCCGTACCTAGCTACACGGTCCTCAGTCTCGTTTTCACCACCGCAGTAAATTTTTCAATTCTAATTTTATAGTAAAATACTGTTTATTGGTTATTTCTAAAATACACAAAATCTTTTATTCACAGTAGTTTGGGCAACATTGAATGCAGAGGATTCAATAGAGGAAATCGACACTGTTTGTAGAGAATTGCTTATGAGTCGCGGAGAGTAAGGGCATATTGTAACTTGAACCCAATAGTCATTCCTGCCTGTGGCCACTCATATTCAGTTATTTTGATCCGGATATTTCTATCGTCTTCATCCACACTACTAAGGCTTAGGACCATAGTTTCGACTGAAAACAAATTAGCCAGGTTCATAAATTGGATGTTTAGTCCAAAAAGCCACTTCTAAATAATAAAATATCCGAATTACTAATTTTATGATAGATCAGATTCCATAAACAAACATTAACAATTTACATTAAGAAAAATCCCCCCTTTATGTAAAAAATATGCAGAATTCTCATCATTTGGTCGGTTATTTTTATAATTCACTACTCCTGTGCTATTAAAATTTATTACTCATAGCTTTTGAAACTTTTTTTGTAACCAAACCCCACTAGTAGTGTGGGTAGTAGCTGAAATGATAGCGAATATGTATGAAGAAGAATATCTGTTCGGAATTCCAGATTGATTAATAACTGTATCTTATAGTATCTTCTCGTGTATGTTAAAAAAAAAATGATGAAATTTACTTGTAAAGTGCATAGCCAACACTTTGGGGTTCTGTTCAAAGCTTTTACTTATTAATGAGAAGTACCAGTTGAGAGAGTTAAATAATTAACCGCACACAGAAGTTAAAAACACCTTTATTCGTTAAATAAACAGTTACAGAGTTAAGATAACACTATTACTACGATCAACTAGAAGATAACAAACTTAATGACTAATAGACAAATTTATAATAAGGGAGGGGTATTTGTACAATAACATGGGAAGGAGAAAATGATGATTCTGGAATGTAGGATTATGCACTTTAACTTTAACTTTATAGTCGAGATATTGGTTAAAATAAAGGTCAGAGATTGTTCCCAAGGTCCTTTCTATTTTTTAGTAATCATTGTGCTACTAGATATTGAATTGTTCATCTTATCAGATCGCTTACAGTTTTGTCTGCATCTGTGTCAATTTTAATTTAGTATATGCTATCCCTTTGAATATTGCACCTATCTTTGAAAACATTTTTTCTGAAACACAAATGACATGCCAACGATATCACCATATTTTACTTTGTAGAATTATATGCTTAAGATTAAAGTCTACGAGTCAAGTTCATTCCATTTCCTTTGCAGGATGTGAGTAAAACTATTACTATCCAACTTTTTGCTATTAAAGTACTACTACTCTATGGCGCTACAACTCGGTGACGACTTCTGGCCTCCCCCACCAGCTTCTTTCAGTCTTCTCTGGTTTCAGCTTGTAGAGTCTTCTTGCAGTGGTCATCCAGCTCCTGACTCCCAGGATATCCCTCGTGTCTGTGTCCACCCCATCCGAACACCTTCAAAACCTTTTTAGGAATGGCATCATCTTCTCCTTTAGCCACATAACTAGCCCATCACAGTTTTCTAATTTTTATAAGGAGTAAGCAACACCTGCTTCTTTATACATTGAGTAGACTTCGTAATTTGCTCTCCTTCGCCAGTTTCCATCTACATAAACTCCACCGATGATTCTTCGGAGGATTTTTCTTTCAAAGAATAGGAGATCATGGTCAACCAGCAATCAGGTCATTGCCCCCGATTTATACAGAAAAACTGAGTGGACTAATATTTTGTACAGATGGAGCTTAAAAAAAGTAACACTGGCTAGCCATCCACATTGTTTTCTTTATCTCCACCTCAGGTGCATTCTCCTGAGACCATGAACTTCCCCTTGATCTTTCCATCATTCACTTCTAGCCCAAGTGTTTTGGCAGCCTAAACAGGGCTAGAAATCCCTTTCTGATGGAGTACTATGATGGAAAGGTAATAGCCTTATAAAATACCAGGTCAAATAACAATAGAACATTCAACAGAAAAATCAAAACAAAAAAGAAAATAACTCCACACCCAATTCTGCACTCAGCCAGAAACACTACAGCTACCAAATGGATACATAAAATATTTTTATTTTTTAAAGAGAAAAGATAGGCCCTCGACTGGGATTTGAACCCGGAACCTTTGTCTCACCGTGACATCGCTCTACCAATTGAGCTATACAAGGCCGCCTGCCGACCGAGGACAAACCTTTTCTCTCATAGATCCCATATCCCAGTGCTCTCGCCATTTTTGCGATGAATACACTAGAACGAAGTTCTTTGAACATTAATTTTAATTTTAGGATCTTATTGACTTACGTCATATTACTATTTATAATTTTTTATAATATCCTGGTCGAGGGCCTATCTTTTCTCTTTAAAAAATAAAAATATTTAAAACTCAAATAAATGACCAATAATTATAAAAAATTATAAATAGTAATATGACGTAAGTCAATAAGATCCTAAAATTAAAATTAATGTTCAAAGAACATAGCTCAATTGGTAGAGCGATGTCACGGTGAGACAAAGGTTCCCGGTTTAAATCCCGGTCGAGGGCCTATCTTTTCTCTTTAAAAAATAAAAATATTTAAAACTCAAATAAATGGCCAATAATTATAAAAGATACATAAAATACTATGAGTAATATGAAATAATGGACTAAAAAATAGATAATTATTTGTGAATGTATTAGACATAATAAAAATAAATTAAGAAACGAAATAAAAAAAAAAAAAGAAATGATTGAGGCTGTGGCAATTCCTTATCACACAAACTTCTTTGTTCCACCCAGCTGTTTTGTATCCTTCACCACACTCCCGACACCACATATTTGTTAAAATGATACGATTGTCCTGTTAAGCTAAAATAATCTTAGTCAAAATATTTCTATATTATTATAGTAGTTATTCGAATTCGTATAAATAGTAGAAACCAAAAGTTCCAAGTAATTGTCCTTTATTGGATCCAAGTAATTTTTTACTTTAGTATTGTAACCAATAGTTTTAGACTATTGGTTAGAATAATTTAAATTTTTGGTATTAAATTATATTTTAAGAATTTATTCAGGAATTTCATTTGGAAGTAGATTTCCAGATCCTTTTCACTTATCGTGGAATAAGTTATTTATCATTCAGAACTAATGAAATATTTGCAAATAAAATATTATAAATGCTATTTAGGGAGGAACACATAAACATGTTTTAAGTCCTTCTGAGGAAGAATTTGAAACTGATCAAATTGTTGATAATGGAACTTATCAATTTTGGGTAACTGCTTCAACAAATATTGGAGAGGGACCAAGTACTGGTGTTGTCACTGTAACACCCAGCAATAAAAGTAACTAAAAGCCATCACATTTTCCACTCGTTGATTATAATTTATTACCAAAGCACATTAACAAATTTATAGTTCCAGCAAAAATTATGTCCTTTAGTCAGCTTATAGTTACACCATGGAAACAAAATCTAACCCTCTCCTGTCATATTGTTGGAATACCAACTTCACGAATATCATGGGACTTTGAGGGAAAACAAATAGAAGTTAAAAGTAACCGCTTAGAAGTAAGGTTTTAAAAATTTTAAATAAGATTATATAAATATTAATAAAAAAATATTAGAAACTGCTGAAGGTTTTTTAATTTTCTTTATTTATACAGATAAGAAAAGATGGAGTTTTAAACATACGTGACATCCAACGCCCTGACCAAGGAAACTATAGTTGTAATGCAGCAAATCTTCATGGCAAAGACAATATTCTTTATAAAGTCATTGTGAGAGGTATTTTTATATAAACTTATCTATTTATTTATTTTATACTGTATACGTATTGCGGTATTTTCGAATGATGATGATAGATCATAACTGTTAATTGCTAACAACATTGCCGATAAAAACAGTGCACGCTTGCTAGAGCCCTTGAAAAAACCCATAGTGAATGAGAAAAGTGCCGCGAAAAATCAGTACAATTTACAGTTAATATTAAAGTGACCTTAATAAAGACACATAACTATTGTGATAAGCCTCGGTTTCTTATATTTCCATAAATATTACAAATATATATATATGGGCTGAGAAAAATTAAGTTAGATATATATTAAAATTTAATTATTGTTGGAAGGTTCACATTTGTATTGAGGCCGCGCTGCGTAATCAATTCATAGGTCCCATTCGGATAAAAGGTCTGAAATGACTTAGGGCTTTTGTCAATTCTAGCCGACCTTAATCAAATATTTAAAAAGTAAGATTTAATTCAAGAATGTTTTTGATATGCGTTTGTTATGCAACGGTGAGGTTCTCGAAGTGGTGGACCACTTTCCCTACTTAGGAACCTTCATTAGCAGGTCTGGTAAAGTAGATGAAGAAGTAGGTAATAGAATCAATAAAGCAAATCAGATATATTACCAGATCTGTAATAGCATAGTAGGCCACCGAAATGTTGTGAAAGCGACGAAACTTCATATATTCAAAGCAATGTACCTCCCTACTTATAGAAGTGAAAGTTGGGTAATGCTTGACAAGCACATCAGCCGGATAACAGGAGCTGAAACGTAATACCTTCGCAGAATGGTCGGTAAAACAAGGAGGGCCCGAGTGCGGAATATAAACATAAGGGATCAGCTGCAGGTGCCAGAACTGAAGACCTCCATCGAAAAAATACAGCTGAAGTGGTTCAGCCATGTCTGTCGCATGGACGAATAATGGCTTCCTAGAAACGTTATGGAACCTCGCCCGATTGGCAGAAGACCCTGTGGACGCCCGAGAATCCTCTATGAGGATTATATCCAAAGAACAGGAGGTAAAAGAGGAAAAATACTGGCTCAAATGAAGGGGAGTTCTTAGGATGGGGAAAAATGGCTCCAATGGATTGAGGCCCCTCTAAGCTAAATGAAAATAACACAGAAGAGGTAACGAAAGAAAAAGAAAATGTTTTTGATAATTGTGACCACCAGGGGGCAGCACCTCACGGACCCAGGGGTAAGAATGTTTACGCTAGCGCGAATAAGGCTTTAAATACCCGACCGTTTTTCCTCAATAGTCAGAATTGAGAACGGGTACTCTCGGTGAGCAGGGTCTTGTTCTACTGGAAGGAAGATGAGCTGTCAGAGTTGAAGACTGGTATCAGTGAGAAGTATCGGGACCTGAGCAAGAAGCCAGATGGAAGGAAGGAAATTTTCTCTATACTGTATTCAGACTTTTATTCAGGGTGAAGCCAGATGGTAGTTCAGTTGTAGATAGAGTCACTCAAATCTGACAGTTAAATGTTTTATTCGTTTATCGCCTTTCGGCCACAAAACAGATAGGAATTTCTATTTAAGTTGTAATTATTATTAGTGCATACAGAATTATGGTTAGAGAAGAGGACACTTGTTTTAAATGGGAGTTATTATTTTATTTGCGGTTAGGGGCTAATGATTACTGATGGTGAATGTCTAAGTTGTAATTGTAGTGTACATAGAGCAGTGGTTCCCATTCAGTGGTTCTCGAATGATTTAAATTTAAATTCAGCGGGCAGTGAGCCGTTGGTCGCCGTACAGTGAGTGACGAGAGCGCAGGTGGTGGGGGTAATACTCGGGGCCGCCGCACAGTGGTCTTAAGTCATAAGTGCTAACATGAATAATATAAAAGTGATCCCTGACCAAGAAAAGGTTGGGAACCTCTGAAATATGTAGAGTTATGGAAATTGTTTTATAATTTTTTATAATTATTGGTCAATTTTTTTATTTTTAAATATTTTTATTTTTAAAGAGGTAAGATAGGCCCTTGGCCAGGATTCGAACCCGGAACCACTGTCTTACCTAAGACAGATTGCGCTAAGACAGAGGTTCCGGGTTCGAATCCCGGCAGAGGGCCTATCTTTTCTCTTTAAAAATGGAAATTGTTTTATATTGAAATTATTGTTTTCATTAGTGGTTATGGGATAATGATTATTAATTGTGAATATTTTGGAGTTGTAATTTATTATTTTTCTTAACGACTCTAGGACTATTCTTATTATCATATTTAAATTATAATAATTGTTTAATATAATAATATTTTATATTATTTTAAAATAATAAATTTAATAATATTTTATTAAATATTATTATTATAATATTTTATTAAATATTATTATTATAATATTTTATTAAATATTATTATTATAATATTTAATAATATAATTGTGACAGTGCTCCGACCAATTGAGCCAAGATTCAAAAATTAAAATTAATGTTCAAAGAACATTCGTTCTCGTCGCAAAAAGTTGCGAGAACACAGGGACATGGGATCTGATGAGAGAAAAAATTTGTCCCTTGCCGGCAGGCGACCCTGGTGGCTCAATTGGTCAGAGCACTGTCTCGGAGAGACAGAGGTTCCGGGTTCGATTCCCGGCCGGGGGCATATCTTTTCTCTTTAAAATAAAAAAATTGAATAGTAATCGTTTTATCTAACAACAATGATTTTTTTTAATCAACAATAAAAAGAATTATATTTTTGTTGTAATATATATATATGTATGTAATGATATGCCTTAAACAAATGTTTTCTTTGTTCCAGTTCCTCCTCAGCCTCCAATTTTACATGTTATTAAAGCTGATACCAATAGTTTATATTTGAAATGGACAAATAAAGGAAGTATTGAGGTTCCAATTTTAGGTATTTAATTATTTTTAAATATGTTTTATATTATTATTCATTTGACATAAGGGAAGGTGGGGCAAGTGTGTCAGGTCAAGCTTAGACCTTTTAGAGGTCGCAGATAAGAAGGTATAAATAAAAACAGTTGTACTTAATATTATAACAACATAAATTTATATTCTCTAGCATCGTTAGTCATTAATTAAAAAAGTAAAATAAAACATTTTAACAAAAAAACTTCGACTTATATGAACAAGTGTCAAATAACGCACTGGCCACAGATAGCGGGTAACTGCGTCATGACAAAAATTTAATGGCAAATGTAGCAAACGAAATCATTTTGCCCTTTTTTGTTGCCCGTGCAATCTGCATCCATCCACTGTCCACACATAATCCACTCCTCTTGACAAGAATCTGCGAATAGCTCATTACAATACAACCAAAGAATTTTCTTCTATAAAAGGTATAAAAGCTGGATTATTGAAGAGAAAAATCAATCAGTATGTTTTTAGAAGTCAAGTAGTGCGTTTCATTTAAACCTTTTATTCATTTTTTTATTATTCTCGTTGCTAAATTGCTTAATTTATATATATATAATATAAAATTGTCGTGCCACAGTGTTTGTAACAGAACTCCTCCGAAACGACTTGACCTATTCTTATGAAATTTTGTGTCTATATTCAGTAGGTCTGAGAATAGGATGTAAACTATTTTTCTTACCCCTAAGTGATATGTGTCGGCCATTATTATTGATTAAGCGTCGATCGTAGCAGTGACGCTTGATGATGCTGCATTTTTGATATGTTGTAAGGGCATGTTTGAATATAGTGTAAATCCAAGTTCGCAACCGAAAAAATGGAGGGGAATACTATTGGTGGCTGAAAAACTTCGAAATTTTCGGAATTATTTCAGTTTTGGGCCTGTATCTCCTAATCGGTGCGTTTTAGGGGAAAAACACAAATAACTATTTTTAAATAAGATTAAAATTGCTACAATTTGAGCCTAAATGCAGCTCTGTAGGTTTAATAAATCCTGAGTTAAGTTCCAATCATATAATAAGTAACCGGAATCTTAGCTCTATCTAATATATAAAATTGCCGTGTCACAGTATTTGTAACAGAACTCCTCCAAAACGACTTGACCGATTCTTATGAAATTTTGTGTCTATATTCATCTATCAACAAACAAATGCTAGTATATTGAAATAAAAGTTACATTTAGCATAATGAAAATAAAACTCTAATTTAACATAAGAATCACCCTCAATAATAGTACTTAATAATAACATATGAACGAGACTCATACACCTGATTCTCCATTAATACTCATAGTCCCTAAATCCACTAAAATAATAATAAAACAAGTTCCATCATATATAACAATCATCAAACCCTTTATCTATAACAATAATTGTATGTACTAATAATTACAACGTCAACATTCCCCATCAGCACTCATTATCTTATAACCATTAATAACATTAATAATTTACAATTAAACCTCCATCCATCCTCCATAACAGTATCCTTTATAACAATAATCCTATGCACTAATAATATTTACAACATACTCATTACCTCATAACCACTAATAAACACCCTAATTCTATTATAAAACATTTTCCAGAATTCCATATTATATGGCAGTTACAACTCAATTATCCACCATCATTAATCCTTATCTCATATCCGCTAATTTGACAATTTCCAAATAAAACTAGATCTATCATTTATAACAATAATCATGGGCACTAATTACAACATAAACATTCGCCTCAGTATTCATTATCTCATAACCATTAATCATTTTCCAAACAAAACTAGATCTATCAATTATAACAATAATCCTACGCACTAATAATATTTATAACGTGTTAGGTTATCTTCCGGTTTCCTTACCATAAATCACTGTTTGTTATGAAGATGCCTAACCAAAAAAATACTCTTCTTCAATTAATTATTAATGAAATAATAATATCGGGCGCCAATAAATAAATGTTAACTTTAATAATATTTTATATTATAAGGGTTCATCAATGACATTAGAATTGACGAATATTTGCATTTCTTAAGACTAACATAAATCGGATTTTACCCACTCATTTTACATGTACATTTTCAATCATTTAAATTCTAACTCTTTGCTATTTTAATCCCCACTTTATAGCACTTCACTTTAGAACTTATGATGGTTACAGTACCTTATGTCACTTGGCCGTACTTGTCAACAACATGGGGGCTTCTCTCATTTCTTTGTCCTCTTGGGTCCAGTCACTCCTCTACCTGCTACCTTTCACATTGGCACTCCGCTGCATAAGACCGCTCTAGCTCCACTTACTTTTCTACCACCTTTTCATCCCCTCTCCACGTCTCGTCGATCTTACAATCGATCTTTTGCAATTTTGACATTTACATATTATAACAACAAAGCAATCCACAGTTTAACAAATATATATCAAATTGATGTTCAAAAGAGTTCTTTATTTATCCTTATAACTATTATTTATTAATTTATAATGGTACAAAAGAATATTTACAAGCTACATCCTAAGCTTTATAAATCACTTAACCTATTACAATATCCAATTTGTCTAAATGCAAATACTCGTCTATATCTAATTAAATATATATATTTTTTGTTTATTAATTTTATTTGATACCTTACAAACGTACTCATTACCTCATAACCGCTAATAAACACCATAATGTTATTACAAAACATTTCCCATAAGTCCATATACAACGATGACGATTACAACTCAATTATCCACCATCGCTAATCCTTATCTCATAACCGCTCATAACATAATGACTCCCCTTTAAAACCAGTTCCCTCTTTTCCAACCACAACTCTATGTGCACTAATACTTAAAGAAAGATTCCTATCTGTCTTGTGGCCAAACGCGAGATTTTCAACGAAATAATTACTGGCTCTATCTTCAACTGACCACCCACTGGCCTCACTCCAAGTCTAGTCAAACTACAGTAAATAGAGAATCTAATACCCTTTTCTGGTTTCTTGCTCCGGAACCAAGGCTTCTCGCTAGTACTTGCGCTCACTCGTCTGCAGCCCCCATCTTGTGATTCCCCACTTGCCGTCGGCAGAGGTACTCTTCTTCTCCGGGCCACGAGAGGAAAACCGTCGGGTACTTAAGCTTCTCCGAGCTGTCATCAGCATTCTTACTTCTTCGTCTGACAGGTGCTGTCCCTGGTGGTCATCATCATCCCGAGAATCTAATAATTATATTTAAAGTTCCCAAGATTCTAACAGAGTCGTGAATTTTTTCGGTGAGAACCGCTGAGCCATTTCCTGCCTAGGTTGAAATCGGAGCTATGAACCGCTTGGCTCAGCGTCTCCATAAACAGACGTCACATTGTATTAAGAATTAACTTTTAATAAAATATTATTAAAACTAAATGTTAAGGACCTACAATGCCTTTAGCCAAAACCATATACAAAGAAAATGTATGTAATTAGTCACAAAAAGAAATACACTTAGCAAATCTTATTTGGCATAGGATAACACATACCTACATATTAATGTACAAAATCCTTACAACCTAAATTCTTTTTAAAACCTATTAGTGAGAAGAAGCAAATAAATGCTAATAATTTTCTATAATACGTAAAACTAAAAATAAACTTTTGACTTCAAAAGATAACATACTTCTTTTTGATCACAAAGATGAGAGTTAAAAATTTGTTAACACAGATTACTTTCCTTATATACATGTAAATTCGCTAACATTTTTAGCATTGAACAAAAGCTGTAATTAATGCACATTAACTATCTATATTAAAAAAAAATTCTCAGCCCATTACATATATATATATATATACACACCCTTATTTTAAAAATAATTATAGTTTTTTTGTTTCTTTAATTTCATAAATTATTTTGTTGTTGTTTTGTTTTCCATAAAACTTGTATATATGTGAATATTAATAGTTTTCTTTCTTTATAATTATTGCTATGATATTTATATTTTTTCTTTCATTTAATTCATTATTGCGAGCTAGCTCCTAATTTATATTCATTCATTTTTTATTTCCATTTATTAATTTAATTTTAATTTTAATCTAATCTAAGACATTATAGTTTATATTTTATTTTCCGTATCACTATTCTAAAGGAACTTGTCCCAGAATAAATACGGATTTTTTTCAGTTTTATTATTATATATTGTCTTGTTTATACATTCACTCTTTGATGATCATCGCCACTCAGCTTACTGGCTCACTTAATTCCATAAGTTTGAGTCAGTAGTGAAAAATTTTTTTTAATTGGGTTTTTCATAATGTCTCGCAGGCCGGATCAAATCTTACAGCGGGCCGGTTGTTGCCCACATATGCTGTAGACCCTCTTTACAATCACAAGACGCTTTTACTTAAGATAAGCAATGTTTAATATTGATAGTTATATTCAATAAAATTCAAATCCATTACCGTACAAAGAGTGTAATACATTGTTACTAATTAAAATAATCCAGGAAATAATTTGAATACACTAAGCTCTAACATTAGTTGAAATTTTCAGGATATGTTATTAATTACAAGCGTGATCATGGAGATTGGGAAGAATTACAATTAAAGGCTCGAGAAACATCACATATTCTAACTAATTTATGGTGCGGCACCCGTTACAAACTATATATTACTGCTTATAACAAAATAGGAACAGGATTGCCATGCGATATTCTTAACGCCTATACTAAAGGAACAGGTATAGGCAATATTTTAATATAATATGCAATATTTAATATATGATTTTTTTCTTGAGAATAGAATTCCTTTAATTCGACTGTGAAACAATTTATTTTTCTTTAATTTTGTAGTTTGCAAATAATAATAATATAAAATGTGTGTATATATATATATATATATATATATATATATATATATATATATATATATATATAAGACACCAGGATTAGGAAGGCTGATCGATGTATACAAGAGGAGGATCGTCATTCTGCAGGCAGCATCGCTATATCGGCCGCCAACCACAAAGTATTTAAATTTACCTCTAGCTTTTATACACTAGGCCAACCAAAATAGAAACTTATTACTCCAAGTTATTCGTTACTGAAGACATATCTTGTGGGAATCATTCTCCTCCCAGCCAATGACCCAGTTGTAAAAGCCATTCTTTAATTTTCTAAGATTGTTTCACAAAGACTGCCTTGTAAGCCAAGCTATGAATGGTGGAGGTTTTCAGTTAATATTGTCCAGGCCTTCGGTGCTCCAAAGGAAGTATACCTTCCAAGGTATTCCTAGTTCACAGGGTTCTGCATATAGTTGGCCTTCCGCCAGCTGCTAAGGCTTTAACACCACTATGCGCTAACTGTATTTTGGACGGGGTACAGTTTTTGTTATCTTTCTCTTCCCAAATGATGACCTGAAATGTTTTTGTGAATTTATTTGAAATAAGATTGGAAAAATAGTTGACAGACAAATTTACTATTTTTTTACAATTAATTGAATTCAATTTGCAAATTTAAACAATTTATGGGTAATAATTCTATTTACAACTAATTAAACCACAAACAAAATAAGTATTACTCCTATTAGTAATAAATTTTAAAATATATATTTTAAACAAATAAAACATATTGTTTAGAGTGGTATGACAATCGTAGGTAGTATCATGAGGCTGCTAGAGGGATTATGAGCTTCCTTATAATTATAAGGAATTATTATAACAAGTTTAAATACTTTTTATAATAATTCCTATTATTTGTTATAATAATATATCAACAGCTATATAGATAAATAATAATAAGTAAAAATTTGCTAGATATATCTCATTTCCTACTTAGATCCGGTGAGTGGACAAATGGAGAAGTTGTGCCAGATATCCTAAACTGAAAATCCAACTGTATTAGTTTTATTTTTCTCTTTTTTCTCATTTACTTCTATAGGTCTCTAGGTTCTCTTTCTACTAATTACTTCACTGATCTATTTAATACTGCCATCAATCCCAATGTTTCCATTTTTTGTTAGTATTCCCTTTCTCAGACTGGTCCATAAACTTTCCTTAGAACTCTTCTCTCCCAAACTGTAAGAGGTTCCTCCTCCAGTGACTTAGTAAGGACCCAGGGTTTTGCTGCATTAAGTAACTATATGCCAATTATTTTATAAATGATTTATTGGACCCTTCTTGAGAGGTTCGTATACTTAAAATCATGGGGTGAACCCCCACTCAAGGTAAAAACCTGTATGCCATCTTGGAAGGAAAGGTGGAAAAAAAAAAAAAAAGGTTATGTGTACCTTTCCATATGTTGTCCATATGTTGGAGGTAGCCATAATGAAGGTATGCACAAACTCGGATGGTAAAATTTTCAACAGATTAACTAAACATCTAGCACACGCAGATGATTGTCTTATATCAGGCAGAACAAAGGCTGCAATATCGAGTGGTTTCCAGGAATTTGAGGAAGGAGCGAGGGAATTGGGTCTAAAAACAAACAAATAAAAGTTCAAGTGCATGAAGACCTCAAGAGATGAAGTTTTCCAAAGAAAACCAGACAATTTGGAGACTAGATCTCCCTAGGATGCGATTCCTTCAAGTACCTAGGAGGAATGATTAAGAGTAATAATAACGTTACCATCGAGGTTAAATCGGCAATAGATGCATGTTTGCCCTACGTAATGTTTTTAAGTATACGAACCTCTCAAGAAGGGTCCAATAAATCATTTATAAAACAATTGGCATATAGTTACTTAATGCAGCAAAACCCTGGGTCCTTACTAAGTCACTGGAGGAGGAACCTCTTTCAGTTTGGGAGAGAAGAGTTCTAATGAAAGTTTATGGACCAGTCTGAGAAAGGGAATACTAACAAAAAATGGAAACATTGGGATTGATGGCTGTATTAAATAGATCGGTGAAGTAATTAGTAGAAAGAGAACCTAGAGACCTATAGAAGTAAATGAGAAAAATAAAACTAATACAGTTGGATTTTCAGTTTAGGATATCTGGCACAACTTCTCCATTTGTCCACTCACCGGATCTAAGTAGGAAATGAGATATATCTAGCAAATTTTTGCTTATTATTATTTATCTATATAGCTGTTGATATATTATTATCTGTCATTGGATATACGTAGCTGCCAGGACAGTGACGTTAAAACTAGGGCTACTTAAAGAAAAATCCGAAAAAATGCTTAGTAATAAGGAAAAATATGACAAAATCCCTCAATGGAAAAGAAGACTCTTAAATAAGATTGGATCTCTACGTCATAATATTGGCATTCTTTCAAATTTCTTAAGGAGTCCAGAGAAAACTTCAATCAAAATGAAAACGAAAATAGATCAAATTATTGTCACACATATTGGAGGGGTGCAAGTATCTGAAATGAATCAGAAACTGACAAAACTCATGGATAACTTGAAACGAAAATTGGTAGTCTGCGCGAACAGGGTGAGGAGATATACTGAGGCCGCTGAAAGGAGAAAACAAAACGAAACTTTCACAAAGATGGAAAAACTTTTTTATAGACAATTATCCTCCCAAAAATTTGAGACAAGCAACAGTTATCCCAGCAATGAGCTTGTGATCGATCAGTTGAAAAATATATGGAGTACTGTTAAATCGTATAAGAAAGATGTAGGATGGCCTAAGGAGGTTCAGGATAGCCTGAGTGATGTACTGATGATGCCAGTTATCACAATACAGGAAAATGACGTAGCTGAGGCTCTGAAAAAGATGCAAAATTGGAAAGCAACTGGGCCTGATAAACTTCATAATTATTGGCTGAAAAACTTTAAAAGTGCCTACCTACCACTGTCAGTTTACTTTCAAAAACTAGTAAGCAATAAAGTTGACATTCCTGAAGATTTCTCTACAGGTCATACTTTTTTGATACCAAAAGGGGAAAAGCAGAAACTCGAACCTAAGGATTTTAGACCGATTTATGTCTAAATGGAACATACAAATTGTTAACAACAGTGATCAGTAATAATAATAATCAAAAGCTCATGTGACGGAAAATAAATTAATAGCTGACGAACAGGTAGGAACCAGAGAAAATGCAAAGGCATGCAAATAATTGCTTGTCATTGATAGTTTCATAGCTTCACAAGTAAAATGCAGACAGCGTAACATATCCACAGCCGTGGATTGACTACCAAAAAGCGTATGACTCAGTGCCCCATGACTAGCTTCTAGAATGTCTAAATATCTATAAGGTAGACAAAACCATAATTGGTCTGTTAGAGCGCCTAATGAAGCTTTGGAAAGTGTCGCTTAACTTGCTTGGTAGTAAGGCACCATTATCTAGCGAAGAAATAACAATAAGTAGAGGAATTTTCCAAGGTGACTCTCTGGTTCTGCTTGGCGATCAACCCTTTAAGCTTCTTATTAAATTCATCGGGCAATGGTTATCATTTGTCACAGGAAACAATAGTTTGCCATTCTTTTTACATGGACGATGTCAAATTTTATGCCAAGAATGAAAACGATTTGAGAAATCTTCTTGAAACAGTCAGAGTCTTCAGTGAAGATTTTGAACATTTTCATATGAAAATGGGAGTAGACAAATGTGCTGTACTCCATATAAAGAAGGGTAAAATAAAAGAGTCAAGTAATTTGGAATTATCAAATAATTCAGTAATTAACAGCCTCAACAAAAATGACTCATACAAATACCTAGGAATACACCAGCTTCTGGAATGTAAGAAGGACATAAAAAAGGTATTCCAGAATAAATTAAAACAGCGGGGAAGAATATTATAAAAGCACTGAATACCTGGGCAATATCAGCATTGTCTTACTCCTTTGGAGTTATAAAATGGACCGATACAGACCTAGACGCTATGGACTCGTATCTAAGAGTACAATTAGTGCATTCGTGAAAACGGCACCCTAAATCATCGGTTGTAAGGATGTATCTTCCACGAAAAGTAGGAGGGCAAGGCTTATCAATCTTGCAAAAGCATGCCGGCGAGAGGAAGAACAGCTTCGTAACTATTTTAGAAGCAATGACTCTTCAAGAGTCATTTCAACAATTGTGACATTGGACCACAAATACACTGCTCTAAACTTACGAAGTGAGACCTTTTCCACACCTGTTAATCAAGAAAACCTTCTCAAAGAGTGGAAACCTAAAGAGCTCCACGGAAGGTTTTATCATAGTCTGGCGGCAGAAGGGGTTGACAAGGAAGCATCATTAATGTGGCTAAATAAAGGGAAATTATTTCCTGAAACCGAAGGTTTTGTTCTAGCCAACTACAGGACCAGGTGATTGCTACGAAGACCTATAGGCGCCGTATATGTGGAGAGGTCATTTCAGATATGTGTCGACTGTGCAAAACAACCACAGAATCAATCCAGCATATTACATATGGGTGTCAGGTTCTTGCTGGCAAGGAGTATTTGCTGAGACACAACAATGTGACAAAAATTGCACATCAAGAATTGTCTATGAAATTTAAAATTGTTAAAAAAAGGCTAACCCTTATTACAGATACAGTCCTCAACCAATAATTGATAAAGGGCACGTCAAGCTTTATTGTGACCAGGCCATCATAACTGATCACTCAGTTCCTCACAACAGGCCTGATATTTTGCTGATTCTAAATGAAGAAAAATGTGCAAATATAATTGAAATAGGAGTACCGGCAGATGATAACCTCCACAAGGTGGTCGCCGAAAAAATTGGAAATATCAGGACTTGGCAGAGGAATTGAAGCGGTTATACAAGCTTGATAAAGCAAACGTTTTGCCATTGGTTATATCCATGAATGGACTGATTCCGGAAATGACATTAAGCAGTATAAAGGAATTGGACCTTAAATCCAATATTCTGGGTGAAATGCAAAAAGCGGTCTTGCTCGGAACTGCGAGTTTTGTTCGAAAAATTATGAATATTTCCAATTAATTTCTCTAGCCTAACCCTTGACTTGTCCGGGTAGGTCCATCCTCCGGTAGAAACCGAGAAAAAGAACACCGATATAATAATAATAATGGTTGACTCTTCTTCTATCATGCCTAAGAAAAAAAAAACCTGTGCCACTACAACATGTGAAGGGTCTGGGGTTCATGGCAGACTAGATAGTTTCTTGGACAACGGTTGTGCAAGGAGGTGATTTGTCCTAGATCACGCTCAGTCGCCAGATTTTTCCCTTATTTTGTTTACCCACTTTATAGAGGCTGAGTGGACCCCGGGAGGGTCCTAGATCACAAAGGATGCATCTCCGGCCGCTAAAAAATTGAGTAAAAGTCTGCAAGCGTGCAGGATTTGAACTCAGGACCTTTGGCATGGCAACACAGCACCTAGCGCTACACACAGCGCTACTCCTGAGCCACTGCGCTCCCATTAAAAAAGACCAAATAGATAAAAATAGATGAAGAAACTGAGAAAAGGAAATGGAGATGGATCGGACACACCTTGATGGTAAAGATGGTCATCGTCCGGTAAACTCTTGAATGGAATCTTATGGGACAGCATCGAGAACAAGGAAGACATAAAGGAATTCTGTCCAAGAAGCCAAGCGGCAAAACCACACATTGGGTGATGGATCATGTAGACCGAGATAGGTGGCACCAACTCATCAAGGCGCAAAGAAGGGATAAAGGAGCAAAAAATAAGAAAATTCGTTCTTAATTAGTAAGGATTAATTTACCTCTAGCTTTTATACACTAGGCCAACCAAAATAGAAACTTATTACTCCAAGTTATTCGTTACTGAAGACATATCTTGTGGGAATCATTCTCCTCCCAGCCAATGACCCAGTTGTAAAAGCCATTCTTTAATTTTCTAAGATTGTTTCACAAAGACTGCCTTGTAAGCCAAGCTATGAATGGTGGAGGTTTTCAGTTAATATTGTCCAGGCCTTCGGTGCTCCAAAGGAAGTATACCTTCCAAGGTATTCCTAGTTCACAGGGTTCTGCATATAGTTGGCCTTCCGCCAGCTGCTAAGGCTTTAACACCACTATGCGCTAACTGTATTTTGGACGGGGTACAGTTTTTGTTATCTTTCTCTTCCCAAATGATGACCTGAAATGTTTTTGTGAATTTATTTGAAATAAGATTGGAAAAATAGTTGACAGACAAATTTACTATTTTTTTACAATTAATTGAATTCAATTTGCAAATTTAAACAATTTATGGGTAATAATTCTATTTACAACTAATTAAACCACAAACAAAATAAGTATTACTCCTATTAGTAATAAATTTTAAAATATATATTTTAAACAAATAAAACATATTGTTTAGAGTGGTATGACAATCGTAGGTAGTATCATGAGGCTGCTAGAGGGATTATGAGCTTCCTTATAATTATAAGGAATTATTATAACAAGTTTAAATACTTTTTATAATAATTCCTATTATTTGTTATAATAATATATCAACAGCTATATAGATAAATAATAATAAGTAAAAATTTGCTAGATATATCTCATTTCCTACTTAGATCCGGTGAGTGGACAAATGGAGAAGTTGTGCCAGATATCCTAAACTGAAAATCCAACTGTATTAGTTTTATTTTTCTCTTTTTTCTCATTTACTTCTATAGGTCTCTAGGTTCTCTTTCTACTAATTACTTCACTGATCTATTTAATACTGCCATCAATCCCAATGTTTCCATTTTTTGTTAGTATTCCCTTTCTCAGACTGGTCCATAAACTTTCCTTAGAACTCTTCTCTCCCAAACTGTAAGAGGTTCCTCCTCCAGTGACTTAGTAAGGACCCAGGGTTTTGCTGCATTAAGTAACTATATGCCAATTATTTTATAAATGATTTATTGGACCCTTCTTGAGAGGTTCGTATACTTAAAATCATGGGGTGAACCCCCACTCAAGGTAAAAACCTGTATGCCATCTTGGAAGGAAAGGTGGAAAAAAAAAAAAAAAGGTTATGTGTACCTTTCCATATGTTGTCCATATGTTGGAGGTAGCCATAATGAAGGTATGCACAAACTCGGATGGTAAAATTTTCAACAGATTAACTAAACATCTAGCACACGCAGATGATTGTCTTATATCAGGCAGAACAAAGGCTGCAATATCGAGTGGTTTCCAGGAATTTGAGGAAGGAGCGAGGGAATTGGGTCTAAAAACAAACAAATAAAAGTTCAAGTGCATGAAGACCTCAAGAGATGAAGTTTTCCAAAGAAAACCAGACAATTTGGAGACTAGATCTCCCTAGGATGCGATTCCTTCAAGTACCTAGGAGGAATGATTAAGAGTAATAATAACGTTACCATCGAGGTTAAATCGGCAATAGATGCATGTTTGCCCTACGTAATGTTTTTAAGTATACGAACCTCTCAAGAAGGGTCCAATAAATCATTTATAAAACAATTGGCATATAGTTACTTAATGCAGCAAAACCCTGGGTCCTTACTAAGTCACTGGAGGAGGAACCTCTTTCAGTTTGGGAGAGAAGAGTTCTAATGAAAGTTTATGGACCAGTCTGAGAAAGGGAATACTAACAAAAAATGGAAACATTGGGATTGATGGCTGTATTAAATAGATCGGTGAAGTAATTAGTAGAAAGAGAACCTAGAGACCTATAGAAGTAAATGAGAAAAATAAAACTAATACAGTTGGATTTTCAGTTTAGGATATCTGGCACAACTTCTCCATTTGTCCACTCACCGGATCTAAGTAGGAAATGAGATATATCTAGCAAATTTTTGCTTATTATTATTTATCTATATAGCTGTTGATATATTATTATCTGTCATTGGATATACGTAGCTGCCAGGACAGTGACGTTAAAACTAGGGCTACTTAAAGAAAAATCCGAAAAAATGCTTAGTAATAAGGAAAAATATGACAAAATCCCTCAATGGAAAAGAAGACTCTTAAATAAGATTGGATCTCTACGTCATAATATTGGCATTCTTTCAAATTTCTTAAGGAGTCCAGAGAAAACTTCAATCAAAATGAAAACGAAAATAGATCAAATTATTGTCACACATATTGGAGGGGTGCAAGTATCTGAAATGAATCAGAAACTGACAAAACTCATGGATAACTTGAAACGAAAATTGGTAGTCTGCGCGAACAGGGTGAGGAGATATACTGAGGCCGCTGAAAGGAGAAAACAAAACGAAACTTTCACAAAGATGGAAAAACTTTTTTATAGACAATTATCCTCCCAAAAATTTGAGACAAGCAACAGTTATCCCAGCAATGAGCTTGTGATCGATCAGTTGAAAAATATATGGAGTACTGTTAAATCGTATAAGAAAGATGTAGGATGGCCTAAGGAGGTTCAGGATAGCCTGAGTGATGTACTGATGATGCCAGTTATCACAATACAGGAAAATGACGTAGCTGAGGCTCTGAAAAAGATGCAAAATTGGAAAGCAACTGGGCCTGATAAACTTCATAATTATGAAAGCATATGAAAATGGGAGTAGACAAATGTGCTGTACTCCATATAAAGAAGGGTAAAATAAAAGAGTCAAGTAATTTGGAATTATCAAATAATTCAGTAATTAACAGCCTCAACAAAAATGACTCATACAAATACCTAGGAATACACCAGCTTCTGGAATGTAAGAAGGACATAAAAAAGGTATTCCAGAATAAATTAAAACAGCGGGGAAGAATATTATAAAAGCACTGAATACCTGGGCAATATCAGCATTGTCTTACTCCTTTGGAGTTATAAAATGGACCGATACAGACCTAGACGCTATGGACTCGTATCTAAGAGTACAATTAGTGCATTCGTGAAAACGGCACCCTAAATCATCGGTTGTAAGGATGTATCTTCCACGAAAAGTAGGAGGGCAAGGCTTATCAATCTTGCAAAAGCATGCCGGCGAGAGGAAGAACAGCTTCGTAACTATTTTAGAAGCAATGACTCTTCAAGAGTCATTTCAACAATTGTGACATTGGACCACAAATACACTGCTCTAAACTTACGAAGTGAGACCTTTTCCACACCTGTTAATCAAGAAAACCTTCTCAAAGAGTGGAAACCTAAAGAGCTCCACGGAAGGTTTTATCATAGTCTGGCGGCAGAAGGGGTTGACAAGGAAGCATCATTAATGTGGCTAAATAAAGGGAAATTATTTCCTGAAACCGAAGGTTTTGTTCTAGCCAACTACAGGACCAGGTGATTGCTACGAAGACCTATAGGCGCCGTATATGTGGAGAGGTCATTTCAGATATGTGTCGACTGTGCAAAACAACCACAGAATCAATCCAGCATATTACATATGGGTGTCAGGTTCTTGCTGGCAAGGAGTATTTGCTGAGACACAACAATGTGACAAAAATTGCACATCAAGAATTGTCTATGAAATTTAAAATTGTTAAAAAAAGGCTAACCCTTATTACAGATACAGTCCTCAACCAATAATTGATAAAGGGCACGTCAAGCTTTATTGTGACCAGGCCATCATAACTGATCACTCAGTTCCTCACAACAGGCCTGATATTTTGCTGATTCTAAATGAAGAAAAATGTGCAAATATAATTGAAATAGGAGTACCGGCAGATGATAACCTCCACAAGGTGGTCGCCGAAAAAATTGGAAATATCAGGACTTGGCAGAGGAATTGAAGCGGTTATACAAGCTTGATAAAGCAAACGTTTTGCCATTGGTTATATCCATGAATGGACTGATTCCGGAAATGACATTAAGCAGTATAAAGGAATTGGACCTTAAATCCAATATTCTGGGTGAAATGCAAAAAGCGGTCTTGCTCGGAACTGCGAGTTTTGTTCGAAAAATTATGAATATTTCCAATTAATTTCTCTAGCCTAACCCTTGACTTGTCCGGGTAGGTCCATCCTCCGGTAGAAACCGAGAAAAAGAACACCGATATAATAATAATAATGGTTGACTCTTCTTCTATCATGCCTAAGAAAAAAAAAACCTGTGCCACTACAACATGTGAAGGGTCTGGGGTTCATGGCAGACTAGATAGTTTCTTGGACAACGGTTGTGCAAGGAGGTGATTTGTCCTAGATCACGCTCAGTCGCCAGATTTTTCCCTTATTTTGTTTACCCACTTTATAGAGGCTGAGTGGACCCCGGGAGGGTCCTAGATCACAAAGGATGCATCTCCGGCCGCTAAAAAATTGAGTAAAAGTCTGCAAGCGTGCAGGATTTGAACTCAGGACCTTTGGCATGGCAACACAGCACCTAGCGCTACACACAGCGCTACTCCTGAGCCACTGCGCTCCCATTAAAAAAGACCAAATAGATAAAAATAGATGAAGAAACTGAGAAAAGGAAATGGAGATGGATCGGACACACCTTGATGGTAAAGATGGTCATCGTCCGGTAAACTCTTGAATGGAATCTTATGGGACAGCATCGAGAACAAGGAAGACATAAAGGAATTCTGTCCAAGAAGCCAAGCGGCAAAACCACACATTGGGTGATGGATCATGTAGACCGAGATAGGTGGCACCAACTCATCAAGGCGCAAAGAAGGGATAAAGGAGCAAAAAATAAGAAAATTCGTTCTTAATTAGTAAGGATTAAATTAAGCCATGATCATTAAATTGTCTAATTACAGTTACTTTATAAGATTCCTTCATTCATTACTGAGATCTAATGTCCTTGAAGAACTATAGCCTTTGCTAACTTTTTCCGCCATTCGCCTCTGCCCGTCGCAAAACGCCTCCAGCGGTTTATACGCATTGGTCACCTTTCACATCGTGGAGCCACCTGAGACGTGGCCTCCCTCTCAATCTTATACCATCATTCGGTATTCCATTCATCATCCTTCTTGGAATTTTCGTTGGTTCCATCCTCTCCCTAGGCCCCAACCATTGTAGTCTCTCGAGCTGGATTATTCACATTATATCGGGCTCACCTTATAGGTCCCATAATTCTTTATCTGATTCTCCTTTTGCTATATTTTGTCAGGGACCAGATTTCACATCCTTCCTTTTAAAACGTGAGCTTGCCAGATTCACCAAAACCCATCTTGTTTAACCAGGCTCGGGACTGGTAGCGGTCTTAGCTAAGCTAATCTCACTGACGGAGTTTACTTGATAACACACATTACAAAAATGGTCTGTACTTTATAGTATATCATTTTGATCTATGTATAAAATGTCATGCTCCTTTTTAAATTACGTTATCAATAGTATAATTCCGTGTATTTTATTGTAAAACTAAGTTAAATAATATTGTTTTATCAAACATTGGCATTAAGACTTTGTAAATTTAAAATTTTCAGTAGCAGTAAAGCCTACTAGTTCTACTCAATTACTAAGTGCCAATTCTACTGCTATTACTCTACGGCTGGATACTTGGGGTGATGGAGGATGTTCTCTACTTTATTATGTGGTTGAATACCGAGAAGAAAGCCTATCCGATTGGATACTTACATCTAACCACATCTCCCCTACGGAAAGAACCTACACCATTTCTGATTTAAGACCAGGAAAAAGATATTTCATCAAAATCATAGTTCATAATAATGCTGGATCCAATCAAGGTGTTTACAACGCAACTACCCTCAGAGCAGATGGATGTATGTAGAATTGGCAAATGTATTGGTGAAAAATATATAGGGTGTAGTTAGATTAATGATAATTTTTTTATAGCTCCAGTGTTTCCTAATATAATATCTGTACCTGAACATAAGAGTACATCATTATACAGTGGAACAAAAGCAATCACGCCTATAATACTAATTTTCATAATGCTCACGGGTGTGTTAATAAGTTGGGTGCATTTCAGAAAACGTAGTAAGTAGTAAATTTTTTGATATTCTCCAATACTTTTATATATGCTATGAAAATTATTTATTTGGTGTCATCATTTTCAGAAGAAACAAACCAATTAGTATTAGGAGAATCATCTTCAGTTGCTCAAATGCAAAACCAGCATAATCGTGATCAACAATACGCTGTACAGGGTGTACGAATTTCAGATATAAGTATAGATTCGCCTAACTACAAGCCACAGTCTTCTGGTAATATATACAACATACAAATTTTAAGAAGAATCATCCAAACAAATCAAATGTTTATTTTAGATTTTATAAAAAATGGCTTTCCTTACGGTTTTACTTAATTGAATTTGTAAAAGTTGCAAAATAATTAAATAAAAATAAAAAATAAAAATATTATTTTCAGACAATTTCCGTGACGAAAAGAAACATTACCCTATTAGTGAACACTATTTTGCATTTAATTAACAAACAGTAATATTTAAACAAATTCAAACAAAACTATAAACATAAAAATGATTACACTCCTTTCCAAAAGATTTTTTACTTTCTTTCATAATTGAATTATTTATGCGAATATAAAATAATTTGAAAAATCGAATTTTTATGTATTTAATTTGTATTGTATTATATCTATATTAAGTATAGTATTACAGATAGACAACACTGTAAAGTAACCATTGAGATTATGTTGACATGTGCCCAAGGGGTTGTGTTAGTGTTGTGTTCAACAATAGTTCAGTTGCTTTGGGGGTTTCTTCATTATAGGACGCTCTTTTTTTTTTTCTCGTTTCTTCATTATAGGATCTCTTTTCATCAAAAACTCTTCATTCCGTACTCCCAACACTCAAAATTAGACTCATCAAAAGGCGGAACATCCAACTGGTAATCATTAATATAACTCCCCATCATTAAACTGACCGCAAACGCGTGTTAAAACAGTTATATCCGAACTAAACTAACCAATAGCGTGTGTCCAAAAACTTGTAACAGAGAGAGTAAAAAGGTGAATGTGCAGGGAAAACAAGTACAACAAGTTATTGCGATACGGACACAGATTTATTGGATACCCAGAACTATATAGACAAAGGGACCCAGACGCTTCACACAACAAAAGAACGAAGCCAACTGAACAACATTCCTATAATGAAGAAACCACCAAACCAACTGAACTATTGTTGAACACAATAACACAACCCCTAGGGCACATGCCAATATAATCTCAATGGTTACTTTACAGTGATGTCTATCTGTAATACAATACTTAATATACAATACAAAATAAATACATAAAAGGGGTTACTTCAACCTTCCCTCCTAATTCCGCATTTTATTACCACGCAGATGGTATCGGACATCTGCTGGCCTTTTCCAAAATAAAATAAAAACATCATCTTTATTATTAGAACCTATAATTACTTCACAATCACTGTTACTATTTATTTCCTTAACACTTTCCAAACTCCGACAATTGGCCTTTCCATATTTTTTATAAATGTTGCAAAGTATACTCATTGATAAAAACTGTTTCTGTTGTGGTCCAAAACACAAAGCGGAGATTAGGCAACACACCTCTTCCACTTTTATCTTCTTTCTTTGATTCTACCCTTGAGTAAGTTAGTGATAGTAACCCAAAGCATCAAATTTCAAAGTTTCTTTGTCGTTAAAACATTCAGTGTCATAAATCCATTCTGTTCTACTTTGCTTCATGTAGAGACAAAAATCATTTGAAGATCTGTTTATGTTTAATTGCGGGTGTTTGAGTGTGTGTGTGTGTGTGTGAGAGGGTGTGCGTGCATGCGTGTGTGTGTTTTTTGTTGTTTGTTTTTTACGAGGGGAGGTGCAAATCTTGAAAAGACGCGAATAGGCCCATACCTATCCGTGTGTGGGATTTTTACCCACAAAAACAAACCTCCCTACACCTGTTTCTCACCCTCCACGGGACCACCGTTAGGCATTACATCATGGGGGGGGGGAGTGGCTGAGTTCCGCCTCATTGATTTTAGCTACCTCCTGGTTCGCCTTTCTTTCTCTTCCTTTCTTAGCTTTTGTAGTAACTGGGCTGATAACCTTTGGCATGCCATCCAACAATCCTGATTGATCAGCATAAGGTTGACAACATTATCTGCAGTGGGATCTGAGCCGCAGACGCGTCGGACTCCATCCTCTCTTCTTCAAAGCGGTGACAGAAGAAGAATCTGTGCTCTGCGCTCTCCTCCGCTCCTGGACAAAATGTACATACACCAGTATCATCGAGCTTAAACCTATGCTGGTAGGCTTGAAAGTAACCATGCCCTGTGAGAAACTGAGTGATGTAACATTCGGCCTCCCCGTGGTTCCTATTCACCCAAGCCTCAAAGTGGGGCACCAACCTATGCGTCCACCTTCCACTGAATGCCATATCCCTAAGATGTTGCCACTCCCTAACTGTCTGCTTTCTTAATTCATCTCTGGGAATGGGGTCAGCACTGTTATAAGAGCGCCTTCTCTCTTCAGCGATCAGCTCAATCGGTGGCATACTGGCCACCATGCAGACCGCTTCATATGATACTGTACGAAACGCGCTCTTAGCGCACACTGTCGATTTACTGACACCATCGGTCTTCTATAAGCAGCAGTGTCCAGGCATCCTTCCATATCGCAGCTGCGTAGAGCAGAATGGATGGGGCCACGCTGGATATCAGCAGCCTGCGGATGTTCCTGGGCCCGCCTACGTTGGGCATTAAATGTGATAGTGCGGTGGTCACTCAAGCTGCTTTATCACTAACTCGCTGAATATGGTCCTTGAACCGGAGCCTATCATCGATTCTCACCCTGAGATAAGTCAAGGAAGGCTTGGACTGAATCTCTTGCCTACTCGCTCTCAAGGTGATACTTTCTCTTCTTTTCCTGCTACTGACAAGAAGGACCTCTGTCTTATCATCTGCTAGTTGCAACCCTACAGATGCTAGCCAATCTCGAGTCAATGCGACATAATGGTTGGTCTTTTGCACGATCTCTTCTTTGTACTTATCCTCGACTACCACAGCGATATCATCAGCAAAGCCCACAATTTCAGCACTCTCTCGTAGTTTAAGCCTAAGGACTCCATCGTACATAACATTCCACAGGAGGGGTACAAGCACTGATCTGGGGTACAAGCACTGACCCGCCATTCACCTTAAACCTTCTCGAGCCGTCCTGTATTGGACATATCAAGGCCCTGTCCCTGAAGTAGTCACAGCTTATACTCATGAGGTAATCAGGGACATTCATTGCCCTTAGAGCACCAGAATAGAGCTCCATCTCGCTGTGTTAAAGGCGTTCCTTCGTGACTATTGCACAATAGCACATAGCGCCTCTCCTCCATCTCTTTCCTGCTACAGCCTTCTTGGCCCTTTCCACCACCAACGCAATAGCGTCTACCGTGGATCTTGTTTTCTGGAAGCCAAATTAGTTCCTGGAGAGGCCTGCAACTCCTTCTGTGATCTCTGGCAGTCTATTTGCCATCATCTTCTCCAAAGCCTTCCCAGTTGTATCCAACAGGCAAATTGGTCAATAGGCCGAAGCTTCTGATGGTCTTCCTTTGCTCTTCGGGATTAAAACCAGGCATTGCCTTTTCCATGGTGGGGTAAAGGACCCCTCGCGTAAGCAGGAATTGAAGGCATCCAGAAAGAGATCTGGTCGGGTTTCCATTGCTGCCTTCAGTGCGAAATTTGGAATGCCATCTAGGCCAGGCGCTTTTCGATCTGAAGGCAATGGCAGATGTCACTAAACTCTTCAGCCAATACCGCTGGTACATCAAGTGGGGGAAGGGACGCTCTCTGCCCTAATTCCTCTTGTTCAGGAAACAAAGTGGCAAAGATCCTCTCCACGGTGACTGGGTACATGGGTGAGTTCGTAGCACCACTCTTCAGTTTCTTCATAACTGTGCGGTATGGTCTTCCCCACGGGTCCTCATCCACTTCAGCACAGAGCTCTTTCCAGCATTGCCGCTTACTTATCTTGATAGCTCGCCGGAGTTCTAGCCTCTGAGCTTTATAATCCTCCTGGAATTAGTGAAACAGCGGGCTGCTTCTCGATCGCTGGTATTTCCTCCTTGCTGCATGGCATCTTTTACGGTGGTCGGGTATAAGGTCGTTCCACCAGTAAGCTGGAAATCTACCACAACCTATATTGAAACGAAACATAGCTGCGTCGCACGCATTATTGACCAGGCCCATCACCTGGCAAGCCTTGTCCTCCGGTGTGCCTGACAGATTACATTTGGCCTCCATCATGATTTGGAACGATTCGCTGTCAAATGTCCTGGTTTTCCAGCAAACTACACCTCTCTCATGCCTAGTGACCTTTGGTTCGTGATCCCGTAGTGGATAGCTCCGTCAGGATAGCTTGGTGATCACTGTGTGTGTACAGGTCGCAGACCTGCCAGCTAGTATTTGCGTGGAGGCTGTCACTAACGAATGTGAAGTCGATCACCGAGCTCCTACCTCCCCTCACGAACGTGGACTCCGACCCAGTATGTGTCAATACCAGGTTCTCTATCTGGGCAAAGGCTTCTAGTAGGATTTCTCCACGTCGGTTAGTTGCCTGACTACCCCACTCCGTCGCACAAGCATTGATCACAGGTCATCTCCGGCAAGGACTACAGGTCTTCTCACTCCTGTATCTTAGCTTAGACACACCCACATGCAGGGTCTTGTGCCATTTCAGTTATGGCCTGTCGGTTACATACCCATATCGCAGCTCTTCATGTGGCGTCAGATATCCAGGAGACGCTATTCAGATTTTTATATTGTTCACTAAGGATGGCAAAGTCAATCCCTAAGTCTTTCACAGTCTGCCAGAGGAGGTCTTGAGCATGTTCGCAGTGATTGAGGTTGAGTTGTAAGATCCTCATTTGCATGAATTCCCTGCCTGCTTTGCGCTTGCAATGCATGATGTAATGCAGGACATTTATTTCCGCCAAAAGAGTGCATGCTGTGAGCTAAGACTCTGTGTACTGTCGGCGGCTAAGTGCCCATCATTGCCACATTTGCTACAACATTTTGTTCTGTCAGGTCCCTGACATCTTCTGGCCAAGTGTCCGAATTCCCAACACCGGAAACAGTGTTGAAGTCGCAACTTCTCCCGTACACAGCTGATTACTAGGCCTACTCTGATCCTGCCTTTCGAGACAGCCTTCCGCTCCAGTAGAACTGGCAGAGCAACCACTGCAGTCTGTGTTGCAACATATGTTACTCTCATCAATCGCACTGCGGTAGGATGGATCACTTCTCCATCTAAAAGGGCTGTGAGAGCTTCGGCAATCTCTTCTTTTGACGTAAATGCGTCCAAGTCCCTGAGTTCAATCATTGACTCTTGTGTCAACGCTTTAATTTGAGCCTCTGATGCCAGTGCACCCTCTAGTGAGTCTGCAGGGCCCCACCAGACTTCCGATTCAGCTGGATTAATAGATTCCCAGCCTCATTTTTACGGAACTTTGAGATATTTGCACCCAGGTTTTTCAAGGAGGAGTCGTCTCGGGCCTTCCGGAGAATATCCGCATAGGTGCTGTACTCCAAGATCTTAATGATCAAAGCATCCGGCCTTGTAGGTTTAGTGCGCTTTTCCTTCCCAATGCCATTTTTCCTCCTGGAAACTGTTTCCCACTGCTCATCTTTCGGGAATTTACGGTTTTCCAAAAGGTGCCGGGGATGATCCGGCATACTTCCTTTTGTCGATGCCTTTGTTTTCTCCATAATGCTGATGGGCTCCTGTCGTGATTTTGAAGGCACTGGTTGCCTAGATGCTCCTTTCTTTGAAGCCTTCGACTTCTTTTTAGTTGTAGTCACCTTCGTTCTTTCTTCCTGGCATCCAGCTGGTAACGATGGAGGCACATTAAACTTCTCCCTTGATAGGAGTGTGCCTGGTAATGGCATCACTGTCTGAGTGCCTACGTTTGCTTTCACACTCTCCGCTGTGTGTTCCCGTAGTTTGCTTTTCATTGCTTTGAGGTAGTTCTGCATTTTACAGACGTATTCCTTTATTTCACCATGGACATTATGCCTTTGCTAGATGTACTTCTGTAGGTCATCTACCACTCCAGTTAGGTTTGTCAAATTTTCTTGACAATCTTCAAGACTTGTAGTATTTAATGCCACAGCAGCCAAGTTGACCACCACTGCGGCACTGCAGTCGTGTGATAATGACGTCCGGGAGCTCCGACCCCCTGCACTGTAAGGTATCTCAGATCCTCTTGACTACCCATGGTTGGTTTATTATTCGGGATTCCTTCTCCTGGGTCTGTTTGGTCCATGGGAGGTATTTTATTTCCCTCCTGCCCTCTATATCCAGTGAGCATTCCCCTATCCGCCACCTGGGGACGCGCCACATATGGGTTACAGACTCCCACAGTGTGGTGTGTGTGTGAGAGAGAGAGGTTTCAAAGCCTACTGTATTCCATTGACATAGTATTAATTTCGGACACGAAAGACAAGCTGGAGCAAGCCTTGGTGGGGTGGGAGGAAGAACTCATCCGGAAAGGAATGACAATAAATATCAATAAAAGGAAAGTCCTAGCGGTATCAAGAGAGGAACAAGAGGACGTCCAGCTGATCAGTATCGGGGGAGGGGGGGGTGTACTTGAAGTTGTAGAAGAGTACACCTACTTGGGGACAATCATCTGCAGCCCTGGAAAAATTGACCCAGTAGTAGCTAACATAATATCCAAAGCCAACCAGGCTTACTACCCTTTCTGCAACAGTATAGTTGGGTATAGGGAGGATGGAAAGGAAACTCAAATGCACATTTACTAATCAGTTTACCTCCCAACCCTCTCTTATGGAATTGAAAGTTGGGTTATGCTGAACAAACAAGCTAGCCGAGTGACAGCGGCGGAGATGAAATTTCTGTGGAGAGTCATTGGAAAGACCAGGAGGGACCGCATCAGGAATGAAAGAATTAGAGAGAAGCTAAAAGAGATAGAGCTAAAAGATTCTATAAAACCCGACAGCTAAAGTGGTTTGGATGGACACGTCTGTCGGATGGACGAAGAGAGAGACTCAAGGAGGCCATGGAAGTTAGACCCACTGGAAGGAGGCCGAGAGGCCATCCCAGAGTTTCCTATCGGGAATATATCCAGCGCATCGGAGTGGAGAGAGGCAAGACCCTCCATGGAATGAGGCAGCTGAGTAGGGACCGTGAAGCATGGCTGCATTGGGTGGAGGCTTCTAGACGCTAGCAATGGCATAAGAGGAAATCAAAGAAGAAGAAGAAGTCTTAAGTAATTTATGGTGATTTAAAATAGGTTAATATAGTTGCATTTTGTGATATTTTTCGTAAAACATTGAAAAAACTCTTTGAATAATTGAATTTTTATCTTATTAATTAAATTGGCCTATGAGTGATGGGGCAAGGATACAAAGAAGTGAAATCCCCGACCCTACATCACTGTTAATTCTGCTTCCTAGTTAATATCTATACTGATAAAAAACATTTAAAAATATGCATAAAACCATAAAAACTAAAAAAAAAAACACATTTAAATAAGATAATATTTTATATTATATTCTTCTTCTTCTTTAATGGCACTACAACCCGCGGAGGGTGAAGGCCTCCTGCAACAGACGCCACGGAGTCATCCCTGTTCAGAGCAGCCGCCTTCCAATTCCTTATCCCAAGGATTGACCTTGCATTGGCAGCGACGCCGTCTGCCCAACACAATTTGGGCCCATCCCATCTGGTCTTGTTCCATGGATCTGTTCGTTGAAGAGCTTCTTAGGAATTTGGTAATCCGTCACCACATGTCTGGCCCAACATAATCTCCCCACTTTTATAAATCTGATCGGGTCGGCTTCTTGGTACAACATCTGTAGTTTCGCATTGGTCCTTAGTTTCCATTCTTGATTTATACACACTATACCTTACGACAGGCCTTATTAGTGTCTTGTAGAGCTGTAATTTAGTCCTTCTAGAAAGAGATTTGCTCTTCATGTGCCACTCCAGTCCAAAATAACAGCTGTTAGCAGCCACTAATCTTCTGTCTGTCTCCAGCTGCATATCATTGTTTGCATTTACCAGCGTCCCAAGATAGACAACTTCATCTACCCGTTCAAATGTAAATTCTCCAATTTGGACCTCTGCTTCTCTTCTCGCTGTGCCTCGACACCCTGCCATTGAGTGTTCCCTCGTTTTTTTAAGAATAGTCCGCAGAGAAAAGATCTGGTCGATGGTGGCCTTTCCTTTCCTGAAGCTTGGTGTGGGCCAATTTCTCTCTCTGCAAAAGGAAGGAGCCTTTGGAAGAGAACTCTTTAGAGTATCTTGTATTCACAGGACAAAAGTGAGATGCCATGGTAGTAGCCACATTCAAGGTCTCCCTTCTTATGGATGGGAATAATTGCTGTTTTACACCAATCTTCAGGGATTTCCTCTGCTTCCCAGATGTCCAGAATAAGATTGTGAAGAAATCTTCTAAGCTCATTTCCACCATGCTTAAACAGCTCAGCTGGTAGACCATCCATACCTGGTTGTTTTTTTATTATGCCTTGTTGTTTTTCATGTTTTCAATAGCATCAGCAATCTCTTCGTCATCAGGTGGTTCCAGGTTTCCCTCTTGGATTGTCCCCTCGCGTGCATGCCTTCCTGAAACCCCCCTCATTCAATAGGGTGTCAAATTGATTCCTCCATCTTCTGAGAATATCGCTTCTATCTGTGATAAGCGAACCATCCACATCTTTGCAGGCACTCACTAAGGGCTTGAAAGGAGCTCGACTTTTATTCACTAGCTGAAAGAACTTCCTTATTTCACCTTGGTGACTGAATTGTCCTCTAGTCGATCCTGCTCCCATTTTCTTTTTCTTTTATATTATATTAGATAATCAAAATTTATAAAAAAAAAAGAATTATTGAGTTGAATTGTAAATGAAATATATTCTCAATTTTGTAATTTGTATTTTCACAAGTAATAATAATACATTGAAAATAATAAAAAAAATTACAAACATTGATTTAAAATTATATATTATTTTATGCGATATCAAAATTTAACATCACCTAACAACAACAAACTAACAATTTTTTTACAATTATATTGACGTTAGAATTTACCAAACAATGAAGATACATGGATGGGGTTTAATTTTTCATTCCTTGAAATTATTTTTTTAGGGATTGCTAATTAAGATATAGAAGTTTAAGATAATTTTATTAATGAAAAATCTCTTATTGATATGTTCTAGACTATACAGAAGATGTTTGTCCTTATGCCACCTTCCAACTGGCTAAACCACTTTATACTGAAAGTACCTACAGTGGGAATGTGTATAGTGGCCCTTATCAATCTGTGAGGGGGTCATTTGTCTATCATGATTTGCCCTCTGGGACTGAGACATATAAGGGTCGACATGTAAGTGGTTTTATTTCTAAAAAAAATTCTTTATATGTAAGTTTGAATACTGGCGCCAAACTTAGTCATATGATGCAGACATGAGATAACCTTCAGGTACAGATGTGAGCGAGGTTATAATAGACATTGCTACTAGATTATGGATTGATATAATAGACAGTTTATTATTGAGTGTTATTACAGAATATCGTCTTTGTGTTGATTTGTAAGTCGTGATTTCAACGACTTAACCAACGAGGTGAATAGAATTAAACACTAGTTGATGCAGTTCAGAACTGTAATAAAAAACAAACATATTTACAATGTTATAACTAACTAAATAACTCCAGGTACTTTAATAAAATACCTGAATCAACACAATAGTCGATATTCTGTAATAACACTCAATAATAAACTTTCTAATCTATCAATCTATAATCTAGTAGCAATGTCTATTATAATCTCACTCACATCTGTACCTGAAGGTTATCTCACGTCTGCAACATATGACTAAGTTTGGCGCCAGTATTCAAACTTACATATATTATTGTTAAAAATATATAATTTTTCTGAAATTATTTTTATTGCAGCTAAAGGAACCTGAATATACAAAAGTTAGACGAAAAGGGGCTAGATTGCGAGATTCTCACCTAGAAAGCCAAGGTATTTAGTTAAATATGCATTTTCTTGAAATATTATATTTGAATTATTTTTCACTTGAAATAATTTTATATGTATGCGCTATATCATTTAGTGTGCGTGAGCGCGCGTGTGTGTGTATAATTATAAGTAGGAGTATATCTAATAACATTTATAATAATCCTTGCAAAATACATGATCAATGGCTGTTCCATACTGTACACAGTGTATGTAAAAAAAGGATAGAACTTTCTATGAAATTACACTGATTTACATTCAGATTGCGTAAAGTGTCAAAATTGTGTAAATTATCATGAAAAAGCTTTTATGGATTAGAATAATTAATCAATAACAGAAAAATATCAAATACAGAAATGCATCCTGAACACACCCCCAAAAATTGCTTTAATTCCAAATGAATTTATTATAAATTATTCCACCGAACAGATTCAAATTACATCTGTATTATAAGTAATAGCGACATAGCAACATTACAAATCATTTTGAAGATTGCTATATGTATGGAAGCAAAATATATACATTGTTTAAGTAATGAAATCGCCTTTATCTCAAAACATATAACAACTTCAACAAGTAGCTGATGAAATTTATTAGCCGTATAGGAATATAACTAAACAATTGAATATTGCTGATAATCAACAAATTAGGTTTAATGAAGTCTAACCTAAATAATTGAATAACTAAATAACAGTGCAGCCCAGGATGGGCCTTGGCTATCCTGACAATTTTATTCCAGTCATTCCTGCACGATGCCCTACATCGACGACTGGAAGAACCTTATATTTGCGAAATACGCTCGGATGCCTACCATAATCCGGTTTAGCACTTCTGTTGATATTTAATATTCAAAGATGAGGTTTTCACCCGATTATGCGATGCTCTCAACATTTTCAAAGGAGTATCCCTTCACGGTTAGATCATTTGCTCTTGAGGTACCTTTTGAACTCAAGACATTTATTGTTTTTTTACCTCATTAATTTTTAGCCCAACTACTTCGCCTTCATCAACACAACCCTTTGCCTAACTCCAATATTTTCTGGGAAACTACGACTGAGATCCCGATCAATAATTTATTTGGAATAGTGTAATCCCATATATCACTTAAAATATTTTTTTTCTAATTATGCCATCAAAAGCATGGTAATAGTCTATAACAGGAAATGGAGATCAGTTTTGTACTAGCAGTATTTTCCCATTAATTTTCTCAGATTCTCACGACGACCTGCTTCTCTTACCTTCCGGAAATCCATGCTGATACTCTTGCAGAATCTTTTCCACAAAATCATTAAGCCTCTTGGCTAATATGTTCCGAAGATTTTCTATAAAACTCCTAAAAGTGATATATCCCTGTAATTTTCGTAGAGTTGTTTTTCTCCTTTCTTATTTATAGGTGTATTAAGCTAGTTTTCTATTCTGCTAGTATGCATTCACCTGCAAATTCGCGAGATTATTTGTTCCTTACATCGTTTGAAAGGCGTCATCACTGGATTATAATCAGTTTGCCGTTGGTTTTCCGTCGATTTAACGAAAAGTGGAAACTTGTGATTTCTTTACGTTTCAACGAGCTCAAGGTGATTAAATCAATTTCATTTGTTCATTCATTTATTCAGAATCTTCAGTCATTAAAAGCAATTGAAAATGTCAAATCCACACATTCCATTGCCTGGCAAGATGACTTTAAAAGATAATGCCACAGATAATTGGAAATATTTTAAGTCTGAGTGGACATTTTACTCCACAGCATCTGGTCTTAAAGATAAGAGTGCAGATATGCAATTGGCAACGTTTATGGTGCTCTTGGGTCGAGACACTTTACTCCAAGACCTTCGAAAAAATTAAAGACGTTCTGCCTAAACTAGATTCGGACAATTCATCTGCAGGAATATTAAAGGCTAAATCCTTGATGGAGAAACCCAGCTTGCAAAAAACATCTTGGTTTATATAGTCTCAAATGAGTGTTTTTTAATTCACTTGATAAATAAAAAAGCTCGAATCCAAAAGAATACCTATCTGATGGCGTTGCTACTTTTGAAAACGGTATACAGAAGCTAGAAGAATCATCTAAGGAAGTTGGAACCACAATGAAGAAGAAATTATAAGATGTGCTGAGAAAAGACTCAGGCTGGAGCGAAAGGAAGGATGCTCATGGCAAAAATCCACAGGGGACGGGATATACTAAATCATGAAGAAGAATTTTCACCATCTCATACTGCAAGCTTCAAGTAAACTCCAAAAACTTCAGTGGATGTAGAGTGATCCTCGTAACGAAGCGATTTTAAGACCCCAACGGTGGTCTATTTTATTTCAAAATTTAAAAATGTACTTTGTTTCTGACAGTTTCAAACAATAAAACTTAGTGTCCATAATAATTCCATTTTAATAAGTATACATACATCTAAAAAAATTTTAAATAATAAATAAACCATTTTTCGCTGATTTCGATGTTACATATTGTTACGGTCTCACAGAGAGGAAGATGGAAACAAGGGATTAACGTCTTCAGCCATCGGCGGGAGAAGTTAAGATTGGATTAGAACCTTTTCGAACGCCTCCTTTTGTCGGAAGAGATCAAGAAGGTTATCGACATTCCCAAAACATTCTTCCCCAACTTCCGTGTTCTAGAATGTTCACCCTTGCCTATTTAAATACTCCCCTCGCCTCGAGCAGTCAGTCTGAGAGTAGACCAGGCGCTGTGATGAACTGTAATAAGTGAGTGTCAGTGTGATAAACTATTCAGTGTTGAACCGGCCAGTGTAATAAGTGTTATCAGTGGACTGTGACAGCCTTGTGAGTCTAATAAACCGTTTCTGTTTATTATTGTGTGTCAGTTTGTTATATTTGGAGATTCGTACGGTCAGTGGACTTCAATTAGTGAACTGTAAGTGTTAATTTGTAGTTATAAGCTCAAGCGTAATTTTATTGTATGTGTACAAATTTATGTGAATAGTTAAGCTATTTAGTATTAGTAATATATTATTGTAATAATTAAATAGGAGTTAGGCCTAGATAATAAATATTTAAAATATTGTTATTGTAAATTTATATTAATTTAATAATTTAATTATATTTTTTTTTCACTTGTGTTAATAAATATTAGTATCTTTAATTTAGCAGTAGTTAAATTAATTTTTACACCCAGTAGCCCGTAACAATATTCTTCCCTTTTACTTACATATTATTAAAAAAATAACTATATATATATATATATATATATATATATATATATATATATATATATATATATGTACATATTTCACAATTTTTATTACATATAAATCCGGGCCCTACTGATGAGATATTTTTCCCTTTATCTCTCATAAGAACAATTTCTTAATCTACATACAAATTTAATTTTTACGTCATTAATTCCCTAAATTCAATTTTCTTCCGTAAAATAACATCATAATTTCAAATAAATATTAATGAAGTTTATAAAAATAAATTCTAGACAAAGTAAATACCTCTATTCATTTTCGCAGTTTAACTTAATTTCTTCCCGCACTGATAGGAAATAATTAAAATAAACTACAATTAGGCAATTGACAAATAGATGTGATAGTTGAGAATGATCGATAGATTTATCGATTGAATCAGCAAATACTTCATAAGGTCATATTAGCTTATTTCTAAGTTTCTAGATATATAATCATAACAATTAAATTGTTACGTTTTTTCAATTGCAGAGTCTGATAATTTAGGAAGTACAGATTCTGAAGTTAAAAAGATTTTAACACTTCACCTTCCAATATCTGAGTATGATACTCATGGTAGCGATAGTGAGGAAGGACCAAGAGGTCCCTCAAATCAAGATCATGTTACCTTTCGACAGTGTATTTCAAGAGGTATGTACTCATTATCTTTAATCTATCAATATTATAATCCTTTAATGAATATTTTAAGTATATTAAAAACAGTTTCTGTGTTGTTGTTTTTTTTACTTGATATGTCAGCAATGCACAAATCAGTAGATCAGAATACCTTAATAATCTCACATCTGCATCATCAGGACCGATATTACAATTGCACTCAATTCAAAAAGATTCTTATTACAAAAGACTTTATTGGTTTCTTCTGGTTTAGACCGTGTTGATAAATTTTTTGCCAACGTTTCGCCAGCCATGCTGCTGACTTCTTGAGGGCTGAATTGAGAATTCTCATTCAGTCAGCAGCATGGCTGACGAAACGCTGGCAAAAAATTTATCAACACGGTCTAAACCAGAAGAAACCAATAAAGTCTTTTGTAATAATAGTGGCCGTGGAAACCTAAAAGAGTATTTAAGATGCTTATTGTTGTCTTCTTTTTTTTTTAATATATTGAAGTATGTCTACATGTCGCTGTTATGTACTTTAACACTTTTTAAAAAGCCATGCATTGGGGCTTCATCCTGTCTTTCACATGAAAATGAAAATTGTCACGTTTAATGGATTGAATGTTAAGAAGAGATAAAAAAAAAAAAACCATCATCCAGACAATAAATCCTTCTTTTACTTCGTCTTAAAACGTTTTGACTAACATAGTCACTTTCAATCACAAAACATTTTTTGGTTTTATGCATCAAAAACCATATTGTGCATAACTACAAAAGTTATAAGCCAAAATTTTTCTGTAAAAAAACAAACAAGAAAAATAACAATTATATTAATTAAAAAAATACAGATTTAAAAATATTTATTGTCCAAACAATAATGAAAAAAGGATAGATACCTTCATAAATTTTTTTTTTTTAAATGTCACTTTCAATATTTTCTTTGTTTTAATGTAGGCCATACTTATTCCCTATAGTCCATATACATGTTTAAAATTGCTTTGAGACATTGAACCTATGAGATTAACCAAGTTAATCTAATATTTATTATTGTTTAATTTAAAAAAAATAAATTCTTTAATAAATAAATAATTAAGGATAATTTTTTAAATTTTGATTTGAAAAATGTACAATCACTATAAGATATTAAATAGGGTTAGGTTTAGGGTTTTCACTAAGGCGCATTAACTGCACGGTTATTTACGCCATTTTCTTATTTATATATATGTACATACACACGTTTTATAGTTGGTTTGCGTGTGTATTTTCGTAAAACGTAGTTTTCATAAACATTCTTTAATTTACATAGATTTTACTTTTTAAAATACTTTCTTACAACGTTAATATAACCCTAAAAATTATATAAATTTAATTTGTTTCCTATTCCCCTCTACTGCGCGAACATAGAACCTGCACTTCGTACCCTAGCCTCTCACTCAGGTCCCGGCTCCGAAACTGGGCACATTGCTGCTATTATAAATTTAACTATTAAAACTCATACAAGACTGAAAAGACAAGAAACTGCTCGACGTTTTCGTTTACTTCAACATTTACTGGAAAAACGTACTAAGCTCCAAATTAATTACAAAAGATTCATTTACATGACAGTTATCAGACCTATTTGGACATACGGAGTTGAGCTTTGGGGCTCTTCAAAACCATCCAATCCTTACAATCCAAAATCCTTCGTAAAATCCTCAATGCTCCTTATTATGTCACAAACCAACTCATCCATCATGATCTTAATATCCCATATGTTGCTGATTTGGCCCAAACTAGATACCTATCCTTTCATGACAAGCTCAATACACACTTGAATCCGCTAGTCTCTCAACTTGCTTCCCAGACTATTCCTGATAACCCTCCGAGGCGTCTGAAAAGAAAATGTCCTGGAGACCTTCTACTATAGAACTTTATTGGAGTGCTTCTGATGAGTAGTTTCTTCACAAATGTTTTTTGTTTTTATGTCATTTGTTCATATTAGCAAATTTACTTGATGTAATATTATATTGTATTATATTATTGTAAATATCATTAAATTAATCTAAAAAAAATCTATTACAACTAAAGTTAAACAATGTATACAGACGATATAAAGCATTCAACTATAATATAAGGTAATGAACGAATTTTTACTAATTCATAATAGAAAAGAGTTTGTTTTGAAATAATTTTATAAATTTTATGCCTGTTAAATTAATCATTCATTAATTTACTTAGATTTTACTATTTAAAATACTTTCTTACAACGTTGATATAACCCTAAAAAATATATAAATTTTATTTGTTTCCTATTAGCCTCTACTGTGCGAACCTTGATCCGGCACTTCGTACCCTGGTCAGTCAGGTCCCGTCTCCGAAACTGCGCGCATCGTTGCCATTTTAAATTCAACTATTAAAACTAAAGTTAAACAATGTATTAATTTACTTAGATTTTATTATTTAAAATACTTTCTCACAACGTTACTATAACTCTAAAAGCTAAAGTATAAAAAAAAAAAAAATCTGTACCACTACTACCCATGAAGGGTCTGGGGTTCAGTACATGGTAGAGACTGTACTGTTTCATGGACAATGGTTCTGCAAGGAGGTGACTTGTCCTAAGTCATGCTCAACCGCCAGATTTTTCCCCCTTATTTTGGGTACCCTATTTTTATAATATTTTATAGAGGCTGGGTGGGCCCCAGGAGGGTCCTAGATCCCATATTATCCATCTCCCACTGCAATCAGACTAAAGTATAAACAAACCAAATAAATGATTCGATTATAATATAAGGTGATAACCGGATTTTCGCTATTGCAAATTAAAAATGAGGTAGTTTTAAGATACTTTAATAAATCCGATGTCTGTTAAATCAACCATTCTTTAATTCACTTAGATTTTACTACACAAAATACATTTTGGCAAAATCTCTATGTTTTGGCAAAATATGGGTAAACAAACAGCGCGATTTATAAAAATGTACTTAAATAAGCTATTTGCAGCAAAAAACTTATTTTAATGTATGTACTTTTTTTATTTGCAAAGTAATTAGCCTAAAAAATTATAAATGCTGCCCAAAGTCACTATTCCACGTGGATGAAGTCGCGGCAAAGCTAGTTTATATATAAAGGTTCTAAGAATTTTCGTTTTATTGTGTTTTTTTCCTGTGTAAAATTTTAGGTTTTTCAAAATTAAAAGTATGTAATTCCTTTTTACTATGTGTTGACAGAGCAGTGTTAGTTTTAGATGTTGGTTTTAAATTATTTCTATGGTGATAAAACCTATTTTTGAGATGTGTGCTGGTATGGATTGGAGTTTTTGCTAAAAGAAGAACATGAATTTGATACAAAACCAGCAAAAGGCTTCATAACTCTATAGAATATAAAACCTCATTGAAGATATGGTATGGTAATATCATGTATAAAGCTCTCTTTGGACATCATGATTCGATTGCTAATTGCGCATCTATCTAAGGAAATATCTCAAGACTTACATTTGTAATAATTTAAAGAAAATTAATTTATGGATACTAAGGACAAGGATAAAAGAAAAACTGAAGAGAAGTAGAAAAATACCAAAACAAAAATAAGACATCCTAATATTTCAAGTGCGTTTCAATATTTCAAGACCCTCAAAAGAAGATTGTCAATTTTATTCAATTAGAAATATATATTATATTAGAAGTAAATTCGAAATAACGCGTGTCACCAAATATTTAGGTAGTTGGTTTCCCAGCACACTAGTAATTACAAATTTATACTGATATATATATGTATATATATTAAACAAACGGGGAATAAATAAGTTCCTCATTTCCTTTCGTACATGGAACAATTATAGCTTGAAAAAATCTATTTTTCCACGGTCTTAACATTTATGTAAGGTCTCTTTTTTACTTTTCAATATTAATATATTTTGTGGAGTAGCCGTAGGTCCACTGGTTTCTTGATAATGATAATTTTTTTTTTCTTGCATTTTTACTTTCTTTTTTCATATGGTCTTTCGTCTTAAGTTTTGTGATATTTGCTATTATTTATTTTTCCTGTGGTGCTTTTTGAAATTTGGTGAGTGTATATTGAATTTTGAATTTCTGAAGTATCTATCTGCTGTTTTTATCTAACCTTAACCAGCTGGGGTCGAGTAACCTTCCTTATGATTCATTAGTTGCATTTGAGCCTTCGAGGTGGTGGGATGTTTCTTGGGTGCATTATTCATGTTTTGTTTTACTGTTATTCTCTTTCTACCCTGAGGATGCCTGAATGGGCGAAATATTGGACAGATAATTTCTATTTCTGTATATATCCTATATCTTTTCATTGCTAATCTATCAATAAAGTCGTGTGGATGTTCATTCGGAAAGCATTTAGTGTTTACAATTTTGGCAAGTAATTGTTCTTTAGTTCTAGTGTCCTTTGTCATATGTGTAATCTTTGCCTTACCTTTTAATTTATTCTGTACTGTTAATAATAATTTTGAATGGTTAGTATCCTTATGTGGGTTATCTAATTTGCAATACAAATTTAAAATATATTTTGTACTTGTAATGAAATATACTAATAATAAGGGGTTCTGGGATGAGTTTAAAATCATATTCTTTAATTTCAAGAGCCATTGTGTGTTCTATTAAAGTTGTATCAAAATTTATTAAATTATTTAATCTATCCTGTAAACTGTGCATGGATAATTAAAATTAAAATAAATTAAGAGTTAACAATTAAAACTAAAACTAATGTTACTAGTAAATTTTTTGTTTATTGTAAAGTTATACAATATTGCTAACCTTTATAGCTTGTTGTCTTCTCTCTGACTCGTCCTTATCGCTGATCTTGCTTCCTCTAAGGTCGGTTTCTTGACAATTAGTCCAGAGTGACGTTCCTTCGTGAAGATAGATAGTGAAGTGGAAGTTCATAAATATGAAGTTCCATAGTCTTCGATCAAAATGTTCAGACTTTTGTTAAAACAATCTTCTTTACCAGTAAAACGATTCTTCTATGAGGATCTGTCTATGCTGGATAAAGCCAAATAAAAAATACAATGCCATATGTAGTTGGCTCCATTTTATATTTATAAAGTTGTTTGTTGATAAAGTCAAGTGTTTGGAACCGATCCTAATTAACAGAATCACAACTAACTATTCAATATCAATATTTTCAAGATATTTATAACAAGATATAACTTCATGAAAGTGTGTTATGATCGCGACAAGCTTCTAACGAGAATGGCTATAAAATAAGCGACAATATCTTTATTTTATTTGTGCAACATTTTACCGTTATTTATTCTGAGACCGCTGTTTCCGTTGACTCTTGTTTTGTAATGACAAATAACTAGGACAATGTCATTTGGTTGCGGCTGATTATATACCGCACAAGGAAGTTCTTGTTCTCTTAAATGATTGAAATGTTATAATTCAGAACCTAAGTGGTAAGGAAATTTAGCTAATTAAGTAGATTATTTAAGAATAAAACATATAATTTTGTACCTCTTGCATCATGATAAAATTATCAGTGTAAATTAATATTCAAGCTCTTGTAAAAAATTAGACCCTATGTTAAAAATACTGTACCAATTTATCAGTTATTATCTTCAAATACGGATTGGGAAAGCTTAAATTTGACTTAGGAACACTTTATGACATTGATTGAAAAACTCTCTAACTAATTATCACTTATTCTGAAATTCATGTATTAATTATAAAATTTTATGAAACGAATAATTGACCATTGCGATACAAAATGAATTATCCCATTCTATAATTATATACAATTCTGAAGTGAATAATAGTTCGATATATTTTGATAGAAATTATTAATCCAACAGAAGAATCAAGTTCTTCTTCTGAAAGGTCTCCCGCTGGTCTTAGAAAGCAAAGTCATCACAGCCGAAAATCGAAAAGTAAGATACAAAACAGCATGAAGAAGTTGGTCAACAGTGCTAGCATTTATGAAAACAACAAAGAAGAAACATCTTTTACGTAAGTAAATCTCTAAGAATTAAAATAAATACGTTATAATAAAAAATTAACTGAATTTCAAAAATGTTTAATAAACTTTTTTTTAGAATAATTATAATAATAATAATTATGAAATTTACAACTGTATTCTAATTATACAACAATAAATATAATGATTGGTACTTATTAGCATGAAAGGCAAGTAGGGGAACTAGTGTAGTGCCAGTACTCAAATAGTAAGTTCAGCTTAGGAGGTCACGAGACAATCTTCTCTTCAGACGCCTCGGAGGATTATGAAGAATTGAAGAGGTTGCTAGGTTTGAGTGAAAATAAAGTTTGTTCACTGAACATAGAACTAACTAGAAGCGGCATTAGGGCCCTTTGGAGGGAGACATGTGAAGCCAGCTCTGAAGCCGTCCCCCCACTCCTTCAACCCCTTTACAGCTGAGAAAGTGTTGCAGCGCTCAGTTTATTTAGCCCAAGAATTCCTCGTGTTTTATCTTTATCTACGATTGATTTTTTTTTGGCAGTTGATCGTTCACGCCGCCGCTTGCTATATTTGCCCTGAAGATGGCCTACATTGTAGGCCGAAACGTCGGCACACAATAAATAAGTTACGCTTATTAAGGTGTTTTTATTGACTACACCCACTTTATTTATCAAATAGTATTGCAGTGCATCGGTAAGTGAGTTACTGAACAGCTGGGTAGCTAATTTAACTTTCATTTTATTGTTGCCATAAAAAATGTGGGAGTTTCTCAATTTGTTCCCTAATTGTAATCCTTCTTGGTTTTGAAAGTCGAATAATAGCTCAAAGTTCTTCCAACTGATTTTACAGCCACAACCATCTACTAAATTACAGTAGTCATGGAGAGTGCTTCGCACGAGCTTTAGAAGATGGCATGGTTCTAGAAAAGCGATTAATATATAATATATATTACCATATGAAATATATATATATATATATATATATATATATATATATATATATATATATATATATATATGAGTATTATCATAGAAAATATAGGTACCTGAGAAAGTTTTCTGGGGAAGAGTGGGGGAACCAGTGGGAGGTTGGCTTCACTCGCCGTACCTGGCATGCCCCTTCTAGTTGGTTCTATGTTCTGTGAGTTTGTCTTGAAAAGATTGATATCGGATTCTGTCCAAATCAGCAACAAATGGGACATTAAGGTCATTATGGATTACCTTGTTCGTTTCAAATTAAGGAGCATTGAGGATTTTGGATTGTAAGGATTGAATAAGGGAGGAATTCGATGGTTTAGTGGAGCCCTGTTCCGTAAGCTCTTTTCCGTAAGTCCAGATGGGTCTAGTGATTGTCATGTAAATGAGTTTTTTGTAATTAATTGAGAGCTTAGAGCGTTTGTCTAGTAAATGCTGTAGTAGACTGAAATGGCGAGCTGTTTCTTGTCGTTTTAGTCTAGTATGAGGATTCAAAGTAAATATTTTGTCAAGGTGAAGTTCTAAGTACCGGAATCAGTGGGATGTTATTAAACAATACAGGAGGACAGGAAGTCGTATACGACGAAGGGTAAAGGTGATTTGACGGGATTTGTGAGAATTTATTTTAATCCTGCTGATTGAGAAGAGAGAATACATAATTGTGATTTACTTTGAATGATCTGTTAGTGAGATAGGATTGAATAATGAGAAAATATGTTGGAGAAAGGAATAGGCGGAGTTTGTAAAGCAATCCCGGGTGCCAGACTCGGTCAAAAGCCTGTTCCACGTCACGAAATACCGTTCTTGCCTTCCAGGTTCAAGTAGCACACATTGACCCTCAGGTAGATGTCCGTTCTAGTTTATCGCACTGGCACTCACTTATCACACTGACACGCACTTATTACGAGATCATCACGGTGCCTGGTCTGCTCTCAGACTAAGACTGACTCGCTCTAGGCGAGGGAAGTATTTAAATAGGCAAGGCCGAACATTCTAGAACACGGAAGGGGCGAGACAATTCTGGAATCTTCTTAATCCTTTTCCGACAAAAGGAGACGATCTAGAAGGTCCTAATCCTATTTTAACTTTTCCCGCCGATGGATTTAAGCCGCTAATCCTTTGCTTCCTGTGACCGTAAAAATACGGTAGACAACATTGATTTTTTAGCTTGACTTTGTTTGTTTTGGACAATTTTCCGAGTTGGTATGCCACATCAAACATAGATTCAGGAACTCTCCCTGACTTTTATCGTTATAAGTAATTATAACTTATTTTTAAATGATGTACTATTCAACTATACGGCCAAAATTATATGAAAAACTATACCAAACACGATTATGTTGTAAAACTAGCTTTTTTCAATTAAGCACCGCTTTAAATTTCTAAATGTAAAATTTCAAGGGTAGCTAGAATCGATTTGACAATGGAACCTTTCAATTCTGTGGCACGTTTTCTACAGAAAACGATACCAAGCTCTACCAGCTCAACCACGACCCCGTTCGGCAAACATGACTTTTGGGTTATTTGGATCATAAAGAACACACTTGAGAAGAAAAATCCTTTCAGAATATTTTTATGTAATCGTGAACCATTTCTCCCTCCTCTATTACCATTTTATGTAAATGTATTCTCATAATGTAACTATTTTTAAAAAGCAATTGTATAATAAAGGTATTATTTCATTAAATTTGTTATTTACCTGATTTTAATAGTTAATTCACTAGCTATTAAAACTTATTGACGGCCATGATAAGTTGCTTGTTATTATGTCACGTGTTGAAAAGAAGTCTGACACAAGTAGTTACCCCATTTGAGCCGTTTTTGGAAATTCTCCAATCTAATTAATGAATACTGCCAAAACTTTTCTTCAAAAGTAAATGATGTTCATTTGTTTCGTCCTTAATATACTGAAATAATCCAATATGATATAAAATTATCATATCATCAACATAATCCTGCTCCCTTCTACCGCTCTGTGGTGTGAGGATCCAATTTATAGAGCTTGGTCCAAATGTCTCTATACTGAGCCAACTTTCTCCTTTGGTTCTAGTCGATTATTCTCCTCTTAAAAGCATCCCTTACGCCGCCCTCCCAGGAAATTGGAGGTCTAATCTGGGTGTCATAACTGTTCATGGCGATTCTCTCTGGGTCCATACTTTAGGAGGTGTCCGAACCACCTTAGTTTGTGTTCCTCAGCTGATTTAGCGTCGAGATTTACCCTTTTGGTTCAGTATCCTATCTATCCGAGTTTTCCTTTCTGCTTTTTGCAGGTACCTCATTTCTATTACCTGCATTAGACTCCTATGCTTTGAGGTGAGAGTCCATGATTGCGAAAAGTAAGGAAGGAAGGTCGATGTATATACGGCCAGTTTGGTCTGCTTTGTCACCTCTCCAGGAAATCCGTCGGGCAATATTAAACATCTTACCATCTGCGCCGATTATTCGGTCCACTTCTTCGTCAATGTAGCCGCTTTCATTGAGATGATCACTTAGATATTTAAAACTCTCAACCTGCTTTAATCTCTGTCCTCCTACCCTCAGAACCTTCTTTATCCGTCGGCTTTTCTTCCCTATTTATGCATTTAGTCTTCCCAGGTTACTTTTCATATTTATTGTCAATTATTTTTGGAGTACATTTATGTTATGTTGGAGGTCTTGGTTTATTATTATTTATTGGAGGTATATAAAATTAATATAATACTAAATCTGGTGGGGATTGTAGACCCAAGGTATTTATCTAAACCACACATTTTTGCAGACATTTTTAAAGAGAAACGATTATACTCTTACTATTAATTTTAAAAAAATTGTTACTATTCAGCTAGAGTTGATAAACACCAAATAAAAAATAAAAGCTCTGATACCTATCTATATATTTTCGTAAATAAAAAGTAATAAATAGAATGTACATTGATTGTTTCAGATTCAACGACAGGATTATGCCACCCTCACGCTTTCTAGATGGTTGCCCTGGAGAATGTGAAAATTCTGGGTCAAAAAGAGGGATACGGTCTGTAACCTACAGACTGTCGCGGGAATCTACATTTCAAATAGATGTCTAAATGTGCCTTCTGACGCTTTTTTACTTTATATTTATATATATATATATATATATATATATATATATATATATATATATATATATATATATATATAGATATATAAAGATATAAAGAAATAGAGAGATCACCATAAATTAAACATTTATTAAATACTGTATATGAATTATTGAACCCTATGACTACTTTCCTATTTCAATGCATTGATTTTCATTTGAATAGCTATTGCATGTGAATAAGCTCTGCCTAGATTACATTGGACAACAATATTTTTGTTAAATGGGTAAATGTGACTCATATGTATTTTGTTATGGTAATTTCGAATATGACCATCAAAGTTATCCATAGGGCTCAGGTTTTTTGTAATTTTAAATTTTGTAATAAAAAATTGTGATATGTCATCGCTATGGACGTGTCTTGATTAATATATTCTATTTATTTGCTCTTAATAAGGCTCACCACCAATGCACGATAACATTGGATGCAACAGAGATAACAAATAAGAAGTATGAACTCTTAAAGCATGTTTAGCAAACAAGTTTCAACAGGCTCAGTCAAAAAACTGACCCCCGGATATGAGTCCTGACATGAGCCCCCTCTGGACTACTCTCATCAGTCTACATCTGTTAGCCGGCCTAGTTAGGTGCCTCTATTAATTTAGTCCGAACAGAACCTCTGAGCATCTTCAATATGCCGCGAAATTGTGAAAACCATCCAAACAATTTTTGTTATGTGTGTGGTGAACTAACTTTAAAGAGTCAAAGGAGAAGCATTACTCCCTTAGTAAAAAAGCCATATAGTAATTATTTTGGGTGCCAAGTTTGTGACCAGGACAAATCTTGGGCGCCTCATATATGCTGCGCCTCCTGTGTTACGTTGATTTGTGGCTGGATTAATGGGCAGTCACGACATATGCCCTCTGCTGTTCCTATGGTTTAGAGGGAACCTCGGGACCATTCTACTGATTGTTATTTCTGCATCACAAAAATCAGTGAAATAACAAGTAAATCTAAAAATAATTTTAAATATCCCAACCTCCCTTCAGCTATTAGGCCAGTTCCTCACAACGAAGATCTGCCAATCCCAGGGCCACCTGAAGATTGGAGTTTACATTCAGAAAACATTAGTGCGGAAGGTACATCCTTAAGATCAGAAACAGATGATACTGATGACCCCGATTTTCCTGTGGAGTATTCAGAACCTCACAGAATCAATCAGTCTGAACTCAATGATCTAGTTTGAGATCTTAACTTAAATTAAAATCAGGCGGAGTTGTTGGCATCTAGATTAAAAGGTTGGATTTCTTTTAAAAATGTTGTGAAGAATTTCTTGGAAATAAAAAAGCAGAAAACTACAGACAGCTAGTTTTTGATCTACAAAATTATAAGGTTTTAGGATGTAATATGTCTCTAAAAATACATTTTCTTGACTCGCATTTGGATTTCTTTCCTGAAAAACTTGGGGCTGTGGATGATGGACACGGTGAGTGATTCCATCAAGAAACATCCACTCTGGAGTAACGAAACCAGAGAAAGTGGAATCCAAATATGGTGGCAGACTATTCTTGGTCTTTGAAAAAAGATGTAGGAGCCCCAAAATACAACAGGAAATCATCAAAGGTTACATTTTGATTTAAATTACAGTATGAAAGCTGATTAAATAAAATTTATTATTTTAACACTATATCATTTTTTAATTTTGAAATTACACAAAATCCTTGCCCCTGAGACAAAAATGCTTTTCAAATTGGCAATCAGAGCACCAATTCTAAAAGAAACAGCCATTGTAATTCATTTAACAGACAAATAATTAAATTTCGTTGTCCAAAGTTATTCGTATTAGCTAATCAACATATTTTTTATAATAAGTTAGAAATAAATCTTCTAAATATGTTTCCTGACAAATTTTAATGTTAAAACAACATTCTGCATTATTCGTTCTATATCAACTTTTTATTATTATTACGTTGGTAATAAACATTAAGTTTCATTTCAATATTAAACATTAATATTTGGAAAATAACCATTAATGCTTAAACGAGATGTTCATTTTTTAAATTCAAGTTAAAAAAGATATCTTCCTTATTTTTTATTTTCCTTTACGGTACTCACAACTCGATTTCGTTATTTTTTCTGCTAGAAACATGGTTCCAATGAGTTGAATTTTTCTTCTCAATTACTTACATGGTGGAGAGTTACAGCAAATGAGGCAGAGGAAATAATAACGAAACCAAGCGTCCGGGCAAGTCTGGGCGTTAAGCATTGTTCAGTAGGAGTCCAGAATAGGAGGAAATAAGAAAGCACACCGGCCCGATTATCGCCAGATTTGTGAGGCGAACTCTAAGAGACGAACTAGTTCGGCTGAGGAGCACGAAAAGGGACTTATGAACACGAAACATTGGCTGGGAAGACAATGAATCACATCGCGTCTACTTCAGGAAATCTGGTTTGCCTGGCAGTTTTATCTTTTCAGTTTAGTTAGTCCTATACCTCTATTATCATTTAGGTACATAAGTAATACTGATTTATTTGACACTTAGCTGTTATCTATGTAGTTTTCTTTCTATTAACAATATCTCGTATCTATATGTATTGACAATAGTAATTTATTTTTACTCATTTCTCATATTAGTGTTGTTATTTAAAAAACAATTAATTCATATACAACTATTATCTCATCAAAAATTCATTACGATCACAATTTGTTTTATTCTTACAGTTTTTTATGAAATTAAAAACTATGGCAGAGTTCGCCTACTTAGGGGCGGTAATAAGTTCATCTGGTATGATTGGCCCCGAGATATCTCACTGAATTTCTATAGCCAATCAAGTGTGTTATCAGATCTTCAATAGTATAGTAGGTCTTCTAGAAGGAGTCTCCTATTACATAGGTGTCGAGACTAAAAGCCGCATCTATAAGTTTGTTAGACTCCCGATCCTTCCGAAATTTTCCTTGTTGGCCTTCGCTTACGACATCGTCTTACAAGCTGCCAATGGCCGAGACCTCCATATAACATAAACGTACATCAAGAGGAATTATGGGAAATAAGTATGGGAACCCGGGGGAGACTAAGTGCTTGCGAATAGGGAAGAAATCCCGAAGAATAATGAAAGGCTAAGGGTTGAAGGAAACAGATTAGAGCGAGTTGAAAGTTTTACATACGTAGGTGATCTCAATGAAAGCGGCTACATTGACGAAGAAGTGGTCCGAAGAATCGGAGCAGCTGGTAAGATGTTTAATATTGTCCGACGGATTTCCTGGAGAGTTGACAAAGCAGACCAAACTGGCCGTATATACATCGACCTTCCTTCCTATCCTATCTTACTCTTCAGAAACGGGGACCTTGACCCCAAAGCACAGAAGTCAAATAGAAGCTATTGAAATGCTGTACCTGCGAAAAGTAGAAAGGAAAACTCGGAGAGACTATCTATCACTAAGTGGTGCGGAGACCTTCTTGGGATGGAGCCGTATATAATAGCCAGGAACAAGTGCGGATCCAGGATTTTCCTGGGGGGGGGAGGCACAACGGGCAGATGGGCAAAAAAATCAACAATAACTTAGAAATAAATTTGTAGTATTTATAGATAGGTTTCAAAGGTTTATTAAAATATCTTAACAATAGTTTCACTCATGTTATTTCTGTTATTTTATTCAAATATTTTGACAACTTTTTTTTTTCACCCCACCTGCCATTTCTGGCATACAGGGTTCGGCAGTGGTGGATTAATACGTTAGGTTTACGCACGCCCATCACTGCCAAAAATAAACTCTTTAGTAATAAAAATTCTTATTCTACAAAAATTAATTGGGTACCATTTAATTGGGGGGTACAATTTTAATAAATAAAATTATTCTGTGGTGCTGCCCGGTGCACCTTTCTGTAAGGGCTGCACCATTTAGGCCTCCTGGCCGGTCTGTATCCGTCCGGGTGCCGTCCAGCCCTCCTGGTCCGCCGCATCCGTCCGGTCCGTATCCGTCCGGTCCTCTCCACCGTCTCCCTTCTCCTGGTGAGGCTCATCCTCTGGTGGCTCACCGGATGGTCGGATCCTGCTAATGGTGAAATGTGCAGGACCGACTACCTCTTTCCACCCGTAGACAAATTCCCTGAAATAGGGATAATTGTCCTCCTCCATAAGACAGAGAAAGACCTCCTCATCGAGGGCGAAGATCCCGGTTTTCCTTGACAAACTGGCACGGTGTCCTTCCATCGCGGTACAGGATAGCACAAAGTGCTCTGCCGTCTCATTATTAATGAACTTTCCTCATGGCCCTTCTGGCTGTCCACCCACCGTCTGTTCTACTTCTCTATGGAGTCCTCCCTCACTATCTTCTTCCACCTGTTCGGGGTCTCGCCGATCCTCTCTCGGAGTCCCTTCGGGAGCGCCGCTAACACCTGCCTCTTCACCTGATATTTCAAGGCGTCCTCCTTCAGGACGAGGTTCCGTCAACACCTGTACCGCCTCATGCGACACCGTCCTATAGGCCTTCGAGACTCTCAGCAGAACCAGTCTCTGAATGGTCGACAGTCTCCTCTTCTGCTGCTGCGTGAGGTTTCGGCTCCACGCCTGGGATGCATGCCTCAGGATACCCAAGACTACGCCTTTATAAATAGTAATAGTTGCTGGGTACCTGAGGCCCCAGAATACAACCCATATTCTTCCTAATCCCTTGAGTAACAGGGTCACCCTATCCTTCTGGTATCTCAGGTGAGGGGTAGCGTCGAAGCCTGAACTTTACGCCCAGTTACGTCATCTCCTCACCCAGTCTAAACCTCTCTCCCTGAATGTCCAGTATGATAGGGTGATCTATGTCAGTGGAGCCTCTCAGGATACGGCCATATTCAGCTTCCTCCTCACGCACCATTCCGCTACGAGAGTGGCGCACCTCTCCGCTTGTGTCTTCAATCTGGCTCTGTTGTTCTCAGCCACGATGACTGCCAGGTCGTCGACGTAGGCCGTGGCAAAGAATCCTTCGTCTTCTAGCTCCCCCATCGATTGGTCGAACACTAGTTTCCACAGGGCCAAAGGACCGACTCTTGTGGGCATCCTCTCTCTATTCTTCTCTACCTCATAATAGCTACCTCTACGGTAGTACGGTAGTATACGGAAGTACAAATTGTTGGAGGTGTCGAACTCCTGCAACCGCTGGAGTACGGAGGGCCACCATACGCTGTCGAAGGCGGGGGGGGGTATGTCAAACAGTACAAGCATGACGTACTTCTCCGCCTTCTCTTCCACGTTCATGCGCACTCTTAGCAGTGCATCAGTGGTTTTCTTGCCACGGGTCGAGCCGACTGCCGTGGATGACTCGCTGCCCTGAGGACCGGCCTTAGGCTGGTAACGATGAGGCTCTCCAGGACTTTGCTAATCACCGGGAGGAAGCATACCGGCCTGTATGCCTTAGGCATCTCCTTATCCTTGCCTCCTTCCTTGTAGAGGAGTCTTAAGTCCGCGATCCTCCATTTCCTCTGGAACCGCCCCTGGTCCAGACACTCATTGAAGATCCCCAGGAGGTCATCATCAATGAGGGGGCGCTGTTCTTCAGGATCGCGGCGTCTATCTCGTCGAGTTCTGGGGCTCTACCGATCCTCTGCCTATCCACGGCAAGACGAAGGTCCCAAATAACCTATGGTGGGCAAAACTCGGTACCTGGAGGGCACACCGTGGTTCGTCTCACTATCCTATCACCTTCCGTATCCTGGGACGGATCATCTCTGAGGTATGTATAGTCAATATACACCTTTGCTGTCTCCTCCAGGGTGGTTGCACTCTGATAGCCACCATCATGGTTAGAGGCTTCACCTTGCCCAGTGCCACCCTGTAGGGGATACCCCAGTGATTCTTCTCCGATTCCTCGAGGATAAACTCGTCCCAGGAACTCTTCTTCTGACGCACGCCGTTTCGGTATGCCCTGTACATCCGTTTTGATTCCTCTCGGATGTATGTCTACTCTCCTCGTCCCTGCACTCCTGGTACTTGCGCCTGGCCCTGTATTACTCCCTTTTTAGGAGCGTCAGGGCAGGCGTCCACCATGGGACCGGACGCACTCTCGCTCTTCGGCGCTGGAGGGTCATATTGGCCGCTTCTGTTATGGCGCCCGCCAGCTCCGCCACTCTGCGGTCTATCGCTGACTCACCTTCCATCGGTGCCATCTCTTCCAACTCTCTATAGAAAAATATTCCCTCCAGTTCACTGGAGAAAGCTCCACAGTTCGCCGTTCGGGTCACGAAGCCCTTCTCCACCGGCATGACTTCGCCTTCCTCCTCTACCACCCTGAAGGCAATGTGGTCGGAGATCTTGTCTGACCGTAGGGTCCAGTCGGCTATGCGCCTCGACATGGTGGCCGTGGCAAGTGTCACATCGATCCAACTCTGGCCCCTGGTTCTAGCGAATGTGGGACGAGAGGGCTCATTCATCACAGTGAGCTGACACCTCGCCACGGTTTCACCCACCACTCTTCCTCTGGTGTCTGTGCGCACCGAACCCCAGACGTGCTCTACGAATTGGCGTCGGAACAAACCACCACACTCCTGTAACGTTCTGCGATGGCGTCCACGGCGGACACGTTCTCCTCTATCCTTGGATTCGGTGGCATGTATGACGACACGAGGGCAAAGGATATCCTCCCCCATCTGACATAACATGCCGCCTGATCCGCTGTGGTGAATTGCAATTCCATAACGTCGAGGTTTGGATTCACTATCGCAATAGCCGCTCTAGGCCTCCACTCACCACTGTCCATAGCGACTCACCTCAACGTGACACCGAATCCGGGAACCACATTTCCCTGACACCACGGCTCCTGTACAGCAATGATGTCAGCCTTCCTAGTGAATGCTCTTAGCTCGTCCGCGACCAATCCGGAATATGGGCCGAAGATCCATATTGACCTGTAGGATCTGCAGCCTACCCATATCGGGTCCTCTTCGCCTGCTTGACCATCAGCTCCATGTTCGTCGGGCACTCCCTACCACCCGCGCAGTGATGGAGCTCCTTCCCCTCTCTGCTGTTGGTCTTGCAATGCCGACACGTTGGCGGGAATTCCTCACATTATCGGGTAGTCCTTGATCTTATGCTCGGTATCAACGCACCACCTGCACGCTATGTCCCTCATGCAGGCCTTCGCCGTGTGGCCGTGCTCAAGCCATACTAAGCAGAACAGGGGGTCGAGATAATCTCGGATGGTCAAGCTCCACCATCCACTGCTCTTGCTCTCTATGGACAGGGCCATCGTGTATAGAAATAGAAAAATAATTTTATTCTGGGACCAGGTCCCTTTAGAATAACAGAGATGAACATAATTAAGAAAATATTTATCTGGCCAAAGGCCTACTTCTGAGTAAAACAATATTTACAAAATATCTTGAAAGTAAATAACTATGTATACATCGCAAAATTGCGAGAACACGGGGATATGGGATCGGTGAAGAAAACGGATTTGTCCTGACTGTGTGGTGACCCCTGGTAGTTCAATTGGTAAGAGCGCTTCCACGGAGAGGCGGACGACCCGGGTTCGAATCCCGGCCAGGGCAAATCTTTTCTCTTTTTTCCTATATAAACAAATTGCTTAATTACACCTTTCTTTGTTTCTTGAATGGCAGCAGTTTTAATATATTTTTTCACTTACTCAACTTGATTCATTATTTAAATAAATAAATAAAAAACATTAGTGAACTCGAAGGCTCGATGCCGTTACCACCAATCACTGCTTACCATAAAAAAAAATTAACTTTTGCCCATCAAACCGAATATAGGCAGATATAATGAGCAGAGATAATGAGATTATATTATTGATTTTTTTTTTTTGAACTGGCTTCATTTTCCTATTCTTATTTTATTTGTGTTATGGATTTCATTATGAAATTATTAGAAAAGGATAATGCCAAAAGAAGATTATATCTTTATGAATGTGAATTAACCATAAATAACAATTACCAGACAGATAAAATAAGTTGTTAAAATGATAAAGAGGAAAGCATAACAAATATTTAGTAATATACCAAGTTGAAATAAACATCAAATCACAACTATTTTAATTGTTCTTTAAAACAACTAAATTTGTGAAACGCGCAATTAAGATCATCATCAAAACGTATCTTTCATTCACCAATTCACTATTTTTGTTGATAAAACTGAACAACTATTTTTTTGAGAATTTTATGGATATGAAGTAATTAAACTAAAGGGATTTAAAAGATATAATGCCATAAGTGTTGGGAATCGGATAAATTAAATTAATTTCTACTCCTCCATAATATATTCACAAGTTTATATTTTACACACATACAAAACAATTTTCTACTAAACAGAAACTACTAGTACTAATCGTTGCACTTTCCTCATTAGGGTGTCACAACGAATACAAAAACTACTGTTGCACTTTCCTCCTTAGGTTGTCACAACCTTCAGCACTCATTACTTCATTAAATCACTTTTAGATTATTTTTCACTGTTTCTTGAATTTTGTAAAAACTAATTACCTTCAACATCCACACAATATCAATGAAACCAGGTTTTCAATTGAAGAGCATCGAAAATATATGATACATGGCGGCATTAGATCACTTGGTAGAATAAGCATGAGAGGAAATATTTACGACGGTTAGATAGGTAATGACACTTCAACTCTTCGCGAAATAGATTGACAGGTTCTCTCTTCAGGTCTCTGAGAATACCAAAGATGAAACGTACAAAGCGATAAAGCGTTTTAGATTTCGTCTGGAGATCTCCTGAGAAACTACCGTACACTTTGCAGCGATAATGCAAATGAGGAAAGATAAAGGTGAATATTTTATTTGAAAAGGAAAGATATGGCCAGGTTCGGGACTCGAACCCGGGACCTTGACCTCTCCGTGGTGACGCCTTATCCATCTCGGCTATCCTGACTTCGCTTCACAGCCAGCCATATCCCCTCTTTTCAAGGCGTCACCACGGAGAGGTGAAGGTCCCGGGTTCGAGTCCCGGTCCTGGCCATATCTTTTCTTTTCAAATAAAATATTTAAAAAATTATATAATATAAAGATAAAATAAATTATAACAAAGGTGAATAGTTTTAAGGAAGTAGTTCGACCCTATTAGTGCTGCCTTGTTCTTGTCCACATTCAGCTTTCATTTATTATCTATTGCCCACTGACTTATTAGATTCAAATAATCTTGGAGTTTTACCGTGTCTAGTAATAAGTGAGAAGGTGAAAAGGATAAGTAAATTTGAAATGAGTATTGAGAGTGCTGGCTGAGGGATGGAAGGTCTTTAATGTTAATGGCTAACATAATGAGAGGTATTGATGGACCCTGAGGGATACAGTACAGAGGAAGGGTCATGGATGATATTGACCTGGGACCAGCACATAATGGGAGCATTCAGAAAGGAAGGGCTTAAACCACCCCACAGTTGGATGGAGGAAAGTTACTTCGCTTGGCGAGGAGGATATTATGTTCAACTGTCAAAAGCATTGAGAAATCTAGAAGAATAAGAAGTGCTAATTTCTGTTTTTAAGTGGCACTTAAGAGATCAAGAGTTATTTCGAGAAGGGCGGTTTGAGTTGAATTGGCTTGATCGAACGCCAGATTGGAGAGGGTTAATGAGGGAACGTTCTAGAAAGTTTGAAATTTGATTTTAAACTAGAAATTTTAATAGTTTTCAGATATAAGAGAGGAGAGGAATAGGGCGGAAGTCTTGTGAGGAAGGATTTTAAATATTATTTAAGTGTTGTGCATTAAGTTTTCCAAGGAGTTAATAATATGCAGTTTTGTAACGAGAAATTGTAGGCATGACACAATACCAGCATATTAATCGGAAGACCAGATTTCACTAACTATTTTGGGATGCTTTGGGGGCCGAAGTTATTGGTGTGAGTTTCGGGACGATATGTAATTATTCTCCAATTAAATATGGAGAAAAAGAAGCTATAAGGGTTAAAGATTTTATGATCAAAATTTGTGGTGGGTTGGGAATTAGGGAAGTAGAATATGAATTTTTAAAGGTCTTCTGGCATGACCTTATAGATAAATAAGGTTACTGGATTCTGGTAGGGAGAATTTTCGGAGTATTTTCCATTTTGATTTGGAATCGGATACATTCGAGAGAATATAATAGATGGGAAGGGATTTCGCTGGACCTAGTGCAATTTGAGGTTCATTAACTCAAATTTCATCAAATTTGAGAAGTTGTCTGAAACATGCATTGTCTACTAGCTTAGCAGTTGGACAGGTTTTTAGGGAATAATCGAAGTCTAATATATGTAGATTTCAGATTAGAAGTTAGAGTAGAGACTATGTTCATTTATTATAGGAATAATTGAAGGATAGAATTTATATCAAACAGATAAAATTAAAAGAAAATGAAGCAAAAGGGGGTAAACGAATTTATAGATAGGCCAGGTCATATGAATTTCGAATGAGATCATGTAAGGAAAGATATGTAACGGGTTGCTGGGATGAAGAAAGAATTTTCTGAGGCAAATTAGGGTTGTAAATATCTAGCGAGGTATCCGATATCGGTTGTGATGAGTAGCAGAATTAGGAGTAGATAGAGAATAAGGGGAAATAGTAGATTCGTGAGATAAAATATATTCCTGGAATATAGGAGCATATTAATGTATAAGTTAACATATAATGATATTAGGGAAGGTAGAGATCTGGCAAGATTGTAAAAAGGAACAAGAGGAGGTTGGTAAAAATCGGAATATATAAGAGCACAGCAGGCAATTGAAATTTCAGCAAACATGTATTCTAGGTGAAGACAGTTCACAGAAGGAATTTGAAGAAGGACTTGAGTCTTGAGTCTGTCATGGATATATGAACTAACACCACCTACCCTTCCGTCAGATCTTTCATAGCGAATGAGAAAATAATATGAAGGGGATACCTGGTTGGAAGGAATGAATGGTTTTCGCCATGGTTCAGGCACAGATGTGTGATGGTAATAATTATCAAGAAAATATATCTGAAACCCGTCAAAGTGGGCATTAATTAAGAGTTGTGCACTAATGCGACAGACATCCAGAATATTAGTCATCACTGAAGAAACAAGGAATGAAATAGCAGAAAGAACGTTAAATTAAAAACTTCGTTATAAATTGAAAATCAAGCTTTCAGAAGAATATAAGAGATGAGTATAAGTAAATAACGATTATTAAAATAAAGAAAATTAAATCGAAAAATGCTAAGTTTCAAATTAAACAGGAATGCTTCTGTATCTGAAATTTATATCAAACAAATAAAAGTGAAAAATATAAGATACAAAAGGATGAGGCGAATTTCATGGAAGCGATTTTGACCGTCAACACTAACCGTCAACAACAAATACATCCCTTTTCTGATATTTTTGAAACTAAGATGTTGCCAAACGACCGCCTATCATCCTCAGATAAATCATTAAATTGAAAAATGGTAAACAACACAGAATACGATGCTTCAGGCACAACTCATTGTGCCTAAAAGTACACAGTACGCCAATTTTCTTTTCGATTTAAAAGCTTTAATTCGCAGCAAAAGCAATTGCGAGACTACTCTTGGACAATCTGTCCAACTTTCATAGAGATATATTGGACCAGATAAATACGCGGTGACCAGCCCCTCGCCTTACCATCTCATACAGTATTTTGTTCATACGTATCTCTTAAGTTCATAAATATCTTCATTTGAGATGTAGCAGTGCGCCAGCCTCTGAAACCACTATATACTGGACCTTACCTTGCCCTCATGCGTCAGGAGAAACATTTGATAAAGACATTATTATGGATTTAATTCATTCATAGTTTTGTTTATTTTTTAGTATAAAAAAACATTAATGATTCTATGATATACAAATTTCAATTTAACATGATAAATATTAACATACAAGTTTTATAGATTTTCAAAGGTGTCCTCTGGTTCTAAGACTGTCTCGATCATTTGTTACTAGTTTGTCTTCTCGAAGTTTGCAACTAAAACAAAACCATTTGAGACCACATCTCCATAACTTGCTACCATGCGGAATGAGAATGATCGAAAGAGAGAACAAGTACTCGTAGACGCGATTATTGTCTACTCCTAAGACACGATTTACTGATAACTGTATGGATTTGGAAACTGTTATGAAACTTAGCTTCCGTTATAATAATTATCAGTTTGAAATCGATTTTCACCATGTATAAAAACATTAATTTAAATATACTACAGGTTAATAATAACTTGTCACCTAATATGGCATAGATCTTATAGTCATATACCATCAAAAGTATAATCAGCATAATGTACACACCAATACAAAGATTATTCACTTGATTTTTAGGATAGTAGGGGGTATGTTTTTATTGGCTACAGCGAAGTGTCTCAAGTTATAATCGATTAACAATGGTAACAAAAACTGACAACTGTTCGTTGGAATTTAAAATAAATAACATAAATTCAAGATTCAAATTGTTAATTTGATAAATTGGATTTTTTATTATTTATTTGGATTTGTTTGTTAGTTTAATTCCATTCAAAGTAGAGTAAGTTTTATATGAAGTCGCTTTGTATTATGTAACTCTTTAATCCTTAAATTTCGAATTAACATTAAAGAATTCCATTGCTTTTAAAAATAAAAATGTTAAATTGATAAATTAAATTTAAAAAATAAACCAGCTTATTTAGGAAACTGGCTTGTACAAATTAGTCGATTTGTAAATTATTAATAATGGGTAGTTACTATAAAACAAATTTAAAGTCAAAACCATTAAAACTTACAAGACATAAATCTATAAATAAAATGTGAATAGTGTTTACTTATTCAATTGTGAAAAGCATCTAATAATATGGATTAGGCTTGTAAAATACATGAAATTTCACAACGATAAACAATAATTCTTATTGATATAGTGGTTACTGCAGTATGAAAAAAATCATTAATCACATATACACCTAATCAATCACAAGCGCGCATTCACAATATATTTATATTTATACTATGTGATTTGAAAGGAATAGAACAATAGTTTTTAATACAACTGAAGTCAGTGTCTCAATATCACAGCAATGATATTCTAATCATTATCATTCTAAATTTTTCAGTGGCTTTCATTTCTCAATAAACCATATTTTGTTTCAAAATGGATATAATTTAATAATTTACACTAGATTTATTTTATTTATAGCTTTTGTTTAGTTTCATTTATTTTTTTAGTGTCTAAAAACATCAAGGATTCTTCATATTCATACAAATGTTTACTTAATATGCTAAATACCAACATAGATTTTACATAATTCTTCAAAGCTTACATTTTTCTAAATCTAAAATAGATGCTCATAACGATTTCTTGTCAAAACTTTATCAATATAACATTAAATTAGTTTATATATTTATATTGTTATTCCTACTACACGCGACTTAATATTCAAGTGCCAATCATTGCTATGCAATCGTTGATGCTACTAAATGATCTAGGACATATTAAAAATCAAAAAGTCGAATTGTGAAATTCAAATATACTGTGTAGGGCTAACCTCCTGAGAGCATAATAGTATTTTATAGCAGGTGTACATTTTCACATAATTACTTATTCCTTAATTACTTATTAAATTATCATCGTAAGGTTATAAACAAACTTAAAATAAATAATAATATTATGAACACTGAAAAAGTTGCATTTAATTTAGAAATTGTTAAATTTGGAATGGAAAATACATTTGTTTTAGAAAACCTTAAAATTGGCTTATAAATGTTATATTGCGCTTATTAGCACTATGTTAAGCATACATGATTATTGAATACTAATTGAAAGAATTTTAAACATATTTGCAAGAGTTTTATTTTCGTTTATTAATATTAAGTATACTACAGTTATACTATCGTTTTAGAGCAATGTTGCATCAACATCTTAAAGCAAGTCTAGTTTTTCAACTCTTTAAACGCTTTAATTTTATTAAAATATAATAAAATAATAAATTGTTTCAGTTAAAAATAAAATGTATTTTAAAATCTCATATCAGTACAAAGGATTGCTAGCAGTTTTGTATTTAGAACAAACGGGCATTAATTTTCCCCATATACTAAATGAATTTTATACATAAAATCCTCTCTTTATCCTCTCCATAAGCCGCTACAATTGGAGAACTAATAACAACCAAACGTAACATTTCTAACTCTTCTGTAGCAAAGCTTGCTTCCTCTTTGCGACTAAACAAAAGCACGTTTCAATTTAAGTGCTTTTGAATTATGCCTCTGCCGTAAACATTCTGGGTCTGATTTGGAGAAGGGTATATGTATCAAGGTAAGATCTGGTCTTGTACAAGGTCACATTTCTGCCCAACTAACAACTTGAACTTTTACTCGCACCTAGTCATTTCTCTATTCTTCCCTCAAAAGAATATGGAAACATTGGAATCTGTTATATGAATTCAAAGGTCAAATACATTACTATCAGTAAAAAAATTGCGCAAATGAATGCCCTTGCCTCTTTCAAAAAATGGTTTGATTTTATTTGAATTATCTTTTATATTTATATATCTTTCATAATATAATTTTACATGACAACATAGAGCTCTCTTTTTCACAATAGGAATTGATTCAAAATATGCACAAAATATTGTGTTGGAAGACTATGGTTACAACACATAATCTTATACATCATGTACCATAAATGATATTAACCAAGATAGGAACTGATATTAATTCGCGATTACAAAAAAAAAGTTCATTTAGTCTATGATGTGATTCCGAATGGGATAGAGTGAAAATGAATGCTTGATTGCTCTCTGCTATAACTAACAGTTTTTTCAGCAAACATAATCGACATTAAAGCATAAAGAATAAAATTATTTATTCATAAATGTAATCATTTATTTTATATATAGGAGACATTAAATATTCAAACCATAATTATTTATATTTAAACCAACATACATTAAAACTATTTAATGTAACAACTGAAATTGCACTATTTATATAATTTAATACTTCTAGCATGGTTGATATTTATTTCTATAAACTGACATTGATAAATTGAAATAATTGTAACTTGAATAGACAGGATAGTTTACTATGAGTCGTGATGATAACTTTAAGTAAAATACCAAGTTTTAGCAAAGTACAGAAATTTGCGAAATTAAGCAGCTCAAAAGTGCCATTTGGGTTTCTGAAAATATATATACGGAAAAACATTAAACCTTGAAGATATTGTACTTCGGATCACGATATTGACAGAGATTGGGGAAAAAAACCGCTTAGAAAGGTGAGAAGTTTAACCAATATAGTACAAAAGTAGGAGGGTTATTTTATGTTTATTATTGTTTATTGTTTATATTGTTTTCTTGTTAGAAAGAGTTGATGTAGCGGGAAATATTGTGGTAACCTGGGAGCCATGAACAATGGTAGTTCTCAAATATAGTTTTCTCATTGAATTGAAGATAAATTATACTTTTATGCAATCTTGTTTTGTAATGAAGTAATAAATTAGACATTTCTGTATAAATGTATTTTCTATAAATCTTTTACCTGCTGGTTCCGTAAAATAGTTTGAATTTAATTGAAAAGATATCGAATTGGAACAAATTTACATATTTAAGAGAGCTTATTGCTACCTCCTTTTTATTCTGATTTATTTTACTTACTAAAGACAACCTAGTTTACGATATATATTTCATTCATTCATTTCATTATTTCATATTTTATTTATAATATTGTTATCATGTACTTTTAACAACTAACGGATGGAAAATCAAAAAAGTCTCTAAAGTAATGTAGTGCTTTTTAAATCATAGCTTTGTTAGAAAAAAAAATCACATAAAATATTATATATTATTTAATTAAAATGTATTTATAAATAGTTAGTGTGAAACAAATAACAATTATTTTTATCTCTGAAATCATTATGAGCATTTCTCAAACATGATTATATCTAACCCTGACTTTCCTCATTTTCTTGGTTAGTTTTGCCCCAGAACTGATCAAAACGAGAATGGGCTTTTTCAATAACATCTGATGAAGACTTAGGGTCATGAGAACTAGATTCGAAAGTAAAGGATGGGTCATCCAGACATCTTAAAGTTGTACCTGGAGCTGCCTTTTCATATGTCGTCTTGACTTCACTGTCATCTATCTTCCAATCTGAAAATAAAACGGAATGAAGAGATTATATTTAGATTATAACATAAGCATCTATTAGTCAGCTGTTACTTAAAGTGCCAATTATTCTTAAATAAATAAATGAGGCCTAAGGAGAAAATAAGAGATAACATACGAGACAAAATAAAGTCAGTTTTGAAGCAGTTAACCAGCTTAGATTCTAGAGGAAAACAAACTAAGGTGGTTTGGACACCTATTTAGGATGGACCCTGAGAGGATCGCCAGGAAGACTTAGGAGACCCGTACGGAGGCGGAAAGGCACAGACATCGGGGAGGACAACGTAGCGGATGCTTTCTGGACAAAGGAATAGACTGGAACTGAAGGAGAGAGTTGGCTCGGGAAAGAGATACTTGGTCCAGGCTATATAATGTGGATCCTCACACCGCTAAGTGGTAGACGAGGGAATGGTTAATAATAAGATGAACTTTCTCAATAATAACCAATAAACAAAGGAAAAGTTTTCATTAATTACATTATATGTAAAAAAACTCATTATCGTTATAGTTAGAGGAATAAATGATATACATTACACATTTTAAAAACAAATATGCCACTTTCGGACTCTTGAGAGGCGAGAAACGGATAAAATTTCTCTACCAAAATAACGACAAAAAACTATAATAAAAGTTATCTTAGTTTATACCTATGATATATATATATATATATATATATATATATATATATATATAATATAAATATCTAATGTTCCTGTGTGTATGTCTCTGAATGTTTTTTTTTTAAAATGAAATGGTTTTTATTTGAGCACTACCAGTGGATAGTTTCTCTACTTGTCATTCTCATGTCATTATGTATCACGTATCCTATTCACTTGTTGTATTATTGTAATACAGTTCTAAATATCAATAAATAAATTTAAAAAAAAAATTGTTTGTAAGCAAGACTAAGGATGGTTTAGATTCACATTTCGATCCGATAGGTAATGTATTTAATTATTTATATTAATTAAAAGAAGGTGATATGGATATTCAACCGTCAGCGCTTCTATCGGGACAAATTTAAAAAAGTGCCCTTCCGTTCCTCATTCATAGCACCTGGAGCGGGGGCATTCAGCCACCGTGTCCCACTTTGCCGCACCCGTTCCCAGGACAGTTCCTTTCCTCCCTACGCCAGTTCTTTCTATCCGGCGCCTGCCTCTTTTCCCGGAGTTGATTTCAATCTTTCTCCTATTGAAATATACTTCTCTCCGTCTTCCGATTTCCGGTTTTGACCGAGTTCTGCCTATTTGCGTTCTTCTAAAAGGAACCCTGCTCCATCCTGGTTCGTGCTCGTCGCGTGCTTCTTCCTCCCGAGCACTCGAATCTACCATTTCTTGGGGTATTCCAAGAAATACTTTTCTCGAGGAGCGCTATCCTTCTTTCCTGTGTCTCTTGCCAATTGCACTTTAAGGACCGTGGTCATGAAAATCACCCATGCTTCCACTGCGATAGTATCTATGACTTCTCACAGTTTCTCAATGATCCTATTTAATTTTGCGATTAGACCTGCTGTATATTGCCCGTTCGACTGGTTAGGTCTTTAGTGGTAGTGATTGCGGCGGTGGCCCAAGTGTTAATGTAGCTGGCCTAAGAATGTCTCTCTGTCTCAGTTCTGTCATTATTATTTATGGCAACAAGAGAGAGAAGAAATAGAAAAATAAAGATAAAGGATTTGTTTTTCTATTATTCTTTTAAAAAAAAGATCTTTAAAGTTCCCTGGTTTCGGCACCATTTATGTATTTCCAGGAACAAAACATAAAAAAAAGGAAAAGTTAGGATGACATGACACGCACGATAACTGGGTTAACACTGACTTTATTGCCATCATAGAGTCTAACAGCTGTTTACAATGCCAGCTATATATATATAGTATACTATAGTATACTGTATGTACATTATAATATACTGTACTGTAAGGAAATATATATAGTATACTACTTGTAATTAGTATTATTTTAATTATAGAATAAATTACATCGATTTTTTACCCTTTCAAGCTCATACGAATGTACAGAAATCGTATACAGCGGGGTAGAAGTTAAGATAGCATATACACTAATATACCCAATAATCCCTAACAGAGACTGTAAGCAGAGGATTAGTATCTCAATAGACCAGTTTTTAAACAGCCTTCATGAGTGTCGTTTCATACCCATATTATCCTTTTTTTTTACATTTTGAGTCCCGAAGCGCCTAAGTTAGAACCAACACAGCATGTTTATTATTCAAAGTCCTAAAATTTTCAGCAACCATAAACAGACCATCATGTTGAGACATTGCTCCTTATAGTTAGTTAGCTAATGTAAAGGTTAACTAGTTAGTGACATCCTGTATTTCAGGGAATTAATAACAAAAAATTCGAATTGTCTTTTAGCAGTTATTAAATGTCTATTTTTGAATTTTGGCTCTTTTTCATAGTTTATAACTGAATATAATTTATAACATAGTAAACGAAAACCTGATTGATCAGTGAATGTTGGAGGTGCTGACTGTGGTGGTGGAGGTGGAGGTTCCATAGTCTCAGAGCGCATTTTGCTTTCACTTTGTGGCCTGCATAATGCTTCTCCTGTAAACAAATTATGTGAACATAAGTGTAAAAAGTCTAAAAATAACAAAACACATAATAAATGATGAGTATTCTAATTCTACATTAGAAACCAAGAAAAAAAAATGAAAAGTTGTATAAATGTTCGATTTCCTTTTAGAGTTCAGGGAGAACATTTAGAGAGTTAGGAGGAAATTTTAGTAAATAACGGGCGGAAGTGTCTTATCATATTCCGTTTTCGAACTAAAAAATTTTAAATTGTTTTCCAATATAATTTGATTTGCTTGTTTTCCGAGATCGGGTAATTTGCACTCCGACTACTTTACATCAGTCGGAAGGAGCTACGATGGACCACTCTTGAAATTTATCTCCCTCTACAATGCTCTAGAGTTCAGCTGGTGGGTAGCCTTCAGGAATGAAGTTGTGGTTATTCTATCGTCAGCATCAAGAGCGTGTGGATGATAATTAATCACAGGGAGTCACACCGCACTTGTTGAGTGAGTTCCGAGGGAGACTTGTCAGATTATCGTTGATTTTTTGATCAAGAAGGAAGTATATTTATTTTTTTGGTCACCATTATTTCTTGATACTACTTTTAAAGGGACTTATATATTAAAGCAAAAGTTGTATTCACCCACTAGTGAGAAATGCAAGAAGAACGGATACTGAAGGAGCTCCGTGTTTCTTCAGTCATCAAGAAATCAACGAGGCCAAGGGAGGACTAACCAACCCTTTCAGCTAAAAACAGTCCCTACTTCAAAATCCAAGTAGAACTGTCAAAGGAATTTGATATTAAGAGAGGTGTTAAACAGGGAGATCCTCTTTCGTCAGTTACATTCAATATGGTATTAGAAGTGGTCATGGAGATCGATCCGGACAAGGCCTGGAGGATGTGTCTACCACAGACTGACACAGCATATAGCGTTTGCAGATGACATTGTGATCACCTAAATAACTATCAGTGGAGCATTCGAGGAATGCGAAGTAGCAGCCTAATAGAACAGGACTGGAAATTAATATCGAAAAAACTAAATATATGAGGACCACCAAGGAAGAAGAAGGAAACAGGCATATCTAGGGGGCTGGTTATCGTTTCGAAAGAGTACAGAAGTTTAAGTATTTGGGCACGGTTATCACTGAAGATAATAAGATTAGAGAAGAAATTAAGGCAGGGATAACTGCTGGCAATCGATGCTGCTGGTCTCTACTGAAAATATTTCGAAACCGAAATATATCCAGAGCTCTCAAAATAAGAGTGTATCGTACTGTCGGAAATTACAGGGTTAGAAATAATAAAAGAGGTAGTTAATAAATACGGCGAATACTCTTTGAATGAAAGTTATTCTTTGTATGAAAACAACTTGTTTAATTTCGGCCTTCAAACCAAACGGATTTGTGGATCCAACCAATACACAGGATCATTCAGGGTTAAATGGCCAAACTGAAAATTTGAACTAAGGACCTCAAAACAATAAAAAAAATTTCTATGAAGGTATGTCCGCAAACGCTTTGTTTAGGAGATATTCACATCTAAAGATTTCATTGTTACGAATTATTTAGGCATAGTAAATAAATACAACTTATTTTATTTGTTCCAACTACTTTATTTATTAAATGTAAACCATTAACATTCATATTAAATGCTCAAAGTGATTTCCTTGAGCATTCAGACAGGCTCGGTATTTTTCTTCAACAGCAGCAGTGACCAAACTGAAAATATGAACTAAGGACCTTAAAACAAGAAGAAAATATTTCGTTCGAAGATATGTTTGCAAACGCTTTGTTTAGGAGATAAATTTAAATAGAATACTAATATGACCTTCTATCCCTAACTGTACATAAACTATGGACTTTCGGATTAATACTGTTTGGAATAGAACATCAATAACAAATAATAATAAGAATGGAACTATCAATAACATTGATCAGTTTGTTTGAGGCTTTCGCAGAGTACTCATTATGCCTTCCATTTATACTAATGCTGAATATGCCGATATGGTGTTTGTGTACGGTTTTTGCAATAGTAATGCAAAGGAAATAATTTTCAAAAAATATGTTAAACAAAACTAAGTCGTTCTACGACCTAAGGTAAAAAATTCTTAATTTTTGTTGTTAATACAGTACGAAATTATTAATTAAAATATTTATCTATACACATCCAAACTTGGTTATAAGACAAAAATTTAGCTTTAATTGACAGAAAATTCAGGACCTTCAATTAATACGAAAATTATATTTAAACATTAGAAAACATATTGAACTATTGCTTGGAAAAATTACTCTAAAAACTATTATCAGTTAACTTCACTATTTCAAAAAGTTGTTAATAATTAATCTTCAACTAATGACTTGTCTGTAGATTTTTCTGTTGTAGTCCCTGTTCGGGCGCCATAATATTTGTGACCAGGTTATGGGGTTTTCGGCCCAAGGTCCAAATTGTTTAAAATAAAAAAAGTCCAAATAAGTAGGTTGTATTCATAACAAAGTTTGTAACACAATCATTACATCAAGCGGTAACACCAACTACATAACCATGGCATTACACCAACGCTATAACCATAACAACAACGCTGAGCCGCAAATAAAATATAAGTTAAACAGTAAAATTTGGCAATTACTTGGCCATATAAACCACTGGTATGCACTCGCACGTAACGACAGCCCACAGTAGAGTGAGCTCACATATGTAGAGACACATGACGGACGAACTTAGCGACCAAAAAAAAGAAACTCGTTACAACTTCATTAGTACCCACCACGATGAGATTGCAAGCGCCCTGTCTAACCGTGAAATCAACTGGATTTTTAACCCTCCATTGGCCACCAATTTCGGTGGTCTTTGGGAGGCGGCCGTTATATCCAGCAAAATTCTGTTGTATCGCCTGTCCGCTAATATATTGTTCATTGTTTTCGCCCGTATCGAAGCGGTCCTCAATAGTCGACCTATTTGCACTCTATCCTCGGACACTAATGAGGCCTCTATGTATCTGAGCCCAGGTCATTTCCTCATAGGTGCTCCTCTTTTGTCTAGAGCAGCGATTCCTCTCTCGGAGGATCTTGTTTTAATCTCCCGGAGGAAAACTATTTCCAAACTGTATCAGTACTTCTGGCGAAGTTGGTCCAAGGAGTATCTAAACACTCTGACGCAGCTTTCTAAGTTTACCTCTCATTCCAAACCTCTGCTCTCATGGCCAATAGCTCGTATTTCCGAACTCAAGCATGGACAAGATAGTGTATCTCGCGTGACTATTCTTGAGACCTCACTGGCACTCAAACAAGACCAGTAATCAAGCTCATTCCGCTTTCGGAATGATTTTCTGTATTGTATTATCGAACGCCCAGTTGGGTTATTTTATTTATTTTACTTTCTCGATTTTCTTGTATATAGTTTTCTGCTAGTTTGCCCACCATTTGCCATTAATTAAGTTTTTTCTTTTAGTTATAAAATTGGACTGTCATCCTAATTTTGGTGGGCGGTATGTTCACGCCATTAGGCGTTCTTTTGTAAATAAATTATTGCAATACTTAAAAAATAAGTTAAAGTGTGAAATACATGTTGAAATAGCACACTATACCCCATCTAGTAGTTAGTGGTAGTAGCTAGCACCTCAATTAATAGACATAATCAGAACCAGAGCGCGCTATTCGGGTACTCTCGACACCTGTTGCCTTTTTAATCTCCTTCTTCTTCAGCGTGCAGCCACTCAAAATAGTCGCATGTGCTTATTGTTTCTGCCTTCAGCTTTCCAGCTAAAGTAGTCGCGAGTCTTTTTTTCTGCCTCCAGCTATCCAGCTATTCAGCTAAAGCATCTCCCTAGTCTAATTCATGCCCAAGTTATTTGCCATCCGTTCACATTTTTATATGTTTTACATCAGTTTAATGTCCGGTTCACATGAAAAAGAGTGTAGATTCGACAGGAGAATTTCCAAACTATCAGAACGAATCGAAGGGCGCTACGAACCTCTTTTGACCATTCAGGTGCGCTTCTCTGGCCAGACAGGTCTTATTGGCGAAGCTGCCGGAATTGCATCTTTGATGTGTAGATTTTATTATACTAGTTTAGATTTCTTCCTATTATTTCACTCTAATAGCGAACTCTTTTACAATTACAACAAAGAGTCTACACCTACGCTTCGTTTCAAGAAATTTAAAATTGAACTTACGAACTTTTTCTCAACATTTTTGGTCCTAGCGTGCCAGATAAATTTCTTAAAAATTGTTTCGAAAGAAAAGTACTCCGAAGAATTTTTAGCCAATTATCATCAAGTATCAGTAACATTAGAGGAGAATTGCGACGAAGAACAAAAAAAAAATTATGATTTTTTATAATGTTTTATTAATTGTTTAATTTTTAAATAATTTTATTTTTTAGAGAAAAGATTTGCCCTGGCCGGGATTCGAACCCGGGTCGTCTGTCTCTCCGTTACATCGCTCTTACCATTTGAGCTACCAGGGGATATGGGATCATGAAGAGAACGGATGTGTCCTGACTGTGAAGCGACCTCTCGTAGCTCAAATGGTAAGAAGAGGGCTGTCACGGAGAGACGGGCGATCCGGGTTCGAATCCCGGCCAGGGCAAATCTTTTCTCTTCAAAATAAAAATATTTAAAAAAAAATTATGACCAACTCAACGAAAAACATATCACTAAACTGATAAAATGAAATTGTCTTCGGTGGACAAGTTATGTCACCAGAATGGAAATAACTGCAACTCCAAGAATGCTGAGTGGGACGGAGACGTCGTGTGGTAGGTAGACGATAGATAGAGAAGGTAGTGATTGGTAAGACAAGAAAGCAGAAGCGAACTGCTGAATGACAACAGCCAGAGACTGAAGAACATGACGATTGGTGTTGGAGGTGGCCATGGCTCGCTTGCGTGTTTTAATGGCAACTTAATAATTTTTATACCTGCTGTTTGATTCCGAAGGAAGTTACTAATAGAGTGTGCACTGTAGATCTTCATTTTAGCATCAGTATATTTGATATAGAGTTAGCATCAGTATATGGTGTGTGTATTTGTACTCAAAAATCGGTGGGATCGTGGAACCCCGTTATCTGCACCCATCATTTTCCATATTGGGTGGATTATTTCCATTCGTTCTTTTTCTCGGCTTCTACCGGAGAATGCACCTACCCGGGGACATGTGTCAAGAGTGAGGCTAGAAAAATCAATTAGTAATATTCATAACTTTATTATTATTACTATTTTTTTTCTCACAGAGTTCTCTGGCACCAAATTCACATCCCGGAATTCAAGGAAGTTTAAATTTTTTACTGATTCAAGAATTTTCTTACAATTCTGCAGGCGTCCAACAGAACTGCCTATAGTGCCAATTTTATTTTTTTTAAATGGAGGTCAAGGTCTTCTGTAGCCTCCCTTGTGCTTTTCAACACGAGACCATTCGACGAAATGAAATTGGAGTTATTAGCACTCCAAATGATAAAGTGTTCATTGCGTTTGTATCACATGCGTTTATATGATTCATCAAATTTTTTATGGATCAACAAAATATCCGGACTGTTATATATTATCCTGTGGTCCGCGATTATTTGTTCATCCCAGTAAATTTTTATTTCATTATTTTCTAAAAGTTTTTTCGGCTGATAGCGATAGTACGGCACCACATCTCCGCCCAACAGTCCTAATAGCCTGCATATATTTTGGTGATATATTTTTGCCACATTGTTATGCCAAATCATAATACCGTCCCGTTATGCCGTAGACCGTCCCGGCCAGTGCTACCCACCCATTTGCCACATGCTGTATAAACTCGTGAGTTTTCAAGCAGAAGCGACATTTATCCGTCATCAGGTTTTCCTTAAGAATGTGTTTTATGTAGGCTCTTGTAGCAATTACCCGGTCCTGTATGACTACGGTAAACCCTTCAGTCTCTCCAAACAGATGCACTATATTTAACCATTAAACTGAGAGTTCAAAGTCAATCTCAGACTAATGCAGTTGATGGTAAAATCTACCATGCAGTTCCTTTTCCTAGCAAATCGTCTCATGGAGGATAGGGTCTTTCAGATTAAGGGCAGTGTAATTTCCGTCTGATTGCCTCATCATGCCGATTTTGATGTGCCGATGACGATCTACTTGCCATAAAGTACTCCTTCATGAATGTTACTTGATTTTTGCATGAATCTTCCATTGAAATTAGCCCACGGCCACCTTCTTTTCTGGGTAAATAGAGTCTAGCCACAGGTGCCATTGGTTGATGTACTTCACCATCTGTCATCATTACGTGCACCATGCGGTAAATTCCGGTCCATCTAGTTAGTAGTTTAGTTGTTGACCAATTTATTATGCCAAAACTATATTCTAACACTGGTATTGCCCGTGTATTTATAGCCTTAATTTTATTTTTTCCATTCAGCTGACTTTTAAGAATTAGCTACAGTCTTTTTTTAAACTTGGCATATATTTCACTAAGTACACCTTTCTTGGGTATTCTTATAGCTTGCTTGATGCCCAGGTATTTGTAAAATTCTTTCAACTGGTAACCAATGATTATGCTTTGGAGGATATGACTTAAGGTGCTAGAGTTAAACAAAACGACAGAGGACTTAGTGAATCTCCCTGGTACATTCCCCTACGAATTTTTATAGCCTCAGTTTCGTAACCTAAGCAGCCCCTTCTTACTTTTATTATAGTGCTCCACGACTCCATTAGGTTTCTCAAGAATTATTATTATTACTATATTTTTTATTATTATTAACTATTATTAGGTATAACCTTTGTGTTCTTTATGATGTGTTTTTATAGATTTGATGATGTCGGGTATCTATTTCTTTCAAAAGCTTCCCGTATTCCGTGCCCTTGGTTGTACCTTATTTCCCTCCCAGCCTTTTCCAGATGTCCACGAAGTCAAAGGGAGGAGCCACAGATAATATTTATATTACAAATATAGTTTAGTGTATCTAAATAATTGTTTTAGTCGATCGAAGGTATTATCTGGTCGGAACGGAAGTTCTATTAAAAAAATGTTTTTCCGGATGCTTTTCGAAGACTCGTGATAAGGTGACACCGGTGGTTTCATTAATAGACCTATTTTAAAGCACTGTAAATGTGATGATTTCGTTATCTGAATTGAAAAATAATCGGAATCAGTTGCGCAGATTGTCGCTTCGAGATTAAGTTTTAACTATTTGTTTGTTGTTGCTTAGAGGCGTAAAACCCTAGGGTCATCAACGCCTGTGAATTTTTGATTTTTATTGTTATTTATCTTTAAAAAAAATGCATCTACTGTAGGGACAATGGATGATCAAATATTGATTATATATTTACAGTTTGTAATGAATTTCACCACTTTGTCGATTTCAGATTTGCTGTATCCAAGTGCTTTTCTAACATCGGGTGGTATTTTGAGCTGATTTAGTATATTTTTATAGAAGCAGCATTCCCCCAATATATGCCTGATAGAAAGATTTTTATTACAGCTAGGGCATATCGGCACTTAAATATGACACCCTTGTAATGAGACGTCCCTGGCTAAATCGGAGCTAACTTTTAACTTTTCATTCGTTTCCTTATTAATATTCTCGAAAATAAAAATAATCCTGACTATTAGTATGAGAAAAATATTGTAATTTTGAGAAATGTGAATATTTCGCTAATCATTTCATGAAGAAATAAACGTGTTAACTAAGATTTCCAAGTATAGATAATGATAAATGTTTATCATTTATAAAACATTTATTTTTTGATGAAATGATCACCGAAATATAAACATTTGCCTCAAAGGTATTTTGAGTCTTGAGTACCTTACTATGAGAGATGAGTCCTGTCTAGGCTTCCCATTGCTTGCCTCATTGAAGTACTGCTTTATAACTGTGATGTTTGCCAAAAAAGGTAAATAGCAGTTGACCACGTTGAAACCGCGAAGCGGACGAAGATTTTCAGGAGGAGGATATTTAAAAACTTGTTGACCTTATTAATCTGAGGTCTTTAGGTTACAGGTGCTGCTACAATAGCATCAAAACACAGAATAGGATATTTGTCTGGTGTTCACCGTCATCTCCGGGATCGAACCATTTCTTCATAAAGATCTCTTTTTTCTATTATTATTTATGATTTGTTACTTGTCAATCGAACAGCTTTGTACTTCTTATCAGCCCTGGCGAGTTTATACTCTTCATGCCTAACCTTTCCAAAGGCTTAGTGTTTCATTTCGATCTACACCCATCTATTTTCAGAACATGTTGTTCACTTTTTCAATAACATGTTCACATCGATGAGAGAACATTTCCCTGCTTCTAGCAACTTCTATTTTCAAAGTTTTTGGATACTTGTGCTTTTACATGAGCATCAACATCAGCTCTCGTTAGCCCATCCTACTTCCTGAGCATACCCAGTTCCATCACAATATTTAAAAAATCTATTTATAAGGCCTTAGATTGTAATTACGGGAACATACTGTTTGAGGTCAGGTATCATTAATCTGTAAGCAAGTTAATTTGATTCTTTTCGTCATTGGAATAAATATATATAACATTCATTTTAATAAATTAATGTAATAAAAAGAAAATTATTCTCAAACCATTCATTCAAAATTTGAATAAATGATATTAAGTGATTCAAATAAAAAAGTAAGGTAAACTTAAGAGTATTAATAAATTCCATACCTTTATACAATTTCGCTGGTGGGAGAGCTAGCAAATAAAAAAAGAAGGATGAAGCGTGTTATTGTACACAACAGTGTATACAGGACTCATTAAAAATTTAAGAATTGCACTTTATGGTTTTCAAAGATTGTACAATGTCCATAAAAAAATAAATAAAACGCAGAGTATCTATAGAGTGAGGTAACTCTTCTGCCATTATATGTTAATATTCCTTCAAAGATACTTAAAAAACTCATCATAAAATGCAAGTCTCAATATTAAAAAATATTCATGATAAAGATGCAATATTTCCAAGTAGAAATCAAATCACTTAAAACGTTCTTTCTTAGCATAGACATTGTATTATTGAAATCCTCAACTAAAAAGAAAGGAATACAAGAAAACAATTTTAAACATTAAGTCTATCTGCAATGAACTGGCGGAATAATAGGTGGGCTAGACCCTTACCGAGCTATCTTGCATATTACTAAGTTTTTAGTGACTTATGATTGAATGATTGTATGTTTTTATGCAATAGTTTCACGAAACATGTAAACATTGAGATTTGATTTTGTTGTGAAACCGACGGATCACAATGGGATGGAAAACCAACCTTTTATGCATAACATCCATACCTACACACAATGGAAAGATTTTTCGAATACCACCCGAACTCCAACCTGTAAATCACAGTCTGGCCAGAGACGGCATCGAGTCATCATCTCCCTAGACACATCTTTTCTTTTTTTTTCTTTCTCTTATTTTAACTCATATTTAACTAATAGTTTATTTTTCCTATCACTTTATTTGGGAATATCTTAACTGGTTTTAAGTAAGCGATCAATTTAACGTAAGGACTAAGAGTTTACAGGCGTGCTACGATCGGCAGTTAATCCCCGAGAACCAGAGGATAATATTTATTTATTTCCTATTTAATTATTATTATTATATTTATTTACTTTATTATTATTATTTATCCAATTATTATTATTACTATTATTTAAGTATTATCTTTAGTTATAGTTTTATTATTTTTTTAAGCGGGTTTTTTCCACGTTTTTTCTGCTATCGTAAAACTTATTTATAGAAGATAACTTTAATAAATTAAAATCACTGTTCTTTAAACATGTAAAGGAATTCCGGAACATCTATTTACACTTATGCAGCTTGTATACGTAAAACTGCAAAAAATGTTGTTTTGTTTTTTATAAAAAAAAAAAGAAGAGGATAATAGACCTTCAGCATCTGTCAATAACATAAACCCTTCTCTCATGAGTCGCTACATTAAATTTTATTTTATATCAATAATAAAAATTCTTAATGGCACAGTGCTCAATTTGTAAATCCAACATCAGCAGAGAGGACAAACATAATTTAATATGCAGTAAATGTCACCTAGTTTATCACGACAGGTGCTGCAATGTGGAAGATAAAGAAGTAGAGGTCGCTGCCATAATTGCGACATAACGAAAAAATCCGGCCTCACTAAAAAAAAAAAAATAAAAATAAAAAAATAGTGCGATCAGAAGCCCAGATCATAAAGAAGCGAACCCGTCCGCTAGTGATTACTCGGTAAACAAATTGAATATGAATTCGATCAGAAAATTAATTAGGGTTTACCCTTGAAAACATCCATGGAGAAATATGAGCTCAGCTTCGAGAAAAATGACAGGATTTCGAAATTCAAGCAATGAAACCTAAAGTATTAAATAATAAGCAAAATGACTAACAAATGAAAAATAAATGTTTGTTTTGAAGAGAAAAGATTTGTCTTGATCGGGATTCGAAACCGGGTCGTCTGTATCTCTGGTGCAGTACACGGGGAAGAATGTTCATGAACATTACTTTAATTAGGATCTTGTTGACTTACGTCAATACATTATTTATAATTTATTTTTATTAATTGTTATTTTAATGGTGAACACTGTCTTGGATGACAAGAATCATTCAAGAGAAGGCAGTGATCACCTTTATAATTACAACAAATTATACAAATAAAATGAAAAATAATAATAGTTCATACCTTATAAAGGAGTCGAGGGTGGAAAGTGAAATAAAAACAATCCTAAGGTTATGTGATGGAGGGGGTTGAACTTCATTAAAAAAAAACAAGAAGAAGTGAGTGAGAAAAATTGTTAAACTGAAAACTAAAAATAAAAAACTCAAGTACTGGCACATCGTCCCACATGGATCTTGTGGTACCTATCTTCCAGAATTTCCCACCCTACCCATCAAGGGAATGAAATAAAAAAATTGGTTGTAATCCTAGTGTATAAAAAAGGATAAAGGGGTAGTGCTTTAAAAAATTAAAAACATTAACTAAAGGCAGGAAGAAGGGTTGGGTGAGAAAAGTGAACGGTTAAGAATAAATGTAATAAAACAGGTCAAAATGGAAAGAATATTGTTAAATCATTTTGATAAACATTATGATATTTTTTTCGGTCATAGAAAAGCAATTTTTACCAAAATTTTGAGGTTTTCCGTATTAGGTTCTTAGTGTATATGAATCTATTCTTAGTGTATCTAAACAGATTAGGATTCTTCAAGATTGAAAGAATGGTCTAGTATCAGGAAGATTTGGAAGAAAGCAAGCGGGTTAGGTTATGGGAAGTAATAGACTATCACTGCCATGATATTCGTCAATTAAGATGATTTTTCATTTCATCTATATAGGATGAATTACAATTGGGAGCAGCTAAGGGGATACAGTAAACTATGTTTGAAAATATGTTGGTTGGGATAGGATCTTTTAAGTTAGTGAACAGGCGGAAGAGTTTGTTATGCTATTATAGACCAAGGCGTAGATTGGGTAAAGTAGGTTGTAGAAATTGTCAGAGAGAATGGGAATATATGGAAATATAAATAATAAGACTACTAATATTATTATACTAATATTATTTCAATTAAACTCCATTGGTATTTTGTACTGAGCAGCCCATCGCATATTTTTATTAAGAAAGATATAATGTTTCTTTATATGTTTCTATGCAGAGAAATACATTTTGTTTTAAAATAAAATTTCACTTGTCCTGAACGCTAAGACGAGACATCACGTGATGTTGAAGGTTGGTCTGAAAGAGTGCCTCTCAGAAACCTCTTTATTGAGTCACTTCTGACGTATTCTCTTGTGCAAGAATTATGAACAACACCATTTGTCTTATTCCTGAAACCTCCCTCTTTTCCATTTTTCCTTAACACGCTTGCCTTCACTAAACCAATTATCCCTTTTTTACCGACGTTACACAAATCAACTTCACTCGTACAAATAAACACTTCTCAGCCATAGTCACATACACACGGGAAATGAATAATCTTATTCTATGTTTCTACTATTAAATATATTTTGAATATGTAGGTTGATATTTGGGATGCCTAAGTCTCATTTAGGATGATTACTCAATTATTATTTATATGCCTTAATCTTAATTGGGTTCCTTTCCAGAGGTCTGTTCTTGTGTTTACCAATTTACACATCTATTATACCTTCAATATATTATTTATATATAAATCGTGTATCTGGGGTATGTAAGCACCAAAAGAATTACAATAAGGATAGCTTATTTACTCATTTTTAAACAAGATTAATTATCAGATGTTGATATATAAAGAGGATTGCCTTAAAATACCTTACAGGAAATAAATTAAACTTAACTGTGAACAGGGGTAGATTGGGTTATACGTCGGTCTTCGCCTGGCCGCGTCCGGGTCTTCTGCTTACTCGCTCCTAGGGGGTTCCAGAGTGCTCATTGCTTCTCCGAGTCTTTCTCGAGGGTGCCTTTCTCAGTGGAGTTTGCTTGCCTCCCCTTTTCTTCTTTCTCCCAGCCATCTTGCCGTGGCTTTCCCGACAGTTTCAAAAGTAGGGTGTGTAAGGTCCATTAGCCTTCGAGAAAATATTTTACAACCTGTACAGTGGTTCTTTTGAAGTGCCAAGAGGCGGGTGCTGCCCTTGTACCTGCTTTAACACTTATCTTTAAGAAAAGTTTTATTGCATTTTATGGCGTCCATTAGCAATAGTAAAAATATTTAAATTATTTATAACCAAAATCTCTAATATTATATTATTATTTACAAACAGTTGACTATTCTTAATTATAGACAATTTACAAATCGTTCTGTCATTTAAAAAATAATCAACTACTCCTTCAAGTGATATCTTAAGTCCAGAAACATTCCTTTTCGTTAAGCAATATTCCATCCGGCGGTAATATTGCTTTTTCTTTACCTTACCCCTAAGATAATTTCGGACGTCAGCTGTCCCAAACAAAACATTGTGTGCTACCATATCGTTCTTTATATTTAACTCACTCATTTTTAAAATTTTTATACTTATTTTCTGTATATTTTTTATACCATGATTATTGGAGTTCCATTTTTTCTGATAAAAATTGCAGCGTAAACTAGTTGCAGCTAATTGTTTTAGTTGTGGTAAAACCACAAAATGAGGTATAATCGACCCACGTCTTGCACTTTTACCTTTCTTCTTTGATTTTTTTCTTGATTCTTAGCTGGTGGTGGTGACTTAAACTTTAAAAAATCTGTGTTAAAAGATTCCCTGTGCTTATAAGCCGTCAGTGCTATATTTTCATCTGGTTTAACTGTTTATCGTATCATGTAGAGACAAATATTCCTTAAAGGATTGTTTAAATGTAATGTTATCATACGAATTTATATCTGCGATCATTTCAACATTATTTCTAGATTTAGGACTGTCCTCTAGCAAAAAAGTGTATAGAACCTTTTTTAAAAAGAATTTTATATAGATTAATTTAATATGAGAACATTTTTTCACTAGAGGCAGTATTTTTCGAATTATTAACAAAAAACTGAAAAAAGCCCCCACCCTTAGCTTCACCCCCCCCTCAGTACTTTTAGTATGTTGGATTTCAGGACACCTTTCCCAACAAGTATGCCAAAATTGGCTTCTACATGAATTATTTTCGCCATTTGGCATTTTTTTGTCTTCGTTGCCTGGACTAAAATAAGCGTAAAATAAGGCAGATAAACAATGAGGAGGGGCAGGAGGGGAAGTGGCGGAGAAAGTGAAATGTAGAAGGCGTTGGTTATCACTTACGTCATAAAAATGGCCGCTATCAAAGGGAGACCTCAACAAAACAAATACCTTATATTATGACCAAATTACAGAAAATCATTATAAATTGTAGCCTATGTGTTATTCTGATGTATAACCTATATTACTGTAAAGTTTCATCCAAATCCGTTCAGTAGTTTTTGCGTAAAAGTTATATATATATATATATATATATATATATATATATATATATATATATATATATATATATTTATAATAATGCAATTGGGAAAAACCACAATGAGGCTTTGCAACTGTAAAATCAGTTGTATGTTGAACGTCTTGGTGATGGGGTGCTGTCTCATGTTTGGATCCTGTTTGGGCTGTTGATCGTTGGGATATATTGCACCTTTTTCTCCGAGATGTGATTCACGTAACCTTTTTTGTTTTTGTGTCTTGATAATGCCTGAATAGGCGAAACGTCGACCGGTAAGTGGGTGTAGTACTGAAAAAATTTTGAAACATAAGGCTTTGCATTGTGGTTTTTCCCAATTGCATTATAATAAATAATAGTGTTTCTTTTTGAGTTTTTGGCTCTATTTTATATATATGTATAAGTTAGCTGTAGGTATAGATAATACAATTTAGTTTCATATTTTCATTTATTTGTTGTTTTGTTCGAGAGATTATTAATATTAGTTGAAAAAGCTGTTATAAAAAATATACGCGTATAATCAGTCTCTCATAAGTTACTAAATTGCCCACGCAAGCTATCCGATTACCTTCATGGTGAAGATAAAAGAACGGTTGAAGCTGGAGCATCAACTGGCTCAGGCAGAGGAAGAGCTAACGAAGTTGGTGTCCCAGCTGTCTAAAGCTGAGAATACGACTAGAGCTGCTGAAGATAGGGATTGACACCTTCGCGTTCATTCACGAGGTAATTAGCCAATTGGAATCTTTTACTGGAATAGTAGGGGACCTCGAGCATTTTATAAAGGGTGATTACCAAATTAAAATCCTCATCATGTTCCGGAAACACTGTTAGAGGCCGAAATAATACTTTTAAAAGCATCCCTGGTAGTTCGTATCTCAAGACGTGTTGTAAATGTTATGAAAGGGTGATAAGACACACTCCTGAATCACAATTGAGGGGAGTATGAAGAAGATGTAAACTAGAGGAAGATAGATACTAGATGCGTACTCCGGAGGAATACGCATTTTTTTTACTTTGGGAGCGACCAATCATAGGTCGAATTCGCCGATAAACTCCTCGCTCTAAATAATAAATTAATGGAGAAAATGATCGAAAACTTTCGCCGAGCCGAGGGAGCTCAGAGAATGAATCTCTTGAAAGGATTTTTTAAGGTACGGCTAAATCACTATTTAGAATACTCAGACTCACTTCCAAGAGACCGAGACTTAATAGATTGTGCGCACGACGAATGGGAAGAAGTAAAATCATCGAGAAGAAGACACCTAAGTCCACCTTGAATGAACGCTAATAACAGGAGTGTTGACATTGAAAAATGACCAAGCAGAAGCCCAAATTAGAGAAAGTGGAAACCAGAGCTACACTGTTACGATTGTAACCGAACCGGCCATAAAGCAGCCCCATAAAAACTCACAAAATTCTACATATGCGGTAGGTGAAGACATCGCCATCGACATGGGAATGCCCGAGACGCAGTTCGAGAACAAAGAGAAGGAAACCACAATGGAACACAACACAACGATGGAAGTGAACAACCAGGAACGAAGCCTCAGGCGGACCAACAGGAGGAGCGGAGAGCGTTGCACCAGCGGGGAATCTTCGGAGTAAGAGAGCGCACATTCTGAAGAGCGTTGGGAATCCATGGGTTGATCGGCGAAACTCTCAATCTGAGATTGAGGGGACGGAAGTAGGTGTGGCAACCTCGCCAAGCTCGCCTGTAGTGAGGTTAGAAATGTTGGAGTAAAGTTTTAATCGACTCGGGAAGCATAATCCCGTTAATTAGCAAAAGGGGTGCGGATAAATTGGGTATATTGGTCGAGCTCAGAAAGTGCAAAATGTTAAACCATTTGGGAAACGTTATTCAACCTCAACGAATTAACGAGGTGCGACTCGTGTATAAAATGCTGATATTCGACAAACTAATGCCGGGTTACGACTTAATTATCGGTCGCGATATTTTACAGAGACCGAGGATAGGTATGAGAATCAACCACGAAACATGGTGCTATACTATAGAATAGGGGAATGGCTGTACAGAACCATGACGGAGAGGAATAACGAAGGTTTTGACATAGGAGCTATAGGGTACAGGAAAGAAAGCGTAATGTAATTAGTCGAAAATAATAACGATTTGTTCTACCAGGAAAACGAATTCTTCCCGACCACAGGGAGAACCCTACGTAGGATCAACCTCATATAATAAATGTATCATGTATATATAGAATAACAACAATATTTATATAACCAATATAATGTAATTTTACACAATTTGGAAAAAATATCATTATGTGGCATTGATATTAAGGAAAAATTTAAAGCATTGATTGATTTGAAAATTTTTCAATGTAAATAAGATTGTACTCTATTAAACATAGGGTACAAAAAGCAATGTTTAGCATACATTCTACCTTATAATATATTATGATTATATTATTATCTTTACTTTTTGTTATCTTTAATGATTAACATTAAATAAGTTATAGTTGATCACATTAATAATGAAGAATAAGATGGTGGCATTCATAAAGAATTCACAGAATAAGCCCAAAATAATATGAAAATGATTTAGTAGTGTAAAAAGTAAATATAAAAACAGCACTGTTATAAACAAAGAAAATAATAAAACAAAAATAATGTTGAATAATAAAAATAATGAAAATTTAATTTTAAATTAATAAAATATCACTCAAATAAAATAGAAAAATCACATAAATGTTAAATAGTAAAAATAATAATTTATACAGTAATGAGTACACAAAAATACAGTGATGAGTACTAAAAAATGACTAAAGTCACATCAGGAAATAGAAAATTTAATTAATGTAAAAGAACAAACCATATAGCTAAAGAATAAGAAAACAATTGGTAGCAAAGAATATAAATAAGGATAAAAGTAACAAAAATGAAATACATTAAATGAAAATAAATGAGGAATAATACGAAGCAAAGCATAGACTGGGGTAAATACTGTTTCTATATCTGCAAATATTTTCTTGATGATTGTGAATAGTAATCAAAATAAGAAAACTGTTCAATATATAATATACTTTATAGAAGAAAAAAATGCTAAATATAATGTAGACAATCAACACAATATGATCTGGCATTTTATAAGGTAGGAGCATTTAATATTGAAAACCTTACATAAATGTTAAGAACGTGGAAAAATTAAAAATGCTTTCTACCCTGAGGATGCCTGAGTGGGCGAAATATTGGACAGATAATTTGAATTTCGTTTTAGTTTGGAGACTTAAGAGCTTTTCGTTGGAAATTTTCCACGGTCTTAAAAAGTAGAAGAATTCACTTAAAAAAAATAAATTGTTTTAAAAAGTTCTCTGATGCCTCTACTAAATTTTCAAAACTGCTTTAATATTGAATAAGGTGTAAATTGTTGTATGTTAGTATGAATTAAAAAACATTTATTAACGGTAAATTGAACAGCTTGAACATATTACTATAATATACTTGATCAGCAGTGTTTCGATTTATTTACTTACCTTCAGAAACATTTTGAGTGACAGTAAATGTTTTGCCTGTATCTAGTGGTACTGTCCAATTAACAGGTTCGGGAGATCTCATTAAAACTTGTTCAGGTGATTTAACCCTTGTAGGCTCAGGTGGTGACTTGACAAGAGGCTCTGGTATTTCAGCCTCACTGGTTTCAACTTCATCTCCAGGCTTATCCTCTAAAATAATAAATGGTAGCAGTAAAATGATCTATTTACCACACCAAATAGTTTTGATTAACAAGATCAATTTTTATTCACTTTTCAATAATTCTTTAATCATAATAAATTTACACACACACACACACACACACACACACACACACACACACACACACACACGCACGCACGCACGCACACCTACATAAGCACGCGCGCACATACACACAAAAACTCACTCACTCACACACACATACGCACAAACTCACACACACACACACACACACACACACAGATATATATATATATATATATATATATATATATATATATATATACATACACTTATGTGTTTGTGTGTGGAATATACATATACATACATACAAAAACATAAACATTAAAATCAACTCTATGTTAAACACTTTATTTTAATCAATCAGCTATTCTGACAGAATAATTTTTTTTTAATAGAAAAAACAACCTGAATTAGTATTTAGGTAACAGCCTCGGCATGACATTCATCATTATCCTTTTTTTCATGTCCATTTCATTAACTTAAACTAAATTAAAATATAGGGTAATCATGATATAATTATAAGTAATGGTAATGGTAAGAGAAACTATTTTGGGGCCATTTGGTCCATTTCTTTGGAATTTCTAAGGATCACTGATATATTAAATCAATACCCACACCATTTCAAACAGGGCACAAAGAGAACCTCACATATTATATATCCTATTTGTAATTTGTACATCATTTCTGTGTACAAATGATTATGAATAATTTGTTTAGTTAACCGATGGCTTCACTTAAGTGATAATAAAGTAAGAAATTCAAATATGATCTGAATATGTTTATTTCTTATTGTTAATATTTGTGTAATTTTTATATTGTGTATATATTTAATTTTAATTTCTCTTAGATGTAGCCACGTTATCACAAGTCCATGTACATAGTCCTTTTTGGAGCTACATATTTTAAGCCATTAAAGTAGATTTGCATTTATTTTACATTGAGAGTTTATATCCACTCATATATGCTTCTATCCACTCAACACCAAACAATAAATATTTGCTAACTAATTGCTAAGTTATTTTCAATTCTCTCAGTGGGCCTTTGATTAGAATTAGATGTTTTATTATTTATTATTCTTATATTAACATACCCACAGAGATGAATTAATTGAGATCTAAATTAAAGACAGATTACTATAGGCTCCACTACAGACTATAGATCCCAGCAACAGACCAACATCTGCTTTAGATGTTATGCAGAAGTAACCATTGTCATTCACTCCAACCAATTTCCTCTAATATCTGGAAGGGAACTCATTTATGATCCATACTTACTGGAAAGAGAATGAATGGCCTTTGAGTTCGGTTTGACTCTAATCCCTCCTGACTTATTCTTGAGGTTGACACCTTTATTCGAACCTGTTTTTTGAATAGTTCGAGAGGGGGCAGTATCTAGTGTAGCTGAAGAAAAAAAGAAGAGAATGAAGCGCTGCTAACACTTTAGAAATGTTAAAATTCAATAACTTAGAGCATTTTCTCAGCTGACCAGACTGAAATAATAGTAAAAGTAATATTTCTCTATATCTGTATAAATAGCGACATATGTACATTATTTTAAATGGTTTTACTCAAATGTAGATTTTCATATTAAATTATATTTCTTGTATAAAATTTAATAAGTAATTAATAACATACTGGATCACAATTAGAATTGTGAATGTTTGAATTAGGGATAGAAATGAATAGAGAAACCTGAAATCACATCTGAAGATGATTAGACAAATGATTAAAGAAATATCTAATGACCAGTTTAAACTAACAAGCTGTAAAGTATTTCAGAATACAGTAAATATGAATTATAATGAACTGTCATAACTTCAAAAGGCAATAAATGTACTTGTATTTACCCAATTATAATATTATTGAACCTCTAAGACAAATAATTGGTAATATATACCCAAAACATATACCGATAAAAAGGAATGATGTCAGTAATGTTTATTTTCATTGATTAGATATTTTTTTTCTCTATTTAAATCTACTATAAAAAAGCAATAGGCATACATAGAGATGGGTAATTCAGGTAATAACACTGGCAAAAAAAAATAATAATAAGATAAACTTTGGAAAAATTAAAATTTTCTAAAACTAGCAAAATAAATTAGGGGAAAGCTTTTTGGAGAAAACAAATGTAAATTAGAAACATAAAATCGTATTTTTTAATAGATATCTAATAATAAAAAATATAAGTAAAGGAGCATTAAAGAATGAGAATTAAAAATGCTAAACAATGGTCAAAGCACCTATAAAAGGAGGAAATAGTTCATGAGAACTTTAATTAATTTTTTTTGGAAATATAATACTTTAATGAATGGTCAGCTGATAAACAAACACTCTGTGTAATAACTAGTTTACCACTAACATCCTTAATGGATTTTCTAACCACTGGGTAAATAAAATGATTTAAAATTCATTTAATATAGTTCTCTGGATTTATTTTTTAAATGTATAACTGCATTAAATAATTCTGTGCATTTATTAATTGTTTTCCATTGTTCATTTTTAAATAAAAATTAACTCAAATATCAATCTACATATTTTTTTTCATCAAAGTTTAAACAAATTATTAAATTTGCAATTATTGTAATTTTGAAAATTTATTAAATTATTAAAGATGTTGAATTGATAATCAATGATAAGATGGTAGTGGTCATGAGGGTTATAAACAACAAGATGCAAATAAGGTGAAAATATTCTACGAGTATACAAATACAGTATAAAAAACAAAACAATTTTCTTAACAGAAAAAATGTGAAAAGTGTAAATAAAAATATTAATAATTATGAGTTATAAATGTTAAACTGATAAAAAATTATACTGATAAAATAATAATTGATAACAACTAAAAATGATAATGGTAAAAGATAAATAAAAATTTAATGAAAAAAGAACAATAAAAGAGAAAATCTAGGTACTAATAGCATGACAAAAAATTATAAATATATATGATACAATGTAGAAGGTTAAAACAAAAATGAACCAAGAGAGAAAAAGAAGGAACACATAATTGGTGGCAAAGAATAAAAATAGAGATAAAAGTAAAATGCAACAAGGAGTTGAATGAGCAATTATATCAAGTAAAAAATATGGTTTAACAATATTATAAAAATTAAAAAAGAAAAAGAATATTTTTTAAAATCTTTTAATTCGGTTATACTGATTTGATTCCTCTAGTATGCATAATATAATAATATACATACTATACATACCATATATATATATATATTTTTTTTTTTTTTTTTTCCTTTTCAAATATATTTTAAAATGGCCACCAATAATACCAGTTATTTCCCACTCCTTTCCATCTATTCCGCTACTTTCTTATCTTTTAAACATAGTCTTCAGTCTCCATTTGAGTCGTAAAATTACCATATTTACAATCTTAACACTTTATTAATTATATCTCTTAGTTTATCTGTTTCATATCCCTGTTTTATTATGTCGATGATATTGATGTTACTGTCTTCTATAGTGTTTAACATTATTGCTAATTTCTTCTATATATTTTTAATTTATTTGATGTCTTTGTTTTTTATGTGTGTATAAAACCCACTCAGCTTCAACTATATATAGTACACACACACACACACACACACACACACACACACACACACACATATATATATATATATATATATATATATATATATATATATATATATATATATATATATATATATATATATAAACAGGGTGTTTCAGGGTTAAATGGCTAAACTAAAAATTTGAACTAAGGACCTCAAAACAAAAAAAAAATTTCCTATGAAGGTATGTCCGCAAACGCTTTGTTTAGGAGATATTCACATCTAAAGATTTCATTGTTCCGAATTATTTAGGCATAGTAAATAAATAAAACTTATTTTATTTGTTCCAACTACTTTATTTAAAATTAAAATTCATATTAAATGTTCAAAGTGATTTCCTTGAGTATTCAGACAGGCTCGGCATCTTTCTTCAACAGCAGGAATGATCAAACTGAAAATATGAACTGAGGACCTTAAAACAAAAAAAAAATATTTCGTACGAAGGTATGTTTTCAAACGCTTTGTTTAGGAGATAAATTTAAATAGAATACTAATCTGACCTTGTCTCCCTAACTGTACATGAACTATGGACTTTAGGATTAATACTGTTTGGAATAGAACATCAATAACAAATAATAATAAGAATAGAACTATCAATAACATTTATCAGTTTGTTTGAGGCTTTCGCAGGGTACTCATTATGCCTTCCATTTATACAAATGCTGAATATGCCAATATTGTGTTTGTGTACGGTTTTTGCAATGGTCATGCCAATGCTGCCCGTCCTGAATATTCCATGCGATTTCCAAATTGAAGATTACCTGGTAAGTAAGTAAGTACCTTTAACGCTACGTTTCAACGAAACTGGTACATTTGCTGTCTTACCACATGCCGATGGTATTTTAGCCCCTCAACGAAATGAAGAAAGGAGTGCGATCGTATTACAATATTTTGATGATAAGCCATCTGCAAGTGTACCAAGAGCTGGAGCAAAATTAAATGTTACGCCAACTACAGTATGGAGAACTCTCATTGCAGATGAACGTCATCCATATCATTATCAACGAGTACAAATTTATTACCGCAAGATTTACGGCAAAGAAGAAATTTTTCAGATTGGTATTTAAATCGAGCTGATCACAATCCACAATTTTCAGGAGAAATTTTATGGGCAGATGAAGCTACCTTCACAAGAAGAGGTATCTTCAATCAGAAAAATGTCTGGTTGCATATAAATCCCCATGCAATTCGTCAGCATCATTTTCAGCACGAGTTTCTGTGCAATGTGTGGTTCGGGATAATAGACAATATTTTAATAGGCCCACATTTCTTACCAACTCGACTAAATGCGGGCACATTTTTGGAGTTTCTTAATAATCATTACCACGATTTAGTTGAAGATATTCCACTACAACTGAGAAGGAACATGTGGTTTCAATTAGATGGTTGTCCTGCACATTACGGAAAAGTTATACGACAATGGCTAAATGCTAATTATCCTAATCAATGTATTGGCCGTGCGGGACCAGTGGCTTTGCCTGCTCGCTCTCCAGACCTGACACCACTGGATTATGATATGCCACTGTATTTTTTAGTTTGGGGTGACATTAAACAAAAAGTCTATGCAAGGCCAGTGAATGACCTTAATTCATTACGAAGAAGGATAATTGAGTCTTCTGAAACAATAACCCATATCCAGTGGCGTTCTGCTACTGCTGCTGTTGAAGAAAGATGCCGAGCCTGTCTGAATGCTCAAAGAAATCACTTTGAACATTTAATACGAATTTTAACGGTTTAAATTTAATAAATAAAGTAGTTGAAACAAATAAAATAAGTTTTATTTATTTACTATGCCTAAATAATTCGTAACAATGAAATCTTTAGATGTGAATATCTCCTAAACAAAGCATTTGCGGACATACCTTCATAGGAAATTTTATTGTTGTTTTGAGGTCCTTAATTCAAATTTTCAGTTTGGCCACTTAACCCTGAATATGTATATAAAAGCTTATAGTCATTTTGTATGTACGCAGTACTATTGTAATTATTGTTTTTTTTAATTATCTATCATTTATGTATTTTTTCTCAACCTACGATAGTCTCATCTCTTTCCAATTTGAATTTTACAGCTATGGGTCTGCTACGTTAGTTGAAATATTGTTTTGTTTTTTAAAAAAACATATGATTTATATATATATATATATATATATATATATATATATATATATATATATATATATATTAGGGTGGCCCAAAATTCAAAAGACATGACCAATTCTGAAGTTATTAATCCTCATATCAGTGAAGTGGTTAAAAATGTCATAAAAGCTCATCTTTGGTATCTCTCGGATGAGTTAGTTGGCTTAAGTTTATTCTTAGAAAATGTATCAAATGAGGAAAAGGTGAAAATTGTTCAAAAGATGGGGTGTGAGCCTACTGACCGAAAGTTAAGAGGAGATTCGCAACTTTTAACTGACCAAGCCATTTTGGCTGATTTTGCCAATAAAAGATCATTGCAGCTGTTTTTAAGGCTTGAACAAGTTGACAAGTTGAAAATTAATACCGTTTTTTTGACCACACATCCAAATGTATGGAATAGCAATGAATATTACATTAGTGGTAAACAAATCACAAGAAACCTGAATGTTGTTAATGATATAACTGAGCGCGGTGTTAAACTGTTTGAAGAGTTCAATAAGATTCTGATAAATGATGAAGAAGAGAAACAGCTGCTCCTACAAGTCGTTAAAGCGAACAGAAAGTGGGTTCCGACCAAAACGACAAAAAAAAACAGTTGTTGAAAGTTTCAAGCCGTCAAACTTGAAAGGATTGAACCACGTTTATTTACCCCAATCACTACTTTCTCAAGATTTTTGTATTATTCTTCAATATGAATGTACTATGAATAAACTAATTTACTACTCCCCAGGTAGTTGTACTTAATTTAAAACAACCCTCGAAATTCAAGAATTTTTCACATTTATTCCTAATATTACTTGCCTTTGAGCACTGTCTTCCAATTGGAATATTACCTTCAAATTTGGACTGAATAAAAAATTAGCAGGTGCCCAGATATGTGAACTAGTTTTGAAATTTTGAGTGTATATTATGGGCCACCCTATATATATAATAATATATACTATATATATATATATATATATATATATATATATATATATATATATATATATATATATATATATATAAATCATATGTTTACTCAATATAGTTACAACCATCCATGGTGGAACTTCCTATGACTCCACCCATTTAATTACTCTGTTACTGCTCGTATCTTTATGAATTCAATGGTGTTCATATATCTTACTCCTTTTTCTTTGAATAGGATATTTATATCAATGTTTCCTTTTATAATAATCACTAACTGCAGTACACGGTTTCACAAACCTTAAATCAGAGTCACGCTCAGAAATGCAAAACAATTTTATCATCAATTACAATCCATTTTTCTATCTGATTTGTTATATGAATTTTTAAGATTCAAAATAACGATACATTAATAGATTATTTCTATTGTCTATGTGATATAAACACCACAACTTTTTAGTGCTAAAAAAAAAAAAAAAACCTGTACTATTACAACCCATGAAGGGTCTTGGGTTCTGTACATGGTAGAGACTGTATTATTTCTAGGATAACGGTTAAGCATTAAGATGATCGGCCCTATATCACGCTTAAACACTAGGTTTTCCCTGGATCAAGGGTACCCATTTTATTCAGAAATGGGTGAGCCAAGGATAGTCTCCATATCCCACAGGGTCCATCCCTGTTTTATTTTTTATTTATTGATAGTTTCCCTAAAGTTGAGGGTTTCTCCAACCAAATTGTAGGTTAACATTTTTTTTTCAGGTCTTCCTCCATTTTCTTCATTAAGGCCATATCCTGCCTTGTCTTCCTGGACTTGGTTTATCCATGAATTTCTTGGCCAGCCTCTTCTTCTTCCTTCAGGGCACCAGTGCATGGTCATTTTGGGTATTCTACTACTCTCCATCGTCAGTAGATGTCCAAACCCCTCTAAACGCTTTATTGTAATTTTTCCGATAGTGATATTGTTAGAATCCATTATCTCTCGGACTACTAAATAGTGTACCCTATTCCTAGAAATTCCAGCTACCCTTCTCCAGAAATTTAATTCCCTTTCCTAATTTTAACGTTTCACAGACATATAACATTATAGCCGTTATAATAGCATGGAAAACCTTTTTCTTTTTTTTTTAGTTTTTAGGGTGGTATAACTCCACAGTTCAGAATTGAGCATGCCAATAACTTTTCTTCATTCTCTGGTTCTTCGGGCTATATCCCCTTCAGATGTTCCATCTTTTTGAAGGACAGATTCTAACTATTTAAAATTGGTTAGATTTTTAATCTGTAGACCGTTCAACTCCAATGGTCTCCCTTCTCCGTTTTAAAAAATTCAGTCTTTTCAAAGATCATTTTCATTGCCCACCTATTAGATTCTTCCATTAGTTTCGCACACATACATTCTGCGTCATCTTTCTTTAGGCTATTATGACTTGGTCATCTGCAAATAATAGGTGGTGAAGGTACTACATTTCCTTGACCATTCACTTGTAGCACCTTGAATAAATATTTTGAATAGGGTAGGTGACATCTTACAAGAGCATCCTTGAAAGAGTCCTTTAGAACTTGGAAATTTACTGGATACTTTGTATCCAACTTTTATTTGACATATGCTATTATGGTAGATATGTTTGGTAGCACAGATTACGTTATTTATGTTTGCTTTTCGCATGCACTCCCAAAGAAGATTACGAGGAACACTGACATAGGCCTTTTGAAGATCGATTAATACTAGGCTAAGCTGTTTCTGTTGGCTTTCAAAATCTTCTAAAATCTGCCTCAAAGTAAATATATGATCAATACAAGACTTTCTCACAATAAAACCACATTGTTCTTCTGGAGTTGTAAATTGTTTCTCGATTTTTTTATTCAGTACCCCTCACGATGGGAGTACTTAAGAAATTCCATATTGATTCTACCCGGTCCAGGGGACTTTTTGTTTTTACCTTCCTTGAGGATATATAATAGCTTGCCCAGTTTTCTATTGGTATTAGCTGTATATTGGCTTTATGTTTGCCTTGGTGACTCATACTCTTAAGAACGTTCCATGCTTTAGCAGATCTATTGTAGCCCAGCTGACAAGTAATCTTAGAGCACTGAACTTCCCACATTTGGTTTTTCGCTTTTCGGACCGGGTTTTTAATTTTTCATCTTTCTTCCACATATTCTTCTATTCACGTCTGATTTGGAGCTTAACCACATATGATAGGCCTTCTTTTCTCATTTATTGCAATTTTCAATTCCTCCGATGTCCAGTTTGTTCTACTAACCTTCTTATCTTGAATATGAAAGCCATCGCGAACATATTTGAAAACTTCAGCCTGCAATTGTTGCCATCAGGAGTTCTATTGTTCTTCGTTCCACTGAGAGCGTCTTAAAAATCCTCGAAATCTGGTAGCTCTACATTTTCATCCTCGTTCCTTAATCCTCGAGTGTAATGTCCTTCTGTTGACATCGTTTGGTCTTCACTGAGGAGATCTCCACTTTTGAGAAAAGTACCATACTCCTTGCAAGATTAGATCCTAGGTTTATAGGGTGTTCTCTCTTGTTTATCTGTTGCGCAGATCAGTAAGTGGTCAATTCAATGCAACACAATCTGGAGATTACAATATAGCTCCATAGAACCGTTTTCTGGGAAATTTCTTATAACAAGGCTTCGAAATGTTGCAAAGATTGTTAGGATTCTCCCGTTCTCGTTACATTCCTTATGCGAGCTGTACCATCAAATAGTTTTAGACCATTAGTTTATAGACCTCGCCTTTTCTAATTTTAGCATTAAAGTCTCCCAACATCACTTTAATGTCACTTCAAGGCAAGCATCGAAAGCCCTTTTGAGAGTGTTATAAAATCTTTCTTTATCCTCCTCGATAGCTGCCTTTTTTGGGCCATGACAATGAACATTGATCCTTTTGGTATATGATAGCTTTCGGTTATGGGAGTAAATCCGAGGACAAACTGTCAAATCTTTCGTCTCACAACAAATCCAGTGCCGAAAAAATAATTTTGATGGTGGCAGCTGAAGTATATTCCATGAGCCCATTGCCTGTCAAGGGTTCCTCTTGGATAGTGGTCAGGTCAGTTGTATTTATCTAGTTCATTGAGGAGAACATGAAGTTATCATCATAATCTTTTCCTCTCCTACGCTGTGAAGTGTGAGGATCCTTCCTTAGGGCCTGGACCAAGTATCTATTTCCTGAACCAGCTCTATCCTTCGACTGCAGCCCATTCCTCTCCTCCAGAAAGCATCCCTTACGCTGTCCTCCCATGAGATGCCTGCATGAGGCCTTTCTTTGGGTCTTTTCCCTTCGTATGGATCACGTAAGTTTTCCTGGCGATTCTCTTTGGGTCCATTCTAAGAAGGTGTCCGAACCACCTAGTATCTGTTCCTCTAGAATGGTCTCAGCTGGTTTAACATCGCGATTTTCCCGTAGGTTGTGTTCCGTATCCTACCTGCCGTTTCCTTTCTACTTTTCGCAGGTACCTTTTTCCATTGCTTATATCTGACTCCTATGCTCTGAGGTGAGAGTCCATCATTCCGAAGAGTAAGATAGTTTAGAAAGGAAGGACGATTTATAGACGACCAGTTTGGTCTGCAACTGATAACCTCCTGATCTATATAATGTTAAAACATTCCAAAATCCGAGTTTAATGTTAATATGGCGAGTCCGCGTTTATTATCTTGAATCAGTCTGGCGTTTTTTGTTAAGGTCTTGGGGTATATTATTTTAAGGGAAGTGGGTTATCGGTCCTCTGACCCATTACAATAAAACGTACAGAAGTTATACAATTTGGATGTCTATACAAAAAGTCTTTACCTTAGAATTTTGATAAATCCTTAAAATACAAAATAACCTTCTAGATAATAATCTTCAATTTGCTGTTCAGTTCCACACATTAAAAGCATTTTCTTGAAAACACAACAACAAAAAAACGCGATAAATTTTCACTTTTAAAAAATTTCACAAATTCTATTTCCTCCCACTTTTTTTCTTCAAAATAATATAAAACCACAATAATATATAAAAAAAAGTATAAAATTTAAGTCAGATGTTGTCAACTTGCTTAAAGGATAAGAAGTAGCCATAGTAAAAGCGCAAAATAAATTAACCAGTAATAAAGCGCCATAGTAAAACAGGACTGTTACTCTTTCAATTATATATATACAGAGTGTTTCAGGGTTAAATGGCCAAACTGAAAGTTTAAACTAAGGACCTCAAAACAAGAATAAAATTTCCTATGAAGGTATGTTCGCAAACGCTTTGTTTAGGAGATATTCACATCTAAAGATTTCATTGTTACGAATTATTTAGGCATAGTAAATAAATAAAAGTTATTATATTTGTTCCAAATACTTTATTTATTAAATGTAAACCATTAACATTCATATTAAATGTTCGAAGTGATTTCCTTGAGCATTCAGACAGGCTCGGCATCTTTCTTCAAAAGCAGCAGTAGCAGAACGCCACTGGATATGTGTTATTGTTTCAGTAGACTCAATTATCCTTCTTCGTAAAGAATAAAGGTCATTCACTGGCCTTGCATAGACTTTTTTTTTAATGTCACCCCAAACAAAAAAATCCAGTGGTGTCAGGTCTGGAGAGCGAGCAGGCACGACGGGCAGCATTGGCATGACCATTGCAAAAACCGTACACAAACACCATATCGGCATATTCAGCATTAGTATAAATGGAAGGCATAATGAGTGTTCTGCGAAAGCCTCAAACAAACTGATAAATGTTATTGATAGTTCTATTCTTATTATTATTTGTTATTGATGTTCTATTCCAAACAGTATTAATCCTAAAGTCCATAGTTTAGGGAGACAATGTCATATTAGTATTCTATCTAAATTTATCTCCTAAGCAAAGCGCTTGCAAACATACCTTCGTACGAAATATTTTTTCTTGTTTTAAGGTCCTTAGTTCATATTTTCAGTTTGATCATTCCTGCTGTTGAAGAAAGATGCCGAGCCTGTCTGAATGCTCAAGGAAATCACTTTGAACATTTAATACGAATTTTAACGGTTTACATTTAATAAATAAAGTAGTTGGAACAAATAAAATAAGTTTTATTTATTTACTATGCCTAAATAATTCGTAACAATGAAATCTTTAGATGTGAATATCTCCTAAACAAAGCGTTGGCGGACATACCTTCATAGGAAATTTTATTGTTGTTTTGAGGTCCTTACTTCAAATTTTCAGTTTGGCCATTTAACCCTGAAACACCCTGAATATGTATATAAAAGCTTACAGTCATAGTATATAGTCATTTTGTATGTACGCAGGACATATTATCTGTAATGAATCTTTTTGAATTATTGTTTTTTTAATTATCAATCATTTATGTATTTTTTTCTCAACCTTCAATAGTCTCACCTTCCTTCCAATTTGAATTTTATAGCTATGGGTCTGCTACGTTAGTTGAAATACTGTTTTGTTTTTTAACCGCTAACTAGACCATCTAATACTTGTGATTTTTTTACTTGGGGGAAAAACTGATTTTATGGTTTATATTTTAGTAAACCAAACGTTTTATTCAGTAATATATATTCCAACTACGGAAAATAGTAGAAGTAACAAAAAAACATGTAGAAGTTCAATCACCAACTATAGGACTATTATCCTTGAACTAGTTTTATTAATCCAATAGGGACAATGTACCTTCTCTCATTTAGTTAAACATTAAGAAACAGAAGAGCGTCTATTATATTTAATAAATCTCATACCAAGGATGTTAGATAGTACTTTACTTTTTTTTTAACTAGTTATTACAAGACTATGAACTATGCAGGGTACTAAAAAAGAAGTATCACATAAATAAATAATTAAAACCTGAACTAAAATAATTGATCTAATTATTTGATATAAATGAAAACATAAATATTAAGAAATTTAATAGTAACTTCATCCAGTACTGAAGCAAAATTGAATATTTTCTACTAATTGTTCAAATTAAAAAAAAAAATGCATTGATTAATGTCAGTATTGAATGCTTTCATCGTTTTATGACATTTTTGCATCCACATATACACTTCATCAAATGTTATGCTGATATCAAGTAATAGGTTATGTAAGCTAAAATTTCTTTAAATTTTTGTTTGAATTGGTGTTGTTTTATTCTGAATTAGGACAATTTAATCTTTTCTAAACTAGTTAAAATTATTTCTGTAACCAATAATCGCAGGTTCTCAATTATTAAGCTTTTAGTATATATCATGAAAAAAAAAAATGATTAATCTAGAATTATTTTGGACAGCATAAAATGTAACACGTACACAACTATATGGAACGGGTCTAAGGCACTTGTAATAGGAAACGCCCAAAGGGGAAAACCGCGAACCCCCGCACATGATTATCTCATGTGAGATTCGTCAGTCTAAAGGAGGCACCACAGATGGGGCAGGCGTAAGAGTGATAACTAGTGGATCTAGATCGATTCGTCACTGTCCTTGAGCCCGATTATGGTGTCGGTGTCAAGAATGATAGCTATGGTTCGCAGAAATGTGTCCTGAACTGACAAAAATATCTGTTAGAAGATCATATCACGTGACCAAAAATGTCTACCGTCTAAATCCAACGGGGAAAAAAAGTATATATATAAATATTAAGACCGTGGAAAAATTCCAATGAAAAACCCTTAAGTCTCCAAACTAAAACAGAAATTAAAATTATCTATCCATTTAAGAGATAATTTCAATTTCTGTTTTTGTTGGAATTTTTCCACGGTATTAACATTTATGTAAGGTATCTTTTTACCTTTCCCTTTTCAATATTAGTATATATAAATATTTATATGTTTGTGTGGAAGTTTCTACGTTTTGACTTTTAGAGATATATTTATATAGCCAAAAGAAGTTTAAAGAACTGACTGAAACTCAAGAATCACGAGTATATATAGATTCGTTCAAAATACAATTAGTCTAACACAGAACCTTACCTATACGTAAAATGTACTAATATAACCCACGAAGAGAATTTGGTTCACCATATGGTGGAAACTGCACTGTTTTTAAGCCAACAGTTGTGTAGGAGAGTGGTTTGGCCGGAGTCATAATTAACAACCAGCATTTTTGAGAGTACCCAGTTTATAAAGGCTGGGAGAGCTCTGTGATAGTCTGCAATTCCCATAGGATTGATCCCTTGTAGAAAACGGTGTAATTAATTTATTCGCCATAGTAGTTGTCGGACGTAGTACTTATAGTTCAGTTGCCCAGCGTTGAAGACATTGTGCGCTAGCCAGCTCCCATACACTACCGCTGTACTAGCCCGCCCCCATATACTCTTATACACTACCCATGTAAATATCGCAATACTATCATACTACTGTTTTTTTTTCAAATAAATTTAGTTCGATGGTTATTTCAATTACAATTAAAACTGTGTTACTCCAAACACGTTAGATTATAACTAGGTAAGTTACTTATTGATAAAGCTAAATTCGTCTAAATGGGTAAAAATAAATGTAATATAAAAAAAATATCATGATGCAACATTGACAGCTATTAAATATCCAAAAGTGCTTAGAGTATACATATAGAAAAGAAAAGGAAATTAAAGAAAAAAAAAATTGCATCATCAAAAATAAAAGCAAGCTACGCATCCAGCATGCCAAAAGTTTATGGAGAAAATATATTAGGAAAATCCATTTTTGTATTGATTATATTTTGAACAAATCTTAAATGTGAGCCATTAAAAAATATTTGGGAATTTAATTTTATATTAAAAAATATCAAGTTCATAGATCTAAAGTGGGCAATATACGTCCATTAAAGGAACTGATAATGTCTCTCGTGATTTCACCTAAGAATAAGTTGATTAAAACCAATCTCAGGGTATGTTCAATTACATACATAAGTACTTGTACAATTAGAGTAGAGTCCAATATTTGAAATAGTGATGGGTCTCACAAAAATGTTGACTCTGTTGTTAACGAAGAAGCTAAAATATTTATTATAAGATTCAACATAAATATTAAATCCGGCATTTATAAATAATGCTCTATGATTCTAGTTCAAATCAGAAATATCCATTTTTTTTTCTTTCTACGTGCTTTCCTTTGAAATGTTTCCTTGTAGCAGTGTTTCTCTCTTTCAATCATATAGTAAATATAAGACATATATTGTAAATATGTGATATTCAGAAGACAAATTACTTTTCATCGAGAAAGTCACAATTTTTACAGTTAAACTAGCCAAAATTTAGCTGGAAGAAGCACAAAGGAAAACAAATGGCACAAGACCTCCCACCCCTCTTCTCGTCTGTATAACCTGAATTTGTAGTGCCTATTACTATCTACATACAAAATCTAACTAATTGTATAAGATAATTACCCGTACTACAAAAATATTGTGTGGAGAAACGGCAGAGAAAACATTTTCAATATTGGAAGAAAAGCCGTCCCTGGAATACGAAGAGACGAGCGAACTAAGAAAATGACCAAAATTCAGTATTATAATAAAGTTATCAAAACTCGTGTTGACGTTGGGCAAAGAAGGATGAATAAATTAATAAAACTCATACTATCTGTAAAGAGACTCTAGTTCCCTAAGTTTAACTCTAAGTAGTTCACTGTAAGGGCATGAGTGTGAGACAAACCTGGTCTCGAAACGTCGCCTAAAGAATTTTAAAGGAAGAAGGACTGAAACTCAAGAAATAGATATGTATATATATATATATATACTAGTTGTTGCTGTGGGTGTTGTAATAGTTTTAAAATAGTATTTGGATGCAGTTCTATTTCAGCGATTCCAATATCCAATAGTTTTGAAAATATTTGTGCTGATGGATCATTTTGTAATTGTACTCGCTTGTTTATGTTCAATCGAACATCGAAACAAAAACGTTTGATTTAAACATGCGTTAATCTCATCGACAACCGTAGAGCGAGGAATGACTGGCAATGGCTGTTATAAATCACCAGATAGTAATAGAACATTACAACCGAATAGCTTATCGTTGTTGTTCAAATTTTTCATAGTGCGATTTCCGGCCACCTAAAGTTTTCCCATCCGTTTTTTCGGTTGCGATCATGGATTTACACTACTCAGACAAGCTCTTACAACATATCAAAAATGCAGCATCATCACCACTAATCGACACATAATAAATAATAATGGCCGTCATATATCTCTTAGGGGTGTGAAAAATAGTTCACATCATTTTCTCAGACCTACATGAATATACACACAAAATTTCATAAGAATCGGTCAAGTCGTTTCGAAGGAGTTTGGTTACAAACACGAACAATTTTATACATTAGATAGAGCTCAAATTCCGGTTAATAATTATATGATTGGAACTCAAGATCTGTTTGACTTACCGAGCTGCATTTAGGCTCAAATTGTAGCAAATTTGATCTTCTTTAAAATGGCTATTTGTGTTTTTCCCTAAAACGCACCGATTAGGAGATATAGGCCAAACACTGAAATAATTCCGAAAAGTTCGAAGTTTTTCGGCCACCAAAAGTATTTCCGTCCGTTTTTTCGGTTGCGAACTTGGATTTACAGTATTCAGACATGCCCTTACAAAATATCAAAAATGCAGCATCATCAAGCGTCATGGGTACGATCTACGCTTAATCAATAATAACGGCCGACACATATCAGTTAGGGGTATGAAAAATAGTTTAGATCCTATTCTCAAACCTACTGAATGTAGACAAAAAATTTCATGAGAATCAGTCAAGTCGTTTCGGAGGAGTTCTGTTACAAACACTGTGACACGACAATTTTATATATTAGATTATAATAATAATAATAATGTCTTTATTTATTCTGGGACAAGTCCCTTTAGAATAAAAATACAGGTATTGTAAGCTATTATGTCTTAGAGTGTAAAATAATTACATTTAATAAATTATTACAAGTTATTTAGTACGTGAGAAAGAATAAAAAAAATGAACAAGAAAAAAAAAATTAAAAGAAATTAACAATAATTATATAAGAGAAACAATTTATGGTTACATATATATCAAATTTATGCTAAAAAAAAAAAAATGAAGAAAAATTAAACAATATTATCAGAGATTTACATTTAATCCCTTTTTGTCTTTTTTAATATTTATCTGTATGATATTAAAAATACATATGTACATGGATTAAATTCCACACACTCATATATATATATATATAAATACATAATAACACACACAAATGTACACAAACAAAAAAATCATTCATTCATTAAATAAAGAGATCATTTAGTAAAACTGATTCCCTACTATTTTCAATTTTTTGGGAATTGTAGGGATAATAGGTAATGGAATATACGGGATTTGAAGGCTGGAAGATTATTAGAACGACGAATGGAAGAAGGTATAGAGTTCCAAAAGGAAGAGGATCGGATAAGGAAAAAGCTGCTGTTCGGTGGGATGCTGTTTATAGATTTGAGAGCCAAGAACGGGTGTTACGGGAGAGGACTGTGGTTTGAATTGAAGGAGATCGAAAATGTATGGTCGGCGGGATTGTACAACTTGGTAAAGGAAAGATGCTAGGACGTACATACGGCGGTAGGAAGGGCAGAGCCATTTCAATTCTTCGTAATATCGGGTCACCGGGGCGTGTCTCGGGATCCCGAAGATGAATCAAATGAAGCAGTTAAGCAACTGTTTTAACTTTGCTTAGAGATCCCCAGAGATACTCCCATACACTGTACAACAATAGTCCAAATGAGGGAAAATTAAGGCAGAAAATAGGAGCCTGAATGGAACAGGCGACGAAGGTAATTCAGACGCTTTAAGGTGGAGAAGGTACGACGAGAAATTTCAGAGATATGGTTTTTCCAGGAAAGGGTTTGGTCAAAAATAATTCCAAGATTTTTGACAGTTGGGTAGAATTTGATAGGATTATTGTTTACAAAGAGGATAGGATTATGGGGAATAGTTCTAAGAAAGTAGTTTGACCCTATTACTATTGCTTTTGTTTTGTCCACGTTCAACTTTAGCTTATTATCCATTGCCCATCGACTTATTCGATTTAGGTCATCTTGGAGTTTTTCTATGGCTAGTAATAGATCGGATGGAGAAAAGGATAGGTACACTTGAAAGTCATCGGCATGGACATGATACTGGGAATGTTGGATAAGAAGTGGAAGGTCGTTTATGTAAATGGCAAATAGGGTGGGGGATAGTGAAGAACCCTATGGGACACCACAGGTTAGCGGAAGGGTTATGGAAGGAGGTTGACCGGGGACCAGAACATATTGGGAGCGATCTGAGAGGAAAGACTTGAACCATCCTAGAGCACTGTTGGATAGAGGTAAATTTCGTAGCTTGGCCAGGAGGATATTGTGGTCTACAGCGTCAAAGGCTTTGGAAAAATCAAAAAGGATCAGAATTGTTAATTTTTGCTGTTCAATTGCAGTATGGAGATCATGGGTGATTTTGAGGAGAGCGGATTGAGTTAAATAGCCTGGTCCAAAGCCGGATTGTTGACGGTTTGGAATAATTTATGTTGATATTGGCGTCTACTTTACGCAAGTTTTTACCAATGTTTGTTTACACTCATTTATCCGAATAATCCTCATCTAACATAATAGTACCTATTAACAATGAAACTCAGTTTGTGTGTGGTATTTGAATGACATAGGTGCAATGGTTCCTACAACAAATCGTCAAGTTTTTCAATTTAATCATATGAGTTTTAAAGATTATGACCTGGCATTGGAAGCATGGATTAATTCGTTTGGACTGGAACAAATTTCAAATACCGCAAAGTTCTGGAAAAATTAAGAAAATTCAGTGGTAGCTTGTAGTCTCGCTGGATTTCGTCCCTAAGGAATATCAATTATTTTCTGGAGAAGCATGAAAACTGGTTGAATTTGGATTTCATTGTTCCGGACCTACCTTCATCGTCATCATCAACAGCCGCAAGTTTACCATCTCGTTCTCAGTCATTCAAACAATTATCCGAATGAAAAAGACGGAGACAAACGATTTAAAAAAGATTTAGAAAATGTTCAGAGGATATGTTCGCTTTATTCATGAAAAAAAGATTATAATCTGATGACAATTCGGATCCTTTAATTTCGGCTCTTAGACCGAAAATAATAAACATTAAACGTGATTTATTACCAGAAGCACAATCACTTATTGCTACTTAGAATATAGAAAACAAATCCTAATTAAAATTAAGTTGTTAATTTTGGTTTAATTATGATCGTTATTTAAATAAAACAATTTTATATAGGCACCTGCATTTATTATAATTTTGATATGTATGTATCTGTATTTCCATAGAATTCTGTATTGTACCTATTCTCGTAGTATATAGGTTCAATAAATGGTACAATGATAGATAATAAATTATCTAACATCGAAATATCAAATCGAGAATTTTTACATGTTTCCCCTAAATGATCTGATCCTGTTCACCATATAATTAAACAGTCCATTCAAAAAGCTTTAAAACCGTACCAATAGCCTCATTCTAGGAGAACCAGAAGCGGAGATATTAATGAATATCCAGTCCTCTCTGAAGCCCGTTCCACTGTGTGGCGTTGTGATCTTACGGGAATTAGTACTCCAATTGGTGGTATCTGCATGGATTCGGTTGGTGGTATTCGGGTTAACTACAATTATCATAACCTGAATCTTTTTATAGAATATTGTAATAATTTTTATCAACTATGGGACATATAAGAAATAAAAACACTGTTATTTAGAAATTCGAAATTCTTTTTAATAAATAATAACGAAAACCATTGAAAAATATTTAAAATTGAACTTAAACTTGTATTACATTGGCATGCGTAAAATATTACTTTTTTCAGAACATCGGTGTTTTTTAGGAGTTGCAAACTCCATTCGCTTATTTTTAATATCCATAGTGTTCAGAAAATGTCAACAGTTTAACTGTGTTTCAGGTTTAAAAGTAATTTAAAATGTTTTCACTCATGTTGTTCCGGAGGCAATAATATCTAATTATTGCGTAAAATTAAAATTCAATTTCATTCAACTGCAGCTGAACTGAATAAGAGGTTTTCATTGGATCATAAAGTCTTTTTAGCAGATGAATAGATGAAAAAGGAGCATAAAGAGGATTATTTGTTAAGAAATAATATGAACATTTTTTCATTTATTTAATATTTAATGTTTCGTAAACGATGATATGTAATTTTGTTACAAAACACAGTTATATCACAATAAACAGAAATTATGTTTATTGTAGTATGTACTTATTTTTCTGTACTACTCTTATTTCCCCCACTATCCGATTTGTCATTTACTCGCATTAGCTTCTAGTTCGTCCGACTAAACCTGGTTGTTTTGTTTATATACATGAATGCTGTGGTGAAATGAATCTTTTTAATAAAGTTGAGTTTATAAATAACGTATAACTTAAACCTATTTGCATTACAATTGAAAATAAATTTATGCGAGTAAAGATAGTATGAAATAATATACATTAAATAAACTGATGATCTACTTCGAAAAAAAAACATGTTTTTATAAAATGTGGTTAACTGTACTCTCGTAGGGTCGTTATTGCACAGATATTTCACACCCTTTTAAAATGCTTGCTATACATTTTAGTTATTTATTGTAATTTTATTATTATCTGGACCCAGTTGCTAAAACTCAAGGTACCTACTACAAAAGGCTAGTCTTAGCTATATTATAATTTATCAATGTATTGCATTCAAACCTCTTTTAATTTCCATACCGGCATTTATTAAAGTTATTCGACCGACCAAGCTTGTTTTAGAACTAGTTTTGTTGCCTAATATACGAGTACAAGCTTGTACCATTATTATAATGCGAACACAGTCATCCTTTCTAATATTATTGTTGTGGGTTGATTTTAAAAAATAAATCTCTAATAATATTGTTATTTACGATCGGTTAGTTTTATTATATTTTTATGCCATGATATTGTACTTAGTAGAAACTCCTTTGGACAGAGAACCTCGTGAAGAACCTCTGTTAATACTCAATGTATCAATGTATTTATTTTCACATTCTATGTGATACCTTGATACCTCGAAAAAAATAAAAAAAAATATTTAAGCTGATGAAGCTATGGGCCAAATCGTGCTTTTAGATATAACAACTTTAATTTTTTACACTTACTTGGGCGTTGTTTTTTATCAGGAGCTGATTGTTTTGTGCCATGACTTGCACGTGGAGTGCGTTTTGGTGATCTACTTTCTAAACTTGATGTATTGGGCCCAGCCGATTGAGATCGTCCTAAAATTGACATCACGTTCTATTATGTCTCTGTGTTCTAGTTTAGTTTCTAATTAAAATAATGAATAAATTGATTTTTTCGATTATTACACCAGAGAAATAATCAAGCGAGCATTTACAAAGTTGAACTTGAATATTTTAATAATGATACTTGAGAATAACCCTCGTAGGCTCATTACACTCATAGACATTATGGTAAGGCCTAAGTAGCAACTAGTAAATTAAACTCTCAAAAATAAATCAAACAATAAATAGTTAGCCCACTTTATTATTGACTACTTTACTAAACCACCAATTTCAAAATAATGCTTGTCATTGATTGATACGTGCCCTTAAATATAACAATTAAAACACAAAAGTTTCAGTAATATTTAAAAAAATAATAAATTTAGAATCATCTTCATATGTAACGTGGCATCCCGTCACGGAGACTTGACCTCTAATAGCCGCCGCCGTCTGCTTACGTATTCTGCTCCAGCTCTCCAGTTCTGAACGCCAAGTGAAGTTCTAGCATCAGTTTTTCCAAAGTTTTTTTCTTTGGGTATTTGTGCATTGAAATTGCCTAAGTGTTTTTAGTATTTTTTCTGAGATTTTTGATATTTCAGTTCCTGGATTTTTCTCATTATCTTCGTTTATTGGTGCATGACAGTTAATAAGTGTATATTTTTTGTTTCTGCATTTAACTGTGAGAAGAGAAATTCTTTCAGAGCTAGATTTAAATTCTATTACATTGTCTATTATCTTTTGTGAACGTAAAAAGCTGTACCTAATAATGACATTCCTTTCATAATTTTTATTGCTGCTAAACTTTAAGATTGGCTGGCAGTGGTGGATGAGGCCCGGGTCCTTGTAGGACCGTAGTGCCAAGAAGTGAGTGAGTGGTCAACTTTAAAATTCTATAATTATGTGTATCTATTACATCTTCATCAAGAAATCTGGTTTCCTGTACTGCTAAAATTAGAATTTCATTTCTATCTAAATTTATTTCTAGTTCTTCCTGTTTACCAATCTTTAATAAGCAGTTTACATTAAAGATACGCAAGATGTATTTCCTTTTAAATTTAAGTTTCAAGGGATTCCAAGGATACTCCGACTCATCCTGAATGCAGATATTGGGACTCCCCAGAACCCTAGGTCCTACTACTTTGCATAGTGCAGTGGTAGATTCCTCTTTTGAGTTACCGCCTGGGGTAGTACGAACTTTCCATTCTGCATTTTAAATATAGAGAGTAGGAATTCGATTCCAAGATAAGATAAACTATAAGTCCTAAATCGATTTTTTTGTTAGTGGTTTACTCAACTAGGTTCTTCCGTTCTCTCTGCCGTTGGGAATCGGGATTCCTCTTCCGCCATTGAGATCGTTGATCTTTACTTTTTTAATATAGTAGTGTTTTTTTTAATGATGATTTTTGGTTTTTCTTTTCCGAACTTTCTCCTAGAGATCCTTTACTATACCTTGTTTCCTACACGGCCCTTTTTAGGTGTCCACGATGTCTAAGAGCGGAGTGCAGGTAAAATAGTTATAAATATCCACCTTTAACATTAACTAAACATGAAATCTTCAACATTGTCGATGGAAAAGGGTTATGAAGCAAAATAGGTTGGGGAGAAGTAAGCCTTTGCGCATTCCAAGAAGAGTTGAACAGCAAGCATTCTAAACAATCACGTTTCCTGAACTCAGTTGACAAAGAAAAAACTGGAAGAAAACTCTATTAACTATATTGTTTCAGCTGAAACTATATTGTTTCAGCTGCCGTTTTCTCTCCATGTTCATCTTTACTAAGATAATCTGGTCTGTTGAACCTTTGCTTTTCATACAGCCTGCTTGATATTGGTCTATTCCCCTTTTAACGAATGGAAGAACTCTGTAGAATAGGACATTAGAAAATAAATTGTAGGAGCATATTGGGTGGAATATTCTTCTGTAGTTTTCTCAGTAAAGAGGATTCCGTTTCTGATGAATAGGACAAATAATAGTTTTGTTCCATTCTTCAGAAATGCATTCCTCTTCTATGATGTCTAGAATCATGTGTGTAAATTTAGAGGTTGTTTCTCTTCCATATTTCCAAAATTCAACTCCTGTTACTTTTTCTACATCTTTACTGTCATTTGATGGTTGGAATGATTGGTGAGATCTGGTTTAACAGACTAAAAACTGTTAAGTAAAACTGCCGAGTTTCATTTTGGGTCTAGTTTGAATACAAATAAAAGTTGTTAGGAATGAATTTTGTGTAATATACTCTTTTAAGCATGACTTAAAAGCAACAACCCTCATGTTTAAAGAACAGTTTAGATTATAAAAACGAAAAGAAAACAACTATTAACTATCTTATGGTGTGGTAGTTAGATAAACAAAGCCAAGACAAACATTTTTTCATGGTATTTATTTCTATTGTCTTATTTTAAGATGCTAGAAATAAATACAAGCAAAACAACTTACAATGGAAGAATCAAGGAAAGGCCTTAAAGCAAATCATGGAAGGACCTCCGGAAGAGACAGACCAAGACTAGGATGGTTGGAGAATTTCAAGGCTGACCTTCGGCTCATGGGAGTGGTTGCATGGAGATCTGCAGCAGAGAATCTAGATGAATCATGGAGCCATGGTCCTTCCCATACCATAGCACCGACGAAGTTGGTTAGTTAAGAAGATAAAAATGTTTGATTCGAGTGCTCAAATAATTTTTTATAACTGTAGGATAATGAAAGGCCAAGTTGCTAAACTAGGAATGCCTTGAAAAATATATGAAATCAACTAGCAGTTGTAGTTGATCAGACTTCAATATTTACAAAAAAATAATATTCAGCCGAGTCATAGATGTGAAGACAGAAGGATTATCGTTTTAGTGACTTAAACCATTATCTTTTATTATGTACTTTAAGGTACATAATTATATGATAGAATTTTTCACACACTTTAAAGAAATGAAAACTTTAACAAGTTTGATAAGAAACCATCAAATGAATGTTATAGGTAACATAAATGGTGTGTTATAAGTTTTCGCTGCTGTGGGAAATTAGCATGTTTAAAGACATGATTAATATCAAAGATAAGAAAATCGTAAAACATGGATATTGAAGTAACTACAATTTAAGAAAATAATTTTTTGGTATACGAGTATAACACAGCAAAAGTTGTAACAGAACTGACTTCTTTGTGGTTTAAAGTCTCCTTATAAACTGTTATTGAGGTTAGTTTATAGTCAGATAGGATGAAGTTCCAATACTACATAGGACTGGCTCTTAACTCCCCCCTCTAGTTTCCATGCTCCATTTCCATCCATGAGCACTTCCATATGAGAAACGTAGTGCTCAAGACCCACACAAATATTATAGCTCAACCCTGTACAGGACTGACACTCTGGAAGCTAATTCTCTGTATATAAGAGTAAATCAAGAACAAACTAGTAAACAAAATTGTATCCGGAAAAAAAAAGAGGTCATCTTGCACTTATACAGTACAATTTACACCCGACTCCAAACGATCTCGAAGTTGCGTGTTTTCTCACGCCACTCTGATTCGTTTTTCCTTCTGGATACGGTTATGAACCCCCCCCCCCAAATCTTCTAAATCGCCAGCCGATTATTAACAATATCACTCCTATATTCATCGTCCGCCGCGGTCCGCCCTACTTAGTCCCCGCATCCCAAATAATGTCTAAAACGGGGCGAATCCGTATAACTGAGCTTAGAACCGCTATAGGGCACGACGTACAGCCGCATCGGATGTTGGCTCATGCTCTGGCTGATAAAACCTTAGGTGATCGCTTGGGTTGCTATGAAGGTGCTCAATCTCTGCCATGTGAATGTGCCCACCTGCAAGTCACAAAGGGTTCCCGTGGGGGGGGGGGGCGCCGGTCATACTTTGTGGACATATAGACCGAACATGACCTAACAACGTCTTGTCCCAACAACTACCTCTCTGCATCGTCCCTCGGAGTGCTTTTCTCGGAGTGGCCCAGTTATTCTAATTTCCGCTTTTTGGTGTTATATCCATTTTCTTGTTTTTTTTCGAGGCAACTTGGTATTTCTCTGTCAGTTACATAGTTGGTCCATGAAATTCGGAGGATAAGTACCGTCTCACATATAAAATGCTTATTTTCTTTAATATTCTATTATTATCTATGCTGCTGTGCCGTACAGCAGTCAATAGCATTTCAACTATCTTACTTTCTGTAGCATAGACAAGTCATTACAAGTGAGAAGTTTCTTTCCTTATTTCTTAAGTCTCGAAAGTCTTATCCCATTTTGATATCACCAGGTTTGCCAGGTACATTTTTGATTCAATTTGTTTAATTACTTGGACTTTTGACGTTCGTTGGCGTGCTGGATGATGCTGTTTACTTATTAGCAACCAATTCGTTTTGGCTGTGTTCAAATGTAGTCCATATTTTTCTCTATAATTTTGTATTCTTTCAAGTTTTTGCAGTTGCTCGATATCGATATCAATCTTATTATTGGTTCCGAAAATTAATACATCCATTAATATATGATAAAGAGGAGAGGGGATAAGATACAGCCTTGTAGCACAATTTTTCGATATTCGCATTTTCAGTTCATAGTTTGGTAAGCCTTGCTTTTGCGGTCTGCCCCGAATATAGATAATATAGGTAATAATGCGAGCATATGTTCCTATCAATTTCTGTTTGTTTCGCGCTTATGGTATATTCTGATGTAAATTATCTTAGTAAACGCTTACGTCATTTGATTGATTAGACTAATTAAGCGGGATAGATAGCAAGTTTTTGCTTTCGGTTTCTTGGGTACCGGAATGAAAGTAGGTTGCAGCTAGTATTTGGGAATTGCACCTGATTCATATATTCAATTAAATAGAGCTGTAAGTAAGTCAAGGAATCGAATATCCGTTTCGGATAGGATTATTAGTATTCTTCATGTATGTTGTCCGGATCTTTAGCTTTGTTGTTTTTGAAAGACAAGGTGGTTTTCTACACTTCAGATTTCAAAATTGAAGCATAGGTATTTGTATCATGAACTATAAGTGATCAGGCCGTTCTGAGGCAAAATTATCTTCCACGTTCATTCTCCATACTACAAGAATTTCTGTGGTGTCAGATAAGATGTTTTGGTTGTTGCCCATAATGGTAATAGTTCCTCTGTTTTTTGGCATCTTTATTTTTCACTCATTCACTGATGCTGAAATGATCATATTTTGCTTCGAGTACTTCCATTTCTTTACATTGTTCCGATAACCATTTTTCTTTTGCTTCTTTTATTTTGATCTTACTTTATTATGTAAACATCTATATTTTCCTTTGTTATTATTTATAGTCTCGCCTATAGTCCCTTCCAGCATGTCAAGAATCTCCTCACTTATTCATAACCCTTTTTGATTTTGTCTTCTTTAAAGAGGGTTGTTTTAGTCGTTTGAATGACCTGATTTAGCTTGTTCCATTTATCTTCATAATCTGCCCCCGATTCAGTAATTTCTAAACCTTTTTGGGACAGCAATGTATTCCATTTAGTTTCTAACGATATTTTAAACTGTGTCTGCTAGAGATATCCGTGTCAACGAGGAAGGAGTTTGAAAAGAACGTTGCTTAATTCTAGATCGTCCGCTTGACAGAATTGTATAAGACGATTTTTGTTCCTTTCTCCGAGACTGAAATTTCCTACCAGACCAGATGATTTACCTTTTCCCCCCTATAGGTTGAAGTCACCCATTAGAAAGTAAGTGAACATTAAAAACCAAATTTATACATCCAGTTTATTTTAGCTCGTCTTTTTTTAACAGTTTCCGACAGTTTTCTGCTTGTTTCGGAAGACAAGCACTAGAGAAAAAAAGTCTGTCTGTTTTGACGGGTTATGAAACTAAAACCCTAAACGAGACCAAAATCAAATATATATTTTTCCTCTTACTCATTTTTTGAAAGAAAAACTGCTCCGGCAGGCAGTTCCCATAGGCTTTTGATATAAATTTAAAAAAAAATGTGTTTAGAAAGGAAATCACTCAAACTTTATACTAAAATCAAGCATATTCCTTTCTGATTATTTTATGATAAATAAAATAGCTGTCAATTATATAATATAAATGCTCACACTTGATAATTGTAGAATTGAGTGTAGTTATAGGTAAAGCGGGTTGTTATAAGACAATTTTATTATTTACCAGTGAGAGGCTGAACTTTTTGAGGACTTCGTGTTGGTTCGTTCCCAGTATCTTTCCTTCTGATTACAACAGGCTCCAGTTTTTCTCTAGTTGGTGAATGAAGTATCCCTTCTTCACCTAGAACAAGTAAAAAATCAAGAAATAAAGTATACTCTGGCTGTCTCTGTTAAGATTATAACGATCAATGTCTACCTATCTACGGAAAAAATAATAACGGTACAATTTTGCGTGTTTTATTCAATAAGAAATGGAAAAGTCTGCTCTGAAATAGAAAGAATAATGAATAAGTTAAAAAGTATTCAAGGAAATGCTATACTCTGTGGAAACTGTAACGGAAGAACTACCTAGATGGAATGTTATAGATGCTTGAAATTATAGCCTCAGAAGGAGGAGAAAAGAGAAAGTATGAAAACGACCAACGATTAATAGATTTTGGCATTGAAATAGCATGTTCACTGGTGGCTTGTACATAACCTATAAGAAAATACATCCAGAAAAATTGTCAGGAAATAAATAAGATTATTGTCTTCTTTGTCATCAGACGCTGGTTCGTGAATAGAGGTGCTGAAATAGATATGGGCCATTCTATATTATTCGCAGACACTCAGATCATGAACTTTACAAAAATAAAATTAAAAACATACACAGGAGTGCCAGCATGGCTCTGCTCAGTAAAGACAGTAGGGACATTATAAATCCTTTTGAACACTTTTGAGCGCATCTCATCTATGAGTAAAGACTAAATGTATGATTAGAACTAACGGAAAATTAAGAAACTGAACCAATCAAATAAAAATAGTTTTATCTTTTGTATTAAAATAACATTCTTAAATAATCACATAAAAAATTAGCATTAAAATAATTTGTCTAAAATAATCTCCTCACTCATTCATACCCCCTTTTTGATTTTGTCTTCTTTAAAGAGGGTTGTTTTAGTCGTTTGAATGACCTGATTTAGCTTGTTCCATTTATCTTCATAATCTGCCCCCGATTCAGTAATTTTTAAACCTTTTTGGGAGAGCAATGTATTCTATTTAGTAAAAAAAATAGTTCAATAAAAAAAATGTTCAATAAATAGGTGACAACAAATATAGTATATTTTTTTAACAACCTTATCAATTTTATTAGACTTATCATTGTTATATAGCACCTATAAAAAAAAGACTATTCAAAAAGGTCAAAACATTAATATTTCTCCGCAGGGGCTAGCTCAGTGCATGGCTAATGGCGATTAAAGGTTCCCCCAGTTCCCGAATTCAGTACACGGCACCAGCGCACTCAGAACAGTATACAATTCACTTATACTAACATAAGTACACACCCTAGGATCACATTCCCTAGGAAGCCGCTCCGGATGGGGGAACGTCACTGTATTTCATTCATAGAGTATGAGTTTGGTTGGTGGTCCAATTAAAAATACTTATATTCAATGCCCGTTAAATCGTCAACGGAAAGCTTGTAAAGTTAAAAATGATTTTGTTTTCCGTAGCCCAGCCAGAACTCGGTCGTAAGTGTTGAGAATTTGGTTTGATGAATGAATCACCATTTCATAAATCTTTGAAGTCATTTCATTCATGTAAAGCCAAATAATAACCTGTCTAAGGAATCATTTTGAGAATTTTAAATAAATTTCAAAATTGATAATCTAATTATACTAAGAAATGAGGTAATGTAGGTTATTAAAAAGTAAACTGTAAAAATCATCAAATGAAATATTTAAATGACTTTCTTTCAAACTGCTTACCTGCACCAGTTGTTCTTTCTAAATGATGTCTCACAAAATGGTCTATGCGAGATCTTGGCGGATAATCTTTTCTGACCTCATCAGATTTTTCAATCTAAAAAAGAGATATATATCTGTGTATATTTATATATAATATTTAATATATATGTATGTATATTTATTTATAAATATTGAAATATAACTTATCTCCTAATGTAATGGAATTGCCTGGAACCCATTAAGTCAAGTTAATTTTGGGAAAATACCATAGAGTGTTGTTATATTGGTTCTTTTTCTGTTAATTAATACTGGGTGAATCTATAACTTCATTCGGTTTTTGAAGTGTGAAATAAAACTTCCTGGAAGAATTTAAATTTTACTGAATAATTTATAGCGGTTTTATTAAAACCATATTTCCAGAATTTTCAATATTCCACTCTACATTAGAAACGAAAAACTGTTCAAAAAATGTTTTCGCTTCTGTCTCATCAGCGAACGATTTCCGGTTTTGAGTGTTTTGAAAAGACCGGAAAAAGCGGTAGTCGGATACTGCAAGGTCCGGAGAATACGGTATGTATGATAAAACATACCAGCCGGTTTGCACTAACTTTTGCTGTGTGATTATTGCGGAGTGTAGTCTGGCGTTGTCGTGGTAAATAGTATAACTTTACGATTTACTAGTTTTGGGTGTTTCTGCAGCAATTCTTGATCAAATTTCGTTAGCTGCGTTCAGTAGATTCAAATTTGTTTTTTTGTTTTTTTGGTTTTCCTGGTTTAGATGGTTTTTTCTAGTGAAAACAATCCGTAAAACAGCACGCCGCGATAATTCCATTCTATGGAGAGCAAAATCATTTTTTGGATCTAGATCAAATTGGCCTTCGTGGTGGCCATAAGTGGCCGTCAGGAGTACGGAATGTACAGGAAAATAATTGGATTTTTGGAAAATAATGCAAGATTTTATGTTTTCTTTAAAATACTCCTCCAAATAGTAAATTTCTGTTTATGTTTGTTGGGCTTTTGCCTATTATAAATGTAAACACTTAGTAACCCTCTTTCAAATAAAAATATTTGTTTACCTCTGTAACATTTTTTCACTTAGAAATAATACAGTCTTTACTAAGACATCAAAGCGTGATTTTCGGATAATTTTGTGTTACTAGTTCAAATTCTGCCGGAACTTCTTCCACGGCCTTCTTTGCCTTCAAAGCTCAACTCTCCCCCAGGAAGACAAAAGACAATCTCTGACAAAAGATTGCTGCTTCCTTCCAGAAATCATATATAGTCATATCTGATAATCATAACTTGTGGATGTAGGCCAACAGAATGTACTGCACATTGGATTCCCCATCTTATAATCTCAGCTGCTTTATGAACGATTATCATTTTTACATCAAACATCTTATTCTCATTCCAAGAATCTATTGACAGTTAGGATTGGGATTGGCGAGGAGGGAGGATATAGAAGGAAATATGTGAATGTAGGATGATTGTTGAATAGAAATTATTTCTTATTCCAAATCGGATTTTATTTCTATTAGACATTGTAAATCAATCTGAGTCAGGGCAACATCCAGATAACAAAGCAATGAAAAGAAGGTTGTTAAAGAAATACGGAGACCTTTCCAGGACGGAATGGACAACAAGTTGTTCTGATATGCTTTTCAAGCACAACACACAAACTGCTGACAGATTCTTGGAATGTTAATAAGGGCAAAAAGGTGGTTGATGAAAAATGAGAATCAGTTATGGATAATACAGTTGAGATCATGTTGCCCTTCCTAAAAACCCGTGACGTTATTTAACTCAACAAAAGCAAGATAAGTGGAGATAGATGACGAGGGCATACTTGAGGGGAATAGAATGTAATTATTTCAGGAGACGATTAAACACATTGCTTTACAATTTATAATATAAATAAAAGACGGGTTAGAATAAGAAAAATCATTTTTATTCAACAATCACGCTTCATTATCCTCCCTCCTTCATTATCATCTTTCCTTCATTATCCTCCCTCCTTCATTATCATCTCTCCATCATTATCCTCCCTCCTTCATTATCATCTTTCCTTCATTATCCTCCTTCCTTCATTATCATCTTTCCTTCATAATCCTACTTCCTTCATTATCCTCCCTCCTACATTATCATCTTTCCTTCATTATCCTCCCTCCTTCATTATCATCTTTCCTTCATTATCCTACTTCCTTCATTATCCTCCATCCTTCATTATCCTCCCTCCTACATTATCATCTTTCCTTCATTATCTTCCCTCCTTCATTATCCTCCCTCCTACATTATCATCTTTCCTTCATTATCTTCCCTCCTTTATTATCCTACCTCCTCAATAATCCCAATTTAAACTGCAAATAGATCCTTGCAACGAGAATAAGGCCAGTAAGGTGGTTGATGCAAAACTGAGAATTGAGGATAAAGCAGCTGAGAGCATAAGACTGGGCATCCAGTGTGAAGTACATCCTGGCGTGTACACGCCAGTTATGATTAGAAGGTATGAGTATATTATGATCAGGTATTATTTCATGAAGGGCGCGGCAGATTCCTCTAATAATACAAAGGTTTGTGACTTAATGCAAGCTTAGTAAATATATTGATTTACTATTTCTTATCGAAATAAAAGCCAGTTTGGAATAAGAAATCATTTTTTATTCAAGAATCAGTCTTCATTTTTCAGTCCCCGTCTATCCCAATTCAAACGATCCACCAGTTTAACAGTTTAACTAACCTTCCTCGTCATAAATGAAAAGTAAGTACTATCATGTATAGCGAGTTGAAGGTGTACAGAAAAACATTTTTGACTAAGTGGAATCGCTAGAACCAACCCCTACTGAGATGGAGGTGAAAAACCTAAAAGATGAGCATTCAAACCCTCTCCCCTATTGACTACCCCAAATAACGTGCCATAGTTGGTCTTTCCTTTTTTCGACTTACCTTCTAGACCTCCCTTTTGGGCATTCGTTGAATGGGCTCACGCGATTTAGCCTTGAGAATCATTACCAAATTTTACCCTTCAGGAAATTGTTCAAATTTCCAAACAGGTTGAGTTTTCTGGCGATAAGGTGGGTGCGTGAGGAATTTGTAACCCATCTCGTTTCGTTTCCCTGCCTGTCGTGAAACATGAGGTCTGGCGTTGTCATGGACAGTATCCGTTCCTGAGGTTAACCACTTTTTGATAAGTTTTTGTTGCATCAAGTCTTACGTATTTGCCAATATTCTTGCGGTAGGATTTGAATGTGATGGTTTTAACCCTGGGTAGGGAGGAGAAATGAATTATTTATTTATGAATTAATCATTATCACCAGCTGAAAATTTTTCAAATCAATAGGGAACGGTTCCTTCGTTACAAAACATAAATCGCATGTTTCTATGGGGTCATATTTGATGGCTCATTGTTTAGCCATCGTTCAATTGTAGTGATAGTAAATACTAGCAATAAAGTATTAACTATCACTAAAAAAAAGTCATAGCAATAGTATGTAAATATAAACACAGTGAACAAGAGAAGTCAACAACAGAACTATATAATTCCACTGTGAATCTTTAATAAAAAAGAAATATTTCATCTAAAACGACCCAATAATATAACTTGTTATTTTTCTTTTTTAAATGTGTTTTACTCTACTATTACAAATGAATATAAAGAATGATATGATATTATTCCACTGTGTCCATTTATACCCGTCTCTTGTCCAATGTAATTTAACTACATTGGGATAAATTGGATATCCAAAATTGAATAAAGACGAATACTTGCCATCTACAAGATTTTATCAAAAGTTGTGAATGGTCCGGGTCAAGGCAATGGTCCGGATGGAAGTGAAAAAAATCTCTTATATAGGGAGAACTGTTTATTGGTAAGCCAACATTTCTACCCAAATTGCATGTCTTCTTCAGGGCTAGTATGAATTGGGAATTGGCAATAGAGCTAACCCACGCCGATCATACGAGCCCTGAAGAAGACGTACAATGTGGGGTCGAAACGTTTGCTTGCCAATAAACAGTTCTCCCTATATAAGAGAATTTTCTTGACCTTCAATAGAAGGTCAACTTATATTATTCAACTTATTTTAAAATAAGTAAGTTTTATGATATTTTAATAAAAAATGAACAGTAATGAGACAAATGCTGATTTAAGCTGCTAACAAGCTGTGAAAATTACAAATACAGCTAAAAGAAAAAAGCATGACAAAAGCATTGATTAAGTAAATGCAACTTATTAATTTGAGATAACTTGAAATTAGAGCTAAACATTCAATAATTTAGTTTCAAAAGTGAATGATTTCACAGAGAATATAAGTTCGCTATCGTTGCTTTACAAAGGCGTTTCTAACCACATTATTTGATATTAAATCAAATAACAATGAAAGTTTTAATCATCATACCTTTTAAAATAAAATAGTTTAAAAAAAATAAATTTTAAAAGTTACGATAAACTCATCATATCAAACATAGAAATCATCTTGCTTTTTAGTAGAGTAGTTATTCGGTTAGATATATTTCAAATTTTACATTATTTTTATTTGGTAATGATTACATTTTATGATTATTTTTTCGGTATAATCTAAAAGATGATGAGCAAACATAAAATAGAAATTTCTTATAGTTTTTTGTTAATGGTTTTAATTTTTAAATACTTTCATTTTGAAGAGAAAAGATTTGCCCCGGTTGGGATTCGAACCCGGGACGACCCGGGTTCGAATCCCAACCGGGGCAAATCTTTTCTCTACAAAATAAAAATATATAAAATAGAAATGATTTTAGAAAAATATCTGACATTTAAAGTATCAAATTTGAAATATATATATATTTAACATTATTGTTTATTTACTGATAATTAGTCAAGAATAAATGGTAATGATTATGGTTATCATGAATGAAATAAAAATATTAGAAGAAGTACACACATTTTAATGAAAGCTAGCAATTATATAACTATTAATAAGAAGAGGTCATACTCACATTTAATCGATATAATAATTAAATATATCAAATATTTGTATAGAAATATATTTAAATAAAGAAATCTACTAATGAATACTTTTTATACTTTATACTATACTTTTTTTAAGATTATATAATAAAGAAACATTTTTGAATGGACATCAATTACTTTAATCTAGCTTAGTTTGACTCTGTACCTTTTGACTATGTTTTATTACATTTTCAGGCCAAAATGCTTTTGTTGGTGAACTTTTCTTATTGTTCTCTTTTTCTTTTTCCTCTTTTGTTATAGAACGATGAGTAGATGATGCTAATGAAAGGGCCGACAGGGAACTTCTTCTAGAAACTTGCTCCCAAAGTGTTATCTGTTTATTGTATAACTCAGCAATATGTTCTGGTACTAACTCTGTACCCCAACCACGATGCTTGAATACAAAAGAAAGCATTTAGTTAATTCAGAAATTATAACATGTTTTGATTAAAAGCGTGATAAATTTATTTATATATTTTAGTATGATTCATTAAAATTTAAAAAAATAAATATTATTCTGATAGTTTTGGCTATGTACTAATACGAAGATGAAGTACATTGAGATGTTAAATGTCACAACTAAATTGAAATAAAGAAAATAAGCAATCCAAAATCAAAATTAAAATGGAGTTCATGTAGTGGATGAAGATCATAAACCTGTTTCCTTGATTTTAAAACTTTAATTAGGTAAGTTAGTTCTTAAAAGATTCTTTTTTTTTATTTTTTATTTATTAATGATATGTATTAAATTAAATCATTTACAATCCATTTTGAAGTAAATTATTGAAGTTTACAGACTCTGGTATGCCAAATAAGGGAATTTTAATATTTTATATTTAATGTAAACCTTGTATTCTCCAGCTTTTTTCCTCAGTTCAATAACTTCGCTAAACCACGAATCTTGATGCTCATTTTCAAGCTCATGCAGAATTTGTGGCTCAGGTTCTCTCTTTGGTTTGAATCTTCCTTCTATATAATCATATTGGGAAAATGGTCGAAACTTTTTCTTATATTCAGTCTTGAATTCAAGATTTTCACTAAAACAACATAATAAAATAAATCTAATTTGGAGAAAATTATTGTAATACTGGAATACAATGTAAATTTTATATCAAGATTTTATGCAAACGTTATTCGCCAATAATTGAATATTATTATTTCATGCTTTATTAAAAAAAAAAATCATTCACATAAACACACAAACACATACACATGGTTTATACATGTGAATATATAATTTTTTTGAGTTTGAATTGGTGAAAACTGGTTAATAATGTTCTTTGAATACCTGTCGTAAAGGTTAATGCATTTATTATTCCTAACATTCTTACCCTTAAGCTGTACAGTGGCTCACAGTGAAATTGAAACACCCTGTAGAAAGAAGAAGAAAAAATTCTAACGCATTTATTTATAACATCAATTTAGATATGTGTAAACAAAAAAATTTAAACTCTTAAACTGTGATATTCAAAAAAAAAAAGAAACAAAAAGTGAGTAAATAATTCCATCTCTCAATCAAAATGATTGACATCACTTCTTATTCGCTGCCGCAGAAACCTCGATTCCCAAAACCAAAGGCTATTTCATAAGGCCGCCTGTTCCCTGGGTTAACATTGAATGTAAAAAGGCTATACATCCTCGGAGAAAGTCTTTTAATTTTTTTTACATAATATATGAATCAGGCGATTCACATAAAATGTAAAAAACAAAGGGATATTTGTAGAAGAATTATAAATGACAAGAAAAAAGAATCATTCATAGAGTTAGTTAATTCTTTCACTCCATGCAAAGTTGTCTGGGACAAAATAAAGAAAAGAAGATTAACCAGTTTTACTAACTGGTACAACCTGTTATGTGAAGGAAAATTATCTGATAATCCAAACATAATAGGCAACACATTAGCTGCCTATTATTCTAAACTATATACAGATTGTTCTACACCTAGCAGTTCCCTATAGTTATATTTCAATATTGAATCATCAAAAGATTACAACTCTCCATTTGGGAGTTGCAGTCAATACTGCAGGCTGTTAAGGGGATCTTCACTTCACGTCTGCTCCAGGCAACATTCACTATGCTATGTTACAACATCTCCCTGAAATCACCTTGAGCTGGTTCTTGCATTTATACAACTGTATCTGGATTAGTGGTAACTTCCCCACCAACTGGAGACAATATATTGTCGTCCCAATTTCGAAATCAGGACAAGGATAAACGCTGTCCGGCAAGCTACCGACCTATATATTTAACCAGTTGTTTGTGCAAGGTTTTGAAAGGAATGGAAAACAAAAGATTCAACTGGATCCTAGAAAAATACCAGTTGATCCAAAACTTCTAATGCGGGTTCCGCAATGGACGATTAACTGCAAATAACTTGGTTCAAATAGAAGCAGAATTACAATATGCAGTTGTCTACAACAATAACAAACAGTTGCGGTTTATTTGGACTTGCAAAAAGCCTTAAAAAGACAAATAAATACTCGATTTTATCAAAACTACATTCACTAGAATTTAGAGGTAGCCTTCCTAAATCCATCCAAGAATTCCTATCTCCTCGTTTTTTTCAGGTTCGTATAGGAACATCATTATCCAAGCAATATGAACAATGAGTGGTGTACCACGAGGGTGTTTGTTCAACTCTATTCTCTCTATCTATCAATGAATTAGGAAAAAATCTACCACTAGGAATCAAAGTTATGCTTTACGTTATTGATCTTGCTATACTTTGTAGAGCAAGAGGCGTCCTTTCTATTGAGGAGAAACTACAAGCTTCGCTAAATCGAATCGAGGATTGGCCTAGATCATCAGGAATACGTTTTTCTACAGAAAAAACAAAGTGTATTCACTTTAGTAGAAAACGGACCTCGTCAATCACCAGATTTATAACTTGGAGCTGTCAAATAACAATATGTAATCATATGCTAACTTTTAGGATTGTTTTTCGATAGGCGCCTTTTCTGGGAACATCAAATGAGGTCACTGAAAGAACGGTGCCAAACAAAGCTTAAGATCCTGAGAATAAACTGGGGAGCGGACAAAGCCTCAATACTTAAACTATATCAAGCTTTAGTCTGTTGCAAAATAAATTATGGAAGTTATATTTAAGGCTCTACTCGTAAAAATACATTAACTAAGCTTGATTCAGTGCACCACCAAGGCATACTCATTGCTGCTGGAGCGTTCAGAACAAGTCCAACCCTAAGTCTATTTGTCGAATCCGCCTTACCACCATAACTGATCAGGAGAAAAAAACTCGCTACCAACTATATGACGAAGTTATACACACAAGCTACGCATCCTGCTTACAAATACATTTTTTCAACCCAAATTTCAACAAAAATGTAACACCACGCTCCCTTTAGCTGAAAGAATGTCTAATGAAAAAGGAAAGCTGAAACTTGTCAGATTAAACAAAATCCAAAATGACATTTCTCCTTGGACCTATTTAAAACGTAAATTGAACCTAAAACTTACAAAATTTAGAAAAGAAAGCCTGTATAATATATAGAAATGTTCCATAAAATAATTAATTCTGTACTGGAGCACTTATTAATTTTCACTGACGGTTCTAAATCAAACATATCAACAGAAACTGCCTTGTAACTCCCGATGCTACATATAAATGTAAGCTACATCAACTTTTTGTATATATACCGCAGAAGGTATGGCTCTCCGATGTCATTAAATCATCAGGTAAAAATTTGGTAGTGGTATCAAGAGTATGCTCTTTGAGTGCCTTAAAAGCCATGAGTAACATTTACCAGGGTAGGACCAACCTGGGATAGAATGTAATGTAATTATTTTAAACCTTTCAAAACAACTACATCATGTTGGAATCAATTTTATCTGGTCACCGGCACGCGTAGGGATTACTGCTAATGAGCTGGCTGATAGGACAGCAAAAGAAGCTCTTGCTCTTCCAGGTAGTGGCAAAGCTATCTTGACCCCATCCAAGTGGTGCGAAAGAAAGTCAGAACGTACTCCAAAGTACTCCGACTGGAAGGCCCTATAGGAGAATAGCCCTTCAAATAAACTGAAAGTTATAAAAACTGATATTGAACCCGAAGAGATGAATTGGTCCTTACACTACTTAGGATAAAGCATACAAGGCTTACCCAGGCTCATTTAATCACTAAAAAACATTCGCCAACATGTGGGAAGAGCAATTAGAGCTTAACAATATTCCATATCTTCGAAGGATGTACCTTTTACAAAAGAGCGATGCATAAAATAGGACGACCAGCCAATGTATTCATGGTTATGGGAAATGAGGGAAAATACGTTAATAAGGTCATCGCCTTTCTATCTAAAGAAGGATTAATTAAGAATATCTAATACAGTTATCTCCTACTTTTATTTTCTCTTATATATTTTTTATCTATGCTTTTCCTTTCTTTTTTTTATTCCGGATTTATAAAAATTATAACTAAAAAACGAATATAAACAATATTTATATATATTCGTGATTCTGGAGTTTCAGTCATTTCTTCAACATAGTTTGGTATGTGTGTATATATATATATATATATATATATATATATATATATATATATATATATACAAAATATATAAACCAAACTAAACTAAAGAGTCTTTAATTTCTGGCAATCTGGTTTTCATTTTTGAATCTTTCCACCAAATGCTGGAATTTTGAACAGTATGTTTTTTAATACTTTCGGCTATTTCATTCAGAGATTTCTAATCATTGAAACGTTGTAAGACCAACTCATGTTCATTAAAGTTGTGTATACTCCCATTATCGAAAAAAGTTCAAATATGAGGTAGATTTTGTGGAGCCGACATTGAAAAGAAGCTAACATTTCGACTCAACTTGCATATGGACGTTGCATATGGGAAACAAATATTGGAAAAACAAAGGTGTATCTTTTTCTTGCTTGATTAGCAATCATAAGCAAACTTTTTTTTTTTTAATTATTAAATTCATGTTTATTCTTACAAAAAGAACACATTACTATATTTATTTATTATAGTAATAATAATATATCATAATTCCTAGATTCCTATCGATGTGTAACATTGTGTCTTTGAGCCACTGTATATCAACAAAAAATGTCATACATACATTTATTTAGATTATGTATAACTTAAATATGAATAGTTTTGCTATCCATAGTCTCGTTTGTCTACAAAAGCTTAACCATTAGGGTAAAGCATATTGGAGTTATTATAGCCGAAGATAAGAATATAATAAAAAATAAATGTTTACCAGTAGATTATAAAAACTAAATAATTATCTGCAGTATCTCGTTGAACACTGTCAGGGAAAGGAGACCTGAAGAATTTCTAAGAAACTGGAGGTCCCAAAGGTTACAGTTAATAAAAAGGGTAATAAGATGAACTGTATTAAGCGCCTTCTCCCTAAGGTCTATGTACTGTGTACTGTAATGTACTGAGAAGTCTCCCTAAGGTCTATGTACTGTGTACTGTAATGTACTGAGAAGTCTCCCTAAGGTCTATGTACTGTGTACTGTAATGTACTGAGAAGTCTCCCTAAGGTCTATGTACTGTGTACTGTAATGTACTGAGAAGTCTCCCTAACACTAGTTAGTCAAAATATACAGTAAAAATAAAACGTTTTTTCAGGTATACTTCATTGTTCAGTAAATTTGAAATTTATCAAAAATATACAAAAGTTGTTAAAATTTAAATTACTTATAAAAAAAGTTTTATTTTGAAATGTTATATTTTAAAATAAAGCAAGCTATAAAGGACATACGGAGTGTCAACTTGAAAGTTTGGGTATTTTAAGAAAAAACTTCCTTATCACGAACATTTTTTCAACTAATTTAATTAGACATTATTGAAGCGAAAGAATTGATAAATCATTTAATGTGATGAATTTATAGACGTCATGTAAGTTAGGTTATAAGTAGAGTTAATAAGAAAAGTGGCAAATTTCTTACCCCACCATATTGGAATAAAAGGGGCCAAAAATCTTTCCTCATTGAATAGAATGTTCTAGATCCCTAGGGGAGCTAATTTTTAGAGGATCTTCTTCTTTTATTTATTAGTTTCATATATTATTGGTAGGCATAAGCTGTACTTACTTACTGATTACTTTTACGAACGTAGTGTTTTGGTAAAAATTTATAAGCTTAGCAGTCAGGATATTATTAGGCAATATATTTGAATGATTCAAATGATTCAATAAAGTTAGAATTATAAAGTAACCAATTTTGAAAACAGTTTAACCAGCGAGATTGAATGATTGAGATCTGCCATTAAAATTGAAAAGTTATGATGGATTATGACAGGTGGTTTAAAAGGAAAATCCATGACAGGAAGACAGTGCCAGGAGTATGGAGATCGCAATCAGGTCTCTTCTTGGTGATATTTCCTCACAGTTAATACTAATGAGACCAGCTCCATTCATTTTTTTTTAACTGTGGAAGATACCAAGTTATCATTATCGTAGTTAGAGAATTGGTTTATTTTTCTTTGTTTTATTAGTGGTTTTATTTAATATAAAATGAATTATTTGAAGAGTTGGTAATAGATTGCAACCGAGAAACGAATTACAGATGTTGAAAATGTTTCTGAAAAATATTTTTTCTGAGGAGAATTTAATGTGTTACATCTTCAATTAATGACGTGTGGAAAATTAAAATAGTGATAGTTTCAGATTCTGGTAATGCGTATGCAACACAACGCACAGTTACTGCGTTTGGTGACAAGAAAGCATCATTCAAACTTCTGAGCATTCCTGTAATAATTTAAACTCCGTGAGGAAGAATAGATGGTGACTACTTATAAGGAAACCTATATAACTCTGCGTTGAAAAGGAACCAGAAAACCTGAATATATCAATAATTTAAGAGGTGATTTGTTAGGTTCTGAACAAGACATCGTTCTGCCTGAACTCTTGAATTACTGTTAAATACAGGACTACTGCTGACACTGTCATATGCTGCTTTAAAGTCTATAAATAACTTTTATACAGTCCTTCCGTATTCCCTCATTTTCTTAGAGATCCACCTGATGTCATAGCACGATGTCCTCTTTTCTTTTGTAAATTGGCACTATTTGGCCATTTGGCCATTCGCTAGGTCTCACTTCTACCCAAACTTGTGATATATATTCTTGCAGAACTATCGTAATTTCCCAGTAGGCCTCTTTAAAAAGTTCTACTTGCAGGCCATCTGTACCGGCTGCGTTATAGCGTTTATTCCCGCGACTATATCCATCATATATTCTTATAGGCAGTGGTCACTATCATCGTCATATAACCAGTATAAGTACTCACATTTATTCAATTATATTTATTTTTGTTTTTGCATCTAACCCATTCCCCTTTCCTTTTCCAAATCGCTTTCGATTCCAAAGTAGAAAATTATGTCAGTGGCACTTCTTTATCTAAATAGCTTTTATTTTTACAAATGTATTGCTTATTGTGTCAATTAAAAGATATATTTTATACAAAACGTGAGAGAAAAATAACAAGGAATTATATAAGTCTGAAATATAAGCCCCGAGATAATTTCCTTGTAATTCATTACATACATCTTATATCTTTATTTCTTGCTTTAAAGGCCTTTGCTGATAAAATATTTAATTTTATATTAAAAACTGAAATTGATGGGTTAGATATTATAGGGACAGCAACGTTAATATAAAATATAATTCATGATATCCAAGTTTTGTTGGAAGGAATAGATGCATTTTAGTGCAAATTAAATACATTAGTGAGTTTGTTAGCTTTCGAAATATAGTTGTTTAGGATAAAGTATCTAATTTTGAATTCATAGTCACATACAGAGTCCCACTTTAAGAAAAACATTCAATAACAGAAACAAAATATGTGTGGAGTGACGTATTAGTTTTGTTGCAGAGAACAGATTCGTTTTAGTATATTAGTAGACTATTTCTCTTTCTTCCTTTCTCTTTTCATCATCCTCCTTCCTATCACACTTCCTATAAATTTTATGAGATATTTTCCATTCCCCCATTGTATCCATTGAATCTTGACTGACTCACTTGCATTTTTTTAGAAATAACAAGATTGTTATTTCAGCTATCAGTTGAAAGGCTGCCAAGCAAGCCACTTGACCGAGTAGTAATGACAAATTTTTTAACGATGCAATATTTTATTTTACCTATGCAAATCTGGGCGGACCATAACGGAGGCACCACACATCTAATTATCCGAATTATTTCTCCCTTGACTTGTTTTGTTTTCAATTTTCATCTGTAAACTCCCCTCTACATTACCGCAATAAATATTATAGTTATCAATCGAAGATATCATGGCAATTTCATCTTCTAAAAAGATATGAGATAATAATTCACCTCTTATATGTAAACTCACTTTTCTTAACTACAGAACATATTATGGTGTTCCTCCTGTGCCATATTGGCCATACCTAACATGAATTTTTCTACATGTCATCATTTTCTTTATCACTAGGTGATGGCTCCAAGAAAACCAATTTCTCAAGAACAAGTTGCAGCTCCCATTACGTGGTCACCACACCAAGATACTTCATAACGCCATTTTAAATGTCCCCGATACCACAATTAGCCTAGGAAGTCTAGGATTACCTAGGAAAACTACTAACCGAAGCAGAAAGGCTGCTAAGTCGACATTGCTTACTTCATCCTTATACAAAAATGAATTGCAAGACTATAAAAAAGAAACAAGTCCAAATCAAACAGACACTGAATAAAGTAAAAAAAAGAAAGGTTAAAGGTATAAAGACAAAACTAAGTCCAAGCAGGTAGAAATGTCTGGCTCAGAAGAAGAAAACGAACCTTTCAGCGACGACAGTTCTGAAGAAAGTCCAGATATAAGGAATGTTAATGATGCAAAGTGATTGTATTGTGAAGATCTCTATTCTTCGAATACCAGAGGTGAAATATGGGTTCAATGTATATTTCGCAAATTGTGGGCTCATGAAACGACTCTGAGCACAGGAGTGGAAACGGACGTTGTTTTCTGCGAATTTTGTTCTGCAAAATAAAGCAAAGTTTATTTCTTCTATTTCTTCGTTATATTTGATATGGAGGGCAATATGGCTCACGACATTTGTTGTCAATATGACCCTAGGCCATATTACCCTACCACGAATCAATTTCTAAGATATTAAAAAATTTAAAAAAACATTTATTTTAATTCTGTTTGATATTTAATAACCTAAATTTATAATTGTTGATTACTATTAAGTTCTATGGACTGATTTAACCAATAAAAACTGATTGATCTCAGTAAAATTTTATTTTATTTCAAAAAAAGCTTATGGTGTGCCATATTACCCCAAGTTACTATATTGTATGCTTCAGCAATGTCTAAAAATTAAGAGACTGTTTTTTTGTCCTGACATGAGTCCAGTGTGTATGTCCATATTTGATTCTACGTATAACAAGCACAAACAGAGCATTCTTCGCTCTTACAAGAGTATTGAAATCCCGAAGCATCGCTAGAAACCTAGAAAATCAAGGGTTTATAGTTTAATAAAGCCGATTCTGATCTAAGGCTATGAGACGAGGGCTCTCACCGGCACCCTGGAAAGCAGAATAGAGAGATGTGAAAGGGAAATCCTTCGCAAGATAACCGGAGCGGCATGGGATGAGAGTCTACACACTTGGAGGAGAAGGACCAATAAGGAATTGCTCACGAAAACTGGTCAAGCGATATCTCAGGATATGAAAGCAAGAAGGTTAAGATGGGCGGAGCATGTTGCTCAAAGTAATCAGTCAGGACGCCTCTACACAACTATGAATGCCACAACAGTTGGCAAGAGACCGCGTGGGAGGCCAAAGACCAGATGGATAGACAGGGTCAATAAAGATGCTGCGGAGCTTCATGTAGTAGACTGCAAACCAGCGGACCAGGATAGACAGATGTGGAGAAGGCTATATATATATACATATATATATATATATATATATATATATATATATATATATATATATATATATATATATATTCCTAATAAAAGTGGCAACTCCCCCTCTTCCATATTCTTAAGTTTAAACCAAGTTTCTGATAGATGCCAATATCTATATTATATTTGAAGATAAAATATTCAAAACTATTGTTACGGGCGCCGGCAGGAAGGCGGATGCGGGGGATTAGCGGCTTAACTCCGTCAGCGGGAGACGTTTAAATAGGATTAGGACGGTTCTAGATCGTCTTCTTTTGTCGGCAAAGGATTAAGAATATTCCAGAATTATCTGGCCCCTTCGAGTTCTAGAATGTTCGGCTTTGCCTATAAAAAGACTTCCGTCACCTCGAGGCAGTCAGTCTTAGCCTGAGAGTAGACCAGTGAAGATCAGTGATAAGTGTAATACGTGAGTGTCAGTGTGATAAACTAGTCAGTGTTGAACCGGCCAGTGTAATAAGTGTATCAGTGAACTGTAACCGTCTCGCGAGTGTAATAAACTGTTTCTGTTTGTTACTGTGTGTCAGTTTGTCATACTTGGAGAATCTTACGGTCGGTGGACTAGTGAACTGTAAGTGTTAACTGTTAGTTATAAATTGTAGTGTAATTTTATAATATTCATAGAAACTATTGTAACTAGTTAAGCTATCTAGAATTAGTAATATCTAATATTATTGTAATAATTAAATAGGAGTTAGGCCTAGATTATAATATTTAGAATATTGTCATTATAAATTTATATTAGTTTAATAATTTAATTGTTAATACTCTAATTGTAACCTTCTTATCAGTTTTGTTAATAAATATTAGTATCTTTGATTAAGGAATTGTTTAATTCATTTTAATACCCAGTAGCCCGTAACAAATTGGTGTCAGAAGTGGGATAATTGTGTAATTGCTATTATTTTGCATTTGGTCTTGTATATTGTAATTATTGGGCTACTGTATGAAGAATGGCTTCTAAAAGTGTTAAGTTAATTGATTTAAAAGTTGCGGATTTAAAACGTGAATTGGAGGAACGTGATCTTGATTGTTCCGGAACTAAAAGTGTACTGCAAGAGCGCTTGCGTCAATTTTTTGTAGATTTAGGGGAAAATCCAGATGACGTTCTGTTTGAAACTGATTTAAGCAGGTTGTCTGCAACTTTTAAAAATGAGTTAAGCAATGTTAAAAATGAGCTAGGTAATGAATTAGGTACTGTTAAAAATGAGTTAAGCAATGTAGAAAATAAACTAGGTAATGAATTAAGCAATATAGAAAATAGGCTAGGTAATGAATTAGGTACTGTAAAAAATTGATTTATTGGATACATTAGAGTCTAAGTTAGGCACATTAGAGACTAAGTTAATGGAAAATGTAGATAACAAGTTAGCCGATGTAAATAATAAAGTAGCTAATGTAGATAATAAGTTAGCCGATGTAAATGAAAAGGTAGCTAATGTAGAATCTAGGTTAGGAGAAAAATTGAGTTCCATCGAAAACGAACTTAGGCTAAGAGTAGAAGCTCTCGAGGGACGTAAGAGCAACCCACCGACGAACGACACCGACCGTTCCTCCGACGGCAGCCTTCATAGCACCATTACGCCCGCCAATGCTGGGACGCCACCTACTCACAACACCATTCCAGTGTTCGACGGAAAGACGCCGTGGGAGGACTACATGACTCTCTTCGAGACTGCGGCTTCGATCCACCGGTGGTCGAAAGAGACCCAAGCTTCAGCTTTGTGCCTGGCCTTGCGGGGAGACGCCTTGGGAGTACTGCAGGGGATGCCACTGTCGGAGCGGTCTAACTACGGGGAGCTGGTTAGAAGACTGGAGATGCGTTTCGGCCACCGCCACATGGACCAGCTATATCGCTCACAGCTGAGAAGCAGGATCCAGAAGACCAACGAAACGCTACAGGAATTTGAAGCAGACATTGCACGGCTGGTAAGGAATGCTTACCCATCGGTCACCGATGATGTCTACGAGAGCCTGGCTGTCGACAAATTCCTGGATGGACTTCGGGACCCCGAGACGCAACAAGCAGTTAAGCTCGCCCGGCCAAAAACGCTAGGAGACGCATTATCACAGGCCATGGAGTTCGAGGCTGTCAGACAGTCAGTACGGGGCCATGCAAGAGTTCGAGCAGCAGAAGCGGAGCCTAATAAGGTCCCTAGCGTCGAAGATATTCTGACAAAGGTCTTGGAGGCTCTAAGGACCCGTAAGAAGGAGATACGCTGTTGGAGCTGCGGCCAACTTGGACACCCTAGAAGCAAGTGTCCATCCAAGAAGCAAGAAAAGCCACAGGAACGAAGTAGGGTTGATGGGGAGGAACAACTATCAGCCCGCTACGTCAGAGGCCCGAGGAAGACCAGTAGAGTTGCGTCTTTAGGGAGCAGAACGAACAGCTTCTACGTTGATGGGAAGGTGAACGGGCAGCTGCGAAGTCTGCTACTGGATACCGGCGCAACCAAGACAATCTTGAGCTCAAAGACAGTTCCTGCTGAGAAGATGTTGCCAACGATTTGGACATTACGGACTGCCACAGGAGAGCCAGCCAAGGTCTACGGGGAGACAGTTGCCGACTTCATCATCGGGGATCAACATCTGAAGCACCGCGCTCTCGTGGCAGATATTGATGAAGATGCCATATTGGGCACGGACTTGATGATCGCATATGGGATCAAGCTGGATATGGCGAGAGGTGTTATGACGCTGGGAGACGAAGAAGTCATCCTTCGGCAGGGAAAGGACATCTACGCACGAGTGCGCCTACTAGAAGACACCACTTTACCTGCACGGAGCCAAATAATAACGCATGGGACGATCGAAGGACATCTACCTGAGGATCAATGTTTGCTACTTGAACCTGGAAGGCAAGAAGAACAGGAGATCGGACGCGGCGTAATGGTTGCAAGGTCTCTCATCAAGGTCGGACGTACCACTCCGATTCGGCTAATGAACCTGAACAGCTTCCCAGTTACGCTGAACAAAGGAACACCGGTAGGAGAATGTACAACCGCTACCTCAGTGGTTCGTCAGCTGCAACGTCATCCCACCGAGCTGCGAGGACTGCCGGAAGAACTAACAGGATTTGTGGACGAATCCTGCCGGGAACTCTCGCCTGAACAGAGCGAGGAAGTGAAGAAGATGATAATCCGATGGCAGGACGTCTTTGAGATCAGCCCAGGGCCACGGGGTAGAACGGATATCGTCCAGCACAGAATTGACATCGGGAATGCTAAGCCCATCCGACAGGTCCCGCGGAGGCTGCCGTTAGCCAAACGGGAGGACGCCGAGAAGATCATCAAGGAGATGGCGACTGATGGTGTCATTGAGCCTTCGAGTAGCCCCTGGATGTCTCCTGTTGTACTGGTGAAAAAGAAGGACGGCACAACGAGATTCTGCGTGGACTACCGCCTTCTGAACAACGTCACCAAGAAAGACAGCTATCCGCTCCCCAGGATTGATGATACGCTGGACACTCTAGAGGGGTGTGAACTTTTCTCTACCTTGGATCTCCGCAGTGGATATTGGCAGGTTGGATTGAAACCTGAAGATAAAGAGAAGACAGCGTTCTCGATTGGGACTGGACTCTGGCAATTTACAGTAATGCCATTCGGACTTTGCAATGCTCCTGCAACATTTGAGAGGCTGATGGAAAGCGTGTTAAGAGGTCTCTCTTGGGAAATTTGCCTGGTATACCTAGATGACATCATTGTGCTGGGAAAGTCCTTCGCTCACCATCTGAACAATCTGGAGAAGGTCTTCGAACGACTGCGTGCAGCGAACCTTAAATTGAACCCGAAGAAGTGTCATCTCTTCCGAAGGCAAGTCAACTATCTGGGGCATGTTGTGTCGGACAATGGAGTTGCCGTTGACCCAGAGAAGATTGCAGCGATCACCGACTGGCCAGTACCTCGAGATAAGCACCAAGTAAGAAGTTTTCTCGGCCTCTGCACCTACTACAGGCGGTACGTGAAAGGATTTGCAAACATTGCAAAACCTCTTACCAGGCTCACCGAGGAAAAACGGACTTTCCTTTGGGATCGCGAATGTCAGGCATCCTTTGAGGAGTTGAAGAAGAAGTTGAGTAGTGCTCCTATTCTGAGCTATCCACGTCCCGAGGGCAAGTTCATACTTGACACAGACGCTAGCAACACCGCTATTGGAAGCGTCCTCTCTCAGCTCCAAGATGGAGAAGAAAGGGTTATTGGATATTTCAGTAAAGCGCTCTCAGCTCCGGAACGCAACTACTGTGTCACAAGGAAGGAGCTTCTGGCAGTGGTGAAATCTATAGAACATTTCCACAAATATCTATACGGCAGAAGATTCCTCCTGAGAACGGACCACGCGGCTCTAATGTGGCTGCTACGATTCAAGTCACCAGAAGGACAAGTGGCGAGGTGGATAGAGCGCCTTCAAGAATATGACTTTGAATCTGCTCATCGTGCTGGAACGAGTCACAGAAATGCGGATGCGCTCTCTAGGAGACCTTGTGACGAAAAATGCGGGCATTGTTCTCGACAAGAAGAGAAGCAGGCAGCAGTGTTGAGGACAACGGTGGTCATGGACAGTTGGCAGGATGCAGAGGTGTCAAAGGAGCAGGACAGGGACCCGGACTTGAAACAAATGAAGCAGTGGAAACTATCAGGGCAAGGAAGACCAACCTGGCAGGATGTTGCTCCAATGTCGAAGAATGTAAAGACTTACTGGGCCCAATGGGACTCCATTCTAGTGGACAACGGGCTGCTGAAACGGGCATTGGAGAACACGGAAGGAGATCAGCGCAGACTTCAGCTCATCGTTCCAAAGAGTAAAGTGCCCGAAGTACTCAGGGAACTTCATGACGGAGTATCTGGCGGCCACCTTGGAGTTCACCGTACATTGGAAAAGGTACGTGAACGCTTTTACTGGGCAAACCTTAAGGACGATGTGTTGGACTGGTGCAGGCGTTGTGCGACTTGTGCGGCTTCTAACGGACCCATAAGAAGAAAGAAGGCCCCAATGAGGAAGTACAACGTGGGAGCACCGTTTGAGAGAATAGCAATTGACATCGCTGGCCCTTTCCCTGTAACGGATGAAGGTAACCGGTATATTCTCGTGGCCATGGACTACTTTTCCAAGTGGGTGGAAGCTTACGCCCTTCCGAATCAGGAGGCAGTCACGGTTGCGGACGTACTGGTGAAGCAGCTCGTCAGTAGGTTTGGAGTACCCATGGAACTTCACTCTGACCAGGGACGAAACTTCGAGTCTGCAGTCTTCTCCGGGATGTGCGAAGCACTGGGAATACGGAAGACCAGGACGACACCTCTTCACCCTCAATCCGATGGCATGGTGGAGCGCATGAACAGGACTATGGGTCGATATTTGTCCAAAGTAGTCTCCGACCATCAGCGAGACTGGGACCAGTATCTTCACCTGTTCCTGCTGGCCTACCGCAGTTCAGTCAGTGAGGCAACGGGGCAGACTCCCGCAAATGTGGTATTCGGCAGAGAACTTCGGTTGCCTTGTGATCTGAAATTCGGTTTCAAGCCTGACGAGGAAATTGCCGGAGAGGAGTACGTCACGGATCTACGGAAGCGAATGGATAATATCCACGAGAAGGTTCGCACAAACATCCAGGGGGCTAGTGACAGAATGAAGGAGCGCTACGACATCAGGGCTGAGAAGGGTGGCTACCAACCTGGAGACTTGGTCTGGCTACATGATCCTCGAAGAAGGCGAGGCTACTCACCTAAACTTCAGAACTCCTGGGACGGCCCGTATGAGATCGTCAAGAGGATCAATGACGTCATATATAGGATCAGGAAGCAGCCGAAAGGAAAACCCAAGGTAGTCCATTTCAATAGACTGGCCCCGTACAAAGGAGACCACGGCCCGAAAGAAGACCAGCAGGTCAGGTACCTAAACAACGTCAAGACAAATAACTCAGTTGCTCATACTAAAGTACCAGGGACCCGTGGAGTAACTCAGGTAATCTACAGAGATATCTTCTCGTTACCAGTGGAGTATTCTCTGGCCCATTGCGTTGCCGAAGATCTGAGGACTTCTCGAGGGATTGCAACGGTCTTCAGGAAGAAGTTCGGCGGAACTGAGGAGCTGGAACGCCAAGGACCAAGTGTCGGGAAGGCACTCCACCAGCCGAACGAAGGACGACACCTGTTTTACTTGGTTACCAAGCGTGCCTCTGATCAGAAGCCGACATATGACGCACTGCGGCGAAGCCTCGACGACCTTCGGAGTAAGCTTCTGAGACTGCGTGTCACTAAGCTCGCTATTCCGAAGTTGGGCTGTGGATACGACGGCTTGGAGTGGAAGATTGTCAGGGACATGATCGAACAGACATTCGCCAACTCTGGAATTGCCATATTGGTGTGCACGTTCAACCCCTGGAAAGAAGGTGCGTCTCCATCAGTAGAAGCTCATAAATGCCCGATTTCTCCGGACTTGCTCTGGGGCAGAGCACTTTTAAGGAGGGGGCAGTGTTACGGGCGCCGGCAGGAAGGCGGATGCGGGGGATTAGCGGCTTAACTCCGTCAGCGGGAGACGTTTAAATAGGATTAGGACGGTTCTAGATCGTCTTCTTTTGTCGGCAAAGGATTAAGAATATTCCAGAATTATCTGGCCCCTTCGAGTTCTAGAATGTTCGGCTTTGCCTATAAAAAGACTTCCGTCACCTCGAGGCAGTCAGTCTTAGCCTGAGAGTAGACCAGTGAAGATCAGTGATAAGTGTAATACGTGAGTGTCAGTGTGATAAACTAGTCAGTGTTGAACCGGCCAGTGTAATAAGTGTATCAGTGAACTGTAACCGTCTCGCGAGTGTAATAAACTGTTTCTGTTTGTTACTGTGTGTCAGTTTGTCATACTTGGAGAATCTTACGGTCGGTGGACTAGTGAACTGTAAGTGTTAACTGTTAGTTATAAATTGTAGTGTAATTTTATAATATTCATAGAAACTATTGTAACTAGTTAAGCTATCTAGAATTAGTAATATCTAATATTATTGTAATAATTAAATAGGAGTTAGGCCTAGATTATAATATTTAGAATATTGTCATTATAAATTTATATTAGTTTAATAATTTAATTGTTAATACTCTAATTGTAACCTTCTTATCAGTTTTGTTAATAAATATTAGTATCTTTGATTAAGGAATTGTTTAATTCATTTTAATACCCAGTAGCCCGTAACACTATTATTATTATTATTATTAGCATCTCCGTGGCAGGCTCTCCCTGCTTATTAAAATTAAAATAAAAAATTACAAAAAATATTTTTATTAGCTCGTGCGTTCATTGCATTAATATGAATGATTTAGGCACAAAAATGGGTTTTTAATTAAGATATTAATCTTTAATGTTATGTAAAAGTGATTAAAATAGGTTAGGTTAAAATAAAGGCTATTTTATAACATCGTCAATGATGGATCGACAAGTTTCTTTCTCTTTCTTTAATCATGTTTCTAATTTCTTCTTCAAAGATTTTTAACTTTTTGGTAGATATAATTGAATTTATAATCGAATATATAGCTTCAAAAATTTTATTAGTTTAACTCGATTTTGAGTAATTTCTTCCAATAGGTTTATGTTTTGGTATGTTTGTATTTGAAGGTAATGGGATTGATGGATATAAAGGTACTGTGTAACTATTATTTATTTCTCTCCTAATCCGTTCTGTTTGTTCGATACTGGATTGCTCTTAAGGACTTGAGATCCCAATACTATAGTTCCTTACGTTAACTACGTCCTCAGCGCACCTTTCACTTCTTTATCGATAAGATTGTATTTGTATTGTATGTGGAGTTCCGGAAACTGCCGAGCATGAAGTAGCATCATGCACCGTATACTTCGCTCTGCGTGCGATGTTATCCACGAAAACAGGTATCTACAGCATCATTGAGGACGTGTTCCCTGAACTTGTGGAAGAGGCCAACTACGCAAGTTTCAGGAAATGCGTATACGGATGGAAGGAGGCCGTTGGCCCGGCCCACTGCACGATTACACGGAGAGGACGAGCACCGGGAAGACCGCCGGACCAACCCTTGGAGGACTCCGATGAAGACGAATGAAGAAGACGAGGAAAAGTGCACAACCGTGCACCGGGCCACACCATAGTTCCAGAGTTTTTTAAAATATAAATAAACGATTAAACAGAATAAAAAAAACTCGAACCGAAATTGTACCTTCAGTGGTGAACCCCCTGGTGGAGGTTACCTCACAGGCAGGGAGTGGTGTAAAAAAAAAAAAAAAAAGTTAGCACAAATCTATTGCCACAGTATTTGATAATAATGATAATACTATTCATGAAATAAATACTGTTCAAAATCATGTTAAATGTCAAATGTTCATGGAAGAACAAACGTATCTTCTCGAGAACGATTTATATAAAAATATTAAAAATTATATTTATGAGAAACAGTTTATGTTATACATTTCATTGGATTGATGTAAATAATATTAATAAATATTTATATATGCTTTTATTATTTTTTAAGATGCTTTCATTTACCCTCTTTTTACATAATCTACACAATAATAGTTCTTAAGGAGTAAACTCCAGTCGTGCGTTGGAGCTGTCACACACATTTTTATTTACACCAATTTTACTTTAAACGTTAATTTCATTTTAGTAACGTACCGGGAGGACTTTCTTCCTTCACGTTTTTCTCCACACACCAAACATGGGGTGTTGTACTTGTACATTGAGTCGTCATATGGCTATATCGAAAACAATTTTGACATTATATAACTGACTGAATGTACTTCGAACCTAACGTGGTGGATATTAATGTAATTAGGGAGGAACTGGCCATATTACCAATTATTTTCTAGTTTTTACTTTTCCGATATCCAGACAGTAAAATTATCTTAAGGAAGAAATAGTTGGGGGTGCAGTCATTGACTGCACCCCCAACTATTTCTTCCTTAAATTAGAAGATACAGTCGACCAACTCTTCTCTATTACTGGTTTGGATGCGTGGGCGTAAGTTTGTAAACAGCAGGTAAAGGTACTTGCTGTTAACAAAAGCAGCCTTCGGTTTCTATCTGCTTTTATATTATCTCATTATTTATTACTCAAAACTTGAAAATTATTTAAATTTTAGGTTAAAAAAAATTCGTACCACTGCAACCCATGTAGGGTTTTGTGTTAAATACACGGTACAGGGTGTAATTTTTAATTAATTTTTTTATTTTAATTGTGCAAGAAGGTGATTTGCCCCAGATCATGCTCAACCGTTGGGTTTTTTCCGCAATTATGAGTAACCATTTTATAGAGGCCGTGTGAGACCCTGGAGGGCTGGCCCGTGGCTACTATCGGATTAAATAATTTATATGTTGCAACCGGATTTGAACCCGGTACCTTCGGCACAGCAACTCAACGTTTTACATAATGACCCAAATCCCTCCCTTATACAAACTGACCAATGTGTTTGCATGTAGTCCTAATCAATTTTTATTTTTTTACGACCTCATCTGGTGATAGATTGAATATTATTGTATATTGTAGGGCAAGCATCATTCAGTAATTTACCAATAGATATTTTAAAATAAAATATAGGAAGTAAACTAATAATCATATAGCATCTACCCTGATGGCCAATACTTCTTCCATCTTCTCTCAGTTTTTATTTTTCGATTCCTGCGATGATGTCCGAAAAAATTTATGGTAAAACAAAAACAGGAAAAAACATGTGATTTGTTAAAAAAATAGGAAAAATATGTATATAATAAAATATAAATATTTTAATTTTAAATATAATTAATTTATTAAATTTAAAAATTTAAATACTAAAATATTATATAGGAAAAATTACGACAAAAACAAAATAAACAATTGTTTTACATTAATAAATATATAGAAGTTTCGGGATAGGACACCTACACGTATATATATTGCTATGTATCGTACCGTCGAATCAAGATTAAAGGCCAACTGGGTCCTTGCTGATGCAGGATGTGCATGGGGGCTTCAGATGGAAGCTAAATCAGCACGGATATTATCTGGACCCCAATTGCCCCATCTGCGGAGTTCCGTAAACTGCCGAGCATGTAGTGGCATCTTGCACCGCATACGATGCCCTGCGCGCGAGGTTATCCAGGAAAACGGGAATCTACGATATTACCGAGGACGTGTTCCCTGAACTTGTGGAGGAGGCGAACTACGCAAGTTTCAGGGAATAAGTATACCGATGGAAGGAGGCAGTAGGACCGGCCCACTTCCTGATCACCAGGAGAGGGCCGGCACGGGGATGACCGCCGGACCAACCTATGGAGGAGGACGGAGACTAAACGGCAGGAAGAAGACGAGATATAAGGATAAGGTGCACAACCATGCACCGGGTTACACCATAGTTCCAGAGGTTTTTATATAAATAAATGGAAAAACAGAGTAAAATACCCGATTTGTACCTCCAGTGGTGAACCCCCACTGGAGGTGACCCTGTATGCCTCACAGACAGGGAAGGGAGAAAAAAAAAAGTAACCGGGCAGCACCATAGTACAATTTCAAAACATTGTACCCACTAATTACAGAGTACCCCCCGTATATATTGTATCTTTTTTATTTCAATAAAGATTTTTTTAAAAATGAGATGATTTTTGGCAGTGGTGGGAATGCATAAGCCCTACGCACTAACCCACCACTGCCGAACCCAGTATGCCAGAAATGGCAGTTAGGGGGGCCAAAAAAAAAAAAGGTATGGCCAAACTATTTTTATTGTATTTAATGAGGATGGATGACTGCCGGTTAGCGAAGAAAGCTTGGAGTTAAAACCAACAGGAAAAAGACCCAGGGAAAGGCCGAGAGTGACCTAGAAGAATAACCTCCAAAATATTCTTAAACAAAAAGGAATGAGTTTATTTGAAAAGAAAATATATGGCCAGGAACGGGACTCGAACCCGTGTCTCTCACCTCTCCATAGTGAGGTGAGCGACCCGGGTTCGAGTCCCGGTCCTGGCCATATATTTTCTGTTCAAATTAAATATTAAAAAAAAATATATCATATAACAATAAAATAAATTATAAAAAAGGAATTAGATGTGCGGAAGCCAGGAGAGCAGCCCTTGAGAGAGACAGGTAGCGCTCCTTATTCAAAAATCTCTACACTGCAAGGTAGAAGAGATGTCTGATTAAGAAAGAAAGAAAGAAATCTAGCCTTTCGAAGCCCGTCTAAGAGAGAAGTCATATTAGGCATGGGATAGGAATCTTTACATGTAACTTGAATTACCTTACGAAAATCTATACGAAAACGGTAACCTGATCCCTTACGAACCATGGATACTGGGTACGACCATAGAGATTGGAAAGGCTTCACTAGATCTTCCTCATTGGATCTAGTTCTAGGTACGTTGACTCAAGTACTTTGGGTGAGTAATGGTAGGAGTGCTGCTTGATAGGTTGTGCACCCAAGGGCGGATCCAGGATTTTTTTCTGGGGGGGGGGGCACAACGGGCAGACGGGCAAAAAAATCAACAATAACTTAGAAATAAACTTGTAGTATTTATAGAAAGGTTTCAAAGGTTTATTAAAATATGTAAACAATAGTTTCACTCATGTTATAACATCACATGTTTTGCCTATAAGTATGTACTGTAATGGATTCTCCACAGTACACAAAAACCCGTCTGGGGGCACGGGGGAATCACCTGGATCCGCCTACGTGGGGACCCTTAACATCTATCTTATGGCTAATATGCGTTGTTAATCCCTGAGAATCTTGGAGAGTTCGCAAACCGTCTCTGACTATCCTATTCAGACCCTATTATTCTGAGGAATCAAGTGAATTGATATCACATATTTTGGGTTTCACCTCCTTATAATTCAGCTTCTTGACGAAAAGAGAACTTATGGTTAAGGTCATTTTGAAACCACCACGTTGCTTCACGAACATTCGTACACACATAAGTGTTAACGATAAAATCTAACCCGAACAGAACATAAATGGAAGCGTGGTTGAAACGTAATGTGCGTGTCATGTATATTTGTGACCGGTCTTCAACGTTAATTGGATTGGAGGATCTTTTTTTCACAACACTAGAGCTTACATTAGCGACACAAATATTAAACTCAGGAATATTCTTAACATCTTTGATCATCAAGAACTTCGAGAATTTCCACTTATTCTGGTCCTACAAATGAGATGTTAGAACCTGGGTCAAATAGTGCTATGTAGGTCAGGCCATTTTTGCAATGTTTCCCGATTCAGAAGACAAAGTAAAGCTCTTTAGGTTACGGTAAGCCATAAAAAGATACGGTAGAAATTTCGGGAGAATTCGAGACGACACAAGGAGAAACGAGATCAGACTTAGCGGTACTGTAAGGAATAAGATAAGGCACGGTAATAGATGATCGATATTTGGTGGGTCAGCTAAAACCCTGCTTATTTCCCGAAGCACATTTAGGGCAGACGTAAATGGAAACTCGTGGGCTATTGCAACAACAGTAGAACAAATTACGAGGTAGCGAACATCTACAACATACATCAAGTTCACCACAATTCCATCAAGTGAATTTCTTGGCTGATAGAGCTGGCTGTCTCTCAAAACATTTGCATTGCCAAGAATCGATCCGGTACTGTTACCGGATTTTACTTCAGTCGATGACACTAACTGTTTCCTAGAACCAACTTCCTGAGTTTTCATCTGGTCGAGTTAAGGATTAGGATTTGCTCCTTCAAAAGCAGTTTTATTTTCTTTTTCCACGGGTTAAACTCCCGCGCCCGAAGATATTTGTTCTTTAAAGGATCAGGATTTGTTATATTCACCAGTGGAGTCCACAAAGCGGGATTTTTCATAAGTATATTTCCGGATTGGCCTTCTTGAGCCATCATCTCGAACACTCTAGATCAATGTTTTTTTTTTGTACCACGCCCCCTATTCAAATGAATACCTTCCTCGCCCCCCTATTCAAATGAAATCCCTACTACGCCCCCCCCTTGCACAATAAATTGTATGGACATATTAGAAAAAAACAATAAGTTTTACATTGAAAACAAAACATTTAGTTTTACCATCACAAAATACAACATTATAAGTTTCAATTTAAGATAAAGAAGTATTGGCAAGAGAAAAATTACTTAAATTAAGTCTGAATTTTTCATTTTTAACTGGTCTCACGCACCCGCTGACTAGTACTCGCGCCCCCCAGGTTGGGAACCATTGCTCTAGATCGTTCCGTAACAAAATTGATCGAGCTTTATAAGAGGGAATATCAGTTGATTCTATTCATTTTTCAAACGCTTTTCTAGTTCCTGGGTCTAAATTTGTGAGGATCTAATGAAGTTTTATGAAATCCCCCATGACTTCAATACCTAAAGCCGATAACGCAGACAAATTATTGTCCTCCTCAGATAAAAATCTGCAAATCAATACCTGGAGAGTTGTTGAAAATTCATCACCTTCATGATATAAAATCTGACGAGTCGCTTTTTATTTTCATACCGAGAGACCAATCCATCATAAGCTAGGGAATAATTTGCTTCGTCGAGTGCAAAGCAGGAAATAAGTGATAATACTTTCTCGCGTAAAGCTACGTCCACACTACTAGACCAATGCTTAGACCTGGTCTCAGAGATGCGGATTAGCTGCTCTAGCTAGGCGGTTGCGGAGCCGCTGCTGAGACTAATCCCTGTTGCTGAGTCCGTCTCTGAGACCAGCGGGCCGAGACACGGTCAAATCTGAGCAATATTCAACATTATTATTGTCATTATAAATTGTGATTATACATTTTAATAATAATTATTGTAATTATAGATCGCAATTATCATGTGTATACTTAAAATTATAAAAATAATTCAATTATTTAATGATAATATAATTAAATGACCGGTCTTAATTTATTTAACATAAAGATAGGCGCGCGTATCTGTCAGATATGCAGTGGAAATGTTCATTTAACTTTCTTTAATCCTTGTCGGTTTTAATATTTCCCTCTTCTCACCACCCAACCAAACCACAGTCTTGGCCGAAAATTCCTACAATAGTTAAGTTAACGTTTTGTGGATTTGATGAGGAATACGTAAATTCAAGTATTTTTTTATACCTCATTTTAATTATGCAATGTAAAATTTTTAATTCTTTGGTAATTTAAACAAACAAATTATTTCTTGCAAATTTGTATTTTATTTCATTGTGCTATCTTATTTTCTATTATTATAGTCGAGAAATATATTTTTAATTTGAATAATGTTTTAGCCTTGAAAGCTGTGCTAAATGCAATTATATGTGATAAAGACGATGAAATTGATTAAGATATCACGACTTTTAATATATATATATATATATATATATATATATATATATATATATATATATATATATATATAATTTGATATAGCTTGTCGTTTTTAAAATGTAAATTTGTATTTTTTCTGAGTTTCTTGAGAATAAACTTTTATTTCCATCTTCTTTCGACCCAATCCTACCACAGTCTTGACCGAAAATTCCTACAATAAATGGTTATTAGTGGTAATTATTAAATATAAAATTGGTAAGTCATTGGTAATTTAAACTATCATATAAATTGAACTTGCACTTTATTTAAACCATTACTGAAATTAGATTTTTATATTAGTTTTTACTTATCTATTTCTTGCATATATTTATTTTATTTCAGTGTGCAATCTTATTTTATGTCATTAGAACCGAAAAAAGTTTTTTTTATGTGAATATTGGTTTGGACGTTAAATCTGTGCTAAATGCAATTATGCGTGATACGGATTATGAGATTGTTCAAAGCAAAACGACATTCCTAGAAACAATTTTTAAGTATGATTTTATAATTATAGTCATTTTTAAAATGTAATTTTGTATTCTATCTGATTTCCTTGAGATGCTGTATAAAAAAAAAAAAAAAAAAAAACGTTCTATATAATGTGTTTATTTTTAAATAAACTTTTATTGTAATTTTTTAATTTATATCTTTTGAGAAACGCAAGTAAACTGAACTTGTAAATTCTTCAAAAATACAAAAGTTCTAAAATAGTTAGTTTTGATTTTCACTATTTTCTTCATTGATCGCATTTGTTTTTTTTTTTACTGAAATTCGAAAAAATATCATATATTCGTTGATGTAAATATTTTATTTTGTATTTTTTAAAGGTTAAAGCAAGAAATCATTCCGCACAAAACAATGCTCTTCATGGTGTATTGACTGGAAACTGAAATAGTAGTGTGTACGCTGGACGAGACTAATCCGGCTGCTCCTAGACCGTTGCTGAGACGGACTAAGGTTTGTCTCGTCTATTGCCTAGCAAATGTCTCATAGTGTGGACGTAGCTTAAACAACCTTGTAAATATTGAAATTTTCTAATGGTCGAGAGAGATTCTTCCCTATGAATCATGGAGTCAAAAAGAGAATAAAACCCATTCCATTCCTCCAATTAGCCTATGAATGGCGGTAAATCAATTTTTGTTAGCTCCAGAGGGTTAGGGACAACCCTTTAGTTATATCTGTATTTTAGATTAAACTTCTTCGAACCTGAGCTAGTTTTTGACTTGGTGGTCATAAGCGGGTTTAAAATTGGCTACTGAATCAGAACTCAAAGATAAATTTAGCATACATTTTTTTGAATTAAACAAACAAAATTATGTAATACAAAGTTAAGCTTTGTTAAAGTTATAATTATATGAATGAGAATTTATTTGGGTTTAAAATGACATTGAGGCTGTGTCCAATGTCATTTTACTCACAAATAAAGGAATTCAGTTCTCTCTGTCTGAAAGAGCTAAAATTCTGTTAGCGAATTATAAAATTCGCTATAATGCTCTATTTCTTTACTCTAAATCTCAAACATAAAATATTTTTTTTTTTATTTTTTAAAGAGAAAAGATAGGCCCTCGACCGGGATTTGAACCCGGAACCTTTGTCTCACCGTGACATGTCACGGTGAGACAAAGGTTCCGGGTTCAAATCCCGGTCGAGGGCCTATCTTTTCTCTTTAAAAAATAAAAATATTTATAACTCATAAAAAATGACCAAAAATTATAAAATATTTTTATGAAGAAAAAAAAATGACTAATTTATTGTCCATATAATCTTTTTCCGGGATGGACCGCTCTTCATTTACTGACTAGCCCTGAGGAAGCTCACAACACGATGAGCGAAAGCTTGGCAAACAAAACCAACACCACACGGTCCATCCTGGAAAAAGATTATATGGACAATACCGCAGACCGTGGAAGCCTATGTGAACGACTAATTTATTACCATTTCTCTCTCTTTCTTTTTTTTTAATACTTAAGAAAATTATTAACTCTCGTAATAAAAAAAAGTCTAAAAACTAACTGTCTGAAATATATCAAAACCTTGCGGCAACTGTTTTATCCAATTAGCTATCTTAACAGTTTTCGCTGGCGATTTTTTCGAATTGCCTTTCAGAATTTTTTTTTAATAGGTTAAAGTAATTTATAAACATGAAAAGCATAAACCATTTTTCACTTTTATGAAGTGCCTTATTTATATATTACAAAACTAAACTTTTTTATCCCCATCAATGATTTATTGGCAGATCAATCATATTTTGCAAGATATTATTTTTTATTTTATGTTATAAAATGTTATTGTTACATATATTTTAAAAATTATTTTCAGGACCTAACGGCTGAGCGATTCGAGTGATGGTCCGGAAGTTGTAAAGTTGTCGATTCTATTTTGACCTGAGTCAGCTAATATTTATTTCCCAAAATTTAGGAAGAAAGAAATGAATCTTGAAATTTGCACTCCTGTTAATATTATGTGGTGAAGATAAATTTTGACACCAGTTGTTATGATTTAAATTATAACAAGGACAACTTGCCGGACTAGTTGTTCCATTACTAGTAATAGTAATACTTCCATTTCACTTGAGTATGCGTATAGGTGCCTTTAGGGGCACAATTTCTCTATAATTTATTTATCTTTATAGAATGCTGATACGGGATGTGTTGCATATCTGGCTATGTCCTCATATCGTTCCTGTCAATAGGGATATCAAGACAGGTTGGTTTAAATTGCCACATTTCATTATTCTTACCCAACCAAGTCCAACTATCAAAAGTGAATTTTTTTTTCAGGAGAGCGAACAAGAATCATTAATATCAAATATTAGATTATCATTTAGAAAATAGTATTTATAAAATTTATATAGCAAATTTGCGTATGTATCATTTGAGCCGTTCACTGCACACATTGACTAACTCCACTTTTTGAAAAATCTTAAATTTAAGTGTAAAAGTATAGTCACAACTTTTTATATTAATAAAATCTTTCCCAAACAATAAAGATTAACACCATTAAACGACAAATTTTTTTTTGGCCACTGAACAATAAATTATTTTTTTCAGAGGTCATTTTGATTAGCTCCATACTCTACAGCAAATGGTTGCAATACCATTTAAACCCACTAGCAAGCGCTAAATGATGAATTTGATCTAGTTAGAAAGATCCAAATGACACCTTTTCCAATTTAAATGTGACTATAAGGAAGATTCGAAATTTAATGCAATCTAAGGAAATCAGAAAGACTACAGGCAGGTAGACCGCAAAGTTTGAAAAATGTGGATCTGCCTTTATTATATCCTAAAGTTTTTTTTTTTAGATTAATGTATTGATATTTACAACTGTAATAATATTACAACAAGTAAATTTGCTAATCTATCCTAAAGGTAGATCTGTAACAAGGGAAAAAAGGAGAGACATGGTGGATCTGCTGATATTCATTCCTCCTGTTAAACGGATTACTTTAAAAACTGGCGAAGAAATCGAAATGACGAGCCCTCACATACAGCTGATGAAGAAGACATAATTTATACTGATGACTGGCCAACTACAGGTTTAATCATTTTATCATTCCTTCAACCTGTAGTTGACCATGGGGGATAACTATTCACTAGATGAAGAAAAATAATTAAATTCATATTATTTAAATACATTTTTTAAAGAATTACTGACTTTTAACTTTATATAGTTGTGTGCATTATAGGTTGATGCATAAAACCATAAAAAAAATAGCAATTGATAATGACTAAATGTCGAAAGGTATGAAGTATTAATAAAAGATGAAATATGACTGGATAATGATTTTTCTTGCTTTATTATAAAAACTGAATATTGAAATGCATTCAAATTCGATTTCCTTGACTAAAATAATCAGAGAATAATATTATTTTCAGTCAAAATGATAATCTTTACATAATTTTTACTGTCAATTACAACCAAGCCAGAGTATGACAAAATCTAGCGTTTCAGGGAAGATGTTGACATCAAATTTAATTATATGGCAAAACTGACAAAAAATCTTACTTTTTCATTCTAAAAGCTTACCTCAACTCCGAAACAGCCGCTAATATCTACTTTATTTGAGATGAATAGAAATAATAATAAACTCTTAATAGTAAATTGAGAATTCTTCTAAAAATTACAAGTGAAAAACTTTATTATTTCTTTTCTAAAAATTTAGTTTTTCTGTAACAGTTTTCTAACTCAAAACTTATTTTTTATTGTTGATTACTGCAATCAAAAGCAAGATCGAGGCTCAGGAATTTCTACAATAAATTTTGTTTAAAGGAAGTATAATTGCTCTATACATGTATGTGTGCGTGTTTGTGTCTATATATATTTGTATATATATATATATATATATATATATATATATATATATATATATATATATATATATATATATAACCAATTGCTTAAACAATATAAATGAATATATACCAGAAGAAATATATATACCATTCTTGTCCAATGTAGTTTTTGAATCTTTACCTTTGCAACTTCTCTCCCTTGCTAAATGACTCTTGAATTATTTTTTCTTCACCTGCATATTCACTTTCCTGGTTAGAAACTAGTGGTTCTAATTCAGCTGTTCCTGTTAGTCAAAAAAAAAAGTTTAGATGACCTTGTATTCATTGTGAATATATTATAATTATTTAGTAATTCAAATTGTAACCTTTTCAAAACTCTTTATTTTGACGATCTTCACAAGAAAATGAGAGTTTTTAACTTAACTTAGTAATTTGGGGAGGTCACCAGGCGTATTTGGAAATTTAGCAAACCTACTGTTTGCTTTATTATGGTTCTCCCAAAGCTTCAAAATGTTTTTTATCCCTTGTCCGAAAATATTTTTGGTTTTGAAAAAGTATGTTTGATAAATGAAAATTACTGTGTTTTTTAATGGGACAGAACTTTATATGAATGATATTGAATCATGTAATATAAAATTATTGTCATCTTACTTGTAATGACGAATGTAAAAAAAGGCGTTGTTTTTTTTTATAATCTGCCAGGTATTGTAGGAATTCATATGCCATATGATAAAATTACACATAATTTATTTTTTTTTACTTTAAGATAAATGTTCATATCAAATCATATCAAAATAAGTTATGATGAATGCTCGTTATCTGAAACAGGCACAACTTAAACATTTGTTGGCATTTCTATTGTTATTTTTTGAATAAAACATTAAGTAGAAAAATTAATATTAACTAATTCCATCTATCAGTCTAACAGAAATTCATCTGAAAATGTAAAAAACATTTCCGGTGGATAATGTAAAGTAGAAGGGTAGCCTAATGTGAGTTCAATTGTATCATTGATTTGTATTATGTCTTTATGTCTTTGTGATATAATCGAATTGTTCAATATATTTATTTTTATGATTTTCAACATGTTTTACACTTTTGATATTCCCTTCTAGGAAGATTTTCCTTCTACCTAAATAATACATACTCAATAATTCTCTGTTTAATAAGAAAATACTTGGACTTGAGCCTAGGTTACTCTAGCACATCAATCAAATAATCACATAATTCATAATATATATTTATATTATGAATGATATATTTCATTTTACTTATATACTCATTACCCATAGCATGATATAGTTTCTTTCATGCAATGGTTAACTTTAAAATATACTTCAACTAACTGATACTATTTTTTTTTTGACATCCAGTATTTTTTAAAAATCATGTTTTATGAAATGAGAAGAGGTTGACTGATTACAGTGCTAAGATAGAATGTTTTGAAAAAAATCCAACTGTAGATGAGATCAGAAAAATATTGTCATAAGTTGTTTTAATTAAGTAAAGTATTTTTATTGAAGTTATGAAGCGGATATAAGTACCGCCTAGTTTATCAGCTTGAAGAATCCGCTTTTTGTGAACAGGCGCGGGCGGTTGGTTGGGGTTGCTACCTGCAGCTGGCCTTATGGCACCCATGCTTAAAGATTTTCTTGGTGGACCGCTGCTCTCCTCTTCCTTTCCCCTCTTCCCGCGTGGCCAAGCAAACTGGAGCCGGTACTCAGTACTTATTCGTGATATTGCACTCTTGAGTCCACCACCATCACTGCTTTCAAGGGGGAAATTCGATATCTACAAAACACCAATGAATATGAAATGATTGTCTATCAACAATTTTCATATTGACCACTTTTTAATGATTCGTATATTAGTACAGTAAATATTACTTATCGTTAATGTATAAGTGGATCGCAGAAGAAATATTCTTAAACCGGCTAACATAAACTTAAGTAAAATTTAGATTTCATTTTAATAAAGTTTACACTTGTCATTTAGTGAAATTAATACTGGATTAAATTTAGTTTTTTAAAGGAATTCCCTTCCTCATTTAATTAAACTAATTAAAAAATATGATTGACTTATTTAAATTACAGAAAATCGAATTAAATCGAATAACGTGTGGCTCAACACCTTCTTTCACAGACCGTCAAAAATAATTCCCTTCTATCTGTTACATTTAGGTAATAACCATTCAGCCTCATAACATCAAAGATGTATATGATGATATATATATATATATAAAATAAATAATACTTATAAAATTTAAATAATTTACTTACTGTGAAACGATGTCAACAACCACTAACTTGTCATGTTATAAATTTTGTGTACATATAACAGGATAAATGGAAAATAAATTCGCCAGGTATTCCATAAACAACAGGGTTTCCCTGGGGAGCGTGAAGACAAGTCAGGGGGGAGGGGGAGACCAATAGGATATTGAAAATATTTCAATTTTTTAATTATTCTCTTAGCTGTATACTTTATGTTAAACGGAAAATTACAATGTTGTACTTATGGCTGTAAAAATAAACTAAAGAAAATAAAGTGACACAGGGTGACCACAGTTATAACGAACGAACGATTCTAGTAAATCTAAGAAATGAACCGTAATATAGGTCCTTCATCAGTCAGTCTTCTTCAATTAGTGAAACATAAATACATAGTAAGTACGCTAGGCAAGAGAGCAATTGTTGCAGCTTACAAATTTTTACTCAATTTTGGTTACAAAAAACTAATTGAACCTTTAAAAAGTAATAGTTTAATATATTGATATGAATTTTTGTGTAAATTTGGGACCTATTTTTGTTTTGCGATTGGCAAATCTGTTTGGAACACCTATTATTGTTAATAAACAATAGGTTTTGTGACAGCCTGTATTACTAGCTAGAATTCCAAGTTTTGTGTACTGTGAAGGTGCCTTGCAAAAATGTTAATTGTTCTGACAACTGTTGTATTATAAGTGTTGAAGTAACATTTTTATGCTTAAAAAGGACCTTTATCTCAGGCAGTAAAAACAGCCTACTTCCATTGTTTTGGAGTCATGGATTTAGGAAAGCTATGGACACTTCACTTTTGTTGTAACACATGTTCAGTAAATCTTCAGCCAAACTTGACATCATTAACAGTATCCTAAAAAACGAAAGCGACTGATTTTAGTGACGACCACATCTACAGTACTCAATTTAATCGAACTTGACATAATAAAAACCCCACCTACCAACTAAAAATTCAATTTAAAGCAGAAGGTTTGAAAACAATAATCAATAGTGTGCCATCTATACTCCAGCTCAGAAATCATTACCCCTTAAACATCGTGTAGCTCCTAAACGTATCCAACCTAAAGTATGATACAGTCAACAATCTAAACAAAAACCTACCATTATTTATAGATACTGTTACAAATTAATAATTTTTATATTTATAATATTAATCAATGTGCTCATTTAAACTGATGGTTTTCTTTTACCTAACAACTTAAAAATTGTATGAACAAATCTTGAGTTCATTCCTAACATTTATTGTTTCAGAAAGTTAAATTTATTTTTTTATGTAAATTTAAATTTCTGTAAATATTGTTATTTGGTGGAAGTTTTAATAACTTGTAATTTTTTAAGAAAAAAATATCTGTCATACTCTTTCTTCGTAATCAATGTACAATCAAAATCGACTATTGTTCGTCAGGAAATAAAACAATTATTTATTTTTGTTGGCTATTTTTTTTTAAACTGTTTATGGTTTGTAAATATATTTCGTTCCACCTCCTGACCCTGCCCGGTCTGATCGTTTGAAAATGGTTTTCTCGTATTGTAAGTGTCCAGATTAATTTGCAGAGAGCCCTTAAACCGAAGAGAGGTTCAGTAGACATTGAATTTCTCATCCCATACATACATACACATTTTTTTTTATATTTATCTGAAACTCAATAATTATGACAAGTGCAAACACTATATAGTTTGAAATAGTTCTGTAGTAACACAAAAACACGCAATAAATATATAAAATTTTATGATTTATAAACAATTTAAATATCATTAATAGTATTAAATGATAGAAAGGTAATACATAGTTATATATGCTTTATTTTAAAAAAGTACAATGAATAAGAGTTTTACTAGTTTTGGTTTCGTAAATACGATCGTTGTATAAGACATTTTGGAAATCTCCTATCTTACTTACTACCACCCTTCCAACCATACTTCGAACCATCACTCGTTTTGTCCTACGATCCCCTTCCGATTCACTCATCTATCTACCTTCGAACTCATTTCGATACACTCATTCATTCCCTTCGATTTCCTTTTCGATCAACTCTTCCGTTTCCTTCATTCCCCTATCGATTCACTCTTACGATCCCCCACGATCCACTCTTCCATTTATCATCCATCAACTCTTCCATTCCCTTCGACCCCCTATCAACACACGCTTCCATTTATCATCGATCAACACTTCCATTCCCTTCGATCCATTCTTCCATCCCCTGCAGTATCCACACGATCCAATCTACCATCCCCTACGATCCACTCTTCCATCTACTTTCGTTTAACTCTTCCGTTCTCTTCAATCCACTTTCGGTCCACTCTTCCATCTATCACCGATCAATCTTCGATCGGCTTGCACCACCAACAATCCCCTTTCGATCCACACTTCCATCCCCTTCAATCGACTCTTTCATCTACCTTCGATCAACTCTTCCATTCCCTTCGAGCATCTTTCGATCCACTCTGCGATCCCCTTCAAGACCCTTTCGATTTACTCATCCATCTCCTTCGATCCCCTTTCAATCCGCTCTTCCATCCTCCACAATTCCCTTACGATCCACTCTTTCATCTACCTTCGATCCAATCTCCCATCCTCTGTATCCACTCTTCTATCTACCTTCGATAATTCTTTCCATCCCCTACAAAACCCTATCGATCCACTCTTTTATCTACTTTTCATCAACTCTTTTATCCCCTTCAATCCACTCTTCCATCTCCCTTCGATCACATTTCAGTTTGATCTTCGATAACTCTTTAATAATCTTTTGATGAACCGTTATTTCTGAAAGTGATAGGAAGGTATAGTGGGTCGTGAGTTTAGAGTTATCGACTTTTTTTTATATCACCGATCATTTTATTGCTGAGCTCCAAGTTACATCCTGGGTCAATTAAAATCGATGTAAAGTTTCAATACGATAAGGTTTAGACTCACGTATTATGTATCACGCATCCAAGTTAAGAGTATGAAATATTTCCTAGCAGATTGCTTTCTTTGAAGGAAATTTCAAAGAAATTTATTTTACTCTACTTTTTGAAAATAAACTAAAATATTTTCTAGGACTGTTGAAAATTGTTTTGTAGCCCTTTAAAACTGCCGCTTTAAAAACATATTTGAAATCCTAAACAATGCGAAAGCGGAATCAATGGTTGAGTCTTCACAAAATTTCTTTACTATAAAAAATACATCCTATATGTGCTTCTTTACCTTCAATTTAAATAAATCAACAGCATATAATTTGATTATTGTTTATACCATCAAAATACCGTCAGGGTGAAAGTGTTTTATATAATGCAGTTACTATTAAATTTTATTTTTCATATGTTACTGCTTTAACATAACCAACCCTCTGTGCTGCAAATCACATTGGGTCACTAATACAAATAATAATTAGGTTAATGTATCCACAGAACTTCCGTATATGAACCTGTGCCCAGATGTCAATATTATTTTAGTATTTCTTCTTCAAAAATTACAAACAATTATAATTTTAAGCTTGGGATTGATTAAGGGATGCTGGGATCGATAATTGTGCAGATTCATTGACGGAAGTCCTCGGTGTTTGTCGATTCGTTCTGTGTCATTTCATTCATGCATATATTGATGAAACCAATATACAATAGGTGATATATTTTTGTTGAATACAGATGTCAATATCATTTATCAATCTTCATCCAACTAGAATTATGTCTTGGAAAAAAAATTAGTTGGTAGAAGATTGCTAATTGTATATCTACAATTTTGTCATCTAGGTTTTTATACCAAGGTTACCAACAGGCGCCTCAAATACGAATAGATCTTTCTTATGTAAGAATATTACTAATGGGGAACTAGCAACTTTAACTTTTTTTGTTTATAATATAAAAATTAAAATTTAATTAAAAAAAATTAAATGAAAATCAATCATCTTTCATTTTAAGATCGTTCTATATTCCTATTATAAGGCATAAAAGGAAAAAACAAATTACTCCACGTTAAGTAAGCAATTATTGAAGATGATTTCAAGTAAAACTATTAGTTGTGTCATTTATGAACGAGGGGCATAACCTTTTTAATACCACAACCAAGTAATTATATAATAATATAATTCCAGTTTAATATATAATTTTTAAAACGGAAGGATAAACCAAGCGATTCGTAAGTTCAGTCGAAAACCGTATATATTTTTTAATATGTAATTTTAATAACCCTAATTTTATCGCGTATTATATTTATTATAATCCATTTTGTGATAATAATAGGTAAACAGCAAATTGTATAAAAACAAAAATAGAACCGCTGCAGTCGTATAACTATGCTATATGAAATGACAAGTATGTTACCAAGAAACTTTTCATTGATATATTTTTATGATGAAAAAACATAAGCATTCTTTGTCTGTTTACGTTTACATCAGTTCTTTGAACGAATTTGTTCATTTAATGGAATAATCATTAACCTCTTTATTTAACATTACTTATTGTTCATCTGTATTTGTTCAGCGATTTATCTCAACTATAAGTATTATATAATCATTGATATTAACTGAATATGTATGTTGATCATATAATTTCTCAGAGAATCGCATATATATCTGATATGATCCAAATCATGTTTGGATACATCGATAGAATTATTCGGATTGAATACCCTGCGAATATCTAAGCATTATCTCATCATAAAAATGTATCATTGTCCTTTTAAGAACTACTAACAAGGTTGGCATTTTCAACCTGGTTTTATCCACTCTGATGAATTATGAATAAACTAATCGCAACAGATTGGACTAGGGTTATATATAGGGAATAGCATTGCTAAAATTCTTGAAAAACTTACTAGTCAACGTTTCGCAAACATGCACCAAAACAAAATTCACATCGACGAAGATCAAATGAAGCACAACAAAGAGGACAGTAGTACAGAAACATGCGGGGAGCTTATATGAAATTAGCTCATGAGCAGAAAAATACAGAAAAAGATCATAAGTAAGATTTATTAGGATGTTTTAAAATAGGTGATTAATAAAATTCAGAATAAGGTTAATCCGAATTTCTACTCTTTTATTAGTACTCTTATATTACTTAACGGAAATATCCAAATTCTGCGCAATATCCATAGCCTCAAACAAGTTTCTCCTAGAGCGGTTATTCTCATTACGAATAATTAATAAGTTAAGTGAGTTTGCTTTAACTGATTAATGAGTCTATTTTTTCTTTTGATGCTTTTGATCTTGACGGATGTAAATACTGGGCATGTCTCAAATGGCGAAACTTTGGCTGGTTAGATTTTTTCTAGCATATTAGAGGTTTAGGCTATAGTTTCCAATTCAATTCTACTAATTATTCTATACCTCTCCTGAATTTTTTTATCTTTCTAATAGATCTAAAATAATGATTATATTAATTTGACACTTTTATTTTTTTTTAGTGAAACCTATTTATCATTTAATTTTAATTTTAATCTTAATCAAAGTTAAGAAAATGATTAATATATTATTATTATTATAATTTTACGCGCTAAGTCTGTGAAGGTTAATTTTGTACTTAACTCATATATAATATTTATATTTATAATTTTAGAATATTTTTTCATTTCTCTTTAAACTATATTTTATATATATATATATATATATATATATATATTTTAATAATCAATACATATGCGTATGTGTGCAATTTAAGATCCATGAAACTAACGACTGCAGCTAGGACAGTTCCCTCAGATTCCAAGAAAACCCCAAAATTCAAACTTATTAACCACTTATGTTGTTTGATAGGAAGTGAACACTCACAGTGGACCTTCATAAAGTATAAAAAAAAACAATTTACCTTCAACTTCATTCATACGAAATTAAGAAAATATATATTTTTTTAATGAGGATCCATCTGTAGTCCATTGAAAGGTTTTAACTACATTCAAAAGTAATGTATGATTTTGAGAATAAAATCTTTCCGATACTGAGCCTACCGAAATATACACTACAAGAAATTTATTTCAGCCGAATCATATTTCTTGTAAATCATAAGAAAATCTTTCCTTACTTTATGATAGCACAACTGAAAATTACTTACCTCCGATTCTCAATGTTTTTTCCCTTACTATTCATCAAACAACCTTGAAAGTATAAATTTTCTTTTTTCTAGGAGTAATTGGAACATATTTCATTGAACTTTTTGTAGCTCTGGTATAATAACAAACGTTTTTATATTGATTCATTTGCAAGAAATTTCAATGAAACTTATGAAGATAAGTATTGAGGGATTAGACTATAATAAAAATAGGTTCTTTTTAGACCAATCTCGTTATAATAAAAAAAAATGTTAATAGTGAAAGTACGATAAAGTAGACAAAGAAATAGTGACAGCTCACTGAAAATGTTACTCAAATCATTATCCATGGAAAAATAAAACAAGTAGGCATTAGAGATAAAATGTATATGAAGAAAAAATGGTGTATTTGAACTGATGGATATTATACAAATATATGCACTCAAGGGCATACGTTTATGGAGTGGAGTATTACTTCAAGTATGATTTATGGATGTTGAGGAATGCCAAAGAAAAAATACTAAAATATTATCGATCACATAATTGCGACATTAACAACAAATAAACATTTTGGCATAAATTATTCTCTTTAGTGTGCAGAGGAATACAGTAAAAATTTTAACTTAATTTGGGAGGGAATAGGCCACGTTTATTAAGATCACTAGAAAAAACAGTTTATTGAAGGACTTGGTCACTTTAGAATATCACAAAAGCTCATAAACAACAATAATCATTTCTTTTTAAAAGCCTTGCATATCGTAATAGTCATATAAACAGCATAAGTAAGTTTTTCATGTGAAAAAAATAATTTCTAGTCATAAAAAAAATACAGAAAAGGAGATGAACTAAAAAAAAAGTAAAACAGAAATCTTACTAATACTATAGCAGAAAATTATTATTTGAAATAATTGTAATTTAGAAACATTATTGAAATAAAATTATTATTTATTTTCAGTTACTAAACTTTGGAATAGTAATTATTGGTACATCTTATCGTATTTATTTGTTTTTCTTTAAAAGTCTAAACTGTGCTACTGAACAATATTTTATTAATACATAGGATTACTTTGTATTTAGTAATACTGTGTAATTAAGTATTAAGTAATATAAACAAAAGTTAAGCAGAAAAAATGATCATTATTTTAATCCTACAGATTGAGTAAGTTTGGTTTTAAATTAAATGGATATGAGCGGAAGAGAGACCCAGCAAATTAATCTTCATTAAGAGGATTTTGTTCACCCTCGCAGGCCTCTCAAATGATGATGAAAACTTGTTCATCATTTCTCCAACAACATATTCTAAACTGCATGAATTTAATAGTACAACTATTAACGAGAATTTCTTGTATTTTCAAGCTATACATGACTATAATGAAACTTAAGATCTTAGCATTCATAGCCAACGTGTGTCTGAAAGCGATTTCTGAAAATCCCGATTGTGGTGCAGTGATATTTTCCGAAAAATACAAGCCGCTTGTTAGAAACGGAACGTTACATACTTTAATTATAGAGATACGCTAGAAAGAACGTAAGTTCTTTTAACCACTTTAGATCCATATTATACAAATTTCAGTATTCAGAAGCATTGGCAAAAGACTAAAAGGCTAAATACTGTCCGGCCTGAAGGCTCCTATAGGATATCATTTCTATTTTCTAACGCATTCGAGCAGGATCCTTGAAGCCTGATTTTTGGCAGTCCCAGTATCTCGAACAACGGACTGGCATTAACTGTAGTCACCGATTGAAGACCATATTTCGTCCTCGCCTAAGTATCTTCATTCGCAACCATTTCTGAAACTGGGATATACTGTAAAACTACCGGATTACTTTAACAGCCAAAGTTTGTATTGCTGTTACCATGGGCGAAGTGCCTAAACCTTGAATGAACTTGAACCTTGAAATATGAAACGAGTTTGAGGCGATCCCTCCAAATCTCAATAATGAAACAACAATAAAAATGTTTCGCTGGTCTAAGTGCAGATAAGCAGGCGGTAAGTTTTGGAAAATATGACTGTAGCAGGGTCGATGTAATCGGAAAACAATTTCAGAAACATCAATTTAGCATGATAAGGAGTCCATTTAAAATGATAATACTCGACGTTTTTATCGCAGTCAATTTCAACTTGTAAACCGGTGATTTTCTCATTAATGGTTTGTATATTGAGCCTTAGTTAGAGGTTTCATAGAGCAAACGTTTTCATCCTTGTAAAGGCTTCCATCCTCATGAGGAACGGAAGATGGAATTATGTTAAAGAAGATGAACACGATAAGACTTTCTTATAGTTATTTCTCCATTAATTTGAATGTTTGTTACCATTAATGTACCTTTCCCGTGTTCCATGAAATGTAATTTCATCTATGCCTCACTCCAGGTAAAGGGAGATATTGAAATAAATTTAGGGAAATGGGACGAGGAAGTCCACGCAGTCAATAAAAGTCGAAATATAATATTTATATCTGGCATTAGAAAATAAAATGCATTACGATAAAAAACATCATGATGTGATCTCTTTATTATTTGAGTGTTTTTTTTTAACGATATTTTTTTACAACTTAGTTGTTTATCATCTCAAGAAGTTCTCGACCCAGCCAGCCTCCACATCTAAGGCCCCTCGCTCCCATCCTCTCCTCCACATCTAAGGCCCCACGCTCCCATCCTCTCCTCCACATCTAAGGCCCCTCGCTCCCATCCTCTCCTCCACATCCCGTAACCATCTTTTTTAGGGTCGTCCTCTTTTTCTCCTTAAGTCTTTCTTTTGTGTATATACAATAAAACATAATTTTGATAAAAATGCTTCTATTTCTTCTTTTTCATTAAAATAAATGACTAGAAGAATTCCAATATAACAGACATGTAATTTTTTTCTGGCTTAGTTTTTTTTATTCATTTTAGATGATTCAGTATTTTTTTCTCATGTTTTAGTATTAGGTCGTATGGAATCAATTTTTTTTTAATTGTTATTTGATTTTTGTTCAATTTTATCATTATATAGCCATAGATAGCTACCGCGTCTGGGCTAAAAGTCTGCATAATTTTCCAGCTTCTCTCCAGTAATTTTATTGTCTTGACTGCTTCTCATATTAATGCTCGATTCCCACCAGCTTATTTATTCGAGTTCCTCCTATATTTTTATTATAACTTTTATCAAATTATTCCAGTATTCGAATCATAGCTGAAGCCTCTCTTCTATCATCTTACCTCTATACTTCTTTATCAGTCACGGCTGTATTTAGCGGATTCTGTAGGGCTGTATGCGCATAATAGCCTTAAACGTAGTAAAATTCCCAAATGTTCCAAGCCTGATGACCCCCGATTCCCCCACATCGGTGTATTGCTGGTCAATTATCCTCCTCTTATTCTATTTTGAGTCATTCCTGGGGACAATCGTTTTCAAAGGCATTGTTTCTATAATCATATAATAATTTTCGCTGATACTAACACCAACTAGCACTCCGATCCCAAAAATAGACTCTTCCTGGAGTACCACACTATCTTTTTTTATCTTGTCATTGTTCCTACAGTGTCTATTTCGACTCTTTTAGGACATGCATAACATCGATTCAACGTCATTTTGCTTGGTGCTTTTTTTCACCGTTTATATCCTCTCATGACCTAATCCAAATATTATAAAGCTTCCAAACCTTAATCCCTTTACTCAAGAAAATATTTTACATGTCGTTGAAGCAAAAGAAGCCTTAGGCAGGACGTTGAGGCTTTAGATATACTAAGATTATCAAGCATTAATGTTACTCCGCAATTTGACACATTAAACAATTAGGCAAGTGAAATCCAACTATTACTGCGAAGCCATTTTCTTTGCACTTAACTCTAAAGCTAAACGGCAACTAAAAACTCATTCACAAAATTTTCCTTCTCAGATCTTTTACCTACCTCAATCTTCCTAGTATCACCTAATGAATAAAGTGTTGTGCTTTTTATCCATCTTCTTGAAAAAGCTCCTACCTTCTCTTCTTCTTAACTGTCCTCAGTTCTATAATTTGATTGACCACCGATTAAACTTAATAATTTTTACTTTTCTGAGATCCCTTCCACTCACATTATTTGCCCTATAATAAAATTGTATACTAACTTGACAGGGTATGTGGAATCATTTTTAATTGTTAAAACATGCCTTTCCAAAATCCTGCCAGTTATATTTTTCATTTATAACTTTTCTCTCTGAAATTCAGTAATGTTTTTTCCAAAATATGTTATGAAAAAAAACAATAGCCCATCCTCCTAATAAAATATCCAACCCTGCATCTCCTACAGGCTATCGTCGAATCTACGTTCTTTTCAAATATTCCACACCTCCAGAAAAATACTTCAATCACAAATGTGTGATTTCCTTGTATAATTCAAACTTATTTTCTTTCAAATTGTGTTTTCTACCGAGCTATTCCTCACAACCTACTTTTATCAAAATCACGAATAACTTACATATCCTATGGAAAAATAAAAAAAACTGAAACTAATAATACTTCTTGGTTTTAAAATTATCAACTCCTTAGTCCATTCATAGCCTCTTTAACAAACTAAAATACTATTTGGAAATGAAGATCTGAAAGTAAATTCTAAAACAGTATGAAACTTATTATACCGGTTATTGCAAACCAACATTTCAATCCACATTGCAGGTCTTCTTCAGGATTGAATTACAAGACATAATAAAAAAAATGAAAATAGAATTGTATTTACAATGTAATAGTAACAATAAAAATAATATTTAACCCTCAAGTACTGATTAATGGTCCCGGGGACCTTTAGGTAGCCATTTCCTGAAATATAGGATATGAACAATGACTGGTCCCACGGACCATACCTCAGTAGTTGCGAGACTCTGATTTTGTCAAGGCAAGCTGTCATTTAATGTTTTACACTTATTAGTTAATATTAATCAATGATACTTTTTAATTTATAAATATGATTAAAGAATAGATTATTTTTCTATTTCTTTTCGAATTTATACATTATTTTTAATTTTGTTACAAATATGGAACCCCAACCTAGCATATCAAAAATAGTTTTTTGGAATGATGATCCGAGATTTTATGATAGAATATGCCTCTTGTTAAATTACTTGGAGAAAGAAGAAGCTGATATTTTCGAATAAAATCTTGCTGATGAATGCAGCCTACATCGAAAGTGATTACGATGCAGACACTGATTAGGAAACAGACACGATTCTAAATAAGAGTTCTAAAACAGAACCTGGTATGCGAGTTACCACAAAATATTCTGAAATTACCAGAACGATAAAATCGCGGAACAGAAACCAACTTCCGAACGAATTGACGATTTACTAGGCATAAAAGAAATCACTCCTTCTGTCGAAGACGTAGAAAAACCTTCAGGAAATAAGTGAAAGCTTTGTTTACAGTGCCAATAAAATAAAAAAAATATATCTTTTTTTTGTGACAAAGACAACAAACCCATATATGCTTGAAGTGTTCCTAGAAACTTAGTGTAAATTGCTTGAAATAATGGCAATTTTAATTTTTAAAAGTATTTATAGTTTCATTAATTTCATTTTTAATTTTTACTATTTCCTGTATTGTACTTATTTGTTTTTTGTTTACTGGAATTTCAAAAAATTTCATATATTCATTGATTGTGGTCAATTTAAGAAGCTTTTTTTTACTGTATCTATTATTGTTATTAATCTTCATTTGGTATTTTGTTTTATTACTATTATTATATTGTTCTTATTAACACAGTTTTTAGCCCTCATGTATTGACATAGTTTTTCCTAACGCTCGTACTGACACCTGGTCCCATGGACTACCTTATTTAAAAACGTAATTATATATGCAAAATAATACATCAATAAAATAGAGCCAAAACTCCAAAAGAAACACTAATATTTATTAGAATGCAATTAGAAAAACCACAATGCAAAGCCTTATGTTTCAAAACTCTGGAGTAAAACAAACACTTACCAGTCGACGTTTCACCTATTCAGGCATTATCAATACACAAAAAAAGTTAGATAATTAACATTTTGAAGAAGAAAGTGCAATACATCCCACCATCAACAGCCCAAACTGGCTCCTAACCTGAGACAGGACTCCACCACCAAGACGTTCAACATACAACTCCCAAGTCCCAAGAAAACAGTGTAGTAATATATTTAAATTAGTGCCTGAAATTCTCTGACATTATAAAAAATTAATAACTCTCTTCGAGAATAAATTGGGTAGAAAAAATACCACAAAATTAAATTTACCCTTTTCAAACATACCTCCAACCGTGAAATGCCTTATTTCACCTAAATTTGGAGTGAAAGGAAAGCAAATTCATAAAAAATATTATGAACTAAAACATCTACATAAAAATAAGAAACGTAATCTTCTAAAAGGAAATAAACCTGAATAACTTCAGTGATCATGTCCCTCTGGGAGAGGAACGATCTTGTGTACTGGACGTACAAGGACAGAGTTAGCAGTTCGAAGCTATACCACTCGAACTACTCCATCGGGTCCTGGCATGCCTTCAGTTACTCGTCCGAGAATCCACTGCTGAGGAGAAGTATCTATTTCTCGAAGCAAGACAGACTACCTTCCGTTATGTTAGGACGGGAGGAAGTCCATTTCGAATGAGTAATGAGTGTGTGCAAGTACTCCTGAGACCAACGTTTCCAGAAGTGGCGCAAGGAACGCGTTACTAACTCCCAGCGCGTATTCAAAGGAAATCTTTTCACTTCGGAACTTTCAGGAAGAGTGAGAAGAGGCTGTGCAATAAGGAAGTGGCCTGGGGACAAGTTATCAACCGGAGAATTCGTAATAGAACATAGGGGTCGAGAATTCAGGACAGATTCGATCTGATTTAGCAAAGTGTTAAACTCTTCATAGGTGAGGTCTTGCAGAACGGCATGGAGATGATATTTTGTAGACTTAATAGCCGCTTCCCACAAGCCTCCGAAGTGAGGGGTAGAAGGAGGATTGAAGCGCCATTCAATCTGAAGCAAAGTCAGGTGGTCTGAGTTCTCCTGCTGATGGAGGGAGAGGAAAGCATAAAGTTCTCTCAACCTCCTTGCTGCTCCTAGGAAGTTGGAGCCCTGGTCGCTGTAGATACGTGCAGAAGGCCTCGTCAAGCTATGAAGCGGTCCAGAGCTTAGAAGAAGGCATTAGTGCTCAGGGAGGTCCAACTCTATGTGGACGGCTTTAGTGTACATGCAGACAAAAAGTGCTGTCCAAGCTTTGGATTTAGTAGAGTTGCGCCGCCGAGGCTCCCCGAGTAAAAACGGGCCTCCGTAGTCAACCGCAACCTCCAGATAAGCGCAAGCTGGAGTAACACGACTGGCGGGAAGATCTGATGATTTAGGTTTTGCTTTCGACTTGTAGCATGGTAAACAATGGAATACCATTTTCCTAATTAGTTGCCGCCAGGAAGGAATCCAATAATGTATGTGGATATAAGATTGCATCAGAAGAGGAGCACCGTGAAGTGTATACCTGAGAGAATACTCACATAGTAGACCTGCCAAATGGGAAATTTTTGGGATCAATATGGGATGTTTATTGTCTTCAGCGAGGAGAGCATTTTTTAATCTTTCCTCCACCTTGATAAGTCCTCCGCTAGAAAGGAAAGGGTTGCTCAGAAGTAAGAAAGTAGAAAGCTTGCGCAGCTAGCCCTCAATCTGTTGACCCTTTTCTAAAGAAAAAATTACATCCGAGAGGTAATGTCGTTGTGCCAGAAAGATGTACACATTCTTGAGTTCTTCACTTGAGAGGGGATTGCATGCGTTGGATTATGAATCGCCTTTGATCTTGCATTTTAAAACCGAAATAAAACGTAGAGCATAAGCCATGACCCTTTGAAGTTTGAGAAGAGAGGAGAATTTGTCAAAATATTTCTACGTCTCATTCGGACGACTCGATTTGCAACATATGTTTTGAGTTGATGAGGCGGCGTGGAGAGTCGGAAAAACAATATATCTGCTGAATCTATATGTGACGGAAGAAAACTTGAAGAGTAGACAAAACCTGGTATAATAAGAGAGCAGTGTTTAACTCTAAGCGTGGAATGCTAAGAACCTTTGAGGGAGCGACTTTGCTTTTAGCTCGGATGAGTTGAGTATCCACCATTCCACTGGAGTCTTCCTTCCGGAGATACACTACACATCCGTACCCTTTGTCTGAGGAGTCGGCAAAGGAAACTATCTGAAGAGAAGGAGGGCAATGACTGAGGATATAACGTGGCAAAGTCACCTGTGAGAGGAGAGGTACCTCTTGGATGAATGATGACCACAGCCTTCTAAGGTCGGAGGGAATGTCGTCATCCCAGTCAGAGTGCTACAACTACAATATTTCAAGAAGATATTTTAACCAAAATATTACGGGAGAAATATATCCGTTTACATCAAAGATATGTGCAGCAATAGAAACAATTCCTCGCTTGGTATACGCAGCTTCGAACACATTTACGGCATAAACAAGATGATCTGATTGAGGATTCCACTTTAGGCCTAGTACCTTTACCGTCTGCGAGTAATCTAAATGAAGAGGTATCTCATGCTGTTCCAGTGGAATATGGCCTAACACTTCAGGGCTGTTAGTGGAGAATTTGAGTAGGCCAAAGCCGCCAGATAAAACCAACGAAACTAACTGGTTGTAAAATTCTAGGGCGTCTTCAACTGTAGCTGCACCTGAGACTATATTGTCTATGTAGATCTCATTCAAAGCTTGAGCTGCTCTAGGAAACTTATGACCTTCATCCCTAAAGAGCTGAATCACAGTTCTGATAGCTAAAAATGGAGATGTTTTGAGACCAAACGGCAAAGTAGTCAAGTCCCACTCTTGAACAGGTTGGGAAGGATCAAACCTCCAGAAGAAATGTACGAACTTCCTATCCCTCTTTTTCATCCCGATACACCTAAATATCTGCTTTACATCACAAGAAAGTGTGATACGGTACGTACGAAAATTACCTATAAGCTGGCCTATATCTGTCTGAAGAACTGCACCAGCAGGCAGGAAATCATTCAAGGAAGGTGATCCGGGAGCATATTCAGAGCTGTTAAATACCACTCGAAGCTTCGTGGAAATGCAATCTTTACGGACTCCATGATGAGTAAGAACGTCAGCAATAGTTCCTTCATTATTCTCTTTATTTCATAGCCATTTTTATAGGGAACCTCCTTGGTTCCTATACTCCATTGTTCCAGTCCATACATTTTTAATTCTCCAACATTCGGCAATTCATTTTCTACTTTACTAAAAATAAAAAATCTCTTGGTTTGTTGTATTTTTGTTTTTTTTTTACATATCTATTATTTTTGTCATTGGTAATAATGAGGTTATTAAATTTTTAATAGTTTGTTTTTCTTTCTACTATGTTACATTATCTAGGTCTTTTGCTATCCCTTCATTCTACAATTGCTTCACTTTGTTATTCTATAATTTTCATAATTTATTAGATATTAGTTCTCTTTTATATTCCATCACTATTAGATTTATTTGTATTGCCATCTTAATTACTTATAGGATAATACTCTACAATTATTCCGTTCGCTTTTTATATTTATCTATGGATCCCCTCCATCTTTATGTGTTACCACCGAGATACCTTGATGCCTATATGTTTTTGTAATATTTACCATGTATAATTTTGGTTTGTCTGTATTTTGTATATTTAGCCCTGACTGCAATGTGGGTCGAAATGTTGGATTTCCAATGAACAGTTCTCTCTATTTAAGAGATTTTGTTTTACTTCCACCCGGGCTAATTTCCTCCTCATATATGAAAGGTCAACTAATATTATTCAATATTAGAATAAGTATTTATAAGCAATAATTATAAGTAAAAAGTAAATAATTTTTAAATGGAAAATTATACAAATTACTATGAAAATTCAAAATAGAGGCAAAAGAAACAATTAAAAAAAATAAAATTAAAACCAGAGTAAATACATTAAATAAATATAGTGAGTAGGGGGAAAATAGATGAAATAAATTATATAATATGAAATAAATTATATATTATATTAATAAAAGGATAGTAAATTAAATTATAGGAAATAATACTTAGATAAGAAAACCAATGACAAATATAAGCAATAGTATAAACAAAAATTAAAAACGACCAAGGTATAAACAGATTGGCAAAATATATTGTTAAAATAGTAAGAGATAAAAAAATTTATAACTTACAAAAGACTTTGTTAATTTCTTCTGGTTTAGACCGTGTTTTATCTACACTTATAATATATATACATGGACTTATAATATTTAGCAATTTATATGTATTTAAGTGCATACACATAATATATACATAGCATTGTACATTTGAAGCATAACCTATCATTAAATAAAAAATACTAATAAAAATTAACTTATCAATGAGATTATTCAGCAAATTGACTGTATTAATAAAATGTCTTTACTTATTTTGTTATTAAGCTCTGTTATTGGTAGAGAAAATGTTATTAAACACAATAATTATATAAATTAAATTTGTTTATCCATTAAATTCAATTTTAGTCCAGACCGAATTCATTGATATTTTTTAAAAACGTTTAGATAAATTATCTATCGAAATGGTGTACAATATTTTCTAAACTCTCATCCTAGCTCAAATTGTTCATATTCTTAGTTGAGGCTTGACTTTTTTGACCCCTTTTTTTAATTATATTAACATTAGCTCTACTAACCTTTTCTATTTCCTTACACCTTAAACAGTACCCTGTTCATCACGATATTGAGAATATCCACTTTACATTTTAAATACATTTAAATCTTATTTAAAAACAGTAAAAAACCTATCCCACCACTTTCTTCCATTTATTTTTCTTTATTTATTTTTTTTTATCCTTACATACCTCTATACTGCACCATCTTATATCTCCTTTCCTTTTCTTTCCAATTTATATATTTCTATCTACTTTAAGACCATATTATTTTCCACTCTCCTAACTTTTCTGTCTATATATATATATATATATATATATATATATATATATATATATATACACACACTTATATTTCCTCCTTTAGATATTTATTTTGTTTTTCTTCCCCCTGAGCTAAACCTCATGTTATTTATCTTCTTCTTTTGTTTAATTATTAGTAGTAGTATTATTAATTAATGCTTGGTTATGTTTTCATAAGTACAATGTTATATGTATGGAATTTTATATTCACCTAAATAATTATTAATTGTGTAGATTATTATTATGGTTCTATTTTGTTGTAACTTTTATTTCGATTCTGTAGGGGTAAGGGTTTATTATCTTTTATTTTAATTTATTTAGATTGTATTGATTTGCTTTTTCTTTTATTATTATTTTCATTTACTTCATCAACTTTTACTTTGTACTTACTTTGGAATATATATATATTTATATATATATATATATATATATATATATATATATATATATATATATATATATATATATTTTTTACATTTATAATTTCTCATCTATTGTAAAAGTTTTTATATAATTCGTATAATTTATTTATTTATATAGCATATTATTTTTTTTATCGATATTACCATTGTTATGTTTCCAACTATTTTATTTTTTATTTTTTTGGATTCTGTTATTGAACCCTAGTGAAGACCTGCCATGTGGGTTCAAATGTTAGTTCTTCCCAATGAACTCAAGCAGTCTCCACTTCTAACCAACCCCTATCATTTTTGCTTATTCCAGCCTGTGGTTTTAAACTAAAATTTCACATCAATTTTTCTTCATAAATCAACAATTATTCTGTCCAATATCTGTATGCCGATGACTTCCAAATCAATTTACCTATTACATCTTCTGAGTTATTCCTAGTGTTGGCCAATATTAAGGAACATCTAGATAAATCAGTCACTGGGAGAATATAAATAAATGCTAAGGTATCACTGATGATCAAACCCTATACTTTCTCATATTTTTAAATCCTTACATGGCTCCATCAATGGTTTTTTTGTGATAAATAATTACTCTCAAGTATTTCACTGTTCCTGTTTATCTGTTTTTTATCTTTAATCATTTTGACTATACCTGTTAGATATACAACGGCTTTTTCACTTCACTCGATAATACACTGATGGAATCATAAACTGCTTTTTGCTGCTTGTCTTTCGTATTTCGAAGCGGTATCGTATCCCCACATTAATAGTGAGTTGATGCTGCTATTTCCCTCTACTTGTACAATATATTACCTCAAATCTTTCGTTCACCAAACTCTTCCACAGGCCATCTACAATCTCTTCCGATTCAAACCCTCAGTCTATTCACTGTAAATATGATACTTTTTAAATATTTTTATTTTGAAGAGAAAAGATTTGTCCTGGCCGGGATTCGAACCCGGGTCTTCCGCATCTCTAGTGCTGTGCTCTAACCAACTGAGCTAACAGGCTCGTAACCAGCCCAGACAAATCCTATATGTACGTTATATTTAATCAATATATGATACTAAATTTAAAAATAATCACCATCAAAAGAATAATCAATAAAAAGTAAATATGATACCATCATTCTGATCCCTATACTCCATCTCAAAATATCAATACATTGCCAACTCCTATACCTTCAGAAAATCCCTCTCGTCGAATATCTGCCGTGTTCCTTCCCTACATTCTCTTTTCAACACCTCATTTCCTTAACAGACTGTGTTTGAAAATTTTTCATCAACAATGTGCAGTTGAAGCATTCATTTGTTCAATGTAGATGTTGGCCATTTTTTCACCAGAAACGTAAAACATCAGAAAGCGCAAGAAAAGAAAACTCTTATGGCAATAAATTTAAGCTTTATTTTGTGGAAATTTTCGTTAGCAGTTGTAGAAGCATCGTGTTATTTTTGCCATCATATATTCATCCATGGTCACACTTATACTGATATGTTTTATGGAAGTTATAAAAGAATTTCAGATTTTTAAAAATATGAATGATTTTATTTTATTTTTACTCAGAACAAGAAGATGAAATATTTTAAAAAGGAGACCTGTAAAACTCCATCCAAACCCATTTCGAAAACTGGAACTCTAACTAAAAGTAAAAAGTTTGTTTTATATCAATAAATTCGAAAAGATACAAAGCTTATCATTTCAAACAACTTTTCGAAATGATTATAATCTAAATAGGGCAGAAATATATGGAACGTTAAATGATTAAGGAAATCAAATAATTAAGGAAAATATTCTGAAACAGTGTAGAGAGGATTCTTGTTTTTTCTAAGATTTTAACATTCACTAACAATTAGCCACGAAGGTATTGTGCGATTTCAAGATATCGGATCTGTTTACTGCAAATACACCTTAAATAGATTTAAAACCAAAAGTATTTCAATTTTAAAGAATATATTTCATTTTTTTGTTGTTCAAATTTGTATAATACTGGATAAAATATTACTTTTACATCTATTAAATTTAGAGAGGTAGAATGTCTATTAAGATACAGATGGTTCATGGAATTCAATATGGAATGATGGATGATTAAACTATTGAGAAGAGAATGTTTAGAGGAATGAGTTCGTTTTGAGACGCCTGAATAATGAAATGTGATAAAAGAAAATGTTAGATGTAGCCTACCAGGTCCTGGGCGAACTGGGATGGGTCGGAATCACTGCGCAGGACCCGATGCTGAGGGGGGGGCGAGGGGGGGTTTGGAGGTCCCTCAGACTTGCTTCGCCTGCTCGAACGATCCCTCTCCCGCTCAGCACACTGAAAAGGATCACTCCATAGCAGCCCCAACACTTACACCTACTACATCAACATGCAACCTCTTCTCTGTCTCACCTAATTTTTCCTTTGCAAAATACAATTTTATCTTTTTCATAATAATAATTGAAATATCTCTATTATCAACAATTTATTAGGTGCATCAATAAAATTAGCATTGAAAATCTGCCTTACATAGATTTTTTTTTAGACTGAGAAGCAGTTCATGCATATAAACAGTGATTATATTTACAAATCAAACAATTGATTCCAAAATATGCTAGATACTATAGCAAGTTCACTTATGAAGTAAGCTGCATACCGATGTCGTATAGCTGGATATTATCTAAATTAAGTGAGATAATACCATAATAAAACATGTTTTATTTTAAATGAAATATAGGCAAAAAATGCAAACGTTTTTTAAAGTGATCTTAGCTGGAAGAATTTTGCTACATCTTATTCTGTTTCACAGAAAGGCTCGATATACATTAAAGTTGATGCCAATTATTGCTAATAGTTAAGTATGGCATGAAGGAACAAATTTGAACTTGATTAAGCTTATTGGCAACATCTTTTTGCGAAAAATAAAGAAAATGTTATTTGAAATATAATAAATAATGTTCAGATAGAATAAATTGTGAAATAGCAAAATGTTGTAGCTTAAATTGGACAAAAGAAATCCTAAAGTGTTAAGAGAAATATGACACACCTGAATTTACACAAATGATTTGATATTTTTTAGATAGGCCTTAGCTGAGACAAGAAAATGAATTTGTAAATATTAAACGAAAATCTATATATCTTTTATATGTGTTTTATTCACCTTTGCAACAAATTATCAATTCTTGCTTGTCCTCACTTTGTGTTATGTAAATAGCAACTTGTTGATATTGATAACAGATTTAACCAACTATTTTAGTTTTTTTACTAACATTTATTGAATAGTCAAATCAATGCGAATATGCCTTCAAGTGTGGATCTGTTTGTGTTTTGTGTGTGAAGTATTGAGGAATGTATTTCTTGCATTTAGCTCGATTAACTTCTGAGGTATTGAAAGTTAATTCATTATTTCATTAGTCCATTTATAATTACATAATGTTTTCCATGTTATAATTACAGAATAAAATAAGTGATCTATTTATGTAGGGCTGAAATTGAGGTTTACGGCCTCAAAATCCGAATTCTGCACACCGAACTTGTCTTGGGAATTTAGGATATTGAATAGGAAATTCCCACCGTACCTTAACCAAAAAAGTAACACTAATTCTAACATATCAAATAAGTTAATCATAAATTAAAGTTGTTCAATAATCAACACCATATTCGCCGGGTCTATCCCTTTGCCGTCAAGATCGTGCTACCACTAATCTACGTATGCCGCCTACCTGGAAAAAATTGCCTAATTGTAAAAGGTGCAAGAGTTACTGCCACATGTTTTTTTATTCATATTTTGAAGATCATGGAATAAAATACTCGGCCGATAGCCTATAGTCAGGAGTAGCACACTATCAACCCAACAAGCCTACCACCAAGAGAAGTCAAGTATGTAATTCATTTCCAGCAAAGACTGAGAGTCATTCACAGGGCAATCAATCTATTATGTCTGTCACAGTTTATTCAAGCAAAAATTCATTATATTTTATTTTCAAATACCTATCAAGTTGATTCCACCTTTTATCATCCATCAATACAGTTCACACTACCCTATTCATAATGTACCATATCTAGAGACAATGATTCATAGCATTAACGATATTTTCGCGAATTAAAGCGATAAAAGGTGTTTTTAGCGATAAATAAATTAAAACGCGAAATAGCGATTTTGACGGCAAAACTCAACAATATGCGTACTTTTTAGTAATGCGAGCAAAAGTACAAATTTCGGGTTTTTGAACCAAGCACCTCGGCTGCCTTGGTAGTGCGCCCGAATGCTGAGAGAGAGCGCCACGCCTCGATCACGTGATGCTATGCCTTGAGCATACTCTCGCTCCACCTCACCTGGCCAAACCAAAGTGTTTCCGACCGTCCTTAGAAACGCATGTCGGCGCATTCCGTTATTTATCGTTTGTAATTAAAACTAAAATGAGCTTAATGCTCGAAAGATGAAAATTGCTTACTTATATTTCTTAAAAGATGATTATTCTGAAATGAAAGCAAAACTTTTGTCTAGTCCTTACATAACAAGATGCTATAATCCATTTCATGAAGGAGTATGAACCCAAATACTCAAGTATTGATTACATTTTAGAGCAGTTTGCAGATAGCAGAAAGGCAACTTTGATATGCATTCATTTGACATTTGTTGACGAAGAGTGTGGCCAATTTGTCAGATTGGTAAATGTATTAGAATGGTCAAAATATCCATACGCTCATTTTCTTTAGGAGGACTTGGTGTTCCAAAGCCTTAAAAACTTTTAAAATATTGAGTGATGCAAAACCTTAAACTTTGTGCAGGAAGTAAAGAACCAGGTTGTCTTAACCCAAATAAGAGAGAGTTGTCAGAAGAGTTCTGTGAACCTGCTGAACCGTAAAGACAACAGCACTAGTCTATTTCTTGAGCATGCAGGTAAAACGTTCAATCGTGCGATTGTAAGTCAGAGTGTCCAGCGATCAGACACCATTCTTTTAGCAAGTAAAAGTAGGCTTGTACCAACATTTAAATCTGTTGATGACAGTAACTTCCAGAAAAGTAAGAGCTATTGTCAACAAAGACAGCTTGTAGAGCAAGTGAGGGATGGAGTCACTGTAGACAATTCAGCTACTCTTAGCTGTAAAAATTGTTCACAGAGAATTTGCTGAGGTAGCTCTGATGGCTGAATGGGCCCCTATGAATAGTGTTGACGCAGAAAAACTTTTTAGTCGCTATAATCTTGTATTGATAGATGGTAGAAGGAACATGATACACTCTACTGTAGCAGACAACCATGTGCCGTGGTCAGTTTCAATCAATAATACAATAAATATGTTTCAAGTGATTTTGCTAATTTAACTGTTTTCCCCTCTTGCCGATTCCCATTCCTTGACGTTATCCTATTTAGCTATAAACGCTATGAAAACGCAAAATAAAAGCTATAAAAGCTATTTTTTCAATACTAATTGCTATATTCCTTAAAAATTAAAGCTATGAATCAGTGGCTCTAACCATATCCCATTAAAAAAGTATGGTATATTTTCACTTTAAACAATAGTTTTATAGAGGAAAATTCGAAAATAAAATGGGCTTAACTTAACTTAAACTCATATATTCTTATTCGTATATTTGCTCTGAACATTCCCACATAGTCCAAGTAATCACTGGGCGTTTGGAAATCGAACATGTATACAATTCCATAGCAGTTTATTCTAATGATAATTCCATTGTTAGGATTGTAGAATCGATTTTTCTTACAACTATTGTAGATAGGATAAAACAAGTAATATTCTCGATATTATTGAAATCCTATCTTCCTTGTAACTTATCTCTAACAAATCTACCACGTAGCTCTAGTAGTTTCCTCACAAGCTCATTAAACAATCAATAATTAGTTACTAAATATTTTATTTGAAAAGAATAATTAGTTACATTTTTGTGTCAATACATCCTGAATAATTTTACACCTTCAGAAGACCGAGAAATTTACATCGCGGGAGGGTATTCTGATCCTCAAAAGTGTTTTAACATACAAAGAAAATCAGGTATTTAAGATCTAATCATTTAAAAACTGGTCATGCGTTTCATGCTCCTCAATGAAAACCTTGATGTGGCAATGTCATATACAACTGTGGAAATAACGTATTTTCCTCGGAGTTGATTTCTGGAAAAATCTGAAAGGAATTCAGTATTCTGGCCTGTGGATGAAAATGAAAAACATCAAAATACGGAAGTCACGATTTGTTAGTTATCTTTCAGTAGCTGACATATTGAAATATGCGCATCACATATTACTTACTATGCACGCTTTCACAGGGGGTAATTCAAAATTAACATTACAAATAAACCAGCTGCAATAAAATTGGTAAATTATGACTTTTCAGTAGATACTTTGTCTTCACTCGAAAGTGGTCCAAAGATTACAGATGCTCAGTTTCTTGTAGTTGAATGGCTGTATTTAACCCTAACGGCCACACGGAAGTCTGGAAACCTACTCGGGATTTTTCATTGTGAGTATTGGCAACACTAAGCGCCCACTGCATTGGAGACCCCCATGTAAATCTCAATCAGTATCTCAAGGACCACGGTGAGCAACGGCAGGAACTTTGAGCACCGACAGTACACGTAAGCACAGTTTCTTCCAAAACCTTACTTCTTCAGATGAAGGGGAGGAGTCACTTTCAGAGAGCTCATCGTCGAAGGTATTGGGAGAAGGTTCAAAGTCTTCCGATTCAACCTCATCCAATTCTTCTACCTCACTCTCGCCTTCACTTTCGAGGAGTTCGCGAACCCTTTCAGCGCGATTGCGGTAATCTGTACTCAAAAACTTTTCTTCCTCCTGAAAATAAATGAACAGCACGTTGAGTGATGAGGGAAGAAACATGTAAACAGAACTTGACAAGATGTCATTAGGAGGAAGTACAGTGGAGGCACAAACTTCTTAGCCACAAGGGGGTCTGGGAGACGTGTGTGTGGCTCAGGGAGCTTTCCAAAGTGAGTCTCCCAGACCCCCGTGTGGCTAAGAAGTCTGTGCCTCCACTGTACTTCCTCCTAATGACATCTTGTCAAGTTCTGTTTACATGTTTCTTCCCTCATCACTCAACGTGCTGTTCATTTATTTTCAGGAGGAAGAAAAGTTTTTGAGTACAGATTACCGCAATCGCGCTGAAAGGGTTCGCGAACTCCTCGAAAGTGAAGGCGAGAGTGAGGTAGAAGAATTGGATGAGGTTGAATCGGAAGACTTTGAACCTTCTCCCAATACCTTCGACGATGAGCTCTCTGAAAGTGACTCCTCCCCTTCATCTGAAGAAGTAAGAAATTGGTGAAGAAGAAACAAATGATATGAACGAAGAACGTTTCTCCTATTTCATAAGCAAGGACGGAACTCGTTGGTATTCAGCATGAGCATTCACCCTACCATCAGGTAGGGTTCCTGCTCAGAACATTTTTAAGATTTCCGGTTTACCGGGCGTATCTAGTTATTCCATGCATAAATTAGGTCGTTCACCTTCTGAATTTGAAGTTTGGAGACTCTTATTTGATGATGAAGTCGTAGACGAAATACTGATGTGGACTAATCATCATTTACCTAAAAAAAAGAGAGGGATCGAAGAATTATTTGCATTCATAGGATTGTTGATGACATGTGGTCCGACTAAATCCAACTATGAGAGTATAAAATCGATTTTTAAAGATGACGAGTTTGGGCGGCCAATTTTTCATATGGTTATGTCTTGAAACAGATTTTCTGCAATAAAATCTGCATTGAGATTTGATAACCCAGCCGATCGCCCTCAAAGAAAGATTGACGATAAAGCAGCCCCAATATCCCACGTTTGTGATGGTTTTATTGATTACTGTAAGCGCTCATCCGGGGAGTTCATGTACGATTGATGAAATGAGTTCATCTACCTTTCAGAGGTAGATGCCCATTCCGTGTATATATGCCAAAAACAGCTAAGTACGGTTTGAAGATAATGAGCTTGGTTGATTCCAGAACATCATACTTTTTTTTGGTTATATGTACACCGGAAAAGGATCTGACGGTTTGACTCTGTCCAGTGTTGAGAAACAACTGTCGATTCCCACCCAATCCCTCTTGAGATTGACGAAACCCAATCCGTAATTCCAACAGACATTGTACGGCTGATAATTGGTTTTCTTCCTTAGAAGCTGTTATGGAACTGAATAAAAGAAACATAACTTTTGTTGGAACGGTAAGGAAAAATAAAAGATTTTTGCCATTGGAATTCGTGAATACAAAAATCGACCTATAAACGACGAACTTTATGAATTCTCGGATCATGGAGTAACATTGCTGTATCAGAAAGTAAAGAAAAATGCTGTTGTGGTCCTGATCTCCTCAACGCATCACAGGAAACACACAGATAAAGAAAAGGGGAAACTTGAAATAATTGCTTACTACATTTCCACTAAAGGTGGGGTAGACACATTAGATCAAATGTACAGTGTGTATGCTTCAAATCGCAAGTCTGAAAGGTGGCCATTTACGATTTTCACAGCTCTCTTAAACATCAGTAAGGTAAACTGGTTCATAATCCATAAATGTTTCCTTGCTGTAAAAATGGAAACACGCTTCGATGTTATCAAAAACCTAGCCACACAGTTGATCCAACCATTCTGAACACCAGGAACCATACATCCGTTCATAAACCAGGAATTACAGAGCGAAATTTAGAAGTTCTTGAATCCTCTAATGGACCGCGATAGTGCTAAAGTTTGCCTGATTGAAGGCGACGGGTTGGAGAAGAGAAAATACTGCTATCTTTGTTCCTACAAAAAAAAAAAAAACAACGCAAAACTGCTTAAGCTTGTGTGAAATGAAAGAAACCTATTTGTTTAGAATATTCCAAAGAAACTCTGTATAACATGCGTGAGCGAAATGATAGATTGACTCCCACTGCCTGAATGATCGCCTTTTTGTAATGTTGTTCCTTGATTTTATGCCAAGGGTTTTTTTATTGTCGTTTGAATTTTTTATATGAATACCTATATATTTTTTGAGTCCCTAATTCATTTTGATAAGATCAGTTTGGTAATTGGTTTTATCAGTTTTTATTCCTGATTTTTTGAACGGATCTCATAGAACCTACTCTAGATTACAATTTGACGACTGTGAATTTATTATAGTGGTTTTATTCCTAAGCGAATCCAAAAGTTTGGTTCGTTTTTTGCTCTTTAATTCCTAAAAAAGAAGTGATAAATAGTGTGAGATGAAGTCATAGTATAGGCAAGTATGAGACTTATGTGATTTTTATGTGTCTTATATATTGAAAGTTATATGTCTATATATATATATATATATATATATTATATATTTTCCGTTTTATAATACATTCAGTTTATATCATGGCATGGATATCATTTTTAGAATAGCGTCCCATCTATCAACCTATCATAAATTAGATAATTCCTCAATTATGACGTCGATAATTTCCATAAAAAACTATTTTCCCACGTATTAAAAATAGTTTCAAACTCCTATTTTCATGTGAATACATTAATTAATATAATTATGAAGGAAACAAAAAGATAATAACTGAAAAATGCGAATATTTTAACGCAGAAGTCTCGGGTATATGACTCGCTATATACCCTAGTATATGACTCGCTAAGCGACGTGCATGTGGGTTAGCGAGTCATATACTAGGGTGTGGCCGTGATGGTTAATTCTAATGGAGAGAAAAAAGTCAAATTTTGCGGATGCGGCTCGATATACTGTTTTGGCGCAATCCGAAGGGGTCGACATCATTTTCATTACACGACATTATAGTTGTCATCAACTACAGTTCCGCGTACTACACGAACTTATAAGCTGCATTCTTCACTCCAACTTATCAATTGAAAAATACCCAAAATTTAATCCAACGAACTTTGGATACAGGCATGATAATGGGGATCTTTTAACACAGTTCGTTTCACACCATCCAAAAGCCAAACATCTTACCCCACCTTGTTATTGTAAAGGGTCATGTATTACAAAAATTTGTTGATGCAAGAAAAAAACGGAGTTCTTTATAAAACTGTGTGGGCGTGTCAAAGAATAATGGCAAAGAAGAAGTTGGATGATCTTTTTTTGTGACACTTTCCTTTTTCTTTTTATATCTATTTGTGAAATGTTTTACCTTTATATTTATGTTACTTATTTTTTCCAAATATTAATAACTTCAGACAGTTTTGTTTTACTGAACCTCGATTTGGTTTTGTTGGAGGTTGACGCTCGATATTTATGTATTATTCAAAGCTCCACAGTTATCAAGGGAGAATCTCCGGGTAGGAATGGTGTTGTGTCCATTAACTGGGCAACTACCTGTTTACACTTGTGCTGATGACATGCGCCATTGTCCAGCACTTTATGAGAAAAAGTCTACACTACCTTTATTTGCAAATTTTACATCAAAGAAAATTCCTAATAGTTCGGGAACAGTTTCAACTCTTAGAAAGAAACAGTTTGAATATTTGAAACGTCTAAGATCTGAATATATTAAGACAGGGAGAGGAATACCAACTGATAAAAGTCTTCCAGTTCTTCAACGGCCTAATGAGATTCCTTTTACTATAACTGTCAAACAAACTCCTATTCCGATAAGTGTAAAACAAGCCCCTTTTGAGAAACTACCTCCTAAATTATAGCCAAATGGTAAAAAGTTAGTAATTAAAAATTGGTCTTCATCAGATCTTAAACCAGACTGACTCTTTTCAACCATAATATACGAATGAAATCCATACTCACGCTGGTGCCGGCCAGTTGCTGCATCCTTCTCAGCAGTTGTGATGGGCTCTGGTCACCTAAAAGAATTTCTTCGAGGAGCTTCTTGATACGCAGTGTTTCCGATTCTCCTTAAGTTTGCAACAGTCTAGTTTTCAAATGTTCGTAAAGTTGCTTCGATGGGTCAAGAACGAGGTCTTGAATTTGAGTCAGAACATCATAATCAATATTAGGGAGCAGGAGTTGAAGTTGTATGTTGCTTGATGTAATTTTTGATGTTGCGAATACGGCTTCGCAGGTAGCAAACCACAAGGCATTTTTCCAAAATCGAGGTATCTGCGAAGTTGGGCCCTGATAAACATCTACTTGCAGTGGGTTAATTGACTGTCCTTCTCCACATGATTTTTCCTTAGAAGGGGTCACTAGGCATTTTTAATATTCGTAAGTGGGGAGAGAAAAACCAAAGTCACTATTTCTATTACGTCTGGGTCACCAATTGTTAAGATTTTGTAAGGATAGTGAAGGATCTTAACACTATGTGTTCTTGAAAGTTGAATCCCTTTATTTATCACAAAAATAACACAAGATATAGAATAAAAAGTAATACGTACAATGGTGTTAGATAAACATCAATTCCCGTATGGTAAAACAATATGAGAAGGTTATCTTCTTGTTATCATACTAAACTCGATTTATCGATGATCGATGTTTTCCAAAAATCATGTTCCCCTCCAACCATAATTTCCGGTTGTCCCCCTTTATAGCTACGAGTAGTTGGAAATTATTTTTAAATTATAATAACATTTTAATATTATATATAAAAAATGATATAATACTTTTAAATTATTCGGCAATGAAACCTTTCATTTTGAGACACAATATACTAGAAAACGAAACCTAACTACGTAGTAATATTTTTTTCTTATATTTTTTTTGAATTTGTAACTACTCGACCACGACCCCGCTAGGCAGCCAAGTGTTTGGGGTTATTGACTTATATATCGTAAGAAACACAATTCAGAATATTTTATACTCATGCGCAATATCTCTCTCGTCTATATGTAGGTTTAGCTCTAGGTTTTTTATCGGTTGACACATGTAAATATGCTTTTTGTTTTGTTTTTTCAACAAAACGTCTTACTTTCGTTTGATAAACTTTATTTATTGACATAAGATTATATTTTTATAATAATTTTTGTATGAACAACGAAAAGACAACGTATGTCACTACCACCAACTAACAACTAGAGCAAGAAAGAAATATCAAAATAGGATTTCATAAATTTCAGAAGGTACGAGAATTGGACTAACTAGGGGTCCAAGTCAATTCTCAAAATAAGATAGAAGAAGAAATAGATGCATATTCCCAGGAAACATTTGCTATTTCTCACATAAAAGACACTTGTGTAGCAGAGGTCAATCCAGTGAATTTATTAGCCACTGACCCGTAAGTCCTACCTATCGCTGAAAAATGTGAACAAACTGAATGGCTAAACAAACGAATCGTCGCGCCTGAGGTTTGAGAGTAACATTTTCCGAAGAATATTTGGCCCAATGTGCATTAATCAAGCTAGATGAGGAAGGATACATAACGGAGTTAAAGAAGCTTTACAAAATTGCTAGTGTAAGAAAGAAAGTGTAGCAAGAGAGTAGTCAGGAGCAGGAGACTCATTTTTTTTTACATATTCGGGACTTACCATAACAGGTCAGAAAATTTATTTATTTATTTTATTCATTTCATGGCAAAATAATTAAAATCAATTATAATTATAATTAAATCAATTATCATCCTAGCTAGTAGGATTAATATAAGATCCAACCCGTTTGAAGAGGAATCATAAAGGTTATATATGATTACGTCCCTATGAATTGTTTTTCACTTAAAATCAATTTCTTAAATTTTGTTTCAAGATTTTTTGTGTGTTTCATTTCACTTGTACATATATTTAATACTCAAGGGTTTTCTTTAAATTTCATAAATTTCATAAATTTGTTTTATTTTTTAAAATTTCAATTGGAAAATATATTTTTTAAACACGTTAGTGTTCTATTTAATTATTGTAAGCAGGGCCTTCAGATCCTATTTTTTTCTAAGCCTAGCACTTACAGTATGTTAAGAGAAGATTCACTAAGTTATGATATTAGCCCATATTAAATAGTCTATCTAGTTAGTTCATACCTGAAAGTCACTTTGTGTGTCTGCTTTTTACCGTTGCATGTCAAAATAAATATAAATATTTCTTACAAGTCGTCTACTCAGGTCATTAGTCAGATTATGATGGGTAGTTCACATAATAAGAGTGGATCTTGATAATACTCCACAGAAGGTGTTAAGGGAGCGGGTGTATGATAGCAGGAAAGTGCTTAGATTGGAAGATTTCGTAACTACTGTACTGATGCCAAGATTCAAGTTGGTACCATTGGATTTGTATTTGGTTGAAGAAATTGGAAGGCGGCAGCACTTGATCGTGAAACCTGGCAGTCGGTACTGGAGCAGGCCAAGTCTCAAATTGGGAAATAGAGCCAATAAATAATAATATTGAAAACAAATCAAACAACTTCTTTGATAAAATGAAATATGATTGTTATGTGTATTGATGAGGATAAATGTGAATTAAAGAAATGCGGGTGCGCGAATTGACGCGATAGGACTCCAATGTCCCGGCTTAAACCCTCACGAAAAACCTATTATAAAATAATAAGGTGTACTATTGCATGAGCTAAAGGGCATCGAAAATATAGAACAAGAAGTATAGTGGTGCAAGTACGTGTGACAATCATTATGGCTGATGCCTTATACGGAAGTAAATTCTAAAGCATGTTTCTTTATAAACTGATATAAAAATGAACGTTTATCAAACATTTCGAAAAGAAATCTGCGCAAAATACGTGACCTGATTCGAGAAAAAGATTAATGATGAAATCAAGGAAAATGAGATCAAATCATGTTGGTGGACTAACATATTTCATCTGATATCGTGTCTACCACCGGATGAATTTTGTTAAGCAAAGCTAAAACATTTGGTAATTCCAGGAATTAAAGAGGTCATCTAGAGAAGCCCATATACTAAATAAATACATACACACACACACACACACACACACACACACACACACACACACACACACACACACACACACACACACACACACACATATATATATATATATATATATACGAGATTATATATGATTTATTATATCATCTATTAAGTATATAATAGACTTATTAATAACTACCACATAAGTATATTTATTAAGTTGAAAATTAATTTTAATTTAATTATTTAGTTTACAATATAAATCGTTACCGACCCATGTAATACAACCCATATAAGTCATCTATTAGGAATAGAACATTCACCTATGTGAAATTAGAATTCGTTATATGGTGCTACATAAATTTGTCCCTGTAATATGTATGTTTAGTTTTTCTTTTTGAAACATTTAGCCGTATCTCAGCTAGAAGTAAATAAAACATCTGCCCAGCAGATGATGATAGATATGGTTAAATATTCACAAAGAATAATAAATGTGCTAGGGAAAACGGCGATAACATTTTATTTGTATATCTCAACATGTTTAGAAAAATTACAGTTAACAAAATAATAGTTCAAAATTTACGTGCAGAATAAAATGTCGTATTACGAGTAGGTCCCGTAACATATTAGCTATATTTAATTAGCTAGTGAGCGACACTTAATATTACTTAGGATATGTTGGATAACATGAATAATTGTAGTAGCTACAAGCACAAGCACAACTCCCATTCCATAACGTAATAAAGCATAACATAAAAATAAATGGAAATTCCAATTAAACAAAACTAATTTAAAAATTCAATGAGCCAACCTCTCAACATACCGCTTTGCTAAAATTAGTCCTTTAAGTTTTTTATTTTAAATATTTTTATTTTGAAGATAAAAGATTTTTCCAGGGGCGGGATTCGAAACCGGGTGTCCACCGTATCCGTCGAGATGCTCTGCATCCTGGGCTAGCCTGGCTCGTACCTCGGTCAGACAAATCCTTCTCTTCACCGATCCCACATCCCCACGCTCTCGCAACTTGCGATGAATAAAAGCGGAAGAATGTTCATTGAACATTACTTTTATTAGGATCTTGTTGACTAACTTCATTATATTATTTATAATTTATTATTAATTGTTTATTGAAATTGTCAATTGTAAATACAATTTTTAAATATTTTTATTTTGAAGATTTAATCTAATATATAAAATTGTCGTGTGACGGTGTTTGTTACAGAACTCCTCCGAAACTACTTGACCGATTCTTATGAAATTTTGTGTCCTTATTCAGTAGGTCTGAGAATAGGATGTAAACTATTTTTCATGATGCTAAGTGATACGTGTCGGCCATTATTATCGATTAAGCGTCGATCGTAGCAGTGACGCTTGATGATGCAGCATTTTTGATATGTTGTAAGGGCACGCCTGAACAGTGTATATCCAAGTTTGCAACCGGAAAAACGGACGGGAATACTTTTGATGGCCGAAAAGCTTCGAAATTTTCGTGTTTATTTTTATCTCCTAATCGGTACGTTTTAGGGAAATCAAAAATCTATTTAATTTTCTATCTAAAATCTATTTCATCTTTTCCATTCATTCATTATTTTAACGTAAGATTTTTTTAAAACAATTACAACAGCCACAGCAACGCGTGGCCGGGTCAGCTAGTATTTTTATAAAATACTAGCTGTCCAGAAAGACGTTCTTCTGCCCTATTACCCTAAAACAAAGGGCTTCCAAATTTTCTCCAACCATTACAATGGCAACTTCATCGATTGTTGGTGCATTGAAACATTTCGCATGTTTTCCTACTGGAGTTTTATCAGCTCTGATTACAATTTTATGATTACCAGATAGCATAAGACCCAGTGTAGTTTTAAACAATGAAATCAATTTATTTTGTTTATGAAACAAAGTTTGTAATTGTTCTACAATAGACCTCCTCACTGAACTGTTGTTTGCACAACGCTGATCAATTTCTTCTGGTGCATTGCCCATTTATTCCGGAATTTATAGTCGCCATCTGTCACCGGGAACAACGAACCTGCTTTATGATATATTTGGCCTTGTATCAGCAAATTAAACAGATAAGTTTTATTTGTACACAAAAACTTAAAAAGGAATAAACAAAGGAAGTCTTGTTACCTTAAAAATCGGCATGAAATTGTCGCAAAGTAAATACGGTGCCCCAAAAAAAGTCATTTGTAAGCATTTATATTAATTAATTTAATATAAGCATTTATGTATTTTTGTAAGTTGCTATATTTTTGTATGTTTGTAAGGAATTGTATGGAATCCCTTCCAGTTTCTGAAACCAATCTATTTCCATTCACGCAACACAATCCATTTCCTTCGTTTTTGTATTTCAATGCTTTTAAATGTGGGCAAACTGAGTTCTTAGTTCCAATCAAAACGCATTGGTAGGAGTTGTAGTCAACTTAAACATCGTTACTGAAAGACGCTCGTGTAACACTGAAAGCAGTTTGAAAACAACGCGTTGCACGTGATTGTAATATCATAATCGTTTCAATTTCATTTCGCTTTTCACGTTGCTGTGCAGTCCGATTAGATCGAATATTAGTTTGATTTTTGGCATTTCAAGTTCTTCAACCCAAATTACTGGGCCCGCGTCTTATAGGTGGAATGGTTCTAAATGTAAACAATCTCAACAAATAAGCACACAATTGGTTTTCGAGAGAAGCCAAGCTATTGTCTGCGACTTCGTCCGCGTTGATTTTAAATAGAAATTTTTGTTGGGTTTAAACGGAGAGTGAATATTGAATTCCATAAATGAACTCCATATTATAAACACGGAGCAGAGGGGAATAGGAGAATAAGTAAATCTATATATTATTTTAGTGCATTATGAACGTTGTAAAACCGTAATTTATGAAGTAAAATCTAAGTAAATTAAAGAATGGTTATGAAAACTACGTATTAGGAAAGTAAACATGTATGTAAACCAACTACAAAATTAACGAAAACAATGGTATTTTACGGTTTGTTGTTGTTTAGAGGCGTAAAAAAAACCCTAGGGTCATCAACGCCTGTAGATTTTTATAATTATTTATCTTTAAAAAAAAAAAAAAGGAGAAAACGTTTTTTTTGTGTACGGTATTTGCAATGCTAATGCCAATGCTGCCCATCGTGAATATTCCATGCGATTTCCAAATAGATTACCTAGTAAGGTAATTTAACTCTACGTTACAACGTCTTAGAGAAACTGGTACATTTCCTGTCGTACCACATGCTGGTGGTATTTTAGCCCCTTTACGAAATGAAGAAAGGAGTGCGACCGTATTACAATATTTTGATGATAATCCATCTGCCAGTTTACGAAGAGCTAGAGCAGAATTAAATGTTACGCCAACTACAGTATGGAGAACTCTCATTGCAGTGGACGTCACTCTTATCATTATCAACGGTTACAAAATTTATTACCGCAAGATTTACGGCAAAGAAAACATTTTTCAGATTGTATTTAAATCAAGCTGATCACAATCCACTCTTTTCAGGAGAAATTTTATGGACAGATGAAGCTACCTTCACAAGAAGAGGTTGCAATCAGAAAAGTAATCATGTATGGTTGCATGAAAATCCCCATACAATTCGTCAGCATCATTTTCAGCACCAGTTTCAGTGCAATGTGTGGTTCGGGATAATAGACAATATTTTAATAGGCCCGCATTTCTTACAACCTCGACTCAATGCGGACACATTTTTTGAATTTCTTAATAATGATTACCACGATTTAGTTGAAGATATTCCACTATAACTGAGAAGGAACATATGGTTTCAATTTGATGGTTGTCCTGCACATTATGGAAGAGTTATACGTCAATGGCTAAATGCTAATTATCCTAATCAATGGTTGGCCGTGCAGGACCAGTGGCTTGGCCTGCTCGCTCTCCAGACCTGGCACCACTAGATTTTTTTGTTTGGGGTGGCATTAAACAAAAAGTCTATGCAAGGCCAGTGAATGGCCTTAATTCTTTACGAAGAAGGATAATTGAGTCTTTTGAAACAGTAACACATATCCAGTGCCGTTCTGCTACTGCTGCTGTTGAAGAAAGATGCCAAGCCATTCTGAATGCTAAAGGAAATCACTTTGAACATTTAATATGAATGTTAATGGTTTACATTTAATAAATAAAGTAGTTGGAACAAATAAAATAAGTTTTATTTATTTACTATGCCTAAATAATTCGTAACAATGAAATCTTTAGATGTGAATATCTCCTAAACAAAGCGTTTGCGGACATACCTTCATAGGAAAGTTTTTTCTTATTTTGAGGTCCTTAGTTCAAATTTTCAGTTTGGCCATTTAACTCTGAAACACCCTGTATAATAAGGAAATAAAAAAATCGGGGGAAACAGCAAATGTATCTATAGTAGGGACAACGGATGGTCAAATATTGGTTATTAATTTGCAGTTTGTAATGAATTTCACCACTTTGTCCATTTCAGATTTGTTGTCTCTATGTGCTTCTCTAACATCGGGTGGTATTTTGAGCTGATTTAGTATTTTTTTATAGAAGCAGCAGTCCTCCAATATATGTCTGATCGAAAGATTTTTATTACACCTAGGGCATATCGGAGGTGCGTCCCTTGTGATGAGATGTGCATGGGTAAGCCGGGTGTGTCTTATTCTAAGAGGAGTAATAACCACCTTCTTTATGGCGTTTAATACGATTAGATGTAGGCCAAGGCTTTACTTCCCTTTTTATATATTTCAACTTACTGGCTGGACTTTCATCCCACATTGCTTGCCATCTTTTATGAATACATTCTTTAAGGGGGCGAGCAAGTTCTTGAGCGGCTAGAAAAGCTGTGCGTCTACCTGGGAGGGTTAGAGCTGCTCGAGCAGCTTTGTCAGCCATCTCATTCACGACAATACCCTCATGTCCCGAAGCCCAGATGAAGAATACTTTTTTTTGCTTATGTGGTTTAGCATTATTATATATTCGTGAATGCGTTGGATTATGGGGTTGTGAGAGTACATATTGTTCAATCCCTGGAGGGCGCTAATTGAATCGGAAATTATTACTATATTGTCGGTTTGTCATGGAGAAATCTATGGCATTCAGTTGCAGATGTGGTGTAGCTTTTTTTTATGGGTTGAATTGGGCGTAATAAAGGCAGATCGAGTTGAGCTGTCAGACTTTGAGCCATCTGTATATATTGCAGTGTGGTGTGGTAAAGATTGTATCAGTTCACAGAACATTTTTCGATATTGTGCGGTCTTGTTTACGGAACTTAGAAAGCAGTACAAATACTTTGGGTGGTCTGTAGGTCCAGGGTGGTGAATATGTATCTATTTTATTATGGAGTGATATGTCTTTAACCCTTAGAGCTCTAAATACTCCTGGCCGAAACTGAGACGGAGCTCGGCTAGCGCTGACCATCGCTGGGGGCTGAATACTTTTTCGCCACACTGAAGTGACTATTCAAGGAGCAAATAGTAATAAACTATAGTAATTCTTTTACAAAAGGTTAAATGATTAAAGACTGTTATTTTTTAGTGTTAAAATTATGTATAATAAACATTAAAATATTAAAACAGAACTAAAAAATTTAAATCAAATCATTAAATTCTACAATCAACTAAAACACATAATTTGATGTTGGGAACATCATCGTAAAGGCGTCTAAGAGTGTTGATTTTGGATTTAAATTTCCCTTTACTCCGGAATTTTGGTCGTCAAAGATATGTATTACAGGAGTTAAACTCCTTTTTCACCAGAATAATATTCCATCTTGGTGAGAAGTCTCGATACTTTCGCTTTGATACTCCACCCCTTCTGAATTTTCCTCTTCCAATGATGCGCTTAACTTCCTGGGTCGTTCCTGGGTCGTTTTCCATTTGTTCTTCTTTCATCAATTCATTCTTCTGATTCAATGTCTGATGATAGTGATTCACTACATTCTATTTCACTGTCATCCCTTGTGAAATATTCGAATAAAAAAATAATCAAACAAGTTATATGCAGCACTATGGTTGTTGACGCGAGCGAGACCGTGAGGTAGTTACACTGCTACATTAGTTACAGTGCCAGCGGGCAAGACTGCTGACTGAGTAATTTTGAGTGCTTCGAGTCGCGAAAACACAGTAAAAGAAAAGACAGTAAAATCCAATTTGTTAAAGAGTGGGACGTAAAATGGGATTTCCATTTCGGAAATTTTATGACCCTAACACTGACCTATCGCTACCTGAGGAAGGCAAATTACTATCGAATTCCCCTGTATTGATTTTACACGAAAATGCCTGCATTGACATTGAAAATTGCATACATTGATTGAAAAATGCATACATTGATTGAAAAAACCGGCAAACGCATATACGCGCCCTTACTCCAGGCCGATGACTTAGAGAAAACACATAAATGCGGCCGTAAGCCACACGGATGACTTTCGCAAAACGTATATATGCGTTCATAGAGCTCTAAGGGTTTTTCTTGGCAATCCCCCTCCTGGCAGGTACTCATTTCGGCTAGCTCTTGTCATTCTCTGCAGCATTTTCTTCCTAACCTCTCTCTTCCCTGTCAGGGCTCGTTCGCATTCTATATCAAACCAACCACATATATTCTCTTTCCTTTTCCTTCCCAGTACCTCTCCTCTCAAGCTGTTTTTAATAGCATTCCACCTGATATTTATTTCACTGGGCCAGAATGACCTAATAGTTTTTGTGAGAACCTTTTACCACATTGTTTCTCTTTCAGTTTATCTACATTGTACCCCTGTAGTTTTCCAACAGCTGCTCGAAGAATCGAGAATGCAGTGATATTTTATGTTTGAAGGAAGCTTTTATTAGGTAGTCGCAGTCTGTACCTCTATAGCTACGTACCTTTTCAATGCTATTTGAATGCCTTTTGTGCACTAGTATGTGGTTTATTTGGTTTTTAGTCCCCTCTTATTCTGATATCCAGGTTTCTTTATGGATGTCCTTATGCTTAAAATGTGTACCCATTATCTTGAAACTATTTTCGGTAGCAAAACCTATCAGCCTTAACCCAATGCCATTGGAATCCTGGTGTTTGCTTAGTATCCCAATTATTGGCCTAAAAACCTCTTCCTTGCCCACCTTAGCGTTAAAATCACCCAGTATGATATTTACATCATGTCCTGAGATTTCTGCTAATTCACTTGTGAGGGTTTCATAAAATACGGCATTAAAATTCTCCTCTTTTTCCTCAGTTGGGGTATGAGCATTCCCGGAGGACCAAAATATGATGAGGACCAACTCCATCAGTTGGTATTATATTTATTATGACTAGTTTTTTGGATACAATTTTTTATTTTATTTTTGGAATTTTGAAAAACTCAACCTAGTGTTTTGGGTATTTTGGATCATTATAAAGAAAATTCAGAGGAAAACCCGTGTCGGAATATTTTTGCATCCTCATGTGCCAACTACCCCATCTATATTTAGAATAAAAAGAAAAAATATCAGCACTTTGGTTTTTTGAAAAATTTAAGAAACTTTCAATGTTCTTGTTGGCTATCTAATATATTTATTATAATATAAATCTAAAACTTCATTAAAACTAATTTTCAATTTGATTATCAAAATAACAGGTATTTGAAAGCAGTATTTAAAAAGATGTGTGACTCTGTGAAAGTGGCTAACATTATTATTATTCAATAATTAGTAGAAACTGCTTCGATAGGTGGTGGAGGAGATATGGTGTAACACAGGAAAACCAGCTCGGATTGTGGCTACCAAGGGAGTCGGTATCAGAGGAAATTATATTAACTGTTAATTACAACTGTCTCTTTTTTCCTTTTATAGGTCTTGAAGTTTGTCAATAATAATCAAGAAAGCTATGGCAATTTGGGAATAAATCCTAAACAATTAATAGAGTGGAGACTTGAATCCACTGAAGCCAATATGTATTTTTGAAAACAGCACTATCTACAATAAATCATGACTGGATCTTCCACAAATACCTTAAGTAATCGTATGTCTAAAAATCTAATTATGTTATTAATATATTTTTATATTATATTCTAATATTGTGACTATTAAATTATTATGAGTAAATAAGAACTTCTATTAATGATTAATTTCCTTCCTTATCAATTTGTTGCTGCTGTATTCGCTAATAAAAACATTAATATACGATTAGAAGAACTACCTTTGCATGTCATTCAACACCAGGGTTTCGACCAATATTGCTAGTCTTCATCAGAGTACTCAGTCTCAATAAACAACGTACAAACAATAAAAGTAAAATAATTTTACTTAGTGAGGACCCAGCTCCTCCCCACAGCCATGAAGAAGACCTACAAAGTAGGTCGAAACGTTGGATAATCAATAAAGTTTTTCTCCAATTCTACGAGAAATTCATTATGACCTCTACCCTGACCATTTTCTTCCACATAAAATAATTTTATGTACATAAATAACAGTAAAAATATTAGTATAATGGTTATAATATTATTATATTTATTATAATAATAAAAAATTATTATTATTTTATTACATTCATTATTATACCCGCCTTTCTTGACGTGGAAAAGGCTTTTGACCGAGTCTGGCACCCAGGATTGCTTTACAAACTCCTCAAATTCCTACCTCCTTCATATGTTCTCATTATCTTATCGTATCTCACTAACAGACCATTCCAAATATACCACAATAATGTATTTTCATCTCTCTTTTCTCAATCTGCTGGTGTTCTTCAAGGCAGTATCCTTGGCCCAATCCTCTACACAGTTTATACATCTGATAACCCAATCTATCCTAATACTATCCTTACCTCGTATGCAGATGATGCATGTGTATTATCAGTCTACAATAATCCAGTTATTGCATTCCATACTCTTTAATCCTTGAATCAAATATTCACTGCACGATTTTTTGCAGATTTCAAATATTATAAAAATAAATACTAACAAAATTTTCAACGCAAATAGAGATTTTGTTATTACTTTGTTATCAACTTTGTTTTTGTTATTAATTTTTTTATATAAACATATAATCATATTAAGTACTCACTAGTGCCCTGTATTGGGATTCTACAGTAAAGCAATTCAAATAATGATTATCTAAAACACAATTTAAATAAAACCTTTTCGGGGAAACGAAAAGTTCAATTTACATTATTCATGTATAATGTTATTATGAATAGGTATCAATTGCACAACTATTAAACGAGCTATTATTCAAATATAATTATTTTTATATCCATCACATTATAACCTTTAAAATTGAGTTGAAAAAGCGTATTGTATAACTCAAGCAGAGGCCGCAAGGTGTCGCAAGAACACACTGGTTTGTCCTCTACCAAAAGTTCCCAAATGCGGCTAATCAACTTTTCACTTCAAAAATTCAAAAATCTTGCCGAAATAATAAGAAAAAAAAGTTATGATACTGAGATTTTTTTTTAGATACGACTCGATCAATACTTAGATGGACTTGTATATCTTGTCAATTGAGTATTGGATTGTCATTATTATTATTATCATTACTGAGATTTATTGGGTGAATCTTTTGTTTGAATATAATAGTGTTTTGAGATCATTTGATCATTTGATGATGTTTAGTGTTTGTTTTCTTCCAAATTGAAAGTCAAAGAGAGCAGCCGTAAGTAACTATTCGGTGTCAGGTGTGGAGTATGCATCGCAAGAATACCCCCTGAAAGAGGGAAGAATACCCCGATGCAGAAAAAGCCCAGGAATGAAGAAATAGAAAATAGTGAAAACACAGAAAGATATAAAGGATTCGAAGAAGCTACATAAAGTCAATGCTAACTTTGCAGCTAAGCATGAAACCAAGAAAGAAAGAAAGAAAAAACGTGGGCCTTAGGATTAGGGGGAATCGGAGTGAAGAAGACAATACAACGATTTCAGAACAGAAACTGGAAGGTATGGCCGAGAAATTGCAGGAGTCAAAAACCGAATTGATAAGAGCAGGAGTCTCTTACCAGAGGTAGAAAGTGAAGAGTGACCGAGCCAACCAAGGTTTTTGCATGCAGAGTCAGATATATCGGGGAACAATTTATTGCTAGAATTGGAGAAGAAGAAGCAGAGAGAGGTATATAAACTAAACAAACTGAAGGCCGAGTGCTAGCAACCTTTAGGAGGGAAAGAAGTTGTCTCCAAAACTGGAGCATTTAACTGGGTTGACCAAAGAAATTAGAGGACGGCAAGAAGTATTCGGGGTGGGTGCAGAAGAATTGCAGAGATAGACGAAATACAGAGACTCCAGGACTTATCAGGAAGTAACCCTCTTCCCACTATAAATAATTATTATATTTAATAAAAAATCAGACAAAGAAAATTGGGAGAAAGAGAATATGTCCAATGAATATAGTTACAGTCTAATAGAATAGAAAACTTACTTTATTCTGGAACTAAGTCCTTTCAGAATAATAAACATGAACAGAGAAAGAAACATAATATATATCTGGTCTGAAGGCTACATAATACAAATCATAAATTATTTATAAAGTGTCGGAAAAGTAAATAAAAAAATAGATAAAAAGTACGAATCATGACGTGATATCTTGAAATTGTAAATTGAATTATATTTATATTTTTTCCTTATAACCTATCTAAGGAATTAAAGATAGTAAATAAATTAATAACAAATAATAAGTTCAATTCATGAAGTAGGATCTAATAATTTCTTTATATAATATATATCTTCTTTATAAGAAAAAAACAAAATAATTATTCAATACTGATTAATTTAAGCAAATGGCTAACCTGATTAGAGATCATCTTTTCGGGAAGCCAGGAGATGTTGGGAAAGCAAGAATTTAAATGAGGATAGTGAAGAAGCACGACTGATGATAGGAGGAATTGAGTTCCACACGGTGGTGGAGCGGACGAGAAAAGGTCGTTCAAATGGTTTGGTTCTAATTGGAATTGGATCTAATGGATTGTTATAAGAATGGAACGGGGAAATATTGTACACCAATGGGGGGGAAGACCCACTTTAACTCATAGTATAGATAGGACACGCGAGACCTCCTTGGAGTACCAAGGACGAATCATAGACAGAATTTCATTATTCGCTTCATTAATCTGTCCTCAAGCATTTTTTATCACACTATATATGTATATCACACTACAATAGTCAAAGTGGGGGATGATGAGAGATGATACGAGGAGCTTACGGGTAGGTTGCGTTAGGAGATTTCGAGAACAATGGAATAACTTCAGGGAATTTATGTGGGCTTTCCAGGAAAGCTTTTGGTCAATAGCAATGCCCAAGTTTTACGGTTTGACAGAGGTGCTAAAAGTTATTGTGTGATCATTTAGGATTACATTGCATAGTTTGTGATTGGACTATTCTATCGAGAGGTTTCGGTTGGAGAGAATAGAGATTGGGGACGGTAGTCTTTGGGAGATATAGGCTTGAAGGGTTTTTTTATAGGATGTACTACTGTTTTTTTCAAGAAGTAGAGATTACTGCGTTTTGTAAAGAAAAATTATATATGAAGAGTAGGAAAGGTAGTATATCGATTAGGCATAATTTTAGCAATTTGACGGGAATCCTATCAAAGCCTGTGGAGTTTGAGTGGGATTTCAAGCAGCTGGAAATAAAGCCCATGGGTGAAATTTTTCGGGGGTAAAAATATGATGTTAGAGAAAAGTCAGGAGAGGATGATTTTGAATTATTAATGCTGCATCTTTTGAAGGTCTTTAATTTTTTGACACATCCAGGGAGCGGGATGGTGACTGAAGGTAGAGGTTTTGAGTGGGGCATGGGTGTTGAGGATACTTTTGAGACTGGAAATGAGTATATAAACCATGGAATCGATAGTGGCACACGAATAAATTTCGCTCCAATTCAGGGTTTCGAGAAAACGTGAAATGTTTTCAGGAGTGAGTGCATCTAGGTTGCGAAAGATTGTAGTTTTAGGTAGGATCTCTGAAGTTTGGATATTGTATGCAATTTGGATTAAGGCGTGAGAGGAAATGGAACAGGCAACAAAAAGAAATTCCTTATGGGGATAATCAGATGCGGTGAGGAATCTAGGATAGTATGAGGCTTAAGACCTACACCTCCCCCAGTCCGGTTAACCACGTCATGGTAGAGGAATACTCGTACTCAGGTAAGAATAAAGCAAAGGAAAAAGCAAAGTGAAGTTTTTGCCGAAGCTTGTTGGGAAAATATTGTTGGAATTCATAAAAATGGGCAGGTAAGGAGACTAGACATAACCGAGCAGTAATCAGGGAATATCTGAAGGGAAGATGCTGTAAAAAAAGAGGGAGTTACTATGAGAATTAATGCAAAAATAAAATTATGAACCATATGGTTAAATCATAAAGAGACAAAACTTAAAGAATAGAAAGGAAAAGATAAACCTATAACTAATGTAAAATAAGAATGAGTATACTCGTAATAAAGAACAACAAAAAACATTGAATGAAAAGATGAGTACCGATGAATTCCCAAGAGTCATCAGAAAGCATATGGTTTTCGTACAGTCAGCAGAATACATCACGATCAGAAGTCTGGTCGATGTAAATAACAGGGTGGCAGTTATCCTCCCGGTAGCGCACTCAACCACCAACAAACCATACTTATTTCACCTTACCCGCTGTTAAGTTCTCTTCTGTTTGGCCAGTCAGGCCATCTTTTCTCTTTTGAACTAATTCGTCACGTACCGACAGCCTATGTATGTAACGATAACTAGTGTTGGTCGTGGGTCGTCCTTGGCCCGCGACGTTCAACAAAATCGAGGTCATCAGTGCCGATCTTCATCCCAAGACCCGCCTCGACACTAACCACTAGTGCTGCAGGGGTTCCATCCGGTCTAGCTGGAATGCCCCGAATCTCCAGAAAACGGCATAGAACGCCTTGTTCCGCTTTATTAAGACGCACCTCTAGGTCCCGCCCTGTTTTCTGAAGTTAATTCATCAATGAATTTGGCCTGCCCCTCGAGGAGGCTCTCGATTTTCGAAAGCCTGGCATTTAGCTCGAAGCTGACTGTCCATATTTCTCCATGGATGTTTTCAAGGATTTAATTTCCATATTAACAGTTTATGTTATGTTCATTTTGCTTACTGCCGCTAGTATATCACTAGCTATTAGTGCTGCTTTCTTTTCATAAGAGGGATCGGTCTTTTTCGTTTCGTCACAAACCCATTATTTTCTTTTTTTTTTTACTCATCGTCATTGCCATTATAAATTGTTATTGATAAAATCCAATAAAAATATCAAATCACAAAGGACTGTTTATGTTATTGATGGATGGTGGTATTCTATAATCCTCTGGACCTCGGGGATTAACTTTAGTTCTTCAGCTCGTGGCACAAGTATAAAAAGTCCTCATATCAATTCCAATTCTCACTTAAAACGATTTTACATATTTCCATGTAGAGTGATCAAGAAAATATTTAGTTGAATTTGATGAGTTAACGGGGGAAAAATTACAGATAAAATGACTAGGAGAAGAGAGATGCCGAGATGTTAACTGGATGCTGTCTCTGGCCGGACCAGCTAATATGTCCGCTAATACATAAAAAATATGATAAACTGCAGTGAGGAAATTATGGTGGCGTATTACTCACCGGAGTGGAGTGCAAAATGTTCTAAAATATTGAATTAAAGAAATTAAGTATCTATGGGGAAAACATATATCGTGACTATCAATATGGCTTTCATAGTTGGAGAGCTATTAACGAACAGTTCTTTGCGGTGCGACTACTATTTGAAAAGTAGTAGACTTAAAATAGATCTACATATAATGTTTATTGATTATTGGTTATGTAAAGTCTTTGATGGTGTTAATGGATTAAGAAGTTAAAGCATTAAAAGAATTCCGAGTTCGCAAAAGAATCATTTGGTTAATTATAATGACTCTGAAAAACAGTTGGTATCTTCAATGACGTATTTTCTATAATGAGTTGTGTAAAGCAAGGCAATGTTCTTTATACTAAATTGTTCTATTGATATCAATATAAAGTGGTACATAATTTAAACGCTAATGGCAATATTCTATATATTCAGCTATGTGCTTAAGCAGATGACGTCTGTCTTGTGGTTCAGAATACCCCATTCTTCAAAGAACGTTTATGACACTTAGCAATGAGGGGAAAAACTGTGACCCTTAATTAATGAAAATAAAATTAAACTTATGGGAATTGGAGGCCAGGACTGTTCCTTCAATAAAGAAAGATGGGTATAAATTTGAAAATGCAAGCAGTTGTATATACTTAAGGGCAGGATTTAATCAATAAAACCAAATGGTAAATGAGGTAAACTGCAGGAAAATGGGGGCTAAGCATGCGTACATTGCAAACTGGATTTTTTTCAGTTCATCATCGCTATACAAATTTGTTTATATAAAACTCCTGTTTGATGAATCCTGACTTATTTCACTGTCATAGAATCCACTGTAGCTTTAGAGCTATAAAATAAAGTAAAATAAAAACTAAGTAAATCCTTTTTCAAACAAAAATGTTTGTTTACCTCTGTAACAGTTTTCTACTTTGAAATAATTCAGTCTTTACTAGAATGTCAAAGCGTGATTTTAGCATTCATGCATAGTTCAAACTCGAAAACGTACAGAAAGATCAACTAATTTTGAGGCAAAGGTAGTATAAGTGAGTGCACTGCTCAAAGGTGGTTCCAAAAATGTCGATAGGAAGAAGTGGGTCTTGAAAACAATGAAGGCCGTGGAAGAAGTAATACCCTTTATGACGGTGCTATCTTAGCTTTGGTTGAAGAAAATCTTACAAGAACTGTTGTAACTGACAAGAAGTCAGCAAATCAACCAATAGATAATCATCTCAAGGCGAGATCGATTGGGAAAGTGAAAAAGCTTGAAAGCTGGCTGGCATAACTTCTTCCAGGGGTTTCTTGTTTAAGGGAAGTTTTAGGCAGCATATATTTCATACAATACTCGAGGGAAGTAAAAATATTCATGGACTTCTCAGAGTAATGGTGCCTGCAATCATTAATTGATGAAAGAATTAATTACAGTTCTTAAAGTTGAATTAAAAAGTCAAGTAAGTAGAAAGATGTCGTTTTCTCGATTACTAAAAAAAAAAGTGTAAATTGAAACCGGTTAATGAGATCATTGCTACTGAAGACTATACATATTAACACTTACAAATATCATAAAATAATCTTAATTATTATTGAAAATTTCTATTAGTGTGTAGTATTTCTATTTTATATAGAATGAGGTGGAGTGAATGAGTAAATAAAAAAAAAGGCATAAAAAATATAGCTAATTGCTTCAAAGTTATTTATCATGGCATATTTCCACCTTCTTTAGAAGGATTACAAATAACCCCACTTAACTATTAATATATATAGGAGTGTGTGTGTGTTGTGTGTGTGTGTGTGTGTGTGTGTGTGTGTGTGTGTGTGTGTGTAAAATATAGGATATTACTATTTTAGAACCATTTATTAATGGTTTGAAGTCCCTTTTTCATGAATCGATCAAGACATATAGGTAATTATATTTCTATATTCTTGGTTTCATTATAATGCACATGAAATGCGGCACGATTTTTTATTCAATGATTGTATGTTACCTGTATGGTCAGGTTTGTCTACTAGAGTTAGTATATCATCTAGGTAGCCTGTCCCTTCTAATTGCGAAGCCTAGGCTGCAAGACGGCTAAGCTAAAAGAATGATAAACAGAAATACCCTTGCTCGATCAAGTGATGTAGACGTGTGATTCTCCTTATCCCGCTTCGATGTGAGCAAATCGTGAGTCCTGTAGGCCAAGCTCGGGTTCTTTTTTCTTCTTGGGAGTGCTGGCTCGATATTTCCACCTAGTCAAAAATAACATTTATTTTTATTTCATTATCATATCATTGCATGGGTTCAGGCTATAGTATGGTATGAATGGGTTATAGCTATGGTAATCAGTCACATTGTTATCGAAATTGACCTCTTATGCCAACGATTCTTAGTAGTTGGCAAAATCACCACGAGGGAGCCGACGTGTGACATAAAAACGTTTATTTGTTGTTGTTTTTTTCGAAATTTTATATAATGGACTGAAACTCAATTAGCATAAACCACTTCAATTACAAATACAATTTTAAATCAATAAATATGATAGCAATAAGTATTATTACTTTCTTGTGCGCAGTAAAGTAAGTATTGTTTAAAGTTCCATTCTCAGAATGCATTCCAACGTCTTTTGTGATAAAATAATCATTTTCAACAATTTTACACTTGGAAGATATCCAAATTTCTATACAGTTGGGAATCTGTTGGAGATATGTCTGGTGAATAAGGTAGATGTGAGAAGACTTCGTAAACCAGCTCCTTTCTTTCTTTACCGTCTTATAAGTGTATAGGTCCATTCCGATTAACCTATGCAGGTTGTGTTTTTGATAATTTTTTGTTGCATTACGTCAGTATCCCTGTATGAAGAAATGGAGAAATGAAAATGGAGAAATGAAATATTTATGAACTAATCATTTATTTATGATTTACTCAAACCAAAGTCGATTGGTCTGTTCGTTACCCACCCTTCTTATCGCTTAGGCTGCCTAGTGTCCAAGATTAAACTCTTAAAAAATTAAACTAAAATCGCATGTTTTCATTATCATATTTGATGGCACACTAAACAATGTTCGTTCAATCGTGTTTATAGTAAATGTTATAAAAAAGACAGAGGATTAATAGCCGCTCATTACAATTTGTAAAAATAGTAAACAAGAGAAGTCCAATAATTCCACTTTGAAATTTAGAAATAGTAAAAAAAAAGGTTACGGTGTGAAAAATCTCGACAAGATCGCTTTATTTAAATATTTCTTTTTCACTATTATCAGTCATTCCCGTCATTTATAAGCTTTAAGAAGTTAAAATATTGCTACGAAATGCTCAAAATTTAAAAATGTCTTCCTTAAAGTAAGTAACGATTGTTTTTATGTGATTTATTAAGTTTCAAAATGTCAGTTATACTAGTCTAGTAGCATAGGCGCCCATACATGTAAAGTAAATGAACAAAAATTGATTGGCTTTCAAGAGGAACGGTATCTATATAATGATGGGAATCAAGTGGGAAAGTGATGCAAACAACACAACAAGTGGCCACTCATCCTCTCCTTCCAATCCCCTCCTACTACCTGTCAAGCCTAGTAACTCAGCTCCGAGATGGTGGTAACCAAATCCTGCGGAGGATCTTAGTGAGTGTCAAACGAGAGAGGAGGTCTCGATAGGGCGGCTTGGGGGTAACTTGAGACCCGTCTTATCTGGATACCAGGTACCGGCAGCAAGGTTTAGTGTTGGTGGCTGACGAACCTTGCTATCAGCGGGTCAACGGCAGCACTCTGAGGTATAGTCAGCTGATTTACTACGAAGAGGGAGTAAACCATTCAAAAAATGGGGTGGGCCCGAACCGAAGATGGCAGCCCCATCACGGGACTAGGGTACGTAGTTAGGGTTAGTGGCCCCACTACCCAAAACAAAAACACACATCTGCTTCGAATTAAGAAGAATTAAGAGCCTTAAAAGGAAACAACTCGACAATTGTCAACGGTATAATCTAGAATAGCAGTGCCCTCTTTGGGTTCAGTGGCTAACCACTGGACACAAACTGGCCATCCGACAGTAGTACACCAATGACGATAGAGTAGACAAGTACACACGGAACCAGGTATTGCACCATAAGCTGCATGGAGTAGACTACTCAGAGGGCCAGCAGGGTGAGGTCGAACAACCAAGAAGTAATGTTAACCAAATCCATTCACAGATTATGCATAAACAGTAGTATAAAGTGATTTTCTTGTATTCATGTATATCAATATATATTTATTTCATTTCATCTTTATATAGTCCACTTCTAACCATTAGAGTAGCTAGTGTGACGTCACAACTTCGCACGTCACGAATCTTCACCATTCTTCGGGAATTGCTCTAACTTTTCAATTTTGTCTACACAATTGTTAGCTCTTGATGAATAATACAGCCTATGGGTGTTTCCATTCACCAGTATATTTTTCATGCATAATTTCTATCCGTAGCGTAGCGAGCGTGACATCAGAACACATGTACGTAACGACCTTTTTACCATTCCTCGGTTACTTTCTTTCATTTCAGTCCCTGTACTCTATACGAGTCTCCTCCTCTACTCCCTGTAGGTTCTGCTATTCCTCATCTTATTATCTCATCATCTTGCTTGACTCTTCACCGGATGTTAAGACCGCTTCTCTGGTCTGTAAAAACAAATTGCGTATTCTCAAGCACAAGATTTTAGGCATCCTCTCCTCCGCGAGAGATGCTCTAAATGACAAAAATTCCTTACTTCAAGGAAAATCTTATTTGAGCCCAATCCAACTGGGAAGCATATCAAAAATTTTGGAATGACAGAAACTTCCTACAAGTCTGTTCAGAATCTCTCAAATCTTGGCCTAACGAGGTTTGTAAGCAGCCGTAATCAATATGCAGATCGTAGAGAATCAGCCTGAAATGCCCCTCGCATCTCAAGAAACAACTATCCCGGCTTATACCGTCGAGAAATTCTCCAGGGTCTCTTTCTCTAGAACCTCTAACACCTCTTTCCCTTTCCACAGACTGAAATTTCCAAATTTTACGCAAAAATACAAGCCACACAAGACGACAGTGATGATGCGTGTCACGGGGTTGGGGTGCGGTGAAAAGCGAGTACAATTGGCTGAGAGATAGAATCGGTGCCTAATCCTCTTTAATCGATTCAGAACGATTAATTTTTTTTTATAAAATAAATAATATTTTCGTATGAAACTAAAGATTTGCTACACATACAAAGAGTGATGTGGCTCGCGAGTCGCAGGTTGCCGACCCCTGCCTTAAACTTAAACTATAACATGACCTCCTCCATGTTTCACAGTTGGTCGAAAATTTATTCTTTTTAATTCTTTGTTAGGTTTCGGTCAAATCACTCCCAAATATATTAAAGTTGGCCTCGTCGGTTTCTTTCTTTATCCAACACCCGTAAGTTGTTTCTCAACCATTCGACGTCGAGCCTCCCAGTAGCGATTCATGATGTCATCAGCCGGGCACTATAGAGCCTGGCAGTTCGGTAGGTGTTCTTGTCCATTGTGGATTACACAATGGGCAGGTTTCTTCGGCGGCGAGGCCAATGCGGAGGAGATGGGCTTGCAAATAATCAAGTCCCGTGCCACAAATTCTCTTCTTTCTAGCTCCCTTGGGATTGGTCCATCGGTGGTGAGACTCTCCCACTTTTTGCCAGTGCTCTAGGTCTTAAGAGTTGCGTTTGTGGTGTAGGTGACGGTGATATCTATCAAGCTCTTGGCTCTGTTAAGAGTGAGCGGAATGTCGGGTTGGGCTGACTCAGCTCATTGCTTGGCCTTAATATCGGCTCTTTCGTTTTCAGTAATTCCTACGTGACTGGGCACCCATTGTAGGGTTACTGTCTATCCAGATAAGATGAGTTCCGCCAGTCTGTTGCGACATTGAATGGTTCCGAAGCAATCAGTAGAGGCATTGATAGCAAGTGCAGTTATTGCTTCTTGGGAGTCGATGAGGAAGACCACTCTTCCTGGGTCTAGGTTGTTGGCTATTAATTGCCGAGAAGGTCCGTGGATTGCGCACATCTCACTATCATAATTACTGGCAATCTTTCCCACTGCTAATGAGTTTTCGAATAGGCGACAATACCATCCCGCCCCTGCTCCTCTTGTTTCAGGCAGGTATGAGCCTCAGTATAAATGTGGAGCCATTTATTCGGCGGGTATCTGGTGTTAATGGTTTCCAAAGCGTATACTTTGAGCTCTGTGGGGTTGGCACCAGCTTTTTTAGCTGCAAGGCCATTAAAGTCAACCCGTTTGGAAGGAAGATCTGATACGACTGTGGTGTAGCTCCAAATAGGCGCTAGATGATCCAACAATAGTTGGAACTTGTTTATAAGGAGGTCACCATTAACTAAAAAAAAAACCTGAGTTTTCAGCCGTTGTGTTACATTTTTGTATCCGTTCTAGTAATTCCTGTCGGATCTTTTAGCCCTATGGGTTCGATACCAGTTTGCAGCTGCATGGCTGTTATTGGTGTGGATTTTGCACCACCTGTGATCAGCAGGAGAGCGTTGTTTTGAACGACATCGTACTTAGAAAGGTTGGTGATGCTTGCTAGTGAAACTACTTCACTGCCGTCCTAGCGTAACTGACGGATATATGCCTTGTAGGCCGTGGACAGTACGTCCTGGGTAGCTCCCCATTTTGTAGCAGTTAGTCTTTTGAGAAGATTAATGCGCTTCTAACTCTTTGTGGCTGTATCTGTGATGTGTGCGCTGAAAGATAGCTTGGTGTCAAGCTTTATACGCAGATATTTTGATAGTGATACTTGCTGAGGGGTAGTTCTTGGTAGTTTAGGCCATTCGTGGAGCTTTAGTTGACATTGTGAAAAGCTAGGTGACCGTCTTGTCGGCCACTTTATTCAACTTTGCCCATGCTTTGAGACTTAAGAGCACTTTATTTAATTCTTCAACGAGCGCGTGAGTGTCGTTTCCTGTAGCCCATATCAGAACATCATCAGCGAAGAAAAGGCATGAAATGCCAGGGATTTCTTAGATCGCCATCCTTAGATCATCGATCATGATACAGATACAGCCAGCTTAGAACAGCCCCTTGCGAAAGTCCTTGACGTAGTTGCTTGTATGGAGAAGTGATATTAAAGAACTTGTAACGGATAGAGCGTTGCGAGAGGAAGCTTTGAATCCATTTCAGCATGTTCCCAATTACGCACAATGTCTTCAGTTTGTGGATGAGCATACTACGCCAAATTTTATCATACGCGGCCTTGAAGTCAACCAATACTGCAACAGTTGACTGTTTATTGTGATCGTCTGCTAATAGTTGCACAATTTTTACTCAAAGCTATGGCAACCTCTTTAGGACTGGTAAACAATTTGCAATTTACTTGTATCGGTTCCCAGTGACGGATAGACTTGTCATTTTTTAAGCGGGAAATAAACTTGTGTGCCTTACGGCCATCTTTCCGGAAGTCCAATTTAGAGATGAAGGATCTATAGGCAGATCTTTTGGACAATGTGACAGCTCGTTTCAGTTTAGCTAGGGTCTTCCTCAGTAGCATGCAGTGTTCCATATTGTTAGAATTTTCTGCACGGCGTCTTGCTGCATTCCTTTCCCTCTTCAGGATGTCAAGAGTTTGGCTCCAGAACGGTGAGTATTTCTTTATTTGTCCCCTAGGCATTCTCTCACTGGCTGCACGCAGCAATCCTCTCACAAAGCGTTCTGCTGAGGCGTCAGGGTTCCCGTCTACAACTAGATCCTCAGTAGCAGCGTATTGATCAGTTAATTCGGTAAACCTATTCCAACGAGCTTTTTTGAAATTCTAGCAAGTGAGTTTTTTGTTCGCTTCAGATGATCGTCTTTTCATGAAAGCAAGCAAAGTGTCCGCAACCATCCATGAGGTCACTCATGGTCAATGACGATCTAGAGAAGAGGTTTTCATGGGCCAAGCGCGAGGAGTTGAGAGTATGTTCAACGTAAGATAAATATATTGGTTTTGAGGGAATTCTGATAAGGCGGAGTGGTCTAGCAGATCCTCGACCGCTCTGCCAGCTGCATTTATATTTCCATCGAAGTGAGTGGGCGTTGAAATCCCCTAAAATTAATGTGTTGCGATGTTGGCTAAGGTTACCTATTTGATTGAGGTTTGGTTCGTTGTTCGGTGGATTGTAGTGACTTACAATTTTAAAGTGGTTTTCGTTTTTCCAGACATATATGAAAATTACTTTGAGTTTGTCACTATCGTTCATTTCGTGTATAATGGATTTTTTGTGTGCATTAGAATTTTTCACAAAAGTAATGATGCCGGAGGCAAACTGTCGAGATCTTGTTAAAACAAACAGGGTAAAGTTGGGTATTTCGTAAAAATGTATGGCCTTGCACAGTGTTTCCATTAGTAGGACGACTAGCTTCCGAATGACTAGCTGGAAAAAATTATTTGTCGGCATCTTTGCTTTCCTTTCGACTAATTGAGTATTGTAATTATTAAAAAAAACGGTTTTTAATTAATTACCAACTGAATTTAAGAGGATTGCTAGGATAATAATTAGAAAAATTAAAATAGAAACAATATATAATTAAGACAATACATAATGATAAAACTGATAAAAATCCGTATTTATTCCGGGACAAGTTCCTTTAGAATAGTAATACGGAAAAGAAATTATAAAATAAACTTTAATGTCTTAGAGTAGAATACAATTACAATATAATTAATAAAAAATTAATGGATATAAATTAGGAGTTAGCTCGCAATAACGAATTACATGAAAGGAAAAATACAAATACGATAACAATAATAATAAATAAAAAAAAATATTAATATTTACATATAATATTTATATATACATAGGTCAAAGCATCCTCAGGCCGGCAACGTTAATCTTAAGGTCAGCACAACCAGAACAGGTGAACCCTGAGTTCCCACCATATCCAGCGACCACTCTAGCAATGGCACGGGCGGACGTAACCGCACAAGAAGCAAATAGGATAGCTCAAGAGACAAATGAGCTAGAAAGAATGAAGCTGAAGAAGACCAACGCGCAGGATATCAGAAGAGAGATCTCCGACCTGGATAAATTCAATGGCGATGTGGGTGAGCTTAACCACTGCATTGAAGACGGAATCATGGGCAGTATCCAAGCCCAGGTGGCAGAAGCAGAATTGGAAGAAGCAGATGCTAAAAGATTGCATGTGGCCTGGCACGACGGGTAAGGAGGAGTGTCCTTAACCTAATCCAAGCCGACGAAGAGACTTCATGGCCAGGGATCAAGGAAAGATTAAAAAAGGCTTATGGAGGAGGGCGATGGGCGCCTGAAGAGGACATGATCCAAATGTTTCGTGAGGTGAAGAGAACGAATCAGACGAACGGCCAGTACGCGGCAGGACTAAACAAATTCAACGAAAAACTGCGGGAAGTAATGGAAACCATCGCAGTAGAGGCCTGGAATATATTTATGACCACAGTCCTCAAAGTGCAGTTAGCCAGGGATACGGGAAGGAAGGATGGTCTACCTAGGGACAAAACATTCGTAGCATGTGCCCAGGAGATGGTGGACGTGCCCGCGACGAAGAAGAACGAGAAGTATTCGAACCAGGATGGAGTAAGGTATCCTATCGCAGGAACGAAACAGGAAGAAATCGAACAAGACCTAACCGGGAGAGAAGAAGAGATGAAGATTTCAGTAGGAGAGAAAGTATACAAACAGAGAAAAGACCATTCGTAGATAGAAGGAATGCGAGAAAAGACGCATTCGCACGCACTGCTTAGAATGCCATAGTGAGGGATCCATGGCTAGGCAATGTCCATACATAAGGCGGAGAGAACATGATCGGGGAGGACCGAAGGAAGTCAATGCGCAGAAAATATGGAGGAGGAGCAGAATGCAATCCGATTCGTCTAGATCTTCCGATTTTCGATCAACCTTTTGTGTGTAAATACTATTGAGAAAAAGTGTAAGCGGCTGCCTATAATAGAATTTTGAAAAGGGTGGAGATGTCTAGTGGACACGGGGATTTCATGTAGCTTAGTAAGTAAGGATAGTCTAACAACAATATTTAAAGGGAAGTGCATACCAGATTTTAGGAAGTGCCTATGTAAATTAATCACTATGAGTGGTCCCTGTAATTTGGAGGGAGAAATTGAATTAGCATTAGATAAATGGGGAAAGAAGGGGGAAGTAACGACATTATACGTAGTAGAGGTCATGCCGCGGGAGTTTGGGAAGATTTCGGGGTGCGATTTACTCAGAAAACTAGGGGCGAAACTGCGTAATTCAGGGGGTGAATGGATAGCAAGAATCAGGAAGAAGGGGTATAAAACGATGGAGGGCGCGAAGAGGGGCGTGGGGTGTGTGGGAGCGATTACCCAGGAAAGGGAATAGCGGACAAGGGTAATAGAGGAATTTGTGAACATTTTTTTTCGCGAAGTTGAGCCTTTAAGCGTGACAGAAGAAACTCTCGATGAAATTAACCTGAAGACAGAGAAGGTTACATATGGAAAGGAAAGAAGATACCCGCAGGTTTTGAGAAAACACATCCGGGAGGAACTAGAGGAGCTGAAGCGTTAGGGTATAATTATAGATAGTAAATCGTCGTTTAATAGCCCCTTATAGGCACTGAAGAAAAAGTCCATCGAGGGCGAGACTCAGGAACGTTATAGGGTGGTGATCGACTATAGACAACTGAATGACAGTACGCTGGACGAAAAGTACCCCATCCGGACGAAAAGTCCCCGAGATCCTGTACCCTGTAGTACCCTGGGAGAACATCTGCGGGTATTCGATGCGGAAAAGGGCCTGGAGGAAGAGGAGGCAATGCCCCGCGCCATAGCGGCGTACAATCATTCGATCCACATGGCCACTGGGTTTTCTCCTTTTGAAGTTCTTTTCGATCTTCGGGCACGAAGGAGAGATGGGAGGAGTACGGTAGTGGACGAAGACATGGTGGATCGACTAGTAGCAAATAGAGTCGGACTCGAGAGAATATGGGGAAAACACACGGGCGGAGGGTAGCAGAAAAGACTAAGAGAGTAACGAGAGATAACAGGGGCGAAATAGACATCACAGGAACGTTAAAAATAGGTTTTATCGTGTATAGACGAATCGCGCGAAGAAGGTCTCGTGGTACGAGGGGCCATTTAAAGTGCCATTAGAGAGCACAATCTGGTTATCGTCCAGAAAGCGTAGAACAGTGCATATAGAGCAGCTCAAAGGCCCAGTTGAGAAAGCCGGACTATAAGCATGTTTTATTATTTTATTGTCTTATTTCAGAAGAGAACAGTGTAATTTTAATTTGATTTTGTTCTGTTGGTGCAATGTATAGTTTTGTAAAGTACCATAGTATTACAGAAAGAATTTTTGTATATAATGTAAGCCGTTTTGTAGAACATAGATATACATTTTTTAGTTGTTTGGTTTGTTTTTGTTGTTTGTATTTGTATTATTATTTTTTTTTTAAGTTTACGAGGATGTTCGTAAATTGGCAGGGGGGAGTTAAGATAAGATAGATACTAATATACCTAATAATCTCAAACAGGGACTATAAACTTTGTAAATAGTGTAAATAGAGAGTTAGTATCTCAATAAACAGGTATTTAAACAGCCTTCATGAGTGTCATTTATATCCCATATTATCCTTTTTTTTTACATTTTGAGTTACATACACATACACACACACACACACACACACACACACACACACACACACACATATATATATATATATATATATATATATATATATATATATATATATATATATATATATAAGTTATCTGTGTACCAATAAACTATGAGGATTAGTAATACTAGTTCTAGTCTAAGAAGTAAGCATTTGTTTTGATTTTTATGTGAAAAGAATAATAAAGTCAGTTGATATCTAGTCTGTGTCGTGTCTATGCCTGAAATCCTTCTTTTTGTTAAAGTAGTGTTTCTCGGTGAGTGTTTTTCGGGAGAAAGCCGTCTATCGTATTAGACTTAAAACGGATATTCCGGTATACGTTAAAGATCGACGTTACTCACAAGCTCTGAGAGATATTATTAAAAAACAGTTAGGCGACCTTCTTCGCCAAGGGATCATTAGGCCAAGTAACTCACCTTTTAATAGCCCGTTGTGGGTCGTAGAGAAAAGGAAAGATGAGAACGCGAAAACGGTCAAACAATACAGGGTTGTGGTCGACTATAGAAAGCTAAATGAAGCGACGGAAGATGAGCGGTACCCCCTTCCCCGCGTGGAGGACATTTTGGATAGGTTGGCAGGCGCAAAAATCTTTAGCACTCTAGACCTTTTAGAGCGGGTACCGTCAGGTCAAAATGGCCGACGAGGATATCGGAAAAACTGCGTTCTCTTGGGATCGGGGCCATTATGAGTTTGTGAGAATGCCTTTTGGACTAAAGGGGGCCCCGATGACCTTCCAACGGCTGATGGACGAGTTCCAAAGAGGTCTAGGAGAAGACTTTGCCCAGGTATACATGGACGATTTAATCGTTTTTAGTCGGTCCGAAGACGATCATGTAAAACACCTTGGACGGGTATTCGACCGAGTAGGCGAGTTCGGTCTCAAATTGTCCGAGGAAAAGTCGAAGTTCGGGTTACCGGAGATAAGATTTCTGGGACATGTAGTTTCTCAAAAAGGGGTACAACCAGATCGAGGAAGGGTTATGGCCATACAAGAAGCACCGTTGCCCAAAAATGCTCGGGGAGTTCGCAGGTTCCTGGGCATGGTAAACTACTATAGGCGGTTCATCCCATTGATTGCGGAATTAACCCAACCGTTAACAGAGATCTTACGAAAGGGGAAACGGTTCTGTCTAGGGCACACTCAGATCGAGAGTATTCGTAGGTGCCGAGAAATACTGACAACTCAGCCGCTATTAGCTTTTCCGGATTTTAACCGCATGTTTAGGATTACCACAGACGCAAGTGAGGTAGCTATCGGGGCGGTCCTGTCACAAAACTTCTCAGGAGGGGAGAAGCCCATTGCCTTTGCTAGTAGGAAACTCAACCCTGCGGAACAAAGATACAGCGCGATCGAGCGAGAACTTCTAGCGGTAGTTTGGGCGGTCGAGTATTTTCGATCCTATTTGTACGGGTGACGGTTTGAATTACTAACGGATCACAAATCACTCGTTTGCTTGGCTACGCTAAAGGAAACATCGGCGCGAGTCTCTCGATGGAAGGAACGGTTAGCACCCTATACGTTTCAAATTGTGCACAAAAAAGGGGTAGAAAACGCAGTAGCGGATTGGCTATCACGCGATCTTGTAATAAATGCCGTCGAGGAGGAAGGCACATCGGCCGAACCGTTCGCAGTACGGTATTTAAGGGACTGACTAGAACACGAACCCGAGATTCCGCTAGTTCGTCGACAATCGGAAGAAGGGACAGACTCACCGGAACGAGCTGGGGAGCTACCAGAAAGTGACATCATTAACGACAAACGGTTTCAATTGGTCATTCGCTCGAAACAGGGCGCGGGTACCGAGACGAAGGGAACAATGTATGAGGGGCTGTCTATGGTCACAATTCGCATACCACCGACAACGGACGACGTCGAAATAGGGCGGATTTTCTCCGAATTTTGCGTGCCGGGTCGCCGGGGCCATATCTATGTAGGCAACAGGGTACTAGTCGAGAAAATCAAACGGTTATGGCGGCAGGAACGAATCGGAGTGGGATGTTCTTTAGAGCGCTGCCTACGGCAAGTAGAGACAGTACCTGATAGCAGAGCACAGCGGCAGATTATTAAAGATCATCACTGCGGGAAAACAAATCATCGGGGGATCGAAGAGACATTAAAAGCATTGAAACGAATTTACTTTTGGAAGGCAATGGGCCGTACAGTGAGGGATTTCATAGAAAACTGCAGAGTTTGTCAACGCGACGTACCCGATTTCAGCGAAGACCCCGAAGGCCGTATGGGAAGGCATCCTCCAATGGTGCGCGACTTATGGGGTGCCCGAAGACATCATCTCTGATGGTGGACGCGAATTTGACAATTCGGTAATCCGCGAGGAGTGCAACCAGTTAGGAGTCAAATGGCGGCTTAACACTCCCCATCACGTTAAGGGCCGGGGGGCAGTGGAGCGTTTACACAACACGCTGGGGGAACACCTCCGACTGCGGAAATTGGGTAGGAGTTTAGATGCATATGACGCTATGCCGCGCGAGATAATAGCGTACAATAATACGATCCATACGATAACGGGGTTATCACCAATTGAAATTGTGTTCGGACAATCACGGAGAGATAGACGTGACCTCATCGCCATCAACAATGAGGAGCTACGGGCGAAGCTCCATCAATCACGCGCCGACCGTAGATCTACGTGGCAGAAAGTACGCGAGAAAATAGTCCGGGAAAAGATCAACAGGATACAGAAAGCCAACACGCGCACTAGGGTATACGACAAGGGTCCACTCCCGCTCGGGACGATTGTTTATAGACGGTTACGGACTGCTCGTAATAAGTCAGCGGCGCGGTTATGAAGGTCCATACAAGATTATAACAGTACGAGAACACACTTTGTACACGATTAGGGATGAACAATACCCATTGCGCGTTCGAACTGTCCATCTGGAAGAACTAAGAATACCTCATGCTCTGTCACCTGTCCCGTCTTTGGTTGCGGCGCAGGAATCTGAATAACTGGTTAAAACAAGAGTTTTTTTCTTTTCTTTCTAATTCTTTTTGTGTGTTCTGTGTAATCTGAGTAGGTTATCTGTAACTTTCTTTTTGTGTATTTTTTGTTCTTTTTCTTTTGTGATAGTTCCTCCTGTGAAGGAACTGGAAAGGGAGAATTATCTGTGTACCAATAAACTATGAGGATTAGTAATACTAGTTCTAGTCTAAGAAGTAAGCATTTTTATGTAAATTTTGTACCACTATATATATATATATATATATATATATATATGAGCTGTAAAGAATAATAAAGTCAGTTGATATCTAGTCTGTGTCGTGTCTATGCCCGAAATCCTTCTTTTTTTTAAAGTAGTGTTTCAGTCTTATTTTATCTGGTGCCGAAACCCGGGATTACTGTTCATTAAGTGTTAAAAGTAATTATGGGTGAGAAAGAAGAGATAGCTAAGCTCGAGTACCAGTTGGCTAAAGAGAAGGAAGAGTTAGCTAAGGAGCGGGCCAAGTTCGAGTACCAGTTGGCCAAAGCAGCAGAAGAACATGCTCAAGTAATGGCTCAACTAACAGAAGCAAAGAAGTCGGCGGAAATAGAATTAGTTAAAGTACGTACCCAGAATTCTTGCTTCATCCATGAGGTTATTGGTCAGTTAGAACCGTTTACGGGTACAGTTGGCGACCTGGACCATTTCGTAAAAGGCGCTGACCAAATTATGGCATCGATCGCAGCAAAACAAGCCAGTGGAACCATCATGGAATCGGATGTACAGGTATTGGAAGCAGCGTTGGTTGGCCGTATCTCATGGCGCATTCTCAATACGCTACAGGGCGACAGAACCCATTCGTGGGAAAGCTGACTGAAAAAGTTATACGGCGGAGGACGCTGGACACCGGAGGAGGACGTATTTTACTTGATGAAGGTAAGGCGTAGCCAAGGCCAATCGGAGGGGGACTTCGCCGAAAAACTACTCGTAATGTACAACAGTCTCACCTGTCACTCTTTCACCTGTCCCGTCTTTGGTTGCGGCGCAGGAATCTGAATAACTGGTTAAAACAAGAGTTTTTTTTCTTTTCTTTCTAATTTTTTTTGTGTGTTCTGTGTAATCTGAGTAGGTTATCTGTAACTTTCTTTTTGTGTATTTTATGTTCTTTTTCTTTTGTGATAGTTCCTCCTGTGAAGGAACTGGAAAGGGAGAATTATCTGTTTACCAATAAACTATGAGGATTAGTAATACTAGTTCTAGTCTAAGAAGTAAGCATTTTTATGTAAATTTTGTACCACTATATATATATATATATATATATGAGCTGTAAAGAATAATAAAGTCAGTTGATATCTAGTCTGTGTCGTGTCTATGCCCGAAATCCTTCTTTTTTTTTAAAATAGTGTTTCAGTCTTATTTTATCTTATTTATTTTTATATATATATATATATATATATATATATATATATATATATATATATATATATAAATATACATACTACTACATCATTCATCTATCCAACAATTTTTATTTAAAAAATAATTAAAGTTGTTTCTTCGTAAATAAATGCTGAATAAGATATGTAATAAATTGGAAGGATTTCTTGCCAAAATCATTTTTATTTTCCTTTCAGAGTCCTCTGTAATGTTTTCAAAATTAATTTTGGTCGAAAAAAAAAATAAAATAAAGTACTCTAAAAAAATGTACTAGAGTGTGCAGGCTAAAATGTGTCTTCTTATTCATAGGAAAGGTGTAGCTATTAAATATAGAAAAATTTGAATGGATACTAATGGGTAAAATGCATTTTCTTCACTTCAAAGTTTCAAAATAAGGAAAAATTCTTCGGCCAATTAAAAAAAAATTAATATAGTTTGATTATCAGAAGACTTTTTTATTTCGAAAAACGTCACTTACCAGTACAATTAGTATCCATATTCAACGATTGGTTCGATAAAAGTAGTTGGTTGAACAATTAATTTTTGAGGTTGAAATGATGCCTTGAATTCCACTGATTTTATTGCTATGATTACTTTGGGCCCTAACCCTCAAGCTGTGAAGTGTTTCAGACATAAACAAATATTAGATTACCATGTTTTGCAATATTTTTTACAATATTCCAATACCATATTGCAGATTTCTAAATATAACTTTTGTCCTAGCTAGGAAAGCACACGGTAATAGCTATATATAATAATAGCTTATTATATATATATATATAAGTTATAAGGACAAATAGACGCTAAACATAAATAGTATGTAAGTAGAGAATTAAGGATTGTTATTATGAGTTGTAAACATTATAGCCTATATATATGAGAGGTAGGAGAAATAAAGTTAGTTGTTATCTTGAACTTGTGTCGTTCTTATGCCCAAAACCCTATTTTTTTTAGTATATGTTTCAGTCTAATTATAACTTGTGCCAAAACTGGGGATATTTAAAATATAATATAAATACGCTCTTACGGTTCGGAGTTCAAAATTGTATTTCTTTTCGTAAGTTCAGAGACAATAATAATTATTAATTATGTCAGAAAGTGGAGAGATAAAGAGGCTGGAGTGCCAACTAGCCCAGGCGCCCGTGGAAAGGGCGAACTTAGAGGAGAAATTGAAAACGGCCAACGAGACGACTCAGTTCGAACTCGTCAAGATGAGAACCCAGAATTCCGCTTTTGTCCACGAGGTGATCAGCCAACTAGTGCCGTTCAATGGAGTTTTGGGCGAACTCGAGCACTTCATTAAATGGGCAGATCAGATTAAGGAACTCATTAACTTGAAAAAGGAAAACGGCACTCTGCAGGAATCTGACTTAGTGCTTTTAGAAGCGTCATTGGTTAGCCGAATTTCGAGGCGGGTTCTCAATGCCATTCAGGGGGACACTATTCACCCTTGGGATGTGTTGAAGACAAGATTGAAAAAATTATATGGTGGAGGAAGATGGACGCCGGAGGAAGATATTTTTTTATATGTTGAAGGAACACAGGAAACAGGGCCAAACGTACGCCAGGAAGGCTCCCAGCGTACGGCATTTGTTCGAGGCGTCTTGAAGGTCCAGTTAAATCATTATATGGACCGCCCGGGCTCACTGCCACGAGACCACGATTTTGTGGACTGCGCTCACGAGCTCATAGACGCCCACGAAAGGAATGGAAACGTAATAGTGGCGGTAGGCAGTTCGAAAAGAGACCTAATAGAGCACCCGAGGACCGCCGACGGAAACAAGAAAAGGCGTGCTATGAGTGCAACCAAACAGATCCCCTTGCAGCACAATGCAACTTCACTAGGTGCTATGAATGTGGCAGGCGGGGACACGTAGCACGAGAATGCCTAAGGAGTAACCCACGTCCGAATCGAAGAGGTATTCTATATGTATATAGAAGCTATTATTGTATATAGAATATATTGGAAAACAAGATTTCAAAACATGGTAATCTAATATTCGTTTATGTCTGAAACAGCTCAAGGAAATAAAAAACACTGTACTGGCATTATTAAATATTTGAGAAAAGACTTACCTATATATCCAATTTGAAAATGAGTCTACTGAAATTAAATAATCAACGCTTTTGTGTGCCATTGTATCTGTTAGAAGTCATGAAGGCAGTGAGTAGTGTTGTGAGAGTCAGAGCCTAAAGGCAAGGTAACAAAGCTTGGTACTGTTAGAGTTTATATTCGTTGTGACACCCTAAGGAGGAAAGGGCAACGAATAGTACAGTTTTATAGTTCATAGTCAGTGAATAACATTGGTTTTTCGTTGTATTACACTAAGAGGAAGGTTTTAAAATATCCTATTGTTTCTGTCTAGTGGAAAATTGTTTATACTTGTGATAAATATAACCTTGTGAATATATTTGGAGGAGTATGAATTAATTTAATTTATCCGAATCCCAACATTGTGGTGATTTTCTTACATTTAGAAGAGATAAAATTCTGATAAAATGAGTACACATATTGAATTAGTTCAGATGAGAAAGCCTGTTAGGACAAGTTTTACCAAGACCGGTAATGATTTTAATGATGAGTTGGATAAAGGTAACCTAGATGAGACACGGGTACAAGTTTTAATGAAGAAATTCCAAAGGTTGACTTGTGATTTGAATGTTTTTGACGAAAAAATTAGAGAGAGTATGTTTGCTACCAACAAAGAGAATGATTATGAGCAAGAATGTGCCTCGGTAGAAGTATACAAAGATAAGTTTAATTTAGTCTCTGTTAAGATGTTTTAAGATGTGGATCGTGATGAGCTTCGCGAGTAGGTAATATGTGAATAATATTAGATATTTCTGAAGGATGGAATGCTCATTTGGAGGGGAACATTTAATTCTGCTTTTATATATTTAAGGTGAGTTGGATTCATAATATCAAGATGTGAATGAAAATTTTTAGAGAGGGTTTGGCCGAATAACTGCGCTTTTTCTTTGTCAGATCGTGACCAGACAGTGGTTTCATTAAATGGGTGATTAAAATCTTTGAATTTAAGGAGATTTTTGGTGGTCATTTATTATGGTTTGTTAATAGTTGTAAGATTTTCAGTTAAGTTAATCAAATTTTGAATTTTTTAATTTCTACCTTTAGTTGGTTAGTTAATTTATTAAAGATTGTTTTATCCGTTGGGTATCAAGCAGATAGATGAAGGTAACTTTAAGAAGATAGGACTGAGGGTCTGGTTAGCTTGGAGGGAGTCATTCCAGAGTGTCTTCGTGGAAAATGGCTGGTACAAATTCAGAGCGGCTTATAACTTTAAATGTTTAGGAGGTTCATTGATGGACTGTGGGTTGGCCAAGGAACGACTGTCTGGAGGTGGAGAGTCAGTCAACTCTCATGTCGAGGATCAACATGATAGTGGTAGGTCTTCCCGTCCGAATACAAGATGAGTTAGAACGGGAACTTATAACTAGCATGGAAGCCATCTTCACTCAGCTGAAGGAACTTGATAGGACGTTTAGCAAATTGAAGGGGGGTTAATTTAATTTCTAAATTAAATACTCAATCTAATGAATATGAAAAATTTCGGAAAAATTGATGACAAAATAGAGAAACTTATTTAAAACCTTGAAAAGACATCCTGCTGTATATGTGAGGAACTAGTTTGGCCGAACCCATACCACCCTGTTAACGATTGTAGGTATAAAAATTTATTTAAATCAAAACAGGAAGTTAATTTTAATGAACCGTCACCAGCATAGAGGGCAGAAGAGTCTGCAGATGTAGTTATTAATGTTGCCGATGAATGCTTAAACTAGAAGATCCGGGGATATTAAATCCATTGATTAAAATAAAAGTCCTTATGGATAAAAAAATGAAAGTTAAAGCAGTATATGACAGCGGCTCGAACGTTAGTTTAATTAATCAAAAAATGATTGAAATTTTTAAATCTAAATTAATAAACAACTCTACTGTATTTAAAATAATCAATGCATTGAATTTCTGTTCCGCCCAGGCAAATACTATTCTAAAAATTGGAAATATAACGAAAAATCTAAATAACTTCTTCTATGATCTATTACTTGGTCTTGACGCTATAAAGTGATAGCAAAGTTATCGACTTAAAGGAAGCCGAGAAGAAGAAGAATGAAACAGATGTTACAAATGAAGATGAGGTGAATAAAGATGAATATAAGAAGGTAGACATTTTAAGATTATTAAAGAAATTTAATAGATGGGGTGCCAAAAATATATATGATGTGGGCAGAGCAAAGTCTAGGGAGGCTGAAATAAAATTAATTAAAGACGAATATCTTACTTCACGAGCTTATAAATGTTCAGTATTAGATGAAAACGAAATTAAAACACAAATTAAAAAACTTCTAGATGCAAATTTAATTCAAGAGTCTGATTCTCCTTTTGCGTCTCCGGTAACTTTGGCCTATAAAAAGAAGATGGTCGGAAAACTAGACTTTGTATAGATTTTAGAAACCTTAATAAGCTAATAGTACATGAATGTTATCCTTTTCCTACTATAAATAACGTGATAGATAAAGTTTAAAAGTGTAAATATTTTATTTTAATTCATATAAATTTTGCCTTCTGGTGCATACCTTTGAAAGAATAAGATCAGGATAAATCGTCTTTTATTAAAAAATTTAGAAAATTCGCGTTTTATGTTCATCCTTTCGGTTAAAAAAACGCTCCGGCTACTTTCCAAATAACATTATCATCCATATTGAGATGTTATAATCTTGACGATTTCAGTGTTGACTATATCTACGACATCCTTTTATTTTCTAAAACATGGGAGGAACTTTTTAATCATTTTGGAATGCTCTTGCAAGCTCTTGAAAAGGAAAATTTTAAAAGTTTTAAAATAAAATTAGAAAAATGTAATTTTGCAAATAATTCTGTAAAATATCTCGGTCATTTTCTCTAAGAAAACAAAGTCTCACCCACCCAAAAAATTTAATTGCCATAAAGAATCTTAAAAGACCTCAGGGGTTCGCAGTGTATTAGGATATATTAATGTTTACTTGAAATATATTGAAAAGAGTGCCGAAAATTTTGAAGCATTACATCGACTATTATGTAAAAAAAATTATTACTTAAATGGACCGATGAATGCGAAACTAGTTTTAATTTATTTAAGAAGTCTCCGATTTCAGCAATATATGATGTGAAAAAAGATATTTAGATATAAACAGACGCAAGTTTAAATGGAATAGGAGCAACCCTAAACAACTCCAAGTTGATGGAATTTTGCATCCGGTTGCTTATATTTCATGGAAGTTATCAGCAACTGAGAAGAGGTTGGATATAATTCATTTAGAGTGTAAAGCTATTAAAGAAGCTATCAAATATTGGTTATATTATTTAATAGGTCGAGAATTCATTGTATGCTGTGACAACAAACCATTAGAAAATCTGAGAACTAAATCAAGGACTGATGAGATGCTGGACGATTTGGTTTACTATTCGTCACAATTCAACTTAAAAATTATTTATAAAAACAGGAAAGTTTTGGCAGATTTATTATCTAAACAAACCTGTTCTTGAATATTTTGAAAATGAAGATGCAATTCAAGTTAATAATTTAGTCAAACTTAATGAAATATTGAATGATCAAAAATTAAATAATATTGAGCTAAATTTGAACCAAAATGTAAAAACCCATAATAATATTAAATTAAAAAAATTGAATGGAAGATCTAGAATATTTGTTTCTGCTGAATTTGGAAAAAGACTTATCGAGCGAATCCATGATTATTATGGGCACATTGGTGTTGCTCAGATGAAAGAAAAGTTTAGGTCTTACTATTATTTTAAGAACATGGATTCAAAAACGCGAATGCGTTATTAGTCAACTTTGGAGTGGCACCGATAGTGTCATCACTTTTTAAGATCCTCCCTTCGAGATAAATAAAACTTTGAGAAGGAAAGGTATAAATATCTTGTTGATGAATAGGAATTCTAATCTCGTCGGATTTGTTAAAGGTATTTCCCGTATAAGGCTGGTGCGAGTGATATTCAAATTGTGTAAGAGAATCGACGAATTTTATATCTGTCGTAACGTCTTGTATGTCATTCATAATGTTTGTTTAACCGAAAACCACACTGTTTTAAAAATATAGTTCGCAGTTGTTAGCGCTCTTGTTGATTTAGGTTTACTGGTTTTAACCGTTGTTTGACATCTCCTTTTATAATAATCGATGCAACTATCTCTAGAACAGAAATCAATCCCCATTCTTTTTTAAATGTAATCTCAATGTAACCGTTTCTCCTCTAAAGTCGATAAGCTCTCCGTTCTGATCTACTAATCGAACGATGATATTGTCTACAGTCCTCACGTTGGTTGGAAAGTAAATTACCGGATTCGTGATTTCTTTATTTTATATCCTGGGTCTACACGCGGAAAGAATTGATGAATATTATGATCCGGTTGTCCGATCCCGATGCGATGTTACATTGAATTGAAATAATGTTTACGCTGAGAATTTTAAATTAGTTAATTAAATTTTTCATTTATAAAAAAAAATTAAATGTTTTCAGTCAATTTGTTTTTTTGTTTTTTTCTTATTCTTCTTTTTTCAAGGGAGAAATAAAATACGTCGAACTTACTTAAATTAATATATAGGTTAGAAAATTAGACCAGTGAACAGAGTATTAGATTTTATTTTTTCAAGAAAAGTAACAATAATTAACAAACATTTTTAAGAATATGATGTATGTATAAAATAAATGTCTAGTATAAGAGCATGTGTTTTTTTTCTTCTTCTTTTCTTTAGCAACATTATACGATATCATTTTTATTACCCAGCTGCGTTCATTAACACCGAACCACTTAACATATAATTGATTGCCTTTTCTTTTCAAAACTTTTTCTACCAGGTATATATTTGGATATTTAGCCTGTTGTGACTCTTCTTCATAAAATGCACCACTGATCTGTTGCCCTTTTAGCGGGGTCATTTCACCTTTGAGCGGGGTCATTTCAAATTTACATGGATGCCCTTCGGTCTGAAAAACGCCCCTATCACTTTCCAAAAACTTGTGGATGAGGTTTTGCGTGGGCTGGACGAATCGTTCTGCCAGGTATATATGGATGATTTACTCGTATTTAGCAAATCAGAAGAACGCCATGTGGAAGATCTTCGTAAGGTTTTTACGAGGTTGCGCCAGTTCGGGTTAAAATTATCCGGAGAGAAATCTGTTATGGATCAGGGTCAGCTTAATTTTTTGGGCCATACAATATCCAAAGAGGGAGTGCGAGCAGATATGCGGAAGGTTCAGGCGGTAAGTTAAATGGCGATTCCGACTGACGTCAAAGGAATACGTTGGTTATTTGGAACTGTCAACTATTATCGCCGATTAGTACCGAAAATGGCGGAGTATCTTGTGGTAATAAACCACTTGCTGAAGAAAGGACGGGGCATCGTAATTACCCCTGAAATTGAAAATAATATTTGGGCATGCATGAGAAAACTGCAGGAAGAACGAATCCTTGCCTTTCCCGATTTTAAGCTGAAATTTCGCATCACCACAGATGCGAGTGAGTACGCCTTAGGTGCGGTATTATCACAGCAAGGTAACGGTGGTGAGCGTCCCGTAGCGTACGCTAGCAGAAGATTAACAGAGACGGAATCCCGTTATAGCGCACTGGAAACGGAGTTGCTTGGGATCGTGTGGGCGATCGAGCATTTCCGGCCGTATGTTTTCGGGCGTGGTCCACACGGACCATAGACCGTTGTTAAGGATTGGGAAACTGAAGGAGTCATCAGCACGAGTCACCCGCTGGAAAGAGCAGCTTAGCCAATACAACATGGAAATAGTGTACAAGCCGGGAAGGGAAAATATTGTAGGGGATTGGCTATCACGAGCTGTGCAAATTAATGCAATCGAGTCGAGTACAGGTGAACATTCCCGAGATAACAAAACATTCGAGCGCGAACGGACACCGGACGGAGAAGGAGTAGCCGGAACAGACCACCATGACGACAGAGTCATTAACAGCAAGCCTCGCCAGATTATTTGGAAGACGAGGACCACTGGACCTCTGAAAATGGAAATCTCTAAATACGAAAAACATGAGATCGTCACTATTTGGTCCCAACCCGGAATTAAAGAAGAACAAATGTGCCGATTGCTGACCCCTTACCTCTACGTTGGAAACGCAACGATCTGGGATATGATCCGAAACTTGTGGACGACGTTGAAGCGGAAATATTATTTGGTATGAATGCGAAAAACAATTGAAGAGGTGATAAGCGAATGGCAAATTTGTAATGCCACGAAGTATGATCGTCACCCCCCAGTAGGGATACAAACAGAGACATTTAAACCTAAGGTACCTTTAACCGAGCTGCCATCAGTGCCTGGGCAAAGCTGAACAAACTGGAATTGAACGCAATGAAAACCCAGGCCATTGTTCTAGGTTCCAACTCCCTCCTTGCAACTATCCCCACCCTTCCAACATTAATCCTAAACGACCACCCCATCAGTTTCAACTCCTCCGTTAAAAACCTAGGCATTAACATTGACCAAAACCTTTCCTGGAAACCACATGTCACCCAAATATCCCGACGAATAATTAGTTCCCTAAAATTATTTCATCCTTACACAACCTACTCGGAAGCTGCTCGTATCATCCCTCATCTTCCCCCACTTCGACTACTGTAGTGTGGTATACGGGGGCCTCTCGAAGATGCTTGAGAGCCGCTTAAAAAGAATAATGAACTGCGCTTTAAGATTTGGTACTCCGAGGCGATCCCGGGTGTCACATCACTATGATGAGTTAAAGTGGCTCTTCCCTCCCATCCGTAGACAATATTTCCTTAGCGTTTTTCTATACCAATCCATCAACTCACAACACCCTTCATATATCTATAGTCTCCTCCCATTCAAATCCTCTGTCCAGCACCACAAAACAAGATCTCGCCTTTCCGATTTCTACATTCCTTCCCACAGAACTAAGGCATTCGAGCGCTCCTTCCTCGCCCGCTCCACCACTGTGTGAAATTCAATCCCTCCTTTCATTCGCCATTCCTCTTCACTAGCTGCATTTAAATCCCTGCTTTTCCATCATCTCTTGGCATCTCAAAAAGTCGCTCTCCAAGCAGGTCAAATGTCTGCTTGAATATATCAGTATTGTAAACTCGATCCCGCTACCCTTTGTTTTGTTTATTTTTCCAACAACAATGATGATACCGACTTTTTAAATTTCTTATCGCATACTATGCTAATCAATTATTTTAGTTAGCAATTTCGTCATCAACTACTGTATTAATATTATTAATCATTATTTTGTTAATATAAATATATTTATTTTCGACAATTAGTTAAAAAGCAGTCAAATTCTTTGTATTTTATTTATTTATTTTCTTATCTATTTCTATTTTTACAATGTTTTGTCACACTTGATTATTTCATGATTTGTGTTATTATGTAGCCTTCTGGCCAGATGAATTTTATGTTTTTTTTTTATTTGTTCATTATTGTTATTCTGAAGGGCCTTGGTCCCAGAATAAAGTTTATTTTCTATTCTATTCTATATATATAATGTTATATCTTGTTATAATAATTTAACATAAATAAATACTTTATGCTATGAAGATATAATGATTATAGCAATAGTATTTACAATATCTAAATATTGTAGCCAACAACAAATATTTTTTTAAAAACTGATATTAATATAGACTATAGTAATATAATACTAATATTTCAATATAACCTTTTATTATACTAGCAATTAATATTTAATTGTAAGTTAAATACCTGGAGTAGGTGGTGCAATCATATTTTCAACATTCTTGATTTCTTCTTCTTCTTTGTTACCTAAAAACATTGAAGTAAGGAAACCAATAATGATTTTGTTAAGAATAAATTTAAAAAAGAAATTATATGTAATGATATTTCACATTATTTTGTTTTCATGAGAAATAAAATAATTATATGCATATAAAATTTATGATTAGACAGAACTTTCTTTTACATAATGAAACTTAATCTTAACATAACCACTAATTTTTACTTATTCTTAACAGTTAGTTATTTACACTATATATATATATATATATATATATATACTAGATGACCCGGTGAACTTCGTATCACCAACATATATTTGTGAAAGATATGGTCAAAACATAATACAAAAGTTGTATCTACATTAAATGCAACACAGTTAGACACTTAATCAATTTAAAGCTTTCTGATGTACTATATTTTTTTGCGGTGCGTAAATATATAAAGATGATGGTTTGCCGACTCGCGAATACGCGACGTATAATTGCCCATGCGCGAAACAGGGAAACTAAGTTGATTCCGCAAATTTTCAACGACTGGCCTTGCCGTTTATTTATGGTCATCGCAAAGGCCAGACGCAAGGGAAATTGTAGACGCTTAAAATCTAATGCAAATCCGTTTGAATCATCGGTATACTCGGGATCAAGACATCCTTTCCTTTGTATTTTCCCTTAATGATCTTAGCTTCGATGGCGTTATTCATTAGCTTTTTCACAGCCAGTCTCGTTCCATTGCACAGTCGAGGTTGATTAATGTTACGCAGCATAATCACAACGTATCCTAATTTTAATTGTAAATAGTGAGGTGGTAGTCCAGGTAAATCCGGGCAATTTAAAAACTCTGTGGGATAGTTGACTACGTCATCCTGGTTTGTAACTGTGTCAACTGATTTGTAAGAAATTAACTCTCCTGGAAGAACATTCTGAATGGTCGCATTGAGATCATCGACAGCTTTTTTGGCCGCCAATATTGCTAGTTTACTCAGCCTATTATGGTTTCTGAACTGTTGTTCTATGCCCGTAAAAACACGCTGAATAAGCCCCTCTTTTGAGACAATGAAGTGACAAAATCCATGGATAGTGTAATTAATCCGGTCGAGATATCAACTGCTACCTTACCATTTCCAATATTTAATTACTGCTTCGAAAACATAATTGCAGTTTGATCTTGTTGCAAAAACACTCGCATGTTAGTTGTTAATTGGAATGTCTTTACATGCAGCCACAAATTAAATGATTTTAAGCATGCATTTAGTTCGTCAGCTGTTCGACAGTTCGTCGTTTAGTTCGACAGTTGATCGGAGAATAATTGGAAGAGTCTGACGAAAATCACCTGATAACAGAATCACGGCTCCACCAAACATGTTTTGGTTGTCACACAGATCTTTTAACGTTCTTTCCAGTGCCTCCATATGAAGGATTTTTTCGGACACATTTTTGATCTCTGTGGTCCCTGCAAAAATCAAATTAGCTTCTGTAGAGATACCATTAACTTGCTAAGTAGGCTTCTCAGAGTCTGGTTCGTGCATCAGAGAGAAGTTTTGTTTTAGTATTCGTTCTGTCCAGTGCCTTCAGTTAGCTCTTGTTGGCCATCGTACATTCAACCCAAACGATCAAATGCATATCTGTAGAATCTTCGTCGTTGCACTGTTTTGGCGTGTTGCAAACTGGTGTTTCGTTGATTTGCATGTATAGTGGTCATTTTAATGCAGAATGTGCAGTTCGTCCACCTTCTAACAATGTTGCAGCTATTCCAGATGAAGCCAACACTGAGGCTACTTCATTTTGCGATCTGATCTTTGTAAACAGCAATGGATTTAGAAACATTTTTCCTGCCCCTCCGGGAGCATCAAGGAAGTAAATTCCTACCATCACTGGTGATCCACTGTTCACAGCTTCCACCCAAGTATCGTACGCAATGCTTTGTTCATTCAATTGCGGAACATTTTAACGAACTGTTTTGGCCAATACTTCAGTATCGTTCTCTTCGCAACTTGTGGTTAAATGAATCGCACATAGGAAGATTGGGTGCTCTCATGTCCAAACACGACAAAACTTTATTTACCATCAATAAACACATATCTTCTATCATGATCAATGTCTCGTTGTAAATTTCTGCAGTAATTTGTAGTGTAGGATTCAAAGCTTGACAACGCACACGATGCAACACATCCTCAGACATGTCATCGCTATAATTATCCACAGTTTCCGACGCTGAAACGATTTCGTTGATGCGTTTCACGTGTAATAGCGTGGCATATCAGCATACAGCAAAGTGCGAGCGAAATCTGTTTGACAAATTGAGAAGAAAATTGTTAATGTGGTCGATGGTGGACATGTCGCTCTATCCACCGCGTTCTCTTGATTGAAATACACTCGTTGTTTTTTTTTTGTTTTTTTTCTAGATGAACTGCCAAATGTACTACTGTAGGGTATCTTTCGTGGACCGCTAATGAAAATATGCGCCAAATAGCTCCTTATATAGCGACCCATCTGATACTGAGATACTTCATCGTTTGGATTTGTTAAAGCAAAGATGGCCATGTCACTACATTTTTTAACATATTTACATATGTACTTTATTGATTTGACGGAGTTACAATATTCTACATTGATGTGAGCTACAAAAGCTTTGGACAATATTGGCAAGTATGGAACAATCCAACGATTGTCTACTTCAATCTCAATCAATCTTGTCATTTTACCTTCACAACTACCGATCGCCGACGATACAATGGGTTACCGTTATTTCCTGTGATGGTTTCAGCAATCAGGTCTCTCGGGTATCGCTTGGAACACATGCCGTCGACCATACAGGGTGAATTGTTGTTGAAAACTCCGCAAGGTCCATGTATCATGTGTTTAGTCACTACTGCATGCAATTTTGGTCAACTGTTTTATCGGCAATCTCAGCTAGGAACATTTTATATAAGAAAATTAAATTGTCGTTTTTAGCATTTTCCGTTACTTATTATTTATGGTTCTCACCGTTTAAACCTTCCCTGAACTTCCACAAATATTTCAAGATCAAAATTAGCCAAATCGGTCTAGCCAATCTCCAGTTTTAGCGAGGTAAACGGACAGCAATTGATTTTTATATATATATATATATATATATATATATATATATATATATATATATATATATATATATCATAAAGTGTCTACTAAGTGAGAAAAAAAGGGAAAAAAATAATTTTTTTTAGTAATCCAAAAAAAACTTGAATTCAAACAGCATATAAACGATAGAGAAAACCTTTTTCATAACACAATGTAATTATTTAATGACAAAGTTAGATAAGAATGTTATTAAATAAATTAATAAAAAATAAAGGTGAACGTCTGTTAGATAGATGTTAGAAGTATTTCCAATAAATGAGAAAAGAGGTTTGAGCTATATAGGTAAAATATATGGAAGTTGAAGCCTCTAATAAAAAGGCACTGAAGAGAAAGATATCGAGGTGCGAGCCGTCTAGGTATCAATTAATGATGTTATATCGACATCTATATTATTAGGCCATATCTATAGGAATGATAGCTGAAGAGATTAAAGGTATTGAGGTGAGAGCTATAAAGTTGAAAAAAGGGATGGTTTTTAGGGATCAGTTGTGTACGCTCCACTCACCACAAAATTATGGCTCTTGTGATTTACATTAATAATTATTAGTCATTCATTCACGTGAGTAAATTAAAAACCTTTTTCCAGTCATATATTATTTTTCTTTATTTTAAAAACGTTTCAGCAATTCCATGTCATTCTCAATTTACATTATTTTTAAGTCCTTTAACATTATTTAATTTTAAAAATATTCTCTAAAAATTTTTTATATTTTCAACCTAAAAATAAAAGACAAATCAAAATAAATACATAATTTTACATACAAACATGTCCCAAAAATACTGAATAAAATATAGATACCTTTTTGGTTGATTGTCATATAATTTAAAAACAAAGCTTAGAGTTATAGTGTACTCCATGGTCGATTAACAATTTTTGAAATTTGTACTTTGGACTGTTTTTGATTATTATTATAATAGTATTTTAATTTATTTTCTTCTTCAATATATAGTCATCATGAATGGTCAGTTAATATAAATTAGTAGTTTTTTACACTTACAGAAGTGTAACCTATATCAAAAACTCATCAGCAAAAATTGAACCATCCTTTAAAAATTATGATAACCCAGATTTTTTGCAATGGGCTGATAATGCAGTGCTTGTCTTTGAATTTGGTTTCAGATTATTTTTGTGATGATAGAATCTATTTTTTAGATGTGTACTGGTATGTCCTATATATTGTTTATCACAATTTTTGCAATCAATGTTATATACCACATTTATATTATCTAAGATTGGTATTTTATCTTTTTTGCTGTTTATTATGTTTTTTATAGGGTTTATGGTTTTATGTGCCAATTTTATATCTGGGTTATCATAATTTTTAAAGGATGGTTCAATATTTCCGTTTATCTATTACATGGGTCTACTTTTACTAGTCGGTTCAGCGATTAAGTCGAAAAACTTTGAATGCACATCTTAATCTTCGTGATCTTCGTGAATAGATAATTATTTAAAGTTGAATGTGGAGAAAACGAAGGCGATAGTAATAAGGTCAAACTACTTCCTGAAAACTATTCCCCATAATCCAATCCTCTCTAAATAATAATGGTATCAAATTCCATCCAACCATCTAAAACCTTGGCCAAACCCTCTCCTGGAAAAAACATATCCCAGAGGTCTCCTGTCGTATCTTCTCCACCTTAAAGCAATAACAAACAGCGCCGGCTCTAGCTCATTTCGCACCCGTGTGCAATCGTGACCTAAGCGCCCTCTAGTAGGCACCCAATTAAAATTGAACAGTAACAGTTATACAAGGTGTTACAAAAAACGGCAAATCCCTTAAGGAGATGAATGTGTCTATGAAACTAAACAAATTTTGCTACGGGATCAACATGAAATTAATTTTTTTGAGTCCCGGAGCCGTGTGCACCGCACATAAGGTAAAGCCGGCCCTGATAACAAACAAACAAAATAAGAGAATAAAATAAAGCACATTGCGGAAGCCTTATTCTAAAATACAAAATAGCTCGGTTTGATAAACAAAACCAACACCACACGGTCCATTCCGAAAAAAGAACATACGGACAATACCAAAGACCGTGGAAGCCTACGTTAACAGTTTATTAGTTATTTCCGTTTTAAGTTAGCTTTACCAGGAAATGTTTAACTGTTAAACTAAACATTTAGTTAAATTATAATATTCTTATCGAACCAAAGGTTTCCTTTAAACACATCGGATTGTGAATCTAAACTATTCTAAAAAAAAATAATATTTTGGTTTCTTTCTCCATATCTATCAACCGATCAAATTCAGTAAAACTACAAACATTGTAAAAAATTAAGTTAACTAATTCAGAAACACTACATTTCTGTTCAGATTATGAATCTAAACTATTTTAAAATAATAATAATAATTTGGTTTCTCTGGCTGAATGTATCGACCTATTTCTATATGTACATCAACAGATCAAATTCAATAAAACTACCAATAATAAAAAAATAGTGAGTTAACCAATTACAAAACATTATCTAATAAGTTTAAAAATAAGTTAACTAATAAAGGACAATTAGTTAACGAAAATAGTAAGTTAATCAATTAAGAAACATTACCTGTCGGTTCGAATTATGAATCTAAACTATTTAAAAAAATAATAATAATTTGGTTTCCCAGGCTAAACGTATCAACCTATTTTCCAATATCTATATCAACAGATCAAATTCAATAAAACTACAAACAATAAAAAATTGTAAGTTAACTAATTAATAAATACAACCTGTCGGTTCAGATTATTAATCTCAACTATTCTAAAATAAAAAATAATAATTTTGTTTCCCTGGCTAAATGTATGGACCTATTTTTTTTATATCTATATCAACAGATAAAATTCAATAAAACTAAAAACAATAAAAAAATAACAAGTTAACTAATTAAGTCATATTACCTGTCGGTTCGGATAGTGAATCTAAACTATTCTAAAAAAACAAATAATAATTTCATTTCCCAGGCTAAATGTATCCATCTATTTCTGTATATCTATATCAAAGGGGATTGGTAGTCTAAATTCTTCCTGAATCCAAACAAAATCTGTGCAGTGTTCTATCAATGATCTATAATGATTTTTAATTGTAGTATATTATTTTTAAACTTTTACATTATGGTGGTTTCTTTCACTAACTATTGCCAATTAATTATAATCTGATCATGGTTTCCCTTGTTTAACTGATAAGTGACGCCATCAAGTCAGATATTTAGTGATTTTTTTTACATAAATTTTCATCAAAACGGTCCGAATAATTACAATCTATTAAAAAAATGTTAAAATATTTCGGATTTCTCGGCTTATGCCGGATAAATACTCCAACCCGGCCAAAGTCAAGGGTATGGTTCATTTTATAATTAATTTGGAATGTTGAGGAATTTTCTGACGATGCTGGGCTCGTGCTGTGGAGTTCCCAGCATAACCGCTTTCTGCACTTCTTGAAGTTCCCAGCTTATTTCGAGCGCCTTCATAGATTTGATTGTTTCCTCAGAAATCAAACCATTGCATGATATGATAATCGGTAGTACTTAAACTTCCACCAATCGGTAAAGATGTCTTAATTCCTCGCAAAGTTCTTGGTATTTACGATTTTTTTCGCTTAATGTTTTAGAAACATTATCATCAGCAGGGACCCAAACTTCGATGATGGTGGCTTTTTTTATTTTTTTGTTTATGAGCAGTATATCAGGTCTGTTGTGGAGGATATTATGATCAGTCATCATAGCTTGATCCCAATATAATTTTATGACTGCTTTTTCTGATATTGCATGTGGCTAATATACGTAGAACGATTGATGGCTAGTTATTAATTTATATTTTTGAGCTAGTGCCTGATATTCTTTAGCTGCTAATGCCAGAGATACTAGGTACTTGAATTGGGTTACTGCTCTAAAACTGTGCTCTCTTAAATTCACTTTTCCATTTGTCGTCTTTTCCAATTTTGAGTTTTTCATATATACAGTTTTATCCTCATTCACCTTAAGACCCAGTTGAATGGCTGCCTCTTCTACTTCTTGGAATGTTCCTGACAATGCTGCTTGGGTTCTAGCGGTAATGACTACGTCATCCGCATATGCAAGATGTTGCGATATGCGGTTGTATATAGTTCCTATACCATATGGTGGTCTGTATCACAGTCCGCTCCTCTAAATGCCCTGACATCTCTGGTATCCGACGCATGTCTTGATTCAATGAGGGCATGGCTATTTGATTCCTAGTTTGGCCATCTGTCGACACCCAGGTCTCTTTGCGTATTTCTTCATGTGGGAATTTAGTGCTACTGACGATCAGCCTCTTTCCATTGAGAAATTAATTATCGTCATGCTTAGACCTATTGTGGGTCTAAATGCCTCTTCTTTCCCTAGTTTTGCATTCAGATCACCTATGATTACTTTCACATCATTCTTCGAGATTAAATAAGATTCTGTTTCCAATTTTTCGTAGAAAATATCCCTTTCGTCTTCTTCGCTATCTTCTGTGGAGGCATGTACACTTATAATTGTCATCTTGAAAAGTCTTCCTCTGTGTCGCATAGTGTGAATTCTTTTATTTATAAGTTTATACTGTAATATATCATTGTGTGCTTGATTGATTTCCTGATCATGAACCTTCTCATGTTTGCATGGTGTCCAGTGTTGATAAGCAGATAGTTCTCCAAGTCCTTGGTTTCTACATTCCTCCAACATACCTCCTGCAGAGCTGCAATATCAATCTGATATTTATCCAGTTTCTCCTCCATTTTTACTAGATCCAGGTCGGTTCAATCCACATTCCAAAAAGCTATATTAAGTCCATGCTTCCTTGCCTGGGTCAAATAACCGTTGTGACAATCCAGATATCCGAGGCTTTGTGTTGTTTTCTGAAGTTTACTTTAATAAAAAAAATAATAATAATAAGTTAGCTAATTAAGAAACATTACCTGAATTAAAATGGCGGAAATAATAATTTATAAACACTATGAGTTCACAAATTCATTGTCGGGCATGAAAAATAAAGTACAATGAGAGCTCCTTTTTTTATCCTATAGCTTTATTCATTATTTACATTTGTTTCTTTAGTACATTAGCGCATATGCAACTACTAGGTTTTTTTTTTTTTAATTTATAATCTTCGGATTTAAATGCTTGCACAGGACAACGTCTGACAAAGTATTTATACATATGAATATATATATGTTCATGTACTTTCTTTTTTTTCTAAATTTGGCTGTTTACACATCGAGTTGTTACATATCTTTTTAAAAATAGTTATCATAGTTGGTAATGTTTGTATTTTTATCACAGTATTGTTTTTATGTTTTGCTTTTCATAATATGTATATGTATATATAAGTTAAGGTAAGACGGTGATCGCATAGTCGCTAATATCAAGCTGGCATTGTTAACAGCTGTTAGATTCTATATATAGAAGTTCAAGATGGCAATAAAGTCAGTGTTTAACCAGTCTTACATATTATGTCGATAGACAAAAATAGATGGTAAGGCAAGTTAAATCAGAGGGTTATCGCTGAAACGATACAGGCTCTACACCATCGATACTTTTGGTGGATTATGAAGAAGAAAGTCCAAGCGGTTGTGGGAGCGTGTGACGTCTGTTGGATCACCAAGCATGATAGGCACCCCCCCCCCTCCAAAGGTATGCATGAGGAGACGCCGACAGCGGAAGCACCTTTGTATGATCTACAAGTCGACATATTTTCATGGCAAAATTATAAATGCATAACCATAGTGGATCTCTTTAGTAAGGTTGCTGCGACTTCTTTGATCCAACAGAAATCGGCGGACGTGGTGCTTGGAGCCTGCGTGCTTTGTTCATGCGTTGTGCCTCCAAACCGAATTGCTTCTGACGGTGGCATGGAGTTTGATAACGCTCATGTAAGGGAGCGAGTTGGACGTAGTTAGGCACTATCGGCAGTATATTTACCAGGTATCGAAGGGTTTAGAACCGGATGTGGCCATGGACAAAGTGATCGGATCACATAATGGATCCATTCTCTCGGTCACGGGATTCTGCCCCTTTGAAATTCTATTCGGGCTATGCAGGGATCCTAGAAATACAACTGTAGATGGGGAATTCAGGGACCAGATAGTGAATAACCGCATGTCATAATATTTTAAGACTGAATTATCTCGAAATCATTTTTTTCATTGAAATAAACATCATAATAATTACAAATCAATATTAGAATTAAAAATACCTTTTTTTTTTAAATTCTATTGCTCATATTCATGTTTGTAAACAGTAAAACATTGGTTAAAAATTTCAAAGAAAGAAATAATAATACAACTAAGTTGAACAAGTGGCGAAATATCCTTTGCACTGTAATGATTAGATACATTAGTAGGTTTGCTCAGTTATAATTTGGCTCATAATCAATTAGTTAACTTAATAGTTAATGGTTAATAGTTGTTTTGTCAAATAATTATTGGCTAATTAATAATATATAAAATATCATACCGCTAATAGGTTGAGGTGGCTTTCTCACTACTTCCTGCCTTGGTCCGGTGTACTCATGCCACCTGTAAGTACTCCGGTATTCTGAGTGTAACTGGAACATATTGTTCATAATGTATACTTAATAAAATCAAATTCATTAATATAATAAAATTCATCTATCAGTTATATAGAATGGCAATGGATTCGTAAATATCTCTCGAAAACATAATTAAAAAATAATGTGAAAAAGTCTAAATAGAGCATATATAGAAAATTATTTATTTCGATAAATGACTTATTGTACTTGAAATATTTTTCACTAACCCCGTAAGAATTACTCTTATATGAAAACTATTCATGACATAAACTATGAGTAAGGAGGACAGAATTACAGAAAATCAGAAATTGGTCCAAATTAAACTTATACACGAACATTCAAAATAGATACATTTAAATAAATAGGATTTTCTTCATAGGGGTGGAGGCTCCTCGAAGCTAACAATGGCATAAGAGGAAGTCAAAGAAGATGAACACCCGTCTGTGAAAAGGTGCAGGCGACTGATATGGCTTTATGGAGGAGGCTTCTCCAGGGTGAATACATTCAGAATGGAAGAAATTCGACAAATGCCATTTGAAAAGAATGTCGAATGAATGTTGGCCAACCCGATTCATGGATTGGGTTTCACCAAGGAGGAGAGGCTGCGGACGGCCCATAAGCAGGTGGACGGAGGGAGTCCAGAATGAGATGCGCGGCCGAGGTCTGTTGCAAGAGGATTGATTGGATCGAGAGGCTTGAGCTTTGCTCTGACTAATTGAGGCAACGCAAATAAAGTAAAAAGTAAAGTGCTACTAATTAATAATGGTTATTATTAAGTATATCAGGAGTTTAGCAAAATTTAAAAAATGTGCTGATTAAAAGAAAACAGGATTAAGTTTGAAACAATAACAGTGGTAACATTGGAAATACGAAAAAATATGTAAAAGATATGGGAACGGATGCTGATAAGTTGTTGATGTTTCAATAAATTTTAAATTTGCAAATATTCTGGGGGTACGGTTAGTTTGAGTATATTGTTATTTACGGAAAGGGATTCTATGTCGAAATTATACCATTTCGAGGGGAGGGGATTGCTTTTCATGGGTATGGTATGTTGCTAAGGGGCCTGTTTTTCTTTCTGAAATTATATAAATTTGGAGAGCGTGGCCGATAACTTGGACAAAGCTCCAAGAAATAAGGGATAAAATAATCAAACCCGAGATTATACTGTGTTGTCTTTAATGCTGAGGAAATCAAATTTTTCTATAAATTTATATATAAACGGGCATAACAACATTTGCACTCACTTTAAAAAAGAAGAATGACATCTAAAGACAAGCCCTCATGAAGAATGGCTATCAAGAGGGCATGATAAGAAAGGAATTCAGAAAAGCCCAGAAGACAGGCCCGCATGATACGCAAAAAAGTAGAGAGGACATGAAGACAACGCTGATCCTATATGTTAAAGGCACCACGGAAAAAATATCTAAATCATTAAAGAAGTTAAAAATTAAAACTATACACACCACGGACAGGAAGTTATGTCAGGTTCTGCCGAACGCGAAAGACGACTTGGGACTCAGGACACCAGGGATTTATAGCATTCCGTGCTACTGTGGAAAGGAATATATTTGACAAACCGGTCTGCTAATTTCCGCTAGACTCACAGAACACATAAAAAGTGTCAAGAAGATGGACGGTAAGACTTCAGCCTTGGCAGAACATTTCGTCACCACAAATCATGCCATAGAATTTGATAAGGTCAGATTGGTTAGGAAATGTAGCAAAGCCACGGAAAAGAATATTAGAAGCAATAGAAATAATTAAACAACCGGATAACTTCGACAGGGAGGACGGTTACAAATTGATTAAGCTTTGGCTCCCCAACATAACAGAGAACAGGAAGAAAAAACAGATTAACCAAGAAGAGATAAACAAGTCAAAAGCCAATCAAGCTAAGCCCGAACAATCAGAATCCAGCCAATCGTGTTCATGGAAAAGTAGATTCCGTCGCAGAACTCGAAGGGACCCGACCGACTAACGACGGCACCCCCGATAATTGACGAATGGACCCGAGCAGGTATATAAGGCCGAGAGCGGACGGATCATCCTCATTACTTGTCCATTAAAGGGCGCTTTGAGTTTTTGTCGTTGAAACCGTTCTGGAATGAGTTTCATGACTCAGGAACACGCCATACTTCCCATACCCCGAGTATAAATCGCCATCAGCGGGCTCAGTACATTTGTAAAGCCTTAGAATACCGCAAGGTAAGAAAAGGCTTGTGTTTGTTTACAAGCTTTATAGTTAAGTTTAATTGTAATTGTAAATAATTGAAATAAAATTCTAGGAGGGATAGAAAAAAAAAAGAAAAAGATTCTCATTCTCATTTCATCCTAGAAGAAGTCAGCAGCATGGCTGACGAACGTTGGCGAAACATTGAGCAACACGGTCTAAACCAAAAGAAACCAAAAATGTCTTTTGTAACTATAATTATTGCGAAAATGTGTATATATTATATGTGTTATGTGTGTATATATACTCCCATACATACACACACACACACACACACACACACACACACACACACATATATACACATATATATATATATATATATATATATATATATATATATATAAAACTTAAGTACTCCGCCAAGCAAAACAAAAAAAAAAGACAAAGTCGGTAAATAAACAACTCACTGGAAGGCTGGTTAAACACTGCTTTATTCAAGTTACAATCCTCTATTTATATTATTTACAATGTTGACATTCACTACCTAGGACTAGTGTCTATACTGGTATATGTCCTATCTTAACTTTTATATATATATAAGAACTATATATATATATATATATATATATATATATATATATATATATATATATATATAACTTATATAGTTCCAGGAACAAAATATTTAAAAAAAAGAAAATAAGGATGAAACGAATCGCACGAGAACTGGTTTAACACTGACTTTATTGCCATCTTGAACCTCTATTTATAATTTCTAACAGCTGTTTACAATGCAAACTTGATATTAGCGACTATGCGATCATCCTTTTGTCTTAACTCCCCCTGCCAGTTTGCGAACTTCCTCGTAAACTCAAAACAAAATAATAATCGTAAATTACCAATTACATGTATCTTGTTATACGTACATAAAAATAAAAATAAAAGACCTTACTACTAGCTTAATCTACATTAGTATCATTCGTAAGTAACAAAAAATATTTATATAAAAATAAGATAATTTACAAAAACTACCATAAGATAATAAAATGTTCCACTGCAGATCTAACATAAGCTCCAAAAGTACTTCAGATAACACATTAAATATATAAAATAATAATATAAAAAAGAAATGCTTCCTCAGCAATAACGTTAAATACAAATAACGTAATGTATATAGTTATGGGTTGGCTTCCCCACCTGGAATCTTGAGCTGTTCGATATGAACAGTCCTATGTTTTCTGGGCTCAGCTACACTCTGAATAGTGACTAAGTTATGCTCTCTGATAGCAATCACTCTGAATGGCCCCTCATAACACAAAAGCTCCTTAACACGGTTCCATAAAATTTTCTTGTACACAATGGCACCTATCCTCATATTGCCCGTAATATCTGTTACTCCCAGGTTTTCCCGCGCTGGTCTCTTTCTCTTTTCCGCGGCCATCCTTCCGTATGCTTTCCCCCATATTCTCTCGAGCGATATTCTATTCTATTGACGATCAATCGTCCTGCCATGCCCTCGTCCACGACCGTAGCGCCCCCATCTCTACGTCGTGCATATAGACCAAAAAGGGTTTCGAAAGGGGAAAAACCAGTAGCCATGTGGATGGAGTGGTTATATGCCACTATGGCCCGGGGAATTGCCTCGTCTGATTCCAATCCCTTGTCCGCGTGAAATACTCTCAGATGTTCCCCCAGAGTATTGTGAAGCCTTTCGATCCCCTCCTCCTGCATTTGGGATGCCCCGGCGTATTCCAATTCCAGGCGACGGCTAGATCTTTCATCTCTTTCCTATGCTGGACATTGTCAAATTCCCTACCCCCGTCTTAGGAAAACTTATCAGGCACTCCATAAAACTGGAACCACGTTTGGAGGGTTCTACTGCCAGCTACCGCTGATTTTTCCTTCACCGGGTGGGCCATGGCTATCTTGATGAAGGTGTTCAACACTATCACCCATTTGAATCACCGCCACGTAAAAGTGTCAACCTGGAGTTCGGTTAAAGGTACCTTAGGTGTAAATTTCTTTGTTTGTATCCCTACTGGTGACGATCAAACATCGTGGCATTACAAATTTGGCATTCGCTTATCACCTCTTCAACTGTTTTTCACATTCGTACCCAATAATATTTCCGCTTCAACACCGCCATTGTTTCATTAATCCCTCAGTGGTTTGTCTTTCCTCGGTGATATGCGAGTGTTGTTCGGCATCACGAATCGTTTCGACCATAAGACAGCATCGGATAGTTGATCGATCTAATCCTATTTTCTCGGTCCTCGCATTCATACTTGGGAATGTTCACCTGTACTCGACTCGATTGCATTAATTTGCACCGCTCGTGATAGCCAATCCCATACAATATTTTCCCTACGCGGCTTAATAGGAACAAAATATTTAAAAAAAGGAATATAAGGATGAAATGACTCCCACGATAACTGGGTTAACACTGACTGTATTGCCATCTTCAACCTCTATTTATAATTTCTAACAGCTGTTTACAATGCCAGCTTAATATTAGCGACTATGCTTTCATCCTCTTGTCTTAACTTAGATATGTATTTTAAATTTCTCTCATCATTCATCCATCCAAAAAATTTTAATCAAAAATCTAATAAATGTTTTTTCGTATATATATAAATGCTAAATAAGTCTTATAATAAATAAATTGTAAGAATTGCTTGCCAAAATCATTTTTATTTTCCTTTCAGAGTCCTCTGCAATGTTTTAAAAATTAATTTTGGTCGAAAGAAACTCTAAGACATAAGAGTTTCTTTCTTTCTTTGGGTGGATCAACCATTCTTCAACAAAATATCTACTTGAAATAAAATACTCTAAAAAAAATGCTTTACTCGATTGTGTAGGCTAAATAACGTGTCTCATTGTTAATAGGAAAGGTGTGTAGCTATTAAATATAGAAAAAATTGAACGGATACAAATGGGTAAAAGGCATTTTAATCACTTCAAAGTTTCAAAATAAGGAAAAATTCTTCGGCCAATTAAAAAAAAAATTAATATAGTTTGATTATCAGAAGACTTTTCGAAAAAATATCACTTACCAGTGCAATTAATAATCCATATTCAACGATTGGGTCGATAAAAGTAATTGAACAACAGATTTTAATGATGGTTGATGCACCCAAGAGAAGGAAGAAACTCTTATCTCTTAGAGTTTCTTTCGACCAAAATTAATTTTGAAAACATTACAGAGGACTCTGAAAGGAAAATAAAAATGATTTTAGCAAGCAATTCTTCCAATTTATTTATTATATGTCTTATTTAGCATTTATTTACCACAAAACAAGTTTAATTAGTTTTTTTATTAAACATTTTTCTATGGATGAATGATGAATCGTAGTATATATATATAATATATATACATAATATATACACAGGGTGTCCCAAATTTAAATGGCAAAACTTCAGGAACTTATAGGGGACCGAAAAACTAAGACAGAAAAAGTCCTTTTGAGATTTGCTCGTTTTTGCTTAGTTTTAGAGAAAATCGAAAAAAAAGAAACAAACCAAAAATGTTACAGGTAGCGATTATCACCTTTCAAAGTTCGTCAGGCTAGGCAGTGAGATATGTAAACACTTAATGTTATCCTTTACATTCTTTTATTTGTTTACATTTTGGCTTCCTTCTAGGATTATAATTCCTAAATCAGTCTTCAGTCAGTTACTCAAATTTTTTTGTGTGAATAGCATCAGCCACAATGCCGCATACATATTCTAATTTTGAATACGCTGATATGATTTTTGTGTATGGTTTCTGTAACGGTAATGATTTAGAAGCGGTGCGGGAGTATGCGCGCCGATTTCCAAATAGAAGAGTGCCTAATCGACGAGTCTTTTCGTTAACTTTTAATAGACTACGAGAGATTGGGTCATTCTTAATAGGTAATGAAGGCGACCAATTCCAGGCAGCAGTAAGATCAGATTATCGGAGAAGAAATTGTGTCCAACGCCACTTCGATAACAATCCTGAGACTAGCATCCGAAGAGCATCTGCTGCATTAGCAATATCGTGGCAAGCAATATGGCGAACTTTGAAAGGTGATAATCGCTATCCATACAAGAGGAGGAATCGTTAATCAAAGAAATTATCATGTATGGGCTCATATATATACTCATGTAGGAGTATATACACACTTATTTTAATTATATAATAATTTGTAACTTGTTTTTTTTGTTTTTTAATTTCTTAAGTAAATTTGTTGTTTTGTTTTCCATAAAACTTGTATAAATGTAAATATTAACAGTTTTCTTTCTTTACAATCATTGTTATCATATTTATATTTTTTCTTTCCTTTAATTCGTTATTGCGAGCTAACTCCTAATTCATATTCATTAATTTTTTATTTTATTATTTATTAATTAAATTGTAATTGTATTCTAATCTAAGACATTATATTTATTTTGAAGAGAAAAGATTTGATCTTTTCTCTTCAAAATAAAAATATTTAAAAGTTAAAACAATTAAAATAAAATTATAACTAAGATATTACAGTTTATATTTTATTTTCCGCATCCCTTGTCCCAGAATAAATACGGATTTATATCAGTTTTATTATTATATATATTGTCTTAGTAATTAGTCGAAAGAAATGCCGAAATGCCGAAAAATAATTTTGTCCAGCAAGCTCCTACTAATCGAAACACTGCGTCACCTCTGATCCTAGAGTGAGTTTTAAGCTACGTCCACACTATGAGACATTTGCTAGGCAATAGACGAGACAAACCTTAGTCCGTCTCAGCAACAGTCTAGGAGCAGCCGGATTAGTCTCGTCTAGCGTCCACACTACTATTTCAGTTTCTAAACCAATCTTAGTCAATACACCATGGAGAGCAGTGCTTGGTGCGGAATGAGTTCTTGCTTTATGATTATTAAAAATGAAAGAACGCGAAAACGTAAACGTTATTAATAAAATAAATAAAATATGGCAATACGTTATTAATCCACAAGTACTGAAGTAGTTTTCCTTACGCTATTGCACTGACATCTAGACATACGGTTTACCTGATTTATAAATTCATAATTAAATACAAAATAAAATATTTATAACATTACTTGTTGGTTATTACTTGCATCAACCTTCTTGCATTTCCCAAAATCAATGAATATATGCTATTTTTTCAAATTTCAGTAAAAAAAATAAATCCGATAAATGAAGGAATTATTGAAAATCAAAACCAACCTATTTTAAATCTCGTGTATTCCTGAAGAATTGGTGCAGTTTACTCGCGTTTAAAAAAAAAAAAAAATTAAAAAATTACAATAAAAGTTGATTTTAAAATAAACATGTTATACGGTATGTTTTTTTTTTTATATACAGCTTCTCAAGGAACTCAGAAAACATACAGAATTACATTTTAAAAATGACAAGATACATAAAATTATACTTAAAAATTATTTCTAGGAATCCCTGTTTATTTGAAACAATATTATAATCGGTATCGCAGATAATTGCATTTAGCACAGCTTTCACGTCCAAAACATTATTAAAATTAAAAAACTGTTTTGCGGCTGTAATGATATAAAATAAGATAGTGCCCTAAAATAAAATAAATATGTTCAAGTAATATAAAAGTAAAAACAGATGCAATGATTAAAGGTCGCGCTTATCTGGCATATAAAAATCTAACCTCAGTAATTGTTTAAATAGAGTGCAAATTCAATTTATATGCTAGTTTAAATTACCAATGAATTGCCAATTTTTTATTAAATAATTAAAAATGAAATATTTTAAAAAAATGACTTGAATGGACGCGCGTATTCCTGAGATACAAAACCTTTTTTTTTAGCCTAACTATTTATTATAGGAATTTTCGGCCAAGACTGTGGTAGGATTGGGTCGAAAGAAGAGGGAAATAAAAGTTTAATCTCAAGAAACTCAGAAAAAAATACAAATTTACATTTTAAAAACGACAAGCTACATCAAGTTATACTTAACAATTATTTCCAGGAAAGTTGCGATATTTTAATCAATTTCATCGTCTTTATCACATATAATTGCATTTAGCTCAGCTTTCACGTCAAAAGCATTATTCAAATTAAAAATATATTTGTCGCCTATTATAATAGAAAATAAGATAGCACACTGAAATAAAATACAAATTTGCAAGAAATGGAAAAATATAAGACTGATGCAATGATTAAAGATCGCGCTTATCTGAAAAATAAAAAAAATCTGATAATAATAGAATGGTCTGTAATAGTTTCGATCAAGTGAAAATTCAATTAATTTTTTTATTTAAATTACCAATGAATTAAAAATTTTATATTGCATAATTAAAAATGAGGTATAAAAAAACTACTTGAATTTACGTATTCTTCATCAGGTACACAACACTTTAATTAACTATTTATTGCAGGAATTTTCGGCCCAGACTGGGATGGTTGGGTCGTGAGAAGGAGGAAATATTAAAACCGACAAGGATTAAAGAAGGTTAAATGAACATTTCCACTGCATATCTGACAGATACGCGCGCCTATCGTAATCTTACTAATATTATAAATGTGAAAGTTTGTATGTTTGCCTCATTTCACGTAAAAACTACTGAACGGACTTGGATGAAACTTTACAGTAATATAGGTTATACATCAGAATAACACAGGCTATAGCAATCGCGGATTTAGGGGGGGGGGCACTTGGGCACGTTCCCCCCGACAGGTACTGTGGAGAATCCATTATAGTAAATAATTAAAGGCAACTCACATGATCATAGTTGTTAAAATAACAGAAAGAACATGAGTGAAACTATTTGTTTTGATATCCTACTAATATTATAAATGCGAATGTTTGTTACTCATTCACGCAAAAAATACTGAACGGATTTGGATAAAACTTATAGAGTAAAATAGGTTATACATCATAGGCTACAGCAAGGGCAGATTTATGTCCCCGTGCCCCCCTTTATAGAACATAATTAAAGGCAAATCAGGAGCTTAGCATCTTGAAATTTGTAGATAGGTTTATTGTATAGTTTAAGAAAGAAATTTGGACAATTCCACCCCAAGGCTTTCCGTCAGAATCCGTCAGTTTTGAAGTTAGACATCTGAAATTTTGGATGTACAAATAACTTATATTTAAAAAAATAATTAAATTATTTATTTAAAATAATCTTTCACGAATTTTTATGAGGCAGACCAAATTCCACGCGAGCGAAGCCGCGGGCATAAGCTAATGTAAATAAATTAAGACCGGTCATTTTATTCAAATTATAATTAACATAACTGAATTATTATTATAATTTTAAGTATACACATGATAGTTACGATCTATAATTACAATATTTATTATTAAAATGTATAATCGCAATTTATACTGACAATAATAATGTTGAATACTGCTCAGGATTGGCCGTGTCTCACCCCGCTGGTCTCAGAGACGGACTCAGCAACGGGGATTAGTCTCAGCAACGGCTCTGAGACAAGGTCTAAGGATTGGTCTAGTAGTGTGGACGTAGCTTTAGACCAGCGGGACGAGATACGATCAAACCTGAGCAGTATTCAACATTATTATTGTCATTATAAATTGCGATTATACATTTTAATAATTATTATTGTAATTATAGATCGTAACTATCATGTGTATACTTAAAATTATAATACTAATTCAATTATTTTAATTATAATTTAATTAAAACGTCCGGTTTTAATTTATTTAACATTACGATAGGCGCGCGTATCTGTCAGATATGCAGTGGAAATGTTCATTTAACTTTCTTTGATCCTTGTCGGTTTTAATATTTCCCTCTTCTCACGACCCAACCCAACCACAGTCTTGGCCGAAAATTCCTACAATAAAGTGGTGTGTATCTGAGGAATACGTAAATTAAAGTAGATTTTTTAAACCTTATTTTTTATTATGCAATGTAAAATTTTTAAATCATTGGTAATTTAAACAAGCAAATAAATTGAATTTTCACCTGATCCAGACTATTACAGACCATACTATTACTATTAGCTTTTTTTTATTTTCCAGATAAGCGTGACCTTTAATCATTGCATCAGTCTCTCAATTTTCTATTTCTTGCAAATTTGTATTTTATTTCAGTGTGCAATCTTATTTTCTATTATTATATTCGAGACATATATTTTTAATTTGAATAATGCTTTAGATGTGAAAGCTGTGCTAAATGCAATTATATGTGATACAGACGATGAAATTGATTAAGACATCGCGACTTTACTGGAAATAATTGTTAAGTATAATTTGATTTAGCTTGTCGTTTTTAAAATGTAAAGTTGCATTTTTTCTGAGTTTCTTGAGAGTAAACTTTTATTTCCATCTTCTTTTTACCCAATCCTACAACAGTCTTGACCGAAAATTCCTACAATAAATGGTTAGGTAAAAAATAGTGTATTTGAGAAATACGCGCATCCATTCGTCATTTTTTAAAATATTTTATTTTTAATTATTAAATATAAAATTGGTAAGTCATTGGTAATTCAAACTAGCGTGTAAATTGAACTTGAACTTTATTTAAACCTTTTATATGACAGATAAGAGCGACCTTTAATCATTGCATCAGTTTTTACTTTTCTATTTCTTGCATATATTTATTTTATTTCAGTGTGCTATGTTATATTTTATGTCATTATAGCCGAAAAAAAGTTTTTTTAATGTGAATAATGGTTTGGACGTAAAAGCTGTGCAAAATACAATTATCTGTGATACGGATTATGAGATTGTTCAAAATAAAGCGACATTCCTAGAAATAATTGTTAAGTATAATTTTATAATTCTAGTCATTTTTTAAATGTAATTTTGTATTCTTTCTGATTTCCTTGAGAAGCTGCATAAAAAAAAAAAAAAAAAAAAGAATGTTTTATACAACGTGTTTATTTTTTAATAAACTTTTATTGTAATTTTTTAATTTATATTTTTTGAGAAAGGCAAGTGAACTGAAGTTGTAAATTCTTCAAAAATACAAAGTTCTAAAATAATACTTTTAATAAGCATAAAGCAAGAATTCATTCCGCACAAACCAATGCTCTCCATGGTGTATTGACTAAGATTGGTCTAGAAACTGAATGTCTCATAGTGTGGACGTAGCTTTAGACATACGGATTCCAGGCCATCTCTGGGAATTTGGTTGCCTGTTTAGAAAACATATATGGAAATTCTGTGCTAGCATCAATGTTATTTGAAGCTCTTAAAAATCATATTTTGTCACAGGTATTAATAATAAGACAAAATATAATATTATTATATTTTGGTAAATTATGTATAAATCTTTTACTGAACCACTTATCAAGACGACTGTTGTGGTAGTTAGGAATAAATACTTTTAATTAAATGTCACAGCAAGAAAGAATGTTTATTTTATGGATATTAAATGAAGGAATCATCGACCAATCGTACAGTTTGGGTGCGGGGATGTAAAAACAAAAAACTCAATACACCTTTCAACTTTTATTGTAATTTATAATTTACCTCTAATAGAACGTATAAAAGGCGATTTTTATTAGCCAAAATTTGCAATAAAAAATGTATTGCTATTAATTATTACATAGTTCGTTTAATTTCCCAAATTGAATAAAACTATGACGATTGAAAATATCTTAATTTTTTAAATTATAAACTTCTAGTAGGCACTGTATTAAGATAAATGTAGGTTTAAAACTAAATAAACATTTATTTTAATAAAAGTTAAAATCAATATGAATCCATGAACGATTCACACTAATTAAACATGTATAATTTCATGGAAAATTATATCATTCAAGTATTATATTTCTATTATTATAATTTATAATAACTATACTATTGCTATTATATGCTTATATGTATATTTATATTAAAATGCTAATATAAATATAAATTATATATGTTTATACCACTATTACACTTTGTTTTAAGTTCATAAACAATAATAAAAATGCCACTGTCAATTAATATTTGATTGGATTTCTTATTGTATTATTAACTTCGTGTACACACTTAATCATAGTATAAACATCTAACTCATACTTAAACAATGTCATATTTCTTATAATGCTATTGGGAAAAACCACAATGCAAAGCCTTATGTTTCAAATTTCTCCTGTAATCCAGCCACTTACCGGTCGACGTTTCGCCTGTTCAGGCATTATCAAGACACAAAAACAAAAAAAGGTTATGTGAATCACATCTCGAAGAAAAAGGTGCAATATATCCCAACGATCAACAGCCCAAACAGGCTCCAAACATGAGACAGCACCCCACCACCAAGACGTTCACCTTGTACAACTTGTACGAGTGTATGTTGTGTTAAATTCTATAATCTATAACTGTAAAAAATATAATAATAAAGAAATAAAACAATTTTCTCCCCAAAAATATCTGAGTTAAACAAGTCGTTAAAAGTTAGGCTTTAATATTTCCTCCATTCCTTACGGATTTAATAAAATTTCTTATATTTATCATATGAAATAGAGGAACCTACGCTATATTCATAACTTTGTTTTACTTTATGAAAATTAATGATTTATGACACTGATCATCATAAATATTAAAGTCATTATAAGACTAAGTTTCATTCATCATGTTAATAGGGTATAGTTAGCTCATCATTCAACTCAGACATAGTAAAAGGAAGCATTGTTCTAGATACTAGATTTAATTTATCAGTAATTTAATTTATTTGATTTATTAGGTAACGGAATAATACAGAATTATATTATTATGAAAATTTTAGGTGGCCTAGTTATCACTAAGTAATAAAACGAAACTTTTCTATTCCATACTCAACATCACTGAAGGTACACTAATCTTTTCTATTCATTGCATGTCGATATTCATATTCTAATTCTGCTGAAGACAAGTTTTATTCATAAATTGAATTACAATAATAAAGCCTATTGTACATCCTGAAAATAAATTATTATTAATTTTTTTATTAAATGAGTATAAAATACTACTTAATCCTTAGTTTAATAAAAGGAAATATTTGATCAATATTACATACCAATGCAATAGCTATCGACTGTGCATTGATAAATCAAGGAAATCATCGTAAACAGATCATCAAACTTTTTCAATAAATCGCCTGGCTTTAATAAAAACAAGATACAACTAAGACAAGATCATTGATCCTTAAAAAAATTATTATAATGATCTTATCGTTATTAAATTAAATAAAACACAATTTTATATATATGTATATTGAACTTAAATATTTAAAGATTAAATTGATAGAACATTATTATTTGTTTACATATGGAATCAACTATTTAAAAATTATATACTAAATAATTTTTATGAAAAAAACGTTATTAGTGGAAAGGGAATTCAGGTAACAGTTCAACAATTGACGCAATTTCTATATACTTCAACTATAAAAGTAAAATATATCAAAATTATTTGAATTATTGTAAAAACAAAGTTATTGAACAATTATTTAAATTAATTTCTTCACCAAATATTATTATTATTTTTCTTAACCGTAGAATAAAGGTAGATTCTCAATATCTTGTTATGTGTGTTAACAATTAGTAATACATTTACTATTGAATGGTTTTGATATTGAGTCTATTAGTTATATTATTACACTACTTTATGGTAACCACACTTAATTATGGCCATTTCAGTGTACAATCTTACCTATCAGGTATTACAATAACTAGAGTCATCAACAAAATATAAGTTTGTATCTGTAACAAAATCATGAACAATACTTGACAATATTATCATGTCGGAATTATTTTTTTTATAAAAAATTATGCAAAATGACAAAATCAAGTATTTAATAATTATTAAAACGAAAATAAAGGTTGAATTCACTACTTTCTGTTAATCCCTTTTTGCCAACATGGACATAGCAGAATTGTGGGAAATAATAGAACTGTTGAGAAAACTCCTTTGAGGTGAGACGCCGGTATTATTATAAATCACCCTATTAAGATGGCGAGAACTAAAATTAATTAAGCAACCATTATAACTGATATCTGATAACGAATGGCCAACTTTTTTTCCAGTTCTTCGAAGAAGAAACGGACACTGGCAGCTAGTTACAACTTCATTTGACATCCACCCCCCTCCCTCAAGGACGTTAGTAGTTTTATCAACCGTATTTAGCTCTCTGTAGTATTAACTGACCAAGAAAAGACTTTCCTGTTTGTCGGTAATTTTCAATAATCAAACAACATATGTTTTAGATTTATGGCCTATTGGTAACGTTTATCAATTGATGGACTACCTTATCAACGGGCATGGATGGGCATGCACGGCAGAGGTTCCAGAATGTCCCGATCATATTAGCGGCTTACTGGAGGCAGTGCATATCAGAGAAGCCGACAGCTGGGGCTGTTGACATGAGAATACTGGAACGTGGAATACTGCAGTCTGCATTGACCCGCCTCCAGGCGATCGATAGTCGACCATCCCCTCTCCGCCACCTCCACCCACCCTTCACCAACACTAATCCATAGTTCTTACTTGGCTTTTTTAAAATCTATTTTTATTTTTTTTTTTTTCATTTATCTTATTAATTTCATATTTTATGATTTGAATGTTCAATTTATTTATTATTAGGATTTCGATTGAATATTATTCATTTATCTGTTCCCTTTCATTGTGAATATATTATATGGATATACAATGACATATATACATATAACATTATATGTATTATATAATGAAAGAATGGACATAAAACTCTTGTTTTAATCTGATGTTTATAAAATAGGCATTAATTAAAACAAAACTTTATTCTGGGACCTTAAGAATAATAAAGTTGGATTATAACAAATTTTAAAAAACATTTCTATCTAGGAATTTTAACACACTTTTAATATTAAAATAGACAAATAAACCGAAAGTAATACAATAAAGGAAATAATTCTTGTGAAACATTATAAAATAATAACAATAAGAAATAAAAAGAACAAATAGAGAAGAAAATTAGCTTAAAAGAAAAAATCAATCATTAAAATAAATATGTAGTATAAATCATTATAACACAATTGATCAAAAATAACTAACTAACTAGGACTAGAGCCCGGGGTGGAGCTAGCCTTCACTCACTTTTATATGCCAGCCTTCTCTGCACAGTGCTCAGGTTCTGTAAGGTCATCGAGTTCTGTAAGGTCCTTTTCCACATCCTGCAACCACCGCCTCCTAGGTCTTCCTCTCTTCATGCTGCCGTACACTTTACCAAGTAAGATCTTTTTACACTATTATCCTTCATTCTAAGTACATGGTCCAACCATTCTATTTATAACCATTTAATTAACTGGACTATGTCGCAGGATCCGAATAGCTCCTACAATTGATATTTCTTTCCTCATTCCTCATTTACACTCCAACGGCAGAGGACTATATACCTTGATAAGACTTTTTTTCGAAGGTTCTTAGGGAATTTACTGTAGGATGCATGGTTTCGCTTCATATGTCACAATAGGTCTTATACAACCTTATCTTTATAGCCTTTGAGAACAGAAACGACCGAAATAGTTTTATTCATATTTGAGGAATATGCCCAGTTGTCTGCCATAATCATTTTTACACTTCTGTTGATTTTTTATTTTCATAGTTCAATTCTGCACCCAGATATGCGAAGCTCATAACATTTTCAAAGGAGTACACCCCCACGGTTTGAACCTCTGCTCTTGAGGTAGCCATTAAACTCATTAACATAAATTTTGTTTTTCCCTTATTGATTTTTAATCCAACTATTTCGCCTACAGCTTTCAGTAAATGAAACCTGTTCGAAAGAAATTATTTATTCCTCGCCACTAAGCAGGTGCCATCCGCACTAGAACATATTTCAGTGGACTAATCTACTCTAATCAATGTATATGTTAGAGAAATTTTTATATCAAACTCCTAAAAGTTATATGACCCTGCCATTTTCGCATAAAAGTTTATCTCCTTTTTTATGAATAGGGTATAATAGGCTTGTTTTTCATTCTCCTGGTATGCGTTCTCTGTTCCAAATATCCTCAATCAATAAGTGCATTTGATTGGTCAGCTCTTCCCCATCTTTCTTTAAAAAAAAACCGCAATTAGTAACTCCCAACCAGGTGATCTATTATTTTTCATTTCATCCATTGATTCAACCACTTCTTCAATAGATAGAGGTTGTAGATCATTTATATCTCCTATTTCACCAGTCAAGTCAAAATTGTACTCGTTTCTGAGACTCAACAAAGCAAATGTTCTTCCCATCTATTTATTAATCATATCTGGTCTTTCAACTATTTTCCATTTTTGTCTTTGCAAGTATCTGGATTTCATCCAAAGAAATCAATCTATAATATATGGATATAGTCCACGACTCATCATCATATCATATATCTGCCAGCTCCATAAAATTTTCGGCTATCATTATTTACCCTCAGTTTTTCAATCTGTCTTTATAAGAATTCCCTTTCTTCTGTCTAATAATTTTTTTTTATCGTCTCCAGTTCTCATTACAAGCAGCATAAGTTTATATGGCAGAGCATTGGAGTAGAGCCAATCTATATTCATTGCTAATTTTTAGGACGTCGTTATTATTCGTCACACCATTCCTTGCTTTCTCATCTCTACTATTACCTCCTCCGCAGTTTCTTCAACAGCCTTTTTAATTTCGTTCCATCTCTCCTCGACGTTCCCATCGCCAGTATCTATTAAATTTTCTTTCAACTTACTTCTCATTGTTTCTCTAAATTTCTTAGTAATACTTTCATCTTTGATTTTTTTTAGGTCCCATTTCTTGTTTTAATAAGGTTTCCCAGGTTTCACACTTGCTAAACGTTCTCCGAATTTTACTTTCACTAAGAAATGGTTCTAGTCGCTATTCGGACCACAAGCAATCTTTAAACCAATAAGTGCCTTCAATCTATCAGTACATGATCTTTTAGTGTTACCGCACCATTTGGAGCCTTCCAAGTTGCAGGATTTTTTTTGGATTGGAGGGCACAACGGGCAGACGGGAAAAAAATCAACAATAACTTACAAATTAACTTGCAGTATCTATAGAAAGATTTCAAAGTTTCACTCATGTTCTTTCTGTTATTTTAACAACTATGATCATGTGATTTGCCTGTAATTATGTACTATAATGGATTCTCCACAGTAAACAATAAACTGTCTGGGGGGATAATAAACCCCTGGATCCGCCCTTGGGCGTTTTCAAAAGAAAACTCTTACATTTAAGAAGACGCATTAAGGAGGTAAGCTCAAAAACGCCAGTATCCGTTTGGGGAAGTACCATTTGGGTTGAAAAACAGGGAGTTTTTTTGGAATGAAGGTAAAGGGCTGTAATATGATGAAGAAGATGGTGTAAAAAAGTTAAAACAAATAACTAACTGTGACTTTACTGAAATTATTACAAAATTGTTGGCGGACAACAGAGACAAATACACAAGAAAGAAAACGACCGACTCAACAACGCAGAGAGAAGAAAGAGAGAAAAAATAACAACACTGATCATTTAAAAGGAAAGAATATTTATCTAGATATTAACAGATGATATAGTACCGCCTGTCGGGTCAATAATACAACTTAATGCTACTTATTTTATTACAAAAGAATTTTTTGATTTCTTCTGGTTTAGATCGTGTATCAACTGAGCTAACCTGGCTCGCTTGTCGGCCAGAGTCTGGCCGATACCCAAAAATATCGATACCAGCCCTTTGCGATATAGCGGAACAAAGTATAGATACACCAATAATATCGAAAGAAAAATATCGATATCAGGTGGTATCGGAAGATTTTTTAGTCGTTTAAAAGCACGGTTCGTAGAGTGGCTACAAACATTCGATAGCAAGAAAAAAGTAACACATTGCACAATCGATCGAATGGTAAAAGCCCCTTTTTTACTTCCTCATTACGATATTTCGAAAATTAGTTTCGATATTTTATCGGAAGAAGCCTATCTGTACATATCCGGGAATGTAATTAAAAATTCTTTCAATATTAGAAGAGTAAAGGTACACTTTCGATATTCTCAAAATATCTAATGATCATTCCGATATTTCACAGATGGCTGATATCTAAATTTTTTTATTATGTTATGAACCATATCTGTACATATCACAGAGAGTAATTAAATGAAAAAAATAATATATATGCATAGCAAGGGGAATTCTTTCAATACCATAAGAACAGGGCACTCTTTTGATATTCTCAAAATATCGAATGATCTTTCCGATATTTCACAGATGGCTGACATCTAAATTTTTTATTATGTTATGAACCCTATCTGCAAATATCAGGGAAATTAATTAAAAGAAAAAAAATAATATATATGCATAGCAAAGCAAATTCTTTTTATACTAGAAGAACAGGGTACTCTTTCGATATTCTCAAAATATCTAATGCTCATTCTGATATTTCACAGATGGCTGATATCTAAATTTTTTATTATGTTATGAACCCTATCTGTACATATCAGGAATTTAATTAAAAGGAAAAAATAATATATGGTATATGCATAGAAAGCAAATTCTTTCGATACTAGAAGAACAGGGTACTCTTTCGGTATTCTCAAAATATCTAATGATCATTCCAATATTTCACAGATGGCTGATATTTAAATTTTTTATTATGTTATGAACCCTATCTGTACATATCAGGGAAATTAATTAAAAGAAAAATATAATATACACGCTTAGGAAAGGACATTCTTTCGATTTTAGAAGAAACTTTTATAAAGTTTTATTTTGTTATTTACTCATTTCGTCGAAGTTTTGATTTATTAATTAATTCTTATTAATCAATTAATAATTTATAGTTTATTTAATAGTTTAACTACTTTGACATTCATAAATTGAAATATTATCGCTATTTTTGCTAAACTCGTCGCCTTCCATAATTTCAGATTGTTTTAGTAAGATTGTCTTTTTTTCTTCTTTTTATTTGGTCTTCTTATCCTATTAAAATGCGTTTTATTTACTCCTGGTTTATGTTTGTATAATAATACTCGTAATATTTATTAATACTAAATACTATAAATAAATTTTTACTTATTCTCATTCACATAAATTATTGGCAGTATCGGTCCATTCCTATTTTTATTAAGTTGTTTTGTTCGCATTGATAATATCGATTAATAATGTTAGATACCTTTTTAATTTGACGGTGGGATAATTATCTTGTAATGATTTAGATATACATACTTTGGAAATAATTTTCATAAATTTGAGTCGCGGATTTTATATTAGGTTCAAAATAAATGAAGACATACGGCTTATTTGGTTCAAGGAGTTCTTGTAAAATTTCTTGTATTTGATTTACATCAATTTGTATTTCAAATCTATGTTTATTTTTTTTGAAGAGTTTTGTAAATTTTATTTTTTTGCTCCTCTTTTAATAATTCATTCACCACATTTAAACACTTGTCTTTTTCTACAATCCAAATTTTTGTTATTTTAAAATGAATGAATTAAATAACCTTAGGAAAAGGATTTAATTATTTTTATTTCTATTTTAATTAATAATTATTTTTATGGTTATAGTACCGTTATTTTAAGAATAATTTTATTAAAACTTAATTTTAATTTTGTTAAAACTAATTGATATCCACTGTCCAATATCCAATAATTAATGTCCATAGTTCAATGCCTGTAGTTTGATTCCTTCAATATTCTATCAGGTTATGAATACTTAAATTTTTTTTCTTAACCTTCCCCCGAAGATAATTACAAATATCCGCGGGCTTACTTTTAACTAAAATTTTATATGCTTTCGTAGTTTTTCCTATATCTAATTTATTTCTTTTTTATTTTTGCATATTTATTTTCTTTTAATTTTTTTTCTTTGCTTTATTACTAATAATATAAAATAAACTTTTTGATAATTTTAGATCAGATATAGCAGACAAATTGGGCGAACTCCCTTGTCTCTTCCTTATCTTTTCCACGTTTTTAAACGTTTAGTTTCGAAAGAATGTCCTTTCCTATGCATGTATATTATTTTTTTTCTTTTAATTACTTTCCCTGATCTGTACAGATTGGGTTTATAACATAATAAAAATTTAGGTATTGGGCATCTGTGAAATATCGGAAAGATCATTCGATATTTTGAGAATATCGAATGAGTAACATATTCTTCTGATATCGAAAGAGCGTCCTTTCCTATGCATGTCTCTTTTTTTTTCTTTTAATTACTTTCCCAGATCTGTATAGATAGGGTTTTTAACATAATACAAAATTTAGGTATCTGCCATCTGTGAAATGTCGGAAAGATCTTTCGATACTCTGAGAATATCGAATGAGTAAATATTCTTCTAATATCGAAAGAACGTCGTTTCCGATGCATGTATATTATTTTTTTTCTTTTAATTACTTTCCCTGATATGTATATAGATACGGTTTATAACATAATAAATAATTTAGGTATCGGCCATCTGTGAAATATCGGAAAGATCTTTCGATACTCTGAGAATATCGAATGGGTACCATATTCTTCTGATACCGAAAGAATGTCCTTTCCTATGCATGTATATTTTTTATTTTTTGTCCAGCTCATTCCATTATTTTTCCATTGGAAACATTTTTCGATATTTCGTCCGATAAAATACCGTCTATTTTAAAAATTCTGATAAATGAGCACAAAAAAAAAAGAAAGTAATTTACCTGTTTCGATATTCACTTGTCCATATCGATATCGATAAAGGATAACACAAATATCGGAATCGAAAGGAAAAATATCGATACTGTACCCATATCAGTAATATCGTTAGAACCCCAGACACACTATTCGGCCAGACCCGGGTTCGAATCCCGGTCCTGGACATATCTTTTCTTTTCAACTAAATTTTTTTTGAATTATAACAATTAATAAAAAATAAAATAAAATAAATTATAATAATTTATAATACGATGAAGAGTGAAGGTAATTTGATGGGAATTGTTAGGATTTATTTTAATTCTCCAATTTTGACACCATTCTTGAAGATTTGAGATATAGGATTGAAGAGATTGGGATGCAACAAATGGATCCTTATTTACTGATAACACACATGTGTCATCAGCGAACGTAGTGAGGACAGTGATTTGATGGGTTGGGATGTCAGCTGTATATATCGTGTATAGGATGGGACCCAGGATACTACCTTGAGGAACACCGGCAGACTAGGTAAAGAGGGAAGAGTAGGAAAAATGATGGTTAACTTTAAAGGTTCTATTACTGAGGTAGGAACCGATAATAAGGAAGTAAGTAGAAGGTAAGAATTTACGGAGTTTGTACAGCAGACCCGAATGCCAGACTCGATCAAAAGCCTGCTCTACATCGAGAAAAGCTCCCGTGCAGTATATTCCGCGCTCTAATGCGGATGAGACAACGTCCACCACGCGATGACATTGCTGGATTGTGGAGTGCGATGTTCAGAAACCAAATTGGTGATCTGGGATTATTTGGTTGGATTCTATGATAGGATGAAGACGTTTCAGAATGAGATTTTCAAGTACTTTGCCCATTATGGGCAAGAGAGATATAGGACGGTAGGAAGATGGGAGTTCTGGTGTTTTTTTAGGGTTTTGGTATCATCTTAACTATGGATAATTTCCAGGAATCCGGAAAGTATGTGGTGCGGAGTACTGCATTGTATATATATGTAAGGAGTAGAATCAATTACCGAGGAAGGCGTTTTAGAATATGGGATGTGATTAGGTCGTGTACAGGGGCTTTGTTGGCGGGTAGTCTGTGAATAATGCTTGATATTGCGGAAGGATGGAATGCTATAGGAGGAGGGAACAACTGAAGAGAAATACTTAATTCTGCTTCAATGCATTCAGAGTGTGTTGGGTTAAGGATATCTGGATGACAGTTAAATGTGTTGAATAGGTGCTAGCCGAAAATTTGTGATTTTTCTTTATTAGATCTCGACCAGGTTTGGGATTCGGTTAAAAGTGGATGGTTAAAGTTTTTATATTTTCGGAGTTTTTAGTGGTATTCCATAAGGATTTGTCAGTAGTACTGAGATTTTCTGTACGGTAATACAAATTTTGAATTTTCTGATCTCTGATATTAATTTGTTTGTCAGTTTGGTATAATGACTCCTTTCCGATGGATATCTGGTGCGGTGCCACTTCGCCCTTACTCGTCGTTTTTCTTTTAATAACTCGCGAATATTAATTGGCCAGTTATTCTGTTGATATTTTATATAACCGAATTGTGGAATTTGTGGAACCTCGGTTGGGCGATTATCAGGAGGGCTTCAGGAAGAACAGATCAACTATTGACCAGATTTTCAGCTTAAAGCAAATAATGGAAAAAACAAAGGAATTTAACAAGATCATATGGATTCTGTTTATCGATTTTAAAGCGGCTTATGATTCCATTATCAGAAAAGAGCTGTTTCTGGCAATGGAAGAGATGGGAATCCCACCGAAACTAATCCGACTTGCAGCTTGTACTTTGAGAGAGAGCGTAAGTCAAGTGAAAATTAATGGGAAGCTGGGCCAACCTTTTGCGGTGAAGTCAGGAGTTAGGCAGGGTGACCCCCTGTCCCCTCTTCTATTTAATATTGCCCTCCAAGTGATGGTGAACAGAGCCGAGATTAATCAGTCCGGCACAATTTTTACCAAGACAACCCAAGTGCTTGGTTATGCTGATGATGTGGCACTGATTGGACTATCCCTCAAAGCGATCAAGGAGGCCTGTAAAAGATTGCAAAGGGAAGCTGGAAGAATGGGGCTATCCATAAACAAAGATAAAACAAAAGTTATGTTGCTTAGAAAGAAAACGCCTATAAACCCGCCAAAGCAATATGTTGTGGGACAGTACGCATTCCAATGCGTTTCCAGTTTTAAATACCTCGGCTCCATAGTAAATAATCGGGTGGACGAAGAAGAAGAAATTCAAAATCGCATAATGGGGGCTAACAAAGCATTTTTTGCCCTAAGAAGTTTACTTTGTAGTAAACTACTAAGTCGGAGTACCAAAATAAAGGTCTATAAAGCAATCATCCGACCTGTACTGACCTATGCCTGTGCAACCTGGACCCTTCGAAAGATCCTGGATGAAAAGATTGACAGGTTTGAAAGGAAAGTGTTGAGGCGCATCATGGGGCCTGTTTGAGAAAATGGTATACACCGTTTAAGAAAGAACAAAGAGATCTACGACTTATACGACGATCTCCGAGTTTCCCATTTCGTGCGAATTCAGCGCTTCAAATGGCTGGGACAACTTGTCAGAATGGATAATGGGAGAGCAGCGAAGAATTATATTATGGAATCCCGCATGGAGCCAGGCCACGTGGAAGACCGAAAGGAAGATGGAAGGACGCAGTGGCTGAGGACTTGAGGATGATTGGAGTGCCCAGCAGACATGCTGCAGACCGAAATGAGTGGGAAAAGGCGGTTGAGAGGGCCAAGGGCAGCTTCAGGCGCCTGTCGAGCCGATAAATAAATAAATATAAAGTGATGAAGGGAGAAATAGGTGTGAAGAATGGAGATGGAGAAGGATGAAGAGAAGATATAAATATTAAGATGAGTACGAACCTAATGGGAGAGGCGGCTGGGTCAACTGTGTAACTGACAATTAAAATATGTTACAAAGCAAGACGGCAGCGCTAGCGATATTTAACGGCCAAAAATGTAACTAACAGAAAGAGTAAAGGAAAATGAGGGAAAATGAATAAATAGGTGAATTTTACGACACGTAAAAAAATGTAAAAAAATATTAAAGATAATGATAAAAGAGAGATAGCAAAGAGTAATAATGACGAAATAAATGAGAAATGGTAGAAAGATAATACCAATAAAATTTATGTCAAGAGGTCATAATGTGTCATAGAAAAAGGGGGAGAGTATATATAAATATAACGGAATGAAAGTGGGAAGCAGTAACAAAGTAAAAGAATTTAATATTTTTATTTTTAAAGAGAAAAGATAGGCCCTCGGCCGGGATTCGAACATTTGTCTTTCCGTGACAGCGCTCTACCAATTGAGCCACCAAGGCCGCCTGCCGGCAGAGGACAAATCTTTTCTCTTATCCGATCCCATGTCCTCGTGTTCTCGCAATTTTTGCGATGAATACACTAGAACGAAGTTCTTTGAACATTAATTTAATTTTAGGATCTCATTGACTTACGTCATATTACTATTTATAATTGTTTATAATTATTGGTCAATTTTTTGAGTTTTTAAATATTTTTATTTTTAAAGAGAAAAGATAGGCCCTCGGCTGGGATTCGAACCCGGAACCTTTGTCTTTCCGTGACAGCGCTACCAATAATTGACCAATAATTATAAAAAATTATAAATAGTAATATGACGTAAGTCAATGAGATCCTAAAATTAAATTAATGTTCAATGAACTTCGTTCTAGTGTATCCATCCCAAAAATTGCGAGAACACGAGGACGTGGGATCGGATAAGAGAAAAGATTTGTCCTCTGCCGGCAGGCGGCCTTGGTGGCTCAATTGATAGAGCGCTGTCACGGAAAGACAAAGGTTCCGGGTTCGAATCCTGGCCGAGGGCCTATCTTTTCTCTTTAAAAATAGAAATATTTAAAAACTCAAAAAATTGACCAATAATTATAAAAGAATTTAAGGTTTTTTGAGTAAATTAAAAATTTGGGAGTAGGTGGAGGATAAGTGATGTGAGTCGGTCTTAAGATTGATAGCGGAGGAATCTAAATTAATGCGGATCGTTTCAGAGAGGATGCGTTTATCATGGGGGAAACAGAAGTTAGGATAAACGTATTTACGAAATCGTAAATGTGTTTTAAAGAAGGGCATATTCGGAGAGTTGAGAGGAGGTTTGGTTATGGAAGGAAATATTTGTGTTGGGTAATAGGAAGTTTTTAGTTTCACCGACGTAGGAAGAGTTGCCATTAGGAGTAGAACAGGCGATACGATAGACAACATGTGAACGTTGTTTAAGGGGAATAGGATCTTTGATACGGGTATAAATATGGGAGAGTTTGTTATGGGATTTGAAGGCGATTCGTAAATTGGGAATAGAGGAACGTAAGGATTTTTGAATGTTATTAGAGAGGGAGGATATATATGGCAAGGATCTGTATATAGGGATAGATGGCGGATGTGAACACCGGGTGAGGGTGAGGGGCTTTTTGTAATCATGGATGAGTTTATTAACAATATAGTGAGGAAAATTGTTTTTTAAAAGGATTTCTTTCATGCGGTGGGTGTTGGTTTTATGGAGAAACGCAGGGATCAACGAGGGATAGGCCACGGTGGATGATATTTTTGGCGACGTTAATTTTTAGGTGGTGCGGATGTTCGGAGTAATAATTAAGGAGTCTGCCAGAATAGGTGGGTTTAGTATACCAATCTGTGGATAAGGTGTGGTCTGGATTTTTAATGATACGGAGGTCAAGAAAGGGCAGTGGCTTATTAGATTCTAGTTCAACGGTGATATGGAGGCAGGGATGGAATGAGTTGAAGGAAGATGATAAAAATTAATGAAAAAACATCGTCAAGGAACTGAGGTAAGAATGGAGTCGAGAAGGTCATTTAGAACAATAACAATAGGGAATTTCCCATGGCCCAGAAATTTGGTAAAAGAACTGCCCATAGAAGGTAAGGTAGCAAAGTTGTAAGGATTGGAGGTATGAGGACCGGTTGAGAGAGGTATGGGGTTCTATGAGGGACCAGTTGTTATATATTATGAGGAGGGCTTTATCTAAAGGTACCTATATTGGTAAATAGGCTTTCTACATCAATATTGTCCTAAATGACCTTCTCGACTCCATTCTACCCCAGTTCCTTGACGATGTTTTTTTCATTAAAAAATATGTAGACGACCTCCTCCTTATCCTGATTCCCAACATTATTCCAGAATTATTATCTTCCTTCAACTCATTAAACTCTAGCATCCGTTCCACATGTTTGTCATATTCCTACTCGTAAAATATACAGTCCACACTGGATGTATCCATGGCAACCACAAAAATACCTGGCCAGAAGATTCCAGCTGTTGTTAGATTTTTCATTAGTTAGTTGTAACCTTTACTTCATGTTCATGTTCAAATGTTATGAAAACTATCAATTTTATATACTGTTCAAAGTATCTACAGTTCTTTTTATTTCATAATAGTTGGCAACGAGGTAAAAAAGTCAACTTTTTTTTTGTCATTATTTCATTCAAATCCTACTGATAAATATTTTTTTTTTAATTTATTTATTGATATTTACAACTGTATTACAATTATACAACAAGTAAATAGAATGCGTGTTACATAATGACATGAGAATGACAAGTAGAGAAACTACCCACTGTTAGTACTCAATTCAAGGAATTTCCGAAGATAGGAATAGGAAGATTTTACAAGGCAGTGATGTGAATCACAGTCTGCAACTCTACAGCTGTGTACATTTCCAAATCCTTTTGTGTGTGGTTTTTAGTGTCTGCTGCTATCCATGATTCTTCGAGTATGCCCTTGTGCTTAAAAATATATAATTATCTTTAAAACATTTTCAGTAGCGAAATCAATTAGTCCATTGTCATTAGAACCCTGGTGTTAGCTTTGCATCTCAATTGTTGTTCTGAAAACTTCTTCTCTGTCTACTTTCGCGTCAAAAACACCCCGAATGATTTTCACACCATGCCCTGACCAATCTTTCAAGTAGTTCACAATAGAGCTCATAATTCATATAGTACCCATCAGAAACAAATTCGTGAAGAATAACACATCCAAAATTTAAAAAACGCAAAGTATAGATTTTTATTCAAATTGCCCCCTTGCAACAGCCGGAAAAACAGTTGAACCGCGATCTAGGATTTCGCCAGTAAACCCACTATTCATCACAGGTGACAATCTTCCGGTAAAATCTCATGTCCGAAGGGGTTTTCAGAAGCATCAATATTTTTTATCAAATGTCTACCCTCTTAGCAAATTGCTGAGAAGTAAGTTCGTGAGAGACCCGTCTACAGCTCTTTTTCAACTTCCCAATGCAGCGTAGATGGCGACTATCAGTATCTTTTGACACACCACACTACCAGCCAAGTTCGCGAGTACTTGTGGATGGACTGGATCTAACAGCTTCCTGCAGAATCTTATCAATATCCATAAATGGTTGCCCGAATCCCTTCTTCCTTTCCAACGTCGTATCTCCACTGCTGAATTTTTAAAACCAACGCCGCGCAGTGCGCTGGCCGAGGACATCTTCTACGTATCTAACAATTTTGTAATGACCTTTCCCCAAATAATTTATTAATTACAAAAAATATTCGTGGACCCTAAAGGGGAGTAAATAAGTCAGTACAAACACAAAGTTTAACTATGGAAGCCCAAAGAAAAAGTATATATATATATTCATAAGATATGATCACATGCAAATTGTACTTATATCTAATACAAGCCTTGTACAGAAGAGAGCGGGAGAGGCAGCGATCGTTTCAGCAATCAAAGAGAGAATGGGGTGAGAATAAAACCGAAAGCTATCACTCCCACTTCGAGGCGGCGTCCCCCCTCTCGGCAAGACAAGAGAGGGGTGAAAATATAAACATTAAGATGTCTTAACGAAGACAGAAATTGACCTCTGGTATAATAATATCTGTACACAATCATACAGTCCTCGTTAATACATTCCTACATTCTTATCTATCTAAGGTACATAGGTGAACGGGTAATATAAACAATAGTTAAATACTGATACAATACTTATATAAATACTTCAATACGTAATTAAACTACATACATTAAAATAATTAGACTCCATACTGTTTTATACAAATGAAATTACATATAATAAAGTATATGCTTTTATATGTAATAGCTTTTTATTCAAGTATTCCCTTTGCACTAGAGGTTTTGATATGGAAGGATTCATAAATTTTGTTACAAAATATGTGCCTTGATTGTAACCTGAAAATATTTATTTTATGAATAAATTCAGTTGAGAATTAGATCACCAAACTAAGTTGATAGATTTCTTGCCCAATACCTTATGGACCAACTTTATAAAAAAATTTTGTTGGAATATGGCCAATGAAAAAGATAACAAGAATAATTAGAACTTATTCTTTATTGTGAGCTGGTGTTTCTGCTGAAGTTTTAGCCTATCATCAGACTAAAGACGTAGAGTGACTAGCTCTTAATGCCCTTCATATGAAAACTTAATGCCCAATATATTTAAATATTAATGTAATATTATAAGGGAAAACATTTAATAAATTTATCTCATTTTATAAAGAAATATATATTTTTGACAATAAAAAAATTCGCATAATAAACTATATGTAAAAGTAAGGGAACTTTATTATTTTACAAACATTTAGGATCTCAAAACTGCATAGGAAGGGTATCGAATTTCACCTTGGCATAACATGAATCAGGTAACGGTTTATCGTTAACAACAAGCTCAGTAGGATTGTCAACTCTAATTTTTCTAAACTTGAAACACTAAAACAATATAAAAAATGGCAATAATTTAATAAATTATATATTAAATTAATTAATAAAAAAACAAATCAATAATTTATACACATCCAAGTATCAAAATAAAAAATATAAACAAACTGATAAAAAAAAAAATTAAAATGTAATATTACTTTTTCTTTATGCTGTGTGTCTATTTCCTCAAACCAGGGGTTTGGAATGGCAACTGAGTCACCAATAACGAAAAATCTATGAGCAACAGATAGATTAAAAACAGTAACTACAACTTCATCACCATTGGCATCAACTAAACCAAATGAGCTGAAAAAAATGTTTAAATGATAAAACAGAATGGTAATCTTTAATATACCGGTGGAAAACTAAAGTTAAAACTCACAAAGGGAATGAGCAATCCATCTGAACACTCCATAATACTTTCCCAAATAAAACAGTATTCTTGTTCACTCCTTCGACTAGGAAACTGATGGAAATCAACTTAAAATTGGAATATGGTCCAACTCTTACAGTATTTAGGCCCTAAATAAAAACATAATTTTCGAAAAATGAATGAATATAAGTGTATTTATTCCTTTAAATAAAATAAAAACAATAATAAACCAAACAGAAAGCATAGTCTTGTGAAATAGCTTTCAAGACTTTGGAAATGCAATGAGATTTTTTTAAAGCTAAAATCAACAGATAATAACAGATAATAGCATGAAATAACAATAACTTTATATTTACTATAGATCAGTAATCAACTTTATTGTTGCCCAAAAAACCTGACCAAATTACCAAATTAATTACAGTTACAAGACAGTTCAAATAGAAAAAAATAAGGTTAAAGAATAAAGAACATGGTCAGTGAAGGTAACCAAAAGTTTTTAGTAAATATTCACAAGCATTTTCTTTATTAGATCAATCTAAGCAAGACAGCCATTTTTTACTTAAGTAAAACATGTAAATCCAATTTATCATGTAGGTATAAATTCAGTTTTCTCAATAAAGTTATCAGGTGAAGGCAGGAGGAAGTATTAAAAAAAATTAATTTTTATTTTATTTTTTTTTTTTTTTTAAAGAAAAGATATGCCCTCGGCCGGGATTCAAACCCGGAACCTCTGTCTCTCCGTGATGTCACGGAGAGACAGAGGTTCCGGGTTCGAATCCCGGCCGGGGGCATATCTTTTCTCATTAAAAAAATAAAAATATTTAAAAATCAAAACAACTGATCAATAATTAAAAAAAATTAATTTTGTTTTAATTCTTAGGATGATGCCTGAACTTCAAACTTTCACTGAAAACAAAAATTCACAGATTTAGCCATGATTGTGAGATTTACAGCACAAAAATTAGCATCAAACATCATGGTCGGAGAAGTATAATACTAGCAGAGTAGGTCAAAATTTATATCAACTACCAAATAATACATAAAAATCAAATGATTGAATTTAAATTATTTGGGCTTACTTGAAGTAAAATCCAATTTTTGCTGTTATGATTATAATTTTCTTGCAAAAAAAGATTGAATGTGATGTCTTCAAGGTGTCTTGATTATATTTTAATGTTAGATAATTTAAAGGTGAAAAGATTATATTTTAATTCAACAATATTATCTATATAAATAAAAAGACAATTGAAGTGATTTTGGCTGGTTCCAGATTAAAATATTTACAATCTAAAGTTGTAGATTTTTGTTTTGTTTTTTAAATTGAAAGAGATACGGGCAAAATAAATAAGTAATTTTCTGCAAAATAGACTATATTCAATTCTTATCACTTTAAAATTATATTAAATTAAGGATAAAACTTCTTCTAATCTTTGAGCAAATGTTGTTATTCACCGATTACATATCCTATTAAAAAAATGAATGCAGATTGGCAGAAATAATAATAACTGAAAAACATTAAATCCAGTGCAATATTTTAATCAGAAGATGTCCTGTTCATCATGTTGTTTAAAAACCTTTGTTTAAGAGTGAATGAGAACAGAGATATATAGATTCTACAAATATAATCTAGGCATCTACCTAACACCTAATATAGCTTTATAAAACCACCAATTTTAGTGTTGTAAACGACTGGCGAGTAATTAAATTTACATTTAGAGATAAGATTGTGAGTCTCATGAAACTTGATTCAGGACAGAAAATCATCGTTATGTATAATCACGAGTTTGTCCAAATCTGTGAAAAAGTTGTCTATTTCGGTGAAAGTAATAGTATCATTTTGTAATTTTCATGACTGTCTCGCATCCTTATTGGTATTGATAAATAAAACATATAAGTATGGGTGTCCATGTAGAGGTGTCAATTCCTCAACTCTTTAAAGATTTCAATACTGATCTGGGTATATTTAATAAAGTTTTCATTTCATCACTGGTATGGGTAATGGAATGCTCCATAAGACATCTGATGTGGGTATACACTAGTTATTTTTCTCTATTGCGTTGAATAATTAATTTATGGATAGCAATGTTATAATTACCTGCTGTAAATTCCAAACTTGCTATTAAATTTAATAGTTCCTCTTCTAAACATGATTTCAATACTTGAAATTTACATACATCATCCAGGGTTTGATTATTCTGTATAACTGGGTCATACAACTTGTAAAAAGAACTCCATAAACATAAATCATCTTGAAATACAGGATTTTTTATTGTGGCTAAATGACATTCAATATCGACGTGAGAGTTCTGTGAAGATTGTATATTACCTTTACATTCATCAATTGTTTTCGGTAAACTACTCTTATATCAAAATAATCATCCTCAAAAGAACTCCTGTACAGCTAAATCATTAAAAGCTTTGATTTCATTTTTATTTTCACTTTCACTTTTAGATTCACAGCTTCATAGTGAAAATGTACGTGAAATATTCAAAGCTTTTAATGATTTGGCTGTACAGGAGTTTTTTGGAGGATGATTATTTTGATAAAAGAGTAGTTTACCAAAAACAATTTATGAATGAAAAAATATATATATATATATATATATATATATATATATATATATATATATATATATATATATATATATATAACAGCAATCCAGGAGATGAGATGGACAGGATCAGGCATTATGGAGATGAAGCAACATACCATATAATACAGTTGTCATATAATACAGTCACAAATGGTTATTGATCTTAAAGCCATTAACCACCGCATCTGTAAGTTACGAATCAAAGGAAGATTCCGAAACTATTCTTTAATTTCGTGCCACGCACCAAAAGAGGTGACGGAAAGTGCCTTCGATGAATGTCCTCGTCACGACATAAAAATAGTTTTGGGAGACCTCAATGCACAGATTGGTAGAGATTCAGTTCTTTGGTACCTAGCTGGAAGACATAGCCTGCACAATATGTCCAATGATAATGGAACTAAGTTGGTCAATTTCGTAGCATCACACAATCTGGTTGTTGGGAGTACCATGTTTGACAGGAAACATATCTAAAAGGCAACATGGGTTTATCCAGATAATAACTCCAGAAACCAGATTGACCATGTTCTTATCAGCAAAGACAGTATTCTATACTTACGGCGGTTAGAACGGAGCTGCAAATGTAGATAGCGATCATTACCTGGTAATAGCACATATCCTTGCCAAAATTAGCAACGTACAGAAGACTATAAGTACCCGCTCAAGGAGAATAAATACTCGCAAGCTGTAGGAACCAGAGTATAAACTACAGTTTGCCCAAAGGTTGGATGTAGCTTTGGAACGTGAGTTTGAGGAGAATGGTGTTGATAAAATATAGTGCCAGTGTAGGCATGCTATTAAACAAATTGCTGAAGAAGTACTGGGCTTAGAGGGGCCACCTCAGAGGTCTGAATGGTTTGATCAAGAAAGTCAAGAGGCTACAGATAGGAAAAATAGGGCCTAAAGGAGAATGATTGATGTGCATAGGACTCATCAGGCTGTTTCTGATTACAGAGTGTTAATATTAGAGGAGAAACACCTGCATAGGAGAAATAAGAGGAAGAAAGAATGAGAGAGATTAAGGTCCTGAGTAGACAAGCTAATACTAGAACTTTCTATAAGACAATCAATGCCCAGCGAAAGGGATTTAAACAATATCCAATACTTGTAGAGGTAAGGATGGATAATTGATCACAGATAAAGAAGGGATTCTAGAAAGATGGTCCGAACATTTCGGTAGTCTGCTGGGGAGTGTTCAGAAGCCTGCCCTAGAAGATAGTTATGACTCTGACACAATTCAAAATTACAAAGAGTGTGAGCTTCTTGAACCACCAGAAGATGAGGAAATTGAGGCTGCAATTCAGAAGCTTAGAAATAACCGAGCACCAGGTATGCACCAGCTAAACTTTTGAAGGCTGGTGGAAATGAAATGATAATGGTGATCCGAGATCTGCAACACAGTGTTTGGATAAGCAAAACTCTCCCGCATGACTGATGCATTGCCTTATCCTCCCCCTTCACAAGAAAGGAAATCAAATGCTTTGTGATAACTACCGTGGTATAACACTCCTAAGCTCTGCCTAGAAAGTACTTTCGAATGTGGCATACCAAAGACTACTCCCCTATGCCCAGAGAGACATAGGAATGTACCAGTGCGGATTTATGAATGGTAGATCTTGTATTGATCAAATATTCTCCCTGAGAACTCTTATGGAAAGGACTAGACAGTACAATATAACGACCCACCACCTTTTCGTGGATTTCAGCAATGCCTATGACTGTATCATTAGGGGGAAACTTTATCAAAGTATAGAAGAAATTAATGTCCCCAGAGAATTGATAAGCCTTGTAGAATTGCTGATGAGGAAGTCGAGAACCCAGGTCAAGATCCAGAATGACTTGTCTGAAGAATTCAAGACAACTAGGGGTATGAGACAAGGGGATTGACTCTTGTGGCTGTTATTTAATTTTGCACCAGCAAATGTCATAAGGGACTCAAGGGTACAAGTCACTAGTACGATTCTGACTAAGTCCATCCAAATACTAGCCTATGCAGATGACATAGACATAGTGGGAAGAACACCGAAGGATCTAGAACAGGCTTTTCTTGCTTTGGAGAATGCTGAACGGCATACAGGTCTTCAGGTAAAGTGGCCAGGTACCTAAAAAGGGCTTTAGGTAGCAATAAATTGAAGAGAGCTGAATTTTTGGTCATTTTTTCCAAAAACTCTAAATTTAAGTTTTGGCCGACTTTCGTGAGGAACACCGGTCGAAGGAGTGATCCTACAATGAAAGTCATAGGGAATGAAGCTGTAGTAAATTTAATTAGCTTTAATTTAAGTACAGACCGAGTTCTGTAGGTTTAATAGATTCTGAATTACACCCCTTGGTCATTTTTCCAAATAGTCCAAACATAGGCCAGCGGCCAGGTGTTTGAGGGTAGCAAAAAATCTAAGAGAGTTGCATTTTTGATATGTTGTAAGGGCATGTCTGAGTAGTGTAAATCCAATTTCGCGACAAAAAAAACGGATGGGAAAACTTTTGGTGGCCAAAAAACCTCGAAATGTTCGGAGTTATTTCAGTTTTTGGCCTATATCTCATAATCGGTGCTTTTAAAGCTCTGTAGCTCTAATAGATTTTGAATTACATCCCTTTGAAAATTGGTAATTTTTTCCAAAAAAATCAAAATTTAAGTTGTGGCCGACCTTTTTGAGAAACACCGGTCGAAGGAGCGATTCTATGATGAAAGTCAAGGTAGTAAATTTAATTAGCTTTAATTTAAGCGTAGACTAAGGCCTGTATGTGTAAAAGATTCTGAGTTACGCCCCTTTGAAAATTGGTCTTTTTTTCCAAAAAGTCCAAATTTTAAGTTGTGGCCGATTTTCGTGAGGAACATCGGCCGCAGAAATGATCCTACGATGAAAGTGAAATGGAGTTGTAGTAAATTTAATTAGCTTTAATTTAAGCACATAATGAGGACTATAGTTGTTATACTTCTCTTGTTAATTAAAAAAAAAGAAAATCGGGGAAAGTGGGTGTGAAAAAATGACCGATTTTCAAAGAGGCGTAACTCAGAATCTGTTACACCTACAGGTCTTAATCAGTGCTTAAATTAAAGCTAATTATATTTACTACCTTGACTTTCATCGTAGAATCACTCCTTCAGCCGGTGTTCCTGACAAAAGTCGGCCAAAACTTAAATTTGGAGTTTTTTGGAAAAAATTACCAATTTTCAAAGGGATGTAATTCAAAATCTATTAGAGCTACAGAGCTGTGGTTGGATTCAAATTTAATCTACTTTAAATGGTTACCTATTTTTTTTTTTAAATTCACCGATGAGGAGATACAGGCCAAAAACTGAAATAACTCCGAAAATTTCTAGGTTTTTTGGCCACCAAAAGTTTTCCCATTCGTTTTTCGGAAGCAAACTTGGATTTCTGCTAGTCAGGCATGCCCTTACAACATTTCAAAAATGCAGCTCTCTTCAATTTATTGCAACCTTCAAGTACTTAGCCGCTGGCCTAGCTATATTATTTGAGTATCAAAACTAATTCAAATGAAAAAAAGTTTTAATGAATATAATAAAATTAAAAACTACATCAAAATGAAACATTTTGATGACACAAAGACTAATCATACTTTTATCATAGCATAGAACTTCTTAGGCTTTAACCTTCCTTTATGCCCAATATAGCTCATAATGAGTTCCAAATATTGAATCAATGTGTTATAAGTATTAAAGGATAAATCCCACGTTTTCTCTGATTCAGTTGTTTTCAAAAGGGTATTCAATGCATCAGAATAATGTTCAATATACTTGAGCACCTGGAACATAAATATATATGTACATATATATATATATAGATAGATGCACATATACACACATACACGCGCATGCGCGCACACACACACACACACACACACACACACACACACACACACACACGTATATTTATATAATAATTTCACATAAATAAATAATAATAATATTGTAATCAATAAAATTGAGTCAAAAACTCAAAAAGAAACACTATATTTTATTTTAATGCAATTGGGAAAAACCACAATGCAAAGCCTTATGTTTCAAGTCCAGCAATACACCCACTTACCAGTCGACGTTTCGCCTATTCAGGCATTATCAAGACACAAAACCAAAAAAGGGTTATGTGAATCACATCTTGAAGAAAAAGGTGCAATACTTCCCAACAATCAACAGCCCAAACAGGCTCCAAACATGAGACAGCACCCCACCACCAAGACGTTCAATATACAACTGAAAGGAAGGCAATACGCAACCAGCTGGAAGGTTATAGAATCAGCTGATCCACAAAACATATCAAGTAATACTAACCTATATAAATTTATACACATTAGCAAAGTTAGCCAATTTTTTCTTTTAAAATATTCAACGTTTCCGAATAATATTGGTTCAAATTTCTACAATCTGTTTTATAATTAACCGAAATGTCAATCTTTTGCGCAATCTGCATGGCCTCGAACAACTTCCTTCTAGAGCCATCACTCTCTTTATAAATAACTTTAGCATTCTCAAAATCGAATTGATGCTTACAGGTTTTGGTATGCTGGGCCAGTGCTGTGTTAGGTTCCTTGCCACCAATATTTTTACAATCATATTGATGCTGATACATTCTTTTGTGCAGCAATTGTGATGTTTAACCAATGTATATCTTAGGGCATTGTAAACAGCTAATCTCAGACACTACATCCAATTGTTGCTGTGTAAGAATTTTATCTTTTAATGGCGTGTAAAATTTACTCATCTTGTTTGTAATCCTACTCGCAAGCCTAATATCGTAAACATCGTACTCTTTAAATATATCCACAACACATTCTGACAGGCCCTAAATATAAGTGCATATTGGTCCTGCCTGTCATATTGAACGTCTTGGTGGTGGGGTGCTATCTCATGTTTGGAGCCTGTTTGGGCTGTTGATCGTTGGGATGTATTGCACCTTTTTCTTCGAGATGTGATTCACATAACCCTTTTTTGGTTTTGTGTCTTGATAATGCCTGAATTGGCGAATCGTCGACTGGTAAGTGGGTGTATTACTGGATTTGAAACATAAGGCTTTGCATTGTGGTTTTTCCCAATTGCATTATAATAAATAATTCATAATAATATATATACCCACAAGAGGCAACTGGTGGGTGCAGTTGCTGGGGTTTTACGATCCCCCGGGTTTATAAGTACAGTAGACCACCCACAAGTACACACACTACAGTCCTCAAAATCAAATACACTGACACAAAGAACATCTAAAGTACACACCCTAGTGTTGACTAGTTGAGTCTTCCTAAGGTCTTTCTAGCAGCATGTATAAAACGCATTTACCCATCAAAATGGCTAAAACTAGAAGACAAATAGCCTCGGACAAATCCAGAGTGAGGGCTGCTCTGGAGGGAATAGACCACCAGCCTACGACATCAGCATGCAGTGCGAGCGGTGCCCCAATGCTGTATGAAACCATAAGACTGACAGTATAAGATCCTTCGACTTCAAACCCCGAATCGAACTTAGAGGCTCCCATTGAGCATCCCGCGCGAATATAGAGGGGCAACAAACCACCAACGAAATGTGCAGTCACCGATAAAGTGGATCTACAATATGAATATTGCTGCAATCCAAGCATATTTCTTGGCTACAAAATTAGAAAAGAAAAAACTGGATATTGCAGTAGAATAACTGAGTATTGGCATGCACAGTTCCCATATATAGAGGTAACATCTCAAAGGCTTGCTGACCAAGTTAAACAAATAATGGAGCAGAAATTTCTCTCTACTATGGAAATTAATAATGTCAAAATTAATGAATTAAAGGAAATTATGATTAAAGAGCACATGAAATATGAAGGCATACTGTTAAAACAAAGAGCTGCATTACCTCGTGTCCCATATGACAATGAGACATTAAAAGTGGTGAAAACCGTAGATCAAGTTGTGTCCGATAACATGTCAGAAAGCATGGCTCTTTTAGAGATCTGTCATCTATATATTAAAAGAGAGTGGCGTTAGTTACTAACGTAATAACTCAAGAACGCCTGGACCGATTTCGATGATTCGAACCATTTAGGACTGGTCTTCGGCCAAAAAAGAATACCCCAAAAAAATCGAAATCGGTCCAGGCGTTCTTGAGTTATAAGCGTTGTAATTAACGTCTCATTCTATCAAATGCTGTGCTTTTAAAACGTTATTGTAAAATATTTTTGGATTAATAAAATCAGTTACTATCCGACTTTATAACCATTTTTGAAAAATTTGCGCTTAACACATTTGTAAACTAAGGCATCGATACGTCCATTGTTAGAAATTATTAACAAAAGTAAAATAGTTTGTTGAGATCCCTTTCTTAAGTAGGATCTTTTGAATTCTCTTATGCCTATCCTGAAAAGGTGATATCTTATATCCAGGTCTCATTCAAAACCAAGATCAACTATGTTTCATGTTAATAGATATTTTTATGAACTAGAAATAAAGAAATACATGCTTTTTTTATTTTATCTAAAATGTAAAGTATGGGAAATCGTATCATGTTAAGTTAGAGATCTGAATTTACCAAGCAGGCTTTACATTTTAACATAATAATAATTGTATTCATGATTTTGCAAAATAAACCCCAAAATATTACAGTTTTTGATATATGGTGGTTTTCAATATAAAACTTATCGATAATTCTGTAATTATGCCATTTAATATTTAATAGGACAGTTTATTAAAATCTATCAACAAAGGGATAAGCATTGGTAGGCTGGCTCAATTCACAAATGCTTTAAGTCATTGTTTATAGTATGGAGTTCATTTATGGAATTCAAAATTCACTCTCTGTTTAAACTCAACATAGATTTCTATTTAAAACCAACGGGGAGGAAGTCGCGGGCAAAAGATAGTTAGATATATGTAGCTGCCAGGACAGTGACGTAAAAACTAGGGCTACATAAAGAAAAATCCGAATATGCATAACAATAAGGAAAAATATGACAAAATCCCCCTCCGATGGAAAAGAAGACTCTTAATTAGATTGGATCTCCACATCGTAATATTGACATTCTTTCAAATTTCTTAAGGAGTCCAGTGAAAGCTTCAATCAAATTCAGATTAAATTATTGTCACACATATTGGAGGGGTGCAAGTATCCGAAATGAATCAGGAATTGACAAAACTTATGGATACCTTGAAACAAAAATTGGCAGTCTGCGCGAACATGGGGAGGAGCAACAGGCCGCTGAAAAGAGAAAACAAAACGAAACTTTCACAAAGATGGAAAAACTTTTTTATAGACAATTGTCCTCCCAAAAACTTGAGGCAAGCAACTGTTACCCAAGCAATGAGCTTATGATTGATCATTGGGGGTTTGTGTTTAGAATCGGTCGAGTGAAGACGTATGGTTTCAGAGCTCCAGCGGATACAACAAACTAACTGATAAGTTTTGTTTTATATTTATTTCTAATGTAAATTTTCTATTATTTTCATAGATTTAAACTGTATTTAAAAGGTTTTTCTTTTTTGTTTTTCTATCTGTTAATTTTATATATAGATATTTAAAAGTGAAACTTTGTTTTTTTTTTTTTTTTCTCTTTCTTTTTTTTCAAATAATTGCATGATTCAGCTTAAAAAATGGCTGAATCCCCACCTTTGAAAAGAAAGAAAGGTAGATTTAAGTTTACAACTATAGGGAATAACGAACAAAGAAAAAACTGTGTCAAGTTATTAATTATAAAAAGGCTTGAAACAGAAAATTATAGTAATTGCTCAGATTTTAAAAAGGTTTCACCTTTTTTAATACAGAAAAGTTTAAAAGCTATAATATGTGAGGCTAAGTTAATAAAAAAACTGAAAGACGGAACACTTTTAGTGGAAGTATTTTCTGACACTCAATCAGAAAAACTTTTAAAATGTAACAATTTTCCTATAAAAGTAGAGCTTCATGCAAGATTAAATTTAATTAAAGGGATTGTGTGGAGCCCGGATTTGAATTATGTTGACATAGATGAAATAAAAGAGGAGCTGAAGCCCCAAAATGTTATTGTCGTCAAAAGATTAACTTTTTTAAAAAATAATGAGAAACTAAACAGTCACAACTATTTATTAACTTTCGATAATCCCTCTTCACCCTCAGAAATTATACTAGGATTCCATAATGTTGCAGTAAGACAATGCAACAACAACAAAGAAGCATTGTGCAAATTTTGTGGAAAAACAAAACATGAAGGATCTGAGTGCAACAATCCGGTAACTTGTGTTAAGTGTTCTAGTAATCATGATGCTTTTTCAAAAAATTGCCCCGTTTTTATTAAAGAAAAGGAAATAGAAAGAATTCAAGAGGCAGAAAAAGTAACATACATTGATGCAAAGAAAAAATACGATCTTTTGCACCCAATAACAACGCAAATATCTTTCGCTAATATTGTTAAAACTAAACAATCTGTTAGTGTACAAACAGAACAAATTGTTGAAAATCAATTTACTTTTAGAAAATCTGTAGCAACAGCTACATCTAGTAAAACAACTATGCATAACGGCAGTGCCAGCTTTAATGCTATCTCTGTTACCCCCACCTATGTCCCACCTCCCACGACACCCTCACCTCCTCACCTAACTTTCTCCTTATTTTCCTTACCCTCCGTTCAAAAATCCCAACTTCCCAAAATTCCCAACCCTCTGGTGGGATATCCGAAAAAAATTCAAAAGCCTATTTCACCAAGGTTGAAGTCGCCTCTGTACCGAGGATTTTACCCTCGGTACAGACGATGTCTGAAGAATCCACCAACCCTCACGTTTGTCCTGAAGGTCAACAAACCGGGTGGACAAAAGTTGAGGGAAGAAGAACTAGAAGTAAGACCAGGAAAAAATCACCAAAACCTGAACAAAGTATAGAAAGAATGGAAAGCAATCAGTAAGTAGTTTTTAATTTGATTATATGTTTTCCACTTTATTTTTATTTAATAAACTTACTCAAAATCAACGATATTCTAGCCTATTTACATTTTCTTTTTTAACATGACAACTCCAACCAACATAATACAATGGAACTGTAATGGTATAACGGGAAAACTTGAAGAACTAAAACTTATTGTTAATAAATACCAAGCGGTAGTTTTATGTTTACAAGCGAGTAAATTACCCCTTAATAAAACTTTTACCCTGAAGGATTATAGTATCTATAGAAAAGATTTTGATTATAGAAGTAGAGCATGTGGTGGGGTTTTGATTGCTGTAAATAAAAGGGTTGTTTCTGAGTTAATTCAGATTAATACCTCCCTACAAGCAGTGGTAGTCAAGGTCATTCTTCACATTCCTATTTTTATATATAATGTTTATCTTCCCCCTGATAATTTTGATGAGGTAGATTTCGTTAATCTGCTGAGTAATACCCGTTCTCCTTTTATAGTTATCAGCGAAGTAAACGGCCATTATGCCTCCTGGGGTTCTTCGTACTGCTCAACACGCGGAAATACTATTAGGCGAATTATAGATGGCACCGACTCGATAGTTTTAAATGCAGGACAGCCAACATATTTAAGTCCAGTATACCATTCATTCTCGTGCATCGACCTGACATGGTGCTCACCTAGTTTATATACTCATTTGGACTGGCAAGTTTCTCAAGATCAATATTCTAGCGATCACTTCCCCATAATAATCAGTTTCCCACACATTAATACCCGGGTAACAAAACATGCTAGATGGATAACAGAAAAATCCGACTGGACAACATTTCAAAACAATATACTGATAACGGCCTCTGATATACCAACCACAAACAATAGTGATGAAATCAATGATCAAATTACCAAATCTATTTTAGCAGCAGCGTAAGCAGGAGGTAATTTGCCTCCAAGAAACGCATCTAAAACCACACAGTAAATTTAAAATTAAAAATTACCAAATATTCAGAACATATAGAATAACAAATAACCGGGCCTGTGGCGGAGTCTTAACGACAATACACAACAAATTAGTTGCAAAGAAAATAAATATAGACACCCCCATTCAAGCAATTACCACTACAATTAATGCAAATATAAAAATACATATTTGCAACATTTATCTACCACCCACCGAACCTATTAATGAATATGAATTAACACAACTCATCAATAAGCTCTCTCAACCTTTTATTATCCTTGGAGATGTAAACGCATCTCACAAAAGCTGGGGAAACAGAATTAACAACTCACGAGGAAACATAATAAAACGAATCCAGGATAATTTCGACTTGTTGTTAATTAACACGGGAACGATGACACACCTTTGCCCTAAAACTGGATCGCTTACAGCAATAGATATAACCATGTGTTCTCCAAACTTATTCGGTATAATCGAATGGAAGGTAATAAATGACCTTCAAAATTCCGACCACTTCCCAATCCTGTCGAAATTAATTGGAGGACACAACAACGGAAAAAGACATTGGCAAAGGGATGTCAATAAAGCTCAATGGGACCTCTTTCAAAACAAAATAAATCTAGACCATGGTAGTGGAAATATCAACCAGATCAATAGCTTTATCACTCAACAAATAATAGAAGCAGCACAAGCCTCAATCCCAAAATCAAATCCATCCTTCTCTAATCCAAAATCACCCTGGTTTGACAATGATTGCAAAGAGATCATAAAAAAAAGAAACCGAGATTTAAATAAATTCCGAAAATCTCCGTCCACAGAAAATTTTATCAACTTTAAAAAATTGAAAGCCCAGTCACGAAACCTAATCAGAAACAAGAAAAAACAATCATGGAACAATTTTGTAACCAATATTAACACCATAACAACCATTAATGCCATCAGAGGGAAATTCTCAAACGAATAACCGATCTTTGAAATAGAAGGGAATATCATATATAACCCTACAGTATTAGCCGAAAGATTTGCACAACACTACGAAGAAATATCATCATCAATGAATTATAACCTACAGTTTCGACAAAGAATCGGCGAACATGAGCCAATCCATTTTGAAATAAATACTAATAATAACTATAACATACCAATAACCGAATGGGAACTCGACACAGCTATATCTTCCCTAAGAATGTCCGCTGTTGGTCCAGACATCCATAATTCCATGATCAAAAATATCCCAAAAGATACAAGAAAATACCTACTCAAATTTTACAACAAAATATGGTCGGAAGGTGAACTCCCAGAGAAATGGCAAGAATCCATAGTCATACCAATCTTAAAACCAGGGAAAAACAACTCTAACAAGTTGCTTATGCAAGCTAATAGAAAAAATTATAAAGAAGTGCCTTCTATGTTACCTAGAGAAGAACATGGTACTGACGGACCTTCCCGATCCCTCAAACCAAGCCTTTTTGTCGATGACCTTCCCATCCTCATTCAATATGCAGACACCAACAGAACAAAAACTACCATACAGTCAATCTTAAACCAACTACAAACCTGGTCACAAGATATCGGTCTCACCTTCTCAACAGAAAAGACAAAATGCATTCTATTCTCCCGGAAAAAAACAATCAAGCACTCCCCCGAAAATTACTTTATACAATAAAGAGTTAAGTTTTCATGACCGCTGCACCTTCTTAGGATTAATGGTTGATTCAAGGCTCACATGGAAACATCACATCATGAACCTAAAGGATAGCTGCATACAGGCCTAAATATTATGAAAGTGTTAGCAGGCACTAGCTGGGGAGAGGACAGATATACCAATGCCTAATAAGATCGAAATTAGATTATGCTAGCCATATATAAGCCTCTGCCAGATTCAATTTACTAACACAGCTTGACACTGTGCACCATAGTGGAGTAAGGATAGCAACAGGAGCCTTCAGGACGAGCCTGATTCTTAGCTTATGCGCTGAATCCAATATGCCACCTCTCACCTTCCGGAGACATCAACTAGCAACAAACTATTTAACAGCCATAGCAACACAGCCAACAAATCCAGCATTTAAATACATATTTAGACCAAAAAAAATCAACAAATTTACTGCAATAATCCAAGAAAGCCAGCCCATCCAACAGTAAGATACAGAAGAACTATAGAAGATATTGAAGAAAAAATTATACAAAGCCAAGATACCCTATTACATAGGGTAGGATTCCTACTACAGGACATACGCAACTCCCTATATTAACATGACACTACATAAATTCAGGAAGAAAACCACACCATCATATTTAATAAATAATGAATTCTTAGAAATACTATACAAAGATAGAAATGCAACATTCATCTATATGGATGGATCCAAAATGAATGACAATATTGGGTCGGCTGTTGTCACACCTGAAGAAGCATACAAATACAAATTACCACCTCATTGCAGTATATTCACAGCAGAACTAGCTGCCATAACATATGCCCTCCACAATATAATGACAAAAGAAGGAGACAAGTACATAGTTTGCAGCGACTCATTTTCTGCGCTCCAAAGTCTATTAGAATTATACAGCGATCACCCATTAGTCACAAAAATTCATGAATACCTAATTATGCTGAAATCATTACAAAAAGATATCGAATTCCTGTGGATACCATCACATGTTGGCATTAAATACAATGAAACAGCTGATAAACCTGCAAAAGAAGCCGCACTCAGTAATCAAGACATTGTCCCCATTTACATTAAAACTAGTATCAAAAATTGGTTGTACATGGATACCAAAGCTGCATGGAAAACTATGTGGGACAATGTAGACAATAACAAATTAAAAGAAATAAAGACTAATACAAACAACTGAATGACCTCAGTTAGATCAACGCGAAGAGAAGAAACTGATCTTACAAGATTAAGAATTAGCCACTCACGACTGACTCATATTTATCTGATCACAAAAGACCCACAACCTATATGCAATAGATGCCAGACACCCATCACAATAAAACACATTATAGAAGAATGCCTTGACTACAATAAACTCATGTTGAAATACAGTATAAATAGATCTCTTAAACAATCACTTAATGACTGTGAAGATACCATAAGTAGACAACTCAAGTTTCTGAAGGAATCCAATCTACTGAAAACATTATAATATAAGCAGTACAATGTAATTTAGTCACACTCAAAAATCTGTACCACAAATATCTCTATAAAGAAAATTACTCCTGAATATTAAATTCATATTTATTATAATTAATTAATATATAATAATCAATTAATAATTAATTAAGGATTAATTAACAATTAATTGATTAATAATTAATGTTTAATTAATTAATAATTAATATATAACAATGTAAATAATTTAAGCTTGTATTTCACTACATTTAGGTTATCTCTATGTATACATTTATAACTATATAAGAGAAATACTACCAAATTCTTATTTCATAATTTAATCATTACCAAGTACGTGTGTGCGTCTGTATGTACAAACATATAAATAAGAAAATGGCACAAAAAACCATGCAGTTAAAGCGCCCTACCGAAAACCCTAACCCTAATCCTGATCGATCATTGGAAAAATATATGGGGTACTGTAAAATCACATAAGAAGGATGCAGTTGAACAGATGAACCGATGATGCCAGTTATCACAATGCAGGAAAATGAAGTAGCTGAGGCTCTGAAAAAGATGCAAAATTGGAAAGCAGCTGGGCCTGGTAAACTGCATAATTGTTGGCTGAAAAACTTTTAAAGTGCCTACCTACCACTGCCAGTTTACTTTCAAAAATAGTAAGCAATCAAGTTGACATTCCTGAAGATTTCTGTACCAGTCGTACTTTTTTGTATGTCTAAATGGAACATACAATTTGTTAACATCAGTGATCAATAATAAGCTAAAAGCGCATGTGACGGAACATGCATTAATAGCTGATAAACAGTTAGGAACAAGAGAAAATGCAAAGGGGTAAAAAGAATTGCTTGTCATTGATAGTTTCATAGCTTCACAAGTAAAATGCAGGCAACGTAACATATCCATAGCGTGCATTGACTACCCAAAGGTGCATGACTCAGTGCCCCATGACTGGCTTCTGGCTGGAATGCTTAAATATCGATAAGGTAGACAAAACCATAATGGGTCTGTTAGAGCGTCTAATGAAGCTTAGAAAGTGTTGCTTGCTTGGTAGTAAAGCACCATTATCTAGTGAAGAAATAACAATAAATAGAGGAATTTTCCAAGGCGATTCTCTGAGTCCTCTCTGGTTCTGCTTGGGGATCAACCCTTAAAGCTTCTTATTAAATTCATCAGGCAAAGGTTATCATTTGTCCCAGGAAACAATAGTTTGCATTCTCTTTACATGGATGATGTCGAATTGTATACCAAGAATGAGAACGATTTGAGAAATCTTCATGAAACGGTTAGAGTCTTTAGTGAAGATGGGAGTAAACAAATGTGTGGTACTCCATATAAAGAAAGGTAAAATAAAAGAGTCAAGTAATTTGGAATTATCAAATAATTCAGTAATTAATAACAGTAATACACCACAGTAATACACCAGCTTCTGGAATTTAAAAAGGACATAAAAAAGGTATTCCAGGATAAATTAAAACAGTGCTTGGAACATACCTTTCGGGGAAGAATATTATAAAAGCACTGAATACCTGGGCAATACCAGCATTGTCTTACTCCTTTGGAGTTATAAAATGGACCAATACAGACCTAGACGATATGGACTCGCATCTAAGAGTACAATTAATACAATCGAGAAAACGACACACTAAATCATCGGTTGTAAGGATGTATCTTCCACGAAAAGTCAAACTTGCTAAAAGCATGCCGGTGAGAGGAAGAACTTCGTAACTATTTTAGGAGCAATGACTCTTCAAGAGTCATTTCAACAATTTTGACATTAGACCACAAATACACTACTCTATACTTACAAAGTGAGAACTTTTCCACACCTGTAAATCAAGAAAGCCTTCTAAATGAGAGGAAATCTAAATAGCCCCATGGAAGGTTTTATCATAGTCTGGCGGCAGAAGGGGTTGACATGGAGGCATCATTGATGTAGATACGTAGAGGGACATCATTTCCTGAAACCGAAGGTTTTTTCTAGCCATTCAGGACCAGGTGATTGCTACGAAGACCTATAGGCACCATATATGTGGAGAGGCAATTTCAGATATGTGTCGACTGTGCGAACCGACAGAATCAAGCCAGCATATTATATCATTGTATTGAATATTGTACACCAAGAATTGGCCATGAACTTTAATACTGTGGACAAGACCTACTATTACAACAGGAACAGCTCTCAACCAATAATTGATAAAGGGCACATCAAGCATTATTGGCACATCATAACTGATCACACAATTCCTCACAACAAGCCTGATATTTTGCACGATTACCTTCAGATTAATTTCCACAAGATAGGTTTGGCTCAGGATTCTACATGTGTACTATACAACCAAGGGAGAATGGACGGAGACCACCTAGACACATGTCCTGCTCTGACAGACATAAGAAATAAGACATTTGCCAATGAGCATTTGAAAAAATCTAATTTATATTGGGCAGCAACATATCGGATGGTCGAACGACCAACGACCCCGACATAAGAAAAAAAAAATATTTTGCTGATCCTAAAAGAAGAAAAATGCGTGAATATAATTGAAATAGGAGTACCGGAATTTATATATTTAACTCCTTTGTGAAAAACCTAGGCATCATCATCAACCAAAACCTTTCTAGGAAATCCCACATCGCCCAGATATACCGACGGTCAATTAGTTCCCTCAAGTTATTCCATCGTTCTCGACATCTCCTCACACAATCTTCCAGTAAGCTTTTCGTACCTTCTCTCATCTTCTCCCACTTTGACTGTTGTAGCGTGCTATATGGAGGCCTTTCTAAAATACTCGAAGACAGACTAAAGAGAATAATGAATTTCTCTCTAAGATTTGTGCTCGGTATTCCTAGGTGATCGCGCATGTCCCACCTTTACGATGAGTTAAAGTGGCTCTTCCCTTCCATCCCAAGACAATATTTCCTCTGTTCATTCTTATACTAATCCATTTACTCTCAACACCCTTCATATATCAATAATCTCCTCCAATTCAAATCCTCAGTTCAACACCATAAAACAAGATCCCGCATTTCCGATCTCTATATACGTTCCCACAGAACTAAAGCATTCAAACGTTCCTTTCTCATCCGGTCCACCACAGTGTGGAACTCAATCCCTCCTAAGGTAGCGGTGCCAGTAGATGGCCATTTAATGCAGTAGTTTTTGTTTTTAAACACTGTCTGTGTTGTTAATCGGTCTATGCACTCGGTGAAGGCGTTTTGCGATAACTAAAACTCGAATTTATTAAGATCAATCAACAGATTACTCCAGTTTAAAAAATTCAAGCAGAAAAAAAAAATTTAAAAAAAATAAAATACAAATCTAGTAGATGGCCACTTGAGATAAGTGAAAATTAGTAGATGGCCACTTTCTCACTAGTAGTTGCCCACCCAGTTTCAATGCTATATTCAGTGTTCTAAATAAAAATAAGCCTTATAGAATGCTTCATAAGAAATTCATTTAATTATTTTAAATAAGTCTAGTCTTGAAAGTGTTTCATTTCAGGCACATTAAAGAGGTCTCGCGTTTTGCTTGTTTTCTGAGGCTCCTTTATGGTAGTGATCACACTAGCCTATAAGCTAACAATGCGTAAAAAATCTTAAATAAAACTCTTGTTATAAGCATTTTTAGGGAAAGTGGCCAACTACTGATGCATGGCCATCTACTAGCACCGCTACCTTAATATCCGTCATAGTCCCTCACTATTGTCATTTAAATGCTTGCTTTTCCAACATCTCCTAGCTTGCCAAAAAGATGCTCTCTAAGCAGGTTAGTAATTTGCTTATAATGTAATATATTGAATAATTCATTGTGTTATTTAGTTCTTTTAATTTTGTTTTTTAAGAAGATGTTAATCATGTAAAGAAATTACTGCATGCTAGCTCATGCATTTATCTATTATCTTTAATTGCTTAATATCTTGTCAAGATATGTACTGTTTATTTACTTATTATTATTTTTTATTTAAATATTTCTTTTTAAATTGTTTTATGTCACTTTTTTACACACTTTACGATTTGTAACATTTAGCCTTCTGGCCAGATAAATATTATGTTTCTTTTTCTGTTCATATTTGTTATTCTAACTTAGTTCCAGAATAAAGTTACTTTTATATTCTATTCTATAACAACTGGACGAAGTACCATCTTGCATAGCCTTATTTTGAGGCTTTGGAAAATAGCTCTATTTTGGAACACTTTTTTGAGATAACAATAACATCTGTTACCATTGTCAATTCTAGCCTTTAGTTCCTGCTCTAATTTGTTATCTTTGGTTACAATTGTGCAGATGATAGAAGATTTTGGATTTTGAGGGTAAAATCAGTAGGAGCTTCTACCGAAGGTTGAAAATGCTAAAAAATAGATTCCAACCCCAAAGAAGTTAGATTATAGATAATTTTATTTAGTTCAAAAGATAATTTAGTTAACTATTATGTTGCCCTGTTAATCCTTAGTTTTATGCTATTGTTAAAACAGCTGTTTTTTATTTTTTTTTTTATAACAGACCTTCCAGGGCTACTCAAAACATCATGCTGCTTCCCTCTTCCTCTTCCAAAACTCTTTCATCCTCTCCTCAGTCCATCCTCTTCCAATGGGCTTTCTCCTTCCCCCTTAAGGAATTGTTAGTTTAGATATTCTCGTTTTTTTATCCTCCCAATCTAAGCAGTCTTTCTCTTCTCTCTGGTATAGAATTTCTTTGTCTGTCCAACATATCCACCCTGGCTCTTATAACTCTATAGTAATAAAAATTAGTTTATTAATTCTTGTCTGGCTTAATCAGACCAAATGCCCGAAAGAACTCAATCTTTGCTTTCTAACTGTTACCTCAAGATTCTCAATTTTACCATAGATCTCAATCTATATCCATCCTATGTTTTTCTTAAAACCCTTCTCTCTTCGTTCTTAGCATAGTGTTGTAATGTCTTAATTTTGCATTTAGAGAAAGGTTTCTTTTGTCTTAAATTGACACGGCCAATATTTTTAATCCATTCATCAGATGTTTCTTCAGGTTTCGACCGTATAGTCAAATTCTTTGTCGACGATTTGCTGGCCATACTGCAAGCTTCCTCAGGGCTTAATTTGAGACTGAAAATGTTCTTCTCTACTTCGGTATTTATAACTTCTGGGTCCGTGGGCGGAGGCTATTCCTCCAATCATCTGATCGGCTGACTTCTGATTGGTTTGCCTTTTCTTTCAGGTTTTTTGGTTTCTTTTTGGCCACTGGTATGCTTGGGAGCCACAGTTTGCTTAATTTGTAATCATCTTCTCTGTTTTTACCACTCTAATTTTGTCAAACTCGATAGCATATTTGGTATTCACAAAGTGTTCGGTCAATGCTGATGACTTGCTATCCATTTTTTTTACGCTTCTAATATGCTCTGCAAATCTTGTACATATTATTCTTCCTGTTTGCCCAATGTACTCCTTCTCACAGGAACATGGAATAGATTCCTGCCATCTTTAGGCCTAAGTCATCTTTTGCACTATGCAGAACCTGACTTATTTTTCAGTCAGTGTTGTAGCTTGTCCTTATTTTGTAATTCTTTAAGATTTTTTCCGCAGTGCCCTTAATAAATGGAATCACCGCTGTGTTTATTTCTTCCCTGTCTATTTCTGTTTTGTGTTGTTTTGTTTTTTGGGCTTTTTTGAATTTTCTTTTAATAGTTTCTTCCTGAGAACCATTTTTGAAACACCGGATGAATGGATTAAAGGTTTCTTTCATTACATATTGTGATTGTTTCAGCATTAAGTAGCCAAACTGAAAATTTTAACTAAGGACCTTAAAAAAAGAAAAAGATTTCCTATGGAAGTATATCCACAAACACTTGGTTTAGGAGATATTCACACCTATAGGTTTTTTTTTTGTTTAAAAAAAATGTACCACTGCAACCCATTAATGGGTCTGGGGTTCAGTACATGGTAGAGACTGTACTGTTTCATGGACAACAGTTGTACAGGGAGGTGATTTGTCCTTGATCACGCTCAACTGCAGTAAGAAGGAACATGTGGTTTCAGTTAGACGGTTGTCCTGTACGTTATGGAAGAGTTCCATGACAATGCCCAAATGTTATCCCAATCAATGGGCTGTGCAGGCTTTTGGCCTTGGACATTCTTGTTAGTCTGACTAATTTCTTGGGTATTCCAACATTTAGACCATGACTTTCAAAAGTCTTTCTCTATCTAAACTGTCATATGCCTCTTTAAAATCGACAAAGAGGAGATGCATGTTCTATTCATGGTACTATTCCATTGCTTGCCTAAGAGTGAATATCTGTTCTATTGTTTACCTGAATCTGAAGCCTCCTTGGTATTCATCTATAATATTTTCAGTGAATTCTGTCAGCCTTTTATATCGAAGCACTGCCAATATTTTATAGGGCAGTGCCTATATAATTATTACATTCGAGCTTGTCTCCTTTCTTGTGTATTGAACATATTGCTGCTTTTGTCCAATCTTCTGACATTCTTTCTGCCATCCATATGTCCCAAACAAGCTCATAAATTTCATCCCATAGCTCAGTGCCACCATATTTTAACATCACTTCCTGGTAGTGATCTCATCCAAACCTGGCGACTTGTGATCCTTCATTGGCTTTATTATGTCAATTATTTCTACTTTCTCATGAGTTTCCACTTGTTCTGCTCTTTCTTGTGTATTCCCTAGGTATTCATTTAGATCACTGTTCTCTTCTGATATTTTTTCGGTGGTTCTTGTGTTTAGTAATTCACTTAGATACTGGTTCCACCTTTCGAGAATGGCCAATGTTTCTCCAATCAGTTCTCCTTCTTTCCCTCTGCATTATTTAGCTGTAGCTTGGAATCCTTTCCGTATCTCCTTTGCACCTTTGTAAAATTTTCTTAAATCTTTGCTTTCCCAGGATTCTTGCAACTTATGAAATCTTTCTCTTTCCTGTGCCCTCTTCTTCTGCCTGAACACTCTTTTGGCTTCCCTCCTTTTCATTACAAAATTCTGTGGATTTCCTCTGGTCTTTCTTTTTAGTGTGTTCTGTCTTTCCCTGTTTCTCTCCTCCATTACTCTCACACACTGTTAATCAAACCATTCATTTCTATGTTTTGGTTCTTTCTTTCCAAGCTTTTCTTTGAAGCTTTTCTGAGTCATAGTTGGTTGTTGTATCTACTTTAGTGCACCTTCTTACAGCTAGCTTTTGTTGGCAGCAAACATTGGTGGTCTGTATCACAATAACATTCTATAAATGCCATGACATCTCTGATATCCGACACATATTTCAATGATTTCAAGGTCTATTTGATTCCCGGTCAGGCCATCTGGCGATACCCAAATCTCTTAGGGTATTTCTTTATGAAGGAATTAAGTACTACTGATAATCAGTCCCTCTACCTGTACAAAATACGGTGTAAGTGTATTTACTGTGTAAGTTTGACCAACAAGATAATAAATGTTTAAAGTGAAATGAAACATTAATATATATGTGTCGGATATCAGAGATGTCATGGCATTTATAGAATGTTATTGTGATACAGACCACCAATGTTTGCTGCCAACAAAAGCTAGCTGTAAGAAGGTGCACTAAAGTAGATACAACAACCAACTATGACTCAGAAAAGCTTGGAAAGAAAGAACCAAAACATAGAAATGAATGGTTTGATTAACAGTGTGTGAGAGTAATGGAGGAGAGATATTTTAATAGTTAAATAAATTATCTTTTGAACTAAATAAAATTATCTATAATCTATAAAACTAAAACTAAATTATCTTTTGAATGTCTGATTTAATTTTAGCCATGAAAATGGCCCAAATATTTTAGTCGAAAAATCGGCTTTTATTAGAACAAAAGTTTAGTGCGGATTATACTATCAGCTTATTCTATTCCAAGGCACATTCAAGATCATAAACACATTAATATTTCCATTTTTATGAAATATTTCAATTACAGATCACTTTAAGTCATCCTCATGATACATCATATTTTCAAATATACATATTTACGTTTATGTATTTATTAAAAATAAACAGAATATAATACTTACAATTCCTTTGTTGTAAAAAATTTCAAAATTGTCAATGACTTCAAGATTCTTTTCCTGAAAATAAAATTAAAAAGTATAAATACATTGATCTCACTAATTAAAAAAAATAATTACCGATGAAAGCCGAGTACAGTAGAGCGTTGATTATCCGAACTTCCAAATATCAGACCTAGCTTCCTCTTGGAAAAGATACATTGCCATTCCTAGAAAATAAGTTTATAGAGTATTTTCTCTAAAATTTGAATTCCTACAACTATTACTTAATACTATACTTAAAAGAATTACAGACTTGGATGCCATGAAGAGGAAGTCAACACTAAAGCAAACTAGCATTAAAACTTTTTTTATGTCATAACCAAGATATTATTGATGTTTATTTTTTAAACAATAAACATGTTTTTTCAAGTAATACACAATAAAATAGATTTTTTTTATACAAACATGATGATTGTTTGGCACTTTCGTTTTTTTGAGTGAATTTCAATAACCACACCCCACAACAATTCAGTTAATCAACGCTCTAGTGCATTAAAAATAATAAAAAATCACTCTTATTTTATTTGTAAACAGTTCACAATACACAGTGAATAAATCATGTTAAATAAATGGCTTTTGATCGGCTTAAAAAGTATTAGTATCTCATTGCTTGATTATTGATATATGATTGGTAGATACTTCTTATGATCCTGATGAGACAATTAGACGAAAATTATAGAGCCCTTAATTTGAAAGAGCCTATTATCCATGATATTACTGATGAGTATCACTACGAGATGATTTGGAAGGAGATGGAACTGCATGGTAGATTTTACCATCAACTGCATTAGCCTGAGATTGACAGGGAACTCTCAGTTGAATGGTTAAAAATAGGGAAACTGTTTGGAGAGACTGGAGGGTTTACAGTAGCCATGCAGGACCAGGTAATTGCTACTAGAGCCTACAGAAAGCAAATTCTTAAGGAGAACCTGATGTCGGATAAATGACGCCTCTGCACGAAAACTCATGAGCCTATACACCATGTGGCAAATGGGCGCGAAGCACTGGCTGGGACAGACAACATGATCAGGCATAACAATGTGTCAAAAATATATCACCAAAGTATATACAGGCTATTAGGACTGTTGGGCCAGGAGGAGGTGCCTTACTATCGCTATCAGCAGGAAAAACTATTAGAAACTATTAAAACTCTCTCTCTCTCTCCCTCTCCCTCTCCCTCTCCCTCTCCCTCTCCCTCTCCCTCTCCCTCTCTCTCTCTCTCTCTCTCCCTCTCCCTCTCCCTCTCCCTCTCCCTCTCCCTCTCCCTCTCCCTCTCCCTCTCCCTCTCCCTCTCCCTCTCCCTCTCCCTCTCCCTCTCCCTCTCCCTCTCCCTCTCCCTCTCCCTCTCCCTCTCTCTCTCTCTCTCTCTCTCTCTCTCTCTCTCTCTCTCTCTCTCTCTCTCTCTCTCTCTCTCTCTCTCTCTCTCTCTCAAATTCAAGTTCAAGAGCAAGTTTAAATAATAGACAAGAAAGTGCATCACCCTGACGTACTCCTCTTCTAGATGGGAAACCATTGCTTCGATTATTTTGGATCTGATAACACACTCAAGGTTGGTCATAGTCTTGACTCTTTTTTATAAGATTTAAAATGTGTTTATAAGGCATAGAAATGCATTTTTTGTCAATATTGAGGTAAGGTAAGGGACAGAAGTCGGTTGTAAAGAATTGGAAGAAAGAAAAGTGACAGTAATAGGGTTTTTAAAAGGGTAAGAGTTAGGATAGGATTCAGAATGATTTAGGGTAGGAAGTTATTATAAGGTAAGATTTGTTTAATGCGTTGAGAGTTAGATAAGGAGAAGCATAGGTACTTTTAGTTTCATTTAATTTTTGGTGGTAGGGGGGTTGGGAAAATAATGAGAAATCTTCGGGAATATGTGAGTTTACTGTACCAATCAAAAGACAAGGAGCCATCATTATTTCCAATAATAAAGATGTATAGAAAGGGGAGGGTATGGTTATTTATTTTTCAATGGTAAAGCAAAGATGGGGATGGTAAGAGTTGAAGTCATAGAATTTCGAAGATTCTGTCTGGATTGAAGAAGATTGTCAACATATTTCTTAATGAAGATAATTAATAAGATTCTGGGCATCATCAGTAGTGAAGTCATATGAATAGGTAAATATACAGGATCATGATGCTATCCACTTTTTGAATAATATTAGTTAATCTAACATAAATGGGGAAGAAAATGGTTCAGGTGGAGTTCAGAATATAGAGGGATGGTGGAGTCCAAGAGGTTGTTAAGACCTATATTGGAAATGTCAAGAGTAAGGGAATATCTCACAATTGATTCAAAATATGAGGAAATATTTAATAACATTTCAACACACATTGCAAGTTTTCTTCAGGGCTGGATAGACAAGATACAAACAAATTAAAATGATATATATAAAATTGTAAAGAGTAAAAATATTAAAGATTAGTCATTAGTTTATATTGTTTTATGCTTGTTTATATATTAAGGTTTTATTGTTACCGTATATTATTAATTTTAATCCATAGAATTTTTACCACTCTTAATTATGTCAGCCTACTTCATTATTTTACCAACAGATAGTCTCAACTGCTCACACCTTAACTAGACTATTACATAACATTTTTTTCTTTTCTTTTCTGTTATTCATTTATTATTTCATTCATTTAAAAAAAAAAGTTCTCAATTATTTTTCCTACCCACCTACTTTATGTATTTTTTTTTTGTAATTCATCCCCCCCTCTATTGAATTACTGTTCCAGTTCCTGTTCCCTCTATTGTTCTTTTTTCCTGAATAAATATTCTAAGAGAAAAAAAAATTCAGAAAAAAGTTATAAAGCATATCATTTTGTATCTCATGGGCAACTGTTATAAATTCAGTACAGTATACCTCTCAAAATTGAAAATATTCCGATATCCAGTAGTATACTGACTAGCCCAGTAGAGGTATAATAATAGATCACAAAACATGGAGTTATTTGTAGTGCTCATTACACATAGAATGTTTTTATTTAATATAATTTTGTTGTAAAATTAAATATATCATATATTTTTTTTCAATATAATGCACTGTTTAGGAATTATAGATAAAAAACAAAAATATAATTAATATTCAAATTTTTTAATGGCCCATTCATTCAGGTGGCATGATTTGACTAACAGACTTTTTTTTAATAGTTTGATTTTTTTTAAATTTCATTACTATAAAGAATAAAAAAAAAATTTAAAACTGATATTCAAGTTTCCAACCCTCAAAAAACGTCCTGACATCCTGGACAAATTTGTCACCTTCTGGATTTCCTCCACCCAAACCAATACCAAATCCTCGGACGACCTTTCATCAGATCATAGCCCAGTTCTCCTTTTATTACATTCAAATTTTGCTCCCAAGCATCCTCTTCCTACATTGATTACAAGACGTGTTAGCTGGGACAACTTTTGTTATGATTTGGAGAACTAACTGGACTTAAAAATTTTACTTAAGAAAAAACAAGACATTGATACAGTCATAGAAAAACTTACATCAATAAGAACCAGTTTACGTGATAACACCTTAAATCATAAAATTAATAATTCTCAATCGACAGATTTGCACTGCATATTCCTATCCTATTAGGAGACAAGTGCAGAGCAAGATCAAAGTGGCATAGAACTCGATACCCAGCAGATAAAACTACCAACTAAAAGCAGAAATTAGAACATTCAAAATTTAATGAACCTAACTGAAAATCTAATGACTACCAACAAAACATTATGGATGACCACCAAAAAGCTCCGTCACATCTAAGAATTTAATCATCCATTCCTTACTGAATCCAATGTCTGGTCAAGATCTGAAGAAGAAAAAACACAGTTATTTGGCCAATATCTTTTCTAAAACTTTTCATCCACATCCTGATATCATGAATCCAACTCACCATGAATATATAAATCAGATAAACCAGATCACTAGTTTTATTTTGAACATCTCACTCCATTATCCAGTAATGTCATCGTGTCGTGGATGTTTTTTTCTCTGCATTGGAACGTGGATTATATTGCTCAGCAGTCTTCCTCAAATTGAAAAGGCTTTTGACCGAGTCTTGCCTGGGGTTGCTTTACAAACTCCAAGATTCCTACCTCCTACATACTTTCTCAATATCCAATCCTATCTCACAAACAATTTATTTAATTTATCAAATTAAACTATAACAATGTCTATTCACCCCTCTTTTCTCAATCTGCTGGTGTTCCTCAAGGAAGAGAACATGATAATATCCTCGACCCAATCCTCTACACAGTTTATACAGCTGGCACCCCATCCTAATACAATCCTTATCAAGTATACTGATGATCCATGTATATTGTCAATCAACACTAACCCAGTTATAGCAACTCGATCAATCCCATATTAATAACATTGAAAAATGGAAAACTGGAGGATTAAAATTAATTCCCAAACATGTCATCAAATCACCTGTAACCTCCATTAACCAATGACTTTCTGTCCTCCTGTTTTGTTTATTAACATCCCACTGATTCCTGTTGGACAGATCCAGTACTTCAGACATCTTGACAAATGCTCAACTTGGAAACCTCATACTAGACTGAAACAACAAGAAACAGCTCGCAGTTTCAGCTTAATCCACATTTACTAGACAAACACTCTTAAGCTCCCAATTAATTACAATAGACTCATAGAATTAATTACAATACATGACCATAAGAACCATTTGGATTTAGAGTAGTATACCTTTGGGGCTCCAGTAAGCCATCAAATTACTCTAGTATCCAATCCTTACAATCCAAAATCCTCAATGCTCCTTACTTTGTTACTAACTGTCATCTTTAATGAATGACCTTATGTCTCATTTGCTGCATGTTGGACTCGAATCTGATATCAATCCTTTTATGAAAAACTTTATTCCCATTCAAACCCACTAGTTATGTCTTCAATTCCCAATTCTTATACGAGGTGTCGGAAAAGAAGATGGCCTTGAGACCTTCCAATTTGAATTTGTTATTCGAGTACTAGTGTATTTTCTCTACTTACTTTTATCTCATGCCACTATACATCTTTCACTCTACCTACTTGATGTTTTTTATTATAAAATTGTAAATTGAAATAAATAAATTTAAAAAAAGTTTTCTTCAGATAATGACCAGTTTTCTTTTTGTTTTTTATTGCATGGGCTCTTGGACTACAAATAAAAAAAATAAGGAAATGAAAGTTGTTGAGCATTAACTTGTGCGCCCATAGAGTACCAAAAGTTTTAAATTTAATTAAATACATCACTTAAAATTAGAAACCTAATGATGTCTGGTAATTGGCCTATGAAGGTACCGATCAGTTAATTTTGTCTCATTAATTTATTCACTTTAATAATTTTTTTTGTGCAGATGCATATTATCCTAGTTAATTATATTTTTTACAAATTTTGCATGAAATGTTAGAGATTACTTTCGACCAACACCTCCCGAAGGTCTAGCAATTGACATATAAAAATACCCACTAAATTCTAAGTTAAAATACTTTAACAGATCAGGTAAAAACTCTATAAGGAAAAAATTCAGAAAATAAAAATTGTATAACATCCAATTGCATTTAGTAGGTGCATCCAGGAGCATTTAGTATCAAACTTTAGAATTCAGCCAATTGCATCTCTCAAAATTAGCAATCTCTTGATGAATGGAAACTGGCCTATGAGCTATGTTTGGTTTTGCCTAAACTGTCTCTTAGTACTGATTAGAGTAAAATACATAATAGTCAATTTTATAGTTGATTAAATGTCTAACCAAATTCATAGGAATTTAAATTAATTAAGGATTTAAGGAAGTTAAATTACTTTTAACAATTACAGTATGTAAACTGAACTGGTGTAAATCATAAAGTTATTCTCACTTTACTATAATCATAAATCCAGAATGGGAGAGCAAAGGGAGTATTTGCCCTAAAGAATAGAATTTTGAAATAGGAAAATTTAGAATTCTGTTTTATTAATAAGATAAAATATTTGCTTTTCTTAATTAGACACAGTATATCTAATAATACTGTTTTATAAAGCTGTTTTTGATGGTATAAATCTATAATTTATATTGATTTAAATCTATATCTTGATGAACGTATTTAGTATCTGATTTATGTTTGTACTTGCAATGTTACCTGAGGTAAGAGCCAGTAGAATCAATCCTTACTAGGTAAGGAGTCCCTATGAAAAAAGCCTTGTAAATTTTAGTTAGATTTAATATTTTAATACATAATACAAGTGATATTTCTTTTTCCTTCTGTGATCTATTTCATTTCCATTGAAAAAAATGAAAAATCTGTACCAATGCAACCCATCAATATAGAGACCATACGTCCTGTTTTGAACGGAACTGTCCCATTTCTCAGCCACTGGTCCCATTATCCACAAACAAAGCTCTAGGACGGAAAGTAGTCCCGTTTTCCAAAACGGCACAAAAACTTAAAATTATGAAGCACACCGGCCATTAAGAAGAGTCTTTTCTGTAATGAATTGTAAGGTATCAAATATAATAAATAAACAAAAAAATATATATTTTTAATTAGACATAGAGGAGCATTTGCATTTAGACAAATTGAAGATTGTAATAGGTTGTGATATATAAAGGTTAGGATGTAACTTGTAAATATTATTTTGTACCATTATAAATTAATAAGTAATAGTTATAAGGATAAATAAAAAACTCTTTTGAACATCAATTTGATATATAATTGTTAAACTGTATAATTATGTAAATGTCAAAATTGCAAGAGATCGATTGTAAGATCGACGAAATGTGGAGAGGGGATGAGTGGTAGAGTAGCAAGTGAAGCAAGAGTGGGTCTTAAGCAGCGAAGTAATATTTATAACATGAGAGGAAGCAGGTAGAGGAGAGACTATGGATCCAAGAGAACAAAGGAATGAGAGAAGCCGCCATGTTGTTGACAAATACGACAAAGTGACATAAGGTACTGTAACTTTCATAAGTTCTTAAGTGAAGTGCTATAAAGAGGGGATTAAAATAGTTAAGAGATAGAATTTAAAAGTTGAAAGAGTACATGTAAAATGAGTGGGTAAAACTCGATTTATGTTAGTCTTAAAAAATGCAAATATTCATCAATTCTACTGTCATTTGTTTTGTCATATGAATCCTTATAATATAAAATATTAAGTTAATAGTATTAACGTAGTATAAAAGTTAACATTTATTTATTGGCGCCCGATATTGATATTTGATTATTAATTAATTGAAGAAGAGTATTTCATGGTTAGGTTTTTGCATAACAAATATTAATTTACGGTAAGGAAACCGGAAGACAACCTAACAGAATGAAGACAATAAATCAAATGAAATACAGGACCTTCAGATTAGTGTACAGTGCTCTTTACACACAAATTGGCATAATTTCCATAGAATATAGAGGTTTTAGCAGCAAGGAGCTTTATACTATTTGTACGTGTATTTTGACACATTAATACAATATCAAAATTATATTATATGTAGTAAAAAATTAATAATTAGTGTTAATTTATCATGAATAATACCAAGCCACATTTGGAAATTTTGAAGATGAAGCTAAACCAAACTCTACATCTTGGCTGCCACACACATCCAAAATCATTTATGCACCTGTCCTCATTGGGCATATCATAAAAATGATTTCATAAATTTAAGTATCAAATGCTGGTACTATTAGTGACAGAATAGGTGTTAAACAATAAATTTCTATTTAATAATCATAAATGGTCATTTTTTATAATATTTATTACTTAGCCAATAGAGGGTTACAAATAAATATATCTGTGTGTGTATATTTACCGCCTGCTTATATGCTGCAATAGCTTGAAGAGCAAGTTGATAATCTGAATTGACACCAAAGAATAATGCAAGATACGCATTCCCTAAGATACTCCAAGAAACACCGTCTGTAGGATCTAACTTCACAGCCTTTTTTGCAAAATCTGCAGCCTCCTCAAAATATTTACGTTTTTCATTACAAGTAGGCATGCTGAGCCCTTGTTTTCTGACAACGACTGATAAACTTCGTAATGAAATTTTGTTTTCAGACTGTAAACAAGAATTATTATTAGTAAGATGATTAACAAATAATACTAGTGATACAATAAGACAAAAGTAAAAATAAATATAAATATATACTTCTAATACCATTAATGTAAAGTCAGACAGTGTAAAAGGTATAATAGCAACTTACAACTTATATATATATATATATATATATATATATATATATATATATATATATATATATATATATATATATATATATATATATACAGTTAAACGATGTAACAACGAGAATGATAAAAAAAAAAGAATGAAAGGTTGAAATGAAACTCACTATTAGATTTCAGAAAACATACTAGTTTATTGTTTCCTTTAATCCTGCTATTATACCTTTTACACTGATTGTCTTTACATTAATGGTATTAGAAGTAATAATTTCCTAGTCCCACTCATAACTCCCCCCTGCCAGTTTCCGAACAGTCCTCGGAAACTCTTAAATAATAAAAATAAAATAAAATAATGATAAAAAAAATCTTATAAACTACCACAATAATAGAAAAGAAATATTAATAACTTAAGAAATCCAACGAATATTTACAGTAAAAATCTTATAAACTACTAAAATATATACAAATAAAAATAAAGGAAATAGTCATGAACACAAAAAGAAAGAAAAGCGACTTCCAGTCGAATATCCTCATCGATATACATACATTTTAAAACAAATGCAAGAATACAAAAAAAATATATGGAATCTTCTATAATCAAAACTACATGCTATTGGACATATTTGTTTTTTTTTATTTAAGGTAGGATACTCCAGTAAACTACCCGACTGGCGGTTCTGGTGCTGGGATCTGTAATTGTTCAATATGAACTGTCCTCCGCTTGTGTGACTTGGTAATACTTTCAAAATTAACTACGTCATGCTCACGAATCATGATCACCCTGAACGGTCCTTCATACCGCAACAGTTCCTTTCTCTGTCAGACCGAATCGTTCCGATTTTTATTCCTCCCGGCAAATTCTCTCACGCTATCTTCTTGACTTTCTCAGCCCTTATCTTACTTTGGGCCCTTTTTCCACATTCCACATCCGCGCATTTCCATACGGTTTGTCACCATCTGCCTCTTGTCTTCCGTAATCCCTCTAAAATCCTTCCGACACTCCCTCAAACCTAAGAGTATCTCAAACTGTGAAAATCCCATGACTACCTGACCATGAGTGGTTATACGCTACGATGGCTTTGGCCATGGCAATATCCGGTTCCAGTCCTTTTTCCCCTTGATATACTCGCAGATGTTTGCTTAGGGTGCTGTGAAGGCGCTCGATGCATCTTCTGCTTTTAGGGTGTCTAGGCGTGTTAAGGTGCCATATTACATCTCCCGAATGGCCGCATTGTCAAATTCTTGACCGCCGCCCGATGATATCTATTCTGGGACTCTGTAAAACTCAAACCATCGTTGCAACGCTCCGAACACTACAGCCACTGATCGTTCCTTCACCTGATACGCCATTGCAACCTTGCTGAAAAGATCCGCCCATTTGTATCCTCTCCACGTAAATGTGTCGATCTGGACATCTGTGAGAAGCACTTCTGCTGTGGCCATCTACTCCTGTACGCCCTTTGGCGGATGTCGATCATATTTGGTGGGCAGGCACACTTCAAAGATCCCAATGATCTCACTCACCATCTTTTTCATGTCCCACCAGAAGTACCGCCAATTTTTTTTTTGTGAACCCGAAACTTTAGTCCAAAGATGTGAGGCCTGAAATGCTCCACTACCCATACGATAGTGACTAGTTCCCTCCCTAACGCACTATATCTGGTTTCCGCGTCAGTCAGCCATCAGCTCGCATAAGCTATCAGACGCTCACCCTCAGCCTCTCCTTGTGACAACACTGTCCCCAACACCTATTCACTCGCATCTGTAGTTAATGCAGAGGGTTTCTGAAAGTCAGGGAATGCTAGCAAGGGTTCTGCTTGTAAACTTTCCATGCATTTCCGGATGTTATTCTCCATGACTGGCGTTATGACTATCCTCGACCCTTTTTTGAGCAATTTGTTTAGAGAAACTAAATACACTGCCATGTCCTGTATAAATCTTCTATAGTAGTTGAGGGTTCCCAATAGGTGACGTATACCCTTGACGTCATATGGCACTACCATCCTGTGGATTGCTTCCACCTTGGTCGCTTCTGGTTTAACCCCTTCTTTTGAAATGTTATGGCCTAAGAAGGTTATCTGCACCTTTTTTTTTTTTTTTTTTCAGTAGTCCGGGAGGTGGGGAAAAACTTCCTCAAGGTAGAGCCCTTCTGGCTTCCCACCCACCGTCCATTCCACTCTCCTATGGTATTCCCCATCACCATCTTCTTCCATCTATTGGGGTTCTCGCAGATTCTCTCTCGGAGTGCCTCCGGGAGCACCGCCAGCCCCTGCCTCTTCACCTCATATATCAAGGTATCCTCCTTCAGGATGAGGTCCAGGGGCATCGCTCCCGCCAGCACCTGCATCACCTCATGCGACACCGTTCTGTACGTCTTCGTGACTCGCAGCAGGGCCAGTCTCTGGATGGTCGCCAGTCTCTTCTTCTGTAGCTGTGTGAGGTTTCGGCTCCACGGCAGGGATGCATACTCAGGATACCCAAGACCACGCCTTTATAATTGGTCATGGTGGCTGGGTACCTGAGGCCCCAGAATACACCACCTATTCTTACCAGTCCGTTCAGTGACTGGGTCACCCTATCTTTCAGGTATCCCAGGTGAGGAGTGGCATCGAAGTTCCTTCCGAACTTTACGCCCAGGTACTTCACCTCCTCACCCAGCTTAACCCTCTCGCCTTCTATGTCCATTATCATAGGGTGAGCCCTGTCAGTGGAGCCTCTGAGGAGCATGACCTGGGTCTTGGCAGCGGCCATGCTCAGTTTCCTCCTCACACACCATGCTGCTACGAGGCTGGCACACCTCTCCGCTTCTGTCTTCAGTCTGGCCCTGTTGATCTAAGCCACGACGACTGCCAGGCCGTGGCAAGGAACCCTTCATCTTCCAGCTCCCCCAGCAACTGATCAAACACTAACTTCCACAGGGCCAGCCCAAGAACCGACCCTTGTGGGCATCCTCTCTCGATCTCTCTCTCGACCTCGTAGGTTATCTGCATCTGTCCCAAAATTGATTTTTCCTTCGACAGCTTGAGGCCAAACTCCCTTACTCTAACAAATATCCTCCACAGATGATCTGCATGTTCCAACTCGGTCTTGATCTGGCAAAAAGATTCTTCTAAGCCCCTGAGGAACTCGTCTATCAATCGCTGAAAAGAGTTGGAGAGTTTTTTAGGCCAAACGGAATTCGTAATTGCCCCTTTCAAAACTGAATGCCGTTTTGTGCTGATCGCGAGGGTGCATTCTAATCTGGTGATAGTCCGCTTTAAGGTCCAGAGTACTAAAGATGGTCATCCCACCCACTACGTGGACATTCAAATTTCCCCGCTTCCCTGTTCATCGATTAATCTCAATGGTCACTTCTCCCTCCACTTTGCATGGGCCCAGAGATATTAACTGACACTTGCATTCGCTTATCTGGAGTATCCTCTCTCTACCGTACAACTTCTCCAACGCCACATTGGTCACAATAGTACTGGAACTTCCCGCGTCCAACAAACACTGCACTCCCCCTCTTGTCCTAATGATTGGCAACCAGCAAGACTTACCTCTGATATTGTTCCAGGTCTCCGCACGGTCACCTCTCTGCAGACACCCTCCTCAGATGAATGTATGCTTCCTGCTCTTCGCTCCTGCCCATCATTTCTCATTACGCTGCTCTCCTCAGCTGCTCCCTGGTTCTTCTTCCTCCGTTTCTGGTATCCCCGATGATTCCGTTGTCTCGTCTGCTGGTCTATTTCTGTGGATTCACCCAATGCTCCTATGCAAACTCTGTGTATTTACCTCCATTGGTTCACCTCGGTCCACCTCTCTCCACTTCATGTATGGGCAATGTCGCACTATATGCCCTTCAGTGCTACACTCTAAACACCAGGTGTGGGGGTTTTAATTCACATTCAGCCACTAGATGTCCCGTTTTTCCACACCCATAGCATTTACGTTATTCTCTTCTCCAATTTTTTTTTCTCTCTGTCGCCTATCTCGTGCAGCCGGTCTCTCTTTTCAATACCCTTCAGCTTCTCTTCTTCTTCCCATGTCCAATCTCAAACGGTTCTAGTTAATTTCAGGCCAGTGGTACGTGACCCTATTCCAGCCTGTCTCCACTGCCTCACTATATCTTGCTTCCTCTTCCCTTGCACTTAAATCCACCATCTCCTGGGCGCTTTACAAGTACGTTTTGTCTCTTGGCAATCCGTCCTTTCTTCCAGTGTCTCTGGTCAACTGAATTTTCAGGATCCTGGATAGAAAATCCATCCTGGCTCTACTTGGTCAGACTCCATTACTTCATTGGTTATGGCTGATCCTGTTGTTGTGGTTGCACCATTAGTGTCGCCAGTCTCAAGATATCGTTCTGTCCGGACTCAAGCATTTTTCTTCTTTTGTGGAAAAAATTAAAAAAAAAATTAATTCAAAACAATTCGACATTTTTCTCTTCGTCCCGGGTCTCTGTAGCAGTTAAACGATATTGCAACGAGAATGAAAAAAAGAAAGAATGAAAGGTTGAAATGAAACTCACCATTAGAATTCTGAAAACATACTAGTTTATTCTTTCCTTTAATCCTGCTTTTATACCTTTTACAATGTTTGTGTTTACATTAATAGTATTAGAAGTCCTATCCCCACTCATAACTTATACACACACACACACGCACGCACATTCTATATAGTTAAAAAAATTATTTTTAAATAGCAAAATGTTACAGAGGTGAACAAACATTATTGTTCGAAAGAGGATTAATAAGTGTTTACATTTATAAAAGTCAAAAGTCCAACAGACATAAACAGTTTACTAGTAGCAGTGATATTTTAAAGAAAGTATAAAATCCTGCAACCCAATAAAAACAAAAGCATATATTTTCACTTAATTTTTTATAATAAATTTCAAACATTACTTGATGAAATTCCTACAATTTTGCTTTTAACCAAGTTAACATGTTGGCTTTGGAATGTGATGTACAAATGTATTAACTAACTTAATAATACAATGGATATATATTTTAATTTATATTTAACTGCAAACATAACTTGACAAAATTATAATTATAATTATTAAATATTATGTACTAATCACAATGGTCTACAAAATTTAACTTTTCGTGTGCCTTTCAATTGAATACTATATTTTCATACTGCTTTGTGGTTACTGAATACGAAAACACGAATATATTTTTTTAATTAGCTCCTTTTTTGAAAATATACCTGATATACAAAATTTGACTTCTAGTAACATGTTAAAGTACAAAACAATTTATTAAAATATATATATTCATATATATATATATATATATATATATATATATATATATATATATATATATATATATATATTTATATTTATTATTATGTTTTACTTTTTATATAAAATTGGGAATTTTGAAATATTAACAAAATATTTAAACCTGCTTAATTAAGATTTTCTCTTCTTTTTCGTTTGTCTATTGTAATTGCTTTCAGTATCTCTTCTCAAATTCAGCAGTAGTCCGCTAACATTGATGCATTCCATCGACCCTGGTATCTCTTTTCCATTGCCAAGATATCTTGGTGGAATAATTCACCATGTTCGTCACTTACATCACCGCAGTTAGAAGGAAAAAATTAAGATGAGAAAGAAGAAAATGAATTTTTAGGGACATATTGCAACCCAACTGTTGATACTTTTGAAGAAGATTGTTCACGAGTTCAACATAATTTTCATTTCTCTTATTGCCCAAAAAAATGATGAACGACTGCTCTAAAAGATTCCCATGCTTCTTTTTCTTCCTCCTCAGTGCCTCTCAGCATGGAGGGACCTCGATACAAGCATTCCATCTGTCTCGGTCTCTCGCCAATGCCTTCATGGAATCCAAATGTTTTCTTCTTTTCTCCCCTATTCTAGCCACATTATCCAGCCATGACATCCTTGGCCTGCCTCTTGGTCTTTTGCCAGTTGGTCTAGCTTCGAAAAACTTGCGTGGTCCGCACTCTTCATCCATTCGGCAGACATGTACGAATCACTTCAACTGCCTTGTTTGAGCAACCTCAAAATAGTTAATGGACCTTTCGATGAGAGCCCCAAAATATGTTAGGGAAATAACACTGGTTCAATTACCAGATCGCATGTCATTCTTATGAAACCGTTTATTGAATTAAAAATAAAAATCATTATATAAAATAAATTAGCAAAACAACTTTGATATTAATACTATTAATAATGATGATAGAAAAAGAAATAGAGAATTACAATTACTACTGATATAAAGAAATAGAGCACAATTTAAATGAGTGAATGTTTGTAAAATACAGCTACTATTAAATGTCTATTGATTATCATAAATCTGGCTAGCCAGTCGAAGTAGTGTAAATAAAGGAATTAAAACTGTCTTATCTGTCGTCGTCGTCGTGCGACGATGTCCAGGCCGAAGGAATTCTCCGCAGGGCGGGCGAATCCTCAAAGTAATTTTTTCTCCACAGGGCGAGAGATAAAGTCCATCAAATTCCTTGCTCCAATAGGGCGAGCGAGGATCAAAATATCGGGTCAGTTCGAAGTGGTCGAACCGACTGACATACCAATACTGTGTCCACAAAATTCCTCACTCCAACAGGGCGAGCGAGGGTCAAAATATCGAGTCGGTTCGAATTGGTCGAACCGACTGACATAACAATACTTAGTCCACAAAATTCCACACTCCAACAGGGCGAGCGAGGGTCAAAATATCGGGTCGGTTCGAAGTGGTCGAACCGACTGACACAACAATACTGTCCTGTGGTTGAACTTGAACTGCAGTGGGACAGCGAATTAGACTAGTTGAAGTCCACCAAAACAACTACACTATTGTTTATAATATGCACTCGGGCCAACACTGTCTGGATTACATCAACGTAAACAATAGCCGATCGAAATCACCGTCGGCATGTGTCTTTTTTTTTCTTATAAATAAATTATAATAATTATTTAAACAATAATAAAAAACATAATAATAAAATATGAAAATAAACATTTACACCACTATATTTACAAAATATGAAAATTAAAATAAAAGGAAAAAAGTTCTTTTCTTTTACAAGATATTTGTTTTGTTTATGATTAAAATAAAAATACTCTTTTAGTCAATCAAATAAACTATCTGGCCTTAACACACCGCCCACCAATTTTTGTCTGTGCACAAAAATTTATCAGAAAGGCATTTGGCGATATTCCATATACATATCTGTTAGTTGCAATGATCTATACTACTCTATTCCGATGGGTGATGCTATGCACGATGGATAGATTTTTGATTGTGGCCCTTGTCGGGAAACGAATCTATTGGATTGGTGGGGATGCAAGGGAAGAATGCGTTGGAAACAAGTTGTGTCCCAAGTTCCGGTTTTATTTTGTACTGCTCTGCTAATCAAAGACACCCCCAAGCGAATGCAAGAATTTATCCTAATGCCTTTGGGGTTGCAAAATGATTTTAAAAAGAAAAATTCCACAATATTATACGCTAGTAATGGCATACGGACAACCTTGCTCAAATCTCGACAGTGTGAGATTGGCAATTGGAGGAACAAAATTCTCCGATCGATACCGATACGTCCGAAGGGTACTACATTTGTGGCCAGTTCTACGTGGAATAATTCTGCAAGCTGATACATCCCAAACATGTCGTTTCTGATGTGAATACAAAAGTGGCGGAGTGGGGTGGAGATGCATTGTACCGTAATCGTCTATTAACTGATCAGATAAATGTTCAATGTAATATTGGAACTGAGGAAGTAATATCGATTTTATTACAGTGCGAAATGATACAAGTCTTGTATTGCTGGGCAAAAGACTGTAACTAAAGTGACTGCCCACCCTGAGCATCCCTTGGCGATGTATGGATGGTGATGAACGGACATGCATTGTAGCGGATGGGGAATCCGTTTCAAAATAATGCTGTTTGGCGCAATTTATTCCGGAAGGCCGGAGTCTAATCAATTGATACGTACTGTACAATTGAGAAGTACCGTAACGAAATACTATTTGTTGGTAAGGTAGGTCATTTGGATGAACTACCTCCTGGACGAAATTTATTCCAGAAGGACGGAATTTATTCAATTGATACTCCTCAATGGGTTGAGAAGTACCGTTGCGATGTAGAATCAGTGGGCAAGGTATGCCATTTGGATGACCTATCACCTGGGACCCATTTATTTCGCAAGGCCGGAATCTATTCAATTGATACTCCTCAATGGGTTGAGAAGTACCATTGCTATATACTAGTTGTCGGTAAGATAGGGCATTCGAATACACTACCACCTGGGGGCAATTTATTCCGGAAGGCCGGAATATATTCAATTGGTACTCCTCAATGGGTTGAGAAGTACCGTAGCAAAATAAAAATTGTTGGTAAGGTAGAGCATTTGGATGCGCTACTACCTGTAAAGATATTTGACATAAGTCCGAGGTCAAAACTAATGGAAAGCGTCTGAAATTATGGAGCACGTGCCAAATATCCGGTTGAACCTTAGACCTAATCAGGAGATGGTCATTTAGAGATCCAAGTTCTGTTGGTGAAGAAGCGTCAATTATACAATGAGGAGGTAGAATATATCGACCCTTACCTGCAGTCGACAGAACAAGATAGTCGTCGATCAATTTGGAATAGTTTCCTGTCAATAAAGGAATTTTGTTAACCAGGTGCAATCCTAGGAAACGATGCAATTCAGTGAAGCTACCTAGATTTGGTGAGGAAGGCCTTCTGAATGGTAATTGGACATTGTCTGATCCACTGAATTCCCGAGAGCGATATAAAGAAAAATGTACATCGGCCTCAATATCTAGGGATTTTGGTTTGACAAGTGAAGCTACCATTTCAATTTTCCCGAAATTTTTCCTTCTTTTGCTCAATGGGCACTCTTGCGATTGGTCGCTAGATGAAAATAGTGAAACCGATCTATTTTGAACAGTAAATGTAGAGCACATAGGTCCCATTATAACCCATCCAAAAATCGTGTGGAGGGCGCTCGGATATCCATCCCGATTCACGCAGTTACCCGATAAGATTTCTCCAAGCAATTCGGCTCCTAAAAGAAGATCGACTGGACCCGGTTTCCTAACTGATTTGGGAATTACATTAAAGTTAGTTCAAAGCCCAGGCTGATTATGATCCCGGGGCACTATCACACATGAAGTTTCGTATTTCCCTCCTTGTACCGGACTATCCACGAAACCCTTTAATGATAGAGAATCGATTCTTTTCCCTAGTCCTAAACGTCGTACGCAACCCGATGAAATGAACGATCGTTGTGACCCAATTTCATTATCTATTTTTTGGTCAGTTGACGGACTAGTTTTTAGCTTGTCTTTCGTCTCAGAATAAGGAGTGCGGTGTGGATAATGTTTATCGGACCCATTTATCGATCTACTTGTTGATGCAGGAAAATGTAATAGCGAATGATGCCGTTTTTTGCAATGAAAGCATGACTAAGGTGAAGTACATTTATCAAAATAATGTTCAGGCGACAAACAATTTGTACATACACTAAGTTGCTCGACTTTATTTAATCTTAGATTGGGCTCTAGGGAGCGAAATCGGGGGCATTTGTATAGCCGGTGTTTATCCTGACAGAGGGGACATATTTTCTAGGGTAGAACTATTCGTTAACAATGGAAAATGCTCTACAATATTTTGAGGCCTACTAACGGATGAGCCGTGCGAATTATGACCAAAAGTTAATAAATTTGGTTGAAGCTGAGAGCATTGAATAAACGAGGAATCCTCAGTGATCCCGAAAGATAAGGCTTCATAATAATTTTTCCTCGTTTCGGAACGAAGAGTATCGAAACGATCTATCGATTTATCTTCAAGAATTCTCGCGATCGATTTAGCTTCTTTAATTTTTTCTAAAAATTTATCAAAGGTGCTATCTAGTTGTGATAGACGCGATGTAAATAAATTTTTATCTTGAGGCCGGGTAGAAATAGTGGATCCAAAAGTTCGCGTTTCTATTATGTCTTGAGCTAAATAATTAAGTTCGGATTCGATAATGAACAATTTACTATCGATTCTAGCTATGTCTGACTTAGGAGCCATTATTTAACAGATATAAAACAAAGCGAAAAAATGAATATTTGGAATTATCATCAATAATGTGATAAATCTATCACGCTACCCCCTATTATATTAAATATGGCACAAATGAACAACAAGAGCTAACTATGAATTTTAACTTGTTTATTTATCTTCAGCGAGTGAAATACTACCAATATAGTACAGTTTCAGGTAAAAGGAAAATTTGATGTAGACCAGTGTCATTAGTTGGTAAGTTAGCAATACTAAAACATGTTTTGTTTTTTATTGTGTTTGGTTTAATATTTGTTTAGTTGCTCATACACTATATCCCTCTAGTATCTGTATTCTATTTTAGTTATATATTTTTGTCCTTAATTCTCCATATCTCTATCCTTTTTTATCTCCACAAACAGTTTTAACAGATTAAATTATTTTTAATTGAGTATATAGCTCTATCATAACTACATATTCATTTCAATATTAATTAATTTCAAATTAATTATGATTTTCACCAATGACATTCATTATATATTCTAAAACTATTTCTCATATAATTTTACAATAATTTATTATTTTCATATATTTCATTTCATTCTTGTTATTTTTTACTTTTTCATCAATTATTTTATAATTTAATATTTGGTTTATTTTATTTTCTTTGGTTCACTTTTTTCATTCATTCCTATAATTTCTGTCTACAAAACTGTTAAATTTTCTTTGGTTATTGTTGTGCTATATTTGTTTCAATCTCAGTCCTGATGATCACCTAAAAATTAGACCGAAATACTGGCACAAAATATGCCACAAATGCCCAACACAAATATGCCATTTCCTCCCATAACTATACCTCCTCTAAACTCTCCGAGCATGCCCTTTCTTTAAACCACACTTTTGATTTTGATAATACGTCTATCCTAGCTACTGTTCCTAACCATGATACACGCAACCTCTCTGAAACTATCCACATAAATTTACATTCCTCCACTATCAATCTTAAGACTGACTCACATCACCTTTCCTTTACCTACTCCCAAATTTTTAATTTACTCAAAAAATCTTAAATTCTGTTACTTCGTCACTGATGTTTCCTTTGTTATCGCACTATTTACATTTATTTTATTTTATTGGTATTATCTTTCCACTTTTTTCACTTATTCATTCATTGTTACTCTTTACTATCTCTCTTTCATCATCATCTTTAATATTTTTACACATTTTTTGGCTTGTCAGTATAATTTTATCCATTTATTCATTTTCCCTCATTTTTCCTATACTCCAGTATGGTTATCTTCTATAGTTACCTTTTTGGCCGCTAGAGATCACTGCTAGCTCTTCCGTCTTGCTCCGTAACGTATTTTTCATTGTTGGTTAGCCGGTGCACCCAACGGCTCCTCTCTCCAAATCGGTACGTCTTTTCTTAATATTTTATTTATATCTTTTTCTCTTTAGTCTTTCTCCATTCTTCACACTACATATTTTCCCATTTCCCCCTTATCATTTTGGCATCCATCATATTTTGGTAATCAAAGAGTTCATATTTATAAGCACTATTTTTAATTTTTTAATTTTTCAAATTTATTAATCCAATCAACTATTTTTCAAACAGTAATTGTACACAATAGTTACTGTACAATAGTAATACTATTATACACAATAGTTATTGTATATACAGTTCCATACTTATATTTTCATATTGTTTACATTTCTAACTGTCATTCTACGAAATACCTATTAATTTCTTTCTAAATATTCTTGTATTATTATGTTTCATACATTTTACTTATGTAACCTCTAGAAGTCCATTATCATACATTTTATATCTTTAATTTACTAGTTTTTTCTAAATCCTACATGTTCCAACCTTTTTTTATATGTCAATCTTCTCATTTTGTATATTTGGTTTACCTCCTCATTTTTATTTCCCTTTATATTATGTTTACTTTTCTATCCTTTCTGTACATTTATTTTCTGTATTTTATTTTATATTCGTTATCTTTAATTATTATATCTGTCACTATTTTAATTTCTGTTCATTATCTTTAATTTTATTAAATCTGTCAATATCTTAATTTTATTATATTCTGTCACTATTTTAATATTCGTTATCTTTAATTTTCATATCTGTCACTATTTTAATTTTCTACATTACATGTCACTATATTATTGTTACTGTAACGTTTTTATATATTTTTTGTTCTGCTTGTTTCTCTCTCATAGCCCTGAAGATGACCTACAATGTAGGTCGAAACGTCGGCACTTACTAAATATAAGTCTAGTACTTATTTAGTGTTTTTTTTACTGCAACCCCCAACTATCTCCGTTCTCCAAAATAAGTTTTTACATATTAGCGTAACATTTAGAGACTGCAACATTTTCAGTATTGCTTAAGATTCATACAGTAGACCTTATCCTCATCAATAATAATAATCGATTCGCATTTTTTTTTTAGATTAATTTATTTATATTTACAACTGTAATAATATTACATCAAGTAAATCTACTAATATGAACAAATGACATAAAAAAAGAAAGAAAACACTTGTGGAGAAACTACCCATTCATCAGAAACCTCGGAGGGTTATCAGGAATAGTATGGGAAGCAAGTTGAGAGACTAGCGGATTCAAGTGTGTATGGAGCTTGTCATGGAAGGATAGGTATCTAGTTTGGGCCAAATCAGCGAAATATGGGGTATTAAGAACATGATGGATGAGTTTGTTTGTGACATGGGAAGGAGCACTGAGGATTTTACGAAGGATTTTGGATTGTAAGGACTGGATACGAGATGAATTGGATGGTTTAGTAGAGCCCCAAAGCTCAACTCCGTATGTCCAAATAGGTCTGATAACTGTCATGTAAATGAGTCTTTTGTAATTAATTGGGAGCTTAAAGCGTTTGTCCGGTAAATGTTGAAGTAGGTGAAAACGTCGAGCAGTTTCTTGCCTTTTCAGTCTTGTATGAGGATTCCGATTCATATTTAAATCAGAATCAATAATAACAAAAAATGAGAAATAATCATGAGAAAAAAAATAATATATATAGTAACAAAAAAAAACAGAAAATAAAAAATAATAAATTTACTAGATACTTTTCCACTAAACAATAAAATTAATTATTTATTTAAACAAATTAATAATTAAAATTAATTGTTTAAAAGCTTGCTGGAAAATCAGGAATTTGAATGAGGATAGGAAGAAACATGGGAGATATTGGATGGGAACAAATACTAATAAGGGAATGAAATACTGTCTATGGATGAACAGATAGAAGTCACTAAAACTATGCATACTATAACTATAACTTTGAGTACCAAAGAAATCTAAGAGAGCATATCATAATTGAACTTGAGCGAATTCGAGGTTCCCCCATCTACAACACATAAAAAGTCAAAGAGAGGGAACATAAGACATGATATAAGGAGTTTATAGGGTAGACTGTGTAGGATGTTGAGAATAATTGAATAACTAAAGGGAACTTATTGACCATCCGAAAATAAGGTGATATGGAGTTTTCAGGAAATCGTACAGGGAAACCTTACTATAAGATACCGATAACATTCTTCAAAATGACTTGTGAATCACTTATTGGAATTTAACACTTCACTATTTGCAAAAGTATATGTAATTCTCTAACCTTGAGTAAGTAATTGCACACTATTCAAGGTGAACTTATTTTGCACAAAACATTTGAAATACATCCAGAATTACACTACAATATAATGATTTTAACTAAAAGTTTTTATTTTTAAGTCACTGAAATCGTTTTATATATAACTACTTAATAGTAAATATATTTGTAAAATAAATCAAATTTATGAAAACTATATTTTCCTTTTAACTAACCTTTTCCAAAGCTCTTTCAAAACATTGCCTAGCCATTTCAACGTTTATAAGATACCAATAACATTCTCCAAGCTCATTCCAAGCCTCAATGGCATCAGGATCTAATTTCACTGCTTTGCATAATGCATCAAGAGCTTTGGTACGAAATTTCGGACAGCAGTTATACATCTTCCCCAGCAAATAAAAGTATTTGCCTTTATCTTCAGCAGCATCTAAAAAATATATTCCTTAATGAACAATTTTAATATAACTAAATTGAAACTAGTAAGAAATTCGGTATTATCAACATAAAAGTATTATTCTTCTAATTAAGTAGAGGAGAATGGGACTATGATATAAGGGGAAGGTTGGCCAGATGATTTTTATTCTCACCACAAGGGACTTAGGCATAGAACCTTCTCACTATGTGATTTTCTATTCTACAATTAATTATTCCAAAATTATGAAAACCATATGAGCTTTCATAGAAGTGTTATTAACAAACCCTTGCTTTTTAGTTAGATTACTTAACTTTTTTTTTCAATGAAATTTACAACTGTATTATACTAATGCAACAGGTAAATAGAATGAATGGTACATATTGGCATGAATAAAGGAAAGTAGAGAAACTACCCAGAGCTAGTACTCAAATAATTAATTTTTATTAATTAACATCAAAATATCAATTAATTAAAATAAATTATAAATAATACATTGACATAAGTCAACAAGATCCTAATTAATGTTCAATAAACATTCTTCCCTGTGTATATATCGCAAAAATTGCGAGAACACGGGGATATAGGATCGGTAAAGAGAACGGATTTGTCTGACTTGGATAAGACACCTGGTAGCTCAATAGTTAAGAGCACTGTACCGGAGATGCAGAAGACCCAGGTTCGAATCCCGGCCAGGGCAAATCTTTTCTCTTCAAAACAAAATATATTTTAAAATAATTAATTTTTAGTTTACTTTTCTTTTTTCTTTTTACCTAATTCCAACTTCAAACATTCTTCCCTTATTTGTTGCATGCTATTTTATTTTCCATTATGGTTATTGTACTGTATAACCCATCTTGATGTTTATTTTCTTGGGCCTTGACACTGTTGTTTTGAAATCCGGTTTGGGGCTGGTTGGTCAACATGGTTGAATGTGGATATTATTGTAATTATGATACATTATTATGAATATTGTAATAAAAAAAAAATGAAATTGTAATTTAGATTAAGAAATTATATTGTTAAGGCTCTCATATGTGGTCGAGACGATCATACAAATCATTGCCCATGCCCATTTCTGTTAGAGTTGCCACAAATTAGCCATAGATTTCTCAATTCTTCTCACGAGATAGAAATAAATTAGCCAACTCTGTCCACTATTGGGCAGCGCATCACGGGAACAGGATGTGTTTATATTATCACGAATGAGCCTTTTTAAGAGTGTTTTCCCCCATAAATCAGAGCTGAGGATTAGTATTCCCGGCAAGGAGGGTTGTGGTCCAAACGGAAGGAAGATGAACAATCAAGGTAGGAGTCTCTATTTTTCTGTAATCTGACTAGATTTGGGGTGTAGCCAGATGGTAGTTCAGTTGTTAATAGAGCCAACCAAGTATGACAATTAAATATTTTTCTTCTCTCTTTTGTAATGTTTCCCTACAAATCACTAAACAAGTGGGGATGGTGAATCTTAATTTAAATTATAGTCATTATTTTTATTAGCCATTATTTTGTTGAAGGTGAACTTTGGTTTAAAATTGTAGTTAATATTTTATTAATGCCTTTAGGATTATTGTTTTTAATAGTAGTTAAGTGTAATTTTATTTTAATATGGTACAGTTTGATTTTTGATATAAGGATGTTTTGGGTTTATTTCATTACCAAATTTTCCCTATATGCCCTCGACTATACCTTGTCCCCACCCAGCCCTATTCAGGTGTCTACAAAGTCTAAGAGAGGAGCCATAGGTAACAATTTGGTGTCAGGTGTAAAACAAACTAAGTGACAAAAAAAGAAGTTATTTTGAAAAATGGCAGAAAGACAAAAAGAGTTAGAGGAGTTGGTAACAAAATTACAGAAAGCTAACGCAGACTTTGCCGCTGATAATGAATGCGTTGCAAGAAAGAAAAAGTGATGTGGGCCAATAAGAGGACCTGCCTAAATCACCACCATGGGTCAAAAAGAGAGAAGAAATTTGCCGGTCTAGAACCAGGAATTCAAAGCCAAGGAATTGGAGTCATCTCCGTAGTTATAGAAGTTGAAGGAGTGGTATACAATATGTTGATAGATACAGGAGGAGAGGTAAAGGTAAGATCCGCCATCCTGAGAGTGCTTCTAGAGCCGACAGAAATAAGAGCCAAAGGAGTGATGGGATAATAGTTGAGAATAGAAAGGACCCAGCGGTTAAGGTGGAGTTTGGAAGATAAGGAGTTCACCCTTCCCTTCCTTATTTCCCAGCTTGGCCTGCCAGGTGATGAAATTATCGGGATGGACCTCCTTACCAAGGAAGGAGCAAGAGTACTCGTCAAGGAGTGGCGATTGGAATAGATGAGGTGAATGAGGAAGCATGAGTTTGGAGAGTGGAAAAGGGAGATCAAGAAAAAAAACGAGAAAATTGTACCAGGCCATTACAGACTTGGAGAAAAAATGGAATCCCACCCGAGAACAGACGGGGCCGGAGGAAGAGACACTAGAAGTACAGCCAGAGCTGCTTCAAGCGAGCAATCTCAGGAAGTGAAAGACAGGACGAGCAGAGAAACGACTGGAAAGGAGGGAACATAAGATAGGGAGGAAAATCGGTGTCAAGACCCTTCAACGAAGGTAGAAGATCCGTATTAGTGAAATGAATATCACCAATTAAAATACCGTCCTATAGTGAGGTGATAATTAGCGGACAAATGATGGCAAAGGAACACTCAAATGTGGTTATAGAGCCAATAGGCTCGAGGCAGGCAGGAGTCAGAATCACCTGTTTTCAGAAATCCAAGAGAAGAGTGTAAGGGTTAAACTGGTGAATTTGTGCCCTCAGGAGGTCATCTTGGACAGGAACCATGCTCTAGGAGTGGCAGTGATATGGAAGGAGAGTAGCGAAGTGGAAAGCCAAGAATACATGGGAAACACAAATAGGAAAGAAAGCAACGTGGAAGAAAGATATAGACCTACCTCTCGATGTGAGCAGCGGATATCACCAGATCCCCATAGCAGAGGAGGATCAACCTAAAACGGCGTTCACCACATTGGGTGGACATTACGAACATAAAAGGATGCCCTTTGGACTGCAGGGACCTCTGTGAGTTTTCAACGGACAATGGACCAACTGGTTCTTATCTTCTTACCGGCATCAAGGGGATTGAGTGCTTCGTATATCTGAATGATATTGTCATTTTCAGCTTAAGCCTTGAGCAACTTCGAGATTAACTGCAAAATGTATTCGAAAGGGTGAAGGATGCAAACGCAGGCCGGTTACTACAGAAGGTTCGTGCCCCGTTTTGTAGAGAAAGCAAAACCGCTCAAGCTGTTGACTGGGAAGGACAGGAGATTCAAGTGGGAACTGGAACAGGAAGGGAGTTTTACTATCCCAGGTTAGGAACGGGCATGAGAGAACTATGGTATATGCCAGCTGACAACTCGACAACACGGAGCAACGTTACTCTGTCACAGAAAGAGAACTGCTTTCAGTTGTATGGGCAACAAAGCACTTCTGGCATTATCTACTTGGTCAAAAGTTTACCAAAGGTAAATACATGGTGAAACATGAATGCTAAAATGAATCAAGAAATTAATAAAAGTTTATACATACATGGTAAAGACGTGCATTATTTTGAAGTAGAAAAAAATCTCTGTCTGGAAATACAGAAGACATCCATGGCTGCATCTTTTCCCAAATTAATGATAAATAATTTTAGCTATTTACCCTTTAAGCAAGCCTTTCAGTCAAGAAATCGCCGGAAGCTGTTATTGCTCCCCAAATCACAACACCTCTTTGAATTTGACGTTTTATTCAGTTATGTAAGGAAGAAATAGTTGGGGGTGCAGTCAATAAAAACCCCTTAATAAGTGTATACTTATTTATTGTGTGCCGACGTTTCGGCCTACAGTGTAGGCCATCTTCAGGGCTAAGAGAGAGAAACAAACAGAAAAACATATAAAAAAATGTTGCAGTAACAAGAATATGGTGACAAGTAATTTGGAAATTAAAATAGTGACTAGATACGATGAAATAATGAATAGATATGATAATTAAAGATAACAAATATAAAAGTGGTTACAGAATATAATAAAATTAAAATAGTGACAGATAATAATAAAATTATAGATGATGAACAGAAATTAAAATAGTGACAGATATACAGGAAGGTAAGATAGACAAATACTCCATTTCCTCCCATAACCCAACCGCTCCAAAACTCTCCGAACACGCCCTATCTTTTAACCACATTTTTTACTTCGAAAATATGTCTATCCTAGCTTCTGTTCCCAATTATAATAAACGCATCCTCTAGGAAACCTCCATGGGAGGAAATAGAGTATTTGTCTACCTTACCTTCCATGAAGAGTTCTTTAACCAAATTTAAGGTTAGCGCTTCCGACACAGTTCTAACTTATTTTCATTTGGCAGTTGATCGTCTTCGCCGCCGCTTTGTATTTGGTTAGTACACATCTTAATCTTTATCTCATCTCCATCCTTTCCACCTTCACCTTTCTTTGCACCTGTTTCTCACACCAATTTTTGGCATCCATCATATGTTAATAGCATAGAGTTCATTATTATTTAGCCTCATATTTTTACATCTACTGAATTTCTATACCTATTTTCTATATGTTTATGTTATATTCACATCATATTTTATATTAATACAACTTCTTTCTAACTGTATACAGTTATAATATTAACTTCCCTTACTTATATTTTATATTTTCTTTTCATACTTTCGAGTTCATATTTATAAACATTATTTTTAATTTTTCAAATTTATCAATCTTTTCTTTCTACATATTCTTGTATTATTACATTTTACTTATGTAACCTCTAGAAGTCTGGTATCATTTATATATATATATATATATATATATATATATAATTAAACTAGTTTTTTCTAAATCCTTCATATTCCACCCCTTTTTCTATATTTTAATCTTCTCATTTTGTATCTTTCCGTTTACCTCCTCATTTTTCGTTCCCTTTATATTATGTTTACATTTTATCCTTTCTGTACATTTATTTTCTGTATTTTATATTCGTATTCTTTAATTATTATATCTGTCACTATTTTAATTTCTGTTCATCATCTATAATTTTATTATTATCTGTCACTATTTTAATTTTATTATATTCTGTAACCACTTTTATATTTGTTATCTTTAATTATCATATCTATTCACTATTTCATCGTATCTAGTCACTATTTTAATTTCCAAATTACTTGTCACCATATTCTTGTTACTGCAACATTTTTTTATATGTTTTTCTGTTTGTTTCTCTCTCTTAGCCCTGAAGATGGCCTACATTGTAGGCCGAAACGTCGGCACACAATAAATAAGTATACACTTATTAAGGGGTTTTTATTGACTGCACCCCCAACTATTTCTTCCTTACATTAGAAGTTACAGTCAACCAATTCTTCTCTAACATTTTATTCGGTTACTTTCCTTCTTCCATGTGACTGTGATCGTTATTCAATGGGCCTGGTAAAAAGCAAGTAGTAGGCATCATGGTTTGGGGAGGAATAACAACTTCCAGAGATTTCTTGATTGAAAGGGTAAATGGCAAAAATTATTTATCATTAATTTGAGAAAAGGTGCAGCCATGGATGGATGTCTTCAGTATTTCCGGATGGAGATTTTTTTTCTTCAAAATTATCAATGGTAAACACATCTTCACAAATCAATGGTAAATATGGGTAGTTTCCATGAGAGGGGAATCAAGCTGTTGGAATGGCCTTCTCTTTTTCCAGGACTGAATCCCATTGAGAAATTTTAGGGATGTCTCTTAGATGATGTTAACCCAAAAGGAGCCTACAATCCTGATGCAGATCTAAGGGATGGCATCCAGAAGGCAGCGAGAGTCGTAACTCAGAACAAAACACAACTTTTAAAAAATCTGTGCCTTTCTATGAATAAAAGTACTAGAAATTAAAGGTGATACAGTAGACTATTAAATGTGGTTAGTAAAACTATTTACCCATTGTTATTAAAAAAATAAAATAAATGTACATTTTTATTTGTCTCGGTTGCATAATGGTCAATCCTCTGTAAAACGATATCTTCTCCCACTTGTGTATATTGAAATCAAACAAACCATCTTTACATTTAATTTCATTAAAATTGTTAAAAATCATAATAAAAAATAAATGTTTAATCAATGGGAAAAATCTACTATACACTTTTATTTGTCCCAAACTTTATAAAATCATAATTATTTTGGATATACTATAAAAGATGTTGATATAAAAATTAAGAATAAGATAATGAAAAAAGGAATGAGATATAAAGTGTAAACAATAAAACATAATGTCAAACAGTATGACAAGAACAAATACTATGTTGAAAACTAACTACATATAAAAATAACTATAAATGTAATTTCTGAGCCAATGAAAGTATAGGTGGGTGAAAACATCAACATTTAATAACTATAACTGTTTAATTTTATTCCTTATTGTCCTCTTTTTATTATATTTCACAAAGTTTGACATATAACCTCCATATTATAGTATTATAGTAAATAAAGTCTTTAAAAAAAAAAATAGTGCAGTTAGTTTCAATTAATTGCTAGAGATGAAAATATATATGGTATTAACAACCGAAATTGAGCAAAAATCACTGATACATCAGATACTTTGACATCAACTTGATACCTGCTAACTGAACAAAATGAGCTTCTCCTGACTCCACTAATTCCTCTAACGAACCACTCGAAGCTGGAAGTTCCTTGCCATGACGATCATACCTCGGACACTTTTTAAAAGATGTCACCTTTTCAACAGTTTCCTAATAAACAATATTTGGTTTTGTTATAAACAATTCTATAATACCTGTTTACAATATTTAGTGCAATTAACTTGATATAAAATTCAAAATAAATTATTTATTCACACTTCCAGCCAAATTATGGTACTGTTTACTCATAAATTATTATAAACTAATAATATACATACCCATGTTAGGACTCTATGATGGTTCGTACATTTTATACAAATATATAAAACAAAAAGCTCAAAAATAAACAATTTACTATTTCAATATCTAAGTAATAATAGAACTACTTAAGATATGAACATTATAAAGAAAAAAAAATCAAAATAATTCTTATTTCTTGTCAAATTTATTAGGTTTATTAGGTTTATATCCCTTGGGAGCTCCACTCCCTCGACTGGCCTTATGAGACACCGCTTTGACATGGCGGACCAGCTTGCTCGTACTGAGTGTCTCAATTGCTCAATCTTTCATAACACTCTTATTTTACGTCTAGATTATTATATCGCTTATAGAGACTGTGCCTGTTGTCAGTGACTTATTGTTATGGTTCCATACACGGGTTACATTCCGCTTAATTCAATATTTGTGTATTTTTATGGATTTTATAAATTCTGTCCGAGGAATTTGAAGTGAACATTGGCTAGCGACAGGGTGATTCTCTAGCTCCTGTCCTCTCTGAAAGCAGCCATCTGTACTATAATAACAAATCCAGGAGAAACCATTTACAATCACATATCCTGGCTTCAAAAGGAATGTAACTCCAAATATATAGAACCATAATAAGACCGGTTGTCCTGTATGGGTGCTAACAAAAAAATCAGAATGTATAGTTAACTCCTGGGATAGAAAAATATTAAGAAGAAGAGTAGCCATAATTAGAATATGGTGAAGAAAAAGGAATGAGAAACTGACGGAGCTGTTTGGAGAACACGACATGGTGGCATTAATAAAGATAGATTGAATAAGTTGGGTGGGATGAATGGCAGACTATGTACCACCAAAGAAGATGCTCTATGGGAAACTGGATGACAAATGAAGAAGAGTACATTGGCTTTGGTGGAGGAGGCCCGAGTTCTTGAAGGACCGTTGTGCCATTATAATAATAAGTTAAAGATTATAACCAATATAGAAGCATGTTTCAAGAATATGGACCAAAACTCCGCTGAAGCCATCTGGCAAAACATTAGTCACATCTTACGTAAAGCCAAGCCACCAAAACCTAACCTCTCTAAGACGCAATACAACTCACTTACTACACTAAAGAAACGAGACGACCTTCTTGTAATCCCTGCTGACAAAGGAAATGCCACCATCATTATGAAGACCGACCAATATCTAATCCTCAACGATGGAACATAAAAGAAACTGGACAAAGACCCCACTAATGACATTAACAAGAAAATCCAGACCATCATCAACACCAGCCAGACACTGAAAACCAAACACCTCATAATCTCTGATCCAATCCCACCAAGACTATACGGACAACCCAAAATACACAAAGACGGTATCCCCATAGTCAGTACCATTGGCTCACCTACATACCACCTATCCAAATACATCTCCGAAATAATTAAAACCCACACTGGCAAAACACAACACAACATCTGCAACTCCAAACAATTCGTACATTATCAAAACTATTCATACAAACGAAGAACACATCCTAGTAAGCTTTGACGAACACTCTACTCAACAGAGCTGAAATGATAGCTGAACCGTCACAGCTCCCTAAAGAGAAGAGGCACTTGAGAACAGCCTTCCTGAAAAACGGATACTATTAAACGAATTATACTATTAAAAGAAACTATTAAACGGGTAGAACGCAAGAGAAAACTCAAAAAACAAGACAATTACGAAACCGACAACGAACCTAAAACCCAGACAACCATTCCTTACATCAAAGGTACCTCAGAAAAGATCGCCAGGATTCTAAAGAACCACAACATCAAGACCACATTCTCCACAGACAAAACATTAGCTCACATCCTACGAAACCCAAAGACAAGTTAGGACTATGTACCCCAGGCATCTATAGCATACCCTATTCCTGTGGCAAGGTCTACATTGGACAAACAGGAAGGACCATCGAAAGAAGGATAAAGGAACACATATCTAGTGTCAAAAACTTCAAGAGGGAAAAATCGGCTGTAGCAGAACACTTCTACAACACCAACCACCACATACCTTTCGAAAACACAGCTATACTGGTTAAAGAAAATAATTATCACCTCCACACCATAAGAGAGGCCATTGAAATTATCAAAGAATCCAATAATTTCAATAAGGAAGACGGTTACAAACTTACTAAAAACTGGTATCCTGCCATAAAATAAAAGACTAACACATCAACCTACCATCCACACACATACGACAATACCTAACACACACGAACCTACCTGAACACAACACAACCTACGGACTCGGCGCAAGCGAGCCAATGGGAAGGCAGACTTCGACCGAGACACCCCCCTCCCTAAGATATATACACCCTGACTCCACCATCCGCTCTTCATTTACTGACTAGCCCTGAGGAAGCTCACTACACAATGAGTGAAAGCTTGGCAAACAAAACCAACACCACACGGTCCATCCCGGAAAAAGAACATATGGACAATACTGCAGACCGTGGAAGCCTGTGTGAACAAATTATATTTATATTGAGTGATTTAAAATGGATTGACCCATTATAATTTAAAGTGTTTTTTATTGATGTAAGTTTTTCTGAAGTGAAGTGAAATTTTTAAGTCCAGTTTGATCTCAAAATCATAACAGAAGTTGTCCATGTTGAGAGAGTTCTGTGGAAATATCAGTGTGGCTTTCGTAAATGTAAATCTACAACAGACCAGATATTCGCCCTACGAACCATACTTGAGCGCGGAAGGGAATACCAGGTACAGATGCACCATCTATTCGTTGATTTTAGATCAGCTTATGACAGCATTCAACGTGAGGCCCTGTATCAGGCAATGAAAGACCTCAATTTGCCTGTTAAGCTCATCCGTCTTGTAAAACTTACAATGAGCAATACTGAATGCATGGTGCAAATTCAGGGAGAACTGTCTGAGGGATTCACCTCTTATAATGGCGTTCGACAGGGAGATTTCCTGGCTTGTCTGCTCTTCAATATTGGTCTGGAAAAAACTATAAGAGAATCTAAGATTCAGACCAGTGGGACCATCTTTAACCATATGGTACAGATCCTGGGATATGCTGATGATATTACATTATTGGGAGATCAAGAACTGTTGTGGAAGAGGCCTTTCTTGCCCTTGATGATGCTGCTAGGAAGCTGGGACTTGCTGTCAATTCTGATAAAACCAAATATATGATTGCTGGTAAACAAAGAGGTATAAACGAAAGATTAATCCAAATTGGCAATTACTCTTTCGAACAGGTTGATGAGTTTGTATACTTCGGATCTCAGGTGAATTTTATCAATGACGTCTCGGCAGAAATAAAGAGGCGAATAGCATCGGCCAATAGGTGCTATTTTGGACTGTGTCGCCACTTAGGAAGTAGCTCGTTATCAAGATCTACAAAAACAAGATTATATAAGACGCTAATTCGACCAGTAGTAACCTACGCATCAGAAACTTGGGTACTTACGAAGTCTGATGAAAAGGATCTCCAAACATTTGAGAGAAAGATACTCAGACGCATCTACGGCTCAGTAAAGGATGGTTTAGTTTGGAGAAGACGCACAAACAGGGAAGTATACTCATTGATTGGTGAGCCTGATGTCGGAAAAATTGTGAGGATTGGTAGGCTGCGCTGGGCAGGCCATATAGCAAGGATGGGAACTGATGAGATCCCAAATAAACTGCTTAATGAGCGCCTGCACGGAACAAGGCCGAGAGGACGCCCTAGGCTGCGATGGTTGGATAGTGTTGAAGAAGATGCAAGGACCCTGCTCGGAGTACGGATTTGGAGAGCAGCTGCACTTGACTGGTTAAGCTGGCGGAAGCTGCTTGAGGAGGCCAGGACCCAGTAATGGGTTGTTGCACCGATTGAAGAAGAAGAAGAAGATATATATATATATAGAAATACGTGCGGTGAGTGAAGTGTGTTTCAGTAAGTAAAGCAATGTCTATTTGGTTATCATGTAAAAATATGTGAAGTTCGTCACAGTGATTATGCAGTCCATTAGCATTCCACAGAACGATAATTATTCCGCTCTTAAAATTTCATTTCAATTGTTTGGAATTTATTTGTATTATTTTATGCATAGCTTTCTTATTGGTTCTTAGGATTAACAGAGTTATTATTAAGTCATTTAGTTTCAATAATTTTGTTTTTGAGTTGTGGAGAAAATCGATTTTGTTAGAGATACATTCACCAACCCAAGACAGTGATGATGAAATTGGAAGTAAATTTCATGATAAACTGAGTGTATTAATGATAAATTAATAAAAAATTTCATAAAAATAATATCAAGGATGCAAACACAAAGTGGGAAGAGAAAAATATTATCTAATTATAAAATTATGATAATGAAGGTATACCGGACTGAGTAAAATTAAGTTAGATATATATTAAATTTTAATTATTGTTAGAAGGTTCACATCTGTATCCAGGCCGCGCTGAGTAATCAGTTCATAGGTCCAATTCGGGAATGAGGTCGGATATGACTCAGGGCTTTGTCACTTCTGGCCAACTTTAATCGAATATTTAATAAAGCTAGACTTAATTCAAGAATGTTTTTTGCCAATTTTAACCACCCGTGGCATCACCTTCCGGACCCAGGGGTAAGAATGTTTACACTAGCTCGAATAAGCCTTTAAATACCCGACCGTTTTCTCTCAAAAGTCAGAGTTGAAAACTGGTACTCTCGGCGAGCAGGGTCGTGGTCTACCGGAAGGAAGATGAGCTGATCAGAGTTGAAGACTGGTATCAGTGAGAAGTATCGGAACCTGAGCAAGAAGCCAGATGGAAGGTAAGAAATTTTCTCTATACTGTAGTCAGACTAGATTTGGGGTGAAACCAGATGGTAGTTCAGTTGTAGATAGAGCTACTCAATTCTGACAATTAAAGTTTTGGCCACAAAACAGATGGGAATCTTTTACTTAAGGTGTAATTATTATTAGTGCGTATAGAATTATGGTTATAGAGGATGGAACTTGTTTTAAATGGTAATTATTATTAGGCTATATATGATTATTGTAAAGGCTCTAAATAATCCTGGTAATAATAACATTAACGAATGTAACATCTGAATTCCTCAAAAAAATCAAAAAAGGAGTATCTTGAGATATTGAAAATAACAATATCCTGGCCGATCCAGTCGACATATTGAATAAATTAAAGATCATGTTGATAGTATTTTGAATACAGGAAATAATTGTCAAACAGTTCATTTTGAATATCAGTGAACTAACCTTTTAATACAAGAACAAGTAAAGAGGAAGTCGAAACAGCTGTAAGAACATGGAAATCTTACACAACATCGGGAATCGACAACATGCCTAGTGAACTAATAAAAGCATGGAGAGAACCTGGAGTTTCCAAAGTTTACCTATTCATTAAAAAAATCTGGTTAAATGATAAACTGCTCTATGGGGCAGTCGATCAGCTTTATATAAATTCACAAAGGCCTATGACTTCATCAACTAACCAAGGCTGCATAAGATTTTGATTGAGTAGAGGATACCGAAGAGGTTTGTAAATATAGTAAGAATGTGCATAACCAAAATCTTTAATGAAGTTTAAGTTTTTTTTTCGGAAAAATTCAATGTTCACTCAGGTTTTTAAACAAGGTGATTTTCACATGAACTATTTAATTTAGCAATACATTTCATCATTGGAAAAGTGATACATAACAAAAAAGGTTTTAATCTGGATAATAAAATATCCTTGATTGGGGTTTGCAGATGATCAAATAAATGAATAAATAAAGGCTAACATATTAATTCCAATTTTGAAACTAATTTCATAGCTTGGGAGATGAAGGAACATTCAGAATGGTTTCAAATCTTAACCTCCCTGCAGCTAGCAACTTTGGAAGTATTTGTGAGGTAGGAGTTAAATCAGTAAAGCATCACCAAACAAGATAAAGATAAAACACCAACTAACAAGAATTTTATTTTCTACTTAAAAGAATTTTACACAATTGTCGTCCAAATTGAATTATCGGGCACTATACTCTGTATCTTCTTAGCCAAAAGACTTCCATTACCTAACTCCAAGTAATTTTTTAATAGGTAAATGTTTAACGTCTCCCCTACTCAAAACAAAAATCACCTCAGCAGATGGCAGCTGATATAGCAATGTACACAAGATTTTTGAACAAAGTGGCAGCATGATTATTTGAACACATTACAGCAAAGAATCAAATGGACAAAACAAGCTCGATATTTCTAATTATTTCATTTATTTGGTAAAAACATTTTCCAGTCAATTTTATTCTATATTCTCTATATCTCCTGAAAATTGGTGACTTGGTTTTAATTTATGACAAAACATGTTTCATCAACCAGACTTAGACGTTAGAGATTTGGAAAGGGTAGATGATTAAAAATTAAAAGTCAGCCTCATAAGCTGGATGTTGTCGAAGTGCAGTATCTGATAATCCTAGGTTTCTAAAATGGATAAAAATGAAACAAATAAAATATAATTAATCTGAAATGAAACCAAAAGATAATAAATATGTAGGCCTCTTTGTATAGTTTAAAATTTATGTTGTACAAAAATTACATAAAATTAATGTTGTACAAATCCATCCGTCTGAGTAATATCGTATATGCAAGCGTCCTTTATCATGTTTAGACCGGCTAGAGATCAAACCAGTCCAGTCCTCTTCACTGAGTGGAAGAATGCAGATGAATTGAACCAGTCTTCATCAGGGGTGAGTTGCCCGTTCATGATGATAATGGTATTGTGTGTGTAGAGTGCAATGTATTAACACTAAACAAAAAGATATACTCATATAGAGCGACTGGTGGACAAAAAAATGATGTACTTGTATAAAGTAGCTACTAATGACTAACTAACTATGTGCTAATTAAATTAAAAGTTTTTCAAAAAACAAAAGAAAATCACAGATTCCAGATTCGAGGTCGAACATGGAATTTGAAGTAAATTTGAGTAAGATGAAGTACATGGTTAGCAGCAGAGTTCAGGTTCTTTTTGGAAAAAATGACCAATTTTCAAAGAGGCGTAACTCAGAATCTGTTACACCTACAGGCCATAGTCTGCGCTTAAATTAAAACTAATTATATTTACTAACTTTCATCGTAGAATTACTCCTTCGGCCGGTGTTCCTCAAGAAAATCGGCCAAAACTTAAAATTTGGACTTTTTCGAAAAATAGACCAGTTTTCAAAGGGGCCTAACTCAGACTGTTAGAGCTACAGAGCCACGTTTGGATTAAAATTGTAACAAATTTAATCTACTTTAAAATGGTTACCGATGGTTTTTTTTTTATTATGAGATACAGGCAAAAAACTGAAATAACTCCAAAAAGTTTGAGGTTTTTTGGCCATCAAAAGTTTCCCCATCCGTTTTTTCGGTTGCTAAATTGGATTTACACTGCTCAGACATGCCCTTATAACATATCAAAAATTCAGCTCTCTTTAATTTATTGCAACCTAAAGCCCTTTTTTTGTGCCTAGCCTTATTTTTATGTAGAATAACTAGATGGTACTTTTCTGGGTACTTGTGTGTTAACGCAGCCCTGGTTATTTTTGCCTACTGCTTCACATGCGCGAGCAGTTACATTTTGTAACAGTTATATTTCTAACACCTGATTTGTTCAATGTTTCTTCTTGCTTACTGAGTTTTGATTATTGCTGATTTATTGTTTCTTATTTGTTGTTTGCTAGTTTGTTATAGAATTTTCGTTGTTATTATTTTAGTTATTTATTTAATTAGTATAAAATGTGTATTTGGGATTTGTCGACAACAGAAGAACAAGCTATTATTTTTTTGCAGGAGCGAAATATTTTACCAAAACAAAGAAAATTTAGCAATGCCCATGAAATGAAATTGTGTTGTGGTGAATGTTTCTTTTGGAAAAGCAATTTAAATCAATGTCGTTAGAAAGTGGGACTCAGAAAATACAACTAGTTCGAGAACTGCAGAATCCCAAAATATAATAGCGAAATATAATAAACTATTGTTATTTTTCATAACTTGTTTGTTTTAATTATAGTGATTTTTTATTATTTGTATTTTTTAATTGTTCATCATATATTATATTTTTAAATTATTTTTGTAATTATTTTTCATTATTGTGATTTTTCATTACTTTTATTTCTTAATTGTTCATTGTTGTTTAATTAATTATTCATTATATTCCATTTTTCAATAAATTATTTTGATTTCTAATTGTTGATAATTTTTTAACACCAATAAATAGAAGGTAACTATTAGAAATGTAACTGCTCGCGCATGCGAAGTAGTAAGCAAAAATAACCAGGGCTGTTATTGTCCCATCTATAAAAAATGTTTTTAATATAGGTAGTATATTACTATTAAATAAAACATATGTTTTCTATTTATATGAAATTTAATTTTTATTTTTGTATTACAAATTTAAAAAAAAAAATAGATGTTTGACATGTAATTGTAAAAATCTTTAATATCTTCCAACATTTCTTTGAAAGAATCTTTTTCTGCTAACTTAATCCGCAACATAAATTCTGCTAAATATGATTTTTTTTAAATTCCTTTTAGTACCCCTTCTTCTTTTGTTGTCCTATTTTGCTGATCCCCACAATCATTCTATATTTAGGGTATGCTGTAAAGTTGTTGGATTGACAAAGTTGTATTAATGATTAACATTGAAATGTGTATATCCTTCCTTCCAAATATATTGATACGACTTGAGCAGTCTGAAACAAAAACAGATCCAGACAGGATATATTGTTTTATAGCTTTCATCAATGTTTCAGAAGATCTTTTAGCTTTACCTCAGTTATGAAATTTAATTTTTTTCGCAGAAAATACCACCAAAAACCCACTTCTGTGGTAAAATTCTACCTGCATTATTCTTTCATTTAGAAAATAAACTTTCATCTATCTCAACATATAATTCTTGACCACCAATTGATATACTTCAACCTTCCAAACACATACCACTCTTAAATAATTGCTGAAATCAATGTAACTGTTGGGTGACCTACCTAGCTCCGTTTTGCAATATATCACTGAGGTAAACTCCTTAGACCAGCAGTAAATGAAGTGAACAACTTTCTCCAAACTTAATCTAGATTCATCAAGAGAGTTTCCACCTCTCACTCTTCAACAAAAGTTCAATACAAGTTCTTGTTTGCAAGTAGTACATAACACCTCCATCTAACTTTTCCTTTAAGTATTAATTTCATGTAATGGTTATTTTTACACTTTCTTATTTCCAGAATAATTTTAAGATGCCGAAAAAAGCTTACGGCAGTTTCCTCATCAAAAATATTTTTTTAAATTGTACTGATAATGAACCATATTTAAAAAGAATAATTATCCAACAAAAATAAACATATGTTTTATTTAATCGTAATATACTACCTATATTCAAGACATTGTTTATAGATAGGAGGATAATAGAAAAGTACCAACTAAATTGAATCAATGTTAAGATCCTAAACACTACGGAAAAGGAGACATTGAAAGTTTGTTTATCTCTAAAAAAGTGAAAATTTACAACGGAAATATATTATAACCACATACAGTCTCATAAATACCAATCATGATAAAATCCAAAAATGACCTACAATGTTGATATGAATAGGATATTTGTGTATTTTATGGGCCTCTGTAATTTGGTACCAGACAACATGATTCTATGAATATCACTTTTAATAATCATATGGCTTCATTTTTAAATACAATAACCTTAATTCTATATTGCCTCTAATTGGAAAATTACATATGAGAATTGTAGGTGGGAAAATGATAAAAAATAATTGTGTCACAGGAGCTTCCAGTGAAATTATTAAAATAGATAACATTTTATTCGTTAAAAGAAAAAAAAATGTAGGACCCATACCATACCATGATACAACAGCATTGGGCCTTCGGTCTATTGTGTAGGGTGTCGAATGAATGTTTTCTTGATTTGATTTCGGGCAGTTCAGAGGCTAGGCTATTGGCAATGAAAGAATTCTTCCAGAAACAATCATTCAACCTGATTGTTGGTCAGAAGTCAGTACATGAAACTATGCAAAAAAGGATACAGCCATAAAACTGTCAATAATAAGTTCAACTCCGTAGATCCCAAGACTGTTTTTATTCTCATTTTTTAAAGGTTTGAAAGGTTATGAGGCTCCCAAAATTCATACCTTGTGGAATTTATGTGGAGGAGTCAAAGAAAATCCTTTTGAGGCTATTTTCTATGATATAATTGACTTTTTTTTATAGAACAAAATATTTTATTACAAATAAATAATAGCAAACGAGTACCAGGAATAGTCCTCTGATCTGTGCTTCTACTCATCTATCATGTTAGGAGAGCAAAACTTTTAATAACTGGAATTTTACACAAAAAAGTAGTTAATCCTATAGGATATGATTACAATTTAAATTAACTAAACATAAAATAATGCGGAACCTGTTTGTCTCTAAATATTTTTAAAACTATAACATGACAAATAAACCATTATCAATAAAAAGTAAAGTCAAATGTAATTAATTAACTCATTAAAAACTTACAATTAATAGGCGATTTTTGAGAAAAATATTACAAAAATATAAACATCCAAAATATTCCATAATTCACAAAACTAATAAAAATTAGACCACTAATAAAACAAGAAAAACATAAATAATTCTTTCATATAATACAAAGAGGATTATAATAATTATAATAATCAGAGTCAATCACTGATAGGCAAACAAGTGAACAAAATAAACATTTATAAGTTTTAAGTGATTAATACAGATCAGATACACATAATTCCCTTGTGTGTACTTCAACATAACACACTATCTACATAAGAATGAATGCAATTGAAATCACAAATATAATTAAAACAATGAAAATAAATTAATTGGTCAACTAATGATAAAATTACCAAGAGCTTGTCGATTGTCTCCAATGATTTCATTGTAAAAACGCTTTCTAAATTTTGAATTCTACTGTCAAATAAGTTCGTATACCAAGCAATAATCGAAACATTTAAACCTCAAAGAGAACAAAGCAAAGAGGTCATACATGCTCTAATAGGCTATATGTAGAAGGCGAAAGATTATAGTAGGTTAATTTTAATAGAAATTGGTAAAATATTTTAGAGCATGGATGCTCTCATCTAAGGACCAAAATAGTGAACATTTTTGAAAAAAAAAATCAACACTTGGTAAATGATTCGTAAAGTAGCTATAGAATATAGAACGACGGCCCACAATGGAACGAATCAACGCATTTGTTGGACATTGGACCAATTCTCTAATAACTAAATTTGTCCTTTATTTTGATCTTAAATTATACTTTATACTTCTTCTCAACGAAATCCATTGATAAAATAATTGTGAAATCAAATCAAATGAAAAAATCTGAATTGAAATATAAATTTTTCTAGAAACTCTCATATTTTTAAAGCAGTCCACTGTTTCAGGTAATACCTTAAATTAATCGTGCACCTACTGGAAAATAACTCACCCATAATAAGATATTATAGGCAAATAAAACCTGGAATCATTTCAAACGTTTGGGATTTTTCGGTGAAAATTGGGGGATAAAACTAAAAAAATCAATTGCGCAAATCGCTTAAATTCGCCCGAAAAACTACCTTCGCAGTAAATAACTAGAATGTTTGAAGTTTTTTTTTCCATTAGTCGGTTTCTGCTACTAGGTGTTATTTTCAGAGAAAATGATTTTTTCTGGGCCTTGAGAATTAATTTCCGTTGATATTGGCGTCTACTTTACGCAAGTTTTCGCCTGTTTAGTACCGATTAGTTTGATAAATTCTGAGAGTAATCAAATAGTCTAGCAAAATGAATGTCCATCATCGACTCGATTTTGTAGGTCTATTTCTTTTAATTATAAGATAGAGAGAAACAGATGGAACTGTAACGTCTTTAGTTCGAGACATTCAGACAAAAATTGATAATTTACTTCCCTATATAAATGACAAAATTTCAATCAATTACAGAATGTTATTAACTATGGTTGGTGGCAAAATATGTAATATTTTAACTGAAACTTCTTCAGCTATGAAATGTTTCTTGTGCAATGCAACACACAAGAAATGAACAATTTAAAAATTATTACAAAATAGGAAATAGTTAATGACGAGTATTACTCATTTTGGTTGTCCTCTTTGCATTGTTTGATTACGTGTTTTGAGTGTTTAATTCACACCTCTTACCGATTAGATTTCAAGTCCTGGAGTGCAAAAACAACAGAGCAAAAGGAGGTACTTGCAAGGAAAAAAAATCAAGCTCAACATGATTTTAAAATTCAGTTAGGACATTGTGTAGATCACGTAAGACAAGGTTTTGGTACAAGCAATGATGGAATATTATGCCTCCCCAGAAACTTCATCAGCTATAACAATAGGGTTGACGAAAAACTAATTAGACGCTTTGCAATAATATTACAAGTTATTTCGTCTTGGTCAATTATAAACCTTGATAACTTTGAAGCCTACACGAAAGAGACAGCACGATTATATCTATCTCTATATGGCTGGTATTATATGCCAGTCACCGTGCACAAGCTGCTCGTGCATGGAACGCTCATAGCCAAAAATGCTTTAGTACCTATTGGACAATTGTCAGAAGATGCTCAAGAAGCAAATCACAAGTTATTCCGAAATTTCAGAGTGTTTCATGCCAGAAAATCAGCGAGGCAATCAAACAATAAAGATGTTCTAAATAATTTTTTAATAAATTCGGATCCTTTAATTTCGACTCTTAGACCGAAAATAATAAACATTAAACGTGGTTTATTACCAGAAGCACAATCACTTTGTTGCGGGGGAGAGGTGCCTTTCACATTCCAAACGCAAATCTCTTCCCCTGGGGGTTGCCGGTTCCACTGAAGGATCAAATATGTTGGGAGGAGAGGGTAAAAGAGGTAAAAAAGCAAAATCCTCATCCCCGTTTCAAACTGATCCGAATCATTAGCTTATTCCTAAATATGATATTAAATCTTATACATAATACATTTGATAAATGGTGTAGTGATAATACAAATACAACAGAGAACAAAAAAACCTTTAATTATAGACATAAAAAAATAAAATACAAAGATCTGGTTACATACGTACAGCTATTGGTGAGTCTACTAGCGAAGTGTGTCCTCTCGACCCAGCGTGTCCTCCTCTCGACCCGTGTGCCCTCCCGTGGTACATGGGAGAGGGCATGCGAAAAATGCACCAATGTGCCAAGGTGAGCCGAGAACAGGATGGGAAAATGCAACAAGTTGCCAAGGGTGAGCCGAGAAGAGGGTCAGGAAGGAACTAGCGAGAGAAAAATGCCTTCTCATGGTACATGGCAGAGAGGCATGAGTGTTACAGAGTTCTATTTCCTCCCTGCCCCCACACTCCGCCAGCTCCCGCCACTGACTGACTGGTCGCTAATACCACATGATCCATGGGACAAAGTACGAACGTCCAGGCTGGTCATTCATAACATAGGGGGATATTATTTTTATGAAAATAAAATTAAAAACTAACAATTTGTACTTGACACACTTATTGTTACTTAGAATATAGAAAAAGAAATTCTAATTAAAATTAAGTTGTTAATTTTGGCTTAATTCTGATCGTTATTTAAATAAAACAATATAGGCGCCTACATTTACTATAATTTTGATGTATCAATTATACCTTGTATATTAACTAACAAAAGTAATTATCAATTATTATATTAATTTTGATTAATAATTAAATTTTTTGGTTTGTCACTTTTTCCTTTGTATAACTTTATTTAATACCTATGTATCTATCTTTCCATAGAATACTGTATTGTACCTATTCTCGTTGTAATTAGGTACAATAAATGGTACAATGATAGATAATACCGTATAAAAAACCGTACCAATAGCCTTATTCTAGGAGAACCAGAAGCGGAGATATTAATGAATGTCCAGTCCTCGTTCCTATATTGGTCTGCTCGTTCAAGTGAAGAAGTATTGAGAGAAAAACAGAAGAGAGAAGCTACTACATAAAAGAAAGAAAAGGGCATTCAAAAATCTTGAGCTGGAGGATCTGGAGTTTGTTGAAACAGTAATAACAGCAGACAACTCTACAACTTTTTTAAACAAATGCCCTCAATATGGATATACAAGAGAATATCATCTCTGGCATAAAGGTATGTTTTTCTGAATGACGAAGATTCTTCGGGAACCTTTTGAATGGACAACAGGATCTTTCATCATTAGAACCTAACCAGGCATATCAAAATAACGAAGATCTGGAGCCACCAGAAGAGGGTGATGAGATTGATGCAATTAACTGCCTAAAGACTAATAAAGTCACCACGATGGACTGCCATCTGAACTTTTTAAAAATGGTGAACAACAACTGATAAAGGCACTCCATAATATAATCGTCAGTTTGGATAGAAGAATATATGCTTTCTGACTGGTACACGACTGTGATATGCTCAATTCACACGAAAGGAGGCTAATTTAAGTGATCTAATTATCGAAGATTCTCACTGATTCCTAGTATATACATGATTCTTTCGAATATCTCCTTCCATCGACTATTTCCCTTTGTAGGGCGAGAAGTTGGCTCATATTGTTACGGTCAGAGAGAGAAAGAAGGGCTGGAGGGATTAGGACGGATTAGAAGGATCTGGAAGTTCCGAGAACAGCCTCCCCCACTCCCGCGCGTCTAGAACGTTCGACCTTGCCTATATAAATATCCTCCGCTGTGAACTGGTCCATCAGTAGTGAGTCAGTGTGATGAACTAGTGAGTAATAAGTGAGTCAGTGATAAGTCAGTCGGTAATAAACTAGTGAGTAGTAAACTTGTGTGTCAGTGAGCTGTGACAGTCCGCGAGTATAATAAACTGTTTCTGTTTATTACCGTGTGTCAGTTTGTCATATTTGGAGAGTCTTACGGTCGGTGGACTTTAACTGGTGAACTGTAAGTGTTAATTAGTAGTTGTAAACTGTAGTGTAATTTTATTGTATTTGTACAAATTTATTGTAAATAGTTAAGCTATTTAGTATTTGTAATATCTTATATTATTTTAGTAATTAAATAGGAGTTAGGCCTAGGTTATAATATTGTTGTTGTGAATTTATATTAGTTTAATAATTTAATTGTTAGTAATTTCATTGTATTCTTTTTGTCAATTTTTAATAAATATTAGTATCTCGAATTCAGGAGTAGTATAATACATTTTCACACCCAGTAGCCCGTAACAATATCAATGCGGATTCATACGAGGCAGTACAACAGATCAAATTTTTAATCTTCGAGTAATATTGGAAAGTTACAGAGAATACCGTATAAAGACTCACCCCCCCCCCACCTCTTCATGAATTGAAAATACCCTCAAAGCTGATCCGACTGGTATAAACTGCGAAGTATACACGAGAACCAATGTTCTTTGAACATTACTTAAATTTTAGTATCTTTTTGGCTTACGTCATATTACTATTTATAATTTTTAGTCAACAAATGAAAAGACATGCCCCCGGCCGGGATTCGAATCCGGATCCTCTGTCTCTCCGTGACAGCGCTCTAACCATTTGAGCCACCGGAGTCGCCTGCCGACAGGGGACAAATCTATTCTCTTATCTGATCCCCTAATGTTCTCGCAATTTTTTGCGATGTTTACACGAGAACGAATATTCTTTGGACATTACTTTAATATCTTATACTTTAGGATTTCGTTGGCTTACGTCATATTACTATTTATAATTTTTAGTCAACTGTTTTGATTTTTAAATATTTTTATTTTACAGAGAAAAGATATGCCCCCGGCCGGGATTCGAACCCGGATCCTCTGTCTCTCCGTGACAGCGCTCTAACCATTTGAGCCACCAGAGTCGCTTTTTTTTTTCTGTCTGATCGGTAGTAGGAATTGGCTACTCTTGGGATTCCAGTTTCCCTTCTACAGCGTTCATAACACCATGAACCTGAAGCTGTATCTTGATTTGGAACTTCCAATCTACCCAATTGGACTGAGCCTCCAATTTGTCTATTGATATCCTGAAAGCCTCCATACTTGAAACTTTGGAAACTTGTTACCACAAATAATCAACAAAGAAGGCACTATCAAACGTTACTGGGCCCATAACCTGATAAGGAATCAGGATGGTAAAACAGACATTAAACGAACAAAAGTACATAACATTTAATGAGAGTACGCAAGTTAAGTGTGTATCAATATACTAATAGGATTAAGTTAGGTTAAGAATCAAGCTATTGTTTTCATTTTTGTATAAACAATAGATATTATATATAAAGCTATAGAATCAATAAAGAGTCAGTTGGTGTTCAAACGCGTACAGTCATTCTGCCCTAAAATTATCCTTTTTTTTATGTCATTAATTCAGTCTTATTTTAACTGGTGCCGAAACCCGAGAGTTTTTGTTCGTTCATGTTTCATATAACATTATATAAGTTCTGTTGAAGAAATTGGTCCGGGTAGAGGTCACTGAATGAAATTCTCAAGTAATTTCAGATGATATTTATTGTTAGCCAACGTTTCGACCTACGTTGTAGGTCTTCTTCAGGGCTATAAGCAAAATACAGACAATTTAAGAAAGCGGTATGAATATAATAAAACATTTTAAATATAGATAAACTAAAAGAAGGTGAATACAGGCAAAAATTGATAATTATGTGTAATAATGATGATAAAAATTGATAAAGGTGTACAGTAAAGTAATTATGAAGGTTAAAATGTAGAAAATAATAATAAAACATGAAGAAAATAATAATAAAACAGAAAGTGTTGACAGTTAAAAAATTAAGGTATTACAGATAAATAAAAACTGAATATACAATAGGAATGTGAAATGATATGGGTAAATTAGAAAGTGATAAGAATTACGCACTAAAATTATAGGTAATAAAAAAGAAGAAATAAAAATTGTAAAATTATAAAAATCTAGAAACGAATTATATAAAATAGAATAAAATTGAAAATAAAAATTATTTTAGAAAATACAGTATTAATATTAATAGGTAGAAAATACTTTATACTAGTGTAAAGAATATTAATTACATAAGAGAATGTAAGAATACAGTTTATAAAAATGTAAAATATCAATTGTATAAAAGTAGGTATGTTTTAAGTAAGGTACGTGATAATATAATCAGGCTATATTGGACTAATTAACAGGCTAATAACAGGCTATATTGGAATTATGATATATATTGATGAATATTTAGGGTGGTGTATAGATAACTAAAACAAATAAACGCCTTACAGTAATAGTGAGCTTGGAAGTAGTGATAATAACGGTAAATTGGGTATAGTACTGTTTTAGGTTATGAGGGAAAGAAATTAAAATGAAATGGAGGAGGGAGGGTGAGTAAATAGTGCAAAACATAAGTTACCTGTGGGGGTGGGACGGGGGGTGGGTCCTCTCTGGCTATGAAACACTGACTGATATAATTGAGAAGGAAGGATGGTTCCCCACCCTTACTAAGTGTAAAAAAATTTCTCAGAATATAAAAGCCGTTACAATGGCTATAAGTAACGTATAAAGGGGAAGAAGCAAATAGTGTAGAAGCCTCATATAAAGACTTGAAAATCCATACACACACACTCACATACACATATTCGTATGTATATATATGTATATATGCTTCCCACTTCTTCCCAGCCCACATTACCAATAAACTACTAGACCCCCTTAAACACCCTAGTAATGTAATTTACCCCTCCCCGTACCCAACAGTACCGAACCCCAGTTCCTTCATACACCGATCTTTTCTGTAATTCTGTTAACAGACAGCGCAAACAAGCCATGGTAGAGATGGCTGATTTCCCAGGGTAGAGAAGAAATCAGCCAACTCTGTCCGCTAGGGGGCAGCACAACCCTGACAAAGGGTAGCCTTTTTAAGAGTATTTGTTTTCCCCCATAAGTCATAGTTCAGAATTGGTATTGCCGGAGAGCAGGGTCGTGGTCCGACCGGAAGGAAGATGAGCTGTCAAGGTAGGAGTCTCTGACTAGATTTTTCTTAATTAATTAAATTTTTCTGTAGTCTGACTAGATTTGGAGTGTAGCCAGATGGTAGTTCAGTTGTTAATAGAGGCAATCAGTTTTGGGTTTATTTCTCAACCAAGTTTTCTCAAGTGTCCTCGACTATACCTTGTCCCCACCAAGCCCTTTTCAGGTGTCTACTAAGAGAGGAGCCGCAGGTAACAAGTATAAGGAAAAATGTCAACATTGTTGATATAAGTAATCAAGTAACCAACTTATCTTAGGGAACTAACGCATGTCTTAAACACACCCGGATTTAAGCCTGGTGCCATCAGACCCATCGGTTCTTGCTTTCCCTTTTTTAACCATATAAGATGGGATAATGATGGTAATTTCGCTCAAGAAAATAACTTTTATAATAACAATTTTAATTTTAGCGCATACAAATCTTTACTCATGAAAATAATTTGCTAATCCAACATTATTGAACATTTATTGTTGAAATATTGAATCGCAGCTTTGTAGAAAAGAGATTGGTCGAGTATTCCCCCTTTTTCATTTGGTCAAGCGTTTCCACCTCCACCGCCACTAACCCTCTAATTTGAAATATTTTCTGTTTAGTCTTGTTCTATAACAATTATCTGTTATTGTTCTCTGAGAGACACACAGGCGTCCAAACAGAGACAGCTAAGGGAATTTAATGCTTACCAGAATCCACTACTTCATTTTACAAATTATTCTGTAAGATTTTAAGGTGGATATGATATTGCTATCAGTTCTGCATTTAAATGTTTGCTTAATATTTTTAAATTGACGTGTTAATTGTCTATCTATAAAGTATCAGCTCCCTATCCTTTGCCGGTTTTGGTCTACATATAATAAAATAATAAATTTCCAAACAATTCAATTTTACATATACTATTTGATAGGTTATAACAATGAGATAATGTTTGGATTATTTAAAGGGGGAAAAAAGTAAGAGATAGAAAAAGGGCGGAGGTGGGGATGATGTTGAGATTCAGTTGTGTGGCTGTACCCGGGATGGACGGGCGGCTATAGGTAAGGCTGAGACTGGCTACCTACTCACTAACCCACGCACTTCACCAACCGGTCCTCACACCACATCTCTAACTATAATATCCAACTCATAAAAACCCTTCTTGGACAGTCTCTTATCGATGCTTTTTATATTTTTTCTCAACATTTTTTTATGAATAGAAATTTTTTTTACACTACTAATTATTATAAGGTATCGTCATAAAGATAGATGTTATAGAATATTAAATGACCTTTTAAAATATTTGGGAGTGTAAATATGGTAAAATATCTTTTATTTTAAGCAGCTAATACAATATTGGTAGATAAGCTCAGTTTCATTAAACATTAGTCTCATAAAAAATTAAATAATTTGAAAGCTGTACTAAACTAAACCCACTATTTACTAGATAGCAACTTAGCCATTCCATCGTTGAAATATACATTCCTAGTTATACTGTCATTCCTGTCAACAATATTTGATCACTCCTACCTTTTAATCTAGTTTGAATAATTCATAACCCTGTAACCATGCAGAGTATATTATTCTCTAGCAAGTATACATTTTACATAATCATGCTGTCATAAAAAAATACAGCTAAAACAAAAAATATTATCAGCATCAATCAATTTTGTGGAAAGGACGTTTCCAGGTTGAAAAACCAGACATCTTGTTTCTAATATTTTTGTTCATGTTTCGGAGAGATTTCCTCCTCATCAGGATGTTTAATCATAATCAATGCTTTCCTTATTAATATTTAATATAGGTAAGTTAAGTAAAAATAGCTTTCTCTCTCCATATATATGTTTGTGTGTGTTTAATAATAGTATTCGAACTCATAATTGCAAATATTCATTTGAATGATTTTGTATTTGTAATAACAAACTGTATATATTGTTATTATAGGCATATTACAGTTTTTTTCCTGTTATCAATACAGAATGTTCGATCGGTCTATTCTATAAAATTACAAATAAATAATTTCTATACCTTTACTGATTTGTTGTTGAAATTCAAACATTTGGACTATTAACTAAGTTGATTTAATTTAATAACAAATTATAGATAACTATAAATGAGATGAAATGTGGGGAAAAAAGCGTATAAAAATCTTCAGTGTACGCTATGATAACGTCTGATAACGTGTTTAATTGTTGAAAATTTGTACACACACATACAAATAATATTATGTTATATACTCACACAAGCACATATATTTTCTATGTAAAGCAGGTGTTACTAAATTATGGCCGTTAAATAATTATATAATTATTACATTTACCTACATAATCATCACAACTGATGTAAATGAATATTTGTACACTGTATCTTTTGTTTGACCGTAAATGTTGCCATTTGATTTTGGGTGTCTTTTATTTATTTGTAGACATGTATCATTTATTTGCAGCATAAATATTTCCTTTCCTAGTTAATTCATTTCACTGAAAAAAATATAAATATACATTTATACTCTCAAGGTAATGTTTCAAAATGTAGTACTCTGAAAAAAAAACGATAATGCAGTATTCGGGGTGCACTATGGAGTATACAATGTATGTAGGCAGGTCTAAGTAGTTAAGTTCGAGTTAAGTGTAGGTAGAAAACATTTTTTTCTGATTACATATTAACCTTGATCTCTAATGGCACCAAGATCCTACTATAAAAGTAAATTTAGATTTTTTTTGACACCGATATTATGTCTAAAATTTCCTAATTGACCTTTGAGTAATCAAATTCTGGTGATAGAAGAATGCGTGAAGGTAAAGAAATGGGTGGTTCTTATATTGTGTAGCTGGCTGCGCCTAACTCTTGGGTGTATACTCTCGTACATATAGGCAAGACTAGTGTTTATAGACGATTGTAGTGTATAATAATTCGTTACTAAGCAATTTCCCTTTTAATATTTTCTTACTCCATGGTGAAATTATGTCTACCTAAAGGAAGACTTATTATTTGTAAAACAATTAGATGCTGCTAGTATATTGAGTTTATTATAAAACTTTACCATTCCTATGAAAGATTAGATGCCATGGTTATTCGTAGGTATTCATTAAAATAGCTTCTATTTTCTCCATATTCGTATTTTTTTTAACGTTATAATATTTGGAAGTATTAAGCTGAAGTATTGTACCACTTAGGTATAGTTAATATCTTCAACTTTATTGGCTGCTTTTATAATGCCTGCTATGTTATGATAAATATCATCATAAATCAATCTAGATCCTGGTATGTCTCTTATTATAGACTCAATGTGTTTTCGCTAGGCAGAAGCAATACAATAGCTAGCAAAAGTACTATCTAAAAGAATGCGACGGATATATCGATCAGTTTTATAGGTAGATCCTCAAAATTGCGAAAGGATAGTGAATGCTGGACAGTAAAAGAGGTATTTACAGTCCCGATACAATATACTAAGATCCAAATAACCTGACACCAAGAAGCAGGGTATATATTGAGTGTTTTTTGGATGAAACAACATGATGCCTCAATGGGCAAAGGTGAATTTTATAGAAAATATAAACATTGGGAGACGGTCACCGGGTCTGTCGGACGCTGTCCAAGTAGAGGTGATGTAATGATGGAACATACATTTTACCCCACCATCATTTCACTTGTTTACTACATGAACCAAACTACTTGCTTACAAATCACTCCCTTCCAGTTTTCTAGAAGGTAAAGTTAGCATTGAAAGAATGTAAAAATCGAGAAGGGCAAAAAATTCTCAAACAATTTGAAAGTAACTTCACTATTAGCAAGACTGGGAAAAATTGTTAACAGTTTGAAGGTTATATAATAGTTAGGAAGAGAACATTAATGGGGGAACAATACATGCCATATGACTAGAAGACCTTTTCTCATACTTGAAAATATTTAAAAGGGGAAGTTCTCACCGCATTTCGGCACTCTCCGCCCAACTCTACCGTGGCACTTCCGAAAATGATAATGACCCTGATACGTAATGGACTGGTTATGATTCAAGAAGACAGAGTTGGCTGTGTGTGGCGCCTGTTGTAGCCGATAATACCCCTCAGATTGCTACCTAATACAGGCAGTGAATAGTAGCCAGTCAAGTAGGCTTAATCCACAAAGCATAACTGAGTGACCATGTATAATGTAAGTGACCTTGATAAGGTAACAAAACATGTAAATGTCATTGCCTGAATGGGCATCCAAATTGGCAAAAAAGGACTGTACCTTATGACCAGGCAATTAAAAAGGGCTTGTTCACATAGGTACGATAAGTTAAAAATGCCCCATTTTTCAGGTTTGGTAGATGATTAAATTCATACTAAAATTCGGCGCCATGGTCACGTGATAGGATTATAAGGCAAAAAAACGGCATCCAAGTTAAGGTTAGTTGAATGTTTGAATTAAACTATATAATTATAAAATGGATTTGAAATCTGCCGCTATGATAAAGGTAACCTGAGGACTTGTGATTGGTTGCCCTTAAACGTTTATTAGTTGCTGTATTTATTATCTACTACAATTTTTTAGTATTTTTTTTATTTATAGAACATGATTTTTTTGAATCGTATAAAATAAGAGAGTTTGTTAAATGAAATAGTTGATTATTGGTCTCAAATGTTACTAACTCTTTGAGTAAGCTTTTTTGCCATGGTTACAGATTATTTCTCAATTCTGAAAAGACTTGTCTAACTTTTAGGGATCCCCCTTGTTATGATTATGTGACTAAAAATAAAACATACTTGTATACGGCAACTAGATAGAATATATTCAATTTATTGAGAGAAAAATTTGTTTTCCTCTTACAACACACTTTTCGTATATATTTTTTTAATTTATACATGGCTTATGTAATATCACTTCAAAATAGTTTGTTGAATAGCCAAAAAAGACAAAATTCAAAACTTTTTTTAAAACATTTTTTATTGAAATTTACAACTGTATAATAATAATATTAATACAGCAACTAAATATAATAAAAGTAACATAATGGCATGAGATAAAGGCAAGTGGAGACACTACCCACTGGACAGTACTCGAATAACAAATTCAACTTATAAGGTCACGAGACCATCTTCTTTTCAGACGCCTGGGAGGATTATTGAAGAGGTTGCTAGGTTTGAAACTAATGGTTTTGTGTGGGAATAAAGTTTGTCATCAAAGCATTGATGTCAGGTTCGGACCAAATCCACGACAAGTGAGACATTTAGGTCATTTAGGATTTTACCAAGTATTTTGGAAGGTAAGGATTGAAGGAATTCAATGGCTCAGTGGAGCCACAAAGCTCTACTGCGTTAGTCCAAATGGGTCCTATAATATATATATCTACAATTATTATGTGGATATAAATACAAATTTAATAGTACAAAGAAAAACCTGCTACGATATTTCAGAGAGACATTCTGCATTTTGGAGCAGACTTGACTGAGGTCGAGGATCTACCTTAGGAGATATAATCAACATTCAAACCTCTGGATACAATTGAACGCCTTCTTTCTGGGCACCCCTCTGAGGCTATTGATCAGTGGATCAGATGTTATCTGAAGTAAGTTTGTATTCGTGTTTTCAAGTTTCTGTACGTATGCAGTGGGACCAGAAATTTCATCAAAATCAGATTTACTTATCCGTGTGAACGACGAATTTGGAGGCACACTGTTTTTTTTTTGTATCTTCTTGAATTTCTTCTGAGAACTCAACTGTTTCGTCCATGGCTGGTAGTTTTTTTCAGCACGCGTTTCTGTGACTAGAATATATTCCTTAGTTGGAATATATTCCACATATAATGCAGGTCTAATTTGATTTACTTAAATAGTAATAGGATGGCAAGAATTCATAACCACTTCCTAGTCTCCTTATACGAATGCGTTTTAGACTTTTTAGTGTCTATGTAATAGGTTCACGCTTCATTTCCATTCAATTTTGCCTAGCATTCTCCAAATAATTGAAATACTTACAATTGGAAGAATAAGGAGATACCGGGCATTCATTTTTATCTCTAATTGATTTAGTAATGTTCCTTTTCCCTCCTGCAGACGTTGCTACTTCTGAAGCTTTTACCAACTAAGCAATGCTGCGTGATTGAAAAAGATCCTCAACTAAACATTTTTTTGTTTCAAATGATGCCTTGTCAAATTTTTTCCATGATCTTCCTACATTACTGGAACATTGACATGAAGTGGAAGTACACAGTTTGTCGAACTTCGAATCTGATGTCTTTATTCGACAATTGTTCACTAGTTGTGAAAAAATGCTGTTTCGATTATCCCGCAATTTATCAGAAATTTCGGAGAGATAGCTAGCAAACTTCATTTTAATTTTCCTTACAGAGTATTCTGTAAGGAATTTGGTCGAAATGGAACTCTATGAGAAAAAACTTTGGGTGTTTCAACGATTCTTTAAAAAAAAAACCTTCTCGAAAGAATGTACTCTAAATTAAAAACAATGTTTTACTCTAGAGTGCTGGCTATAATACGTCGTATTATTAATGGGACAGATACAGCTATTAAATATAGAATTTTCAGTCCAGGTATAAATTGGTACAAGTCATTTCCACCACCTGCAAGTTTCAAAATGACAAAAAATCCTTCGTTCATATTAAAAAAAAATCAATATTGTTTGTAACACTTTAAATTTGAGAGATTGAAATGGTGCTTGGAGTACGACTGATTGATTCAATTGCAATGAATATATAGATTTGAAGCCTATTCCTCGAGGGGTGTTGGGGGTAAAGTGTGTTGGACATGTTATGTAGAAAATGTTAGACTATCATGTTTTGAAGTATTATTTAAATTATTCCAATCCAATATTTTAGAATTCTAAACATGAACTTTGTCCACCTAACTTGTATTAATCGAAAAGCTGTGAATTGGTGTGAAATAAATTTATGGTTTTCATATCATCTTATTAAATATTTACTTAGCAATGAGGCTTAATATTTAGTCACGAAAATTGATTCTCCTGTTTTACTAGTTGCTCGTATAACCATCAATAACTTATAAATAGAAGGGGTGAACCTATAGCCGCCAATGGTTTATTAATATATGAACCAACCATTATATATATATATATATATATATATATATATATATATATATATATATATATATATATATATATATATGTATATATTCAAGTTTGTTGTTGTCCATTTTTTGGTCTATTTTTTCCAGTACTAGATTCTATACAAAAATAAAATAAAAATCAGTTGAATGTTCTTGAAGAATATTCATTTTTTTAAATCGAATTTTTCCAAAATGGATGAAGATGTAGACTATGAATCGCCAACACTTACGCTACATTATATGAACCAAATGTGTGGTTAAATGTCCCAAATTTCCAACTTATGGCGATAAGTATATGTAGGAATATCTGTAAGTATAATCGATAAGTTAAATAATAAATTGCGTTAGCCCCTAGGAGGATAAAAAGGAGAATAAAACTGAAGCCGGATCAAGGAGCATACATTTCACTAGCTCTTTCCTTGAATTCCGACTGTTTTTTGAGATTTATCTGACAAAAACTGAGAAAAGTCAAAAAAGATACATCCCGGCTGGAATGCTGTAATTTTTTTTTTGTAAGGTTTATGCTGTTAAGGAACCGATGAGGTGCAGTTTAGTTTCCCATAAGATTCTCGGAAGGGATGAGAGCTGGTTCCAATGGCTATGGAGTCCTTTCCTTCTTGGGACGACCACCCTTTTTCTTTTCTTTTGCATTGCCATCTAGTTCTGTCTTGGTTTAATACAAACACAAACACACATATATAAATATATATATATATATATATATATATATATATATATATACACACACACACACACACACACATATATATATATATATATATATATATATATATATATATATATATATATATATATATACATACACACATGATATCCTTCAATAATTTTCTTTCAAATACTTATCAACCAAAATTATATTGTCCACGCTAAACATATTTAAAATGATCTGAATAAAATAGAGCGAATGCCATTTTAGCAATTTTTTTTATGGCTTATAACATTATATGAAGAAATTTAAATAATTTATATCTTAAATACTCTTTTAGTATAAATAAATAAATATAAATATAAAATAAATAAAAATATAAAATAAATATAAAATTTAGATCTTAAATACTCCACGGACATTATTTATACAAAAGACTTCAGTGGTATCTTCTGGTTTAGACCATTTATATCTTCATTGGTTGCCTTTCATTTATTCCATAACATAAAAACCAGAATGTGTTAATAAATTTCATTTTATTTTTATTTTTATTTTGAAATGATATGTACATAAATTGTTAAAATCATAATATTGTAATTTACAGTCAAGCTGGGCTCTTTTTGTATTGGGAAGCCCCCAAAGACAAATAAAATTTCTATCTATCTATCTGTTTGGTGCGGCTGTGAAATGTTAGATTGTTGAATTCCCCGACTTCCCCAAAATTATATTCAGTTATAAAAAATCATAAATACGGAAACCCAGTTATACCCACAGTATCATTCATAAATTCACCGACGTATGAGCTTTCAAAATACTTAGCTAATTTATTAAATCACCTATCCACAAATCTTTCATAAAAAATCACAAATACTAAAGTTGCTAAAGGTTATAATTTAATTTCATTAGATGGGTCATCTATCTTTATTTACTAACATATGCATTTCCAAAATAAAAATAAAAATTGAAAAAAATTGGAATTTTTTTATTTAAAAAAAAATATTTTATTGAATTGTACAACCGTAATATATACATCTAGTGCAATGGCTATCAAAATAAATAATACATGACAGGACATGTAGAGACACTACCCACTAGCAGCACTCTAATAACATTTCTATAATAGAAGGTCCCGAGGCCATCTTCTCTTCAGACGCCTAGGAGGATTGTCCGGGATGGAATTGGATGCAAGGATGGAAATTAATGGGTTTGGATGGGCCTGAAGTTTATTATGGAATGATTGGTATCTGGAATGGGCTAAATCGACAACATATGGAATGCTATCTGTAACGAGTCCTGTGCCACTTCGATATTGCTCAGCGTTTTTCGCTTAGCAAGATGCGAAGGCGCTATGGCAGGTTAGACTGTTGTGTGATATTATTTCTGTTTATGGTAGTGTTATCTTTTATACTGTCTGTTATTGTTGCTGTAAGTATTTCTATTGCGCTGTCAATGTCTTGTTTAGTCTTGTGTGGAATCCGTAAGTCTAGTTTGTTTTCCAAATCGTTACTAAATTTCTCCCAGTTAATTTGTTGTAATCAATAAAGGAGAGGAGGGCTTAGGATTGAAGGTTAAGTGTAATGAGAGCAGAACTGGACTCTGATCTGAGGAGAGGTCATCCAGGGATTTGATTAATACATGGGAAGGAGAAATCTGGGATGTGACAAATATATCCAGGATATCAGGACGTTTTTTCAGGGAAGTTGGCCAATATGTAGGATTCGAGGGAGACAGAATTGAATAACTACGAGAAGTGGAGAAATGAGACAGGGTGTTGCCACGAGAGTCGGATGCTCGACAACCCCATCGTTGGTGTTTAGCAATGTAGTCTCCTCCAGCAATAAAGCCTGATCCGAGGGATTGGAATAAGGATTCTAATTGGTTATAGGATCGAGAATTGCCAGGAGGACAGTATACAGCTGATAATGTAAGATGGAAGGGACGAGTTGATATGATGATAGGGGTTGCTTGGATAACCTCATATAGAGTAGAGGGAATAAGGGAATGTGGAATGGATTTATGGATAAGGATGCAAGAACCGGCGTGGGAAGTGTTGTCTGGGTGGTCAGATCTATGAATGTATTTAATGAATAAAATACAATTTTTAGATGTTCTCTTAATCCGAAAGTCAAACCGGGAAATAGGAACTAAGTGGTGGAAAAAAACCTATTCATTTTGATAAATACATACATTACACAAGCCATTGCTCCAAAAGATATAAAATAAATCCGGCAAAAAACCTAATAAATCTCGCGAGAAAATTATCATCCCCAATACACCAAAAACAGCCGAAAACAACGTAGTGGACTTTTTATTAAAGAATGGTTATCCGCACAGCCTCCTTCGTAATTTACTAACAACAACAAAAACCCTTTCAAACCAAAAAAACCTAAATGAAACTACACAATACCCTATATACCAACACTTTCCGAAAGACTTACAAAAACACTCACCGGTAACAAAAGTAACAGTGACTCCGCAATTACTTTAAAAAACATAGCCACAGCCTCAAGACTATATACTAAAACCAAAGATTTAGATAAATTAGAGCTAAAATAGGTTGTTTACGAAATGTGAAGATAAATGTGGTAAATCCTATTTGAACTGATTTATGTAATTATAACATTCTTCATTAAATTGGCATGAGTATGAGGCCAACATAGCCAACATTTTATATATATATATATATATATATATATATATATATATATATATGTATATATATAATGTTGATATATCAATATATAATATATATATATATATATATATAAAATGATTGAATATAAAGGACTAAAATAATAACATTTACGTTAAGCATTAACAGTTGGGAAGTTTATAAAATTACTCAATATAGAGACAGTAATATTCTATTAGATCTGACTCGAGGTTTCTCCAGAGGAATGCTGTAGTTAGCGTAGGAGGCTACCTTCGCCATTCTTAGGGACGGTGACAGTTGTACAAGTTGCATAACCTAAAGGATAGCTCAATGCGAGGAGCGTCCTAGGAGCAATAAAGAAGCCGTGCTAATGTTCATAATCTATATAATCTAATTTACTTAAATCAGAATTGATGTTATCAGCAACTGTACTGAAATAAATAGTTGCTCGTTTTTATGGGTCAAATTAATAGTTATATAGTTAGCATCCTTCTTCGATTTCAGTACTTTTACAATAAATTTTTAACATTTAAGAATAACTGTTAACAAGAATTTAAGTAACTTTTCCCTCTTTTTAAAATGTGTTAACAACTAAGAGAGCATATTCTTACTTAATACATCCTTTACTGTTGTTTTTTTTTTCATTCATTTTAATTTAAGTTTACTGCTAAAAATGCATTTTGATTGAAAGTAAATATGCCTTTAAAAAAAGAACTTTAACTTAACAACCTTCTTGACAACATAAATTTACATTCATATATTTTGGTCATGTAAAAAAATTCTAATGATTCTCCATGAGTTAGTTTGGATACTTTTCATTCCAAAAATTAATGCTTTTTAGTCGTACTCAACTGTTTAACATTTTACTGTTGTTAATTTATTATTTAAATCTCTATCATTTGGTATCAATGGATTAAAAGTTTATTTCAAGAAATAATAATAATAAAGGCATTACTTAATCTGGGGCATGTCCCTTTAGAATAACAATACAAGAATAACCTATTATGTCTTAGATTACAATATAATACCTTTAATTACTTATTAAAATTAAATTGATAAATATAGAAAGGAATTCATGTTGGAAGAAATGGAATATCACACAGCAGCAGATGACACTCTTAATAGAAGTCTCAGTCGATGAACTAGAGTGTGCATTAAAGAACATGAAAAATGGAAAATCATCATGACCAGGAAACACACCTATAGAATTAATCAAATATGGATCTTTTGAACGTAAAACGAAATTGGCCGAGCTCATGTCACTTTGCATAAAACAAGGAACAGTTCCCAGCGAATGGACGGAGGGTCATATCACGCCTATCTACAAGGTAGTAAAAAGTTGTGTTGGAACTACAGAGGGGTCACGGTAACTAGTAGCTTAAGCAGATTATACGGAAGAATAATAAATAAGAGGTTACTGAAAGAATGTGATAGGATAATACCTGAGGAACAGGAGGTAGGGCATGTATTCATCATATATTTACCCTGACGCAACTTATAGAAAAATTTAAAGCTCGCAATAAAGAGATCGATTTTGCATTTGTTGATCTACAAAAAGCATATGATACAGTGCCTCTTAGTAAACTCTGGAATGCCTTAGAAGTCACAGGGGTGAGCCAGCACATCATTCGAGCTATAAAGGAACTATAATCACATGCTACAGCTCGGGTTAAACTCAAAAATGGCCTAACCAAGAACTTTCCGATCACCAAAGGCCTCAAACAGGGCTGCTCACTCTCCACTCTACTGTTTAATAGTTATGTTGAAAATATCCTTAGCCTATGGAAAAGAAAGTGTAATGGTATGGGGATAATCATAGATAACGAATGCCAGTACAATTTACAATTTGCCGATTACTAGGTCATTATTGCAAATGAAGGAGATGCTTCCTTTATGATGAGAAAACTGCTGGAAGCCTATAAGCCGGTCTTCACAGTCCCTTTACTTTCGTCGAATAATTTCTCAAATCGGAAGTTTAGGATCAAGGCAATACTTAAAAAGGAACAAATAGTTGAGGTAATCGAAAATTACCTACCAACAGATGCGACAGAAAAGAAAACTTTTCTTATTAATGATGCTAAAGGAAAAGCCATTATCATTCAAGGTCTGTCCGATAAACATCTTGATATTATTCAGTAAAACAAAAAGCGAGTACCTGGCATTAAATAATAGTGGAAACTCCTCACTAAATATTGGGGAATGGGATTTGACCCTAACTGAACAATTTAAATATTTAGGCAGGTGGCTTTCGAAGGGGAACAGTAGCAAAAAAGATATTGACGAAAAGGTAATAAGAGGCAGAAAAATAATTAGGACTTTAAATTCTGTTCTGTGGAGTAAGGATGTCAAGATAGCAACAAAAAAAAGACTCTACAATTCATTTCTTAGAAGTACCGCCCTGCATGCCTCACCTGCTTTCCAAGTTCACCATTGATGCTTGTGTAATTTGTAGGACCCCATACATCACAACGTAACAAATTTCCTACACGACTCGAACTGGGTTTAATAACGCCTTTAAAAGGTGCTCTAGTAGACTTTCCTTTTAGGCACGAATCACAGGGATCTTTATTATAAGGCAAACCCACTAGGCGTAAACCTCCCCTGTTTAAGTGACCCAATCTTAAGTGCCAAATATTAGAAGGTTCACTGCTTACATTACATGTATTTACTTCATTACTGACATATTTTAATATTACTATAAAAAGGTTTCTTATTAACTCACATGTAGGGACAGAATCATTTCTTATAACAAAACCTCTTCTGTCTTCAAAAATAATTTTAAAATTTAAATCAAGCAATTTTTTGACTAAAAGAAGGTTATATATTAAATATTCTACAATTACATATTTCTTAGCTGTCTCCGCATAATCTGCTTAAGCTACTAGTTACTGTGACCTCTCTGTAGTTCCAACACAACTTTTTACTACATTTTTTGTAGATAGGCGTGATATGACCCTCCATCCATTCGCTGGGAACTGTTCCTTGTTTTATGCAAAGTGACAAAGCCCACAATAGTGGTTGCTTTCGATGTGGGGATAATTCACACTTCCAAGCAAACTGTCCTAAAAATTTCAGGGGGCATGGCCAAACCAGGGGACGTGGACCAAGAGGATGGCGATACAACTCACATAATAGAACCAGGAGGAACTGGGGTGGCAATTTCTTCTTAAAACAGAATCGTGGGCAAAATTCTACAGATAAGAATAGTACTGCTAATCATGCACAAAGTGAGAGAGAAATTACTGTATTGACAACTGAAACTTAATAATTCAAGCATGATATTTGAAGAAAAATGTTTTATCTATGACAGCGGTGCTTCAAATCATTTTGTCGAAGGAGAATTAAAACGTTTTATGCAGAACATCACAAAATTAGAAAGCACAGCGAAAATTGTTCAAGCGGATGGCATTTCAAAGGAAAAAATTTCAGAATTGAGGCATTGATTGTACCAGGAATGAAACATAATTTGCTTTCTTCATCAAAAATTGCTAGCCGTGGAGCAAAAATACTTACAGATATATGAGGTACTACAGTTTATTTTAAAAATAATCCATTTTTGTTTCTCAAACCCTATAATGGTCTTTATTATTTTGAAGCAGACAAATTTAATGAACAGTGCTTAGTAACTATTGATAAAGGGGAGTTGTGGCATCAGAAAATGGGGCATATTTCAAATGATGGACTCTCACAATTAAGTTTACCTATTCCAAGCAAATTATGTGAATCATGTGTTAAAGGTAAGGCAAAAAGGAAACCATTTTATAAGAACAACAAGCGTGCAACAGAAATAGGTAGTCTTATTTCTAGTGATTTAGTTGGTCCCATCACACCGAGTATACTCAATGGGGAGAGATATTTTCAAGTCATATTGGATGATTATTCTCATTTTGTTGAACTGTTGAAACATAAGAGTGAAGCAGCTGGAAATTTAATATCTTATGTTAGGGAATTAAAAACTAGGTTTGAACTAAGAGTCAAGCGCATAAGATTTGACAATGGTGGTGAAGCAAAATCTTATTACCTTTTAAATTTTATTGAAAGAAATGGCATTCAAACGGATTATACTATAAGCCATTCTCCTCAAATGAATGGCAGATGTGAAAGAATGAACGGGGTTCTTCTGTCAAAGTTAAGAACTAAATTAGTCGACTCAGGAGTCCCCAAATTTTTATGGGGAGAGGCATTAAAATGTACAGTCTATGAGACAAATAGATCTCCAACTTCGGTTTTACCTTGAGGTAAAACTCCCTCGGATCTGTAGAATGGACGAAATGATTTATCCAAATTAAAAATATTTGGCTGTCGAGCATGGCATACACTGACACCTAAGCCTGGGAAGTTAGAGCCTTGAGCAGTTCGTGCTGTAATGGTTGGTTACTGTGGAGGTGGCTATAGGTTGTGGCTACCACAACAAAGAAAAATAATTAAGTCAAGAGATGTACAATATGATGAGTCTATTATGGAATACAAAGATAAAAATGCAATTAAAGACAATTCTAAAGAAATTGTAGAGCCAATCCAATTGATAAATAATAATCCAGTTATGACTATTGACGAAGAGAATAAGATTGTAGAAACTAATGAAGACAGGGAACATGTGTTGAAGAATAATTTGCAAGAAAGATCTACAGATACCAATGCACAAGGGGAAATAACCGCTACAAAAAGAAGAAACGAGAAACCCGGATATCTGGATGACTACGAGCTGTACACAGAATACTGTTTTCTGTCGTCAACTGATGAAGAGCCAAAAACATTCGAGCAGGCTATAGAATCAGAAGAATGGAAAAGTGCAATAAATTCGGAATTGGAGTCGCACGAGAAACTCAATACTTGGAAACCTGCAAATTACCTGAAGGAACTAAAGCAATAGAAACACGTTGGGTGTTTAAAATTAAAGAAGATGGTACTAAGAAAGCTAGGCTTGCGGCTCGTGGTTTTCAAGTTCCTCAAGAAGAATGGGAGTTTTTCTATGCACCTGTTTGTAGGATATCTACTGTTCGACTTCTGTTGTCAGTAGCAGTCCAGTGTAACTGGATTTTAACTCAAATTGATGTACCCACCGCCTTTTTGAATGGAGATTTGGACTCGGAGGTCTATATTAAAACACCTAAAGGAGTAAAATTCCAAGAAAGTATTCATGTTCTTAATAGATCTCTTTATGGCCTACCCTCCGCTCCAAAATGTTGGAACAATAAATTTTCTAATGTGATGAAAAATCTTGGATTTAATTGATCAGATTATGATTATTGTCTCTACTATAAAGATAATATTTACATGGTTCTATTCGTAGATGATGCAATACTGGCCGGGACTGAAGAAAATGTGAATTCATTTTTAATGGACCAGCAGAAGAATTTTAAAATAAAAAATTTAGGTCGTCCCAAATCGTTTTTAGGAATGGAAATTAAACACATAAGGAATGGATTACACTTATCTCAGACTAAAATGATAGAACGTTTGTTGAAAGAGAAAGAGGGGAAAAACAATTTGGTGACTTATACAGATGCTGACTGGGCAGGAGATAAAAAGGATGAAAGAGTACTAGTGGATCTGCCATATTTTTTGGAGGTAATTTAATTTCATGGGCATCAGTTAAGCAGCAGTCAATTGCATTGTCTACGGCTGAAGCAGTAATCTGCATCTCAGACTTCGTCTGAACTTATTGGTTTAAATGATTTAATTAAAGATTTGTACGTGAATGACTCTGTCCCTGTATTATATTTCGATAATCAGAGCGCCATTCATATGATTAATAATTATGAGAATTTTAAGCGTTGTAGCGTTGTATATAGATATAAAGACGAATTTCATAAAAGATTGAGTTTCTAAAAATTTTATTAAGTTAGAATATACCGAATCGGATCTTAATAAGGCTGACATCTTTACTAAAGCTTTGCCCACTCAAAAATTTCAAATTTGTTGTGAAATGATAGCTGTTTTACCTATTGATAAGGATTGATGAAGTTTCACTGCATTGACTCTATATTATTTACTTGAGTGTGATTAAAATAATATAATTGCAAGCAATTTAAACTACTTTTGCAAAAGGATACTTTAAATTGAGAGGGGGTGTAGAAATAATTTGGTTTTCTATATATATATATATATATATATATATATATATATATATATATATATATATATATAATTTATAATATATAATTTATTATGGCGGAATACACGAGTTTAGTTGATAATGCCTGTACATTATTTCCTTACAACTTTAATATTTCTATAGAAACATTTACCATCGGAAAGGCGGAAGAGAGGTCGGTCAGAAAAGAGGTGGATGGAAGGGATCCCGAGGCAATGGTGGCAAGAGGACTTAGAGAGGAAGACTGCTACGACAAAAAGAAATAGCGGCAGGGCTTGTTTGAATTAGGCTACGACATATGACGCATTTTTGTAATAAAGTCGTTTTATATATACAAATTGATAAATGAGGACAAATTAAAAATTAAATAAGAAGAAAATTGTGAATTACCATCAATAACAATATAAAAAAAATTAAAAGAAAGAAGAGAAAAAATAGAATCTATATAAACTACGGCATATAGAAGAGGAGATGATACAGTTGAGATTTCAATAATTATGTATTCTAGGTGAGGACACTTTTCGACTTTCGTGGATATATAATCCAGCGCCACCTGCCCTGAATGCAGCTGCGGTCAGATTTGTCATGGCGTATGAGAAAATAGTTAGGATGTGATACTTGGGAGGAAGGAATGAAGGGATAGATTAGATTTTTCCAAAGCCTTTGACACAGTAGACCACAACATCCTCCTCGCCAAGCTACGAGTACGTAACTTACCCCTATCCAACAGTGCTCTGGGGTGGTTTAAGTCTTTCTTCTCCGATCGCTCCCAATATGTTCTGATCCCTGGTCAACCTCCTTCCATAACCCCTACTCTGTTCTGTGGTTTCCAACAGGGTTTATCACCCTAATTAAGTGATCAATAGATAAGTGGGCATGTTGGGGGAAGTTGATTAAGTGGGCAATAGATAATAAGTTAAAGTTGAATGTGGAGGAAACCAAGGCAATAGTAATAGGGTCGAACTACTTCCTTAAAAGTATTCCCCATAATCCAATACACTTTCTAAATAATAATGCCATCAAATTCTATCCAACCGTCGAAAATATTGGAATTATTTTTGACCAAACCCTCTCTGAAATCTCCCGTCGTACCTTTTCCACTTTAAAGCATCTGAATTACACTATATACATACACGTACGTATACGTACTGAATCACATGTTTCCATTAAAACCCGTAGACTTCTAGTTACTTCCATAATTTTCTCTCATTTGGACTATTTCTTTACGGTGTATGAAGATGTCTCTGGAGATCTCAATGCAAAACTAAAACGGTTGATCAATCGCTTTGATCTTTTCATCGTTGGGATCCCGTGAGACACCCCGTCACCCGATATCACGATGATCTGAATTGGTTTTACCCTTTCTACAGCCATAGTGCAATGCGAACACCAGGACTGGTTCCTCCTTCAGCCCAGCTATACCATTTCCTGATGTTATCCTCCATGACGAGTGCAGCAACCAACCTCAATCTTATCCAGACTCGATGAAAAGCCTGCTCTACATCGAGAAAAGCCCCGTGCAGTACATTGCGAGCTCTAATGCGGATGAGACATCCACCACACGATGACATTGCTGGATTGTGGAGGGCTATGTTCTGAAACCTAATTGGTGATCAGGGATTATTTGGTCGGATTCTATGATAGGATGAAGACGTTTCAGAATGAATTTTTCAAGTATTATACCCATTATGGGCAGGAGAGATATAGTACGGTAAGAAGATGGGAGCTTTGGTGTTTTTTTAGGTTTAGGTATCATGGAAACCTCTTTAAAACCAAATTCTCGTACCCAACCGACCATCTAACGCAGGTGATTTACTTATGTGCTCCGCCTATAATTTACTAAATACAAGAAAGTCATCTATGTAAATCTGGCATATACCCTTGTCTATACCCCTAAGTAATATGTCCATAAACCGCTGAAAGCTCAGAAAACGCGTAATTAAGCTCAAACGGCGTCCGCATAAATTCATAATGCCACCGCTCGAAGATAAAAGCAGTCTTCGCCTGGTCTCGAGCATGAATTTTAATCTGGTGATACTTGCCCTTCGAGTCCAGCTTCCAGCCTCCTTAATATCGTTCTACCGATCAATAATATCGTCGAACGGGGGAATTGGGCCAGTCGTATTGTCATTTAACTGCTGAAAGTCTATCACTCGGCACTTTTCCTTCAGGAAATAGGAAATATCCATAATGATTACTTGCCGCTTCAGCTCCCCTAATGCCTACCAGGCACTTCACCCCACGTTACATCTTAATTAAGTACCCAACTTTAGGTTAACTTGTAGGTGAAAGGTAGCCTCTCTGCAGGGACCCTCCTCTTATCGCAGTCTGCGTCTTCCCCTCTACCGTCGCTCGCAGCCGTCGAGCCGTTGCCACCATTGCTCCCAGGTTCCAGATTCAGACACTTCCTTTAGCTTCCTCCGATATATATGGGTATTGTTTAGCTGTGTGCCCCACCATCCTGCACTTATTTGCGGGGCTACAAAGTGTCCCGTCTTCCCGTACCCATGGCATTTCCTTACTTTCTTTCTTCTGAAGACTCTTCCTTCGGTCGAGACTGTTATCCCTTTCTATTGTTCTTTGGTGTTCTCTCCTGGAACGGATAACCCTTGTTTATATAGTCTTTGGGAGTTGTTTATTTTATTTTAAGTAGGATTAAATTATATTACAATCTGGGTCTGGTTCTGAGCTGCAGTGGTCCGTAGTCATCTGTGCATTAACCAACTCCATTCTGGCTCGTCTATTTCCATCCAAGCCTCCTCTTCCAAGGCACTTCCGTCCAACATATCCTTAGCACACTCTACAAATGTCTTATACTGAAGAAATCCCTTCCTCCTTCAAATTTCTCTGGGAATTTCTTATCTTCACATTGAAGATAAGAAGACAGTTTGTCTTTCTGAAACCTCCTTCGCCACCACTTTCTCCCTCATTTACTCCGACAGTTTCTTGCACTTGCTCAACATCACTGCGGCGATCTGGCCTTGCATTTGGCGACTTGCCTTTTTTCTATTCTTCCGAAAGATGACTTCCTCTATTTCCACCATACCATCTTCCACTGCAACTACTTACTAAAACCTATACTTTACTATATCCCACGGAGTTCCCTCATCAGCTTGATTTAAAGTATTTCGCTTAACTCTGCAGATAATATCCGCCTTCAAAGAACCGGCATCCCTGGGAAAAGAAATTTGACCTGAATCCTATATAAATATATAAAATGTTATAGTTAACAAAACGTAATTGATATACTTACTGGCTGCCTGTACCTTATTCGATAGTTAACATTTCGATTAAATAAATAATATAAATGCAAACATAATTTTTATGGTGGTACAAAAAATATAAGAGGATAAGAAGTAATTATCATTAAATGATTTATTTTATAAACACTTGTCAGTGTAAAAATTTAACAAATTAATAAATACCTGCATTATTTAATAATTAAGGTAAAGTTAAGCATAATTATTGATAAGGTAAAGTTTAGAAAAAATCCTCTCCGAAGGTTTTTTGAAATGGACGAAAATGACAAATGAATGATAATAAGTAGGAAAAATCGATAAATAATTAAGGTTATATTTCTTTTTTTTTTTGTTTCTTTGATTATTAAGAGTCATGATTGTGGTTTAGAAGATCTAAAGTATTGCTATGTTTCTACTCTCAAATATATTTTGAATATATATTTGGAATGCCAGAGTCTCATTTAGGTTGAATACTCAAATTATTATTTATATGCCTTTATCTTAATTGGGTTCCTTTCCAAAGGTCTGTTCTTGTGTTTACCAATTTACTCATCTATTATACCTTCAATATATAATTTATAAATAAATAGTTTATCTGGGGTATATAAGCACCGATAGAATTACAATAAGGATCGTTTATTTATTCAATTTCATACAAGTTTAATGATTCAGATTTTACTATATGAAAAGGATTGCCATAAAATACGTTACAGGAAATAAATTAAACTTATCCGTGAACAGGGGTAGATTGGGTTACAGGTCGGTCTTCGCTTTGCCGCCTCGGGAACTCGCCATCTTCCGCAGGATCTGTCTCTCCAGTCCTCCTTGCTGTACGTCTCCAGAGTACCTCCTCCCTTTTCCACCTTCGTCTCCAAAGCACCTCCTTCCTTCTCCGCCTCTATCTCCAGAGTGCTCCTTCCTGCTCCGCCTTCGTCTCCAGAGTACCTTACTTTTCTGCGTCTATCCAAAGAGTGTCTCTGTCCTCCCCCTCTCCTTCCTTCTCAGGAACTTGACCATAAAAGTTCCATAAGCAAAAGATCTGTCCTTTGTCCAAAACATATTCCCTTTCATGTGTCCCGACATGACACATTTTCCCCGCTCCGCATCCCTTTCATGGTGCCGCCAATACATAACAGTATATAGGTGGCGATTTCCAGGGCCACTCGAAAAACAATTAACTAGTACTAGTATTCTACAATAGTTATAAATAATAAATTTCTGGCCAAACGGCTACATTATTGTAATACTACAATTGAATATGAACTAAAATGTATGTTCTCATACAGAAAAAAAATATATAAGACAAAAAAAAATATAATAAAATAACAGAATGAAAAATTACAATAAACAGAAATTGGCAAATGGAAAAATAATAAAATAGATAAGAACATCTATGAATAATAGTTTCATAATGAGTGTAGCATAATTTCACACATACATACATAAAAACATTCACATATTAGTAATTTACAATTTAGAAATAAATACAAAAATAAAAAATATGAATCAATGAAAAGAATTGATAAGGGTAGCCGAGATGGTTGAGGCGTCACCACGGAGAGGTGAAAAACCCGGGTTCGAGTCTCAGTCCTGGCCATATCTTTTCTTTTCAAATAAAATATTTAAAAAAATTATATCATATAACAATTAAATGAGTTATGAATTTTACTTTCTATATTAGGTGGATATCCAACTTTTAGTGATCTTTTAATTCATTTTTGAATACTAACTGTTATGTTGATGATTGGAACATGGGGAAAGAATGTCAGACCACAGCATACCAAAGAGAGAAAAACGGAAAACGAAGAAGAGGACGCCCTCGGATCCGATGGCGGGATGCTGTCGATGAGGACTTGAAACTGCTGGTTGTACAAAACTGGAGGAGGATAGCGCAGAAGCGCAGATATTGGTTAGCTGTGGTGGTGGTTCTTGTAGGACCGTAGAGCCAAAATAATAATAAATAAACTGTAGTTCTATTAATTTCTGTACAATATTGCTATTCTTAAGGGACCTGGTCCCAGAATAAAATTATTTTTTTATTCTATTCTATTCTATACATATATATATGTGCGTGTGTGTGTGTGTGTGTGTCTGTATAAATGAGTAAAATACAAAACACGCCACAGGCCTATAATCTCGAAATATAAAATGACATATTTTTCGGTATTTAGGATTACAAAATATAATTGATAAAATTATGCTTACTAACGAGATCTTGTTTTCTATTAATGAAAATGTAAAGGAGTTCAAGAGGAGAATATATAAAGAAAATGAGTGGTCGTGGAGGCAGGATGCTAGATGCCTAATAGGGTAAAGGTGGGATAAAAACGACAGGAGCAAGGAAGACATGCATAATGGAGATCTGAGGGGAAGAGCAAAAACGATTATCCTTAGAAAAGCAACAAGATCAACATTTCAAAGTGCTTCCCGCCTCCTGTATTCCTGGCTCGCCATCCTATCCTCTGCCTGGTAGTCACCATCAGTAAAAGAAGAGCCTACTGTGTCAGCATACTCCTGGTTAACGTATTTTTTACTTATAAATAATATCAAAACCTATCATTGAACATTATTTATATTTCTTCCCGTCCAATTTTAACTATAATTGTCGTATCGTTATTCTACTATTGTTTGCCGATTTAATTGCATAATTATTATTCACATTAATACAGCCATTTACGAATTCATTCATTCATTTCGGAAATCAACATCTCTCGAAAATTTACATAATAAAAAATATCAAATTCTAATATAATTTACATTTATATGATCAATATTAGTAATAGATAAAATAGGGTCACAAATGCTTTCGTTACCATTATTATGTATGTTACAGGTCCTGTTTGCTTTTGAAAGTGATATGTTGAAATATTAACTGTCGAAGATGACGGTTATACGAACTAGGTCACTTCGGAAGGTAGCAAGACCCCCGGTGAGGTCTTGAAAAGTTTTTTTCAAGTTTTTGAAAAGCAAGCTTTCAAGATACATAAAAGAGTGGGGGGGGGGAGGGTCTAAGATTTTACTTCTAGAAGAAAGGACTTGGGCGAAGACACTTCTTGAGAGAAAGCGAAGACGGAAAGAGTCCGACAGTAGAAGCAAGCCAGAAGACGACCTGGCAAGAATGAATTCGAAAATTTCTTCAAAGCACTAGGAATCTAGTGAATTATTCAACAAATATATAGTTTTTATAAACCTATTATAAGGTTACATGCATGTCAAACTTGTATCTATCAAACTTTGGATTTTGCCTGAACAACAAACATCCAGAAGCTTCGGTGGCTTTGTAGCTGACCTTATATTGTTGTCTTTTCCTAGTCATTAGAAATGAACCCCATTCCAAATATTTGGGTAAGCTGCAATATAAAAAATATTGATCATTTCATATCAAAACTACTAGGTTCAATGCATTTTTTTTCGATTTGTAACGAATAGTAAAACTTAAATGAGTTCAATTAAATAAATATATGTTTTAGTTATTTTCACAAACATGACATTATGAATTTAGTTTCGAATTCCTTGAAGAATTGTTATAAAAAAAAAAAATAGTTTATGTAACCATTGATTTAATACTCCAAAAGGATTTAAAAAACTAGCATTTTGAAATGTCAAATAGGTGTTACACTTGATGTTGTAACTAATATAATTGAATCCTGAATATGTAGATGTGTATGTATATTTCGGTTGTGTGATTTAAGAAACTAACCATTAGGCTTAAGCAAGATTTTCTTTATAAATATGGATCTCCCTGGCACATCTTAGCGTTAAATTATTGTTAATAAGGAAAAAGAAAAACAATATGGTAAACAAGAGTGGTGGAAAATATTGAAAACCTGAGAGGACCAACATAGTAGTCAGGAATCCCTGACAAAATGTCAACCAATTATAAAGTGAATCCCACAATCATAGAGTAGTTTCACCAGGTTTAATGGATGTGCCAAACGAGTTGAATTAAAAATGTATTAAATAAAATAGATGGCTTAAAAAATATTCAAGTCTATAACAGATTACCTTATCTTTACTATCATGCAGTGACAGTAAAACTTGGTTTATTTATTAATAAATAAGCATTGGTTTGAATCTTGAGTAGGGCATGATATCAGTTATTGAGTAGAGGAGTTATATCAGTCCTACCGAATTCACCCCAATAGTCTCCTCCAACATTTCCATCCTCCAACAATCTTCCCACCAATATAAAGGGTAATCCCCCCTCCATAATTAAGGCTAATAAACAGCTCCCACCATTATATATATATATATATGTATATATAATGTTGGAACCTATTTATTGATGGCTTATATCTTTCGAAAATAAATTGTTTTTGGATCTCATCCATGGAATTTAAATGTTGTTTATGCAAGTCCAGAGACAAAAGCCTCTCAAAGCATATGCGTGACAGTCTATCTTCCGTTAATGACAGTATTTTTATGCAGAAATTAAGAATTTTCGTCATGACTATTATTAAAAGAAAAGAACTGCCGGAAATTCTTCTAACAAGTCAATGAAAGCCGAAGACCTTTTAAACCTAGAGCTACTGCCTGCAAAGCGAAGGACGGATCCCTGATCGCTGACAAGCAAGGGATATTAGACCGGTGGGCAGATCACTTTGAAGGTCTTCTTAATAAAAGTAATGTTGAAGAGGAGTTCATATGGCATGCCATGGACGAAGGACTGGAAGCAGATCAGTTAGACCCTCCCAAATGAAGAAGAAATTTTCAGCCCTGATAAAGCTTAATAACAATAAAGCCCCCGGTGTCGACAATATCCCAGCGGAGCTGCTGAAGCATGGCGGATACGATCTGGTGCAATTTCTCCGGGACCTACTTCACGATGTCTGGACTGAAGAGAGACTACACGTGGAATGGAAGAAGACAGTTATTTGTCCGATACACAAGAAAGCATCAGTTTTAATGTTAAATTTTCCTTTTTATTAATGTGCACGGTTTTCAATCATAATTAGAGGTCATCAACTTGTAATATTCCTTGATATATTATTCTAACTAAATAGTAGTGAATATTACCATATGATTTCTCCCACCCAATTTGAGGGGAGGGCAGTTACGACTTTTTACCCCTAAAAATTTTATAGTGTCGCAAATAAAATTGTAAATGTCGTAACTGCTAAAATATTAGAAGAAGGTCATAAAAACTCATTTTATTATAAGAAAACTGTTTATTAACCTATACATACAAAAACATAAAAAATCCTTAGTGTTAAGAATAATAATCTTCATTAATCTAGGGCAGCCGCAGAAGAATCTATGTTTTTATAAAAGTGGTGAAAACAAGAAGGAACCCATGTCAGCAGTTTTTGTAAATCCTCAAATTTATTTTTGTTGATAGCCCTAGGCTTTGTATTCATAACTGGTAGTTCTGTAGGCCACACTTGGTTGGACTCCTTCCTCCGCCGATTAGGTTCTAGGTCCACAAGTTTATATTCTTCTTGGAAGTTGGTTTTATAGAAAAACTTGTTTGGTTCAGATGATCTAAGTTGCAGTTCTACTGTTTCACTTATTAAAAACATCTCTCTGTTGGTGTTTTTAAGAGGTGCTTTTTTTGTTCATAAAGTGACTTGAAGTTTTTAAAGTCTTTGAGGGTCATGTCATACACCTCTATCAAATCTTTGAATCGGCACTGGCGAACAAATTTTTGACAGTCCCATGGCACCATTATTTGTGTCTGACCAACTGCTTTTTGGCCCTCTCAATCACGGAATGAACTCCATCGACTTCCTTATGGGTAAGCCCATTTAATAAATATTTGTGAGTAATCACTTTTAACGTAAGCATTGTCCTCAAAATCCACACGTAACCTGACACTATCATAAAATTTCGATTTTGACCTGCACAATTATCTGACCAAACTGTCAGCTCTTCTATTTTAGCACCTAAATTTTCTTGTCCCCATTTCAAAATGCACGATGCTATTTCACAACCACCACGAGCACCCACTGTTTCACCCCACATTACGCAGTGGCTTTTTCCGTTTGTAGCATTCAAAATTGTTCGGTTCAAGGTCCATAACTTTCGCAAATAAAATGCCTGGGAATTGGTCAAGTATGGTGTTGGCAAACATTTTTGCAAATCGATCATGATCGTAAAATTCTTCGATCCAGCATGTTTTGATGTTTCTTTATTCTGATTTTTTAGCTCATATCTTGATTTACCTTCATTAAGGTGACTCTCATACACTTGCAGAATTTGCACCTTTTCCTCTTCATCTTCACATTTTAGGCGCAGAAGAAATGCATCGCAAGTGTCACAGCTGTCATTGGAAGGCTGCTTGAATGATAAGTTGAATTCATAATCAAAAATATGGAAATAAACCCGCTCCTTTGCTATTAGTTTTGCATCAAGGTTTTGACTCTTGCAGTACTCAATATACAATGAGTACATTTTCGCCTTGTTAAAATCAGAGCCTAGATAGTTTTTATCTGTTCGTTCCTTACTATAGTGGCTCCCTTTTAAAGGGAATAAGTTAATATGACCTCTTACATTGTTTCTCACTTCCTCGGGATTTTATTGGATGGCGTTTGTTTCCCTCGCTGGTCAGGTAAAATAATACCACCGTCTGACTGTTTACTTATAGCTGTTTTCACTACGGTGTCTGATATGTTAAGAGTATTAAAAAATAAAGTTTTGCACACATATACCTTTTTTACAGACAGTTGGAGATAGTTGCTTAATGTGAAGTTTCTTCGTGACTCAGTTACAAGAACTGTTCTCCTTGAAAAAGGTTTTTGTGTAACAGACCCAGCTATAAATTGCCTTTTGAAATCATCAGTGTTCCCATCCTTCCAAAAATTATTAAATATGTTTTATCTGGATTGTTCATCAAATAGTTGTGAGCAATTTTTTTTGCATGAGGAAAAACATGGTGGTTTTAGTTCCTTTTGTCTCATTACCTTTCCTTTCTTCGAAATGTATTGTTTTCCAGCTATCTCAGGGGATAAACTGTCTTAACAAACTTGCATCTCCTTCACAATCAGTACTTAACAGGTGTATACAGTTGTAACTCAAGTAACTTGAGTTTACCTCTATCATATCATGACAGATTTAAATTCACATTGGCTAAGACGCCATTCATTAGCTGTGCAGATACAACTATCCACTCAAGAATATACACCTCGATAATGCAGTTACATCAATAACCCCAAAATCGAGAATTTTGTAGTTACGACAGTTTACCTCTCAGGTACAGATATGGTCTTAATACAACACTGCTAAATTGTTCAACAACTAATTGATCTTAGTTATAGCTATTAGGTTTCAAGGGAACTTTTTTAGATATACTATTCTAGAATATTTGATCCCGAATGCGAATTTACATTCGCAATTACAATTGTTTTTTATTTTATATACGGGATCATCCGATTATAAGGTTTTTGAGGCCTGTATTTTATTGAACAAGCGTTTTTAGAATTAAAAAAAAATGATTCGATATTTTTTTCATATATGAAAATCTAATAACCCATACTTACACTTTAAAACTATTAATCACAATGATAAATGGAATTGCTCAAGCTTGTTTGGAAATCCAATTTTACGCCTTATCTATTGTAGTAGTGACCCAAAAACCTATCACTTTTAGTCTGAGAGCCCGTGTAGAAAAATGTGACTTTTTCGTACAAAGTTCCACCTGTACAATTTAATTATGTTCTTGAGGAAAAGCTTAAAAATATATATCTGCCACCATGAATATTCCTAAATACAAATGGAGAACAAAAAAACAAAAAAACAGACCGTTTCATATTCTCTCTTTTCTTCCTATTTAGTCCATTTCCCTTTTCCACGTTGACTCTACGTCTTCTACGCCTAGATCCTTTCCTATGCAGGTCGAATAACTTTTTTATTATAATTATGAGATTTTATTGTGTTTTCAAGAGCAAGTTTCCTATCTCTTTTTAGATCTTCCCTTGTACATCTATTAAAAGTATTTGGGAGCAAACTTCGTGACCGTTTGATCTGTTTCCCTATATTTGTCTACACATTTCTGTGCTATATTATTTCATGCTATTTCTTATGACTTTCATTAATTTTACATTTCATCTTATTGGCTAAAGTTCGGTTTAGACTTTCATTAAGTCCGTTTTAAAATGGAGCATCCACAGCAGTGAAATCAATCTTATATTCTCCTTCATCAGAAATTGTTTAAATTCCTTGGAATTTATACCAGGATATTTTTTCCGTTGATAACATATAAATATTGTATTTCTTCGTCACATTTTTTTATTAGTTTTATGAAATCATTGGCACTTGGATTTCTTGATGTGGAAATATAGGCAATTGGTCAACCAAAAGATGTAGAAATTGTTTTGTTGACCGTGATCCTCCAATGGTATCAATAGATATAATTTCAAAAAGCGTGTTGCTGGACCAAAATGTGACATTATATTTTCCTTCCTACATTGGTGAAACTAAAAACCATTTTTACAGAAGACTATCACAACACAAGACTTCTATCTCTACCCGTAACCAATCTGCATCTAAACTTTCTGACCATGCTTTGACTGTTAGCCATACCTTTAACTTTGACAGATCCTCGGTTCTCGCCACTTTTCCTAATTACAGTAAAATACTCATTGCCGAATCTATCTAAATAAACCTTGAAAAAAATCCATTAAACGTCATAACCGAATAACATCTCTATGGTTTACGTACAGATAATAGACCTCATCTATCATCAAGAGTTAACTCCCCCCCCCATCCCAGGGGACCCTCCTTGTTAATACTTTAAAGGTAAACCCCTATTAATACCCCCTTCTTTACTCCATCATCTTCTTTTATTCATACCACCTTTTTACTCATATTCAATATGTTCAAACACTGCTAAATTTTTTCTAGTTTATCATTATTTATAAAATTAGTAATTAAAATAATAAATGTATTTATTATTACATGATTTATTAATTAATCTAATTTATGATGTTATTAAATTAATTTATAACATGCCCCTACACTTTAGTTTATTGCTTATCTCATAATATGTGCAGTGTTAATACACTACCTCTAGATGGACTGTCCGGACTCGCGCGAAATGATACATGTCTCTAATGGTATAAAGATAACGTTCCCTGATAGTAATGATCCTAATGGGGCCGTCGTATCGAGCCGCCGTTTATTACGCGCTGTCCTTGACCGAAGATGTACCACTGTTCTTCGTCACCGAATGTATCGTTTGATTATACGCGATCACAGCTCGCGGCATCGCTTTTTACGGGACCAAATTCAGTCAGTAAAAATCGAGTTTTATAGATCGATAGGATATGCCACAGCAAGTTTGCTAAAAGAGTCAATGGCGGTGAGCCACGATTGGCCCTCATTGGAGTATATATCGATTTGAATTAAACGCAGGGACGCTGTTGGAGAGACTGCTTGTTCCGCCACCGGTGGTTGTGTATATTTGCATACTTTGCCCATTGGCAAACCGCACATCGTTCAATATACTCGCGTACCCTTTGACTTCCAGAAGCACAATCTTTTGAGAGCCCATAATCGTTTCGACCGGATTATGATCGGAAATCGTTTGTCGTTTATGATTTCAATCACTAGACCGATCCGACGCAACCGAATTATCCTCAGAACTCTGACGAACCAGCAGTATTTCGGGTCCGTTCTCCGCCCAGTCTTGTAAGTATCGGAGCGCGAATGGTTCTACGGAAAGGCCTTCCTCATCATCAATCGCGTTTACCACGAGATCCTTTGAAAGCCAATCTGCTACCGAATTTTCCTCTCCCTTCTTGTGGGCGACCTGAAATCTAGTCGTTCTTTCCACCTTGATACGCGCGCCGACATTCCTTCAGGGCATTTAAATTGACTAATGGTTTGTGATCTATAAACAGCTCGAACGTTCTACCGTAGACGTAGGATCGAAAATATTCTATCGCCCATACTATCGCTAGTATTTCCCGTTCTACAGCACTATAACGGCAAGTTCTACAGCACTTTTCGTTCCGTTTAACTGCCGGATGGCGTACACGATAGGTTTTTCGCCCTCGCCAAAATTCTGAGATAGGACTGCCCCAATCGCGACCTCTATAGCGTCCCCGGTAATTCGAAACATTAACCGAAAATCGGTGAAAGCTAGTAAGGGTTGCAAAATTAGGGCCTCCCGGCAAGGTTTAATACTTCGCTTCCAAGCGCAAACAACCTGCCTTTCTTCAGTATTCAGCAGCGGTTGTATCAACTCCACAATAGCCGGAATGAACCGTCGGTAGTAATTAACCATGCTTAAGAAGCACCTAACACCACAAACATTAACCGGCAACGGGCCCTCCCGAATCGCCCATAATCGCTCCTCATCAGGCCGCACTCCCGATTGCAAAACCATCTGCCCGAGGAATATGATTTCCTGCAGCCCAACCCTGCATTTTTCTAGCGATAATTTAAGACCGAATGGTCGGATTCTACCGGAAATATGGTCGGAATACCGCTTTCAAGGGATTTATGTGTTCGAGTTCCGACCGACAAGCCTCTCTGGATCTGATCCATAATTCTTCGAAATGCCAACGGGGCCCCCTTAAACCCAAATGGCATCCTCACGAATTCATTTACCTTTTTGTACATAGTGCATCCTCCGCGGACATTCGAACTTGGTGATACCCGATCTTGAGATCCAGCGTGCTAAAAATAGTCACTCCGGCTAACCATTTGAGTATATCTTCGACGCAAGGCACGGGGTACCGTTCGTCTAGTGTTGCCCCATTTAATTTGCGGTAGTCGAAGATAGCGCGATATTGTTTTCCTCCATCGGGCGTGCTTTGCTTTTTCTCTACGACCGGCTGTTAGAGGGCTGTTAAAGGGAGAATTACTATGCCTGATGATCCCCTGTTGTAAAAATTCGGATAGTTGTGTCCAAATATTATCCCTCATCGCATGAATAAGTTGTCCTGACGGACTGAACCCATCTCCTGCGGTCTAATACCTGTTCATGATTCACAGAAAGGACTCTGTAAAACTATCTACCCCAAAATGTTCCACAATATGGACATCATATCTTGTTTTGCAATATAAATGGTTTAAAAAATGTATTCAAATTTACAGTAAAAGAATGTGATACTATAAGGCAATATCCGATATTATGTTTCGTAGAGACTTGGGTGATTGACGACAATTTCTTTTCACCTCCATGGCTACTTGATTATACACCTTTTAGCGGTAAAGCTGTAAAAGCAAATTGAAATTTGTCAGCCAATTAAGAGTTGCTAATCCAGAACATATCAGAATCTATGGGAAAAACACAACTTTTTTGTCTTTTTTTGTTCAAGTCGCAAGAAGAATTGGTTTACCCCCCCCCCCTCCCACAAAACATTCTGTTTCACCTCAATACACATGGTCTTCTTGATTAAAAAATAGTTAGCATGTAGATTTATTTTTCCCGAAGGTGACTTACCAAGTGAAGTTGGTTATATATTCCGCATTTTACAGGATGCTGTGGATGTTACTGCTTGGATCAGCCATCACAGCGAGAGCCAAAGATGAAGAGTGGAGATGCCCAGATATTACCAATGCTTCCTGCTCCTGTGATCTACCACATACTCTTCGATGTACAGCTTCTTACCAGACATTTCCAGCTATTGCCGACTGTCTTCGTAAATTAGCTCCACCACTCTCTGTCTCCCTTCTTGACTGCACGCTTCGAGATCTTGACATCATAGAAGGTCCTGTGCTGGAGGTGGGTCGGAGCCAGTGGTCTAATTCATTCATGAAATTATAACCTAGTGGGAAAAAGCTTATTTTGTGTTTATTCATCATATCTTATCTTAATTATTATTTCAGGGCGTTTCGTTGCATGGTCTCGTTGTCTCTTCTGGTGTGCTGAAATCCATTTCAACAGATGCTTTCAGTAAATTGAAAGAACCATTGGAAGCGTTAGGCTTGCCGAACAACCAGCTCAAGTCGGTGCCGACCCAGGCACTGAAGCGTTTGAGCTCATTAACGAGACTGGATCTTTCACATAATGTCATATACTCACTTCATGATCATTCCTTCAAGGTTAGTTGGCAATCACTATCATAATTGAGGATATATAGTGGCAGATATATAATCAGGATATATCTCTAGCTAGTGGCACGTTTCCTGAATAAATAATTTTCAATTTGATCAAGTTCACAGTTTTATGTATTAAATGTTTACACTTACTTTTTCTATAATTGTTAATTTGCACTATCGTTATTCTCAATATGGTATGAACAATTAAATCATCTAGCGGAGTAACACTTGATTTCTCCTCTGTGAGTACACTCGTATTTTCTACTTGTTAGCAACCCACATTACATATTTTACTTCAAAGATCGGCATTAAAATCCACTTCTCTAAAATTACGGATTTGTAATGAGCATTGCTTCTTTCATCGAAATATTATATATCATCAATTATAAACTTGAACTTCCGAGCTACTTAAAAAAAACTTTATTGGTATAAAAAACAAACTACAACTGATGGTTACTTAAGTTACAATAACAATGACGCGTACACTGAGCTGCTTGGCCTTATTACGCTAGCCTAATTAAATCCTCCCTGCCGAAAATTGAAGCTTCCTAGCGAAATCATGAGTGAGCCCAGGGGTTGAAGGGCTGCTGCGGCGTGCCTCCTGCTGTATGTGCCGATGGTCGGTGAATACTAAAGAGCTTTTTAATTTGTGAATACTTGAGGTATATATGATACAAAAATAAGTACAATACAATAATTGAGGAGATTAATTGCAACATTTCAGGAATATGGATATGATCATCACATGACAGGCTCTTAAATTCTAAACTAGAAGTTTCTAAATGTTCTAAATTATGAAAAGAAATATTTGAATGACTAAATCTAATAATTTCATATGAATAAGACATAGGTAATATACTAATATCCTTATTTCTAGTAATATTTAAGAAAGAATCATTATATCCTAATTTTAATACACAACTTTTAGGTATAGGAATGGGTAAGGTAGTATTGGGTTGTGGGTACAACACATTCTGACATATTTGTTTAACAGTTAAATTATATATTGAGTCTTTAGCAGGAAAATGTATAAGTCTTTGTATAATTGTTAAGATATTCTCAATCAAATCATAAAAGTGCAAATAATGTATTACCGTTTCGTAATTTTCTAAGACGTAAGAATCAGCGAGCTTAAATGTCATTAGACCTCCAGAATGTGTTACGTCAGTTATTTGATAAGCTATGTTTGAGTCGCTATCAGGAGTGTCCATATCAACAGCAGGTCCAGTGTCATCTGTAAGCAAAACATATGTCTTCTCATGTTGTTTTCTTGGACGTCTGATGTTGTTAATAGGAGCATGCACTATCTTGTTCTTGTCCAAGAAAGCTTTAACGGGCTTGTAAACGTTTTCATCTTTCGTCCTGACCCTACGTTTTATGTACGCTTTGTCTTCGATTTCAGGCGGGTCTTCTCGGTTTTCGTTTAGTCGTTCGGTTCTTTTATCTTTTTCTTCGCGAATTTTATTATTAGCTAGTTTATGAATTATGTTTAATTTATCGTGATATATTTCTTTAATAATTTGTTCATTTCGGTCGGGATCAATAATTTTACTGAATGTTATTTCGTTTGGTGTAAGCTTTAAAGTTTTGTTTAAGGTTTCATTAAAAGTTCTGACCGCGATATTTAAATTAGTTTCAAGACCTGTATTAGGTTTTCTTCTTTAATGATTCTTAATAACTCGATTATTGTAGAGTGAGCACCATTTAATATGCCTAAAAAATTTGAATTATTTGAAACAGTGTAATTACAAACAATGCCTAAACTTTCTAGCAAATTTTGAATTAGCGCGTTTTTATATTCCCTACCTTTATCCATCGTAATTTGAATTGATGGCGGGTACAGTGCTAAATATAAACATTGAGAATATTTGTGGCGTTATTTGTTCTAATAATTTCAGCATATAATCTTTTTGAAAACGTATCAATAATCGTGATAATAAATTTCCTTTGGTAATGCAGCGTGTCGATCATTAAATATTCAAAAGGTCTTTCCGGAGTAGGGGTAATTTGAAACTTAGTTTTTATCGGTTTCCTTTCGTATTTAGTTTTTGCACAAGTGCTACATTTATTTATGTATCCCGCTATTTCATCTTTCATCCGCGGGAAATAATAATATCTTTTTAATTTTTCATATGTTTCCATTATTCCGCGAAGACACGATTTTCCAACGTGATAATCTTGAATTAAATCCGTTTTTTCCGCTTTTTCCAGAATATCAATTAGTTTATTTTTATATCTCTTAATTCTAACTGTTGGCCATTTATCTTCTACAAAATTTGAAATTTTTAAGAATATTCCCTCGTAATCATCTCTAACCGTTTCCACGTTTAGTTCGCAATAAATACCGTATGTAGCGTTCGGTTTGATCATTTCTAATAATTTTTCTTCAACATCGTTTTTCCATGGGTAAGCCGTTTCTATTTTGTATCGGAATTTATTAAATGGTCTTTCTATCTGTAATTCTTCGTTGCCGCGAGATATAAAAATTTGGTATTTTTCTACATTAATTGGTCTGTCTGTCACAATAAAAATTTGATTATGGCTACTTTCTTGAGAGTGTTGCGTCGAAAGACTTTCCGCGTCGTTAATATTTTCAATATCTGGTGCTTCTGGAAGTGCGTTTTCAATATCATTTAAAAGTTCTTGATATTCTGAAGTGTTTGGAGAGGGTAATGGTTCATCATTGTTAATTAAATTTTCAATATCTATGTCCATTTCCTCTACGCCATTTAATTCGTATACTTTAGTGTTATTTTCTATTTTTACTCTACTTAATGCGTCCGCAACTTGGTTTGTTCGTCCTTCAACGTATTTAATATCAAAGCTGAATTCGTTTAATAAGAAAATCCATTTCATTATGCGGATATTATTATTTTTCATTGAACATATCCATTGGAGGGGTTTGTGGTCTGTTTGTATCGTGAAATGTTGTCCATACAAGTAAGGTTTGAAATGTTTACAAGCATAAACTATGGCATATATTTCCTTTTCAATTGTCGAGTATTTGGATTCTGTACTAGATATAGTTTTTGAATAAAATGCAATAGGTTGACATTGACCTTCGTAAATTTGAGAAAGTACGGCGCCAACCGCGATGTTACAGGCGTCAGTAGTTAATGCCATGGGTTTCGAAAAATCAGGGTAAATTAATATTTTGGAATTCAAAAGCATAGATTTCAAATTTTGAAACGCGTCTTTATATGATTATGGATTTATGTTTTCGGTTTTCCTTAGACATGAAGTTGATGGTTGAGCAATGCGTGCGAAATTATGAATGAATTTACGATAATAACCTGTTAAACCTAGAAATTGCTTGATTTCTTTCTCCGTTATCGGCAGTGGGACTTTTTCAATTGCTTCTAATTTTCGCGGATCTGTATTGATTCCGTCGGGCGTAAGTATGTGTCCTAGGAATGGCAATGCTGAATGGATGAATTCTGTTTTGGCAAGTTGAATAGATAAATCATGTTTATTTAATCTCGATAGTACGTCCTCTATATGTTTAAAGTGCTCTTCTTTTGAAAAAATAATTATATCGTCAATATAGACAAGTACGTTAGTCATATTAGCTAATAAAGAATTCATAACCCTTTGAAATGTGGGTGGAGCATTCATCAGTCCAAAGGCCATGCGAGTAAACTCGTAATGTCCTGTATCAGTTGAAACTGCAGTTTTAGGAATAGAGTCTTCATCCATCTCAATTTGGTGGAATCCCGAAGCTAAGTCAATAGTTGAAAAATATTTGGATCCGTTCAGTTGGTTCAAAAGATCTTCGATATTAGGAAGGGGAAATTAGTCCGGAATAGTAGTAATTTTTTTATTTCGCGATCTACATCTTGTTTAAATTGTTGAGGATATCGGTAATTTCTACTATAAATCGGTCGGTCGGTTTTTAATCTTACTTCATGTTTTAACAGATTGGTTTTATTTAATTTTTCTTCCTCCGATTTTATAAGCGGATATTTATTTAGTAAATTTATTATTGAAGTTTGATCTTCATTATTTAAATGCGAAACTCTTACTGATTCGTCAATATTAATCATATTTAAATCTTTTTCATTTCCTTTATTACTTATATTCATTTCATTATTACTTTTTATTTTTATTTCTTTATTAATACATTCATTTTTATCATTTATCATATTTTTATTTTCATTCATTAATTTACTTAATTTTAATATTTTTCCATTTCTAATACAAATATCTTTAATAACAAGGTCATCGTTTTCTTTTATATTTATATTCATTCCAATGTTTCTCATGGTACCGATGCCTAATAGAATGTCAATCTTTTTGTTAAAATAAAAAATTTTACACTTAATTAATAGTTCATGTTCCAGTCCTAATCTGGGTGCGAGATCTATGAAGATCGCTCCATGTCCCGACTTACAACTAGTAGGAGTGTTAACAATAAACTCTTCCGAAAGTATTTTAGTTCCGTTGGGTACAGAACTTGGGTTTATATAAATAATTGAGCCAGTGTCGACAAGCCATTTATCGCCTTTTAAATCCGTAAATTGAAGGAGTTCGTCACATAAATTTAGGTCGTATCGTTCGGTGGCTCCGGTTCTGGCCTGCCTAGTCCTAAAAAATGCTCGAATTTATTTTCAAGTTCCGAAATTCGCGCTCTTAAATTATCATTTTCTTCTTCAAGATAGTTACATCGTTACTGCGGACAGTTCTCATAGAAACTGTATTTTGGGAATTCGGGTTAAATGGTTTAGATGGAAAAGGTTCGCTTGATTTATCATTTTGCCTCCAATTATTCTTTTGGTCCCATGCTTGTGGCCGATATTGTTGTTTATTATAATATAATAAAAAAATCATTTTAATCATTTCAATCATTTCAAAAATCATCATTTACAAAAAAGACAACATCGTACGGATTACCATCAAAATACATCAGATGGCCGTAGTTTTCTTTCGTCATTTGATATGAGACGGACATTGTATCGGTATTATTAGTTCTAATGTTTCTTAATTGAATTAACCTGTCACTGGTTTTCCATAAAATAAAATATAATATAACTAGCTGACCCACCCGGCCACGCGTTGCTGTGGCTGTTTTAATAGTTTAAAAAAATATTAGTTAAAATTTGAATTTAAAAGAAATAATGAATTTATGAAAACATGAATCAAATAGATTTTTGATTTCACATTTTATTCATCTTATATCTAACTATATTATATAATATACAACACTCATAACTGATAAAATATAAACATGAGTTTAATGAATAAGGTATATAATGTTTGATTTTTAATTATGGCTAGTAATATTATATAAAATTATAAATATTTATTTAAATTTAATTGAGCGCTAATCGATGCACAATAGTTTTTGTTAATCTGTTCGATGCTAATACAAATATATTAGATGATTACTAATACTTGAGCATACAACATATAATTCCCCTGGGAGAAACATGGATTTTTAAGTCCAAACCGCAAATGGACATTGTCTGGCCTTGAGACCTGTTGATGGACATAGCAAAACCAAAGCATATATCAAATTGAAGTCTTTTGAACGGTATTATGGGTTCTGATGGTAATATTGAAATACGTTCAAACAGGACGATTTCTTCTTTAAATACTCCAGTCAACATGGCTGCTTCAATAACATTTCCGGTAATATTTTTTATGACCAAACGTGTACCATTGCATAATTTAGGTGGATTCAAATTACGCAGAAGAATGATAGGTGAACCAATATTCATCCGAAGATTGTGTGGTGGCATTCCTGGTACATCGAGAGAATATAAAAATTTAGTTGGATAATTTACAGCTTGGTTTTCATCAGCAATGTTATTAATGAATTTAAAGGGGATTAGATCACCTGGTAACAACAGCTGTATTAAAATTTAATTTCGTCAAAATCAGCATTTTTCAATGTCAAAATAACACGATTACTGAGCCAATTATAGTTCATGAAATTACTTAGTACATCCAGGAAGACACTCCTAATTAATTCATATTTTGTCTAAACAACAGCGCTGAAATGTTCTGGTAATTTGTTGGATTTTGTATTTAGATGCAGTTCTATTTCTCCATGAACATAATTGTTTTAATCATGCGTTAATCTCATCGGCAAAAGTAGAGAGTTTTTTCCAAAAACGCGCCGATTAGGAGATACAGGCCAAAAACTGAAATAACTCCGAAAATTTCATGGTTTTCAGTCGCTAACCGAAATAAAACATAGCCTATATCCTAAGTAGGACAATGTTACGTATCGGTGCCAAATTTCATAAAAATCGGTTAAGTAGTTTAGGAGTACATCGCGGACAAACAACGTGACACGTAATTTATATATATTAAGATAAGATAAGATTCCGGTCATTTGACACATGATAGGACTGTACTCAGGTTCTATTAGACCTACAGAGCTACGGTTGGGCTCAAATTGTAGCAAATTAAAGCTTCTTTAAAAAAGGTTCATAACGTTTTTTTCCAAAACCTCGCCGATTAGAAGATACAGGCCAAAAACTGAAATAACTCCAAAAATTTCATGGTTTTCAGTCGCTAACCGAAATAAAACATAGCCTATATCGTAAGTTGGACAATGTTACGTATCTGTACCAAATTTCATAAAAATCGGTTAAGTAGTTTAGGAGTCCATCACGAACAAACAACATGGCACGTAATTTATACATATTAAGATAAGATCAGATTCCGGTCAATTGACACATGATAGGACTGTACTCAGGTTCTATTATATCTACAGAGCTGCGATTGGGCTCAAATTGTAGCAAATTAAAGCTTCTTTAAAAAAGGTTCATAACGTTTTTTTTCCAAAAACGCGCCGATTAGAAGATACAGGCCAAAAACTGAAGAATAAACTTGTCAGCCTGTTGAACTTGATGTTCAAAAGCCAAGCAAAGCGTTTGTTGTTTGCTTTTATAGTTATTATCGGAATTATGTATAAGAGTCTGTAGGTAATTAATATAATAAGACACTTATTAGGAACAATATAGTTTATTTCCTCACACAATGCGCTCTGATAACATGGCTTCTTTTTCTCCACTGATTATTCGAGGTTACAACTTATAAAGAGGTCCTAGTACAAAGAGATTCCGTATCTTAGTGACTGACTATATTCAAACTATAATTGGTACTTCAAGTCCCTACAAGTCTAATGGATTCCCAGATACCCTTTCTCATCCTATCTAGCAACTCCCTTTCAGCCTGTTCCAGTAAAATTATCTAAATAGTATTGAGTTTTATAGTTCTTCCAACAATAGCGTCTTCTTGGCGAGTTTTATCTTTTAAATATCTGAACTAGGCCGTGTTTGGTGAAGAACTTACAAATCGCAGCCGATTTCGGCAAGTATCGAATTATTCACTTTCATACTTATTGCAATTAGTATGGCATAAGTCCAGTTTTCAATTATTTCTTCTTGTTTCTATGAATACGTTTTATCTCACCCAAACATAATACACGTTCGCATGATGTCTGGCAGTTGTGGTAGGTAGTAGAAAAATTTCCATCTATCTTCGATGTGACTCTATTTACTAAACTCTCATCCAAGATTTAATGAACCATTCTTTGAACCTGGCTATTCGAAGATAGAATGCGATTACGTATACTCAAAACTGAAAAAAAATCTAAATCATACATCCACGGTACTGATATACAATATATACCCACACTGGTTGGGTCCAGGTTATGTGGATGACCTGAATCAAACCATATTCATTTATTGTAACAAAAGTAATGCATGACGATATTTCCAATTTCAATTCACGATGTGTATATGACAAAAACAATAATGAAACTAAATCTGTGATCCTGTTTGTCTACCGTATATAAAAGAATACTAATAACTGATATGGTAAAATGGGGTTAGAGGTCTTAATAAAAAATTAAAAAATAGAATCCCATTGTTTTTTGTTATACGAACAGGTTGAGCATTTCTGTACAAAAGAAAAATATTTGATCTGATTGTGCAAACAGAATCTAGTTCCCCCAGCCTACCACCAGTATTATGTACAATTTCCTGATTCCATCCAACATAGGCACTGCTTAGCTGAACCACATAGCGAAGAAGAAACACGCTAAATGTCGTATTTCTAAAAAAATCAATTTCTTGAAGGGAAAAGTATACGTTAATTTATAGATATATTGCTTTGTTTTTTATTTAAAGCCTGTTTATTATTCAATTTTTTTTTACAAACATATTGTACATATTGTAATACATAGGTATTATTTTTTTTAATACTCATTAATCTTTCAGCTGCTAGTTTACCCTCATACTTACTATTTATTCTACACTATTCAGCAATGTCATCGTGTGTGGTGGATGTAGCCTCTTTTTTTTTTTTTTCCTCTCCCCCTACCATACGGGGTCCGGCAGTGGCGGGTTAATACGTTGGGTTTACGCACGCCTTTCAGGTATCCCAGGTGAGGAGTGGCGTGAAGTAGAAGAAACTTCACGCCCAAGTACTTCACCTCCTCATCCAGCCTGACCCTCTCTCCTTCGATGTCCATTATGATAGAGTGAGCCCTGTCAGTGGAGCTTACAAGATAATTAAAGAGAATAGATTGCTTTTTTAATTTATTTAATGATATTTACATCTGTATTACAATAATGCAACAAGTAAATAGGCTGAGTGATACATAATGACAAGAGAATGACAATATATCCTTTGAAGATCTTTAATTTTTTGACACATTCAGGGAGCAGGCTGGTGACGGAAGGTTGAGGTTTTCAGTGGGGCATGGATGCCAAGGATATATTTGAGATTGGAGGTAAGTATGTCAACCATAGAATCAATAGTGGCACATGAATATCTCTCTAATCCAAGTTTTCAAGGGTAGGTGAGATGTTCTCTGGAGTGAGTGCATATAGGTTGCGATAGCTATGGTTTAAGGTAGTATATCTGGAGTATGGATCGGATTGAAAGGTGTCAGATAGGAGAGTGTGATGGGTGGGAGAAAATGGAACAATAGAGAGGTGTATAGTGTAAAAGAGATTTTCAAGGTATAGTCTTAAAATTTTAAAAGGTAGTAGTGATTGGTGTTAAAATCACCGGAGATTATGATGTGGTTATAGAGAGGAATATAGTTGTAAAGGATCGATTCAAAGGTAGAATCAAGCTGGAGCAAAGGAGGGCGATATACTACGACATACAGGCCCTGTATCGCCTTCAAATAACTGTACTTACGATCAAGGATTTAGCGATGTTGGTATTTCAGATGAAAGCATTTTTATGGTTTCAGCAGTACCACTCCAGCTCCCATCAACCGAAGAAACCCCGTACTGGGTTAACCCTCGCCCTTCTTCGACTAGGTTGTGCCGACCAATCACTTTCGTATTCGCCAATAAAACGTGCAGCCTAGTTCCAGATGCAGTCACTGGGGTGAAAACAGAAATTGAAAACCTACACCCTACTTCTGTCACAATCGAAAACGTAGTATTGATAGTTCACCATAAATTCCATTTAACTATGACAGATGGCAAGGTTTTATTTATTTTAAATTTATCACTGGTACAGCATCCTCATCCTCGGGTTGTGTATGTGGCGCGAGACCTGGGACACTGGTGAGATCAACAACCTGCCTTTGGTTGGTGCGAAAGCCGTCAATGACTCATCTACTGCTTACGGAATGTCAACTCTTCACGCATGGATCAGGTTCATGGAGTGTGTCCTCCATATAGGGAACCGACTTCCTTTCAAAAAATGGAGTGGAATATCTCAAGATGAAAAAACTATGAAGGAAGAGAGAAAAAACTAATGCAAAAAGGTTTGAAAGAGAAAATAGGTATAGCAGTGGATGTGCCGAAGTAGGGAGCAGGAACGAGTAATGATGGCAATACTGGAAGTTAGTTGCAGAAGTGACAGGCGTTGATGAAAACCTCATCCATAGATTCTAAGTTATCCTTCAGATTCTTGTTAATGGCCACAACGTAGATTCAGAAAAAATGGATAAATATTGCATGGAAACATATCGACTGTTATAGTTGGTATTATATGCCGCCATTGCTTCATATGATTCTGCTTTATGTAAAAACTTTGTTGAATTCATCTCCGATGCCAATTGGTTGGACGCCTAAAGAGGTACATGAAGCGCGAAACAAGGATTTCAGAAAATTCAGGCAGAACAACAGCCGAAAATGTCTACGTACGAGGATGTGATGCACGACCTCCTCATCTCTTCAGACCCTTTATGATCAGGTTGCCCCTCACTGACTGCCTTACGAAGCGTGCGATGACTGGAGGGGGTCACGGGTCGTCTTTCCTGGCTCTACAACGCTGCAGTATGCCTAGGTCCTCCAAATTTAATTTAATTACCCACGCCTGCACCGACACAAGTTACTAGAGCAGAGGGGGGTCTCCCCGGCTCGGATCTCAAGGGACCTAGATAGGCCGTGTTGGGTTTTAATTAACTGGACTTCTAGATCCCCTGCTTGTGGCTGTAGGACTTTATTTTCCGCGCAAAACATAAAATTCGTTTGCCCCTCTAGGTGCGTTTCTAATGTCCATAGCCAATCACTCAATTCAAATGTGAAGTCCATGTACTTATCTATAGCCGTTTTAATATTTGATATGAGGGTTCCGTATTTTTATACAGGGTAAGTTTATCCCCCGTCGTGTTACTTTTTGGCGATGGTCTCATTTTGTGCATTACCACTGCTTTTTGGCCGATTTAAGGGCCTCTAAGCCTTTATCATTGAAATTAAAGTTTCGTTCGTGAAATATAAGACTGCATTTAGAGCTGCATATATAGTTTTTGTCATTACGGGCAATGAAACAATTGCATACCGTGCTCTGAACCATGTTTTTTAAAAATAAAATGTTAGTTATGGAGGGAGAGTTTATTTGTTGTGTCTGAACTACTCCTCTGCTACTAACTAATCCTCTGCGTACAAAGAGAAATGCTTCGTCGTCTTCTGGCTCGTAGTCCTAAACTTTGTGAATTATTTCTAATACTCTTTCTTTCAAAATATTTTTTTAGAGTATTTATAGTAAAATTATGCAATAAATAATAATAAAGTTATTTTATCAATAAGACAAATAAAAATAACAGAACAAAACAACGTTAAACATTGAAGTTCGATAGGAAAATTGAGGATTGGGAGATAACGATGTTGACGGGTGAGTGTCTCTGGACAGATAATATTTTCTATTTTCGTCTCCTAATATTATTTACAGCTACGGAGTAATTCCGATGGATTGCTTTCCTCAGTGCGGAAAACGATCTATTCTTAATTCAGAGCCCAATTCCTAACAATAGTTACCGGAAATCGTGTACTTCCCTTCTTCTATCGAACCCTCCTCTAGCTACCGAGGCCTCGTTTTCGACCGATTTTAAACAACAAGCTGTATTTAAACTTCTTACGTTCCATGTCCCTGTACCTAAATTTCTATTTTTCAACATGCTCCAGCAGTCGCTTGAGTCTTTCATTTCCGAATCGTCCTTTATCCATCAGTTGAAAATTTTGGCATACAAAAAAAAAAAAGCAACATATAAATTTAAATTAATTAGGTCATACCAATTTGGAAACTATTTCCTTAAATTCATAAAAATTTCTGGATTTATTTGTTTTTTATTCAAGAATGACATCTTACATTATTATTTAGTTATTTAAAAAAAATGTTTGGATAAAGGTCGTTTTGGAATCAAAATATGTATAAGAGACGGTTTCAATATGAAAATAAAGGAAAAGGGACAGTCTGAATAAAAAAATTTAACCTCACAAAAAGAGGTTTATTGTTGTATATCCTTAAAATGATACAACTATCATAAAATATTGTAAACTTGTCAAAATGGTGGTAATTCAAGGAAAATAGTTCTGAAGGCTGGTCAAAGAACCAGTCTCCTCTTTTTTTGTGAAGATTGTATTCTGTTTCCACAGAATAGTCCCCACTTTGCAGCCATAGTTGAAACTGAATACATTTTGAACACTTATCTACTGCTGGAAAACCAAAGCTCAGACTATAATTTTGACGAAACTATCGTAAAAATATGAATAGAAACCTAGAGTTCTGATGCAACAGTAGTATTGTATGCTTTATGAAATTCGCTTATCAAAAGGTGAATAGCAAAGTTTTTTCTTGTCGTGTTAGCATTTCTGCAATAATGTTTTTCAATTGGCCGAAGATTTTCAATAAACGAGCTAGAAGACGACGAAGCATTTCTCTTTGTACGCAGAGGATTAGTTAGTAGCAGAGGAGTAGTTCAGACACAACAAATAAACTCTCCCTCCATAACTAACTAACATCTTATTTTAAAAAACACGGTTCAGTGCACGGTTGGAATGAATTTTATAATTTGAGGTATTATCATGTAAAGTGCTTTTTATTGAGGTAAGTTTTTCTATGGCAGTATCAATGTGTTGTTTTGTATTTAGTGAAATTATTAAGGCCAATTTGTTCTCTAGATCATAACAAAACTAGATTTAAATAAATATATGCTTAAATTTGCTGAACATGTTCTGTTGCAGTAAAACATATATATTTTTACATAAATTAAAAGTGTTCAAAAACTAAACGAGTATGATTAATTTAAAGGGAATTTAATTCAAACTAATTATATGTTGCAGGGCCTAATATCGCTGGAATACCTTGACCTTAGCGGAAATAATTTAGAGAATATGAGTTGTTCAACATTCATTCAGCTCCCAAGGCTAAAAGTATTGCGGCTACAATCGAATGGACTGAAAAGTAACACTGTTCCGAAACTACATGGACTTCTCCATTTAGAAAAGTTAGACCTTGGTAATAACGCACTGACGGGACCTTTAAACTTTTCATCATTTCCAAAGCTTCCCAATCTAAAGGATCTGAATCTCGCACATAACCAGATCAGTAGTGTAGCGAAAGAAGCTCTCAGTGGTTTGGGATCGTTGACGTCTCTGTCTTTGAAGTATAACATGATAGATATTCTTGAAGACAACGCCTTTCATGGTTTATCTATGCTAACCACCTTGGACTTAGCCCACAATAGAATGGTTGCTGTTTCTGAAGCCTCTTTGGCCCATTTAACAAAACTGGAGTTTTTAGATGTTTCACACAACTTTTTAAGGGCATTAACATCAGACATTATTTCCCCTTTGACCAATTTGAAGGAGCTGAGACTGGATGAAAATGACATATCAATAATTAATAAAGATGCATTAAGATCAACGAAGAAATTGGAAATCTTGACACTTGCTGGTAATGAGTTAATTATCACTTATTAACGATTTAGTTTTTAAAATCGATAATTATAGTAACCAAAGACTATTTAAAATATTTCTGAAGTACATCGCATGCGTTCTAAGCAACTTGTAATTGATTTAACTCATTATATTCATATTCAGCATGCAAAACCGTTCAATTTTCTAATTTAATTAAACCACGCTCTGAAATACCGTTCTATTCATGTCTTATTTCATTGAGGTATTTAGATTAACTCAAACAACAGAATGAAACATTGTTACATAGAACTTAGTACATACCAATATAAGGAGGTTGATATCATTTATTTAGAGGGAAAATTCTAAAATATTCGAATTTGGAAGGGGTTTAGAAATCGATCCAAGGAAAAGTAGTATTGAGAGGCCCTAAAAATGCTTATTGTTTCAATAGATTATGTGATGATATGACCTATTTCTCATATTATGGAATGACTAATAAGAATATAGTCATATTTTTTAATGAAAATTCTGAAAGCCCATGTTTTGGCCCATCACCAGGGCTCAGAGAAATCTAAAATACAATATATCTTCTGTAAAATTAGTACAATTTTAAAAAATGATAACATAACTAAAAAAATATTAATAAGTATCTTTGAACTTCTTACAGATGGCTTAATCTTGAGTTTGCCCTAGCTCTGCCGTGTCTCCTTTTATCATTATTTAAACCCTTCTTTTTTTTTCCCCTCGGTTCCCTGCCTGTGAGGCATACAGGGTCACCTCCGGGGGAGGAGGGTTCACCACTGGAGGTACAAATCGGGTATTTTATTCTGTTTTTCCATTTATTTATATAAAAACCTCTGGAACTGTGGTGTAGCCCGGTGCACGGTTGTGCACCTTAGGGCTACACCTTATCCTTATACCTCGTCTTCTGCCTTCCGTTTAGTCTCCGTCCGTCTGCTCCATAGGTTGGTCCGGAGGTCTTCCCGGCGCCGGTCCTCTCCTCGTCATCATGAAGTGGGCCGGACCTACGGCCTCTCTCCATCCGTATACGAATTCCCTGAAACTTGTGTAGTTCTCCTCCTCCACAAGCTCAGGGAACACGTCCTCGGTGATCACGTATTTGCCCGTTTTCCTGGACAACCTTGCTCTCAGGGCGTCGTATGCGGTGCAGGATGCGACCACGTGTTCGGCAGTCTCCGGGACTCCACAGCTGGGGCATTGGGTGTCCAGGTCATATCCATGTTGTGCGAGCTTCCATCTGAAGCCCCCGTGCCCCGAGAGGATCTGTGACATCCAGTAATCAGGAAGGACCCACTTAGCTTTTAATCTTGATTCGACGGTGGGGAAGTACTTCCTAATGGTGCTACCTTTTACAGATGTCACCCACCTTTTATTTTTTTATTTTATTTTTATTTTTTTTTCCCCTTCCTGGCATTTCTGGCATACGAGGTTTCGGCAGTGGCGGGTTGATACTTTGGGTTTACGTACGCCCACCACTGCCAAAAAACAACTCTTTATTTAAAACTTCTTATTATACATAATCTCAGGGGGGAATATGTATAACAAAAGTGAGGGACCACCACCCACCGACCGCCACCTCCTCATTTCGAAGGGCGTACCTAATCTGCGAGTCCATTTCCACTACCCACGTCTTCGCTAGCCCCGTTCTGTCCCTCCTGCCATGCAGGACACGGACCTAGCTCTCGTGAACAGGGACTGCTTTCCTCGTGAGGTAGTAGCCCTATTTCCGTTAGGCACGCCCTTCACCTCCATTCTCGGCCATCTTCGGCTTATCTCTTTTGCCTCTAGGCCCTGGTCCTTCAGCCTTTGCCATGTCTATCCTCCACTCTTATCAAGACACCTTCATCTCTCGTAGCTCTCACCAACTTCACCCCCACTCCCAGCTCCGTCGGTGACGGAAGCTGGTCTAGTATTTCTGTGGGGGTTTTTCCCACGGCCCTAATTGTGACAGTACGGGGACTTCCTCTCACTTGGTTTAGTGGGAAGTGCCTTTACTATGTCAGCTATCGTCGGGGGCATACGCGACTGGTCTTCCGGAGTCGGGGCCAGTTTTGCTTTTCGCCCCTTTTTCTTTTTTTCCTACTACAATGTAGGGGGCCTCTTCTTCCTCCGCCGGCCTTATTTTTCCCCGCACAATTGATGTCTTGCTGTGCCTCTGTGGCATTTGTGCCGATGGAGCACAGCTATATTTGCTGGTTGAGGGCTGCGGCTCCAGCAGCTGAGAGGCCGGTTTCTGATCTTGAGGGGGCACCGTCTGCCCAGGTTCTCTCTGCCTGGGTGTCCTCCTCTCCTCCCGTTGCTGCTTCGGTAGCCCGCTACTCACCATTGGGCCCACTATGCCCGCCACCTCCTCAGCGACCATCCGGTGAAGATCCTCCGTGTTATGCACTTCCCTCACCACAAGCTTCACAATGTCGGGAATTAGCTTCCTCTCCCCTTCCAGTCTTAGGATGATGTCTCTAAGCTTAATAATGCTTCCGTTTATGTACTCCCGTTTTTACTTGGAGATGGAATTTCTATATCTCTCCATGTAATCGAGGGCGTTCTTTTGGATACCCCGTGCTTGGTCTCAGGGCTACCTTCACTATATATATGAGGGGGGGGTACTCCCTCTCCTTGCTCTCCTTCTTTTTTTTGTTTCGGGGCTGAGATTCTGTGCCCCATCCCTCTCTTTTTCCTCATTCGTTTCGCTTTCGCTTGTTCTGGGAATTACTTTTAATCTTTGTTTACCCGACCCAGCGAGCTTCCCGAAAAAGCTAAAGAGGGTAGGGAACTCTCTTATTGCCGGCTGTACTTCCTTCCCTTCTTGCCCTACCGTTGAGGTTCTTGGGTTCCCTGGAGGGGCTTCTTCTCTGCTATACCAGCGTTGAAGTCTCCTGGCTGGGATCCTTCAACGATGTTTTGGCTGGGATCCTCCTCCATTTTCTCCAAATTTTGTTTGTCCATTTTTCGTCCGAGAGTATATGAAAATTATTGGACCTAAAATTTTTTCAAAGTTTTTCCCAAATCTCCTGTCCGTGGAAGGCTCCGACTCGCACTTGTGTCCTTCGGGCCTCAACTACCACTACAAATACACTCCAGCGCACTTAACCGGGAGTAAAGCAAAAACGCGTCTTACTTCACTGACGGCTGAACGCTGACTGACTCCTATACCTGTCAACTTGGGTGGGGATAATCTGCGAGAGCTCGACTGGCACAGGTCCTTCCTAACTGACAGTCGGAGCGCTACTCCCATTATTTATACCTAACAGTGCCCTATTGCCAACCCTCAGTATCTTTTTTGTATAGAATATTAGTTAAGCATCCAAACCAGCTACTGCTATATCCCTCCCCTTCACCTACTAAAGGCTCATATTTCCACTTAATAGAAGCGGAGAGTGACCTCTGCCATTTTTTTTTCTGCGACTAGAAACACTTTGGCATTGTTGAATGGTGAGGTGCCTATTGACAGAGTTTGAGCACTCCATTAAGCATTCGCTAAGCAGTAACTGCCCAACCACCATTTTATACTTCTTAATTTTATCGGTTGTATAAACTTATATATATATCGGTTGTATAAACTTATATATAAACACATTGTTTATATATCTTTATATATGTAACCTTTATAGTATTTTAAATGTTGTTTGTTTGTTTGTTCCTTAAAGTCAATTTATGTTAATTAGGCTCGGACGATGCTCCAATGGGAGCTCTAAATTTTGCCTATCCTGGTTTAATTAGGATAGGGATTTTTAACGAGTAACTGACATCGTTCATGCTCGGGACCCCCGTTTAACGACCCTTCCGAAGGACGTCATAATCAAGAATTTTTTACACCCTTTAAAAATCCTAGGAACACCAGCGGGGCTAGGAACCCGCGATATTGGGTTTAGTAGTTTGATATGTTAACCACTAGACCACAGGTCGTCCCTTATTTTAAATGTTTTTTCGTTGTTTTTTTTGGAACCTTCTCAGTGTTTACCTATATTTAAACAGAGCAGAGAGCATTTAAGCAGGAGGCTTCGTGTAAGATGTTGTCTGGGTGAAAGGTTAACATGCACTACTAATCTATCAATGAAAACATATAAATTATCACATAGAAACCATAAAATAGAAAAAACAAAACATTTTCTAATAAACAATAAATTTTGATTTAATAATATTGATGGAATTAACTTTTAATATTTGTAGTTCGTAATATTTGTACTATTAAATTTATTAACTATAGATTTTATTAATTTATTAATTTGCCTGTTGTTGGCGTTTTTTTCATTTTTCCAGGCACGACTTAACTTATCTCGTCGTAATGTGGCTTTCTGATGATTTGGGGTATTTTGACTGTTTTCGAAAGCTCACAGTGAGGCTAGAAGATCGTGTAAAATTTACAGGGGATAACAGGGGGAAACTTTTGAAATTGCTTCTCCTCACCTAGAATCTTCTCCGATGGTTCCAACTCCCCCCCCCCGTTGTTTTGCACCGGTCTCTCACCTGGGAAAGACCCAGATTCAATATTATCTCCTCTTCTGACCACGTGGTCGTTTACTCCATCTAATATATCGATAGAATATAAAAAAAAAATATATAGAGCACATATCCAATCTTGCTCAGACATCATTTATCACAAAATAACCACTTTGTCCGATAGAAGAACAATCAATGGGATCGTGGTTAAGTACCCATGAGGAAGTATGAGGAAGAAAATGGTCCGGGTAGAGGTCAAGGAAATTCTCTTATATAGGGAGATCTTTTTATTGGTAAGCCAATGTTTCGACCCACATTGCAGGTCTTCTTCAGGGCTAAATATACAAGATATAAATAAATTAAAATAATACATGGCAGAGAATAACACTATATGTAGTATATTGATAGAATAATGTTATATGTAGTAAGTAGTAGAAATAAAAGCTAGAGGGAATTGAATTATATAATGACAAAGAGGTACCATACATTAACAATGAGGTTTTGTTTAAATCCAACAAAATAACAAATGCAAAGTTAAAAATTGGAGCAAAATAAAAAATTAACTAATAAAGTGTCCAAAAAAAAGGTAACAAATGAAAAATTAAGAATTAGGACAGGCTTGTAGTAGAAAAAGATTAAAGAAAAAAATATATTGGAGGCGTATGACCAGGTGCTGACGAAGGACAGAGCGCATGCGTCAGCGGTCGCGGTAGGAGTAACCGCGCAGGAAGAGGGGAAAAAAGGAAAAGTGCGGGCATTGAAGGCAGGAGGGCCCGCCCTCTCGGCGGTTATTGATAGGCTGCTCGATCCCGTTAGTAGAGGTACGGAAATGAAGAGCGAGAGCGAAGTCAATGAGGCTAAAGAATCGGATAGCGACCAAAAGTGTAGCCCCCAAAACAAGAAAAGAATAATAGGGAAGAGAGGGAGTACCCCCCCATGCATACACCGAGGGTAGCCCAGGGGATCAGGCGCGGGCTATCCAAAGAGGTATTCAGGAATTCTTGGAGAGGTATAGGAATATAGTAGCGCTCCGGCAGTCGTAGGAAGAGGACCTGCTACTGGAACGCTCCCACAGTAACCCCACTCTTACAGAGGAAAATCGAGATCAGTCGTCTCACAGCTACCGAGCAGGTAAGAAGTGTTTCCAATTAGCTCGGTGATAAGTGCGCTGAAGTGTCAGTTAGTGTGAGATTGAGACCCGAGGGACACTCGTGCGATTCGGAACTCTTACGGACAGGAGGAGGAGAAAAAAAATTTCAAAAAAATTTTCGGAGTGAAAATACCTAAAAGTGAGATCCGGAAAATGGACTAAAAAAAATTGAAAAAATGGACGAAGATATAGCCGGAAACAACGATGAGGGATCTCAGGCAGGAGACCGCAATACCGGAAAAGGAGAGGAAAAGCCCATCCAAGGGAGCTTAGATAATACAATGGTAGGGCAGGTAAGCCCCGGAAAACAACAGGCAGAGGCAGGAGGCGTAATTACCCTCTCCAGGTTTTTTGACAAGGTACTGGAGCCGGTTAAGGCAGGGTTGAAGGTGAAACTTCCCCCGACTAGCGAGAGTGACCTCAACGAGGCAAAGGAGTCGGAGGGGGCCCAGGACTTCAGCCCGGAGTCAAAAAAAAGGAGAAGAGGAAGGAGAGGGAGTACCCCCCGCCCATGCCTATAGTGAAGGCAGCCCAGCGGATCAAGCGCGTAATATACAAAAAAGTACGAGGGAATATATGGAGAGGTATAGAAATACCATCTCCAATGAGAAAAGAGACTATGTAAATATGAATGTCGAAAAACTCCGGGACATCATCCTAAGACTAGAAGGAGAGAGGAGGTTGATCCCGGATATAGTTAAGGACATGGTCAGGGAGATACTGAGCACGGAGGAGCTCCACCGTATGGTCGCTGAGAGGGTGGCAGACATAGTGGGCCCAATCGTTGTAAGCGGGCTGCCAAAGCAGCAAAGAGAAGAACGAAGAATACACAGGCAGCAGGAGCCGGGACTGTCGGTGACCTCCCAGAACAAGAAACCGGCCCCTAAACTGATGGAACCCGCAGCCCTCGACGAGCAGATATTGGGGCGCACCGCCAGCTGAGATGCCTCAAAGGCAAAGTGCCACCCCAATCGTGAGGGGTAGGTTAGGACCGCCGGAGGAGGAAGAAGCCCCATACACTGTAGTGATGGGGAAGAAGAAAAAAAAGGTGCCAAAGGAAAACCCTGACCCGGCCCAGAAGGAAAAACAAAATAAGCCGCCGACGATGGCGGATATCATCAAAAAGCTCCCCTCAAAGCTCAGTGATTAAAAGACCCCATACTTCGTCACAATTAGGGCTGAGGGGAAAACCCCCACTGAAGTTCTCGACCAACTCCCGTCACCGGCGGAGTTGGGAGTGGGGGTGAAAGTGATAAGGGCCAACAAGGACGATGGTATCCTCATTAAAGTCCAGGATAGGCAGGCCGGAGAGAGGTTGGTGGACTGGCAGAGGTTGAAAGAGCAGGGCCTGCAGGCCAAAGAAGCAAGCCGAAGATGGCCAAAAATGGAGGTGAGAGGCGTGCCTAATAGATGGATGGAACCCAAGCTATAAGAGGAGATAAAGGCGTACCTTGAGAGGAAAGCAGTCCTGGTTCATGAGGGTCAGGTCCTTGTTCTGCACGGAAGGAAAGATAGGACAGGACTGACTAAGACGTGGATCCTCGAGATGGACCCGCAAATCAGGTACGCCCTCCGTAACGAGGAAGTGGTGGTAGGCGGTTGTTCTATCAAGACTTTTTTGTTTGTTTTTTTTCCATTGCTCTATTTGAAATGTTTTTTTATTATGAACAATGTTACCAATAAATGAGCTGAGCTGTTTCGGCAGTACTTCTTCCAAGTGATTTTTTATCTTGAATAAATTTGTTTTACCTCTACATTACCTCCAAGAGGAATAACTTTTTTTTCCTTCGTGTCGGGTCCTCTTTACCAAATACCAAATACTGAAGATTATATTTCAATAATAAATGTTCTGTTTGCAATATAGAAACAGAAACGTTTTTATTTTTCCGATCTATGGTTATAGATGTACTGTAATGCAGTTCTAATAATTTTTGGAACAGGTAAATCTCGTAATGCTTTCGTATTGACAGTTCCTAAGCTTTCTTGACTTTGGTCGATAATTATATTATTTGATTGATAATTATATTTACTACTTAATATAAAAGTCAATAGAACCGTAACAAACAGTAGATTTAACTCGGAAGAAAATTGTGAAAGGAGACTTTCTGATAAGAACTAACTAGACTGACTATTAACTATTAACTAACATTCTAATTTAACAACTAACATAGTGCCTTCTCTCTTATCTAACTCTTAACTATCCAAACTCTATCATACCATCTCTTCTCTGCTCCCTTCTCTATCAATCTCTCCTCTCTATCCTTTCTTATAATGTTTTAGAGCTGGTATATATACACATAAAAGATGAGGGGAGGTCAAGGAACTTACATTGCTAACAACACGGAACCAATTTCACAACCTAGAGCTAATGAACCCACAATTATGCATAAATCCTTGGGGCATCAACCATTTCTAATATCTGAGCAGTAACTTTTAATCTTACATATACAAAATGGAAAATTGGTTGTTAAGAAGGTGGAGAAAAAACTGTCTTTGGAAAAATACATTTTATCATACGATTTGGAAAAATACGGATTTTATCATTGTCAAGTAATAAGTTTCGAAAAATAGTTAGTATGAAAATAAAGTTTTGTTTGTATATATAAAAGTTGATGTTGTATATAAAATGATGTTTGTGGCTGGATACCTCGCATTTAAAAAAGTGGATCGAGAAAAATGGGGTAAACATATTGAGAATTTAGAAAAATCGGAAAAAATCGATACATAGGAAATTCAAAGAGACACTGTCGGAAAACAGTTTAAAAAAGCCTTAACACGGAATCTCGAAAATCAGTCAAACTAAGCCATTCATTACTTTTACCTAACGCTAATCAGACTATACAAAAGGCAGCCATAATCAAAATGGGAGAATAGGAAGGAGAAACCTAAGAGCTCAAGGGTTTTAGGGACTAATTGAGAATATCTATCGATTTTCAGCTACTTTGAGAAATACTGTTGTTTCTGGAAACAGTTTTCAATGAAAATTACTTCAAGTTTTTTACCGAGGTATGTACTAAATACTTATAGTTAGATTCTATTTTAATAGAATCTAACAATAACTATTTTGTGGCATCGACGGTTGTGCTAAAGGCGTTCGCCCCCCCCCCCTCATCTTGCACGGCACAGAGGTGAGACTGTAGTTTTTGAGGTGACCTGGGCCCTTTCCTTTCTTGAGTATATAGTCGTATATTATTAAAACAAAAATAATAACATTGTAATTGTTTAACTATTTTATTTTTCAGAGAATCCATTGAACTGTGATTGCAATTTATCAGAATTTGCTGAATGGTTGCGCAATTCTACACTCAACAAAAGGGATAAGAATACTGCCATTTGCGCAACACCACCGACCTTAGAGAACGCTTTCGTTGAGCAAGTACTTCCTGATAAACTTATTTGTGGCTCACAAGATGACCTACCAGTAGACATTGGACAGCACCCTATGCCTGTTTCTGGTTCTAGAGTGGTCTTACAAGGATACAACTACGATGGAAACATGATGTATCTATTGTGGAACATTCAAACAGTCGGATTTTATCATTGTCAGTCTCTGTACGTGTATGAAGAGTTAGGTGTTCATGAGGTTCTTTTGGAGCACAATGACTTACATTGCAATTCTACCACGTTAACCGATCCACATAGTCTACCAATATCATGGCAAACACATCATCTGCAGAAAGGTAACTTGTAATATTTTTAAATAAATATTTCATTTTTTGTTAGCTCCACATAATAACAATTTACTGATTTCAGGGCACAGATATAGATACTGCGTTGTTATGATTGAGAAAGTGGATGTTGAATCTGCTCTAATTTTGGGCTGTAGTGAAGTAATAACTTTGATTGAGCACATGGCACCACAAATAAGGTCACTGAAGGCGAACATCACTTCAACATCACCACTAACACTGACAATACAAGCCCAAGTCTGGCCCCATAGTGTCCCATGCTATATCACATTTCATATATCTGTCGTTTCGAAATTTTTCAAAAAGGCTAAGCTCAATTGTTCGTCTCCTAAGGTTCATATTCAAGATGTTCCCAGCATAGGTCCTTATAAAATATGTGCATTGATATCTAATTTAGCTCCGTATTGCATCTGGATTCATCCAAATGAGACGAGAAACACAAGAAAGATAAGTCACAAAGGAAACAATAACTCATTGTTATTATTTGGCACTCTATTGATATTGATATTTATATTTATCTTACTAGCATATCTATTATTTCGTTGGCTAAAAAATGTTTTAATGCCTTCTAAAATACATGAACAATGTTTTATCCCGGCTCCACAAGACGAGCAACATCATTCAAGGTACGTAAAATTACAAGCTACCACAAAATTATAGTTTTATATTATATAATTTGGGCGTTTGAGAGCCGACTACTGAGGCCTATGTCCACTTCTGGGTGGATGTGACTGGATATGCCATTTTAAAGGCTAATATAATTGTCTATTTACAAGGGACAAGTTCAATTTACTTTATCTTGTTAATTAATTAAATCCTAAAATAACCTAAAACATTAAAAATCATTGTCATATTCTGCTAATTAAAAAGTGATAATCACATTAGTGTAAAAATATTTTTCTTTAAGCAGAATTAAAAGTTGGAGATTTCATTCTCTTAAAAAAGTTTCTTAACTTTTAAGGATTAACCTAAATACCTTGTCACAATGAAGATCTAACACTGTACTGAAAACTCAATGTCACTGTTGATTTTTTTAAACAACTAATAAATTTATTGAAAATTTTGTTGTTTTTAAAAAATGTATTACTGTTTTTTGTTAAACATGCTCACATTCACATTACAGTTAATAAACTCTCTTATTGTATCTGTCAATAAAGTGAGCATTGTAGTGAGTTTGATTTGTAGCTCTTATCATTCATACATATGTATATAGTGTATAGTTTGTATAATTAAAAATGTAAACTTTTGTACGTAATAATATTTGTATATAATGTACAGTCTACTATATACTAAAATGCATTAGTTAAATGTAAATATATTAATGTATTAATATACATTTTAATGTAATCAATACAAAATATATACTGATTGATTTCTTTCTGCTGTTCTTAATTGTGATTAATTCTTTTATCCCATAGTACGCAATAGAAATGAAGAACAAAAAAGGAGAAGAAAAAGAAATCATTTTTACCTTCCTATTTGATTTTTTAGCAAGATTTGCTTGGTTGCTATTTATAATTGCTCAGTGACAACTGCATAATAACATGTCAGGTTGATATGAACTATCAGAAGTATTTAGATTTGAAACACCACAGTCAGGAAAAGAGAAATAATAGCTTAAACGTATGCAAGATCTTTTAAAACGTGATTTATTTCAGTAACAGTAAAGAATTAAATTGCACGTAAATTCAACAGTAAGTTAAGATAACACATTTCTATAATCAATGAAGAAGGTTTTTTTTAAAGATAAATAATAACACAGATGATATAAAGATAATATAACACAAGGTTGCTCAAGTAACCTTACACATATATGCCGTTTGGGACATACTATGGGTTGATCACCTTTTTTGCCTGCTTTAACATTGAAAAGATACAACACATATCCAACCATTTCGTTTAGGATCTGAGGAAAAAACAATTAGATAAAGTATAATATACATTATTAAATTTTGATAAAACAGATATTAGATCATTAAATTTGATTTTAAAAATAAATTTCGACACAAATATATTAAAAATTTAAGTTTTTTCGTATGAAAATTTTATTTGATAAAAATAATTATACAAAGCTTTTAAAGATATTTTAGAATTCATATTATATCAAATATCAATTTAAGAATTAGTAAATTAGAAACAAGATTAGTAAATTTATGAAAAAATTGTCATTATATTCTTATGTAATAATTAATTTCGCAACAATCAAAATTATTAACATCTGAAATAAAATAGTAACTGTGCATTAAGATTAGAATTAAGTAAGTATTTTAAGACTTTTTGTTTTAGCCAGGAATACGATGGGCATTCAAATATACTCCTATTTATTTTTTAATCAGTTTAATACTCAAGAGCAATTTTGTGTATGTTTTATATCAACAGAGTAGATTTTTCATTGAAATTGCATAATTTGATTCATTGTATCATCTTTATCATGATTTCATATCTTCGTTGAGGACAATTGAGCTTCTTTTTACTCTAAAAATTCTCAGTAACAAATCCTTTTAAAATAATGAATAGGGATATTGCTAATTTTTTGGTTTTTACTCAGAATTTTTATGCTTTCTTTGTTGTAAAATGCATTAATATTTATTAGAAATTATTTTGTTTTTTTTAATGCAGGAAAATTTAAATAAGGGATTTTAAAAAATAAAATCTTTTGGCTGCATAATATGTTTTTTGTACTTTTCTCTATTTTAATCCAGTTTTATTTCCATTAATCATGGAAAGACATCATACTGAATCTGAACTTCACAATATTATTGTGAGAATGACTAAGGAGACCAGCAAGTAGATATCGCAGATAAAAGCGTCGTCTCCCGAGCTTTAGCTCGGTTCCAACAGATGGAATGCCAATATGAAGCCAGATAGTGGATCGCAACGAATTACAAGCAAAGAGATCTTTGAACTGCCAATTTTCACAATGAAATTCTGAAAAACTGTATCATTTTCGGGAAAAATTCAATTAAGTCCAGAATTTGATGTTATATCACCCTATACTAAAAAAAATAAATCCTCAATCGCAATACATTTTTTGTCTCTTTTTTACTTGAAATTTTGAGTAGCGATTCTTGTTTATTTCGTCACTATGACCTTATTTTTATCACAGCCTGGAGCAAGTAGAACTTTCTGATTTCACTAGAATCAGTCCTGAAGAAATATGAGGTAGATTTGGAAGCACTACAAGTAACACAATGGGGTGATACTGAAATGATATCGCTTGAGAAGTATTTGTTAATAAATAGTGGCTCAAAGGCACGGGCTTTATGGTAAAGAAAAGTATCCGACATGAACTGCTGAGTACAACACCGTCGATGACGGATCTGCGGAATTAGATTGAGGGGTAGATTCTGCAATATACATCGATTAGTGCACATGTCTCTTGTGAAGATGCAGAGGAAATAGACAACAAAACTTTCTATACCCACCTGGCCAAGATGTATGATAAAACGCCGCAGTACGATAACAATATTATACTTGGCGACTTCAATGTCCAGATAGGCAGGGAACAAGTATATGAACTCACAACCGGACAGCTTAGCAGGCACAGGTCAACGAATGACAATGATTTAAGAATTGTTGAGTTAACGGCTGCGAAAGATATGAAGATCATGACTACTATGTTTCCCCACAATAACATTCACAAAGAAACATGGATAAGCTCAGATGACGGGATTAGATGCCCACTGGACAACATACTAGTGGATACTGGACACTCTTCACACATATCGGACTGCTGCTCAGACTACTTCCTGGTTCTGGTGAGATACAGCCAGCACCTGGCAAGGAAAAACGGAGAAAAAAACATGTGGGGTTGAAATGGAGGGGCTGATGGAGGAAACTACACGACAAAAATACAAAGAGAGACTCCACCACCAGTGTCAAGAGGGGACGGCGGATGAAAGAAGGAACCTATCGTGTTGATGGGGGATGTGACCAGGCCATAAAGGAAAGGAATGAAGCATGAATTAAGATGCTCCAAAGAAAAACTCGCAGTACATAGTGTTTCGGAAACAATATTGTTAAATAAAACATAGTTTATTGACAAGGTAATTCATTAGTTTCTTTACTTGTAAATATAATCATGTTCAGATGGAAGGTTTATTTTAATTGTATTTAAACGTCCGTTATTATTATTAGCTAGATTCGCAACTTGCAAAGTTTAATGGATAGTGCATTGTTTATTGCAAGTGGATTAAGGTTGGACAATTGTTTACGGCTGACGACGCTCCTCGCGATAAGCCAGTACCGTCTCGACTGCTGGACCAGTGGGACCGTCCTCATGAGACCTCCATGACGAACACTTTCGTCTCCTACTCTCTTTGCCTTCCTTCTAGATGCGGCCATTCTCTCCAGGTGTACATTCTATGGTAGAAGAAAGGATAGTGGAAGAAGCAGCACTTCCCGAATAGCCACCAGTACTCAAGGTGGACTTTATTTTAAGGAAAGTTTTTTTTATTTTTTATTTTCACGAAAATAGTGATACAAACTTTAAAGTTAAAATTTGTCAGTTACTGTTCAAATTGATTGATAACGCTTGCAGTGAGGGACATATATTATTATAAATCTTATTATTTTTTTCTTTATATACGTGCTACATGCAAATAAATATTATTTTGTTTTTGTTTAATCTTCCAGAAAATGGTTCCTTTTTTTCTTTAAAACCACATGGGTGGAGTATAACTGTATATAACAAATAAATAACTGGCGCACATAATCAGGACAGATTCAAATTTTTAATGCTAAAATTTATCATGCCTGAACACATAGGATACATACTCTGAAAGAAGAAGAAATGCCAAAAGAATAATGCGAGATAAGGAAAGAGCACATTAGGCCAGAAAACTCGACGTGATGCAAGAATATTTCCAGGTGTGAGAAAGCCAAAAGTTCTATAAGAGAGCTGAATGGCTAAGGCAGGGCTTTACCCAATAGACTGAAGCTTGTCTGGACCAGTGCGGTAATCTTCTTACCGAGGCTGATCAAATCAAAAGTAGTTGGCTCCTATACTTTAAGGAAATACAATTCTGGAGAGAAACAACATGCACCTGTACCTACATCAGGCGTACCGATCCAACTATGATGAGGATATTGATGAGTAGGTACCACCATAATATCGTGGATATAATCTTCATCATAATATCCAGGGCCTGAAGATATACCTTCAGAGTTAATCCCAACTGACTGGGGAAAAACTATGATATTAAGCACAGACTATACTAACATACGCATGCCCAATATTTAGTTATATGCCTAAAATTCATTACAACAAATATTCCAAAACAAATGTCTTAGAATTGATGGAAATTATGCATATTACACTAAATTTAAAATTATCCATAAAGAATTAAGTATACTTTAAATTAACGTATTTTTAAAGAGTTGTAACTTGAAGCACGGCAAGTTACAACTCTTTATTTCGTTTTGTAACAGTCAAAAACAATTCTTAGTTTTTTATATAATAGAATGTGAGTGTTACACTTTTCAGAATCGTATATTTCAGGTTATATACGGCTGGGAGCAGGTTAAGCATAGGTTTGGCACTGTAATATAAATAAATAAAAAATGTGCAATAATGAACTAAAAAATTGATATTAATTAATGTTGGTCAAGTAATAACTATTGACAATAAAATAAATTAAATGGTTGAGGCAGTGGCAAATCCATTTATCCACAAAATCTTATTGGCCACCCGGCTGTTTTATAACCTTCACCATAAGTAGATAGATATAGGGAATTGCAACAGGCAACAGGCCTGTGACGTAACAAGGGGACCTTTTACATGGGAGAAACGGCGAAATTTGACGGCGCCGAGGGTTCGCTAGACCCGCACGACATTGTGTCGACACCGAGGTAGGTCGCGACGGGTCAGTGGCAATGATACGATAATTTAAATGAATATTCGAGATAGGTCGCGACGGGTCAGTGGTAACGTTAATGAGAAGCTATTGCAATATGTGTTTTATAATTGAAAGGATGGCGCCCGACATGTAAGAAGAATGTTGCTGAGTATGTGAATATTTATCATAAAAAAAGTGATTCCATTGTGTGATTTTTGTATAAATAAAAGGAGCCAGACTGTGCAGAGGAAGCCCTGTTTTAGAGACCAGCGGATCTAAACCTCCCTGTAAAGTGAGTATCATTTAAATTATGCCGCTACTAAATTATGGTCTAGCTCATAATGAACCACGTTATAGATGTGTAATTAGTCAATATTTTAATATTCCGGCCTTTGTGGCCCTAAATAGTCTACCAACAGACCAATCGTCTGCCAATATAGCTATATGTCAGGTTTGCGCTTTCAACCTCGACAGATTTGAACACCTAAGAGCCGTGCTAACAGCCGGTCATTATCTCCTTTCGAGAAATGAAGTAGTTGGCATGACGTACAATGATGAATGTTTTATGTATAAAAATGCACTACTGTCAAAGTTCCAAAATAAAACTTATCGTTGACATCTTTCTTTATATTAGGAATAGTATTATATGTGTCAAAAGATAATAGCCCAATCGTATAATCCGATCCTAATTCTAGAGGAGGTAGGAAGTTTGCATGAAGAACGCTAGAATTGCCCGTAAAAGTTACTATATAGCTTATAATTATTAATGATCAAAATTTATGAGAAACTTCAGCTATATACTTTAAGCAGAGGTGACCACAGATCGGAGTATTCCACTTTTGATAACGATGTCTATTGTAAGTTATTTTTAAACCCTTGAAATATTCTAGTAGCTGTAGTGGTGGTTTCAAATTTCCATACGAATCAAAGTATTTTACACTAGTACTTTTTTTTACATAACAGACCCAATGAGAACCAGGTTCTGAACTTGTATTCAAATTTACAATTGCTGCTTCATGTGTTTTTGGATGATTTGGAAGATTATCAATCATAAATACTCCATGAAAATTTGGAATATTTAAAACTTTAGCCAGATAATTTAATTCAAAATCGGTCAATGGCTTATTTGGTAGTCAAATTTTTCTAGTTTTGTTTTGACGTTTTATGAACAGACCGTAGCCATTCCTATATGGTTTCAAATAAAGTCCATTACCGATTTTCTGAAGTTATGTCTCTTCTGTTCATCTAATTTCAATTTGGCCTCTTTAGCCTCATTGATCGCCTTTGCTATACTTGCGGCTCCTCCTGCTAAAGATCTCACAGCTGAAAGACCTGCCATCAATGGTACGAGAAACTGGAGAAAACCTCCCTCTTTTGGTAGTGGGAGAACTCTGGGCGGTAAAGGTTTTATCTTACCACATAAATGTATTTTAGCCTTCTTATTTGCCGCTTTGGATGCCTTGAGAATAGATGCTATATCATCCACCTTTGAAGATGTAACTAAATCGATAAAACTAATCTTCTTTTTTTTTCTTATTTTTTAATCCTGATCCAATTTTCCCTTTTGCTTACATGGCATTTGTAACTAACCAAGCCGCAGCTTTTTCTCCCCATGAAGAATCTGAAGCTTTGAATCGTTTCCAAGCTTTATCAGCTAGGACACTGCCTGCCTGCTTGCGACTATCCATATGCTTATTTTTGTTGTAAGCTATATCATGTTCTTTACAAGCTCTATCAAGCTCGTTTATTCCGCTATCACCTGCTATTAAGCGCTGTTTTAATTTTGTACCAGGTCAACAATAATGATATCCTGGAAGATGTAATTTAATTGGCAACCTGTCTATGAGACTGTTCACTAAGCCCCTTCCTTTACGAAACCTACGTTTCATACTGTAGTAAGCTAATGAAGAACTAGGTATATATACTGAGGATCAGTGTTGTTGTTTGTATTCAGAATGAAATTAGTCAAACAAGTACAACATTTCCGTATCACCGACTTTTCACCTGCTAAGAGAGATTTGGAGCAGAGACATAGTACATTATTACCAAATGCCATACGTGCATCAATTTGTGGACTGAGTGGATGCGGAAAGACCAACGTTATGATTGGACTTTTAATTAACCCAAACCGTTTAAAATTTAAAAATGTGTATCTTTTTGGAAAAACTTTGCATCAAACTAAATACCAGTATTTAAAAAGTGCCATAGATCTTGTTTCCGAAATAAAATTATATGAATTTGAAGATATGAAAGTTCCTCAAGAAATTGAATCCGATTCGGTCTGTATATTCGATGATGTCACTATGGAAGATCAAGATATAATAAAACGACAACATAAAAACAATATACACCACAGACAGGAAGATAGGCCAAGTTTTACCCAAGTGCAAAGGACAGATTAGGGCTCAGAACACCTGGGATATACAGCATTCCATGCTCCTGTGGAAAAGAATACATTGGGCAAACGGGTAGGCTGATATCCACAAGACTTAATGAACACATTAAAAGTGTGAAAAAAATGGATAGTAAAATATCAGCTTTGGCGGAACACTTTACGACCACGAACCATATCATAGAATTTGAAAAAATTATAGTCGTTCAGAAATGCAGCAATAACACAGAAAGGAGGATACTGGAAGCCATTGAAATAGTCAAGCGTCCGGAAAACTTCAACAGAGAAGACGGGTACAGATTAAGCAAACTATGGCTTCCTAACATACCCATAAAGGAAAAGGAAAAACAACAAGTCACTCAAGAAGAAGCTAAAGAACCTAATTCCAGCCAATCAGAGCCAGAAAAAACAGAAACAACTCAATCACAGTCATGGAAGAGCAGACTCCGACCACGGACACGAAAGAACCCGATGGACTAGCGAAAAAACCCGACGAACTATGAGTGGACCCGAGTGAACCCGAACGAACCCGAGCGACGGCTATATAAAGCCGCGAACTGCCGGAGCTCATTCTCGATCCAGCCTTGAAGAAGCTAGCAGTATGTCTGGCGAAACGTTGGCGAAGGAAAATTTAACAACATGGTCTAAACCAGAAACCAGTGAAGTTTTGTGTATAAATAATGGCCGTGGAAACCTGAAAGAGTATTTAATAAAACGATACTTTAGTTATGGCCGTCACATGAATCTCGATTGCTTTTACTTAACACAGAGTTATGTTTGTATCCCGAGACACCTCATCAGATGTAACTTTAACTTTTTGATAGTATTTCCTCAAGATGAGTTGAATCTGAAACATATTTACGATGAACATGTAAGCACTCCAGATTTAAGTTTTACACTTTTTAAAGACATGTATTCGTTATGCTGGAAAGATCCCTTTGGCTATCTCATAATTGATAAGACTAGAGACTCAAACAATGGTCGTTTTAAAAAAGGAATCGATACATTTATAACGGATATATAAAGAGCATTCTTGGCAGTAATTACCATTATCAGTGATGGACCCATAAGTCACTCGAGAGATTATAAAAACTAGTGAGATCTTAAAAAACAAATATCGTTCATTGAAGCGTAGTCTCCATGATATCGAAAAAGGTCGGCAAGAATTTTTTACACCAGTGCTCCAACCCCTCGAGGATATAAAACCGTCAGTGAAATTAAGCAATAAAGAGGTAAAATCTGAAACCGCGTTGACACCCATAAAATTAAAAAGGAGCGATACTACTAATGTTTGGGACGGATTCCCCGTTAAAAGCGAGTTAGAATCTGCTAGCATTTACAGGAAATCAACATTACTACCGAACACAACGCCTCATTACAAAAGAGCTACACGGACTTCATCATTCGATGAAACAACTAGTACTGCGCTAACACCATTATCTCACTTAACGAATCCCGTTCACGAGTTCATTTCACCAGATGTAGATGAAGGTGAGTATGTGACGGACGATCCGCTATCAGAACAAGTCAAAGAATATGCCAAAACACCACAAGGAGAAGCCGAATTCAACAAACACCTCGCTGGGTTTGGAAACCTTCAGAGAGAATACTTAGACAAGTTGTTGATAGGTGATAAGGCACATGACTCTCGTTATGGAATTAGGATTATGCCTTCTGGGGGATTAATGGGGGGCTATTGGAGACTCGACCGATATTCAGCTATTTGCAAACAGCGATGATATATCTATTAACGGAGAGGTTTATGAAGGGACTCCAGGATTGCTTCAACTGCTTTATTTGAAAAACCCTCAAGATTACACCAAATCCGATTTGGAAAATTATCAAAATATTTTACTCTTGACTAATGCACACAAGAAAGGTTATAGTGAGGAACAAGGGGTGTTGGGTAACAGATCTGAGAAATACAGACATATAATATCTAAGTTTTTTTCCACCACAAACCTTAAAACCCCGCCCTCCTTCCTCAGGCCCAAGCAGGCTATCTTCACTACGTTCTCACACTTACAAACGGGGCACTGGTCTCATGACGGTCACTAAACCCTTGTATGAATATTGGAACGATCCTAACGAACTTGTCGATTGGCTGAGGCTGTTGATGTCTTCAACTCATGCCGGACATGAAGGACACAAAAACGAAATCGAATCGATAATCGAAGAGCTACGAGAAGAGAATATGATATATTAACGTGCATATTATAAATGGTTCAGTGTAAAAATGACGATAAACAAGTTTGGATCTCACATCACAATAAAGCATTCCAAGTATAAGAACTCTTACTTTCCATTTAATTTATTGAAATCTGAAAAGGATATCAATGCACGTAATTTAAGAATAATTAATGTTGCAAACCCAGTTGCAGCTCATGACGTTGCAAATAAAGTATATTGTGATACACTAGCAGTGAGCTACACTGATTTAAAGAATTGGCCGGGTAACTATATAGATGGAAAGAGAAAACGACTTGTCAATTTTGCTCCACCTATAAATAAATATGATGTTGTTGCAAAAGAATTCTTCAACAGAGTTGCTTTAACTTTACTTGACAATATGTATGACGCTCTTGGTAAGATAATAACAAACGTCGGTGAGCCCGTAAAGGAATCTGATGCAGTCACACTCCGCTATCTCAACAAAGTTCTTAAAAGAAAATTATAGATGAATTCATCAATTAAAAAAACTATTGTAAATGAATTCCATAAGCCAGCTCGCAAGGTATATGCTAGAAGAAAGACTTTTTTGAAAGGGATAAACGACTTATGGCAGGTAGACCTTGTGGAAATGCTGCCCTATTCTCAAATAAATCGAGGTCACAAATATTTACTAACAGTTATAGACTGCTTTACTAAATATGCATGGGCCGTACCAGTAAAGAAGAAATCTGCGGATGATGTAACTAAGGCGATGGAGAGTGTATTTCGTTCGAGTAAACAAACGCCGAGAAATATTCAAAGCGATCAAGGAAAAGAATTTTATGATTCCAAGTTTAAATCACTAATGAAAAAATACTCTATTAATCATTATTCCACCTTTTCTAATATGAAAGCTTCCATTGTAGAAAGGTTTAATAGAACGTTAAAGGGGAAAATGTGGAAAGCATTTAGCTTGCGAGGAAATTACAAGTTTTTAGACACTTTACCTCAGATTCTACAAGAATATAACTCATCATTTCATAAAACCATAGGTATGAGACCAATTGATGCTTGTAATAAAAATTCGGAAAAATACTTGCTAAGCAATGTGTATTCTACAGTTCGGACTAAAGTGAGAAAACAGAAGTTTGAAGAGAATGATTTTGTGAGGATATCTAAACAAAAAACAGTATTTTCAAAAGGTTACAAGCCAAATTGGTCAAGTGAAATATTTAAAGTAGTCAAGATTCAGAAGACGGATCCATTTACATATTTACTTGAAGATCTAAAAGGTCAACCTATCAGCGGATCCTTTTACACTGAAGAGCTTCAAAAAGTAAAACATCCAGATGTTTATCTCATTGCAAAGGTTTTGAAAAGGAAAGGAAAAAAGATGTATGTGAAATGGTGGGGGCTAAAAGAAGGCAGCTGGATTGAAAAAAGTGATATTGTTTGAATATATATATATATATATATATATATATATATATATTTTTACATTAATAATTTTTTTTTTTTTACAATAATAGTGTTTATAATATTGCAATTGGGAAAAACCACAATGCAAAGCCTTATGTTTCAAAAATACACCCACTTACCAGTCGAAGTTTCGCCTATTCAGGCATTATCAAGACACCAAAAACAAAAAGGGGGTTATGTGAATCACATCTCGAAGAAAAAGGTGCAATACATCCCAACGATCAACAGCCCAAACAGGCTCCAAACATGAGACAGCACCCCACCACCAAGACGTTCAACATACAACTCATAACATGAGTATTTGTCTATCTTTAAAGTTTGTTTTTTTAACAAGTTTATTTAATTTAGACTCATTTGTTACAATTTGTATGTCTACACGATTGCGGATGTTTTCCATACTCTTACCAAACACACTGTTAACCATAAGTTTGTAGAAATCTGGCTCAAAAGTTGTTTTAGCACGAGATCTAAGTTGTGAATTTACCTCAATATACGGCACTAGCCATTTCTTTTGACTGAATTTTAAAATACGATTAATCTTCTCTACTTTCAGTCCGAGTTTTACTGCCTGTTTTAAATTTTCATAGTGTGTAATATAATGATATTTTGGGAGAAATGTAGTCATTAATTTATTAGAATTGCTTCGAGGTGGAGTCCTCGATTCGGGTAGTAATGGAAACTGGGAATGAAAATCATGCAGTTCTGGAGGATATGAAACGTTGACATATATGCGTTGTTTGCTATAGCGTGTCGAGTGACAACTTGGACAAGACCGCCTCTTAGCCCCTTTTCAATAAAGAGAATCATATCCAAATCTTTTAACAACATAAGTTTTATTTTTGTCATTCGCAACATTGCATTCCATGCTAATTGTGGGAGCGTATAGCACCAAGCCGGATCTAATCCATATATTTTTAAGGAGAGACTACGGAAAGTTTCAAATACTTCACAAAACAAAATTACATCGGTCCTAATATAAAGTTCTGTATATTCTTTCATATTTTTAATATTGAATGTTAACCAAACTAATTGTGCATGTGTATAATCTTTATCACTAATGTGCTTGTTAGTAAGTGAATTATAAAAACTATTCTTTTGAGGTAATTGCGTTTCTTCAAGTTTATCATAAGAGTCCATATAATTATATGGATAGATGCCTTTTTGACTGATTAATGAAAGTTTGTATTCATCATTTATGAACCGTTTTAAATGTGGAAATGTGTGGCAGAGATTTACAGAATCAGATTTCATATTATTAACTAAAGTTTCTAAACTATATGATAATAATTTATATGAATAAACAAATCTGATTTTAGTTTTACAGCCTTCAAAAGTTTTACTAATAGACATATATTTTTCACTGTTGCTCGGAATGATTTCAACATTACCCTCATCTATTCCAAGATATTTAACTATAAAGTGGGAATCAAAATTAGAAAAATTGTGTATGAACACTGGTATAAAATCGGGTTTACTAGCACGCAAATTACACGAGTTATGTGCGGCTCCAATAAATCTAGATGTGATATGACAATGATGTTTCACTCTATCCCTTTCGCCCAATTCATTCTGACATAAAACACATATATTTGTAGTAGCAAACAGGTGTTCTTGTTCATCACTCAATGTTTCGATTGGAATTATATTAGCATATATTTCATCGGCTTTAAGAGCTAAAGATTGTAAAGTTTTCATAAAATTAATCATACAATCACTACCGGTATAAACAACTGGTCCACTGTCAAATCCGGAGATGGAAGATTTTACCATCAGTGCTGCACAGAAAACCTCGTGGCTTTGTAAAGAACGTGTCCAAGATGTTTGAGGGTTTGGATTTGAACCTGCAATGGGCACCAATAATGTTTCAAAATCAGCATATACTACAATTTTAATATCCTGTGTGAATTCAACATTTTTAAATGTAATATAATTGTCTTTGGGAAATTCGGATCTAACGAGTCTCTGTTGTTTACAAAATAGTTCATGATCTTTTAAGCGTTCATAAGCATTTTGTCCTTTACGTGCAATATAGTCTTTCTGATAATATTGAAAACATCTGCGACAGATGAGATAAGAATGATGACCTCGAGTGATTTGTGAGTACACTAGTCTCGGTAAATTAACTATTAAACAGTAGTGGGTGTTATCACCTTTTTGCAACAACAGAAGATCAAAACATTCCTTATAAATTTCTTTTTTACTGATTCGTACAGGATAAATTTTATTTTTATCATCTAAAGCAAATAAAGTAATAGATACATTGTTAACCTTTTCAAATTTTGATACATCTTTAAACGAAGCCGGATATAAAATGCCATCAAAAGAATAAATACCTTCTTATAAGAGTTTGGATCGTTGGAACCAATAACTTTACTCAAAATTGCCAATCGAAAACAATCGTCACTATCTCTATTTTTTACATTAATTACCGCATTTTTGTTTTTAATTTCTTTTGGAAGTGCTATAAATCTGTTGGCATTTAAAGGTGTATATTTTGTTAAGCGTAAACATAGATAATTTGTTGATACAACCATCCTGATCCCTAAGCCATAAATTCATCTATTTCTGATACAATTTTATTAAATGCATCTATAATAAATTCTTCTAGGTTAGTAGATTTATCTAAATTTTCCATTTTTGTTTTAAAATTGAAATCAGTGCGTTCGATTTGTTTTTCTCCAAAACCTTTTGTATAAGTACATTCTAACAAGATCATAATTTTTATTGTATTCCACATAGTGATGTATTCGTTCAAAATATTAAGTAATTTAATTTTAGCAACTTCAAGAAATTTGTTTGGAGTATATTTAATGTTATCATTCTTAATATAAATATCTACGACAGTATCATTAATAGCTGTTTTAATAACACTATTTGTATCAAACGATGGTGTTGATTGCTCTCGTAAGCACTTGTCGAATATTGCATATTTTCTTTTCTTCAACGGAGGAAAAAATTGCTCAGACTGCATTTTTTTCGATGTGTTCTCCTCGTCCCCTTTATTCAATTTGCGAGCCTTACACATTTTCGAATGTCTTTTAAAACTGCACCGACTGTATTCTCTACCACACATTTTACATAACATATACGACCATTTACATTTATGATTCCAATTTCTTAGTAATAGACCACATTTAGCACATAAGTATGGACTATCAAGATGACTCATTTTCTTATAGCTATAATATTAATTATTTACCACTTAAAAGTTTTTACACAGATTTATGAAATTTGATAAGATGACTCCTGTTGTTGGTACCTTCATGTGATAAAGAGAGCTCACCTATAAAGCATTACAAGGTTAATTATTTTTTCTTATAAACTTTTTATACATGACACGAATTCGCTTTTCACATGTTCGACATTGACATACATCTCTGACTAGTGACAGTGCATTTTTACACATAAAACATTCATCATTCTACGTCATGCCAACTACTTCATTTCTCGAAAGGAGATAATGACCGGCTGTTAGCACGGCTCTTAGGTGTTCAAATCTGTCGAGGTTGAAAGCACAAACCTGACATATAGCTACATTGGCTGACGATTAGTCTGTTGGTAGACTATTTAGGGCCACAAAGGCCGGAACATTAAAATATTGAGTAATTACACATCTATAACGTGGTTCATTATGAGCTAGACCATAATTTAGTAGCGGCATAATTTAAATGATACTCACTTTACAGGGAGGTGTAGATCCGCTGGTCTCTAAAACAGGGCTTCCTCTGCGCAGTCTGGCTCCTTTTATTTATACAAAAATCACACAATGGAATCACTTTTTTTATGATAAATATTCACATACTCAGCAACATGCTTCTTATATGTCGGGCGCCATCCTTTCAATTATAAAACACATATTGCAATAGCTTCTCATTAACGTTACCGCTGACCCGTCGCGACCTATCTCGAATATTCATTTAAATTATCGTATCATTGCCACTGACCCGTCACGACCTACCTCGGCGTCGACACAATGTCGTGCGGGTCTAGCGAACCCTCGGCGCCGTCAAATTCCGCCGTTTCTCCCATGTAAAAGGTCCCCTTGTTACGTAACAGACCTGTTGCCTGTTGCAATTCCCTATATCTATCTACTACCATATTATTTCACTCCTGTTACATCACTCCCACCAAATGGCATCGGCACAGAACCTAACCTTGGGCTTAACTACACGACCGGAGCCGGTCTGGTAAACCGGCTTCGGTTGTTTCTGTTCTGCGTCGAGGTCATTCGAAGGATCGTCGGCCGCTGCTAGTGAAGAAGTGGGTTAATCACTGTTTTCCCCGTTCACCTTCGATTCCGTCAGGAGATGCGCTGCCTTCAGACGGTCCATTTCCATTGTGATGGTCTTCGGTCCTGAAGGCAACTCCACCCTATAGGTATACGGCGGTGTAAGCGGCTTCCTCACCGTATCATCCCTCAGGAACACGAGGGTGCAGTCTTTGAGGTCTTGGTGGACGTAGGTCTTGGCCGCTCTGCTGAGGTGTGGCGCTGGCCGCAAATTTTTCATTGAGTCGCGAAAATTCTTGAGCGTTGACTCAGCGTCCTCCCGGCGTCCTGATGGCTCGACAAATTCTCCCGGGAGACGCAGAGGATGATCGAAAACCATTTCCACAGAGCTGGCTCCTATATCTTCTCTCACCGCTGACCTGATACCCATTAGGACTGTTGGAAGTGTCTTCGTCCATCCTGCCGTGTTCAACGTAGCCACGAGGGATGACTTGAGGGACCTATGCCACCGCTCCACACACCCGTTGGACTGAGGATGGTACGCCGTGGTTCTGTTTCTTTGAATACCAAGAACGCGAGTGAGTTAATGAATAGATCTGATTCGAACTGGCGCCCTTGGTCGGTCGTGATCCCAGCCGGCGTACCATAGCGAGAGATCCACGAGCATACTACCGCTTCCTTCGTACTGGCGATCTCGTCCAATGGACACGCCTCGGGCCAACGTGTGAATCTGTCTACCATTGTAACGCAGTATGTCGTTGGACGGTGGCACAGGTCCAATGCGGCCCACATGCAGGTGCTCAAACCTGTTCCTGGGTGCGAAGGTACCTGGAGCGGTGAATGTATGTCGGACGACCTTAGACCGCTGGCAAGGAATACAGCAACGAACCCATTTCGATACGTCACTGTTCATGCCTGGCCAGAAAAAACGCTGCGTGACCAACCACCTCGAGTTACGTATCCCGGGATGACTAAGCCCATACTTTTATTTCACATATTTCCATATATTGCATATTTATACATATTTGATCAAAATAAATACTTATTTCCACATATTTAATCAAAATAAGTACATATTTCCACATATTTTCATAATTTTGAGGTGGTTAACAGGAACTGTGAACCACAGACTGTAGAGCTGTGAATCATAGGGGGTACAATGGTTTTTGTAATTTACAGAGAATGCATCTAAACAGTGACTGGCACTTGTTAGTGAAGCATAGTTGTCTTTTCTTTCAGCTCTTTCGTTGAAGTGTCCAATCATTCATTTCGTTCAGTCACTTAGTGTATTCTTTTTTTGGTGAAATGCCACGAACATCGGCCTCAAACAGACAGCTGGTTGCTAAATATCTTCGCGAGTTTCCAGCAGAACTTTTTCGAAGTGATGGAGACATTCCAAACTGCACAGCTTGTGACAAGCGCGTTTTTTGCTCTCAACGTTCCCAAATCACCCAATATATTACAAACCGGATCGCACAAAGAGAATAAAAACAGAAAGAAAGAGAGGACGTCCTATCAAGCCTTCCTTGCATCTCCTTCATCAAGTAAATCTACTCATCGGGCTTTGGTCAGAGCAGATATCCCTTTCAGCAAACTTAATAACCCTCATTTCAAAGGACTCTTAGAGACCTACATTGGGGAAAAATGCCTGACGAGAGCACTCTGCGGAAAAACTATCTGGAAGATATCTACAAAGATACACTAGCCAAGATTCGAGAACATATCAAAGATTAACCAATTTGGGTGTCAGATGATGAAACCACTGACGTTGAGGGCAGATATATTGCCAATGCAGTTATTGTAAAACTTGACAGTGATGTTGATTCAAAGCCATTCCTTTTGAACTCTGAAGTTCTCGAAAAATGCGACCATTCCACCATTTCACGACTCTTCGATGCCTCGATGCATATCTTATGGCCCAGTGGAGTTTTGAACGAAAAAGTTCTTTTGTTTCTCTCTGATGCTACCCCCAACATGGTCAAGGCATACCTATTCAGGTATTTTATCCTAAGATAATTAATATGACGTGTATTGCTCATGTCTCGCATCGAGTAGCAGAAACTGTCAGAACTTTGTTCAGTGACGTAGATTCCTCACTTAAACTCCTCTGTTAAAAAAGTGTTCTTAAAAGCACCAAGTCGTATTCAAAAACTAAAAGATCTGTATCCAGACTTGAGCCTCCACCAGAACCAATATTGACAAGATGGGATACTTGGCTGGAAGTAGCTCAATATTACTGCGAGAACTACAATAAATTCAAGAATGTCCTTTCACATCTCGAACACGAAGCAGTAGCGATAAATACAGCCAAGTCTTTATTACAAAAACCAAATTTAAAGAACGACCTTTCCTTCATTTCTAACAATTGCGTATTTCTCGCACAAGCCATTACCCAACTTGAGTCCCAAAATGTTCCACTGACAGAAAACGTGGCTTGCGTTAAAAAGGTCATCGAAAAGGTGAAAGGAATACCTGGGAGTAAGGGAGATCTGATCAGATCAAAACTGGAAGAAGTACTGAGCAACAGCAAAGGGTGGGGACCATCTGCCAGATTTCTGATATTATCAGCGGAACAGAAGCCACCTCTGAACATCAGGTGCCCTTTACCCCCAACGAGATAACTTCTTTCAGCAGGGCACCTATAACATCTGTAGATGTTGAACGATCTTTCAGTCGTTACAATTCCATCCTACACCCAGATCGTCGTCGCTTTACGTTCCATCATTTGAAATTCCATGTGGTTGCAAACAATTTCAAAGAGTGAAGTTTTCAAAATTGAAAATTTAACACATCTTTTATTAATATAAATTGTAAAAATGTTTGTTGTATATTCATTATAACTTGAAAAAAATCTTTTGTTCCTAATAATTATTATAAGTTGTAATTAATATATTATATTATAAGTTAAATATATATATATATATATATATATATATATATATATATATATATATATATATATATAATAAATATATTATAAGTTGTAATTATTATAACTTGTAAAAATGTTCTTTCTTGTGTAAATCATTATAACTTGTAAAAAAGAATTCATTTGTTCCTAATAATTATTATAAATTGTAAAAATGTTCTTTTCTTGTATAAATCATTATAACTTGTAAAAACAAAATCCATTTTCATAAAAAAAAATGTCCAATTTACTTTAATATTTCTGAAAATATTTTAAGAAAATCACATTTTGACGAAAATAAATGCATATTTTAATTAAATATTTGGCATTTTTTAAATACATAAAAATCCGATCCCTACTTATATTTGTTTGTAACCTTATATGTTAAGTTATCCTATCTCATTCTTATAGATATTGTTGAATGAAGTTTAGTTTCATAAAGCCATAATGTGTCTTGTCTCTGGCCCAAATATATCAAAACAATAATAAATACGTAACGTAAGAACAAATAATTTCAAAATATTAAACTAATTATTTTCAAAATCCCTGGATTCCATAACATAATAAAGTATGTTAATACTGTAGCAAACCAAAATGCAAAAATAAATTGATACGAGAGCGCTAACTCAATATCAATATTATTTTCAAAAACTATGGGCCCAATAAAACATAATACTGCTTCTTGCGTTTTAACAAATCTAAAAATAAAGCGATACATCAACTCACGATCTTAATATCGATATTATTTCTAAAAATGACACCTCTGATAACATAATAACTGACCTTAATATTGAAAAAAGAAAGTGATTTTAATTATTTTCAAAAATTTCCAGTTATTTTCCAATCGTTGTTGTGATGAATTTAACAAATTAAAAATTTGGCCCTTTAAAATAATTTCATCTCATACTCTGAAAAAAACTTGTAACACTGGAACTATCGTCTTCGAAAACAATAAGATTTATTTTTTAAAATGAAAAACGTATTTTCTGAGTATCGGTCTTGTGAGAAAAACCGGGAGCGTTGGCGTTTGAGAATGGGAAAAACAGAACTAAGACTTGAGTTGGTTAGTACTCCAACGAATGAAGTGTCACAAGTTTTTTTTATATTTCAGCTATTCTGTTGTGAGGTTCTGAAACAGTTAGAGTCGGTTTAGAAAAAAACAGTTAGGAATTTTTCGCCCCACCACTATCACAAACTACATCCGCGATAATTGTGTTCAAAACCTCATGAGTGAAATAATGAGGATCCTTGATTTCCAACCAGAGAGAAGCCTTTTCCTTCTTTCCTGGGAGGCATGTTTTTTATGGCATCCATTGTGATTTATTGTATTACATTAAAACTGAAGATAATGGCACACTAACAAATGACATAATACAATAACTCCAACAAACAAGTTGTGAATCATCAAATCTAAACATTATTTATTTATTTACATTGCAATAAAAATTGTGGAAACTATAATTGCTTTTTTTGTTTTTAAATGCAGCCCAAGAAATTGTTATTTTTCAAATTATTTGTTTTGTGTGAGAACTGTTAAATGAAATTCATTGTGAAGTGGCAATAACTGTTTCAGTCCCTAATAAATACATATTATTATTAACCAATCAATAGTAGAATCAAATCTTTTGAATACCATTTTATTGGGCACTCAATTATATATACATTTAAACTTACTACATTATATAACAAAAGGTACAGTACTGTCCAATGGCAAGTAATAAAAATTAAAAAAAAGATGGATAAAATATTTCTAAAAAACTTAATTTCTTTTAAAATATGTCAAATTAACTAATTTTAATTATTTCAATATATTAATTACCTCAATATTTGTAAAAAACTGTGTTCACCAATGGATAACAATAATACTTAATAATAATGCAATAAGTATAGAAACATAAATTAAGAATACCGCATGTGTTTAATAAAAAATAATTACTTTATCACAGATTTAACAAAAAAAAAGGAATATACCCAAATCAGATGGGATAAATAGTTACTTATATACAAATTTTAATTAATAAAAATATTTTTCTCAACTAAATATATTTTCATTCATTCAATTGATGATGGTAATTTATGAATTTTCAGTTAACAGAATTAAAGGAACACAACATTTTGTAAATAAATTATTAGGTAGAAACAATTAAAACTATATATCAATATATAAAACACTGGCAGTTCAAATAAAAGAATGGAACAAGATGGTTTTCAAATAAATAATAACAGTTAATCAGATTGAATGCAAAATACTACTAAGGTTAATTTCTAACATAATTATGGAATCAACACTATACAAGCAACATATAATCACTCCCTGCCTTAAAAGCATAACAAAAATAAATAAATTATAAACTTTATTTAAAAAATACTGATCAATTGGTTTATAAATTATTACAATCATTGTAAGATAATTTTGATTTATCTACATAAATTTGTTTAGTGGTGATTAACAGAATATAATTAAAAGTAAATATATCAAATAGAATTTTTAAAATTAAATGCATGTTGTATATACATTCAAGAATTTAGAATAAATATACAGACCATTGACTTGATTTTAATACATAATTTTGTTTCAGGAGCACAATACAAATCATTGGTAATTCAATAAATAGTAAAACTTTAAAAAACAAATGAACATTAAATGTCAAAATAAGACGATAACAAAATTTTAAAAATAAAAGTTTCTTTATAGTTATAAGTGAAATTATAAAATTTTATTTTATTTTTTTATGTTTAGTGTCAATGCAATATACATGTTCGCTATACATACTATATGGAATTATTTATGAATTTCATACTATCAGATTCTAATTTATATATATATATATATATATATATATATTTAGTTTAAGGATAAAATTGTGATAATGAAAAGAACATGGAATGCAGTATTTTAGGAAAATAGATACAGAATATTTATTGGACTTTGTATATCAATATTTTACATTAAATTACAACTTTTAGGATATATAATACAGTTCATATCTGTTAACTTGCTGAGGTAGGTAATTTTTCAAATTTACTGCCTACAAAGAATATTGCATATTTAAGTTTAATGTATCCTAGAAAATGTCAAAAACATCATAGCAGTATAAATTAGTCTCAAAAGTAAAACAAATTCATTACTTGGATTGATTAAATCATCAGAATCAATTATGAATATTAGTTCAAAAATAAAATATTGAACCTAATGGAAGAAACAAATACCTTCATACTAACTAATTCGTAACGTAAAGTACAACTTTCCATTTCTTGTCAAATTTGTTTTTAAGAGTAAAAAAATGGTCAAAATCATTCGATAAAAAAAGGGAATTATCTTGGTTATGGTTTTGTTATCACATTGTTTTACAACCATCTTTATAAATAAAATATATAACAAAGGAAAAATAATAAACAAAAATATTTTTAAGAGAATAAATGAATCCGCTAGTCTCTCAATTTGCTTCCCATACTATTCCTGATAACCCTCCAAGACGTCTGAAAAGAAGATGGCCTCGAGACCTTCTACTATAAAACTTTATTGGAGAGCTACCGATGGGTAGTTTCTTCACAATATACTATACTTGGATTTTCCCTATAAAATGTTGATCTAATTGATAGAGCTTTGATGTAATATAGAAAATAACTCAAGTGGGATTTTCATCATTCATCAATCATTGAGTGTCTTTATACTTCTCTTCTTGGCTCTAGAAAAATTAAAAGGTTGAAGATAGTTAATTAGCTAATGATTGTTTTTTTTCCTCCGTTTTAGCAATATTTTTCCAATTTATTTATTTATTAGTTAAAGACAATACGATTTTTAAACAACTAAAAATAGAGACAATATTTTAAAAGAAAAAGATAAATAAAGATAATATTTAGGACATAAGTGGGTAAATACAAAATTCCTTAAGTTAAAAAAAAAATGGAAAACAAAGATAATTTCCTGTCAATAATTCATTAGTTCAGGCATCTTTAGTTTAGTTTAGGACAGAAGGAAGATAATAAAATTATCTTTAAATTCCTTAATGTATAAGCTATATATAAAAAAAATAATAATGTAGCTGCTCCAAAATCAAGCCATAAAAAAAATCATCCCATTACAATTAATGCCCAAAAACAATTGCTGGAACTTGGGGAACAATGCAAAACAAATTCTGATAAAAATAAAAAATATAGAAAATACACACATTAAAGATAAAACAAAGAAAAAGAACAAAGGATAACAAAATTTATAAAAAATATATAACCAATAAAAAAGGAAAGTATAAGTAGGCTTCTTTTTTGCAATTTTTCCAAATATGTCCCAACAATTATTTTATATCTTCTTTGAGCTTCTGCTTTCCTATATTAAAAAATATTACTATTGAGGAATTACTAAGCCAACACTATCAAGTAGTATGTGCCCACAAATCTAGCTAAATTAACTGGACAATCAATACAAGTAAATGCAATGAAGATGAATAAAGCCTAAGAAATTTACTGAATAATACGTTTTTATATAACTTCCTCTTTTATAGTAGTATAACATCAGATCCACTTCATAGAATAATAATTAAATTATAAATGGTAAAAGTATATCTTGTTAATATGTAAACAAGTATATTAAATTAAAGATAAAAGGACTCAAATCTAATCCTAAGCCATACAATTTTTACTACTTCAGTTCATTACTTCAACAATCCCAGCTATTAAATTTTGATTACCTTAATTCAAAAGTAATTAAAAAACTCATACTGTTGGACTATTATACTATTGTAAATCAATAGTATAATTGTAACTCAATCTTCCAGTCCATTGAAAAAATACTAATTGGACATGTGTGTTAGAGACCATTTGATCAAGAAAGGAAAGTGGAGGGCTTTTTTTAATTCAGCTAGTCAGGTGTGGAAAGCCATCCAATCTGGCACCGTTTCATAAATTGAGTACATCAAATTGGAAAGGATTGGTTAGTGTATAGTGGACCAAAAGCAAATATTTCCTGAATAAATTTTTGATAATTTATATCTTTAATAAAATATGAATGATAAAATTAAAATTGTATACAGCATTTAAATTGCCAATATTCCTAATTAACAAATAAAGGAGTGTGTATTGTAGTAGTAAAAAATGTGTGGTTAAAGGATAAAATACCAGAATAGTAAACAGAAACTAAATATTCTTTTTCCAATACTAGTCCATTATACCTTTAATTTATGCTAGTTCTATCCAGCCAAACCATGGCATATCATCTCGAAAAACGTTTCAGAGACCGGAAATGTGAATTCAGACAGAACCCATCATCAATTTACTAAATAATTTTCGTAGAGCTATATTTGAGAAAATTTAGTGGTGTGGAGCACTGTCTCTTTGGTGTTTTGTCACAGCTATTGATGTGTTGCATTTTGTTTATGTCATCTTAAAGCTTCTGTCCTGATGCCTAAATTATCTAAACTTGGACTAGTTATTTTTTACAGGTATTTAGGAGACTTAATGTAGGCCATAATTTTCAAAGAGATTAAATTCCTGACTCTTTTCAAATATTTTAGTTTAAAAGCAGTATTTTTAAATTGAAAATAATCAGAAGTAGCAAAAACAATTCTTCCATTATGTTCAATAATAATAATAATAATAATAATACTTAAGTGTAAACGATTTATTTCCAAAGATCTATACATTGCTAGACAATGTGATCATTCATATTCTTTTCCAGTAAATAAACAAAATTACTGACACCACAAGATTAAATAATATTTTTTTTACATAATTAAGGATACTTAATATATAAATATATTTTCAACATTCTTACTTTTACTCTTCAGTTTTTCTTCATGGCACGATAAGTAGTATTTACACCAATCCATAAACTAAATTTTATGAATAAATTATGACAAAAAACACTCCTGCATATGCACACCATAAATGCAGACACAAATGTTAAGAAAGATAAAATATATAATCAAATGGCCAAGATTGAAATCATCTAGAAAATGAAGTGGTTAAAAAAAAAAATAAAAACACGTTGTCTACTGTTGGATAATTATTTGTCATACTTGACCATGTCCAACATCTTATGTGTGGGTGTGTTAAAATCTGAATGTTTGATTGTATAGGTATGTAGATATACACATCAGGTAAATATTTTCACAGATAAAATCTAATAAAAACAAATAATATTTAAATTAAATTAACTAATTTGGGTATTAAATAAATAATGCATTAAAAAAAAATTCTTTTTAAACATCGCTAAACATTTAAACAGAAACAAAAAACATATTATATTGACTAAATAAAAATAAGGCTAGCACTCATTTTCATCATTGAGAATTGATTCTTGATCTTTTCTTTTAGAATCATATACATTTGAATGAGTAGTGAAACCATCCAAAGGAAGATTATTCTTTTTCCTTAACAGTGGTTTATCAACAGCAAAACACCTTGATCGTACCTAGGAAAAGAGTTACATTTTTTTGTAAATAGACAAGATGAAAAACTTTGGTTTAATCACATGTTTAACATTAAGGATGATAATAGAATTCATTCAAATCTGATAATTAATCTACTTAGTTTAATTAAGCATAATCTGATAATTTTTCTATATAAATATAATTTATATTTATATATATATAAATAATTTACTATTTCCTCATTAATTTTTCACATTTGAAATTTCAAATTTAGAATGGCTCCAAGGTTATGGACATTAATATTTTACATACAATCTATTATAATAGAAAATGTAATGAACTAAATTTTCATTTTTTTTAATATAATCACTAATCCTATGTTTATTTCAACCAAATTTGAAGAAGAAAGATCTCATTGTTGAGCATTCTTGAAAGCCATGTCCAAAATGAGCTTTAAGAAAGCATAATACAAACTAAAATGTGAGTATCTTTTAGAGTTTATATTTATTTTTATATAGGACCAGGATAACGTACCACACAATTTGTAGGACAATATGACTGTTAAATTATATAAATATGAACTAAGTAAAAAAAAAAATCAGCTGATTAGTAATCATTTTTGATGACCTCGTTATCGATAAATGTTGGAAGGAGGGGACTCTTTGATCAAACCATACGTTTTATAGGACAAATATTTTTTCAAATAATTTAGATGATTATCTTGAGGCTTAACAAAAAAAAAATCCAGTTAGTAATAAATTTTTGAGAATCATCAAATCGACATATTTCATCATTGCTACCTCTGTTAACTACCACAATCGAGAATTTTTGCAAAGAAAATTGTTGGGCGTCTCATCAAAACGAAGCTATCCATCAAGCGAAATTCAACTTGATAGTAATCAAGTGCAAAAATGGGCCATGGATCCTGGACTATAAGTGTTTGTCAAGGTATAGTTCTAATTACTGGGCCTGTTCTTCAGAAATCAGTGGGATGGTATTGAACAATACAGGAGGACAGGAAGTCTTTGGTTTACGAACCAAACCAATTCAAAGGTGAACCCTATGAAACTGCTCTCTATCACTTGATTTCCATGATTGAGATAGCTCTAACCCCTAATGGAATTATAGCAGGCATAACATGGCAAGCAACCCCAGAGTATCATTTGAAACACATATGAAGCTTTGTTGTCACTATGAAGGTTTTGTTGAACATAAGCCCTTTTCATATATCATAAGTGCAAGTTCATAATATGGCTTACAGACTTGCTCGATTAGGAACAAAATACAAACATTCACTTATGAAGGGCACAAGAATTTGTTCAGAAGGGTTGACGGAATTTGAGGAGCTAGTAATGGAATGTGATTTTCATGTTAAGATGTATACAGAAACAAAGAGAACAACTCACACAGAATTTGTAATGGAGTTAACTTTTATATTGTCAATTTTTTTTACAGATTGAGGATCAGAGACCATTACATGGAGAATCGACAAACTCAAAATACTAAATTCGGAGTAGTTGTTACCGATCAAATGGCCAGGAAGTATAGTGTGAAGTCAGGATGTCGAAGATGGCCTCTGCAAATATTCTTCAATATTCTCGACTTAGCTGCAATAAATGCATAGATATTATACAAAAAAACAACTGGAGAAAATTTATCAAGAAAAGATTTCTTGTTTCAATTAGCAGAAGAATTTTCAGGAAAGTATAATGACAAATCGGAACTAGAATACTTGATCAACCTCTTGAAGAGTCCTGAAAATTTGAACATTAAAACGTGTCGAGTGGGTTTATGCAATGAGAATAAATCCGCAAATATCTGTGCTCGTTGCCAAAAATATGTTTGTGGCAAATGTACTTTTAAAAAAATGTTGATATGTAAAAATTGTTGTAAATAAAATGAAACCTAAATACAAAATGAATGATACTACTCTTTATGTTAGGTAAATACAATATTTGAATGAAATATATTTTATTTTTTTTAAAATTAAATTATCTTATGAATTTATAGTTTTATTTCTTGAATTCTACTATTTTGTTTAATGAAACAAACAAACCAGTCATTTTGACCGGTTGGTAGAAATAGATATATGGTAAAGCTTCATAGTTCTAGTGTTATGAACATCATAAATATTGAATAAATTGACTTTTTCAAATTTATATTTCTCCTAAACCTCCGCAAATAAATTCTGTTTCTTATGGCTCAAATCTCAGCTTTTCAAGTTTAGCCATAATCATTTGATACCATTACAAACAAAGAGACAGACATAATTTTATTTTATAGAAAGATAGAGATAAAAATATGGCTGATTAGCAAAAAATTGTGTATATAATATTTTATATTCAATGATTTTTTTTTTTTAATCCATTAGTACTTGTTTTCTGATTCAATTTAAAAAACAAAACTGATGAGTTTTCCCTAAATCATAAATTTTTTTTGTTGATTAAAACACCATTTTTTTTAACAACCCTGTGTTCCTGATAATTTTTGTTGTAATTAAAACATAATTAAATGTAATCACTCCATCATGTTCCTGAAAAACAAAAGGTGATGGTATATACTGCTTAAAACTTAAGTCTCAAGGCCGTACATTGGTGAATAAGAGAGCCATTATTTAATTTTTTAGAATTTTTTAATTTAATTTTAATTTAATTTAATTTTTTTAATTATTTAATTTTTTAGAATGGTATAAGCCATTAAACCATTATTTTAAAAAAATTAAGTAGAGTTTACATGTCTTTCTATTAAACCTGTTATCAGGATTGATAAAAGAATTGAAGTGAATAACGGAAAAAGATTACTCACTTTATCTAGTCTATGTCTATATCAACCAAATACTACAATAAAAAACTACTATGGCATGCACAGCACATATTTCAGGCTCACACTATTTCTCAAACAAAATAGTACCTAACATGCTTTAACAGACCACAATGATGAAATTTGTAAAGATGACAAATTTACAAAATAATCTATAATTGTACAGGATTTGACATATCTGCCTTAATCTATGACTGAAAACAAATTGCTAATAGGATTCAAAATTGATTGTACAAAGCTCTTAAATAAAATCACTTCAACAAGTTGACTGGCAAAACGCAGATCAGTAAACTTGCTGCTTCTTTATTCTATTTTTATTTTTTATTTTTTCCTGTAGTTATTTATTTTACTATGTTTTTCATTTAGTTTATTTTTTATTCATTATTATTTTTTTCTATTCCGTTTTTCCTATTTATATATAGAATAACTTTGTTATCAGTTCCACAGGATGTCGCATCAAGTTGAGTCGCAAACATTTGTTTCCTTTCTAATATTTTCCAAAAATATAAATAATCGTGAGCTTTAGTATGGAAAAAAGAGTGTAATTATGGAAAATGTGTATATTTCGGTAAGCTTATTAAAAAAGCATACCTTGAAATCTTATTGGCAAAGTATTGTTGGGGGCACTGATCTAAATTTGTTATAAACTATCCTCCTTATATTTGGAATTTGGAAAAAGCTGTATAGATGTTATGTGCGATTTCAATGATTAATTAGTTGACAAAAGTTTCTAACTAATAAAGCAAATTAAAATTAATATACTTTAAATATTAATTTGTATCATGTTGTAAGTTTGCAATAAATAAATTTATGGTATCAGTTCTGCAGGTTGTCGCTTCGAGTTGAGTCACAATTTTAGCTTTTCATTTGTTTTACTATTAATATTTTCCAATCAAATCAAAAATTTAGTTCAGTGCCCCTAACAAAATGTTACCAACAAGATTTCAATGCTTGATTTTTTTAATAAGCTTCCAAAGAATACCATTTTTCAAATAAAGTTCCAAATTCCCATATTGCAACTGAACAAATTGAGAAATATTTTTTAAAAGCAGTAATGAATTTTCAATAAGACAGCACCTAATTCGCAAAAAAAAATATTATTTCATCAAGGGATCATAACAATAATAGTAAATTAAACAAGCAACAATAAATGATTTTCAAAAATAATCAAATGAATTTTCTAGATAAACTATTTTTAATGCCAATTATTCATGCGATTATTTAAAAATGTTATTTTAAAACACATATGTCACTATTTTTAATTGAATAGTTAAAATTATTAATTTTCCCCTCATTTCTAACCAGAAATTAATTTTTTAATCTCACAGATAAGTTGTGTCCAAACGTATTAGGACTTGTATTGCACTCGATCGATGGGTTATTGAGTCAGGGGTGCTAATATAAATTCTCAAATTTATTTCAAAGCTTGTGAAATTTGCCATTCTCATATAATAATCAAAATATTGTGAATCCAATAGTTATATAGAAGGTGATACAGTCCAGTCAGCTTAAGGGTTTCACCTTGGAATGAAACAGAATAAGCTGAAAATTTGAATAAACCTCATAAGGTCATGTGTGAGGGTCCTTATATATTCAAGGTATATATTCTTTTATGGTCATGAAAATCATTTTTGTTTTAGACTATCTAGCTTCCTTTGCCTTAAATCATATTGACATTTGTTATAAAAGTTGTAGAGTATAAAATTATCTACAAATGAGTAGTCTTAACAACATCTAAAATATCATAAAAATGGTAAAAGTCGCCTTATCCAAATCCAAAATAAAAACAAGACAAAATTTATGGTAGTAAGCGATAGATATGCACGACCACATCTCAAGATTGGCAGCTATGAGTTTCAAACAGTTCACCTGTTAGTTTACCTAGGATCCTATATAGATACTGAAAATAGTTCCTCAAAAGAAATAGAAAATAGCAGCACCTAATAGCAGTTTGACAGACTCTCAAGGCATTTTAAGTCTAGGCTTATTTCCTGGGATATGAAACTGATACATGTCTATATTTCTGACACTCTTGGACAGAAGACTGTTTTTGATTCCACTCCTAGAGAAGTATTGTAGAATGCACTTTTGAAAAAAAACAATCTCACTAGGTTCAATTGAGAATATAAGATCCATGTACCAGGACTCTAAAGATATAGTTTAATACTACAGGTATAGAATTAGATTTGTTTGACATGAGAAAAGGTGTAAGGAAAGATTTGTTTTTAGAAAATGTTTATAAAATAATATGACTAAAACACTTATTCTCATCAGTTATTGCATATTCTGATCTCTTGCATATAATAGCCCAGTCACATTGCCACGTAAATGTGTATATAAAAATGTAAGGTTATACAAATACATGAGCGTACTTTAATAGATTTGTTTTTTTACTTGTTATTTCATTGCAAAAATGATTTAAAAAAAAAATAATTTCTGAGGAATATTGCCCTGATCCACACTCTGAGCATACCCACGGTTTACAGGTATTATTTAACCAATTCAGTACTCCACTATTAGTTTCTATTAATTTCATCAACATTAAAAAAAGTTAATACAAAGATTTAAAAATTTGAAACTGTCCTTCAGTCAAAAATTAAATTCCAATACTAAATTGGTCTCAGAAAACACATGAGAAGCAAAACATCAGTTGCTCCTCTAACTTTGTAATTTTAAAACTTTGGGTTCTTATCGCATGATGCTTCACATCTCAAGTTTTTTACTGCATGAAAATCAGGTCTCTAATTTTAACAAATGAAGAAAAGTTAATTTTTTTAACAAAACAATACTGCAGGATGGACCATTCATAAGCTGACTTTCAGTAGTTATTTACCAACATGGGAGTAGCCAGTGTGAAGAGGATTGGGGGGAGGTATTCCTGATAGATCTGGTGATACTATGAATGAAACAATGCTGGAATGAGTATACGTATAAGTATGTAAAAAATAAAAATTAATAAGGAAGAATTTTTTGTATGCAAATTAACCACTCATTCATATTTCTTTATTTGTTTATAGAACATCTAAATGTTAAGATGTAATAAAAAAAATTTGACATAACAAACTATGAAATGAATATTTTTTACTTGGGCATTAGATAATTTCTGGTCGGGTAATTGACATTGATACAGGAATTTGTAGACACTGAAACTGGTACTAGAGTAACTACGCCTAACCTTGTTTCAGCACCATCCAGTGGATCAAGATGCAATCCAGTTCTCATGCACAAGATCAAACCTATTGTGACAATGGTGTAGAACACTGGTTTGGAGCTGGCTTGATATTAATATCTCAAAGAATGGGTATTTTAAATATAGCATTTTTAAATATAGCTGGGGTAATTAGAAGGATACTTTGAGCATTAACAGTGCATTTACAACCAAGTTAAATATTTATTTATTGAAAGCCTTCCAAGCCCCCCTTGCACAATAAATCTTATTGGTATTTGAAAAAACAAAACAAGTATTGCATTGAAAACAAAACATAAAATTTACTGTCACAAGATACAACATTATAGTTTTAAATATTCTTTTAGGCTTCCACGACCACTATTATTACAAAAGACTTTGTTTATTTCTTCTGGTTTAGACCGTGTAGATAAATTTCTTGCCAATGTTTCGTCAACCATGCTGATGACTTCCTCAGGGCTGAGATGAGAATTTCATCATTCTCAATCTCAGCCCTGAGGAAGTCATCAGCGTGGTTGACGAAACGTTGGCAAGAAATTTATCTACACGGTCTAAACCAGAAGAAATAAACAAAGTCTTTTGTAATTATAGTTTTAATTTAAGATAAAGAAGTATTGGTAAGTGAAAAAATAACTAAAATTAACTAAAGACTTTTATTTATTTTCAATTGGTCTCGCACCCCTTCCTGATTTGTTTTCACGCCCTCTGGTGAACCACTACACAAGAAGAATGGATATGAATGAATTCACATCATTTCGAAATCAGAAACCAGAAAATGTTTACTTGAAAATATACCTGTTGAAAAAGAGCTTATTTCTGCCTAATAAAAAGAGACAGAACCCAAAAAGAAAATAATCAATTAATTCAGCATCTAATGCTTTTTTTGAACACATGACAAATAAAAAAAAACTTTACCATTAGGATCCATAAGAGTTTTGGGTTCAGCACATGGTAGAGACAGTACTGTCTATAGGACAATAGTTGTCAGAGACCATACTCTACCGCCAGATTTTTCACAATATTTTGTCTACCCACTTTATAGAGACTGAGTGAGCCCCAGAAGGGTCTCAGATTCCAAAGGATCCACCCCCAACAATTAAAAGATTAAATAAATTTAATCTGTTATATATTAACAGCCGTTATATATAAGTTATATTAAATTATTTAATATAACAAATAATTTAAGCCAGATTTAAACCCAGGACTTTCAGCAAGGCAATTCAGCGCTCCCTAAACACATGATATTATTCTCATTCGTATTTTCAAGCAAGCTAAAGGCTAGTGCTGGACAATATGCAGTTTGTAGGCCAATACTAGAAGCCTTCTGCTTATCACGTAAACTCATAAAACAATTCGAGATTACATAGAAAATAATATGATCACCAAACCGATAATGAAACAGAAATACTTAACCCACAAAAATAAACATGTTAAAAGTTCTAGTTGTTTATTCAGTTTGATATATACTGAAGTCTGCACCCGCTATCAATGAATAAAAAATACTGGGGGAAAATAATCTTCTACAACTTACACCTAATTTTATATGGTTGCAGAGGTGCACTCAGTAACAAGTTACTTTAATAGTTGTATAAATGTATGCTGATGTTAAGGTTTAGGTTGTAGGCCTTCATCAGGATGAAAAAAAAAAAAAATGCTAAAATAATAAAAATGAGAATAATGCTTAAAATAGATTACAACTGGGAATATGAAACAAAAATAAAATAGCAAACATATAGAACAAGGAGAAAATAGGGGTCCAGTGAGAGATTAAATACTTCTATATTTCATAGAAATATTCTAAAGAAGTATTCTATTTCATTTCATCTACAGTACTATTTTAAATTATGTTATATAAAATATTAATATTTGGTCATTATATATATATATATATATATATATATATATATATATATATATATATATATATATAAAGAAATTATATAAAACAAAACAATATATATTCAAAAGTTAAATAATGTTAAGATTTTTGAAGGTTTGAAGGAAATGAAATAAATATGAATAAATTGGGAATAAGTATAAAATAAAAAAAAAGAGATAAAAACTAAAGTTCATAAAGGAAAGTTATATAACATATAAGAAATAATAAGAAAGAAGAAACAAATATCTAATTTGATTCTGCAACAATTGGCAGCAGAATGAATACTTCTAATCATTAATGTAACTAGAGTTGATTCTTGGGGGGGTTAACTCCCACCAGTCAACCGCTCCAACATATTACTCCCTTCAAGAAAGATGCCTCGTAATATAGGTATAATTTATATGATACTATAATCATGTAGTTTCAAATTAAATAAATAGAATAATTTTTTTTTTAAATGTTATTTATTTTATAAAAAACAGTAACTCATTAAAATAACTGTGTTTGCACTTCCTTTGTTGTGTTTTTGACATAATTGTCTCTTTCTTCTGTAATCCCACAATAATAACTTTGAAAAATTAAAATCCTTCAAATTTTTATTTCCTTGAAATTGTTACTTACAATTTTTTTTTAATTTCTTCTAAGCAATGGGGGGAGTTACATCCCCAATAACTCCCCCCCTCGTTATGCCTATGCTTTTAATATACCTTTATGGACACCTATCTAAAAGACTAAAGAATATATTAAAGTAGTGATGCTTTTCTAGAGTAGGAAGGAGAGAAAAGATGACATAGCAATGAAAATAAACAATAAAATGTGATTGTAAAAGCAGCTGTCAACAATACATAAATATTGTTTGGATATTTATCTCACATTAAAAACAAAATCAATAGTTCATTCTCTTCTATTTCCATTTTCCTTTTCTTTTGTTCACTTTTTGGTCACTTTTATTTTCCCTTCAATATTCTCTTGTTTATCCTTCCTACCCTAGAGTCTACTATATATATGATTTAAATGTGTTAAACAATATGTTAAAAATTATTTTTAGCAATGATGTTTATTCTTATTTATTAACTTATTACTTATTTAATATTATTACAGTAAAACCTCTATTATCCGTCACTCTATTTACCGTCACCTCAGTTTGAGAAAAAAAAAAGATGTATATATATATATATATATATATATATTGTTTGGTTGCTAAAGTCATAGACGCTGGCTAAGAATCATTGTGTGTTGACAACTTTGTTTTCTAGAATCTGTTGTTTACTCAAAACCTAGGCATCCTCGCAAACATTTCTCAGAAATTAATTATCTTCTCATATCTACCTAATGTAGCTTCCGCAGTTGAACTACCTTCAGTCTTGTTGGGTACTTGTCGTTTTCTTAAAAGTACATACAATAATGTCGGAAAAAAAGACAAAGGCAGAGTTTAGATCTCGCTACTAAGTTTGAAATTGACGAAACAAATTGAAGTTAACGAAAAGGTGAAAGTGCTTCAATCTTAGCAAAAATCTATGAAATTCCTCGAACGACAGTTAATGATATAAAACGTGCGGGGGACCCCTAGAGTATGTCCCTTCTATATAATCATTTAATGATTATTAAGAAGGGGCATCCTACGTTCGTGCACGAGGAAAGAGCTAAACTCCACCTTTAAGTTGATATTAATTTCTCAAGAGGGAAAAATTGGACATACAATGTTTGTGCTTTTACCATCGATGTACGTAATTATTATTATTTTTAAAAACATTTTTACTATATATGTATACCTTATTAGTATGTAAAGAAGTTACCAGTACATATATAATGTCAAATGTTTGAAATATATTGTTCAAATTATGTCTATATATGAGACATATGACTCACTCCCATATCCATCTATTTCCCAAATCCGTCACCATCTTGGTCCCATACCTTGACGGATAATCAAGGTTCTACTGTATATCAATTGATGATAGATATATTTACATTATTAAGTATATTGGGTAAACAATGAAAAAGATATTGTGTTATCCTTTATATTAAATACATAAAGGATTTCCTTGAGGATGTACGCAAATGTTCAGTAAAGGAAATTCCATGGCTTTATACTTAAATATTTCTTCTGCCTGTTTGGTGGCTTTTAATCTTCTCTCCTTTACCTCCCCACCAACCCACAATTAATTACTATTTTAAATTTTCATTGTTTTGTTTTATATAATGCCTATATTTTTATGTATAATATTTTAATCATTTTTTTTTTTAATCTTGAAAGCCTACAGCATAGGCTGAAACACTGGTATGCATAAAACATTTCATTTCACTATATACCGACCGTTTATTTTATTTCTGAATGTCTCAAAGCATAATCTTGGTATCATTAAGGGTCAGCTATTTTTCCATTATAATTTAATTCAATTTAACACTAGATGAAAATTTATCCTAAAACTAGGATAAATATTAACAGATTAAAATTTAAAAAAATCTTTAGGTGAAGAAGCCTATCACTAATACTAAAGAAAGAAAAATATTTTTATCTTGAAAGATTGGCCACAAAAAAATATTACAAACCTCCTTGATTTCCGCTTCAATTTTCTCATAGGATAATTCTACTTCATCATTTTCTGGAGGTGAATTATTGTTTTCAAAAGAACTAGTACATAAATCAGAAACGCAAATATCTTGATAGTTAGGGTTTTTCATGGCTAAATCTTCCACTTTACCCCAGAGGTCTTCACGATCCTTCTGTTTATCTTTTTCTCTGTTTATAAAACACAGAATAAATAACTCATTAATTAAAACACAAAACTTAACTTATTTTACTAACCTACATTGACCAAATAATGTTAGCTATAACATGGAAATATAAATGAAAAATAGTAGCTGATATCTTTTCCGTAGAAGTCGATCACTAAAAATATGGAAAAACAGTTTAGTAAAATCAAAAACTAAGCAATTACTGAACTATTTTAGCATGGTCAAAGTATATTATAAGAACAAACAATCCCAAATATCAAATTAAACTTACAAGAAATACTTCATTTGAATAAATGAATGAAAAAATAATTTATTTTGTTTTGTTTGTTGTGTAGGATAACTTTGAATTTTTAAAATGATTACTTGATGTGAAGCAAGTATGTTTTCAGTGTGAATGCATTAAGTCCAAACAGTGATATATTACAAATCAGCAATCAAAATATTAATATGCTGATTAAATTTATTTCAATCAGCAAGGTAAGAAAAAAAAGTGAAAAAAAATATTTTCAAAATTAGTATCTCCCAATAGTCGAACTTAATAAAATCTAGGGCAGGCTTATCCAACACTACCTTATGTAATTAGAATACAGGGGAAAACAACAACAAAGGTGGTGTTATTAATTAATAGTATGGTACTATAATGGAGCATCTTAGAAATAAAGAAGCTGATGCTGTATACAAAGTGAAAATTGATACACGCCCTCGCCCTTGCACAAGCACAAACACATACACACACACAAAATAATAAATGACTGTATATTCACAAACTACAAATAAACATTGAAACAAAAATAAACATCGCAGGGAAAAATTTGTAAAAGTAACAAGGGAGATGCAAAGAATAATTTTGGTAATATTTCTTCTCCTTCTTCTTCTTTTAGTTATTCTGATGCCATTTCTAGCGTTGAGGAGCCTGGAGGCTATTTTGTTTACAGATTTTCTACCATGGGCCCAGCGATGGAGGCCCCGTACCTCCTCAACTGGTCTTCTGAATATGTATGGCCCCTCAGAAGAAAGGGTGACTGGGCTCTACCCCCTCCCCGTATTGGGTTTCTCCCGACCTGGAGGACCAGTGGCTAATTACAGTCAGCTGACTGAGCGATGGGGCTGCCAACTCCCTACAACACTGATAATATATCAGGAAGGAATAATACCAAATATAGATTCTAAGCTAAATATAACATTTTATTTTACTTCAATGATACTAAAGCATTCTATAACATTTAACAACCTTTTAGAATATTTTTTTTTATTTGATATTTTCTATAAGAATAGGTTGATAATGGCCCTATGATTGAAATTCCCTAATCAATCACACAAATAAACAAAAACTAAGCCATTTAGTCTAGGAAAATAGATTGGAGATATTCCCTTACTTTTCTATATCCAATGAGCTGTTTTATTTGTCTTAAATGCTTGCTTTACTTACTGCTGCTTATTCAATGGTATCTCCCAATATCTTATTAAAGAAACAGAGAATTATAACCATATTTCAGTTTCTACTTAACTACCACATACGAGGTAACAAGGAGGGAAAAAAAACTTAAATTGCAACATTTTTATAATATCAATTAAAGCACATCCCTAACCACCCATAACTTTATTTACAGAGAAAAACGTATTTTCACAGCTGCATTTCATTACCTATAATGATCACTCACACTCTGAAGTATGGAATTTGATAAGACTGTGGAAAAATTCCAACGAAAAGCTCTTAAGTCTCCAAACTAAAACAGAAATTGAAATTAGAATTTGATGTTAACATTCTGAGTCACTTCATTTCTACTACTTCCAGGAATATGCAATGACCCCCACGTGGTCTCTCGCCAACTATTGTGGCATTCATTGTTGTGTAGAGGCATCCAGATAGATTACTTTGAGCTACATGCCCCGCCCCATCGCTCTCACGTTTCACAGCCATATATCAGAATCGGCTTTATTACAGCATTATATATACACCCTTAATTTTAAATTTCTTGAGATGCTTTGGGATTTCAATACTCTTGTAAGAGCGAAGAATGCTCTGTTTGCACTTGTTATATACTGGTATATCTCAGTTAATAGGTCATTCCTTGATGTTATTGTGGAGCCAAGGTATTTGAAGTTAAGGTATATTGTAACCAAATTTGGCAGCATTGGAGTAGCGAGGATAGGAAAACCTGCCTATTGCCTCTAGAAGTGACTTCGCTACCGTCTATCTAAGAAGAGACTTATAACTTGTACCTTATGTTTTGTTTCTTCTGTGTACATATGTATGGTTGTAAATATTATTAATTATAATAATAATGTATAATGTAAATATTACTACTATAAATATGGTTGTAAATTAATTTAAAATTAAGAATGCTCCCTCTCTCCGTTGAGTAAGCCGAGGAGGAGAAATGAGATGAATAACCAGGGGACATCATATGTTTTATTTTGATAAATTTAAATAATGGATTGTTTTGGTTTATTTTCTTTTTATCTTAATAAGTTGGCCAAAGGCCTGGCACCCTATACATTTACCTAGAGACTTATTTTCCCATTTCATATAGTCACAATATATATATATATTTTTTTATTTATGGTTCTTTTTAATTATTTAATTTTTTTTTTTTGATTTTGAAGAGAAAATATATATATAATCAAGATAAAAATGATATCGTTAAAAACTTGAGGCTAAGCACTAGAGTCTTACATTTGAAATAAATGTGCCAACACAGGGTCATTGCGTATTCCTAGATGAAGTGACAGTATGTGAATATCAAATTCCATAATTCAGTGTGTGAGTGATCATTAGAGGTAATGAAATGCAGCTGTGAAAATACATTTTTCTCTGCAAATAAAGTTATGGGTGGTTAGGGATGTACTTTAATTGACATTATAAAAAGGTTGCAATTTAAATTTTTTTTCCCCACCTATGTGGTAGTTAAGTAGAAACTGAAATATGGTCATAATTCTCTGTTTCTTTGCTAAGATATTGGGAGATACCATTGTACAAGCAGCAGTAAGTAAAGCATTTAAAATAAATAAAACAGACTCATTAGATGTGGAAAAGTAAGGAATATATACAGGGTGTCCCGAATTTAAATGGCAAAACTTCAGGAACTTATAGGGGACCGAAAAACTAAGACAAAAAGTCCTTTAGAGATTTGCTCGTTTTTGCTTAGTTTTAGAGAAAATCGCAAAAAAAGAGACAAAACAAAAATGTTACAGGTAGCGATTATTACCTTTCAAAGTTCGTCAGGCTAGGCAGTGAGATATGTAAACACTTAATGTTATCCTTTACATTCTTTTATTTGTTCACATTTTGGCTTCCTTCTAGGATTATAATTCCTAAATCAGTCTTCAGTCAGTTACTCATATATTTTTGTGTGAATAGCATCAGCCACAATGCCGCATACATATTCTAATGTTGAACACGCTGATATGATTTTTGTGTATGGTTTCTGTAACGGTAATGCTTTAGAAGCGGTGCGGGAGTATGCGCGCCGATTTCCAAATAGAAGAGTGCCTAATCGACGAGTCTTTTCGTTAACTTTTAATAGACTACGAGAGACTGGGTCATTCTTAATACGTAATGAAGGCGACCAATTCCAGGCAGCAGTAAGAGCAGATTATCGGAGAAGAAATTGTGTCCAACGCTACTTCCATAACAATCCTGAGACTAGCATCCAAAGAGCATCTGCTGCATTAGCAATATTGTGGCAAGCAATATGGCGAACTTTGAAAGGTGATAATCGCTACCCATACCATCTTCAAAAAGTTCAGAATTTATTACCTCAAGATTATGTCAAGAGAATGAATTTTAGTAACTGGTTTCTTGAAAAAATTCGCGATGATAATTTATTTCTATTAAAAATTATATGGACCGATGAAGCTACCTTTACAAGAGGAGGAATTGTTAATCAAAGAAATTATCATGTATGGGCTCTTGAAAATCCCAGAGCTATTAGAGAGAATAGGTTTCAGCATGAATTTGCTATTAACGTTTGGCTTGGAATTTGTAACGGATTACTGGTGGGACCATATTTTTTACCTGGAAGATTGAATGGTATCACATTTAACCATTTTTTGGAGAACGACTTTTCTGATTATTTAGATGACATTCCCTAACAACAGCGAATTGAGTGGTTCCAACTCGATGGATGTCCAGCTCATTATAGCAGAGTTGCTCGAGCTTGGCTGGATATAAATTATCCACAACGATGGATTGGACGTGGAGGAGTAGTACCTTGGCCACCCAGATCACCTGATATGACACCCATGGATTTCTTGGTATGGGGAACCTTAAAGCAGAAAGTTTATTCGGTGTCAATCAACTCAAGACAGCAATTAAGAGACCGAATCATAGATGCAGTGCACCAAATATCATCAGAACAAGGTTTAGCTGCAATTTATCAAGTGAGTGCTAGATGTAATGCTTGCATTGGTGCAAGAGGACAACATTTTGAGCAATATTTACATTAAAAAGAACATAACATAAATATAAATGTAAATAAATAAGTATAAAAATGAAAACTTGTTTTGCTTCTTTTTTTGCGATTTTCTCTAAAACTAAGCAAAAACGAGCAAATCTCTAAAGGACTTTTTGTCTTAGTTTTTCGGTCCCCTATAAGTTCCTGAAGTTTTCCCATTTAATTTCGGGACACCCTGTATATGTAAAGTTCAAAATTATTTTTCATTTACTGACTTCATGAAAGAGGAACTGTGTAGTTTTTTATTTGAAGCATGCAAAACATTTTTAAAAAAACAAGAGTGTCTCAGACAAGCTCTTAATATAATTTCCTAGAAGAATATTTGCAGATACAGTGTCAGTTTGCTAGTGTGGGTTCCAATTACTGCCTTAAATATTTATTATTAAGGTTAAGTGAATATTTTTTGGATGCTGTTCAAGCTTTGGTGTTCTTTCCTTGGAACTCTCTCTCTCTTTCCTTTTCTTTTGCATACTTTGTTCAGAAGCTATGAATTCATTGATGTGTGTCAGTTTCTTGATATTTCTCAGATGAATTAGGTATCTACTAAATGAAAGAGAGTAAGGTTGGGAGGGGCTACATTATTCAGAACTCAACTTGCAGAATTTCTGTCATTCGCTTATTATTAACACAGCGGAAACATCCTCGAAAATGATATTGAGAAAAAGACTGACATTTATTGCCCATTACAATGACATGAAATGAGGTGTGGACAATCTTGACAGAATGGTAAGTGAATATACCTGTCAGCGGCAAACTAAAAGGTGGCCTTTCATACTTTTTATGAATCTGATAGATATTATTGCAGTAAATGCATTCGTCTTTGGATTGATCTACATCTTGAATGGAAAAAGGCTTATTTTTTTTCTAAGGGTGTATAATAATACAAATAAAACCTTTAGTCCAAATTCATATATTGTATCTATTTTCTATAAACGTTTCGACCCTCGAGTGGTCATTTTCAATACACGCTTCACATCACCATTTAGTCAGTACATCTCAATCTTTTTTTCTGTAGACTAACATTTAAAGGAAGCTGGTGGGTGAGCTCCAGCCGTCGGCTGACTATGGGTGGACCTCACCCAGCTTCCTTTAAATGTTAGTCAACAGAAAAAAAGATTGAGATGTACTGACTAAATGGTGATGTGAAGCGTGTATTGAAAATGACCACTCGAGGGTCGAAACGTTTATAGAAAATAGATACAATATATGAATTTGGACTAAAGGTTTTTTTTGTATTATTATATACCCTTAGAAAAAAATATAATCTGTAAAGGCTTATTAACAAAGATTATTTTTTTTACTTGAACTCGGAAAAAAATTCTCCGTACCCAGGATTCAGAAAAGGTTACGTGAAAAGAGAGCAAGGTATTACTTATGCTCAAGAAAAAATGACACTAAAGTAAAGCTTGTTTGTAATGTTTGCAATAAATATATTTGTAAAGAGCACAGAACCACAACATATTCATGCATTCATTGTAAGTAGGTAGTTTAGGTTCTCTTGGAGCATGTTTGTTGTTCGCTAAAATGAGTTATTTTCAAAATAAATAAAATTATACATTTTGATAGTTCAAAAATGATTGTTATTACTTTTCTACAGTCCCTTTCTACCAGAATTATAATCAATGAATCTTAAATGGTTGATATTATAGTAGCTGATGGCAGAAAAAAATGGGGTCCTCCAGAGATCCCACCTGGTATTACGTGTAACTTTTTCACCCGGTATTAGGAATTTAAGAAAATGCACATTTCTAATCTTGAAATAAGTGAAAACTGTGCTAATATTTAACCCATCCAGTTGTTGAATTACCCTGATTAAAGGATATAGAGACCTCAAACAGACTACAAACTACCAGCATTAATGGTGAATTGCCGTTGTTTCCAATTGTTGTTACTGTGAATTCTCTGGCTAGGGTGAGTGAAAGCAAGGGCATATCCATCTCAAAACTGAAATGAATTAAGTTGCAGACTTTAATATCTTCCTTCTAGAAAGGGAGAGGGAGGATCCCTGGTGCCATGCAGTAATTTACAATAACACTTATAAGAACACAAATTATTATCTTTTTAAACTTAGTTATTAAACAATACCTTAGTTAAAAAATTTAAATTTTTTTCCACATTAGAAGAGGGGCAGCAGCCCCATCCTGCCCTCCCCTTGCTATGCCTATGAGTACAAGAAACCATTTTTCAACAAAGATATTTTATACACCCATATGTTTTAACGTCAGTGGAATCTCTACAATTGAGTGATAAGAAATGCTTCTTTGTTTCACTGGAAAAATCCGAAGTCATCATCCACAAGATTTTGCAGACCACTTTAATTTGAGTTTGAAAGGGAAACTCCTGAAACAATCCGAAACAGAGTTCAAAACGAGATTTGAGTGCACAGCTTTGTAAGTTTGATGTCTCAGATCATTCAATGAGATCCTGTGAATCCTTTGTAAACAATCTCGTTTGTGGGTATGTAGCGATTTTTTTTTTTTTTACAATAATAAACACTCAACCCTAATTTTATAAATAGGACAACTGTAATGGGAATAAATGGTGTCAACTTGCAATGTGAACCTGCCCCTTCTACTCCATTCTATGTTCCAATTATTCTTAGGAGTAGAACATACTTGCTAATCTACTTGAGCGCATTGGTAGTTTAGTAGTGAAAGGCTTGGAAGGCACCAGACTACTACACGAAGTTTTCATAATCAACTTTACTACTAACCAACCAATATGTTTAAGTAGGTTAGCAATTGCATTCTATGAATAGGGATAATTTTTTGTAGATAGTTTTTATTTTAAATTTACTGAATTGTTTAGCTGTTAATATTCTCACTATGGCTGCTTTTTCACTGATTCCCTTTACACTGACTTTTAGCAGAACTACAAATTCTTTGCCATTTCCCAGTTGCTAGACACACAGTAAACCTAAAATTAGAAATATGGTTTGATACTAAAGGACATCAATAAATGATTGTTGAATATTGAATCTAAGATTGAATATTCCACCCCTTATTTTTTTGAAAACTACTGGAGGAAAACATCAGGTAGGCCACTGTGAACAACACATCAGGCAGATTACAAGAGTGGGGTCACATGAAATGCAGAAGGGGTATTTTATGTTTTCATAAAGATACATATTTTTGCAGGTAATATAAAAAAATCCGGGTTGATGAGTTATTTTTTTATATCTGAATTTCAGAGCTTGAGAGTTTTGAAGTAAATAAGATAACTCACTGATATAACACAACATATAAGCAAATTGTAATGTCTGTGTCAAGCACATGCACACTCCTAGACAAATAAAAGTAAGTCAACAGCTAATTTTTTCCCATTGATTATTTTTTTTAATTATAATTTTTAAGAATATATTATGAAAAAATGTAAACATACCTTTGAAAAAAAAACAGCTTCCAGTCAATTCATTTATTCTTTTAAACAATGACATTTCGACACTTAAATGTCATTTTAAATATTTTAAAAAGCATCAACATCCTAATGAAAAAAGTTACAAGTCAAAACTCTGCAAAAAAACAACAATCACAAATTTAAAAACAAAACAAAAAAGCTTGTCCTAAACAGTTAGCAAAAACCAAGCATAGACACCTCATAAAAATGTATTGTAATAATTTAAATTTCTTTTTCATTTTCTTGGGGATCAACTATCCTCCATTGTCGATAGTCTACAAATGGTTTAAATTTTGATCTGTAAAAGTAAAGTGAGTTTTATATGATTATGTTATTTATATTTTACTGCTATAACTGCTTTATGTATTAAATTATTTATAAAAAATATAAAACAAATATAAAAATAAATAAATCTTAAATTATTTTATTTTTTATTTAATCAGTTTAATAATAATATGATATTTTGTAAATATCATTATATGCAAACAGTCAAGATATGAGAAAACTATCGGTAGGTTATTGGGCCAGATTATAAGTATTCATTACTGGCCTTGCTTTCAAGTTAAACTCTTTTATGTATTATTGCTTTTTAATTTTAAAACAACGGATGAATATAGTTTGCTTATTTCTCCTGCATCTTTTCTGTCATTTACTATGTTATTTATGTTATCATTTATGTACAGTGCCTCTAAATATTTCCTCTTAACTTTGTTTTTTTCCCTATGCAAGATTTTTGGTTTATTAAAATTGAACGTATGTAATTCCTTTTTACAGTGAGTTGACAGTGCCTTATTAGTTTTAGATGTGGGTTTTAAACTATTTTTGTGGTGATAAAATCTGTTTTTTAGATGATTACTAGTATGTCCTATATAATGTTTGTTGCAGTTATTACAGCTGAGGTCATATACTACGTTTTTGTTATCCAATAGGGGTATTTTATCTTTTTGACTCTTTATTATCTTTATTACCTCAGTCATATAGGGTAAGTGCACCAGTGTTCGACGTCTTAACGATTTTTTCCTAGCTTTTTAATCACACTTCTCTTATTATTCAACAAATTTGATGATTTCACTACTTTTCTAATGGGCCAACATCTCAGGAATCGGAAACCACTTCAATTTTCTTCAATAAACAAGAATTTAAGCTTTAAAACCTTCAAAACTTAATTTGTTTTTTTGTACCAGTTTTCGACATGCGATGCCCAGTTTCCGACAGGGGTTAGAACCAGTATTCGACACCCACCGTTATCCCATGGTACATGAGGTAGTATTAGGTAGGTAGGTACAGGTAAATAATAGTTCAAGACAACAACTTTTAAAACATTTTTAATCATTTAAGGAACTCAATAGTTATAAAAATTGAAATTAAACTTTGAGATAATTTTTCAGTAAGTAGATAGTAAAATAGAATTGCACTTAAATACCATTTCTCACATGAAAAGACTCATTTTTATACTTTTTTTAATATATATATCAGCTAACAGTCTTTCAAGTGTTATGCATTAGTCTTAGAATCAGACTAGAAATTCGTTCTCTGTGTAAAAATAGTGCTTAAAATATAAATAAATTCGTGATAGTCTCAATCAACTGGTACAGTTCTGTTAAATAAAAAGTTGTGTGGTTTTATGAAACCACGACGCAAGTGAAACTTTTGTCGGTTTGTAGGTATTTAACTAAAAAAATTTGGATATTATTCGATCTAGGGTATTAAAATTGCGTTTTTAATCTTAACTTAATTATTGAAAAATGGGAATGATAATGGGAAATCAATAGTAGACAAAATATTCAATTATAAAATTTAATTTCAATTTTCGTATTAGAGTACGGAATACATAATTAATACAATCATTTAGATGATAAACACATATTAAAAAGTAAGAGCAATATTATATAAGAGGTATATTCACAATAAAGTGTTTGTTTATGATTATATATTGATGTATCCCAGTATTCGACACTTGCGTCGATAACTGGTAAACCACGATTTTCGCGTACCCAGTTTACGACACCCCATATTTCACCTTATAAAACTCATTTAAAAGCATGCAAAGGGAGGAAAACATAACTAACTAGAATAGCAATAAAAAACAATGATATTTTCAAGAATGTTAGAGAGAGAGACAGCAAAAACTTCACTCACCTCCTTACCAGAATCGTCATCACAGGTGGGCTTCTGGAACACACTAATTTTATCACGTCTTCGCACTGATAACCTCCCCAGTAACTCATTAAAATTGGCGGGAATCGGTGGAGAAACGTTCATAGCTGTTAAACGCGCCAAGTTTAAAAGTTTAAATGTCACCAAATGCTTATTTTTCCAAATTAAGTTCGTGACTGTTGTATACTGATTCACTGTCGGAAACAGGTGCACTTACCCTACTACATTTTTGTCATCCAATAGGGGTATTTTATCTTTTTGACTCTATTTTGTTTTTGATTGGATTTCTAGTTTTATAAGCTAATTTTATTTCCGAAATATCATAATTTTTAAAAGATGGACCAATCCTTTCTTAAAATTCATTATCTAATACTTCAGAACAAACAATCAATAATGAAAACACCCAAAATATAAAACCTGCTCAGGCTAGTTTTACAATACATTTTCAAAAAGAAATTGATAATACAGATCCATTAATAAATAGTAGCACAGCTCAAAATTTAATAGAACCAATTTTTTTTAGATTTAGAACAGAATAAAATAAATTATAAAAGCCTGACCTATATAAAAAAACTTATAGAAAGGATTGGTCCATCTTTAAAACATTATGATATTTTGGAAATAAAATTAGCTTATAAAACTAGAAATCCAATCAAAAACATAATAAAGAATCAAAAAGATAAAATACCCTTATTGGATAACAAAAACATAGTATATGACCTCAGCTGAAATAACTGCAACAAACATTATATTGGACAAACTAGTACTCATCTAAAAAACTGATTTCACCACCAAAAAAATAATTTAAAACCCACATCTAAAACTAATACGGCACTGTCAACCCACTGTAAAAAGGAATTACATACCTTCAATTTTAATAAACCAAAAATCTTGCATAGGGAAAAAAACACAGTTAAGAGAAAATATTTAGAGGCACTGTATATAAATGATAACATAAATAACATAGTAAATGACAGAAAAGAAGCAGGAGAAATAAGCAAATCTATATAATTATTAAGTTTTCAAATTAAAAAACAATAATACATAAAAGAGTTTAACTTGAAAGCAAGGCCAGTAATTAATACTTATAACCTGACCCAATAACCTACCAATAGTTTTCTCATATCTTGACTGTTTCCATATAATATTTTGTAAATATCATATTATTACTACTTATTAAATAAAAAATAAAATAATTTAAGAATTTTTATTTTTAAATTTTGTTTTGAATTTTTTAAAAATAATTTAATACATAAAGAATTTACATAGCAGTAAAATATAAATAACATAATCATATAAAACTCACTTTACTTTTACAGATCAAAGTTTAAACCATTTGTAGACTATTGACCATGGAGAATAGTTGATCACCAAGAAAATTTAAAAAAAATTTTAAATTATTACAATACATTTTTATGAGGTGTCTATGCTTGGATTTTGCTAACTGTTGGGACAAGTTTTTTTGTTTTGTTTTTAGATTTGGGATTGTTGTTTTTTGCAAAATTTTTGACTTGTAACTTTTTTCATTAGGATTTTGATGCTTTTTTAAAATATTTGAAAATAACATTTAAGTGTCGTAACGTCATTGTTTAAAAGAATAAATGAATTGACTGGAAGCTGTTGTTTTTTTTTCAAAGATAATAATTACATAGTATTGCAGTCCAGTGTATTAGATAAGAATCAAAATGTAAACATACCTTGTATGCTGTAAATAAACACAAGTGGGAGATATTGTTGTACAGAGGATCAGCCATAATGCAAACCGAGACAAATAAAAGTGTACATTTATTTACTTGTTTATTTTTGTATAACAATGCCGAAATAATTTACTAATCACATTTAGTAGTCTATTGTATCACCTTTCATTCCTATTGTATCACCCAGTACTTTTAACAACCTTTTATTCATAGAAAGGCACAGATTTTTCAAAAGATCTGGCTTTTTCTGAGTTATAACTCTTGCTGTCTTTTGGGCGCCATCTCTCAGATCTGCTTCAGAATTATATCCTCCTTTTGACATCATCATCCGAGAGACAGTTCCAAAAATATTTGAAGGGATTCAGGTCTAGGGAAACAGAAAGCCATTAGAACAGCTTGACTTTCCCTAATTAACGATAAATAATTTTGGCTATTTACTCTTCTAATAGGGTTTGAATGTGTACATTATTTTATTTATTTTTATTTTTATTATTTTTATCTAGACTTTATTTTATTATTATTTTTGCTTTAATTTCCTTTTATTTTATATATGTTTGCGTTTGATATATTTATTACATTCACTTATTTTATTTTGTTTATATCACTTTTTTGTTTTGTTATGGAATGGTTGTAGCTACATAGCACCATTACTTATTGCCCACAAGTGGCAGATTGTAATGTATGAATAAAGTGTTTAAAAAAAAAAAAAAAAAAATTACTCTTCCAACAAGACTGTTAATCAAGAAATCTCCAGAAACTGTAATCACCTTCCCCCAATCCATTATGCCTCCTTCTCAACTTAAGACGTTCAATTCTGTTACTAATCTTTTTTCTTTTTTGTCTTCTTCCATATAGGGCAATAACAGCTTCCAGAGATTTCTTGATTGAAGGGCTTGTTGGAAGAGTAAACAGCCAAACCCAATTAACAATAATTATGGAAAGGTATAGCCATGGATTTCTTCAATATTTCCAAGTGGAGGATTTTTTTCTTCAAGATGATGCACACATTTACAAATACAAGATAAAAATGGATGAATTCCATGAGAGGGGTAATCAAGCTGATAGAATGGCCTTCTCTTCTCCCAGACCTGAATTGCATTGAGAACTTCTGGAAATGTCTCTCGGATGATGTTTAGTCAAGAGTATCCTATAATTCTGATGTAAATCTGAGGAATGGCGTATCAAGAGTTGAAACTCAGAAAAAAACCCAGAGAAATCTGTGCCTTTCTTTGAATAAAATATTGTTAAAAGTAGAACAGAATAGAAATAATTTTATGGAGAATGGAGATAGTTGGGGAGGTGCAGTAAAAAAAAAAATCTCCATTCTCCATTATATCATCCAGTCAACTACTTTCCTCTCTAACAGAAATAATTTTATTCTGGCACCAAAATCTGACACCCTGAAAAATAAGAGATTTGTACAAAAATAATTGAATATACATCTGGCCAAGGGGCTACATTATAAGAATGATGCAGTATTAACATAAGTACTTGAAAATATATCTAAACTAAAAGTTATGCTCTGGTAAAGGAAAAAAAAATAGAATGAAAATCTAAAATAACATGAATTAAGCTGAGAAAAAAAAAATTAAAACCACATAACATGTATTAAAAATATTATTGTTATAATTTAAGAAAATATACACTGATTCATCCATTACTTTTGGTGGATATGAGCTATTAATTATAACTGATCAGAGTGCACCTGCTTGAGAATTTAGGATGTAGGTTAAGTATGAATTTGAATGTGGATAAGGAAGAAGCATGATGGATATAGGGTGGGGGTGAGTTACAAAATGTTGTGAAACGGAAAAGATAGGAATGCTAAAATGTTTTTGTTCCATGGGAACGAGTATAAAGGTTGGAAAGGTGAGATCTTCTGCCCTGGGATCGGATAGAGGATTTGAATCGTAAGAGACAAAAGATGTAAGAGGGATGTTGTGAGTTGATGGTTTGGTATAAGAATGAATCTTGGAAATAAGATCTATGGATGGAGGAGAAGAGCCACTTTAACTCGTCATAGAGGTGGCACATAGGAGACCTCCTTGAGGCATTGAAAATGAACTGCAGTGAGCTGTTCATGATTCGTGTCTATTTACCATCTACAGCCATAGTCAAAGTGTGGATCGACATGAGATGTAATGAGGAGCCTAGTGTTAGAAGATGGTGGGAACAATGGAATAACTGTAGGAAGCTTGTGGCTCGTCTGGAAATTTGGGTTATTTCCAGGAAAGGGATTGGTCAAAAATAGTACTAAGGTTTTTAATAGAGAGACTGAAAGTAATAGGGTGATCATTTAAGATTAATTGAGGGACGGAGTGGATGGATCTAAGAAGTTAGCCCAGGACTGATCCTATCTGGGTCATCCTGAATACTGGCAAATACTATTAATATCTCAGAAGGAGGAAAGGACAAATAGATTTGGGAGATGTTGTCGTATAGATGGTGGGAACAGTGGTTGAGTGATTTAGGAAGGTTATTGATATAAAAGTTGAAAAGGTGTAGGGAAATGCTAGAACCCTGGGCTACTCCTGTGATCTGTGGCAGGAAAGAGGATAGGGGTTGCTTTGGGATGGAAACAGCCTGAGTCTTATCCAAGAGAAAGCTTGGACCCAGAGTATAGAACTGTTGGAAAAGGATAATGATTTTAATTACAAGTACTAGTACAAAAGTACTATAATTGAAAGGTAATACAATGGACTATTAAATATGATTAGTAAAATTATTTATCCATTGTTATAAAAAAAAAAATTAATGTATACTTTATTTGTCTCAGTTTGGATTATGGTTACTCCTCTGTACAACATCTCTTTCTTGTGTTTATTTACATCAAACAAAGTATGTTAACATTTTATTTTATAATACATTGTTAAAAATTATAATAAAAAAAAAGTTAAATCAATGGGAAAAAAATCAACAGTACACTTTTATTTGTGTATATATTATAACATAAAAACATTATGTTTAATTAAACAAAATAAAAATATTAAACTTTTACACAACCACTGTAATTATTACGTTTAGCCTATAATATTGCTATACTATAACCCTATAATATAACTATACTTAATTCATTGTATTTCAAAGAACTCTCTATAATTTAATTTTGTCATTAAAAAAAATAGATTAAATTTTATTTTTTACCAACATCCATGAAAATCAAACCAATCAAATCAAAACTCGGTAAGCTATGATAATTTCCAAGTGTATAATGGCTGTTAGGGGTTGCTTATGCTAATATTCTAATATATAGGCTAGTGGGAAATATGTAGTAATTTTTATTTTTATTTTTTTGTAAACACTAACCCAAGTCCCTTTCTCTGGCAAGTAGTGAAACCTCCCTAGGGTCAGAAAGTAAAGGTGTTTGCAAGGGTTGTCAGACAGCTAATAACCTACTCCCAATAAAACTGTATATTACCAAACTGACGCCATACTTGGACTTCAGTACATTTCAACTTTATAATAATAATAATGTTTTCAAGATTCGGCAACTCCATCTGTATATCTTCTGGTATTGAAAAGTGAGCTACAGTCAACGTTACAAAAGGAAATATAAGGGACAGAACCTCTATACAACTTAGTTCAGGAGCTATCTTGAGACACCAATCGCTGGGAGAATTTTATAAGTACCTGGGCATCAAGCAAGCTATAAAAATATCCAAGAATGATGTATTTATCAAAATATCTGCCAAGTTTTAAAAAAAAAAGACTGCAGCTAATTCTTAAAAGTCAGCTGAATGGAAAAAACAAAATCAATGCCATAAATTCACGGGCAATATCAGTCGTAGCATAGTGTTTTGGCATAATAAATTGATCAAAAACTAAACTACAACAGATGGATCACATGGTATGCACAATGATGACAGATGGTAAAATTCATCACCCAAAGGCATCTGTGGCTAGACTCTATTTACCCAGAAAAGAAGGTGGCCATGGGCTAATTTCAATGGAAGATTTATGCAGAAAGCAAGTGAAATCCATGAAGGAGTACTTTATGACTAGTACATCATCAATAATCAGCATGATGAGACAATTAGACGAAAATTACACTGCCCTTAATCTGAAAGATCCTATCCTCCATGATATTACTGATATTATACTCGTATCACTACGAGACGATTTGGAAAGAGGTAGAACTGCATAGTAGATTATACCATCAACTGCATCAGTCTGAGATTGACATTGAACTCTCAGTTGAATGGTGAAAGATAGGGCAACTGTTTGGAAAGACTGAAGGGTTTACCATGGCCAAACAGGACCAGGTAATTGCTACTAGGCCAATAGAAAGCACATTCTTAAGGAGGACCTGATGACGGATAAATGTCGGCTCTGCTCAAAAACTCATAAGTCTATACAGCATATGGCAAATAGGTACGAAGCACTGGCTGGGACAGACTACATGATCAGGCATAACAATGTGGTGAAAATATATCACCAAAGTATATGCAGGCTATTATGACTGTTGGGCAGAGATGAGGTGCTTACTATCGCTATCAGCCGGAAAAACTTTTAGAAAATAATGAAATAAAAATTTACTGGAATGAGCAAATAATCAAAGACCACAGGGTAATACATAACCGTCCAGATATTTTGTTGATCCATAAAGCGGAAAAAATTGGCAGAATCATAGAAATAGCAGTCATATGTGATACAAATGTAATGAACAAATTATATTAATGAAAAAAAATTAGGAAATACCAAGAACTGTTTATTAAGTTAAAATCACTTTATCATTTGGAGGAAGTGCTCATAACTCCAATAGTCATTTCGTCCTAAGGTCTCATATTGAAAAGCACAAGGGAGGGTACAGAAGACCTTGACCTCCATTTAGAAAAATGAAAATTGGCGCAATAGGCAGTTCTGTTGGACACCTGCGGAGTTGTAAGAAAATTCTTGAATTAAACTTCCCTTGAATTTTGAATTCTGGGATGTGAATTTGGACGCCACAGAAATCTATGGGAAAAATAATAATAATAATGTCTTTACCTATTCTAGGACAAGTCCCTTTAGAATAACAGTACAAGTAATAATATAAAGCTATGTCGTAGAGTAGAATATAATTATACTTAATTAATTATTACAGTTAAATTAATAAATGTCATACAATCAATAGGTAAAGGAAACCCGCTATTAGTGGAAACTCCTATAAAAATTAATAAATGAAGAAAAAATTGAAAATGAATGAAAAAAGAGAATTTCGAATTACCTCAAATAACAATATTTTAAAAAAAGATTAAAAGAAAGAGAAAAAAAAAATAGAAATAAGATAACAATAGTTATAGAGAGAGAAACAATTGATAGTTACATCTTTGTACAAATTTTAAGAGAAGCAAAACAACAACTATGACAACTACTCTTTTAGGTTTCCACAGCCACTATTATTACAGACTTTATTGGTTTCTTCTGGTTTAGACCATGTTGATAAATTTGTCGCTAACGTTTCGCCAGCCAGGCTGCTGACTTCTTCAGGGCAGAATCAATCTCATTTCAGCCCTGAAGAAGTCAGCAGCATGGCTGGCGAAAAATTTATCAGCATGGTCCAAACCAGAAGAAACCAATAAGGTCTTTTGTAACTATGATAACAGTTTAAAAAAAACATGTAACTGGATGTGTGAACAGCAAAATTAGTAGAAAGAGAATATATATATATATATATATATATATATATATATATATATATATATATATATATATATTCTGAATTCTGAAATAATGAAATTCTGAGTGCTGTCTACAATTTTTTTGGCTTTAAAACACGACCTCTAACAGAAGACCCATCAGCAACTTGATAAATAAGATGTCTAACATTAAGACAACTTAAAAAACGTGAGAAAAAAAATCAAACTCAATAAATGTATTAAAATTCAAAATAATGGTATTTTTTTGTAAAAATGGGTGCACATAATAGGAACAAAACATCAAATTAAGGTTTCACAACTCCAGCTGCCCTTAGATATCAGATCGAAGTCCTATTGACCAGAATGTGAATTTGTTGATGGTGAAATCATAGAGCATTCAAAAGTAATGGAAAACAGGTAGGAAATAACTGTACCAAACCCACTAACTCCGATGCCTTCTTCCCACAATACACCTGAATTTTTATTAGGAAAATCAGTGATTTATTGGAGTATTTTGTCAGTAAAAAAAAAGTGAAAAACATTGTAGTGGAGTTTAACAATTTTCAGCTACTTGTTTCAAACCTGGAAGATGAGTTAAGGAGGGGTCTGAACATTGCTATTGGTAACCTGAACAATATATGTATTGACACTAAAGCAAAAGATTGGGAAAATTTCCCTACTGTCAGCACTCCACAAAGAAAGATTTTTTTTTTTTGGAAGGTAAAAAGAAGCTCGAAGCCAAAAGTTCACACTCATTGTGGTGGGTCATAAACAAACAAAACAGAGGCGCACAGACTCCACCCACTAGTCCTGGAAGGTTAAGCTGGAGAGGCTGAGCTGGGCAGGTCACTTGGCAGGAATGAAAGATACTGAGATTCAAAAGAAAATTTCAGAAGAGGTCCTGCACTGCACTAAGGCGGTGGATGATGTGTGGTAGCTGATATGAACCTTCTGAGCACCCGAAATTGGAAGGTGGTTGCACAGGATAGAGCTGAATGGCGGAAGCTTATTTTTGGGGGGTCAAGACCCACCACGGGTTGTAGCACCACAGAAGTAAAGATAGTAAAATTTTTTTTTTCTTTTATATCTCAACTATGAAATAAAGCCTGTTGCAATCTGTAGATCTTCACATTTAGATACAAGGGGAGAACACCATCAATGGGCCATTGATTTTAACAATTTTTTTTTTTGTGATTCTACATCCCAAAATATTATACTTGTGCCCTTTAAATTGGTTCTATAGGAGCAAAGAAAAAAAAATACACAAAAATTTGGTTAAAATGTGAAAGAGAAATAAACAATGTTTTTTCAAGAAAAATGTGCAAACAAATTCACTCTTTCCGGTAAGAGAAAAATTTCAATCTAATGTTTTTGGTCAAGTTTTTATGTGTTTTTTTAGGGGGGGGATGTTAATCATAATATGAAGTTAGTTCTTTATTTAAACTGTTAAAACCTACTTTATTATAGAAATTTTTATTTAAATTGTAACGTCTGTAGATTTTCTGTATTGAACAGTTCATTAAAACTTCTTATTAACCCATATAACAATTTCAAATTGTGGTATCATGTAAATTCATAGATACAAGAAGAAGTGTCGATTGGGTACCTGTATAATTACATACAATTTTGCGATATATAAAATGTTAAGGATAATTTAAATAAAAACATAAAGACAATTTACTCACCGCACATGATTAGAAGATAATTTTATTGCACGCTCTATTCCCTTTCCTCAAACCATCTGTAAAATTTATTTTGTTAAGACCTCACTTGAATTAAGCAATTTCGATCTTTTAAAAAATTAAAAAAAGAATAGGAAAAGAAAAAATTGATAAGTAGATTTTTTAGTTGTGTTTTTTATAAGTATTTTAAAATTTATACTGAAAAAAAAATTAAAAAACCCATATAAGAGAGTGAAAAAGGCCGGGAAAACTTGACACAACCTAAGAAGATGATAGAGAAAAAGGTTATACAGGAAAGAGGATTCCACGATCAGGAAATCAATACTTATCACATAATCATAAATAAAAAAATAACAAAACCTGCACCACTTCAACCCGTGAACGGGTCTGGGGTTCAGTACATGGTAGAGACTGTACTGTTTCATGGACAATGGTTCTGCAAGGAGGTGACTTGTCCTAGATCACGCTCAACCGTCAGATTTTTCCCCCTTATTTTGGGTACCCTATTTTTATAATATTTTATAGAAGCTGGGTGAGCCCCAGGAGGGTCCTAGATCCTATATGATCCATATCCGTCTGCAAACAGACTAAATAAAAGTCTTGCCCACAGCGGGATTTGAACCATGATTTCCGGCATGGCAACTCAGTGCTCTACCACTGAGCCACTCATAAATAAGATTTGATAAATTATTCATTTAATTGAATAATTATTTAATTGATTAAATTTAACTAAATTAAATTAATATAAATACTATTTAAACAGATTTTTATTACACAAGACACTAGGTAAGAAAACATGGTAACTGAAAAAGTTACCATCCCAAAACTTTAAAATTACAAAAGAATTATGAAATTTGAAAAAAATTAAATTAATAAAGATAATAAAAGATATGAGGCATATATATTAAAAGAGAAATATTTATTTATTATTATCTTCATAAAAATCATTCCACTCTTGTTATTTATAATTTCTCCTCAATTATTTTAAAAATTTAACCTTTTGTTTATTATATTTCATTCTATAAAACTGTTTTATTTTCTTTGGTATAGCACTGGGGATATTAATATTCTGTTTTGTTTTTTCTCAGCTCTGATGATGGCTTAAAAGTTAGGCCGCAATGTTGGCACAATAGACATAAGTTTTACTCATTCATGTAAAAACCATTTATGCCCTCCCCCCCCCTCCAACCATTTTCTACATTACAGACTTCAGACATAGTTATTGTTTAAAAGGAGTAAGTTGCAATTTATAGGATGCAATTGGGTATTCCATTTAAAAGGAAATTTGGTCGTAAATTTTAATAATTTTGAAGTACAGTAAAACGGAGTCAGAATGTGCCAGCAGGGGTGAGAATGTGCCAATGTGCTTTCATACAGATAATTGAATTTAAAAAGCCTCATGCTTATAAATTGGCCTTTACTATGATAATTATACTAATTGAGCCATGTGCTGGTGCTATTCCAAATGCACAGCTCCTGGTATATGTTGAGGGATTATCATTGATTGAAAACAGGTGTTTTCACAATTTCTAAAAAGTACATATACTTTCTGGTGGTGAGAAGAGTAAGATACAAATTAAGGTATTCAGGAATAAACAATTTTGATTACCTATTTATTTTTCTTGATTATGCCTTAATAATGATTTGATAATAATTTATTTTTCTGAGTTATACAATTTTAAGGCTAGAGTGCAAATTAGAGATGAGATTGTGCCATTCAGTTTTATTGAAAAGGCAGACCATTATGTAAACAAAAACGAACAAAATAAGAACATTAGCCCATGTTTTCCCAGGAAAAAGTATCACAGCTTCCGATATCCACACACAAGATAATCATGAGTCACCACTGGCAGATAGTGCATGCTTTAGTATCCTGGCAGCCTGGCAGATAATACAGCTTTGATTTCAGCAATGGAAAAGTGTGGTGGAAATTGGAAGTGGTCCATAAAACCAGATTCACTCTGGTATTTTTATGATGATACCAACCAAAAAATTACTAAGCCATGTCAAATGTCTAAGAGGGAAATCTTCAAAGTTCCTGAACTATCATACTTATCTGTATCACTTTAAATATCTATCTTATTAGATTTAGGTTTACTTTGTGCTTAATGTTTGTTCTTAGTTTGGTTCTTATTTGTGTAATCCTGATTACATAAATTTGGTTATAGTTTGTATGTAATTTTATGGTCATAAAAGATTTTTCTGTGCATAATTGTGTAAATTTATATAGCCTTATATTTATTTTTTCAGAATACTACGGAGAGAATATGCCAGTTGCCTTTCCTTATTAAATATGTTTTAAAAACCGATATGGAACAAAGTTACCCCATGAGGTGGGGTGAAAATGTGCCACAAAAATATCAGTTTTTTGAAAAAACTAAAATTATAATGATATTTTATTCATGAACAATGTGATGTTAAATTTTTAGTCAGACACTGGACTTATCCCTAACAATATTTTTACAATAACATAATAACCCAAAATAGTGACATATTTTCTTTGAGTCAAGTTAAGAAAGCCTTGACTCTTTATTTGAATGTGTGAATCAGACTTAATATTGGAGTTTTTAATGAATAGAATGACTGGTCAAATGGCAAACACTTCAACCAGATTATATGAGCAATCAGATTCTAACCTAAATTGCTAAGAATATAACAGCAATTTCTTTTCAAAAGCAACTAAGGCAGCTTCCACAATGATTTGAAATACTTCAAAAAATTTCTATTTACTTTCTTCGAAAACATTCATTTTTCATGTCACTATCATATCTTAAAATTTACCAAGATTTATGTGTGTTTCATCATTCTTAATTAGTTATGTATAATTTTTTCTAATTTATTTATATTTATCAGTGGTAAAGTTCCTTAAGTGGAAGACACTAAGTAAAGATGGTTCACATTTGTGGCTTCTTGTTCTTCTTATTTGCCCACCAGGTTTTCATTCCTTGGGAGAATTCAGCTATTCTTTCTTTGCTCCATATTTTCCAAATTTCAACATTCTAATCCCATAAAAATTTTCCCTGTCATGCATTTTTCAGTAGAGGCAGGATACGTAATACGTCAAATGATATACAGTGGTACCTTGAGATACGAGTGCCCTAACATACGAGTTATTTGAGATACGAGCTTTCGAGTGAGCGAAGTTTTGTTTTGAAATACGAGCGACATTTGAGATATGAGGAACGGCTAGCTTCCAACTTTATATTGTGCCTGCGCCTCGTGCATTATCCCAATTATTCTCCCAGTGTGCTTGTTTACTTCGCTGTCGATGCATCTTTGCTAAGTTTTTCTAGGGCTTTGCGCTTTTTAGTCCGAAGAAAGTGTGTGGAAAGGTCGGTGCTCAGAAGAAGATGATGTATATTGAATTAAAGCGTGAAATCATACAACAAAAATGAGCAAGCTGTGCGAGTAGCCAACTTGGCGAGGCATTACGGACGTAGTACTTCAACGATATGCCTTAAACAGAAGGCTAAACAGAAGGAGTCGATAAAGGGTATAATGCCAGCTCAGGGCTTTACAATAATTTCTATCCTCTGGAGCTCTCTCCATGAAAAGATGGAGAAACTGCTGATGGTTTGGGTGACGGAGAAGCAGCTTAAAGGCGATACCTTAACACCGGGCATCATATGCGAGAAGGCCTAAGCGATTTATGGTGATTTGTTGAATCAGACCCCACGCACTTCCACGGACGAGGCATCGGAAGACTCGTTTAAAGCCAGTCAATATTTGCCATTTATAAATAATTTTTCTTATTCAAAAACACATAACAAAAACAGTTGGGGGTGGCACTTTTGGGGCTGGAAAGAATTAATGGCTTTTCAATTAATTTCAATGGTGATTTGAGATACGAGTAAATTGACATACGAGCAAGGTTACGGAACAAATTAAACTCGTATCTCGAGGTAGCACTATACGCACCCACAAATTTTCCTCTGTAATTTAATTATTTGTTTTTTTTAGTTCTATTAAGATTATTAAGGAATATAAAAAAATAACGCTCTACAAGATAAATTAATGCTCATCTTTAATAGTTATATTTTTTAAAGCAATACGTTAGGGTCAGTATTCTAAAGCTGCATTTTTTTAGGAATGATTTAAGTTTTTACCAACATATATATATCCATTACTTTTTTTATAAATAATACAGATATGTTTAAGTCGTACTAATATGGATTTCCTTTATAATGATTTTTTAAATAAACAACAAAAGGTTTGAATTGTATACATGTTTAGTTGTTTGGGTTAAATTGTTAAATTTGATTACTATCATCAATAATTTATATGGAAGTGTAATAGTTTTCTCTAATAGGTACAAATGGTAAAATATTTAATTCCTATTCTCATATCTTTCAATTCACTCTTATTCTTCTACTTTCAATGAAATATTGATATTTCTCATTAAATACATCGTATTTTTCTCTTACATCGTATTATACACCTAAATTACTTATCTTATTTTTAGAAATTAGTTTTTAGCAGGAAAATGTTTCCCCTCTTTTAATTAATTATCAATTATGTTCATATTCTTACTTACCCATTTTTTTACTGCTAATAATGAGAAGCTTTTTTATCACAAATATGTAAAATTAAACATATTTTTTATTTATGCTTTTAGGAAGAAATTTTGAAAATCTCACCAGCTAAATTTGTAGAGTTTGAATGGAGTGTTAAGATATGATGTCATTAAAGCAAATAAAGTTAAAAATAAATTCAAAAAATAGATACTGAATGACATACTTGAAAATGAAATGTGTAGATAAAAAAAACAACATACAAATATAAAAAAAATAAAATGTCATATTTGGAAGGAAGAAAGTTCTGCATTATGAACAGTTATTTAAAATTCAATTGTAAGTACAAATAAGTTAAACAGATAAGCAATGAGAGAAAGACTGGATTCAAAGTTGTTACCAAAATAAAATGATTGATCAAAAACTAAATATGCTGGAAGAAAAAGAAGACATTATAATATGATGAAGACTTTTTGGTAATAACAGAACAATCAAGAATTAAAACTGTTAAATTATTAAATAAAATTAAAAAAAAAACTTTTTACAAAATAAACAGCAGTAATCAGATCAGCAGTAAATGAAGATATTTTCATATTAAAATAATTTATCTAAATAATATAATTATTTAATAATTATATTAATTTAATACCCTTTTTGTAAAAGGGTATTAAATTAATATCTTTGCTTATAACTGGTAGTCATAAGCAAAGATATTAGAAGTCGTCCATCAACCATTTATAGCGACCAAGGTAAGAATTTTATTGGAGCCAACAATGATTTCCAAAAAGTTGGATAGGTTGGTAATTATTGATTATAGTACAATTAAGAAAATTGAGAGGAAGTTTAACCCACTACCTGCTCCATGGTGGGAAGGTTGATGGGAAAGATTAATAGGCAATACATAATAGGAAGATCTAAGCAGATGGTTGAAGAAGTGTTTCTCTCCCTGGCAGAGGCAGTGAGAAAACTTGGTCTGGTGGTAAACCAAGACAAGACCAAATATATGGTAGCTGAAGAGCACCCAAGACACCCCGGAGACAAGGTGGAATTCGGTACTTACCTCTTTGGTCTCAGAGTTCACTTATCTTGGATCCCAAGTCTCATGTACCAACGCCATCAGAGTAGAAACTAGGAGAAGAATATTGTTCACAAACCGTGCCTATTTCGGGCTAAGACAACACCTATCAAGTAGGGTTATAACAAGGAAAACAAAAATCATCCTATACAAAACCCTTATTCGCCCGGTGCTTACATATGGAGCGGAAATATGGACAATGACAAAAGACGCATACTGCAATTTTCTTGTCTTCGAGCGAAGAATATTTGGGACCGTCTGTGTTGATGGAAGATGGAGGCGAAGAAAAAATGAGGTGTACGATCTCTTTGGTGAGCCTGACGTGGTCAGCTTTATCAAGCGATCCAGATTAAGATGGGCTGGACATGTGGCGAGGATGAGCGAGGAGGAAATCCCAAAGCGCTTGCTGAGTTCATCCACGGACGGAGGAGAGTCGGCCAACCCAGACTGCGGTGGATTGACTGTGTGGCTGAGGATGCCAGGAATCTGAGAGTCCGCAACTGGATGGCAGCAGCAATCAACAGGGACTACTGGCGGAAGCTGGTTGAGGAGGTCTGGACGTGCCAACGTGTTGTTGTGCCGTAAAAATAAAATAAAATAAATAAATATATATAACCCAGGGAAATAATGATTTGTAAATTCAAATGTTGTAAATATTTTCAGTATTTTTATTTGCTTTTGTAAGTTAACTTCTTTTTCAAAACATTAATTTCGGTAGGAGGATGTTGTATTTTATTTTGATATTGAATAATTTAGAAGGCAGTTTTTACATATATATAATTATTTTTTGATATAATAGATGTTTGGAAATTTATTGAATCTCTAGTGTAGTACATAATATTTTCTTGTAAAATTGGTTATGTACTAAAATGTCTATTTAATACATTTTTGTATGAATCATAATAATTATCATAAACATATCATTATAATTATCTACTTAGAGATTGATATTTATTTATTAATATATTATTAATTAATGATATTCATTTACTTCTTGGAGATTTTTATTAATTTCCAGACACTATGATTTATTTATTGAAACTTTAACTAGTGCTTGTAAATGTTGATTATGATGATTGATTGATGAACATTAGTCCATGCTAATAACCTGGCCAGGAGCTTGTAATTCCTAATGTAATCATAACAGAAAAATTATCTAAAAATCTAGGGAAGTTTATTTATTGTAATAAATTCCAATTAATTTTATAAAATATCAAGGAAATTCTATCTTTAGTTGGAATGAGTATAGGTTCTGATCAATAAAATCAACCATTTGTCACAGATATCTTCCAAAACTAACAATAAACAATTTCAATTTACTCAAATCTACACATAACAAACTGACAAAGATTTTAACATAAACAGACCAAATTATATCTAGCTCGATTTACTTAATTAGTGACGGTACTTGCCTAGGATGGGCAAGAGCTGATAATTCACAGCATTCATGAATCTCTAAAAGAGGCATAGTTAAAATTAATTATAACATTACTTGGGAATTCCAAAAAAATGAAATCTATCCCAAATAAAAACAGGGAGACACCCTTTCTCCAGTTTTGTTTAATTTAGCGTTAAAAATGTAATTCATGCTAAGGTTTAACTTAAATGCAAAAAAATTGTACTTGGGGGCGTTGTTAAGCAAAGATAAAGAAAGTATTAAATTAAATATAACAATGTTGATAAAAGATGAAAAACAATTGGGTCTCAACATAAATACGGAATAAATAATATACATGATTAAGGTTAGAAACAACATTGATTTCAGTCATAGATATAATGAGAATACATACATAAATTTAAGTACATACTACTATCTGGATTGAAAAAAACAACAACAAATTTAACAGAAAGTAAAGAGCAAGATAAAAGCAGAAAGTACTATTTAATCATGTTATTGCAAAATCACTTGTCTTCTTTCCAGAAACTTAAACTTTGTATTTACAAAACCATTACTCTTCCTACTGCGCTGTCCTATACATGAAATCTGCCCCTTACATAAAAATAAATAACTACTTTAAGCTTAAAAACATCAGCTTCAAGTTTTTGAAAATAAAAAAGTATGTTTTAAAACATTTGGGCCTCAGAAGGATAAGCCAGTCAGAAAATACAAGTGGAAACTAAAAACCAATGTGTGAACATTAGGGTGGCCACTAACCATATAGGTGAAAAAAAATGTTGGAATTTTCTCATTCCAAACCCTCCAAATTGTTCAATCTATGTGGAAAATTAGATAGCCGAAGTTTTAGCAAGATCGGAGTATGCTAGCACGTGCCACTGGGCTGTCAAAGTTTCAAAAAGTACAATTTTTTGCCTGTTTGGCGGCGTCTTTTGCCCGTAACACCTGAACGACCAATACCAATCATACGTGCATCAAATTAATGATAATGTTCCTCTCTTTAATTTTATGTATGGCCAGCATTACTGTTACTTTAAGTCCAACTGATATATTTGAGCTTTTATAGTAAAAAACGTGACCTAGTGCCTTTTAGAACACACTTCCAAAATTATTCAATCGTTTTGTTGTAGTGGACAACCTACTGGTCCGATTTTAATGATTGAAAGCTCATTTCTCTGCAAATTATCCTTATTCTATTGAGCTCAAATAACTACCTACAAAAAAATACCTCAGTCAACCAATACTTGGAATAATGGACTTAGTCAAATAATAATGTTTCTTGGAATTCTATTCATGCTATCATAAAGTCTGATTTAATGTAGATATATTTGTTGTCCTTTTTTAAAAGAGAGTTGTTTGGTTATTATTAGAAGTAAGTTCCTTGGTTCATGATAACAAGAGGACATGTGATGACATATAAGGACATGTGAGGACATGTAATGTTCTAGTTCCTTTCTGATTCCAAGGAATAAAATTAATAATAAATAAAATAGTATGATAATTGGCATTTTTTAAGTAAATCTATAAAGGAGTTGACTGGAAGCCGATTTTTTTTTTTTTTTTCTTGAAGATGTAAATCTATTTAATTATTTATCTAACGCAATCAGATCTGTTCTTCATGGCTAAGGCAAGGCCCCTGTTCAGCTCAATGGAATCGGGATATGTTGCTGAGAAAAATGAGCTTTCAATAATTAAAATCGGAACAGTAGCTTGTCCACTACAACAAAATGATTGAATAATTTCGGAAGTGTGTTCTAAACGGCACTAGGTCACGTTTTTTACAATAAAAGCTCAAATATCTCAGATGGACTTAAAGTAACGGTAATACTGCCCATACATAAAATTAAAGAGAGGAAAATTACCATTAATTTGATGCATAGATCGTACGATAGGTATTGGTCGTTCAGGTGTTATGGCCAAAAGACGCTGCCAAACAGGCAAAAAATCGTATTTTTCGAAACGTTAACCGCTCTGCGGCACGTGTTAACATACTCCGATCTTGCTAAAACTTCAGCTATCTAATTTTCTGCCTAGACTGAGCTATTTGAAGGGCTCGGAACGACAAAATTCTGACATCGACTTTTAGTGGCCACCCTAGTGAACATAACCCAGCACATATAATTAAGCAAACAGCATTGGTGTATAAAGTTTTAAAGACAAATAAATCAATCACTAAAATGTAATATTACATAAAAGGATGAACAAGGTAGCTCGGATAAACCGATAACTACCTACATTTGGGGTCAAACAAGACATTCATGGAAGGATTATGTCCAATATTTAGTATAGAGATTTTGAAGGAATGTAATAAGGGAGGTTAGTAGGCAAACACTACAAATATTAATAAATATCTGAAGAAGACACAATTAATTGGTGAGTGTGTATCTGTATAAAAATATCTTTTTTTAGCAGTATAAATATAAACAATTATATGGTAAATGTTTAAACTTAAGACAACTAAATATAATTAAGGAAACTGGCAATTATTAAAATTTTTTTTTGTTTAGTATATATGAATATTTAATGCTTATATCAGAATTATAAACATTATATTTTTAATCCATTCATCATGTATTCTTCAGGTTTTGACCGTGTCATTGAAATCTTTGCCAACGTTTCGCTGGCATATACTGAAAGCATCCTCAGGGCTTAATCTGAGACTGAAATTTTTTTTTCGATGCTTTGGTATTTATAGATTCTGGGTCTGTGGGCGGAGGCCTATTCCTCCAATGATCTGATTGGCAGGCAACCGAGTGGTCTCCGATTTGATGGGGCTCGACTTGCTGACTTCTGCTTGGTTTGTCTTTTCTTTCAAGTTTTATTGGGTTCTTCTTGGCTACTGGGACGTTTGGGAGGCATACAATAGTTTATAACTATTGAAACAGTTTATAATTCAAATTACAAATTCTGTTGAAATTTTCGGGTTGCTTTACTATTTCAAAATTATTTTTCATCATTACCTTCTTTAAATGTCTCTCTTCTTTTTTCAAAAGCTCCAGTTCAGAAATCCTCATTGCTCTTTTCATTGAAGTTCCTATTACTCCATGTATTTGTGCATGATGGTGATGTGAGGAGGCATTTAAATATCAGTCTGTATGGGTCTGTTTTCTATATACTGTGTAACCCAATCGATTTTCTTGTTTCTCCACTTTCACACCCAGAAACGGGATACTTCCTTCAGATTCAACTTCCATGGTGAACTAAATATTCTCGTGGATAATGTTTATGTGGTTGAAGAAATCTTTTAAGGTCTCCATACCATGTGGCCAAATACCAAAAGTGTCATCCATGTAGCGGAACCAGTAATATGGCTTTAATTTTGATGTTTTCAAAGCTGTGAGTCGACAAAACTAGAGACGTCTTACTGGTTAGGCGCTACATGGATAATAGATTTGTTATTAGATCTTAAAAGATTTATTCAACCACATAAAAAGCATCTATGAGAGTATTAAGTTCACCATGGAAGTCAACAAAAAACATAAAAAGACAGTAGTGATTCCATATGCCAAGGGCACTATGGAGAAAATAGCGAAAATCTTAAAGAAGTACAAAATAAGGACATGTTACACCACAGATAGAAAAATAAGTCACGTTCTGCGTAGTGCAAAAGATGACATAGGATTCAAGATGCAAGGAATCTACTGCATTCCATGTTCCTGTGGGAAGGAGTACATTGGAAAAACAGGAAGATTAATATGTATAATACTTGCAGAACATATCAGCAGCGTAAAGAAGATAGATAGCAAATCATCAGCATTGGCAGAACATTTTGTGAACAGAAACCATGCTATTGAATTTGACAAAATTAGAGTAGTTAAAAAGTGTAGTGGTGTGACAAAAAGATGGATACTGGAGGCGATCAAAATAGTAAAGCACCCCGAAAATTTCAACAGAAAAGATGGTTATAAACTAAGTAAATCATGGCTCCCAAACGTAGCCAAGAAGAACCCAACAAAACTTGAAAGAAAAGACAAACCAAGCAGAAGTCTGCCAGTCAAGGCCATCCAATTGGAGACCCAGCCAATCAGATCATTGGAGGAATAGGCTCCGCCCACAGATCCAGAAGCTATAAATACCAAAGCAGAGAAAAAACATTTTCAGTCTCAGATTAAGCCCAGAGGAAGCTTGCAGTATGGCCAGCGACACATCAGCGAAGAATTTGATTGAAGAAAAGTTTGACATGGTCAAACCAGAAGAAATACCCGATGAATGGATTAAAAATATTGGCCCTGGCAATTTAAAAGATTATTATAATATTTATAAATATTTACAAATAATTATTTATATATATATAAAATTCTAGAATAAATAATGAAAAATAAACATATTTATTGAAAAAAACATTCATGAGCATTAGATACATAACTTAAACAATACAAATTTCATTCTAAGTGAAATAATCAAGAATTGACATTAGACATTTACAAAATTGGTTCATGCTCTTGGTAGCTTTGAAATATTAATTCAATCCTCAATCCATTTATCTATCATGCTTTTAAAAACTAAGATTAATACACACTTTAATGAATTTTGAAAGGACAAGCTAGTAGTTCTAACAAAAAAATTTGTGATACTGTAGAAACAAGTAGTAGCAAGTAGAAGTTAAATAAAAATTGAGGGTATGCAAATTATTAGCTAAATGCATTTAGAAAAACAGCAAATTGAATAAATAAAGAACTCTACTTCATATGATTGTACTAATAAAACAAGTTATAATTAATTTGAGTATGAAAGTTGAATAACAATTATTCTTTGTCCAAAAAACTCCTAAAATAAAAAACAAGGTCTTAAATATATATATATATATATATATATATATATATATATATATATATATATATATATAATATAGTAAAACAGATATAGATAGTACAATATATATACTGGTCAGTCTGTCACATATGGTAAAATAGCCTCCTCAAAACGTAATATAATACTGTAGTATGATGCCTGTCCACAAAATCTGCATTATTGTTTATATTTCTTCCAAAAATATTTTAGATTAATAATTCATGCTACAATTAAAAGAAAAAACTATGGATTAAGAGCATTATGCTATTTACCATGATTAATACTGTTCCTTAATATATAATAACACAAGCACAGTCTCTTGCATCGAAAAGATTAAATAAAAAAGGATAGTTTGTGTTTTCTGGGCCCATGCTGCCTTGTGGAGGTGCTGCTTGCTGTGCCAGATTTCATGGTGGGTATGGACGTATTAATTATTTTTGAAAATCATGCATAAGAAAGTAAAAATAATAAAATAAAAAATCTTACTTTTGGCGCTCTTGTTTATACTGCCTTGTGCATTCATCAACTAATTTGTGATTCATTTCCATAAATAATTTTAGAGCATTGTATATAAGGCCATGAATAGTTCTGAAATCGCAGACAAAGATGTGAAAAATATGCAGTTAAGGATAACTTAAGCGAAAGCAATCATATAATTGTTAGGAGAATACTTATAGAAATCTATTGAGTTCTCCTTAAATGACAAATAACTCTTAATGTATTTATAAAAATCTGTCATTAATATACCAAAACAAAAGCTATAGCTGGTATCCAATGGAAGCTAGATATATATATTCTGGCCAGATGTATATTATTTTCTTTTTTTGTTCATGTTTGTTATTCTAAAGGGATCTAGTTCCAGAATAAAGTTACTTTTCTATTCTATTCTAAGCCTAACCTGATAAGCTAAAGGTGACATAGCATTGGGACACCATCCCCATAGTGCCAAAAATAATTTGACTATATATATATAAAAAAAAGAATTGAACTAATCACATCTGCGCAAAATTATATTATCTTTTCTTCAACATATCTTTTTGGTAAATCTGAATTAAGCTTTAGAAAAAAACATATTTAATACTGTTCATTCACTATGTTTGACAGTGAGTGGGAGAATAAACCATTACAACATAGACTGTCAATCATTAGACTAAATATTTCAAGTAGAAAATTGATCTACATGGCCCATGAACATTTATAATCATACATTCACATAATCTTCTACTAATTAAAAGTAATTAAATTTGCACTTGTTTAGTTCCAAAATATTGACTCACAAAAAAATTAACATATGTATACATTGTATTACTTTAAGATAATTTATTTTAATCAAAAAAAGGAACTATTTACCCTAGACGTGCCAAAAAAATTGCATTGTCAAAACTAGGAAGGAATGTTGCATTGTTGACAAGATTGAAAATCAAAAAATTTTAGCCCAAATGTGGAGTAATTGAAAATATGTTTCAAGCCCACATGCAATGAGGCATTCTATAGATGAAAAAATTTTGTTATCAAAATTAGGGATAGAATAGATTTCAAATCTATATAATTTTTGTACAAACATATGATCTTTTTTAAGCACATATGAAACAAATAATCATCAAATACTGCACTGTATTGACATATTAATATTGATATTTCTTTGATGGTGGTACAGAAAAGATAAATAAAATAGCCAGTGCCATCTTTATCTTATGGGCTCACTGAGCCTGTGACCAGAGCCTTAGATTGTATATTCTTAGGTTAAAATAAGTTCTCGTAAATATTTAAAAAATGTTATTTATATTTTATATAGATGTTTGTACCTCATACAAGACTGAAAAGACAAGAAACTGCTCGACGTTTTCGCCTACTTCAACATTTACTGGATAAATGTTCAAAGCTCCCAATTAATTACAAAAGACTCATTTACATGACAGTTATCAGACCTATTTGGACAAACGGAGTTGAGCCTCGGGGCTCTACTAAACCATCCAATTCATCTTGTATCCAATCCTTACAATCCAAAATCCTTCGTAAAATCCTCAATGCTCCTTATTATGTCACAAACAAACTCATCCATCATGATCGTAATATCCCATATGTTGCTGATTTGGCCCAAACTAGATACCTAACCTGCCATGAAAAGCTCCATACAAACTTGAATCCGCTAGTCTCTCAACTTGCTTCCCATAATATTCCTGATAACCCTCTGAGGCGTATTTTTTAATTATAGAAAATAATTCTTTAACCAGGTTGCTGTCTATTTCTGCTGATTAGGGGGCTATATCACTGTTGAATCCCTTCCAATGATAGTTTTGAATTTTCATGATTCATTATTAGAAAAACTCACTTTAGACCAGGGTCGATAATTTTTTTAAACCAAAAAAAATAATAGTAGGAGGAAACCCATTGGAAAAGGAAGAGAATATAACAAAAATGAAAGGAAAAATAATCCACGGGCGATCTGAGGTCGGGAAGCGGAAGTGGGGGCGATTAAGGGTAAAAACAGTTTATCTCAATTTTCGGCAAAACTACAAGTCCTATGGGGAAAAGTTAAATGGCAAAGTTGTAGGTAATAAAAAGATCTACAACTTTTGTATTTACACTTTTTTCACATAACCTCAAAATTTATGTGAAAAGTTTAAATAACCAAGTTTTTGATTTTTGGTTTTTATTTTTTACACGAACAATTTTTTTTCGAAAAAACAATTTTTTTTTTCCACAAAATTTGGTGAAAACTTCCCTTTTTATGTTCCAAACATAAAATTAATTAAGGAATGCCTACAGAATCTGCAGGTACAGAATACGGGCCTGCTGACTGAGAGATGGAAGATCCTTGGCAACAAGACCCATTCACATGGGATGTACATTGTGGCATCCATACCTGAATCTGTGGCAAAGCCATTGAAGAAAAGAATGGAAGAATCTACCATGGGTTCCACAACCTACAGGTAAAATTTTTTCAAGGAAAGGACGCACCCACACCCGAAGTGGCTGTGGATGAGGTGACAACTGGTGAAGAGGTAGGAAAAATAACGGGCGGTGAGGGTGCAGTTGTGTCGGCGGCTGGCGTCACCATGCCCGGGTCCACTTCAGGCCAAAGTGCATCTGTCACTATCAAGCTTGGTACCAGACGGCAGCGAACGGAGTATGGAGGCAGGAGGGATCGCGGGGTAGGGCGTCAGGCCGTGGGCGCGGCCGGGCCCGTATGCCGCAAACCGTCCCCGGGCAGTGGGAAGGAGGAAACTCCACCACATCATCCCCCCTCATCACTATGATGATCAAGTTGCTGCAGATAAATCTCCATCATTGCAGGGCAGCCAATGGAACTCTGCAGCAATATGTGGTAAGTCATGCCATTGATATTATACTTATACAAGAGCCGTGGATTAATAAAAATAGCAGGATTGCGGGACTGGGCCTGAAGGGATATAGACTTACCCAAGCAAACTGCCTAAGACCCAGAGCCTGCATCCTTGCTAAAATAGAATTAAATTGTTTTCCAATGTGGTCCTTATGCTTCAGATATTCTGTAGCAGTAATGACCAAATTCGGGAGCCAGGAGGTTATCCTGGTCTCACTTTACTTACCCCATGAGGAACAAGTCCCATCGACCTACCTTGTGAGAATAGTTGAAAATTAGAAAATAACATCTCAAGGGACAGGAAATGATGGGAATTATCGGGGCGGATGCCAATGCTCACCACAACATCTGGGCATCGGACATGAAGGACCTCCCTGAGGACAGGTGCATACCGGACAGGACATCAGTCCGGGAAATCTTCAATACCGGCGCCATAAAATAGGCAGTTAAAAATTTCAAGCCGTACAAAACCCCGGGTTTTGACGGAATTATCCTGCCATGTTAAAAGAGGGAATCAAAATTATCATTGGTAGGCTTTCTACTCTATTCCAGGGCTGTATGTCCTATAGTTACATCCCAACAGCCTGGAGGGAGGTTCAGATCACATTTATTCCCAAACCAGGGAAGGAAATATATGTTGAACCTAAATCATATCGTCCCATTTTTCTTTCCTCCTTTCTGCTGAAGACAATGGAGAAGATTCTTGATAGATTAATCAGGGACAAGCATCTCAAAGATGGATCAGTACTGATGCATCAACATGCATACAGAGGGAAAATCCTCGACACTGCACTACATGCAGTGGTGGAAAAGGTGGAAGACGCTCTGCTGTGGAAGCATTTCTAGATATAGAAGGAGCATTTGAAAATACCCCTACTCATATGTTAACCAATGCCTTACAAAAGCATGGCATGAAACCAAACATTGCCAAATGGGTCATTGCCATGCGGTGTGGTCCTCATGTTCCAGAGACTCTGTAGCAGTAACGATCAATTTAGTGGGCCAGGAAGTTATCCTGGCCTCATTGTATCTACCGTTCGAGGAACAAGTCCCAATGACCTGCCTTGAGAGTATAGTTGACTATCTCAAAAGACTGAAAACTGGCATGTCTCTAAAGACTTTTCCAGTTCTGATCATAAATATATTAGGTGGAAACTTGAGGCCACAACCTCAAGGCCTGCAACCTATAGAAACACCAGAAACTGGACAAATTGGGAAGGCTTTAGGACAAATCTTAAAGACTTAATTAAAGAATGTCCCCATTTGGCTTCTAATACCTATCAGCTGGAGTTCTTAAAAGAACTTCTGACTAAGGAACTTATCACTGCATTCAAGGATAACTGTAGAACAACTACTAAAGGGTCAAACTGTAGTGCATCCTGGTGGAACATGCAGTTAGAGAAGTCAAGATCTAGAACCAGAATACTTTTCAATAAAGAAAAAAGGACTAGTGAATGGATCGAATATAGACACGCTCTAACTGAATATCATAACCTCATTAGGAAAGCCAAACGGAACTCATGGAGACAGTTCTGTGGGGAAATTAATAATACGAATACATGCGCCCGCATGAATAAAATACTCTCTAAGAGCAACTACTGTAATACCGTGCTAAAAGAGGGTCTTGAAATCATCTTAGGCAGGCTCTCCACTCTATTCCAGGGCTGTCTGGCCTATAATTATATCCCAACAGCTTGGAGAGAAGTTAAGGTGCATTAAAAAGCAGATATTTTGACGTGAGAATTTTCGATTGAAAATTAGGGTTCTTTTTCGATATTAAGTCAAAATAAGGTGAAAAAATAAATATTTTAAATAAAAAAAATTACAGTGTGCTTGGAACATAAAAAGGTAAGTTTTCACCAAATTTCGTAAAAAAAAATTGTTTTGTAAAAGATAAAAATAAAAAACCAAAAACTTGGTTATTTGAATTTTTCACATAAATTTTGAGGTTATGTGAAAAAAGTGTAAAAACAAAAGTTGTAGATCTTTTTATTACCTACAACTTTGCCATTTAACTTTTCCCCATAGGACTTGTAGTTTTGCCGAAAATCGAGATAAACCATTTTTTACCCTTAAACCCTCCCACTTCCACTTCCCGACCTCAGATCGCCCGTAAATTATTTTTCTTTTCATTTTTGTTATATTCTGTTCCTTTTCCAATGGGATTCATCCTACTATAATTTTTATTCACTTTTTACCATTTTCAAAGGCTTCAGCACTGGTCTACTTGATTACTGGTTTTATAACCAACAATTTGCAACAGTAAGGGTTGTCAGCAAAGAATCAACCACTAGATACCATAATAATATAACTTAAGATTTATATCCGTTATAAAGATATATAAGAGATTAAATATAACGGTAACATACCACCCAAGATTGCTCATTAAATAAACTCCCTAATCTGACAAAAAAAAACAACTACAGCGGCTCCATTCAGATAAAGAAGGCTCAATTTGAAAGTAAAAAACAAATTGTCATAGTGTGATCGGGGTCTATGGTGGTGTGATGCCAATATATGGTACGGACAAGTAACCACTTAGCCTCTCCACCACAACTCCTATCTCACCTGTACGTGGCGGACCCTACCAAGCTGAGCAACCCAGCCCAAGGCGGTGGTAACCAATCCCTGCAGAGGACTGGGTCGGTGAAATAACGAGAGATAGAGGGCTCATGTAAAAATAGTTGTTGTTACGAACTTACGGAACGTCTTTTACTGGCCTAATCTTATATACGGGTGTATAAGTGATTACCTGATTTAGAGCTTAAACATTGGCCACGGATTCGATCGGTCTAAACGGTTACAGCACGGCGCTCAAAAGGATTTAAGACTTGCAACTTGGAATATAAGGACGTTTACTGGAAAAAAAGTAGAAATAGTCAAAGAAATGCAGACACACCATGTAGATATATTGGGTATAAGTGAGGTGAAAAAGAAGGGATGCGGAGATATGAAACTACTTGGAAATTATACCCTAATGTATTCTAGGGTCCCAGTAAGACTCAGAGCTAAGGAAGGTGTGGGAGCAGTAATGAAGAATACTCTCCTCTCGAGCATATCAGAAAGGTATCCGGTATCCTCAAGGATTATAGTCATCAATATTAAATTATCCATATGCCAAAGCACCTAAATTCAGGTATACGCACCTACAGAGGATTCAGAAGTGATGGAAAAGGAACACTTCTATACGAACTTGGAAACAGAAGTGATTAAGGCCCAAAACAGCAGAAGAGAAGTCATAATTATGGGTGATTTTAATGCGAGAACAGGGTGTGATTTTAATAGCGCCTATGGAGTGATGGGAAGACACGGAGGAGAAGCCATTAAAAATAATAACGGGCAATGACTTATCAACTTCTGTATAGACCATGACCTGTTGATAGGAAATTCTTTCTTTCCCCATAAAAAGGTGCATAAAATAACATTTACCATGCACACTAGAAATTCAAATAGTATCATCGATTATTTTGTCTATAGTAGACAAATAAGATTTTTTACTGATGTAAAAGTAATAAGAGGAGCTGAAATAGGCTCTGACCATTTATTACTAGTTGCCGATACACAAATCATCCAGTCCAGGAGGAATCCCTGCAATAAATACAAAAAAATAGATGAATCCAAATTTCCCATACCAAAAAATCAAGAGAAATATGCCAAAGAACTGGAACAGAAATTGAGAAGTATCAATGTGGAAGCAAATTTGGACAGCTTATGGACAGAAATTAAAAGGCACATCCTTCAGACAGCAACATTAGTATGTGGCATCAAAAGATACTCTTCTGGTGGAAAACGAACTGATTGGTGGAACGATCGGGTAAAGGCTTCTGTACAAAGAAAGAAACAGGCGTGGAAAGAATATAATAAAAATAAATGCGATGAAAAATGGGAATTATATGTTAGACGAAGAAGGGAAACTAAAATGGTTGTTAGAACTGCAAAAAGAAAGAGTTGGGAAAATTTTGGCCGAAATCTCCAAGAAGACTATAAGGATAACTCCAGGAAATTCTGGAAAAAGGTCAAGACACTAAGATACAAAAAATGCAAGCCAATCCGCAATATAAAAGACATATCCGGAAAAATATTAAGTAACGATACGGATATTCTAGACAGATGGAAGCAGCACTGCTCCCAGGTGTTTGGAGAAACTAAAAGAGGAATGGAAGAAGAAAATGAAGGACCATATCAGGAATGTGATGAAACTATATTTGAGGAAGAAGTTGAAACGGCTGTGGAAAGATTAAAGATAGGAAGAGGACCGGAGATTCCATCGTGCCTGAATTCATAAAATATGGAGGAAAAAGTCTGATTGGAATTCTTCAAAGTTTATTCCAAAAAGCATATGCAGAAAAAAGGATACCCAAAGAGAATGGGAATATATTATCATCGTACCTATCTTTAAGAAAGGGAATCAGAGCGAATGCCAAAACTACAGGCCCATCTCTCTAGCTCAAGTAGTATATAAAATATACACATTTATTTTAGAGAAGAGTTGGTCGACTGTATCTTCTAATTAAAGGAAGAAATAGTTGGGGGTGCAGTCAATGAAAACATCAAAATAAGGATAACTTATTTATTATGTGCCGACGTTTCGGCCTACAATGTAGGCCATCTTCAGGGCGAATAAAACAACTTGCAGGTTAGGCCGCTCAGAGACAAGTCTGTCAGACTTGTCTCTGAGCGGCCTAACCTGCAAGTTGTTTTATTCGCCCTGAAGATGGCCTACATTGTAGGCCGAAACGTCGGCACATAATAAATAAGTTATCCTTATTTTGATGTTTTCATTGACTGCACCCCCAACTATTTCTTCCTTTAATACACATTTATTCTTGAGAGAAGATTGGTAAGTCGGGCGGAGACCAGTTAGAAGAGGAACAAGCGGCATTCAGACCATCACGACAAATCCAAGACCACATCTTTGCTTTAAGGACTACAATAGAAAAGACATGGGAGCAGGACTGAAATATGTATTTGGCCTTCCTGGATAAAAGGGCGGCTTTTGATTCTGTTTCAAGAAAAGAAATTTGGTGAGCACTAAAAAAGAAGAACATCCCAAGAGACCTTATCCAAGCAATCCAGTCTACCTATAAAGACTCAAAAGGGATAGTACGGATTAATAGGAAGGAATTCAAAAGCTTCAGGATGGACAGAGGTGTCAAACAAGGAGATAGCCTCAGCCCCCAATTATTCATTATATTCATGGATGAAATAGTCAAGATATGTAAACGTAGACCAACAAAAGCAATAGTAGGCAAATGGAATATGAGAACAATACTCGCACAAGCTCTTGTATATGCAGATGATATTGTCCTCATAGCAGACTCAGCAGCAGCACAACAACAAGTCACCATAGAATGGGAAGCTGAGCTAGAAAGAAAGGTAATGGTCATAAATGAGAAAAAAAGCAAAGTTATGCAGATAGGGCGAAATGCCGAAGAAATACACATAATCTGTAAGGGTAAAACTCTGGAGATGGTCAATGAGTATATGTACCTAGGGACAGTAGTCGGAAGAAATGGAAAAATAGACCAAGAAATATCAAATAGAATACAAAAAGCAAATAGTGTCTATTATCAAACCTGTAATACTGTCATAGGGAAAAGAAAGGTTGAAAATAAGACCAAAATAAATATATACAACTCACTGTACCTCCCAACCCTTTTGTATGGAAGTGAAAGCTGGGCCCTACTTAGTAATCACAAAAGCAGACTGACCGCATCCGAAATGAAATACCTAAGGAGAGTGGCTGGCCGAAACAGAAGAGATCATATTCGCAACGAACGGATTAGAAAAAAAGTAAGGGTCCCACCATAGTTAGAAACCCTGGAAAGAAAAACACTCAAATGGTTTGGTCATGTGATGAGGATGAACAAGGAGAGGGAACCCAGGAAGTTGTTTCAAGCAAGGCCGACAGAGAAAAGACCAAGGGGTTTGATTAACCAAATTTAGAGAGATAAGCATATTATTATACTAATTCAAGATCCATAAATACTTAATTACTATCAAGTAAAATGGTTCTTTTGTGCTAAAATCAGTGAAGTTAAAAAATATAATGGAAAGCGAAGTTCAAACGAATAAAATCAGTAAGCATACCAAGCAGGGAAGTCTTGTGAGGTGTCTCTACATGCACATACCCTTAACTTGGTCTTAAGGAGTGAAAGCTCATTGGTTGGTTGGATCAGGAATCTTTGTTGATAATGAAAATGAATTTATAGTATCATTGCTAATGCACTAAAGAACAGAAATATAGAACCAGTAGCTTCCACATAAATTGCTAGCATGTTGAAGGAAAGAATATTCAAGTAGAAACAAGATCATCCAGAACTGTGGGCCAAGCTCAAAGCAGGATGCTCATAGAATGGTCTGTTACTGTTATATTTAATCTCTATTATTATGGTATCTAGTGGTTGATTTTTTGCAGACAGCCCTTACTGTTGCAAATTGTCGGTTATAAAACCAGTAACCAAATGAGTTTTTCTCATAATGAATCATGAAAATTCAAAACTATCATTGGAAGGGATTCAACAGTGATGGCCCCCTAATACAGATATAATTCCCTACTGCTTATTGTGTTCATAGATTCAACCTACACCATAAGGAAGGTCAAACAGAAAACTAGGAGGTTTCATAAACAAAACTCGAACCATTTTCTACCATTCATTACTAGCTTTAGGCCATGTAAATAGAAAAGAGGTAGAAAAAAATATAAAAGTAGCAGTATTAAAATCTATGTTGCTTCCGATCCGGCATACTCTTCTGAATCATGGACTCAGAAAAAGAGAAATCAATCAAGTTGAGGAAATATTGAAATTTGATCCCTCTGAAATATTGAACGGATGATAAAAAAAAGGCAGAATATGTGACAGAGAAGGTTTGGCCACCTTTTCAGAATATAGCCTAGAAGAGATGTAAATCAGGTTTATCAAGCTAAAGATGGTAGAAAATGAGGAAAAGGAAGGCCTAGAACAAAGTGGGAAGATGAGGTGAAAAGATTCATTGAGAAAGAAAGAGAACTGGAGTGCAGCAGGTGGAGAACTGTCTGATGAAACATTGATACATATTGTAATAATAATTTTTCAATCAAATTGTAACTGCAACATTGAATTGAATATGAAATTCAGAAGTCAAGTTAAAAATATTGAAGAAGTTAAACTAAAAACTATATATGAAGAATGTAGATGTTTCGAATAAATAAAAAAAATGGAAAATTTAAAACAAAACTGAATATGTGACACAAACAGCCAAGAATAACAACTAATAATATCTACAACTGTTAAGGTAAATGACTTGAAAACTATTGGTAACATGAATAAACAATACCAAGGTTGTTTTTTTTTGTCAAATCAGCTGTCTTGGTGATTTAAAAAAAAAAAAATATTTGCTTGTGATACTCTAATTTAAAAATATATACAGGGTGTCCCGAATTTAAATGGCAAAACTTCAGGACCTTATAGGGGACCGAAAAACTAAGACAAAAAGTCCTTTAGAGTTTTGCTCGTTTTTGCTTAGTTTTAGAGAAAATCGCAAAAAAAGAAACAAAACAAAATGTTACAGGTAGCGATTATCACCTTCCAAAGTTCGTCAGGCTAGGCAGTGAGATATGTAAACACTTAATGTTATCCTTTACATTCTTTTATTTGTTTACATTTTGGCTTCCTTCTAGGATTATAATTCCTAAATCAGTCTTCAGTCAGTTACTCAGATATTTTTGTGTGAATAGCATCAGCCACAATGCCGCATACATATTCTAATGTTGAATACGCTGATATGATTTTTGTGTATGGTTTCTGTAACGGTAATGCTTTAGAAGCGGTGCGGGAGTATGCGCGCCGATTTCCAAATAGAAGAGTGCCTAATCGACGAGTCTTTTCGTTAACTTTTAATAGACAACGAGAGACTGGGTCATTCTTAATACGTAATGAAGGCGACCAATTCCAGGCAGCAGTAAGAGCAGATTATCGGAGAAGAAATTGTGTCCAACGCATTAGCAATATCGCGGCAAGCAATATGGCGAACTTTGAAAGGTGATAATCGCTACCCATACCATCTTCAAAAAGTTAAGAATTTATTACCTCAAGATTATGTCAAGAGATTGAATTTTAGTAACTGTTTTTTTGAAAAAATTCGCGATGATAATTTATTTCCATTAAAAATTATATGGACCGATGAAGCTACCTTTACAAGAGGAGGAATTGTTAATCAAAGAAATTATCATGTATGGGCTCTTGAAAATCCCAGAGCTATTAGAGAGAATAGGTTTCAGCATGAATTTACTATTAACGTTTGGCTTGGAATTTGGAACGGAATACTGGTGGGACCATAATTTTTACCTGGATGATTGAATGGTGTCACATTTACACATTTTTTGGAGAACGACCTTTCTAATTATTTAGATGACATTCACTTACAACAGCAGATTGAAATGTGGTTCCAACTCGATGGATGTCCAGCTCATTATAGCAGAGTTGCTCGAGCTTGGCTGGATATAAATTATCCACAATGATGGATTGGACGTGGAGGAGTAGTACCTTGGCTGCCCAGATGACCTGATATGACACCCATGGATTTCTTCGTATGGGGAACCTTGAAGCAGAAAGTTTTAATGGTGTCAATCAACTCAAGAGAGCAATTAAGAGACCGAATCATAGATGCAGTGCACCAAATATCATCAGAACAATGTTTAGCTGCAATTTATCAAGTGAGTGCTAGATGTAATGCTTGCATTGGTGCAAGAGGACAACATTTTGAGAAATATTTACATTAAAAAGAACATAACATAAATATAAATGTAAATAAATAAGTATAAAAATGAAAACTTGTTTCTTTTTTTTGCGATTTTCTCTAAAACTAAGCAAAAATGAGCAAATCTCTAAAGGACTTTTTGTCTTAGTTTTTTGGTCCCCTATAAGCATACAGGGTGACTGGTAATTAGTGGTGGAGCCGTTAAGGGGTGATAGTATGGGGCAATTTCAGTCTATACTACTATGAGACCAAATGTTCTAAAGTTAACCCTTTCCAAGATATTCCTAATTAAAGAATTTTACAAAAAAGATCCTATTTAAAATCTTAAAATAGCTATAAATCCTAAAAATTGGTCTTTCTGGACAATTTTTTTTTTGTTTTGCAACGAAGATACTCTAAATAAGGAACATTATTAGTCAAAACTTCGTAATTGTGGGTATCTTAGGCGAAAAGCGTTAAACAAAAACATTAAATGAAAAAAAATACAGTGACTGCCTCTAAAATATCAATTTACTCAAAAATGTCCCCCTAAATTATTATGTACATAATAATTAAAAAACATCTACGTTTCATCACCTTTCAAATGAGGTATTAAAATCAAAAATCGGTTGAGAAACCACGAAGATATGATCAATGGAAAATGGAAAACCCGGGTAGAGCCCAAGAAGAAAGGCTCCCGAGAACGAAGGGCTCTGATGCAGGAGTCGAGGACAGAGGACGAGCGCCTTGCTTTGCTCCTCCCTGCCTCAGTAAGCTCTAACGGGTTTACTGTGTTCAGATCTCTCAGCTTACTTGCTCTCAGATTGGATTTTTTTAACGACTTGGCTTTTTCCTGGACTTTGGTGATTGATTCTTTTCCGACGACCCTGGACTGTGCCCTGTTTTCTGTGATTCCTTACGATTTGGCTGCTGTGTGACTGATTGTCAGGTTAATATAGGTTAATCTGACTAACAATGGCTGATAGGGAAAGAAAAATACTGTTTAGTATCGAAGAATACGTAGATATTAAGAACACGCTGCTGAGGTTCAATTAAAATTTCAAAAGTTCAAAAAGCAATTAAAATCATAGAATGCTGAAAAATAAATTTATTGAAAACAAATTTCTAGTTTTACAGTTCATTTTCAAAATGCCCGCCCCAATTTCTAATGCAAGCTCGAGCCCTTCTTATCACACCAGTTTTCACAATCCTCGAATCTCTGAGCTCCCTTTGCATTTTCTGCACAGCGTTTATAATTCTATTGTGCAGGTCTTCAATATTAGGTAAAGGAACCTCAGCAGCGTATTCTTAAAATATATGTATATGTGTGTGTGTGTATATATGTATATATAGTTTTGAAAATATTGAAATATATTTCAAATATCTACTCTCACATTGTCTCTACCTTCATAAATCAGAGCTATTTTAAACTGATATCTCTTCAGCCACATAACTTAACTGCTATAGAATCATTTGTATCATCGTAAGTTAAAGAATCATTAAACAACTATGACATAACAACTGCTTTGAAAAAAACATCCACATCCAATGAGAATCCCTTCCAATCAAAATCGGACATGAATCATGAGACCTAACCCTAACATACTCTCAATATTCACATAGTCAACATATTCAGTTTACTAGAACCAATCCTAATCCTTTGTCCAAAACCTTGTTAGTTTATTTCGATAACTCCTTATAATATTTAATTTTACATATTACTTGAAAGAAGTGATATGATATTGAGACGTGATTTTTTTAGTTGTCCTTAGACTCTACATCGATATGAGTTTTTCTTTTTTGTTATATATTTTTCACTCCTTTTTTGAAGGTTTGACCCGTTATGGTTCAAAAATGTGGATGGTTGGACCAAGAGATGCACAAAGGCTGCAAGCAGTAGAAATGGATTTTTGGAGAAGTCGCATTTCCAGAATTGAGTGAGTGAAAAACTCTGCCATACGAGATATCATTAAGGCGGATAAAACAATAATGCACAACATTGAGACCCAGCAGCTGCAGTGGTATGACCATCTGAGAAGAATGGGGCCCGAGAGATGGCCAAAAATTATATTTGACTTTGTCCTAGAGAAGACACGAAAAAGAGGACACCCAAGGAAGACTTGGTTGCAAGGAGTGATGGCAGCAAGAGGCTTGTCGGAGGGAGATTGGGAGGGCAGAGATTATTGGTGATTAAATGCATTGGGTTTCAACAAAAACATGAAATAAAAAAATATTACTTGACAAAATTCCGCCAGATTTTTCCCCTGTCTATAGTTATTCTCATTTATCACATTAGTTTTGGAATATTGTGAACTAGTGTATAAATTAGGAAGTTTATACTGAATTCGGTTTTTATAATTCCTGTTTAGTTTAATACATTGTTAGGTGCTCTTAGACTCTATATCCATCTAAGTTTTTCTTTTTTGTTTAATATTTTTCATCCTCCTCCTTATTTATGTTCTTTTTTCTTCCTCCCAATGATATTCATATGCATATACATTACATTATTCTTTAATTGATTATATTGCTGTATCTTGAAAAATTAAATTCACTTTATGACTTTTTCAATGTAATTAAAATTAATTAAACTATTTGAGCTTTCACTAGTCAGATGTCATACATCATTAATTGTAAAATTATTTTTGATTTTTTTTTTGTAGTTGTTCATTCATTTAACGTCACTTTTTGCTGCTATGGCTAATCGGATGATACTACATTGGGAGTTCTAAATTTTGCCTATCAGTTTTAATTAGGATAGGGATTTTTAACGAGTACCTGACATCCTACAGGCTCGAGACCCCCGTTTAACCTCCTTTCCGAAGAACGGCATAACTAAGGATTTTTACTCCCTTTATCCCTTATAGGGATATATCCTTTAAAATCCTATGGCCACCTGCCGGCCTAGGAACCCACGATCTTAGGCTTAGTAGTTTGTTACGCTAACCACTAAACCACAGGTCACCCAATATATTAGTAGTTCTCATGTTTTATTATCTAATAGATTCCATTTCACTTAAATCATTACATTGCATTCCTACCTTTTTTGTCTATATAACCCTGATGATGGCATAACAGTTTGGCTGAAATGGCTGCACATTACAAATAAGTTTTGCTCATTGGTGTATAATGATATTAACTCATTAAAAATAATAAACATACATATTACCAATATTCTTATAAAATAATATTATTACATATTCATATCAAATACTTTTAAAATATTGTTGCTAACATATTTGTTACTTTTTGTACACATTTTTAATACTTGATAGAAATAAAGCTTTCAAACAGCGGTCAATATTTTTTTCTCTAATAACTCTAAATAAACATGGCCTATGCTATAATTAGTGGTTTTTATTTATCTAATCATAAACAGTTCAGAGAAAAACATAATTGCATGGAGAAATTAAATTAATTTTTTTGTTGTGAACACTGTTGTTTGAAGGGTGGCTTATGAAATAGCTCCCAAAATGCTTTGTAACAAGTATATCGTAAGCAAGGGGACGTAGTTCAAAGTGGTCTACACCATGGATCAGTAAGTATTAACAGCTTAGCCTGATTACCTCCAAACAACTTATAAACTAAGTAGACCAGAAATTAATATACTTAATTATAATTGTTAATTATAATAATATAAATAGTGAATTATATATATATATATATATATATATATATATATATATATATATATATATATATATATTATTAATTTTGGAAAAATCAAAGAACAAAGCTTATAGTTGATAACACCAAGTAAAAATTTCAAAAGACAAAGCTACTAAAACTTACTTGTTCCAATGAGTTTTAGAATTTTTATAAAGTGAAGGAAACATAATTGGTATAATTGTAAGAGCATTATCACTAATCAATGACATTATGTATTCATTATTCCAATAATATAATGCCCGTTCTGCAACCTATAAAAAATTTAATAATGTAAAATTTGAAAAACAAAAATTTAACATAAAACACTTTAATGTTACATACATACATACATGAATTATATATTTAGTTTTTTAAAAAAAGTTAAAATATAGTAATAACATAGATGATATAGTTGATATTTAAAGGGTTTTATGTAAATAAAATCAGTTTTAGCATTAACTTTTCAATCAATTAATATTTGTATTAAGCGAGCATGCATTTATTGCAAATGTTGCACTTTTTTAAATTGCTTTTTTTAGCAAACTTAAAATTAGCAACTTTAGTTTAATAATGATGTTATTTTTCTCAGTTTATTGTTATTTTATTTAGCTTTATTGCAAATTCTTGGTTAATAATCTGCATCATTGCAAGTCAGTTACAATGCTACAGATTGAGAGAACTAGCCCAGGTTAGTAGGCCTTGTTACCATATTATTTATAGTACTAATTATTGATTGTTGTAACTTGAGTGATATTCTATACCTAGTTCATAAGCAATATAAATCAATTTTATTTACAGAAGAAACGATTCAGGAGCTGGAGAAAGGTTCTTTAACATAAGGGAACTATGCTATTAGTTATAGAAACAGCAGTAATTATTGTTCAAGTATGAAATCTAAATTAAGAATAGATTGCTTTCTGCATTAAGGGACATGCAGTTTTTAGCAAAAGCATATCAGTGAGTGTATTTCAGGGGTGTTTGTTTTAAATCGCATTGATAAACATACATTCTCCCACCAAAGATAGTGATAATAAAATTAAATGTATATAATAAAATTAGTCTGTAATAAACTACTGCAAAGCTATATAAAAATAATAATTAGAGATGCAAAAGTAAAAATGAGAAAAGAAGAAGGTAATTATCCAACTATCGATAAAGAAATTTCACTCGACTTAAGTAATAATTATGAGATACGACTAAAAAACTTTATTCAATAAAAAAACAAATAATCAAAAGTACTAGGTTTAAACATGAGTATACGTACATAAGTGGACATTGCCGAGCTCACAAATATGAAATCAAATTGATCATATGTAGGTACCACACAGATGACAAAATAGTATAAATAATGAAACATTGTATTGCAGGGCAGAATGTGGATCAGATCATGAATCAGTAATAGTAATGAAACCAAAAATATTGATTCAGATAAATGAAAGAACCCTTCATTGAAAATCATTTCGAGCCAGAAGTCAAGAATGGGTTTAAAACTTTAGCAATGTAAGGTGACAACCTTGAAGATATAGACAAGTTATGAATAGAGATTAGAAATAATATTAAAGATATCAGTCACTTATGTCTTAAAAAATGATGAAGTAAAAAGAACAAAACCTGGTTTGACTAATGATAGTCCAAAAGTATGCAAACATGTAACAGCTGCATAATTAAAAGCTCTACATAATCCTAGCATTTACAATATAGTCAAGTTCCAGATTTATAAATGGTACTTCTTAATTCCTTAAAAATAAAAAAAGGGAGTTCTAAAAAAGAAAATTTCTAAGCTCGCATTACTTAGTTCGTGACTTGGGGGACGAGAGTAGCTATGAGGCACCCAGGGAGATAGGTATCTCTCAGTCCGATTGGGTCTTGGCTTCTGAGAAATTTGTATTAGTACCAGAACCCAAGAGAGGTAAAGAGCCTCGTCCTGCACATGGTACTCCTGCACAGCAGGGAGCGCTCCTCCTCACTGACAAAACCCATTGCAACTAGACTGGGAAGTCGCTGAAAATCCCCCAATCCAGGCGGAACTGCAAAGGCTATCGGATAGATGGCTGAGGGTGATTCAGTTGTACTAGGCGAACTCCGAATACCTGGGCGACCTCTGGTTTCTATAAATGCCTTCCTATAGTAACAAGGCTCTGCTATAGGTGACCTTTTAATTTCCTTGATTACTCGTGGGAACGAAAATGAAGCCTACCACAAAACCTTTAGATATTAATGAGGATTCCATGGAATCCAATAAAACTGATCCATCAGGAACTAACCAATCGGTCACTGAACTGATGGCCAATTTAGAACGGGAGGTCTTAGATCTCGCAGTGGAAAGGGAATCACCTATACAGTAGTTGACAACCATCTCTGAGGACACCACAAACAAGCTTCCAGAGGAAACCTGGAAGAATATGACACATAGCCAGAGGAAGAACTTCCTAAAGCAAAAGAAGAAGGCGATTTCCGCCATCACTCAACCCCCAACCTCCAAGGATGAGAGGAAGAAAGGCAGGGATAAACAAGAGACTCCTTACCTTGCAAAACGGTGAAGAAACCAAGAATGGACCACAATGGAGCAGCCACAAGTATCAAAGTTGCACTGGCCCACTTAAAATACCCTCACCAGAAGCTGAGGGATGAAGACTTCCAGGGTCTCATGTTCAGGCTCCTGAAAAGAATGACGGAGAGGAAGGCTGAGCAAGCTCCTGTCGGCTTCAATGGTCCACTTGTCCACTTCGGGTCAAAGTGCATATGTCACTGTCAAGCTTGATCCCAAGCGGCAGCGAACGGAGGTAGAAGGGATCGTGGGGTGGGGCGCCAGGTTGTAGACAAAGCCAGGCCCTTAAACAGCAGACCATGCTCGTGTAGTGGGAAGGAGGAAAATCCACCACACCCCGGGGGTGACTCCCCTCATTACCATGACGGTCAAGCTGCTGCAGATAAATCTCAATTCAAATCCTCAGTCCAGTACCAGGAAACAAGATCTTGCCTTTCCAACCTTTATACCCATTCACCCGGAAAGAAAATATTAGAGCATTCCTTTTTTACCAGGTTCATCACCATCAGCAACTTAACCCCACATAATGTCTGCCATTCTTATCTATCTTCATTCAAACCCAGGCTTTTCCCCTCAATTCCCAAATCGATGCTCTCTAAAATTATTTTTCTATTCTATATGAGTAAAACAGCAAAGGTACTGACAACAAAATAACAATCCAAATAATAATAAGGCCAGTTTTGAACTACATACCAAGTATATACATGCCCCAGAGCAATACATACAAATACAAATTAACTATATATAATATATATATATATATATATATATATATATATATATATATATATATATATATAAATTATATATAAATAAAATAATATAATAGGCTAAATATTATCCTCTCTTCAATTCCAATTTCCAATATTACTTAATCAAGTACTATGTGCTCTCAATATATTATAATTTATTCATAGGTCAATTATTACAAACAATGTAAAAATTTAATATAATAAGAAATCTAATTTTTACAAACAAAATATAGCTAGGAAAGATATCAAACTGAGTTATCTAGAAAGTGAGTTACTAACCACAAAATAATTTTAAAAATACCTGAAAATGTGGGCTTGATACACATTTAGCAAGTTGTGTAAAAAGGGGAACCATAACTTTTTGAAACTCAGCAGGCTCTATTACATCCAGAATTTCCTCAACTTCATTCAAAAACATGACCTACAATGAAAAATTTTAAATATCAGTTAAAAGAACATACAAATCAGGAGCTTAACAAGATATTGACTGTTCCATCAACACAATCAGATTCAAATCTTCATTACAAAAAAGTGTATTATTTGAATAATTCATAATCATGTTGAAAATATTGAATAATTTCAAACCATTAACACAGTTTCATACACATTACCCACTGCAACACAACCATAAGTAACTCAGAAATTCACAATTTGAACTATAACACTTATAACCTAACAACTGTAATGTTTCTAGTAATTAAAATAAAATAATGATATATCTTAGAATTAATATGACAGATACATAAAAAATGTCACACATTACCTCCTTAGGAGAATGAGTTTTGGGCCAAAACTTTAATAATGATCTAATAACTGGCTCTGTAAGAGAAGGATCTTTTTCAAGAAACTGCACCACACAATAGGCAAGCTGTGGATGATAAACTGACAGGGATTTAACTTTATGAAGAGGTAAAAGCACTTTTAACAGAAATATTTTATGTTCTTCCTTCAATGGTAAAGCAAATCCATTAATGACACTAAAAAAATAAATATAAACCCATATACATGAGAAAAACAGATTTTATAATATAATACTAAAGTTTACAATTCATAATAAGTAACTTACAAAATAAACTAATAATTCAAGGAGAAGTTGGTTGGGAGTGCGGTCAGGAAAGAAAAACACACAGATAAGAATAAACTTATTTTAATGTGTGCCGACGTTTTGGCCTAAGTTGCAGGCCTTCATCAGGGCTAGGCAAAACAAGATAACAACCATGAAGTATTAACACTTTGAAGTATAAAAGTTTGAAAATACATAAGTTAATATGTACAATATATAAGTATGAAACTATATGAAAATTTGAATAGATAGTAAATGATTGAAGAATAAGGTATGTAAGAAGTAATAGAACACATAAAATATAAACATTAAATAAGCCAGAAGAACGTTTAATAAAACAGAAAAATAATAATATGTGATCATAGTCATAAGTTAATACCATACGTTAAGAAAAATAGAAAAGGATAAAAACACAAGAAAAAGTTTAATGATGGTATAGTGAGAAGAAGGAGAAACAAAATTATAAAAAATAAACACATATTAACATGTCCTCAGCACGACTCACAAAATGTATATTATACTATATCTATATATGTATATTATACAGTCTGGCCAGAGACATCGACCTGTTCACACCGCTTCACGTGAGTCACTTTTACTATCTGCACTAATCCCCGAGGCCAGAGGATTATAGCCTACCGGCATCTTAAAGCCATACAAACATTTCTCAGTAAGCTATTTTATATTATTTCTAAACTAATATAAAACAATTACAATGACTCTCTGCTCGGTTTGTAATACGAGTATAACTCGTGAGGATAAAAATAATTTGTCATGCGAAAAGTGTCGCCTCATTTATCACGTCCGGTGTTGTGACATTAATCAAAAGGATTTAGAGGTAGTGAGGAATAAATGAATTAGGTCTGCCAAAATTGCGACCAACGAGGAGTCAAGAAAATAAAGAAATGGAGCCATCCTCGAGTGACATACTAGAGGCTGTCAATAAAATGCACGCCGGTTTGAATGGCGAGATTAATTCTTTAAAAACGTCTCTGGAAAATATGGAGAGCTCACCTTCGAGCTTAATGATTGGCTGACCAAAATAGAGAACCACCTCGATGGACAGACCAAGTTCATTGATGAACTTAGATCCGAAAATAAGGCCCTTAAATCAAAAGTGGGTGACCTGGAGATTCGCCTTAATAAGGCAGAACAAGGCCTACTACACAGGTCTCTCGAGATCAGAGGCATTCCTGTTAGACCTGGCGAAACCCCCGCTGGACTACTGGTGAGTGTAGGGGCAAGTCTTGGGGTTAAGATTGGTGTAGACGACCTCGACCTAGTAGAGCACCGCAGACCGAGGAAGGACAACCCACGACCATCCCCAGTCATAGCCAGGTTCGTCAGGCAGTCATTGCGAGATGACCTTATACAGAGAAGGAAAGTGAAACGGGATTTTTCAACTCGTGATTTAGGCTGGCAAGAAAATGATTTTCACAGAGTGCACCTCGGCAAAGAGATGACTCCCGCCTACAGACGCCTATACTGGTTGGCCCGTCAGATGAGAGCTGCAGGGAAGCTGAAGTACGTCTGGTTCGCCGGGGGCAGAGTGCGGTGCCGGAAGGATGACGGTCATCCTGTCATTTATATCGACCATCCATCCGACTTAGATGTGTACTGCTGACCCTGCGGCACCCGTCCGCTGTTTATTGGCTTCTCGTTGGATCTTTCACTGGTTCTCAATAACAAATTTACTTTTTTTGTTTCTTTAACTACTAATATTTATTTTTCTTTAGGTTATGCTATATTTTTTCCTTTTAATACTTTAAATTTTACAACATAATCGGCGAACCTTGGACTTACTGTAATTCTAAATACCCAAAATGTAATTTTTAATTTTTACATCAGTTCATCCATCAAGCTACTCTTTACTTCAGCATCTTTCCATCTCATTCTGATAATTCATCGATTACCAAATCCATATGTCTAATCTCCTGATCTCTTGTCAAGTTAATTCCCAATCCCTGCCTGCCCATTTTGATGAATTTCAAGAATATTTCACCCACAATTTTTATCATATTATCGCAGTATCTGAAACTTGGCTTAAACCACATATCCCTTCCTCCTCCATCACCCTACCTGACTATACGTTTCTCCGCCATGACCGAGATAACCGGACTGGTGGAGGAGTAGGTCTTTATGTCCATCAAACCCTAAAAGCCCAAATCCTTGAATCCTCTCTTCCATCCGAAGTCCCTCATATTGAATTCCTTTTCACGGAAATTTCCTGTAATGGACACCCGCTCCTTTACGTAGTTGTATACCGGCCTCCTTTAGTGCCTTTTGACTCTACTCTGGAATCTATCCTTTACAATTATATTCCCTTCTATAACCGTATCATTATTTCTGGCGATTTCAACACCAATCTCCTTGTTAAAACAAATGACACCCTATACCTGGAAAATCTCTTCCACTCCCTAAATCTCTCCATTGTTCCGTTTTCTCCTACCCATCATACCCACCAATCAGACACATGGTTAGATCTGTATGTCATCGATTCTCCTCAGAAGCTTTTCTCTTCTTCTCAATTGCCGGTCCCATTTCTTTCTTCCCACGACCTAATCCAAATTACATATAATATCCAAACTCCGAACAAACTATCTAAAACCTTTACCTTCCGCGACCTAGATGCTATCAGTCGTGAAAGCATCTTGCCTTCCCTTGAATCCCTGAATTGGGGTGAAATCTATTCCTGTCTCACTATTGATTCCATGGTTGACACACTCACTTCCTATCTTATTAGTATCCTGGACACCCATGCTCCTCTCAAAACTACAACCCTCCGTCGATTACCAGCTCCTTGGATGGATCAAAATATAAAAGAACTGCAGAGGAAGCGCGACGCAGCTCGCAGACGGTACAGACGGACCAACAATTTTCAAGCGTTTAGGACTCTTTGCAACTTAACGCAATCCACAATAAGGCAGACGAAATCCAAGTACTTCCATGAAGCCCTTTCCTCCGCGCCCGATCCTAAATCCAAATGGCAAATCCTTCGGAAACTCTCACTTTATTTCTCCAACAACTTTTATTTCTCCGACATTTCACCCACAGACCTTCTTTCCTCCTTATTGAAATCCCACTCTCATTCCAACGGTTCTGACGGCATTCCCGTCAAATTGTTAAAAACATGCATCCCCGAAATTCTACCTGCCCTTCTTTACATTTACAATTTTTCCCTACAAAATGCAGTTTTCCCTTCCTCCTGGAAAAAAGTAATAGTCCATCCTATTAACAAATCACCCAATCCATCAAACCCAAATGATTTCCGGCCTATTTCTATACTCTCTAACCTTTCCAAACCCCTCGAAAGAATAGTTCAATCCCAAATGTCAAATTTTCTGGAACAGTCCAAACTCCTTGATCCACTTCAATCAGGCTTCCGTCCTGGCCTTTCCACACAATCTGCCTCGTTAAAATCATCACTGACATACATACTGCCATGGACGAAAAAAAACTGACAGTACTAATTCTACTTGACTTTTCAAAAGCGTTCGATTCACTGAACCATTCCATCCTCTTCTCTAAACTAAAATCTCTTTCCTTTTCCAACAGTTCCATACTCTGGGTCCAAGCTTTCCTCTCAGATAGGACTCAAGCAGTCTCCATCCCTAATCAACCACTATCCTCTTTCCTACCGCTGAACTCAGGAGTGGCACAGGGTTCTAGTATTTCCCCACTCCTTTTCAACTGTTACATTAATGACCTTCCCAAATCAATCCTTCACTGTTCCCACCATTTGTACGCCGACGATTCTCAGATCTATTTGTCCTTTCCTCCGTCTGAGATAATAGCAGCATTTGCCAACATTCAAGAGGACCTAGATAGGATAAGTGCCTGGGCAAACTTGAATAAACTGTCGTTGAATGCTGCGAAAACTCAGGCCATCCTAATTGGTTCCAACATCCTTCTTAAATCTATCAACTCACTTCTCCGATTAACCTTAAATGATCACCCTATTGTCTTCAGTTCCTCTGTTAGAAACCTCGGAGTCATTTTTGACCAATCCCTCTCATGGAAACCCCACGTTGCCCAAATTTCTCGTCGAGCAATAAGCTCTCTAAAGTTATTCCACCGTTCCAAACATCTTCTAACACTACCTATCCGTAAGCTCCTTATCACATCTTTTATCTTTCCACACTTTGACTATGGTTGTGTGGCATATGGTGGACTCTCGAACAGGCTCGAGGAGAGGTAGGCTCTATTTCCTTGGTTCTTACTTATATCAAACTATCAACTCACAACATCCATCTTACATCTATAGTCTCCTACAATTCAAATCCTCTATCCAATCCCAAGGCACAAGATCTCACCCTTCCGATCTTTATATCCGTTCCCATAGAACCAAAACTTTTGAGCGTTCCTTTCTCGCCCGTTCTATCTTTCTTTGGAACTCACTCCCACCCGATATCCGTCATGCGTCTTCTTTAACCTCATTTAAATCCAAACTTTTCCAACATCTTCTAAATTCCCAATCAGATGCTTTATAATCAATAAATAATTTATAGATATTTTCAACTTTATCGATTGATGAACTACTGTAAATATTCCTCACTCATAATGAAATCATTTATTGTTATTTTTGTTACTAGATGCTATCATGTATTTACTGTTTTTTTTCCATAAGCCTAGTTCTATTTATCGTAAATTTGTCTGTTTTTTAATTTTAATTTTGCATTACATTTTCTGATTATCTACCAAAACATACCTGTTTAGTTATTTACTTTCAAGATATTTTGTAAATATCGTTTTACTCAGATGTAGGCCTTGGGCCAGATAAATATTTACTTAATTATGTTCATCTCTGTTATTCTAAAGGGACCTGGTCCCAGAATAAAATTATTTTTCTATTTTTATTTCTATTTACAAATATCTTTTTTTTAAATATCTGACATCATAACAGCCAGCCCCTTGGAAAGCGGGCTCAATTAAATTATTTTCCTTACTACAGCACTGACCCTCCACCTATACCTCAATATTTCCATTGAAATAAGCTCTTTTCCCATGGTAACATATACAGTGGATCAAAAAAGTATTGGCACTTCTTCTTATATTCATTTATAACCTCGATATCTATAACCTTTAGCCAAATGTTATAGATAACGAGATGATTATATTATTGGTTAAAAATAAAGATTTATTAGCTAGGAACTCTTATGAGGAAGACAAAGATGATTTCTACGAAGAGCTGGAGAGATGTTACGACGAATGTTCCAGCTACAACATAAAAATCGTGATGGGAGACTATAATGCTCAAATAGGAAAGGAGACAGTATACAAGCCCACTATTAGTCACTACAGCCTGCACGACAGATCAAATGATAATGGGAAACGATTGGTAAATTTTGCAGCATCCAAGTATCTATTGATCGGAAGCACATACTTTCCCCATAAGAAGATCCACTTAGGAAAGTTAGGAAAGGAAGGAAAACAAGATCCAACAGACGAATCACCACATCACAAATTGACCACGTACTCGTAAGAGGCATAGGCCCTCACTCCACGACGTTAGAACCTAAAGGGGAGCTAATGCTGACTCAGACCATTTCATGGTTGTGGCGAAAATCAGAGCCAAAATCTCACTTGTCCAAAAACGACATACAATCAAGGCCAAACAATACGATACTTCCAAGCTGAAGGATGCTGAATATTGTGCCAGATATTCTTCACAACTCGGACAAAAACTAAGGGGAAATAATACTAACGAGGATGTCGATAAAAAGTGGGATCATTGTCATTGGGCTCTGTCAACAACTGCATTGGAAGTGCTGGGTGGTTTGACGAGGAATGCCCGATCAAGAACGACAGGAAGAATGATGCCTACAAAAGAATGGTGCAGGGTCAACGAACAAGAAGATCCACGGAGGAATACCGAGCTCTGCGGCGTGAGGAAGTCCATCTTCCAAGAAGAAAGAAAAAGCAATTGGAGAATAAGATCCTTGAAGACATAGAAAAATCTTGCCAAGAAAAGAACTGCCGGAAATTCTTCCAACAAGTCAATGAAAGCCGAAGACCTTTTAAACCTAGAGCTACTGCCTGCAAAGCAGAGGACGGATCCCTGATCGCTGACAAGTAAGGGATATTAGACCGGTGGGCAGATCACTTTGAAGGTCTTCTCAATAAAAGTAATGTTGAAGAGGAGTTCAGATGGCATGCCATGGACAAAGAACTGGAAGCAAATCAGTTGGACCCCCCCTAATGAAGAAGAAATTCAAGAAGCCCTGATAAAGCTTAATAACAATAAAGCCCCTGGTATCGACAATATCCCAGCGGAGCTGCTGAAGCATGGCGGATACGATCTGGTGCAATTTCTTCGGGACCTACTTCACGATGTCTGGACTAAGAGACTACCTGTGGAATAGAAGAAGACAGTTATTTGTCCGATACACAAGAAAGGGGATGCCTTGTCTTGTAGTAACGTAAGTAGGGAAGTATATCTTTACTTCCTTGTGCTTACAAGATATTGTCAATTGTCTTGTTTAACCAGCTGCTTCCATATGCTGAGAGAGAATGTGGATTTCGAAGAGGTAGGTCAACGACTGACCAGAAAATAAAAACTGACCCAAGCACACAAACTCTCATTATTGAGATTCGAAACGAGAGTCCTCAGGAGAATATACGGTCCAGTTTTGGAGGATGGAGAGTAGAGGCGTCGGTCCAACAATGATTTGAGACTACTTTATAAGGACTTGGACGTAGTACAGTTTATAAAATTAGCAAGACTGAGGCGGACTGAGGTGGGCTGGACATCTGATTAGGAAAGGGCAGGATGAAATCCCAGCCAGAGCGAGTGTATGGTATGAGAAGAGCAGGCCGACCATGACTTCGGTGGGAGGACTGCATAGCTTCGGACGCCCGGACCATATTGGATGTCCGCAATTGGAGGGCAGCACCACTTGACAGAGAAAACTGGCAGTCGATGCTGGAGCAGGCCAAGACTCGTCTACAAGGGTCATAGCGCCGAATAATAATAATAATAGCTTGGGTTTAATGTAAGAAAGCTACATTATTTTCCGGTCCCACTAGTATTAATTAATATGTATTTCATTACAGCTATCATCAAAACCTATTACTAACATTAAGAGATAATTAATTACCTTCCTAAAATCTCCAACAATTCTGCAATACCATTGTGACGTTCTGTTTCATAAATAAAACTGAAAATAAATTAAAAAAAAAGATTAATAGTAAAATCATCAACAATTCTTAATTATAGTTCAGTCACAATGAGCTTTTTAAATGTGTATGAAAGCAAATAATATAACAACAGATAATTTTAGAAACATATCAATGTAGAAAATACATTAAAATTTTCAGATAAATGTATTTTATAGTTGGTATGCAAGGGTAAGATTTGGTCTTATGTATAATGAGATCTTATCAAACTATAAAAATGTGGATGAACATGGTCAGGGTGGAGGTAAAAAATTTCTCTTAAGTTGGGAGAAATGTTTATAAAACAACCAATATTTCAACCCACATCGCATGTCTTCTTCAGAGCTAAATATGCAAAATACAGGCAATTAAAATTACATATGGTAAATATTAAAGCTAAAATATGTAATCATCAAGGTATCTGTGTAGTGGAAAATAAAGCGGGGGGGGGGGGGGGGGACATGAGATGTAGATAAAAAGCAAGAGGAATAAATGTATAGTGTTAATGACTAAGTGACAAGGAAGGTAATACAAAAAGTAATAACAAATAAAATAAGAAGTAATACAGAAAGTAATAAAAATTAAAGCATAAGGTAATCAAGATAAAAATTAAAATTACAATTGGTAAATATTAAACTTAAAATAAATACATAAGTACGTAAAATACATAAGTATCAAGGTATCTGAGTGGTGGAAAATAAAGATGGGGGGGGGTGAGAACCTGAGATATATACAGAGCAGGGATGATCAATGTAGAGTATAGATAACAAAGTGTCAAGGAAGGTGATATAAAAAATAATAAACAATACAATAAGTAATAAATAAAGTAATAACCAATTGAGGCCTACGGTAATAACAATGAAAAAATATATAAAAATAAGGTAACAAGAATAAGGTTGGTAATACAGATAAATCGTATGACCTTATGGCGAGGCAGTACGGGCGTAGTACTTCAACGATATGCACTGTGCTTAAACAGGAGTCGATAAAGGGTATAACGCAGGCTAAGGGCGTTACAATAACTCCGGAGCTCTCTCCATGAACAGATGGAGAAAATGCTGATGGTTTGGGTGACGGAGAAGCAGCTTAAAGGCGATACCTTTACACATGGCATCATATGCGAGAAGGCACGAGCGATTTTTTGTGATTTGCTGAATCGGACCCCGCGCCCTTCCACGGACAAGGTATCGGAAGACTCGTTTAAAGCCAGTCAATATTTGCCATTTATAAATAGATTTTTCTTATTTAAAAATACGTAACAAAAACAATTGGGGGTAGCAGTTTTGGGGCTGGAACGAATTAATAAGTATAATAATAAGTTAAAACAGGCCTTATGATTGTTTTGTACAGCATGACCTTGGTTCTTCTTGATATCAGACGACTTTGAAAAATTTTCGCCATCCCAAAATAACATATATTAGTGGCCAAAACTCTTCTTTGAACTTCTGAGCTGGTTGAGCTATCTGTTTATCCCTCTTTTTTTCTCCTCTAATCTTAACACTCATTAATCAGTAACAAGCTGGCGAGTCCTATGCTCATCAATCATCTTCCTATAGGCCCTGTTTATCCTGTCTGTAGCCTCTTGACATTCTTGATTAAACCATTCAGACCTCTGAGGTGGCCCCCTCTAAGCCCAGTATTTCTTCAGCAATATGCTTAATGGCGTCCGTACACTGGCACCATATTTTATCAACGTCAATCTCCTCAAACCCATGTTCCAAAGCTACATCCAACTTTTGGGAAAACTGTAGTTTATACTCTGGCTCCTGCAGCTTTCGAGTATTTATTCTCCTTGAGTGGGTACCTCTAGTCTTCTGTACATTGCTAAATTTAGCAAGGATACATGCCTTTACCACATAATGATCCCTCTCTACATTTGCTCCTCTGTACGTTCTAACCGCCTCAAGTATAGAACGCTGTCTTCCGCTGATAAGAACTTGGTAAATCTGGTTTCTGGAGTTATTGTCTGGAGAAACCCATGTTGCCTTGTACACATCTTTCCTGTCAAACATGGTACTCCCAACAACCATATTGTGTGATGCTGCAAAATTGACCAACTTAGTTCCATTATCATTGGACATATTGTGCAGCCTATGTCTTCCAACTAGAGGCCAAAGAACTTGATCTCTACCGATCTGTGCATTGAGGTCTACCAAAACTATTTTTATGTTGTGACAAGGACACTCCTTGATGACACTTTCGAGGTTGCTATTGAAAGTCTCCTTTGCATCCTATTCCACCACCTCTGTTGGTGCATGACATGAAATTATAGAATAGTTTTGGAACCTACCTTTGATTTGTAGCTTACAGATACGGTGGTTAATAGCTTTAAAATCAATTACCAGTTGTCTCATCCCACCGCCAACAACAAAGTCTGTTCCAAAAATATGCTGATGTTTGCGACAACTGTAGTATATGGTGTGACGTTTCATCTCTATTATGCCTGATACTGTCCATCTCATCTCTTGCATTGCTGTTATATCTATCTTAGACAGCTCAAGCAGTAGCACCTTTAAAGATCCTGGCCTATATAATGATCTTACATTCCATGTGGCTAATTTAAAATTCTTGAGTGCGCCGGGAAGAAGAGGGAGAATGGATGACGTCTACCCAGATGACATGGATAATGCAATTGAGGAGGATGAGGTGGCATTAGCTGTAGAGAAAATCCAGCAAGGAAAAGCTCCAGGACCAGATGGTATAGCCCCAGAACTCATTAAATATGGGGGAAAAGAAATGTTTAAGTGCCTAAAAATGCTTTTCCAAAGAGTTTGGGACTCGAAGCAACCAACACAAGAATGGGAGAATAATATCATAGTCCCTATACACAAGAAGGGCAGCCAAAGCGAATGTGGGAATTACAGGCCGATTTGTCTATCCTCAATCGTATACAAGAATATTAGAACAGAGCCTGAGGCACCTAATAGAACAAGATTTGGAAGAGGAGCAGGCTGCTTTTAGACCTGGTAGACAGACACAGGATCACATATTCTCACTCAGAATGATAGTAGAAAAAGCATGAGATCGTGGCAAGGCAATGTATCTAGCATTTCTGGATCTGAGAGTGGCGTTTGATTCAGTCATGAGGCAAGAGATTTGGGACGCGCTGATTAGAAGGGTGCCAGCAAATCTAGTGAGTGCCATAAAATCGGTGCATCAGGACCCGAGGGTATAGTGAGGCTCAATGGTAAGACATCCCAACCTTTTCACTTCTATAAAGGAGTTAAGCAGGGGGACAGCCATAGTCCTCCTATTTTTAGCTTTTTGTCCTTTTCATGGATGAGGGATGGAAGGTATGTAAAAGGAGAACTCCAAGAGCTGTGGTGGGATACTGGAATCTAACACCAGTGCTTGCCCAGGCTATGATATATGCAGACGAAATAGTACTGATTGCGGACTGACAGGAAGCTCTCCAGACATCACTAAATGAATGGCATGAGGAACTCCAGCTAAGAGGGTTGCACATAAATCCAACTAAAAGCAAAATTATAAGTGTAGGAAGGGAAAACCTGGAGCCAAGGATATTATGTGATGGCGAACCCCTAGAAATAGCGGACACGTACACATATCTAGAGACAGTCACAAGCAAAGATGGTAAAACAGACCAGGAGGTTCTAAATCGGGTGATGAAGGCCAATGGACTGTACTACCAGATATCCAAAACTATCATAGCAAAACATGAAGTAAGCAGAGATGCCAAAATTAGGATATTTAAATCGGTTTTCCTTCCAGTGCTTTTGTATGGATCTGAAAGTTGGACAACCCTCGACACACAAGCAGCAGGATGGATGCAGCTGAAATGAGATTCCTCCGAAGGATAGTTGGCAGGGCCAGGAGGGACTGTTTAAGATTGTGATAAACACACAAGCAGGATGGAAGCGGCTGAAATGAGATTCCTCCAAAGGATAGTTGGCAGGGCCAGGAGGGACTGTTTAAGATATGAAAGGATTCGCGAGGATTTGGGAATAAGATCAGTGTAGGACATCCTGGAAGAGCGGCAATTAAAATGGTTTGGGCATGTCTGCAGAATGAGTGATACCCGAAAGGCCAGGTGGTTCTTTGAAGCTAGACTGGAAGGAAGACACCCCCGTGGTGGACCCAGATTTATGTACTCCGACTACATTGGGAAACTGGGTGCAGTATGGAGACTCACCACTCCGGAGATGAGAAAAATTGCAAGGGACAGAGACCAATGGGCTCGGTGGACCGAGATGGCAACTCCACGCTTAGCGGCACACAGGAGTTAGAGGAAGAAGAAGAAGAGTGGGCTGGGTCAATTTTGATGTTTCACAGCAATACATGTTTTCTGAGGATGGGGTAGCTGGCCCCTCCGCTCAACTCCCAACCTGGAGGACCAGTAGCTGATTGCAACCCTAGGGCCGGGCAATAGGGTCGCGTTGCTACTTCCCTGCACCAATTGATAAAATAAAATAATATTTTTTTAAATTTAATTTTCTATTTTATCAATATTTTTTTTATTTATAAAATAAAAAATTAGATTAAAATTTTGTCCAGTGTATTAATTACATTATTTATTTAATTCATCTTATTAATTATGGTATTTAATTAATTTATAACATACCCCAAACACTTTTAGTTTATTGTTTTTATTTAATCTATTTTTCCCTGATTGTATCAGTGTACACTTGTCCTCTTTTGTAATAGCCTTTTTTAAAACCTACTGTATGTGGTAGGAGGTTCGATACCTGACTTTACTTTTTACAGCCTCGACCTTTAAAACATCTCTGTCTTTTAGTTAGTAACGAAACTACACCGGGCCCCCCCCGCCCGCCTCCCTTGACAGCTAATTTATATTCTTTTCTTCACTTATATACCCATCCTCCCTCCCTCTTTTATCCATCTTTTTTCTTTCCTTCATACTCATACCACCTTTCACCAACAAACATTTCTGTATGGCGGTCATTTATTTCTCACTTTAATTCATTACATAAACATCATTAATTTGGCCTTCATTAATTTATCATCTTAACTTACTATTTTTACTTATTTATATTTTTATACAATTTTTATATATCATTTCTCATAATCAACTATGTTCTCCTTTCTTATTAAGTCTTACCAGTTATTACACAAGGTAATTTCATTAACATTTTTCATGCATTATCGTCCCCATTATTGCTTAACTGTATATCTCAATCTCAATTAATAATAAATCTCAATTGATATATTAATTCCTCATGTCCACCATTGCCTATTTGTATTTTGCCATTCCTATTAGATTTATCTGTATTACCGTCCTTATTGTTGTATATTTCTTCATTTTCATTTTTATTACTGTGTGCCTCAATTTTTTATTACATTATTTATTACTTATTGTATTGTTTATTATTGTTTATATCACCTTCCTTGACACTTGGTTATTTATACTCTACATTTATTATCCCTACTCTGTATATATATCTCAGGTTCTCACCCCCCATCTTTATTTTCCACCACTCAGATACCTTGATACTTATGTATTATAAGTTTAATATTTACCAATTGTAATGGCAATTTTAATTTTTATCCTTATTACCTTATACTTCAATTTTCATTATTTATTTTATTATTTATTACCTTCCTTGTCACTTAGTTATTAATACTCTAGTTATTCCTCTTGCTTTGTATCTACATCTCAGATTCCCCCGTCTTTATTTTCCACCACACAGATACCTAGATGCTTATATATTTTAACTTTAATATTTACCATATGTAATTTTCATTGTCTGTATTTTGCATATTTAGCTCTGAAGAAGTTGAAACGTTGGCTCTTTAATAAATATTTCTCCCAACTTAAGAGAAATTTTTGACCTACACCCAGACCATTTTCTTACCATCCACACACCCACACACACACATACACACGTTGAGCACTGTAACAACTAAAATGACAAAAAAAAGAATGAAAGGTTGAAATAAAACTCACTATTAGACTTCTAAAAGCATACTACTTTATTCTTTCCTTTAATCCTGCTTTTATACCTTTTACAATGTTTTTGTTTACATTAATGGTAATAGAAGTAATAACTTCTATTACTCCACCCATAACTTTTTTATACATATATATATATATATATATATATACAGGAGGTCCTCGACTTTCGTACATAATTGGTTCCTGGAACGTGTATGAAAGTCGAAATGTTGGAAAGTAGAGGAATCAATAAAAAAATAAAATAAAAAATAACAAAAAATAAAAAATATTAAAAAAAAACATTGCTTTTTAAATATATGTATATTTCTTGATTATGAAGTGTCTTACACATACATAATATAATTTTTAAATGAAAAATTCATTGTTTAGTTTCATTTGTTTTATGAACAAATTTATCCATAGAAAGTTGTACTTTACTCTTCTTTTTCTTTTCTTGATAAAGATTTCGGTAACATGCTATGTCTTTTTCTATTGCTCTTCGCACGTGAGAAATCCGCTCTCCATCGGGATCACATTCTTCCATGATGGTCAAAAATTTGTCCAGATGCGTAAAAGCTTCGTTCATATTATTGACTGTCAAAGTTTTAGCAATAGGATCGTCATCAGCTTCTTCCTCATCCATTTCGGTTTCATTAACCTCTTGTAATTCGATCAGGTTTTCATTTGTCAAAGACTCTGAGTGAGATTGTATTAGCTCATCGATATCTTGGTGGTTGACGTCTAAATTCATTTCTACCATTGTATTTACAATATCAGTTGTAATAGTTTCGAGAGTTTCTTCATTTTCCCCAGAATCACTGCACATTTGAGGACAAAGCTTTTTCCAACAACCGCTCATTGTTGATGATTTTATTTCAGCCCACGAGTCCTCGATAATGTTTATGGCATGCCATATATTATAATTTTTCCAAAATTCAGTTAATGTAGGGCCATCTTCCTTGTCAGTTGCCTTAATTGCTTGGTTCATCAGCCTTCTCATATATGTAATACCGCTTAAAAGTAGCTATGACTGTTTGATCCATGGGCTGAATCTCGCTGGTGGTATTGGGAGGAAGAAACACAACTTTAATTTCTGGAAATAAAGTCTGCAGGGATTTTGGATGTCCGGGAGCATTGTCTAAGAGCAATAGAGCTTTGAACGGTAAATTATTTTCCCTGCAATATTGCCGAACACTAGGAACAAAATTCTGGGAAAACCATTCTTGAAAAAGTTGCGCGGTAACCCATGCTTTTCTATTTGATTTCCAGATTACTGGAAGTCTGCTTTTATCTTTCTCCTTTAGGGCTCTTGGATTTTCAGATTGGTAAATAAGCATTGGCTTCAATTTAAAATCACCAGCTAAATTTCCACCAAGTAGCAATGTTAGCCTGTTTTTAGCAGCTTTATACCCAGGGGCAACTGACTCTTCCTTTGCCAAGTACGTACGTGACGGCATCTTTTTCCAAAATAATCCCGTCTCATCTACATTAAAGATTTGGCTGGAAGAGTAAGCTCCATCTTTAATTATGTCAGAGAAAGTGGAAATAAATTCGCTGGCAGCTGTCTTGTCTGCGCTAGCAGCTTCCCCGGTAAATTTAATGTTATGTAATGAGCTCCTCATTTTAAATTTTTCAAACCAACCGTGACTTGCTGTGAATTCTGTTGTGGAAGTGTCATTTAGACGTTTCTTCCAGTCTTTATGTAAACTAAGAGCCTTAGCTTGAATAATTGACAAACTTACCGGAACGCCTTTTTGGTGCTGATCTTCAATCCACGTCGTCAAAGATTTCTCCATTCGATCCATCACTACACCATGTCTTTTTGAAACAATCTTTGATGAAATATTACCACACTTTTGAACATACTCTTCGATTTTATTTTTGTTTTTCACGATTGAACATATCGTCGATCTGCTTACTTCAAGTGAACGTCCGATTGAAGCCAAGGATTCGCCGCTTTCAGATCGCCTTATTATGCTTAATTTCGATTCGATGCTAAGAAGTTTATGGGATCTTGATTTCTTGTTTCTGTCATGATCACAGCCGGCTTTTCGTTTTTCACTCATTTTATAACAGCCTAGGTAACGTACACACACGAAGTTGCAAATGGAAACTGATGGCTTAACTTTTAACACAAAACTGAAACAAGAATGAGCAATGAGAGGAAGAGGGGGTAAAGGGATTGTTGACTAAAAGCTGTGGAGACTCTTTATTTGGAACTACAAATTAGCTACTTCCGCCTTTCCTGTAGGGCCTGTTTTGACATTTATTTACGTGAAATTAATTTAAGCAATAAGGTGTCGTGTTTTGCGTAATTTTCGCGACATGTTTCAAATTGGAATTCCATCAAATTGTGGATTATGTATAAAAAAAAAAAAAAATGTACGAAATAGCGAATTGTACGAAAGTAGAATGTACGAAAATCGAGGACTCCCTGTATATATATATATATATATATATATATATATATATATTGATTTCTACTTATCTTGACTGTTATGGAAAATATATATTCTGGCCGTAACTCAAGAATCAGAATAAATATATATATATATATATATATATATATATATATATATATATACTACCTTTTGCCCGTGGCTTCGCTCAAGTGGAATTTGGTTTGCCACATAAAGTTTCGTGACAGATCATTTTAAATAAATAATTTCAGAAACTTCAAAAATGACGGATTCCATACAAACTTTGAACGCCTATTATATTAAGGGGGAGACCCTTTGGGGTGGAATTGTCCAAATTCCTTTCTTAGTGCTCATTTAAGCTATACAAAGAGCCTATCTGCGAATTTCAAGATGTTCAGTGATTTCAGCTGTGCATTGACCGCTGGGTGTGTAAGTCAATCAGGTTACAGTTTTATATAAACTTCGCCTGTGTGGTGTGTTAATAAAAAGTAGCCTATGCCCTTCCCAGGGCTTGAGATTATCTATATCAAATTTCATCACAAACGGATTAGCACAGCCGTGAAACATACATTGACACTGATTAACAAACGGGACGGACAAAAGTTTACTGTTGTTCGTGTCAGTAGAGGATTATTATGTAATGTTATTGAATTAATTGAAAATGATTACTTAGTATAACAGTTTCACTTGTCCCACGGCAGCAGAGAAAATTAAAACTAAAAGGTGTGGAAGAAATTAGTCTGGGTAGAGGTCACAATGAATTTCTCCTAGAATTTGAGAAAAACTTTATTGATTAGCCAACGTTTCGACCTACTTTGTAGGTCTTCTTCAATTTTTTTTTGATAATCAGTCTGTGTTTCAAGCCAGTGAGGACCTACCACCCAGCCTCCCCCACAGCCCTGAAGAAGACCTACAAAGTAGGTCGAAACGTTGGCTAATCAATAAAGTTTTTCTCAAATTCTACGAGAAATTTTCCACATCTATTATCAAGGTCAACAATTATCATTCAATAAAAATAAAACTAAAAGAATTAGAATAATGTACATATCTAGGTAATTTATCAATGTGGTTTTAGTTTTGTCGGTACTACACCTACTGCAATATACTCCTGTAAAATATGTTACTGGATATGTTTCGTTCAGCAAGAATATGTAGATTTTGCGAGTAAGAAACACGTGAGCAAGCTACTCAGAGAGCAGAATTTTATCCGACTCACTTGATATTCATCATTATATTATGAACAAATTACACATCATAGTAAATTGTAACCCAGGGGCGGATTCAGGACTTTTTTCTGGGTGGGAGAACAATGGGCAGGCGGCGAAAAAATCAACAATAACTTACAAATAAACTTGTAACAACTATGATCAAGTGATTTGCCTATAAGTATGTTTAGGGTTGGCAACTAAGTCATTGCCGATTTCAAATAAGAAGGCAAATTCAGAATTTTTGTTTAAAAATATAACTTTATTCAATTAGATATTGCCCGTTCTTGTCGATGACCTTTTTCCATCGTTCTTGCAGCGTAAAAATTCCCCGTTCGTAAAATGTCTGGTCTTTGCTATTAAAAAACTGAATTAGGTGTGATCTGACATCATCCGCGTTGTTAAAAATTTTACCATTTAAAGAGTTTTGCATGGAACGAAACAAATGGTAATCTGAAGGCGCAAGGTCAGGGTTATATGGTGGGTGTGACAAAACATCCCAACCCAGTTCCAATAATTTTTGCAGAGTAACCAAAGATGTGTGGGGCCTTGCGTTATCATGATGGAAAACAACACCCTTCCGATTTGATAATACCGGCCGTTTTTCTTCAATTGCATCCTTCAGTTTGTCGAGTTGTTCAACATACACATTTGAATTTATCGTTTGGTTCTGCGGCATGAGTTCAAAATACAAAATTCCTTTGTGATCCCACCAGACTGACAGCATAATCTTTTTTTGGTGAATATCTGCTTTTGATGCTGTTTGGGCTGGTTGATCTTGCTTCACCCACGATCTCTTGCGAGTAACATTGTTATAAACTATCCACTTTTCGTCGCCAGTAACTAGGTTCTTCAGAAATGGATCATTTTCATTGCGTTTCAGTAGCGAATCACAGATGCTAATCCGTTGCGTCAAATGAATTTCCTTTAGCTGGTGAGGGATCCATAAATCAAGTTTCTTGACATAACCAAGGGTTTTTAATTTTTTTTCAATGCATGTATGCGACACATTGAGCTTCTCTGCAATGTCTCGTGTTGTGCTGTGACGATCTGAATCGATAATGGCCTTGATATGGGTTTCATCCACTTCGACTGGGCGGCCAGATCGTTGTGCATTTTTCAGTGAAAAATCACCGGAACGAAATCTTTCAAACCAATTTCGACACTGCCTTTCTTTTAAGGCTTTATCTCCATATACGGCACATAACTTCTTTTGTGCTTGCGATGCGTTCTTGCCTTTTCGGAAGTAATACAATAAAATGTGTCGGAAATGCCCGTCCTGTTCTTCCATTTTTAAATTGGGATAAAAACAAAACTAAAGAACTAATCAAAAAAATTTTTTTACTAATTAAACGTAGAAGTCCATACAGTAAGAAAAAAATATAGGTTAGATGCTCTGGCCACGTTAACAAAACAAAAGAAAGTGTAGAGTGAATCTATCGACAAAAACGGCAATGACTTAGTTGCCAACCCTATATAATAATGGATTCTCCATAGCACACAAAATACTGTCTGGGGGGACATGTGCCCCGTGCCCCCCCTAAATCCGCCCTTGTTATAGCCTATGTGTTCTTCTGATGTATAACCTATATTACTGTAAAGAAAGTTTCATCCAAATCCATTCAGTGGTTTTAGCGTGAAAGAGAGACATAAAAACTTTCGCATTTATAATATTAAGTAGGATTATAAAATACATTTAAAATTTAATATTAATTAATCTTTTCCATTGTGCTGTTAATAATAAATAAATTACACAAATTTAATACATCAACGTATTCAGTACCATTTCATTATTGAAAAGTACTTCAATACAGCAGATTCTCAATATAACCTCCAACATATGGTCAGTAGCTAATCGCGGTTATTTGCTGTAACCTTTACTGTAAACTTTCGCATTTGTAATATTAGTAGAATAGGATAGGATAGTAGGATTAGTAGGATGTGGCTGTTCACTCATCTAGTTAGATATTTTTTAAAATAAGTGTAAATCACTGATGGTATTGTTTGAATTTGTCTTCTTTATTTAGCGATTCTTTCTTCCTTTGATAGAATCTGAAACTCTGGTAGAATCTGAACGTAAAAAACTTCATTATGCCGAAACTGGCATCAAAATCAGTGTAAGACACTCTGCAACTGATACAAACCATTTAGGAAAACAAAATAAGGGTTAGGCAGATAAACAATGAGGAGAGGCAGGAGGGGATGTGGTGGGAGAAAGTGACTGTAGGGAAATGTAGACGGCGCTGGTTATCACCTAAGTCATCAGGGAGACCTTAACTAAACAAATGCCTTATATCATGACCAAATTACACAAAATCATTATAAATTGTAGCCTATGTGTTATTCTGATGTATAATCTATATTACTGTAAAGTTTCATCCAAATCCATTCAGTAGTTTTTGCGGGAAAGAGAGACAAACATACAAACTTTCACATTTATAATATTAGTAGGATATATATATATAAAACTTTCACATTTATATTAGTAGGATGTATATATAAATATATATAAGGTCAACTATTATTATTCAAGACAATACATAAATAAACATTTAATAATTTAGTTTTTAGTTACCTGTAAAAAATATTGTTTATTTGCTTTCTAATATAAGCTCTTAAACCAAGAAATTTTCCATAAATCCGATGCAGGGTAGTTTTTAAAAAATCTCGTTCTCGTGGATCTTCAGAATCAAAAAGTTCCAAAAGCTAAAAAATTAAAGGGATAAAATTAATTAAATGCATATGCATTAAAATGTAGCATTTATCTCCATGTATCATAAAATTGGAATTATGTTATTATTCTAGAGCCCTGAGAGTGGAAAAAAAGTTTTGTAAGTATATTTAAAATAATTTTATTATTTAACTTTCTTTGATAGCTTTTACTTATTTTGGTGATACATATGCTAAATTTGGAACAATCTGTCATTTTAAATGAAAAATTACGGCTAACCTCAGGTGGGGAGAGAGAATTAGGGATAGTTATGGCTGAAAAATCCTTCAGCACAAATGCCAATATACAATTAGCACCAGTAGGTTTGGATCTTATTATTTTTTTAGAATTTTGTTTAGAGATTCTATTTCTTCAACTGATAAAAATATATTTAATTCTACTTTTTTTTATGTGCTGTTTAACTGTATTTATCAACACTTAATAGCATTCCCATTCAGCGGATGTTTGAACATTTTTAATTCAATTCAAGGAATAAGCCATATTCCTGTGTTACACTAACTGCCTTATACAGTTGGCAAAAAAAGTATTTGCACACCCAGCGATTAGATGTTTTATGCATAATAGAATTTTTCTTTTAGCCTGCTTGATGTATCTTTAATTAGTCAAGAGCAGACAATTTAACAGATAAATATAATATAGAAAAAAATTGAATAAACAACAAAATGTAGTTTTTCACTGACCATAAAGTATTGGCACACTTGGAATTACTGAGAAATTGACTTCTTATCTTGTACCTGAGAAAATAATTAGTGACCTATGACACTCACTAATGCTGTTACTGCTTATTACCTTCCCTGATATTGTACTTCAACCATATTCAGTATCTAATGGCCTGCAAAATTAGGGAAATACAATTGTCTGTTAGGGAGATGATTATATCATTATCACTTTTAGGTAAAAGTTACCGTGAGATCGCTAAACAAGTGCCATTGCCATTCGCTACAGTGCAGTATATTATTAAAAAAAAGATGAGAACTGGATCGACTGAAATCAGCCTTGGATAGGTCGTCCAAGGGCCCTTACAGTGCGAGAAAGAAGACAGGTAGTTAAAGAACCTTTAAGAAAACAGTAAAAGTGCTGAAAATCTTGCCGATGACCTAGCATCATCTAGTGGAAAGTATGTTGCACTACAAACAATCCGAAACGTTCTCCACAGTGAAGGCATTCGTGCCAGAAGACCTCTAAAAAAACCTTTCATTAGTGAAGTGAATAGGAAAAAGATACTTCAGTTTGCGAAAAAATTCGTAAATGAACCACTAGATTTTTGGAAGAAAGTTAAATTTTCGGATGAAAGCAAACTCAAAGTTTTTAAACTGGTTAACATTTTGACAATTTGGCAAAAAAATAAAACAGCTTTAGATACAAGAAATATATTGAAAACGGTGAAGTGTGGAGGTGGAAATATTATGGTTTTGGGCTGTATGGTGTACTCAGGCGTTGGAAATTTAGAAATTATTGAAGGTATTATGAAAGCTCGCTCATATGCTGAGGTTTTGTGATGCAATCTGAAAAGTAGTGCCATTAAATTAGGTCTAGAGAACGAATACTATTTCCAGCAAGATAATAATCCCAAGCACACATCCAACTTAACCAAGGAGTGGCTTCTATATAATGCTCCCAGAAGATTGCCGATACCACCTCAGTCAACAGACCTCAATCCTATAGAGAACCTATGGCATATTTTGGACAGAGAGGTACGACAGACAAACCTTACTAGCAAGGAACACTTAAAACAAGTAATAAATGAATCGTGGAACAATTTAGAAATATAAAATATTAAGAAATGATGTGCCTTTGGCACTAACATTATATTATCAATTAAGGTGTGCTAATACTTTTTGGGCAGTGAAAAACTGCATTTTTTTTTGTTTATGCCCAACTTTTTAAATTTTTTTTCTATATTAAATTTGAGATGTTAAATGTTTATTGTTTGCAAATTTAATATATAACAAAAATACTAAAAAAAATGTTTATAGATGTATAAATCCTAAAATCACTGGGTGTGCTAATACTTTTGTGCCAATTGCAAATCCACTGAACCAAAGGGTCAAAGTGTCTCTACTAATTGCTTTTTTTTTGTGGACAGTGTTTATTAACAAGGGAGTAGCAATTTTTCAGAGTAGATTTTCATTTTTCTATTAAAATTGCTACCTTCCATTACTTCAGCTCAATTTATGTTTTTAGCATCAATTAATAAGAATTCCTGATAGGCTAGGTCCACAGTAACAGTTACCTAATAAATTTTAATTATTGGAATTTACTCCTTAAGAAACGATTTTCATATTTAGCACGCGGTATGAAAATTTTATGAATAGTAAAATTGAATTTAGCTAAAAGTGGTGATTAAAGCTATATTCTCGATAATATTGTATTATTTGTTTTACATAATAAATAGAAATTAAAAGTTAGATTCCCGGACTAATCGGGAAGAGATACATGTGGTATCTATGGTAACAGTATTCTATTGCTTCATTTTCGAAGTTTTGAAATGCGATCATTTTTTGTGTAGGAGCCTTTTTAAAGACACCTATCCAAACAAACGCTATTACTACTCTTATTTAGATTCTGCCTTAAGCTGTTGGGGTCCATTCATATCACTTGGATACAACATCAACAGATGACAGGGCAGCGTTGCTCTGATAAGAGTAGGGAATTGACTAGCTATCTAGAAAGGCTGTGCAGTGAATATTAAATTGTGAAGTGCTACTAGGACAGGAGATAGCTGTATTAGGACATGGACAGGCAGTGATCATGCTGGGCTTAAATACACCTCTATCGGACACAGAAGATGCGGCTCCCTTCAAAAAAGTAAAGACAGGGAAGAAATTGACCAAGAAGAAAACAAGGAGAGCAGAAGAACTAAGCACTGGTAGTGAGATCGAACAGCTTTACCGCTCTAGGTAATTTACCAGCAACTGAGGAATCTACGGTAGCCCCACTGAAGAAGATTCCTCCAGTTATAATGGATCGAGAAAACTTCACGTTAAATGAGGTGAGTGATTTCATGAAAAAAATTAATATTAATCAATATTTTATCAAACAGACGAGGACTGAAATCCATATTTACCTCCAATTAGAGACCGACCCATTAGACAAATTTAACCAAATATATAAATTCACAATATTAAATCTCAACTGTTAAATATACATATATGGGTGTATGTGTATACAGTAAAACCTCGAATTAACGGACACCCCTGGTGCAAATATTTTTGTCCGTTATTTAGAGGTGTCCTTTAAAGGGAGGTTTTATTTTTTTATAAATATGTTTTTGTACAAATTAATTCTCTCTTATTCAATTTCCCATGTGTTTAAAAGGTAAGTAGAATAAAAAAAAACATCGCACGGTTTTTGAGTGTTCCCGAAACTTGTGTCCTACCGATATTGAGTCTTTCCGCTAGCGCACGTACCCTTAACTTTTCAAGGTCATAAAAGTCGATTACATTTATTTTTTGTTCTAAAGTGAGTCTCTTACGTGAGGGAAACATTTTCAGCCGCCTGCCACGAGGGTTAGAACAGAACTAACTTTTAATAAAGCAAGTTCGAGAATAAAAAAAAAGTATTTATGTGGAAAACCTTTACTCAAAAGTAAATACAACTGTCCCTGTTTCCTTAGACCGGAAACAACTAATTGTTTCCGAGAAACGGGAAAGGGATAAAGTCATACTGTCCGTCTTTTAGAGGTTTTTTTAATCGATTTCTAACCAACACAGCCTGTCCGTGAACGTTAATGAGAGGTTTCGTTAAATAGAGGTTAAAATGACTTAAAAATTGTATTAAAATGTTGGTGCAAAAAAAATCGTCCGGTAATGGGGAGTGACCGCTATTTAGGGGTGTCCGTTAGTAGAGGTTTTACTGTATATATATATATATATATATATATATATATATATATATATATATATATATATATATATATATACACACACATATATATATATATATATATATATATATATATACATATACATATGTGTGTGAGTTCAGTTGACAGTTTTAGTGTTGTATAAAACTGTCAGACTGAAAGTCACCGCACCCACTATTTGCCCTGAAGATGGCCTACAACGAAATGTTGGCACGATTAATAAAAAATATATATTTATAATTTTAATTAAAATAGTTCACATTAATTTTTTTTAAAATAATTTACAAATAAAAAATCGGAGCTGACACACTTTTTTTTTTGTTAATGTTATTCATATTCCAATATCAGACATGCATATTCCTTATCAACTTCTCATTCAAGCTCTTTCTCATATCCTAACCAGATGTTAAGTGAAGATATCTGGTACTTATTTTATTGCAAACTTTTTCAAATTCGGTTTTCATTTTTAAATTACGAGAGTTCCCATATTTTTTAATTTTTATTCTATTAGTTTTCTTATCCTTTCAGTGTTTGTCAACAATGGTGCTCACAACTCGACTGATAGGAAAATCATATGTTCTATTTAATTTTTATTTCTCATCAAGGTTCCACGCAATAATTTATTTTATTTATTTTTTTTTTTTATTTGAAATTTATAGTTTTCCTTTAGGTATATTTAATGAGATGTAGATATTTTAATCATTAAGTCTCTTTGCTTTATTTATTATTAACTCAATGTTAATGTTTTACAAGATTTATTTTCTTTTTTTTTGTTTAAATACATCTGTGAGTTAATTCTTTTAAATTATACGTTTCTGGCAAGAAGTTTTTTTTTTTAAATTGAAATCCCAAGTTATTTTTTTTTAAATTGTATCAGGATAACGATTTTTTCTATTAATTTCTATTAGTGTTCATATCATCTGTTAAGAATATATGTCAAACAAATGTATACTGCCACCAAAACAGTAATACCCACAATCCCAATTTTCGGAGGTCTGTAAATGACACCTATAGCACTATATCTTGGGAAGATTAGTTTTCAAAAAATATATTCTGGGGATTTACTCTACTCTACACTAGATTTTTTATAATGTTGAAATTGAGCTCTCAGTATAAATATACACCTACTTATTGCAAACTCTGTTATTTTATTTTTTTATAAGTTAACTCCGATTTTAAAGAAGCATGACTATATAGTGTCTACAATTTCTCATGAAAAAAATCCCATTAAACCTTCAAAATGATCTATTAAGAGAAGTATCAATTAGATTTAATTTATCTCTCGAACTGTTTTGATGAAATTTTAAATATTCACTGTCCTCCAATTGTATTTGTTGTGTTATATTATTGTTTTATTTTATATTTTTTTAATAAAATATGACTAGTCTTCATATTTATTTGTGTATTGTATCCTTTGTGTATTTAGATACATACACATATATTTCCTTAATCTGTTCACCACTGTTCCTACCATCTCTATGCTGATGACTGCAATTTGAGGAGACAGAAAATATTATAGTAGGTTGCTGAAATCACTTATTTTTTTATTTATCTGTTTTGTAATTAACTGGGGTGTTATTTTATTCAATTTTAATGAGAATGGTTTACTGCACCTTATGTTCCAACAAAAATATAGTGTTTTCATTTGAAACCTGTTAGTCTTAAAATTAGTGGAGCATTCCATTCCCTTCTATCACTTATTTGATTTTAAAAACCCTTCAGTCTTGGACAGAGTGCACAACCCTACAAAAACAACTCTCTGAACTCACATTTATTAACATAGGACTAAATAAAACTCTTGGTAACAACAAAACAGGCAAAGAAGTGATTTCACCAATCTATTCCAGCATTTTCTGCCTCCTCAAAATTTAGTCATATACTATAAATTTGCTTGTCTAATGTATGTGTATTTATACGTGTACATATAATAGGGATTTCAGTGGTATGATAAACTCTTAGTATTAACTTTATTTATGTTCTATTTTATAAACAAATATATCTATAAACACTCGAGGAGGGAGAATTAAAGTTTAGTTTTAGCGTGTTCATGGCCTATTTTCCTTCTTTTTTTTTTTAGTATTAGTGTTCAGTTTAATTGTAACTTTTATATATATATGCAAGTTTGCTACAAGTGATAACAACACTGTTCATTGTTAACCCTTGACTGGTAACATACATTTTAGGCTCATTGCAAGTAACATGTGTCTGTGAGACGTGTACAAAACAAAAATTGATTTTAGAGGTAAAATATTCATTAAATCTGTGAATATGTTATTTAAATAAGTAAATATGTTTTATTTGATTGTTTATAAATCATTTATTCAAGATAAAATACATAGGATAATTAAGATACTTACAATTAAAATACATAAAATTAAAATTAAACGATTCAAATTAAAAAAATAATTAAAATTAACATACATACATAAATGCAAGGGAAAGGGAAAAGTATGCATTCAACAAAGTATATAAACAGTTTTGAATATAAATTCATTGGCCTAGAATGCAAAACATAAATCAATAAATGAGTCCAAAGTTTATTTGACTGGATGACACATTTAGTAATTACTTTTTTTTCTTTTAGATAATGTAGGATTTAAAAGCTCTCCAAGGTATTTAGGAGGGTAAATAAAAATGAATTGAGGTGAATAACATGGTGAACTAAAACATTCAAACATAAAAATAGTAATTACTGGTTAGGTATGTAGAAGAAAAGAACGTTTCAGGTAATACACGTCTCTTAGACGATGTATGTTTTAATTATGACCTAACTGAAACCATCAAACACATTTGATTGGATTGAAACTTCACACGTGTTGTTTACAATAGTCTAAGTGAACATATATGGAAGGTTTCATTTAAAAAGTGGCGCTCAAGTATCAAAAGCCGAAAATTAGTAAACCTTAGAGTTAAGGGTTAAATTCATTTAGTTAAAAGTGTTTAATTACTATTTTGAAAGGATGTTTAATTTAATTCCTTAATAAATGAAGAATAAAATCACGTTGAAACAATCTCACAAATTAAATTACAAAATTTCAACTAGTAAGAAATGGATTTACTTCATGTCCAAGTAAGTAGTTAAGAAAGCTGAGAAAGAATTTGTGATTCAATGCATATCCATTGATAGGAATACTTGGTATTTAGTGAAGTATCCACATTTCTCTATCAAATAAAAAACCAATAAAAAATGCAATGTCTGCTATTAAGAACCAAAAAGGTTATAGAACAGTTGCTGTAAAAATCGAAAGTATAAAAAAAGAATATTTTGATGAAGCTGATAATATTTGTTTTCAAGAGTTGCCATTAGAAGAATGTGACTTAATATCAAATTCCCGAGTTGCTGAAGCTGAACAAATAGAGTTAGAAAGTCAAATTAGACAATTAGAAGACCAAGTATATTTAAATTTAAAACAAGAGGAAATAAAACTACATCAAATAAAAAAAATTGGTTTTAGAAAAATTTGAAAAAAATTAATCAGATCCTAAAGAATGGTTAACTAAATTTGAAGATGAGTGCATTCGCTTCCAGGTAAATTCCGATAGTGGTAAGATTCAAGCTTTGCGTTTTTTTGTCATGGGCCCAGCAAAAGATTGGTTTGAAATAAATATGGAGAAAATAGGTGTAAATGGTCATTGAAATACTTGGAAGGAGTCATTCTTAAATGTTTTTGTTGATAGAGGCTGGTAAATTGTTAGGAAAGCTTTCAACTACAAATATTTGGGTGGGTTTTTAATCGATCACCCGCTTATAAAGGAAAGATTATGTCTAGAAGTAGAACCTAAGGGTACTGAACTATCCCGTATCAACCTTATAGTTTTTGGATTGCCAAAAGAAGCTCAAAAAGAAATTGATAGAGAAAAAATTAACAAACTTGAAGACATATATGCGGAAATCCGAAAACTGGAGAACTCGTTTTCTAGAAAGAAGAAGGAAAACCCCTCAAGCACTAGATCAAAAATAAGTTATGGCCCGAAAATTTATAAGAGAGATGAATTTCACCTAAAGAACGAAGTTCAAAGTAGGGCATGTTCAATTTGTGCAGCTATTGGTTTTCCGAATCGATACCATCTCTTAGGGGAGTGCCGTAATCGAAATAAAGTCTCAGAAAAACTAAAATCAAACATGACCGAAGGATCTTCTGAGGTTGACGAAATAGGGATATTACAAACAGATCTGGATAACAACCATTTAAACTGAAGAACCAGGCGAAATAAGATCCGCTGATAAAGCTAAATGCAATCATATGTGACAAGATCAAAACAAAGGCTATTTATGATAGTGGTTCTAATGTTACATTAATTTCTCAACGAATTGCTGACTTGCTGAAGTTGAAATTAATTGAAAAAAAAAAGTGTATGGAAAACTATCAGCGGATTAAATTTCAGTTCAGCCCGGGCTACAATTTCACTTCGCATTGGGTATATTAAAGACTACATAACAACTTAAGTTGTCAAGAACAAAAATTTTTCTTATGACATCTTATTAGGGATTGATGCCAACAAAAAATTTCAATTGATTCAAATGAAAAATTAAGAATATTACAACGAACAGATAACGACAATGTGATAGATTTACATGAAAACCGATCCAATAGTGATTGAGAGGATAATTATAATCAATCTAAATTAAAACAGATGGTTAAAAATCAAATCGGTGATAATCAAGTTTTAATTGATAAAGATGATTCCAATGATTATACTCAATTAAATTTTAATGAAAGCTTTAAAATAGAAGAATTCGATGCTGATTTACATCATACTGAAAATGAAGAGCAAAAACACGAGATCGCAAAGCTAATTGAAAAGCATAAACACATATTTATATTTGCAAAGGATAAATTTGATATTGGGAAAGTGAAATCAATTCAATCCAAAATTGGCCATTCACATGATTACAAAATGTTTAAATTGTTCACTAAATTAAATTAATTTCATTTAATTCAATTATTTTGTTTAAAAATTATTATAAGCAATATTTCTTTGATTTATAAAATGATTTATGTTATTAATTTAATAAAAGGTTTCCATCAAGTGGCATGCGATCAGGTGATTTGAATCAGGAATTAATTTTCCCCATATACATTTCGGGGCTCTCATCGAGAGGTCCTATTGTCTCGGCAGGAGCTCATACAATCCTCATGGATAACAAAAGAATAATGGAAAGGTGGAAAGAATATTTCCAAGAGCTGCTGGAGGGGAATGCACAGATTCCACAAGTAAGTGAAGAACAGAGAGATGGAAATATCTGGGAAGAAGAGTATTACATTGGTGAGGATGAATTAGAGGAAGCCCTGCTAAGCATGAAGCTAGGAAAATCCGCGGGTATTGATGAAATAAGTCCTGAAATGGGCTTTAAAGGAAAGGAGATTATGCTTCATTTACTAAACTTAGTTAGGAAGCAGAAGAAAATCCCAAAGGATTGGTAAGTAGCTGTTTTAGTCTTAATCTTTAAGAAAGGAGACAACAGAGACTATAACAACCACCGAGGTATATCCCTCTTAAGTGTGCCAAGCAAGATATATTCCAAAATATTGGAAAAGAGAATAAGAAGACAAGTCGAAGGATTACTCCAAGAGGAACAATATGGCCTTTGTGGATACCTGATTTTTGTAATAAGACAGGTTTTTGAAAAAGTCCTAGAAAAGGAAAAGGAAATGTCTTTGTCCTTTGTCGATCACACAAAAGCATTTGACCATGGAAGGAAAACTGATATCTTGCAACCCTTAAGAGAAAAAGGGATGGATAAAAGTCATATACTTGCGGTAGAAAGTTTATATCATAAAACAAGGAGTGGTAAGATTTGCCAACTACACTTCTCAAGAAATTGAGACCACAATTGGAACTCAGCAGGGATGTAGTCTGAATCCCCTACTGTTCATTTTGGTCATGGATTCAGCTCTTCGAAAGGCCAAGACAAAAGTTCCACCTAGGATATGCCAATCTGAGCCCAATAAGCCTCTCATTGCTGGCATATGTGGATGACGTTGTTTTCTTGGTGAATGACAGAAAACTTTTTAGCAGGCTAAAAGAAGAATTGCTGGCTATAAACATGACCATAAACCCTGATAAAACAAAAGTGATGAGAATAGGAAAGAAGCCAAGGACAATAATGATGGTCATTAGAGTTGAAGATTAAGTCCTGTAACCAGTGGAGAACTTCAAATACCAGGAAGTGCACCTAAAAGAAAATGGATACATCAATTTGGAAGTGACCGAGAGAATCGGTGCTGCGGGCAGGATGTTTAAAGCAGTTGAGAGAGGATTTCCTAACAGACAAGAAGAAGAAAAGGAAACGAAAGTGGCTGTATTTATGTCAACATTCCTCCCTATCCTTACGTACTCTTCAGAATCATGGATGCTGACAAAGAAACACCACTCCAGAATACATTCCTCGTCACACTACTCAGGCGGTTATGAGGATATATTATGATGATGATGTTGAATCATATTAGATATATTTTTATTTGTATTAAGAATTGATTAAATTTGCATAACACGAACTTAGACCTTGAACATTTGATTTTTTGTTTACAGCACGATTTTTATGTTTCTCTATATTTATCATTTCTTTTATATTCTGTTTGAAACTATTTTTCTCTTGGTGTATTATTTTGGCAAAAACACTCACCAGTAACAAAAGTAACAGTGACTCCGCAATTGCAGAGAAGTATAAAAATCATGTTTAACACATCTCGCGCCAAGCCCCAAAATCGCGATTTACTCATTCGGGCCAAAATATTTTTTTTTTTTTATAACATTCTGTTTATGTCCATTTATTGTATACTTGAAAACAGAAAGTGAAAATTTTCACTTTTTCCATGATTTTTCATCAATTTTCCGTGTGTGCACCGGTGATCACGCGGCCCCAGTAAGTAATTTTAATTAGTAATTTTGTAAAGGTTGCGTGTGGATATGTGAACACGCGGCCCAAACGAGTACTCAGGTCGTACGCACCGGTGCCGCACATGGCGCTAAATGAGTTAACCTTATGTTGTTATCAACCTTGAAAGTGATTTCATGTTGGCATTGCAATTTATGCGGATAATGAAGATCAGAAACTTGTAAAAGAAGTCGAGTTAGGGGATTCAAAATCATCTCAGTTAATAAGAAATATGAGAAACCTCGGGCGCAATATAATACCCGATCAAAGTTAAAGATCGTATTGGTTCCAACACTTACCTGTTTCTTGCCAAACTGTACTAGCAGTTAGTGACGAATCCTTAGACAAGTTAGCAATAACAGCAGATAAAGTCATGGAAGTTAATTCTAAGCAATTAAAGGAGATCCATACGGTTAATGCTCTAGCCAACATTATCTGTGATTAAAGATCTCACAAAAAGAGTAGAAAAGTTAGAAACGTCAATCAATCAAAACAGATTCAGATCTCGTTCCAGAAATCGAAGCGTCTCTAAAAATTCTGAAGTTTATTATAATCACAACAGAAATGCTGACAAAACCGGGACGTGTGAACGACCATGCAAATATCAACAATTAATTTTTTTAAACTAGCTGCCCAAATCAACAGACAACAAACCACCAATATATTGTCAATCCAACATTAAAAATAAAATTGACAAATAAATAAAAACTGAAACTGGGACTGATGCGTCTGTTTTACCGGCTACACCGACTGATAAAAAGATGGGTCCCTCAAAATACAATCTTTTTACTGCTGATTGGACAATTATACCTCACTGTCATTGAGCCTAGATAGAAATTTTCAATGGCCATTTATTTTGAAGTCAGTGATGCATCCTATTATAGGGGTAGACTTCCCTTACAATTTAATCATCGACCTGCAGAATAAGCATCTGATAGGCAGTACAAAAAATTATCACAGTTCAATGTAGCTGGTACTTTACATGTGTATACATTACACAAAGGTTACTGATCAATTCAAAAAGTTATTTCTACAATACCCAGGAATAACTAGTCCACCTACTTTTCTCAAGAGCAATATCACTCAAAAAACTGTTTATGTGATAGAAACTTCAGGATATCCTGTGCATTGCTATTTTCGTAGGTTACCTCAGGAGAAGCTGAATGTGGCAAAGAAGGAATTTAAAGTAATTTTTTATATAGGCATCTGTCGTCCATATAAATCATGTTGGGCTAGTCTTTACATTAAACTAAGAATAGAGATGTTGGTTGACGTCCTTGCGGAGATTATCATAAATTGAATGCAGTCACCAAACCTTGCAGGTACCCTTTGCCACATTCACATGATTTTGGAAATACTCTAGCAAGAAAGAAAATATTTTTCAAAATTGATTTGCTAAAAGCAAACAACCAGATACCTGCTGCTCCTGCAGATTAAAACGATTAGAGTACTTTCTATGTACTTTTACCTTCATATCTACAAATATTAAGGTACAAATGATATGTTATGGAGATAAGATTTCATTAAGAGTATAATCTTGGATCGTTTTTTTTAAATTGGCATCTATAACAAATATATTAAACACTTGGTAACAAATATTCAGTGGCGTCTGTATAAAGGATGATCCACTTAATGATACTTCTGTCTCTGTTTGAAAATTTACTTCATTCAATCAGGCTGAATTTCAGCACTGACATTGGCACAAATTGCTTTTATGCTAATTAAAAGGTACATTGACAGTCAGATGGCAATTGAAATTACATTCACAAATTAGACAACTTTATTAGAGTCTTGTAGTATTCTAAGTCTAAATTTTATAATTATTACTAAAGCACTACAATTTGCAAGTGAGTCCTGGCTTCCTTCAACACTAATAACCAAGCCTTGTTACTGCAGGCTATCACCATCTAGCATTTTTTTAAATTTCTTAGGATCACTGAATCCAATCTGACAAATGAATTTCACTAGACTATAGAATCTGTCCTACATGATTTAATAAATTTAGAGACATCAAATAAGATTTACCATAGACATTTAAACAGGATAATGTACATTAGATATATTTAAGTATATGGTGCTCTATATGGAAGGAAAAAATAATAATAAAAACTTTACCTGCATTACAAATTTCTGATCAATAAATTTTTTGGCAATATTTGGTTGAAAATCTGATGATTCTAAGAACCTGTAAGAGAAAATAGAAAAAATAATTTATTGACAAATCTAATCAACCTATAATTTTTTCCTTTATATTAATAACAGTTTATATATATTGTATAAACATGTAAATATAATACATATAATTAATAAATTATTCATCATAATAACATATTTTACAAGAATTTATAGTCCATAATACATTTTTAACATAAATAAGGATAACAATAAAACTTCGGACTTTAAACAATAAAATTCAACAAGCTACAGATGGAGCAAAAACCTAAGAACATCCTGTCTGTCGGAACACTAAAAAACACAGTAGAGAACCTCACAGGAGAGGTATTATCTGAAGACACTTTGAAAGTGTTGGAAAAGGGAAATAACTTCGCTATGGTGCTGAAGAGTATACTGATAGCGAAGTTGTGTCCCATTAAGCCCACTAGTCGTGGAACTATTTATGGAAAATTTGGAGCAAGAATCATTAATACTTCAGGTTTGAAGCCATTGCACTGGTTCCAATACGTTGACGACACATTCGTTATTTGGCCGCATGGGAAAGAAACATTAAACGATTTCCTCAACCACTTGAACGGGAGGCACAAAAACATCCAATTCACTATGGAAGTTGAAACGGAAGAAGGTATACCGTTCCTGGATGTTAAAGTGGAAAAGAAAGGTAACCGATTAGGATACTCAGTGTACAGAAAGCCTACCCACACTGACCAGTATTTGAATGCTGGCTCGCACCATCACCCTTCACAAAAACATAGTGTGATAAGAGCATTGATGACTAGAGCCATTAGGATTTCAGAACCATCATATTTAAAGAAAGAAGAAAGCATTGATAAAAGATGGGTATCAGGAAGACATTATAAAAAGAGAATTTAAGAAAGCCCAAAAGACAGGCGAACAACATAACATAACAGAGGAAAAAGGAGAAGAAAATAAAAAAGCAGTGATCCCATGTGTCAAAGGCACCACCGAGAAAATAGCCAAAATACTAAAAAAGTTCAATATAAAAACAATATACACCACAGACAGGAAGATAGGCCAGGTTTTACCGTGTGAAAAAGACAGATTAGGGCTCAGAACACCTAGTATATACAGTATTCCTTGCTCCTGTGGAAAAGAATACATTGGGCAAACAGGCAGGCTGATATCCACAAGACTTAATTAACACATTAAAAGTGTGAAAAAAGTTTCTTTTGTAAAAAGAAAATGGATAGCAAAATATCAGTTTTGGCGGAACATTTCACTACCACGAACCATATTATAGAATTCGAAAAAAATCAAAGTGGTTCAGAAATGCAGCAATACCACAGAAAGGAAGATACTGGAAGCCATTGAAATAGTCAAGCGCCCAGAAAACTTCAACAGGGAAGACGGATACAGATTAAGCAAACTATGGTTTACTAACATACCTATAAAGGGAAAGAAAAAACAACAAATCAGTCAAGAAGAATCTAACAAACCTAATTCCAGCCAAGCAGAGCCCGAAGAACCAGAAACAACCCAATCACAGTCATGGAAGAGCAGACTTTGACAACAGACATGAAAAAACCCAATTGATTAGCGCAAGGAACCGACGAACTATGAGTGGACCCGAATGAATCCGAGCGACGGCTATATAAAGCCACGAGTTACCGGAGCATCTTCATTCTCGATTCAGCCTTGAAGAAGCTAGCAGTATGTCTGGCAAAACGTTGCCGAAGAAAAATTTAACAACACGGTCTAAACCAAAAACCACAAAAGTTTTGTGTATAAATAGTGGCCGTGGAAACTTGAAATAGTATTTAAAATAATAGTTGATCAAATCTTATTTTTTTTTTTTTTTTTAAATATTTTGTTTTATTTTATTTTAAAATATGTACAAATTTTAAAACATTGGTGGGATAATCCCTTACAATGAAAATGAGTTCACATTACAACGGTTACTGATTAATATGTTTTTGTTGTTGGTAAAATTTAAAAAACCAACAGAAAAGAGAGTACATAGGATTTACTTAAGACAAAATTTATGTATAATATAATACAAAATGCATATTATTTATAATAGTATGTGTTTTGTTCGTTTGTGTCTGTATTTTTGTGTTGTTGTTTTTGTATAATTTCCTATTTCTTGTATGAGTGTGTTGTCTGAAAGTTGGCATGAGGTGAAGAATCTGAGGGTTTGTTGGTGTATGAATTTTTGTATTGTTGGGATGTCCAGTTCTTTGTGCATTTTGGTGATTTTAGTATATATTGGATAGTTTTTTATGATTCTTAGACATTTGTTTTGAAATATCTGTATTTTGTTAATGTGTTTTGCTAGCTAAACTCCAGACTGGGCATGCGTAAGTTATCATGGGCCTAATGACTCCCTTATATAATATTTTTTATTTTTTTCAAATAATTTTGACTTTTTGTTAAAGTATGGATACATTTTGTATAATATTCTGCGGGTGCTATTCAGTTTATTATTGATATGATTGTTGAATAGTAGTTTGCGGTCTAGAGAAATTCCTAAATATTTAATATGGTTTGATATAGGTATTGAGATATTGTTAAGTAGTATGGTAGAGGGGAGTATAGGTCTTCGTTTTGTGAAAATTATAGCTTCGGTTTTGTCAGTATTTGTATTGAGTCCCCATTTTTTCAGATATTTGTTAATTTTGCGAAATGCTTCCTGTAGTCTTTTAATTATTGCAGTTATCTTATACGATGATGACAGTATTGCTGTATCATCAGCGAACAGTGCGATATCTACATTATTGATTTTTGGGATGTCATTAATAAACAAATCAAATAATATAGGGCTGAGACAGGAACCTTGCGGTAGACCCGCGTTTGTGTATCTATTTGTTGAGTGGCTATTGTTTGATGAAATAAAGAATGTTCTGTTAGTTAAGAATGAGTATATTGTTAGAATTAAGTATCTTGGGATATTGTATTGTATTAATTTGTAGATGAGGAATTGAGGAGAAATTCTGTCGAATGCTTTTTCTATGTCAATGAGGATCATGCCTGTATGTTTTCTTAGGTTGAAATTTTTAGTGATTATGTCAACCACTCTCGCCAATTGGCCGGTTGTAGAGTGAAAGTGCCGAAAGCCAAATTGTTCATTTATTAATATATTGTTATCAGTTATGTGCTGGACCAGTCGATATTTTATTATTTTTTCGTACAATTTAGAGAGGATGTTTAGTAAGCTAATGGGTCTGTAATTGGATGTAATTTCAGGGTCTTTATGTGGTTTGGGAATGGTTATCACTTTTGCTCTTTTCCAAATATTCGGGAAATAATTTAATCTGAGGCAGGTATTGAAGATTTTGGTAATATGTATTATCGTTTTCTTGGAGAGGTGTTTTATTAATACTGCTGGAATATTATCAGGTCCGGATGATTTGTTAATATTTAAGGTTTTAATCAATTTTGCGATTTCTCGGGGAGAGGTATGTTTAAAGTTGTTTTGTTCAGGTCTGGTTGATCTGTAATAGTTCACAGTTTTTTTCACTTTTTTTTTATGATATATTGAGGTTAAGCTGTTTGGTGAGTTTTGGATATTCTCAAAATGATCAGCGATCCGTGAGAGTTTTTCTTTGGTATCAAATATATATTTATTATTATCTATTTTTAGTGGGGGAATGTTCGGTTTGGTTTTCGTAAAAATCTTGTGAATTTTCCAGAAGGGTTTATCTCCAGTTTTAAATGACTTCAAAGTTGTAGCCCAATTGGAGTTTCTCCATTGGTTCAGTTTGAGACGAATTAGATCTGTTAATTTGCTGGTGAATGTCTTTATTATATTTTTAGGATGGGTTTGTGCTCTACGCCTATATTTGTTTCTTAATTTTATCAAATATTTTATGTATTTGGGGAATTCATCTTCGTGGTTAGCTGCGTAGCTTTTGGGGATTGCTAGATTGGCTGATCTTTTGATTATTGATGTTAAATTTTTTATGGCAGATTCTATTTCATCTGGATTTGAGATTATAGGATTAATGTCTAAAGAGTTATCTAAGTGTTTTTTGAAATGGAGCCAGTTTGCGACTTTGTAATTGTATTTGGCGATAGATGTTTGGGTTATAGGTTTTAATTTTATCCGATACAAGACCGGGTTGTGATCGGAACTTAATGCTGGTAAAGAAATCAGCCTAGAAATTGCACTGAAGGATTTAGTCACTAGTAAATCTAGTGTGCTAGGTCTTGACTTCCCGTTGGTAGGGAAATAAGTGGGTGAACTTGGATATACTATTTCGAGTTTAAAGTGTATAGCAAATTTTAACAGTTGATTACCATTTTTATTGTTATTGTGACAATTCCACATTTTATTTTTGCTATTGAGGTCTCCCATTAGTAACATACATTTATTTAATTATTCTATATTATTCTAAATTATTATTCATAAGGGTTTTGATTTCTGTTTTAATTAAAGGTTTTTTAGGAGGTAAATATGCTGATATGATTGTAATTATTTGGTTATTATTTAAGTTTAAGTTTATAGCAACGGCTTCAAGGTATTTTAAGGTTGGTATTGGACAGTATGTGAGTTTCAGTGATTTATGGATGATCAACATAACTCCACCTCCATAATGATTACGATCTGATCTGTAAACTTTATAATTTGGGATAGATATTTTGTCTATTTCGGTTATATGGGTTTCTGTAACTGATAATATGTGGGGATTATTAGAAGAAATAAATTCTTTTAATTCTAATAACTTATTTTTTATGGATCAAGCATTCCAGGTTAAGCAATTTATGTTGTCAATGGTCATGGAGTTTATATTGTTTCATTCCATTTTTATGGTAAACGTTTGTTTTTAATCTCAAAAGAAATTGAAAATTTAGTGAATATTTTAAAATAAGTATGTAGAATAAATAGCTTGGTATTATTGAAGTGATAACAGAGCGAGATAAGAGGATTTGTTTACTACTCAAGTAGTTTCTGTAGTGACAGGTTATGAATATGTTGTATGAAATGATATTTGGTTCTATATTGTTACATATAAATATTACTGGAGTTTTATTGGTATGTAAATTGCTAAATATTATTTTTATGGATATTGTGAGTAAGATAAATACAATAAATATTTTACTTGTTTGGTGAATAAGTTGTTTGGATATCTTGCAATAACCCTTCATTTAGTCTAGTAGAGATAATATTCCTTCAAATAAAATGAAAAATTTGGATATTCCGTCTTCTGCTTCTTTCATTTTTGCTAAAATATTTTTTACATTGTTAAATATTTCTGTTATTTTCAGAGAGCTGAACATAGTTTTGGCTTCTTTGATCATATCCATTATAGAGGGTTCCTTGTCCTGTGGAGTAAATGAATTCGAAGGCCAATGTGATAGAGGTTTGGGGAGTTGTGGGAAATCTTCTCTTTTTGCATTGTAATTTCTTATGCTTGAAATAGTTTTTCTGGGTGGATTTTTACTTAGCTTAATGTTAAGTGTTTTTTCATAGACTGGGCATTCTTTTGAATTTGACTGGTGGGCTTCTTCACAATTAGCACATTTTGGAGAAAAGTTATCAATATTTATATTTAGGCAATCTTTGGTTTTGTGAGATTCTGAGCATCTCATGCATTTTGGTTTTTTATTACAATTAACAGCGATGTGATTATACGATTGACAATTATAGCATTGAATTAATGCTCTATTAGGATTGTATTTCTCCCATTTAATTATGCAGCTGCATACTGTTTTAATGTGGGTCATAATTTGTACTTGGGTTTGATCTTCAAGTGTGATTATCCAAGCTGGTAGTTTGACTGGGGTTTCATCTGTCTTCTTAATCATTTGTATTATTTTACTTACTTTCAAACCTTTAGAAATTAAATCTTGTTTTATGTAATCTATTTCTATGTTAGGGGGAACACCTTTTAGGACCATTTTTGGTTGAATTTTATTCTTAGGTGTGTAAGTATGAAATTCATATTCTTTTTTTGTTAATTCTTCTCTTAATATTTTAAAATCTGTTGAATTATATGTAATAAAGATTGTTTTATTTCTTTTATATTTGATGTTAATTTCTCCAGTTAGGTTTTCTTTTAGGTTTTTCATTAAGTCTTCATAATTATCAAATGTTTGGTGTACTATGATTGGTGGGTACGATTTAACTTTATTGCTTTGAATTGATTCACACGTTGATTCAGCTAGGTCTTCATCATCTGATAATAAAGAAAAGCTATTGCTTACTGGGACAGTATAATTGTTAACAACTTTTCTTTTTTTTGAAGCACTTTGTGGGTCCATATTTTGTTTCGCACTGACCCCTGAGGGCCCCGCGGTTATGTTATGTAGATCTTGTACACTAATTTTCACTAGTTACACTGAGTATTATATTTAAATTAACTATTGATTATTAGTAAGGTTATGTATTCACGTAAGCGCACGTTAAACACCTATCCACTGCAAAGGTCAGAGGACAACTGATCAAATCTTATAATAAGACAAACAACTATTGCAAAACGAAGTAATTTAAATTTCTCTTGAATGATAATAGTTGACCTTGTATATTTAAGTGAAAGAAAATGGTCCGGGTGGAGGTCAATTAATTTCTCAGAAGTAGGAAGAAATGTTTATTCAATAAACAAAGCTTGGACCCACTTTGCAGGTCTTCTTCAGGGCTAAATATTTAAAATACAGACAAATGAAAATTGCTAAATTATTAAAAATTATGGTAAATATTTAAGTTGAAATGTATAAGCATCAAGAGTATTAATAAAAAAATGACAGGAGGTTGTACAAACAGCAATAAAGAATAAAATAAGTAATCTGAAGTAATAAAAAAGAAGGTATTAAAATTACAGGATAAGCTAATAATGATAAAAATTAAAATTACAATGGTAAATTTTAAAATGAAAATACAAAATATGTTGGTGGAAAATAAAGATGGGAGGGGGAAAGAATCTGAGACATATATACAGAGAAAGGTTAATGAATGAAGAGTGTTAATAACAAAGAGACAAGGAAAATTTTTTTATATAATTATATATATATATATATATATATATATATATATATATATATATATATATATATATAAACAATGCAGTAAGTAATAAAAATGAAAATGAAGAAATATGTAAAAAAATCTGAAATTGATACAGATAAATCAAATTGGAATGGCAGAATACATATAGGCAATGGTGGACATGAAGAATTAATATAACAATAAACCTAATTGCGACGGAAAAATACAGTTAAGTAATAATGGAGACGATAATGTATACAAATTATATGAATAATGGTTGTTACATGTTTGTGTAATGTTTATGGGTATGAGGGAAATAAAATAATATGGAGAAAAGAGGGAAGGAGGATGGTTAAATAGTGAAGAAAATAAAATAAAATATACCTCTCGACAGGTATTTTCTTTTTTTTTCTTCACTATTTACCCATACTCCCCACCCTCTTTACTCCATACCATAAACAATACACAAACATATAACAACCATTAGTCATACAACATGCCATTCCTATAATTTCTGTAAGGTGTTCATTTATTTCTCACCTTTATTCATCAAATCAACATCATTAATTTGGCATTATTAAGTTTTCATCTCAACTTACTATTGGAGTTTACCCCTTAAGAAACGATTTTCATATTTAGCCTGCGGTATGAAAATTTTATGAGTAGTATAATCGAATATAGCTAAAAGTGGTGGTTTCGTTCCTTTCTCGATAATATTGTATTATTTGTTTTACATAATAGAAAGAAAGTAAAAATTAAATTATGGTAACAGTGTATTCTATTGCTTTATTCTCGAAGTGTTGAAATGCGATAATTTTTTGTATAGGAGCCTTTTTAAAAACACCTATCCAAACAAACACTATTTCTACTCTTATTTAGATTCCGCTTTAAGCTGTTGGGGTCCATGCATATCACTTGGATACAACCTAACAGACGACGGGGCAGCCTTGCTCTGTTAAGAGTAGGAAATTGACTAGCTATCTAGAAAGGCTGTGCAGTGACTATTAAATTGTGTAGTGCTACTAGGACAGGAGATTGCTGTATTAGGACATGGACAGGCAGTGATCATGTTGGGCTTAAATACACCTCAAGCAGACACAGAAGATGAGGATCCCTTCAAAAAAGTAAAGACAGGGAAGAAATCGGCCAAGAGGGAGATAAGGAAAGCAGAAGAAGCGCCAACCGTAGTGACATCGAACAGCTTTACTGCTCTAGCTAATTTACCACCAACTAAGGAACCTACGGGGCCCCACTGAAGAAGATTCCTCCAGGTATAATGGACCGAGAAAACTTCATGTGAAATGAGGTGAGTGATTTCATGAACAAAATTAATATTTATCAATATTTTATCAAACAGATGGGGACTGAGACCCATATTTACCTTCAATAAAAGACCGACCGACCCACATTAGAATGACATCTAAAAACTCTCAGAATTGGGTACCATAGTTTTACACCCAAAAACCCGACAAAACTCTAACAAATTAGTGATAAAAAATCTTGATCTTTCTATTCCCATATCTGATGACAGGAAGGCATTTGAACTAGAGATGAGAAGTATGTTTAATATATATATTTGTGTGTGTGTGTGTGTGAGTTCAGTTGACAATTTTAGTGTTGTAACAAGTCACCGCACCCACTATTTGCCCTGAAGTTGGCCTACAACGTAGGCCGAAACGTTGGCACGATTAATAAAAAATATATATTTATAATTTTAATTAAAATAGTTCACATTAATTTAAGATAGTTTTTTAAAATAATTTACAAATTAAAAAAAAAGAATATGCGATAAGTATCAGTAGAGAGCGATTAATCGGCAAGACACATTTAAAATTCATTAGAAACGGAAAGGGGTAAACTCCAGTCGAGTGACGGAGCTGACACACACTTTTTTTTTATTTATACTTAACAACATTATTATTGCCCTTTTACATTTATACTATTGTCTAATACATTCCATCAATTGTAATTTACTGATCGCACTTTTTATACCATGTTGCATGTTATGCAACACGGTATAAAAAGTGCGATTTTTTTTGTTGATTATGATTTTTCATAATCAACTATGTTCTCCGTTCTTATTATGCCTTACCTTATTCATTCTTATTTTGCCTTACCTTACTATGCCTTAATAAAATTTGTATACATTATCGTTCCCATTATTAGTTGACAGTATTTTTCCATCTCAATTAGTTTTATTGTTATATTAATTCTTCATGTCCAACATTGCCAATATGTATTCTGCCATTCCTATTTGATTTATCTGTATTACTTTCCTTATTTTTACATATTTCTTAATTTTTTTATTTTTATTACCGTATACCTCAATTTTTATTACTTGATTTAAAAAAACAAAAAACATATAGAATAGAATAGAAAAATAATTTTACTCTGGGACCAGGTCCCTTAAGAATAACAATATTGATTAATAGAAATTAATAGAAATATTTCTGGCCAAATGGCTACATTATTGGAATATTACAATTAAATATGTAACTAAAATGTATGTTCTCATAGAGAAAAAAATATATACATAAGACAAACAAAAAAATAATAATAGAATAAAAAATTACAATAAACAGAAATTGGCTAATGGAAAAAATAAAAAAGTAGATAAGAGAATCTAACAATATCAATAATAGTATCATAATGAGTGTGGCATATTTTCAAACATACATACATAAAACATTCACATATTATTTATTAACTTTTTAGAAATAAAAAAAAAAAAAAATATATATATATTAACATTTCTAATAACATTTCTATAATAGAAGGTCCCGAGGCCATCTTCTCTTCAGATGCCTAGGAGGATTGTCCGGGGTGGAATTGGATGCAAGGATGGAAACTAGTCAGTTCGGATGGGCCTGGAGTTTAATATGGAATGATAGGTATCTGGAATGGGCTAAATCGGTAACATATGGAACATTAACATACCATTATGGATGGTATTATTTGTGACAAAATAAGGAGCGTTTAGGATTTTGGATTGCAAGGATTGGATACGAGATGAATTGGATGGTTTAGTAGAGCCCCAAAGCTCAACTCCGTATGTCCAAATAGGTCGGATAGCTGTCATGTAAATGAGTCTTTTGTAATTAATTGGGAGCTTAGAGCGTTTGTCCAGTAAATGTTAAAGTAGTTGGAAGTGTCTAGCTGTTTCTTGTCTTTTCAGTCTTGTGTGAGGGTTCCAAGTAAGACGTTTGTCTAAGTTGAGTCCTTGGTAGCAAATCTGTTCAACAGGGATAAGTGGAGTACTATTACAGGATATAGTAGGACAGGAAGTCATGGGTTTTCAGCGAAGGGTAAAGGTAATTTGATGGGACTTGCTTAATTCTCCAATGCCGACACACAAAAAAACATTTAAATTACTTTGTATTGTAATAATTGTTTATCTTATTATAATATTTGATCAACTATCATTTTATTTTATTGTTTAAATTCAGAAATTTTCTTTCAATTAATTTAAATTTCAAAAGAAAACAATATAAAAACTTAAATATCATTTGTGTGATTGCATAGATACCATCTTTGACAAATATTATGAAAGACCAGTCTCATATTTTTTAATAATTACGTTTTGTAAATTATTCCTGTAAGAGGCTACTAACCAAGAGTTATATATTGGGGGTTGAAATGTTTTCAAATTTCATAACAGCAGGTTAATTTCAATTAGTACAATAACTAAACTCAATATTAACTGATGCAATGGATAAAAAAAACAACAAAAAAAACGTTTCAGGCAAAAAATTCATTTGTTTTATTAAATTCTAATTTAAACAAATACATACCTAGATTTTAAAGGATAGGTAAAAACAATGCAATAATTAAATTTAATTGGAAAAACAATATGAAAAGCAATTATTAAAAGAAATAACATATTAGTTTGATCAAAAGAGGACCCTATTTTCAAAATATAATTATTTCAAGAAAAAATATGGGAGAGGGAAAACTAAAATATGTGATATGTGATAGTCTTAGTTGAGAAACACTAAAATAATTAAACATAGAGAAATTAAAAAAAAAAAAAAAGAGAATAATTGTAACTTAGAAAACAAAAACAGACTTTTTATTTGATCTTGTTTATTGCCTGCTGGAGCCATTAGCGACAACTGCCGTTCTTAAATTTCTTAATTTTCACCACCTGTCTATGTCAAGGGCTGCATTCCTGGCTTCCGCCCAACCAATCCCTATTCCTTTCAGGATATTTTGGAGAATAATCTTCCAGGTCACTCTCGGCCTTTCCCTGGGTCTTTTTTATGTTGGTTTAACCTCGACAGCTTTCTTCGCTGACCGGCAGTCATCCATCCTCATTAGATGACCATACCATCAAAGCTGTCCTTTCTAAATTAACTGATTGAGAGGTTGTATTTGAAATATTTTGAATTTTCTGTAAAACAGTGTATGCAATCCTAAGTTTTTTTTTTTATTTGATTTTTGTTAACGTTGCTTCGACTGATGGGGCCATTAGCTGTTCCAATGTTGTTCAGATGCATTTATCAAAAACAAACTTTATAATATTTTAAATAAAATATATGTACCGGATATATATAAACCAATGTGTGATTGGAAGCAAGTGAGCAGGAATTGGAATAGGTAAGTTTTAAATAAGAATAGGAAGGGATTAGGATGCTGGAAAGATACATATCAATGGTAAGGTGTACAATGTAATAATAATAAAAGGTTAATATCCTGTCATGACTAGTACTTTTTAGTTATTTCATTTTTATTTTATTAATGTTTTTTGGCACTTTTTAAATACTACATGATTTGTATTATTATGTAGCCTTCTGGCCAGATACACACACACACACACACATATATATATATATATATATATATATATATATATATATATATATATATATATATATATATATTACGTTTCTTTTTCTGTTCATGTTTCTTATTCTAAACGGACTTCATCCCAGAATAAAGTTTCTTTTTTATTATATTCTATAAAGATCAGGACCAAGATTCGGAGGGCTGGGAGTAAATAGAGAACTTGAACTGGAGGAGGTTGTAAACATATGAAGGCCATATAGGGGGTGTTGTATATTTGGTAATGGAATGCACTTAGGAAATACTGCCTACAGAAGGTCATTACTATAAGAGTTTAAAAGAAAAAACGAGATATGATGGAGCCCTGGGTAACTCCTGAAGAGAGGGGAAGAAAGGAAGGATTGAAACCTAACAATAGGATTGTGGGAAAAATAATAATTTAATTTGGAAAAGGAGGATGAAATGGTAAATGGAATCAAAGGCATTGAAGAAGTCAAGGAAAGTTAAGTTTTTAAACATTTATAGTGGCCTGAATAATCTAACTTTATAAAAATAAAATGATTACCTCAAAAAAAATTCATAAACTAGTTGAAGGTGAGGCCAAGCTGCCTCTAATGTTGGTTCATCTTCCTCAGGATCAAACTCTGCACCATTAGGGTTGCTGGATGGTGGAAGAGTACGAAAAAGATTAATGGCAAACTGTAAATTTGGTAAGAATTAGCAACAAAGGCTAGATCACATATAACTAAATAATGCTTGACATTAACAATTCTATTGAATTTTATTGTAATATTAATAGACAATGAAAAAAAAAGAAAAAGTAAACTATAAATACCCTTCCTTCACCTCAACATTCCTAAGTTATTTCACATCTATCAATCAGGGAATTATTCAATATGAAAACAGTTATCAGGTTTTTCCTCACTATTGATGCAATTTAGATTTAGCTCTGGATGCTATTCTTAGAAATTATATTATCTTAAAGATTTTTTTAAGTCAAACTGTGATAAAGTTTCAATTAAATAGAAAAAGTTAACTAATAACACAATACACAAAAGAAAAATTTTAAATCTATTAGTTGGAAAGCCGATAATAATAATTATTTATTTTCATATATTACAATAATCTGTGCCTATGGAGTTAGGGTGCTAGATAGCACTGACGGTCCCAAACCCAGATAAAGCAGGAAGGTTGGTGGTAGGGTTGATAACCCACTATTGTAAAAAAAAAAAAAACCAACATTATGAATGCTTAACAAAGCCTTGGATTGACCTGAACTGATTTGCACCAAATAAAATTTACAGAATAAAAATGTGGAATGTTAGAACACTAAATATACAAGAATAATTAAATAGATAGAAGCAATTAACAAATTGAGAGCAGAGGCCAAGAAGGGTAGGCCACCCAGTGACTGTGAAAGAGGTTGGGCATGGGAAGAGTTAAGAAGCATGGCTACAACATACTATATAGCATTAATGAATAAAAGAGAGTTTTTGAGAAAGGTGTCCTTTAACACTGGTTCCTTCTCCTCTGTCACTGTGTGTGCGTTTAGAATAGAGATGTTGCAGAATTAACATCTAATCCCTTAGAGATTTAGGGCTAACAGCACGAAAATTAAACACTGAGAGTTAAATCTTACTTGTGATAAGAAAATGTGTACCAAATATATATATATATATATATATATATATATATATATATATATATATATATATATATATATATTTTATTGAAAATGACTGACAGACAGAGTAACTAGTAGAATGGGATTCAATTAAATACTCAAGTTTCCACTGCCACTATTTATACACAAAACTATAGTGGTTTCTGGATTAGACCGTGTTGTTGAATTTTTCTTCGCCAACGTTTCGCCAGACATACTGCTAGCTTCTTCAAGGCTGGATCGAGAATTAACACATAAGTATATATATATATATATATATACATATATATATATATATATATATATATATATATATATATATATATATATATATATACATACATACAGGGTGTCCCGAATTTAAATGGCAAAACTTCAGAAACTTATAGGGGACCGAAAAACTAAGGCATAAAGTCCTTTAGAGATTTGCTCGTTTTTTCTTAGTTTTAGAGAAAATCGCAAAAAAAGAAACGAAAACAAGTTTTCATTTTTATACTTATTTATTTACATTTATATTTATGTTATGTTCTTTTTAATGTAAATATAGCTCAAAATGTTGTCCACTTGCACTAATGCAAGCATTACATCTAGCACTCACTTGATAAATTGCAGCTAAACATTGTTCTGATGATATTTGGTCCACTGCATCTATGATTCGGTCTCTTAATTGCTCTCTTGAGTTGATTGACATCGAATAAACTATCTGCTTCAAGGTTCCCCATATGAAGAAATCCATGGGTGTCATATCAGGTGATCTGGGTGGCCAAGGTACCACTCCTCCACGTTCCAACCCATCGTTGTGGATAATTTATATCCAGCCAAGCTCGAGCAACTCTGCTATAATGAGCTGGACATCCATCGAATTGGAACCACATTTCAATCCGCTATTGTAAGGGAATGTCATCTAAATAATTAGAAAAGTCGTTCTCCAAAAAATGTGTAAATGTGATACCATTCAATCTTCCAGGTAAAAAATATGGTCCCACTAGTAATCCGTTCCAAATTCCAAGCCAAACGTTAATAGCGAATTCGTGCTGAAACCTATTCTCTCTAATAGCTCTGGGATTTTCAAGAGCCCATACATGATAATCAATTCAATCTCTTGACATAATCTTGAGGTAATAAATTCTGAACTTTTTGAAGATGGTGTGGGAAGCGATTATCACCTTTCAAAGTTCGCCATATTGCTTGCAGCGATATTGCTAATGCAGCAGATGTAGTTCGGAGGCTAGTCTCAGGATTGCTATCGAAGTGGCATTGGACACAATTTCTTCTCCGATAATCTGCTCTTACTGCTGCCTGGAATTGGTCGCCTTTATTACGTATTAAGAATGACCCAGTCTCTCGTAGTCTATTATAAGTTAACGAAAAGACTCGTCGATTAGGCACTCTTCTATTTGGAAATCGGCGCGCATACTCCCGCACCGCTTCTAAAGCATTACCGTTCACAGAAACCATACACAAAAATCATATCAGCGTATTCAACATTAGAATATGTATGCGGCATTGTGGCTGATGCTATTCACACAAAAATATCTGAGTTACTGACTGAAGACTGATTTAGGAATTATAATCCTAGAAGGAAGCCAAAATGTAAACAAATAAAAGAATGTAAAGGATAACAAAAAGTTTTTACATATCTCACAGCCTAGCCTGATGAACTTTGAAAGGTGATAATCGCTACATGTAACATTTTTGTTTTGTTTCTTTTTTTGCGATTTTCTCTAAAACTAAGCAAAAACGAGCAAATCTCTAAAGGACTTTTTGTCTTAGTTTTTTGGTCCCCCTATAAGTTTATGAAGTTTTGCCATTTAAATTCAGAACAACCTGTATATATACATATATATATATACAGGTTATATATATATATATATATATATATATATATATATATATATATATATATATATATATATAATAAAATATATATATATATATAATATAAGATGAACTATTATTATTCAAGAAAAAAAAAGTTTGGTACAGCTTTTCTTATCACAAGTAAAATTGAACTCTCAGTGTTTAATTTTCATGCTGTTAGCCCTAAAGCTCTAAAGGATTAGAAGTTAATTCTGCAACATCTCTATTCTAAACGCACATACAGTGACAGAGGAGAAGGAACCAGTGTTAAAGGAAACCTTCCTCAAAAACTCTAATGCTATATAGTATGTTGTAGTCATGCTTCTTAACTCTTCCCATGCCCAACCTCTTTCACAGTCACTGGGTGGCCAAACCTTCTTGGCCTCTGCTCTCAATTTGTTAATTGCTTCTATCTATTTATTTATTCTTGTCTATTTAGTGTTCTAACATTCCACATTTTTATTTTGTAGATTTTATTTGATGCAAATCAGTTCAGGTCAATCCAAGGCTTTGTTAAGCATTCATAATGTTGGATTTTTTTTTTTTACAATGGTCAACCATCCACCAACTTCCTGCTTTATCTGGGTTTGGGACCGTCAGTGGTATCTAGCAGCGTAACTCCACAGGTCGAAACATCGGCACATAATTATAAGTCTAGTACTTATTCAGTGTTTTTTTTTAATGCACCCCCCAACTATCTCCTTTCTACATAATAGATTTAAAATGTTTCTTTTGTGTATAGTGTTATTAGTTAACTTTTTCCAGTTAATTGCAACTTTATTACAGTTTGACTTAAACAAATCTTTTACGCAAACCTCATATGCCAGCAATGGCTGGAAGGGGGGGGGGGAAAGTAGAGCCCTCCAAACGTGGATCCAGTTTTCAAGATCAGGATCAGGATAGGTACCATCGTGTACAACAAAATTGAGTCAAACGGTTCAAAGGAGATTTTGTGTTATGAGGGGCCATTCACAGTGATTGCTATTAGAGAGCATAACTTAGTCACTGTTCAGAGTGTGGCTGAGCCGAGAAAACGTAGGACAGTTCATATCGAACAGCTCAAGATTCCAGTTCGAGAAGCCAGCCCATAACCATGTACACTATTTCGGTATTTAATGTTATTGCTAAGGAAGCATTTTTTTTTATATTCTTAAATTATTTATTTACTATTTTATCTGAAGTACTGTTGGAGCTTTTTTTAGAGGTGTAGTGGGTTAAAACGTAGGGTTTACGCACGCCCACCACTGCCAAAAAACCACTCTTTATTCAAAAAATCTTATTCTACATATATGGTGGGGGGTACCATTTAATTATTGGGTACAATTTTATATAAAATACAATTATTCTGTGGTACTGCCTGCAGCACCTTTTAAGGGCTCTACTGACCACTGCCCCTGATTTATCCTTCACCGGTTAGGCCATGACTATCTTGCTGAAGATGTCCACCACTTTCACCCATTTGAATCTCCGCCACGTAAAAGTGTCGATCTGAAGCTTGGCTAAAGGTACTGTAGGTGTGTATGTCTCTGTTTGTATCCCTACTGGGGGGTGATGAACATACTTCGTGGTATTACAAATGTGACATTCGCTTATTAAGTCTTTGATAGGTTTTCGCATTCCTACCCAATAATATTCAACGCCTCCTTATTCCTTTGACATCTGTCGGAATCGCCTCGACCTTCCGCATATCTGGTCGCACTCCCTCCTTGGATATTGTATGGCCCAAAAAATTGAGCTGACCCTGACCCATAACAAATTTTTCTCAGGATAATTTTAACCCGAACTGGTGCAGCCTCGTAAACACCTTACGAAGATCTTCAACACAGCATTCTTCTGATTTGCTAAATACGAGCAAATCATCCATGTATACTTGGCAAAACGATTCGTCCAGTCCACACAAAACGATTCATCCGCGTGGACTGGATGAATCGGACGAATCGAAAGGGGATTGGCGCGTTTTTCAGACTGAAGGGCATCCGTATATTTTCGAAATGACCCAGCTCAAAGGTGAACGCTGTCTTATGCTGGTCTCGTGGCTGCATCCGAATTTCATGGTATCCTGCCTTCAGATCAAGAGTGCTAAAAATTGTCGCACCTCCGTTTTTACACCTTATTCTGGCTCCTAATCGCCCCATTAAATCACATCCGATTTTACCCCCATACTCTCGAGGCATATTTTCCACCACATGAACGGTCATGCGCCCCTCGGAACTCCATCCCCCAAGCTCAATCACGGCCTCCTCTTCTACTTTACAGGGACCACTCAGAGTGACTAATTTACAATCGCATTCCTGTATCCTTTTTCCTGTACACAGGGCCTTCACAATGCTCCGACAAATAACAGTGCTTGAACTGCCCGAATCCACGAGACACTCCACTCCTCTCCCGACTCTTGCAATGCCAATGCAAAGAACCATTGACACCTTCGATGTTATTAATTACTGTGTGGTTGCCTCTCTGCCGCACTCTCCTCATTCTTCACTCTTCGTCCTCCTATCTCGGCGGCTCGACCCCTCAATCCTCTTGAAACTTGTTCCTACTACGGCTCCCCTGGCTCCTGCTTCACTCTCCTTTCCTTCTGTTTCCAACACTGCTGATGAAATAGTTGATTCGGACGGTCGCCTCCTTTTCCACATCCTCTGTGCATTAACTTCCATGGGCTCCTCTCTACGTCTTATATATGGGCATTGCCATGCAAAGTGCCCTTCGGTTCCACATTCATAGCACCTTGAGCGGGGGCATTAAGCCACCGGTGTCCCACTTTGCCAAACCCGTGACATTTCCTTTCCTCCTTACGCCAGTTCTTTCTATCCGGTGCCTGTCTCTTTTCCCGGAGTTGTGGTCTCTCTCTCCTATTGAATTCTACTTCTCTCCGTCTTCCGATTTCCGGTCTTGACCGAGTCCTGCCTATTTGCGTTCTTCTAAAAGGAACCCTGCTCCATCCTGGTTCGTTCTCGTCGCGTGCTCCTTCCTCCCGAGTACTCAAATCTATCATTTCTTGGGCGTATTCCAAGAAAGATTTATCTCGAGATACGCAATCCTTCTTTCCTGTGTCTCTTGCCAATTTAAGGACCGTGGTCATAAAAATCATCCATGCTTCCACTGCGCCTATATCCACCATTTCTCGCAGTTTCTCATTAATCCCGTTTAATTTTGCGATTAGACTTGCCACATATTGCCCGTTCGACTGGTGAGGTCTCTTCATTTGCAGCATGTCTTCTTCGGGGGCCCATCGCCCCCCTCCATATGCTTTTTTCAGCCTTTCTTTTATAGTTCTCCACGGGGTATCCTTATCCGCCTGTATTAGGTTCAGTATGCTTCTTTTACCCCGGCGTGCTAGGGCCACCCAAAGCCTTTTAGCATCCAGCTCGTCTATGAGATCCGCAGCAACCTGGGATTTGATACTGAACATGATACCGTCACCTCCTTTGAGGAAATGGTTCAGCTCCCCCATATCGCCATTGAACTTTTCCAGATCCGAGATCTCCCTTCTTCCATCCTGAGCATTAGCCCTTTTCAACTTCATCCGTTCGAGCGCATTGGTCTCCTCTGCGATCCTGTTCGCCTCCCTCGCTGCTAAGTCCGCACGTGCCATTGCGAGCATTGTCGTCGGCAAAGACGGGAACTCAGGGTCCACCGGTTCCGCCTGTGTCGGTGGTTGCGGTGGTGGCGCAAGCGTTAATGTAGCTGGCCTAAGAATGTCTCTCTGTCTCGGTTTTGTCATTATTATTTATGGCAACGAGAGAAGAAATAGAAGAAAAAAAATGATAAAACAATTTTTTATTTATTTTTTGTTTACACCAACAAAAATTATCTGTAAAGTTCCTGGCGTTTCGGCACCACTTATATACTTCCAGGAACAAAACTTGAAAAAAAAGGTAAATTTAGAATGAAATGACTCGCACAATAACTGGGTTAACACTGACTTTATTGCCATCTTGGACCTCTAATTATAGATTCTAACAGCTGTTTACAATAACAGCTTGATCTTAGCGACTATGCGATCATCGTCTTGTCTCAACTGATATATATATATATATATAGATCTAGTAATAATAGATAGTAGTAATAGATAGATAGATGTATATATATGACTGGTTGAAACATTGGTATGCTAAATATATCAATTGCTTACTATTTGAGAATTGATTTAGACCTTCAATCAATATACCTTCACCATACCTTTAACTGCCAATGTGTAAGTTATGTAAATATAATAAACTTACATTTTATAATATTAAATTAGAGCATTGGACATAGTGAATAATGAAAAAGAAAAAATATTAGAATGCTATTTTGAATCTATACCACAGATCCAAAATAACCATATACTTTTATTTTGAAAAAAAAAAAAAACACTTTTTGAGATAAGAACAAAATTCTTGTTCTCAGCTTATGAGAGTTTATTTGTTAAATATTTCTCATAAATAAAAATTTATCAAGAACTATCTATAACATAAAAAATTATCTCAAGAGATGATAGGCAAAAATTATATTAACAGAACTGGTATCAAAAACTTTTGATGATTTAAGTTCTCAAAAAACGTTTTATCATGAGGTGCTTTGCTTTTACTTTTAATTTCTAGTAGACTTATATGTTAATCACATAAATTGGTAATAATCTAAAACATTTTTAAAAAGATCAACAACTCTTTCCAACATGCAATTTAATACCAAGAATACATATACAAGTTACTACCAGACCAAAATTATGAATTTATAAACTCCAGTAATTGGAATTATCATAACCCCATTACACTTTCCAATAATTATAATAAAATAGAGCCAAAAACTCGAAAAGAAACACTATTATTTATTATAATGCAATCGGGAAAAACCACAATGCAAAGCATTATGTTTCAAATTTCTTCAGTAATACACCTACTTACCGGTCGACATTTCAGGCGTTATCAAGACACAATAACAAAAAAAGGTTATGTGAATCACATCTCGAACAGAAAGGTGCAATATATCCCAACGATCAACAGCCCAAACAGGCTCCAAACATGAGACAGCACCCCACCACCAAGACGTTCAACATCCAACTGAAAAGAAGGTAATACGCAACCAGCTGGGAAGGTTATAACCTTCCAAGGCTCCTATGCAACTCGTTGAGAGTTGCCTTGGAGGTGGTGGGATGCTTCTTAAGTGCATTATTCATGTTTTTTTTTTGTTTTTGTTCTTGTTTTTTTTCTCCCCCCTACCCTGAGGATGCCTGAATAGGCGAAATATTTGAACAGATAATTTCAATTTCTGTTTTAGTTTGGAGACTAAATGGCTTTTCGTTGGGATTTTTTCCATGGTCTTAACATTTATGTAAGGTCTCTTTTCATTTTTCAATATTTAAAATTACAATATTATTTTAATATATCAGTAACATTTTTTAACAATGCAAGAGTTAGGTTAGCTCCTGATTTCGCCATTTTGGTCAATACTCATCGGTTCTTGAAATCGGATTGGAAACAAATGATTTTGAAACATGAAAATACCTGATATCCCCCGGATGGAGGTATCAGTAATCCTTAGGTCTAGGCGACATTTCAATTGAGTTAATGATCTTCGGTAATATAGAAAGCTGGATGTAAACTCTGATCATTGGTCATGAAATTGAAGCAAAGTATTATGGGCGTGTCACTCGCATGAGTAAACCTGAAATCCCCAAAAAGTAATGATGGAGAAGCTACCTCGAGGCAGCCCAGAACAAGATGGCTGCAGCACAAGACAGCCGTTTGGCAGAGGCTGCTGGAGGAGGCCCAGACTCATTAGGTTAAAAATGGTTAAGCAAACAACAAAGAAATGTTGAAATAGAGCAGATCAATGAAAATGGATAAAAAATTACTGTCAGATCAAGATGTTCTGGTAAAGCAGTGGATAGAGAAGTTGATTTGGAGGAGATTATTGACATACAAAGGGCAATGCTGGAAAACACAGGAATGTCTTTAGATCCCATTAAAAATATGAATGGGAGAATAGGATTCTCTTCAAGCTGTCTCTGATATCCACCAAGAGCCCAAAGCAAATCCTGAAGCTGTAATCAAAGTGGGGGCAGATGAGGGAAGATAATAGGGGTCTGTTGAAGAGATTTAGGTAAGAGATGCCAGAAGTGCTGGAATAGTATTAAGGCAAAAGTTGACCGATGGGTTGTATGGGGAATATTGTAATTATAAGAAAGAGTTTGGTCTAAGAGAATGCCTATGGTTTTTGCCAAAGGAGAAGAAAGGATGTGACAGCCATATAGGTAAAGGTTAGGAAAGTTGGCATTGGATCTGAGAAGGGGTTTGCTGAAAGTAATGACAATGTCAATAAAAACAGGAATAATAAGAGAACCCAAACAGGCAATGACTATTTGAGAGCAAATGGAGTGATGTGGGTTCGTAAGGAGGTACGAATACAAGGAATGATAATGGGGTAGTAGTAGTTTTGTTGACTGTGTGACTTTTGCCTTTAAAGGAGGTGCTTCTCCTGGTCTTTTCCATTCCATGGACTCTCTTTTGCTGAGTGGGTCATAATATAGAATCGTTGTCGAGGGGGAGGAAGAGGGGAAGGACTGCCCTTATACACAATCCAAGCGCTCTTTAATTTGCACAGGAGTAAAACCCTCTTTACAAAAGAATTTAATAACCGCACGGTACTCGAGTTTGAACATTGTAAAAATGGAGAGTTTCCTTCAAGACTGGACACTGGCTGACAGGACTGAGGAAATGCGGGCGATAGGATAGGTATGGAGTGAGCAGGCATGAACCTGCATAGGCGTAGAGGTCCCGGCACGTTTGAAGGAGGGAAAGCAGGATAGGCCGGAAACTTATGAACCTTACTACGTACATCAAAAACAGCATCCTGGAGACAGCTACACTAGTACATCGAGTGAAAAAACTAACCAACTTAGGCAAATGTACCTCATGGTGGAATAAACCATTCTATACCAAATGGTTAAGGAACAGAAGATATCCCTCTCATGTAAACCCCAGATTGTCCAAATTTCCCGCCGAGCAATAAGCTCTCTAAAGCTATTCCACCGTTCCAGGCATCTTCTAACACAACCTATCCGTAAGCTCCTCATCACTTTTTTTATCTTTCCACACTTTGACTATGGTGGCCTCTCGAACAGGCTCGAGGAGAGGTTGAGGCGAATTATGAACTGCTCGCTTCGATTTCTCTTCGATGCCCCGAGAAGGTCTCATGTGTCCCGCCGTTACGTTGAGTTAAAGTGGCTTTTTCCTTCTATCCGTAGACTCTATATCCTTGGTTCTTACTTATATCAAACTATAAATTTACAACATCCATCTGATATCTACAGTCTCCTACAATTCAAATCTTCTATCCAATCCCAGGGCACTAGATCTCGCCCTTCCGATCTTTATATCCGTTCCCATAGAACCAAAACTTTTCAGTGTTCCTTTCTCGCCTGTTCTATCTCTCTTTGGAACTCACTCCCACTCGATATCTGTCTTGCGTCTTCTTTAACCTCATTTAAATCCAAACTTTACCTACATCTTCTAAATTCCCAATCAGATGCTTTAAAATCAATAAATAATTTATAGATATATTAATCTTGATCGATTGATGAACTACTGTAAATATTCCTCACTCATAATGATATAATTTTTTTTACTATTAGATGCTATCATGTATTCACTTGTTTTTCCATAAGCCTATTTCTTTTTATTATAAATTTTTATTACATTTTCTGATTCTCTACCAAAACATACCTGTTTAGTTATTTACTTTCAAGATATTATGTAAATGTTGTTTTATTTTGATGTAGGCCTTTGGCCAGATACATATTTCTTTAAATTTGTTCCTCTCTGTTATTCTAAAGAGACCTGGTCTCAGAATAAAATTATTTTTCTATTCTATTCTATTAAAAAAGGTGTAAAATAAGTAAAAAAAATGTTCTTTCATTTACAAAAAAAGATTTAATTTTTATGATTAAAACAAATAAGGTTACTGCATCATCTGGCCTTAACAATACCATATCAAGCCATCAGAAAAATAGTAAGCTACAAGATGGCCAGAAGCAGGACAAAAGAAGTTGCAAAGGAGGCTAAAAGGAAATCTTGGGAGGAATTAGTAACAAGTCCACAGCGGAAACATAAAGCTTTTTTGGAAAAAAATAAAAGCACAAAGAGGCCAAAAAATCTATGGAATTTTTTTTTATTTTTTATATAAACACTTTATTCAGACATTACAATCTGCCACTTATGGGCAATAAGTAATGGTGCTATGTAGCTACAACCATGTCATAACAAAACAAAAAAGTGGTATAAACAAAATAAAATAAGTGAATGTAATAAATATATACATACGCAACATATATAAAATAAAAGGAAATTAAAGCAAAAATGATAATAAAATAAAGTCTAAATAAAAATAAAAATAAATAAAATAATGTACACATTCAAACCCTATTTACAATTTGCCTGGGTCCCCGAACTAAGCTTCTTCCCCAGGAATGAGGGCAAAGCAGGAATTCAGAAGGCCCTTGCCCCCTTTTCCAGCCGCGTCACTGGAATAAACTCCAATGGAAGCTGGGCTATGGAATTGGAAATATTAAGAATTACCAAGGTGAAATGATTTCCAATAAGATCATTCTTTTGCAAAGGTTTGGAGAAAACATTATGAAAGGCAATTTGATGATGATTTTATTAATACTCTAACTAATCAATACGGGCATAGGGATGACATGGAATTTTATGAGGCCACAGAGGAAGAAGAGGAAATCGAACAAGCTATTAAAAGAATAAAGACTGAGAAAGCTCCAGGAAGGGACAATTTGGTTGGAGAATTTGTCAGGTATGGAGACATAGAACTAGTAAGGTATCTCCAAATGCTTTTTCAAAAAGGCAGAGAGGAAAAGAGATAACCAAAAGAATGGGAATATAATATTATAATTTCCATATATAAGGAGGGCAGCCAGAATTAATGTTACAATTATAGGTCCATATATCACTCATCAGAAGTTTACAAACTATTTACATCAGTGTTCTAAACTAGATTAAAATCTATAGCTGAACCGCACATTGGAGAGGAATAAGCTGGGTTTAAACTATGATGGCAAACTCAATATCATATTTTCTGCTTAAGGAATGTCTTGTAGAAATTCTGGGGCCGAGACAGGAATATGCACTTATCCTTCCTTGATCTTAAAGCAGTATTCAATTTTGTCCCAAGAAATGAAATATGTAGCAGCAGTGATAATAAATCTGGAAATTTCATTGGAAAAATTATTTTGGTTTATCATTTCTTGCTTTCCTCATTTATGGTTTACCAATTAATTTATTACAGCCATTCAGGGGAAGATACAGAAATTAATCGATAAGGTGGGTAAATTTGCAGAATGCGAACAATTTGCCACTACCGCCCGAAATATAGAGGAGCAGCAGAACCAAGAGTGGAAATGGATTCTAAAAATTTTAACATAAGGTGAAGGGCCAATCTTCCTAGAAAAAGAAATCATATACACGGAGGGTTTGAATTATTAATTGTTTCCTATTATTAAATTTTATGTTATTATTGATTCATCGTTTTTAAAAATTACAAAAAACACTTCTGGCAACTCATAAAACCTAAAATAGAACAAAATGCATTAAAAGTATGCATTTCCCTTCAAATATGCAAAATAAAAGTTACCCTAATCGAATACGTTTGGTCCAAAACACGTTTTAAAAACTTCAAACGTGATGTACAAAGTATAGAAACAAATATGCTAATGCATAAAAATCCATGCCTTATTTATCAGTAATGGATGCAGAACTTGATGTTCTACAATTTTCATCTTCAAAAATTTAGCTTCTCTGTTACTCTATTTATGAAATAATGTCAGTTTTAACCATAAATTTTTACTACACCAGTTAAATAACTTAATATATATTGGTATTTGTAAGACTCTAAATTTGATGTCCGAATACCATAGCTCTTTTAATGAATGCACTCAGGAATTAGAGAAAAAAATACAAAAAATGGTTCTATATATATATATATATATATATATACACACAGTGGAGCGCCGATTATCCGAATGTCAGATATCTGAACGTTCAATTAACGGAACTGTTTTTGTTTTTTTCAAATGTAATTTTAATTAATTTGATTAGATCATCCAGTTACTTATTTGTATTGCTAAAATTATTGTTATTTTAAATAAAATTTGACGAAAAATAAAATTATTTATTCCACAAATGTCAATAAGGGGGGCCCTTATCATTTTTCGGAAACAACAAAAAAATGAACTTAGACTTCAATACGTATTTGTTTACTAAGAACTGTAAACCTCATTAGGTAATTTCAATTGTTTCTCTGAATCTCTTCCTATTCATTTGGTTGGTATTTATTTTTTAGTGAATTTCAATTATCCGAATTTTTGATTATCCGAATCACCCCTGGCAACATTAGTTCGGATAATCGACGTTCCTCTGTATAATTTTTTTTCACAATTATTCATTCCAGCAACTGTAAGTTGGCAGAAGGGCATTTCTCATATCAGTCCAATGGTGCATGCTCACTTAATCATTCCATCGAACTGTACCTACTTAATCTCTGAATTAACTTTGTCCGGATAATATTTCTGTCAATAAAGGTATAATGTATGTTGTGTATGTTAGTAATAATTTTCTTAATTATATATATTTCAGAACTTCAGAACCTTTCAGGAAAAAATTGAAATATTTAAATTAGGTAATAAATAGTATTATACAAAACAAACCATGTTAACAGCTTCAGGATAAATCACTTCAGTGATGACATCATGATGTGTTGTAACATATTCTACCATTTCATTAAGGGCCATTCTCTTAACTTCCTTCCATTTTAAATCAGACAAAGGATCAGACACAAAATCGAAAAGAACACAGCATTGCCGAATTTTTTGAATAAATAAATTTTCTCTTTCTTCTAATACACTTTCTGTAACAGATATAAATATATTATTATATATTATATTACATTTATATAAGTTCTTGAGATTCAATATACTCGTTAAGCTACTTTTGGGAAGTTTAGAGACAATATTGTTCTTATCATCGTGCCCCAATATTGAAAAACAGGCATTAAGTTCATTATTATGCCCTAACAGCGAAAAACAGGCTTTTAGTTCATTATATAAAACTATGCAATAGTCCAAATAAAAATTGACACTTGATGGTTAGTACATAAACTGTATGCACTTGCAAATTGATGTTTACTACTTCACTCCATAGTAATATCAAACAGATATTTTGATTGAGTGATGTGGTAGCGAACATTTCATCTTCAATGTATTGCCAAAAGACAGTTTAAAGAGTATACAACTGAATTTCAAGAACTGAATGTGGAACTTATATATATGCATATTGGAGAGATTACTTTTAAAGGTAGAATAAATTATTTATTTTACAACATTGAAAAATATTTTGTTATTGAATGGGATGAAGAGCTCCGTAGGAAAGGTATGCAGATCAGCACCGGCAGGAGCAAGATCCTGCAAGTAGGAAGAAATCCATATATACTGCAACGGAGAAGAGAAGGAAGCATTCGCGGACTTCACCTACCTCGGAGCAGTAATGAACGGTATTGGGAAATTATACTTTGAAATCTCAAACAGGATAAACAAAGAAAACATGGTGTACTACCAGATCTGTAATGCTGTTATTGGGAAGCGTGAAGTAAGCAAAAAAGTGAAACATCTTCAAGTCGGTATATCTACCTGTGCTCCTGTGTGGTGCTGAAAGTTAGATACTAATGGACAGGCTGGAGAGTAGAGTCACGGCTGCAGAAATGAAATTTCTTCGAAGGATCGCAGGAAAAACAAGAAGAGATTGTATCCGCAATGAAACGATCAGGGAGAAACTCAGGATCAAAGCAATGAAGGAGATGCTCGAGTCCCACCAATTAAAATGGTTTGGATATGTTCTGAGGATGGAGGACTACAGGGACCCACTGAAGACGATGGATGGACTACGTCCCTGAGGACCTGAGACCACGGGGACGCCCTAGAATGTCCTATCTGGAATATGTCGAGCGTTTGTGCAGGAAAAGAGGCAAAAATATCCGCCAGGCAAGGAACCTAGCTAGGAACAGGGAAGAGTGGCAGTCCTGGTTAAACGCTCCCCTACTCTGAAAGCCACCAAAAGGGTGATGCGAAAAAAGAAGAAGAAAAATATGTAAAGGAGATAGTTGGGGGGTGCAGTCAATAAGAACACAGAATAAGTAATGAACTTATATTATGTGCCGACGTTTCGACTATAAATATAAATAATATATATCATAATATATATAATAAATATATATATAATAAATATCATTCACCGTAGCCTATCCCTCTCTGACGCCTGCTTCCATACAACCAACACCCACCGTATCAAAGAAATCCTATTTAAAAACAATTTCCCTCCCTATATTGTTAATAAACTCATCCATGACTACTATAACCCCCCCACCCCCACCCGATCGTCACATCCACCATCTATCCCTATATACAGATCCTTGCCATATATACCCACCCTCTCTAATAACATTCAAAAATACTTACGTTCCGTTATCCCCAATTTACGTATTGCCTTCAAATCCCATAACAAACTTTCCCATATTTATACCCGTATCAAAGATCCTATTCCCTTCAAGCTTCGTTCCCATGTCGTTTATCGGATCCCTTGTTCTACTACTAATTGTAACTCTTCCTATATAGGTGAAACCAAAAACTTCCTTAAAGACCGTATTACTCAACACAGATATGCCATTTCCTCCCATAACCATACCTCCTCTAAACTTTCCGAACATGCCCTTTCTTTAAACCACACCTTTGATTTTGAAAAAACATCTATCCTAGCTACAGCTCCTAACCATGACAAACGCATCCTCTCTGAAACTATCCACATAAATTTAGATTCCTCCTCTATCAATCTTAAGTCTGACTCACATCACCTTTCCTCTACCTACTCCCAAATTTTTAATTTACTCAAAAGACCTTAAATTCCGTTACTTCGTCATTGATGTTTCTTTTGTTATCACTCTATTGACATTTCTTTCATTGTTTTAATTTTATTTATATTAATTTTATCCATTTATTCACTTTCCCCATCTTTTCCTATACTCCAGTATGGTTACCTTCTATAGCTAACTTTTTGGAGACTAGAGATCGCTCCTATCGTCTTAACGGTCTTGTGCTCAGTACCAGCCAGCCGTTAAATCTAACGGCCTCGCTCTCCAAAATCGGTATGTCTCTTCTTTATATTTTATTTATTTTAAACTTTTCTCTTTATCCTTTCTCCAATTTTAATTTTCCTATTATTTCCCCCTTATCATTTTGGCATCCATCATATGTTGGTAATCAAGAGTTCATTTTTTTAAGCACCAATTTAATTTTTCAAATTCATTAATCCTATCTACTTTTTTTCTAACAGACATTGTACACTATTGTTACTGTACAAGAGTTTTCACTTATTTTAACTTTTCAAATTCATTAATCCTATCAACTATTTTTTCAAAACAGTCATTGTACACTGTTGTTACTGTACAATAGTATTTCTATTATTCACATTTGTTATTGTACATATAGTTCCATACTTTTCTGTAACATGTAACATCATCAAGTCCGTTATCAAACATTTTATACCTTTTTTTACTAGTTTTTCTTTATTCTTCATATTCCAACCTTTCTGTATATGTAAATATCCTCATTTTGGTTTCTTTTGTTTAACTCCTCCTTTTGATTTTCCTTTATATTATTATTTTGTACTGTACTATCCATTCTGTACATTTATTTTCTATTTTTTATTTTATATGTGTTAATTATAATTTATCATTTCTGCTCATTTTCTTTAATTTTATTAAATCTGTCATACTTTATTATATCTGTCATTATTTTCATTTTCTTTTCATTATCAATAATTTTGTTATATCTGTCTTTATCTTAATTTTATTATATCTGTCACTATTTCAATAATTATATCTGTCACTATTTCAATAATTTTGTTATATTTGTCTTTATCTTAATTTTATTATATCTGTCACTATTTTAATTCCTTTTCATTATCATTAATTTTTTAAATCTGTCTATATTTTTATTTTATTATAATCTGGCTCTTTTTCTAATATTCGTTATCTTCTATCTTCATATCTGCCACTATTCTATTTTTCTACATTACTTGTCACCATATTATTGTTACTGTACATTTTTTATATTTTTGTTCTGTTTGTTTCTCTGTTAGCCCAGAAGATGACCTACACTGTAGGTCGAAACGTCGGCACATAATATAAGTTCATTACTTATTCTGTGTTCTTATTGACTGCACCCCCCAACTATCTCCTTTACATTAGATCATACAGTCAACTATTTTCATCTCATACATGCAAGAAGAAAAATATTTAAACTGCAAAAACTTACAAGTTAAAACAGCCCGTTAACTTTTTTATATTTGTTTTATTCATCAAAACTTTTCTAAACAATAGCATTTCTAAAATAATATAACATGTTAGGCCAATTATAGATTTTCATCTATAAATGTTATCACACACTAAATTTTAAAAATAAATAAATAGATCTCAGTATGATTTTATTGTCACGTTTCATATACAGTTTTGGACCTAAAACCTCCCAAATGGTTAAATAAATGATTTATACTGAACAAATCATGCCTGGTAAATAGTTTGTTTTTAGTAAAACATTATAATATATATTCTAAAGTAGGGTCATTCCATGTTCAAATCAACCAATAAAAAAAAGTTTTCAACTTGATCATTCCAGATTTGGCTGAAACTTGATTTATTTATACTCTCTGACATCCTGAACTCAAATATAATTTTCAAAAAATCGTATCCCTGATAGTTTTTTAGGTATACATTTTTAAAAATCACAAAATGCTGTGTTTTTAAAAAATCTAAAATCTGCAAGAACTTTGGTTCTATTTGTACTAGAGAGCTGAGAGATAGCTCATTTTAAAGAGGGTTTAATGGGCTTTAATGTGATACTCAACTTGATCAAATAGGGGAAACAATATTTTTTGAGTAAAACTCAAAAAATCGTTTTTGAAAAATTTTTGAGTTGGTGTTTTTATTTTTTTTTTCATTCACTTCAGTGATTTACTTTTTGTATTATATTATTGTACATATCTCCTGATCCCACCATGGTCCCACTCTGAAATTTTTATGGTGTACTCACAAAATTATACATAAAAACATATGTAAATTTGAAAAAAATAAAAAAACACCAACTTCTTTGTGTCCAAAAATGAGAAATGACCTCAATTTACTTTCAAAATATTTTTTAGTCATATATTTCCTTCCAAAAAGTAGCTATATTCACACTTAAGTAATTTTTAGTAGTCACTATAAATAAGTCACACAGTGCTAACTAGTTGTTGCCATTATAGTATAAAGATTAATTTAACCTGTAGTCACAAGTTAAGTTGGTATTACTATAGGACACTTCTGCAGTTCATAAGCCTAGAATTTCTAGAACAATCCTATTCCTTCCATGATCTCATTTGATTTTGCAACCCATTTTTTTTAGTAAAATCGTCTTTATCAAAGTGTCATCAAATGGGAAGTACACTATTTATTATTGAAGGTAATAGTTATATTATAGTGGGTTTCTGAATAAGAATAGATTTCATTCAGCAATGAGAAATGTTCGATTTTTTAGAGATAGGATATCGGTTGCTATAATTTAGGAGGGACTTTAGTTTCAAATAGCGATAATAAATATACATTCACCTGCCAAAGACAGTGAATATGAAATTCTTGAGCAGGGTTATAATAATCTATCTTGAAACTATGAAAAAGATAACATTTGGGAATGTTAATATAAAGGTGGGAAGGTAAGAAGTATATTATCTGATAATCAGCAAAGGAAGTCAGCAAAAATTTAATAAAAATTATTGGAGCCAACTAATAAACTTTGCTATCTCAAAAAATCCAATCATAAAAACTACTAAATTTAAACATAAGTATATTCTTAAGTATACAGGGAGATCGTTGAGCTCAACAAAATCAAATTGATCATGTCTTGGTAAAACAATGATGGCTTAATAATATAATTAACATGAGATAATGAATTAATAATCAAAAACTTATACAAAAATTGTAAAAAAAAAAGGAAAATAGAAAACCGTTTTTGTTCTGAAAATGTTGGTGTATATAAATTTAAGAACCCTTCAACTAAAAATTAATTCACACTAGAGATCAAGAATAGGTTTGAAGCTTAAGTTTCTTTAAATGAAGATGGCGAAGAAATAGATAAGTTATACTTAGAGGTCAGACAGAGATAATGTAAATTTGTCTTGGGAAAAGGAAGACAAATTAAGAAAAATAAGTCATTAAGAAAAAGAAAAAAACCTTGGTTCCATGATCATGGTACTAAATATATGAAATAAAATTCACAACATTAAAATCTGGAAATAGTTTCTTCTGAGCCTTAAAATATTCAATATCTAAATTTCTCACAAATAAAAAAAAAGAGAAATCTAGAAACAAATTAATAGAGATAGAAACTAAAAGAACTGGGAACAACATAAGGGATATGTGGAAAGGTGTAAAAAGTTTTAACCTGAACCTACAATGAAAATGAATATGAAAATAATAATATTATTAAAAATCAATTTTACAGTATTTTGAAAACGGGAATTGGATAAATCCCTCTTTCTGAATATCAGTGCTGAACTGAATGAATAGAACCAAACAAGGTTCCAGAAATTAGAACACAATATAAAAATGATGATTATGAAATTTAATACAAGTAATTTTTAACCTTCCTAAAATCATTATCCCTGATAATATATATTATTTATAATGTATGAACACACACACACACACACACACAAACACATATTTTTTTAAATAAAAGAGTTGTTAGTAATAACCGTGTAATTTTTTATTTTGCATATAAAATGGGTAATGACGAATTCAGTTTAACTGAGAAAGAACATACTTTAGGAAAAAATGAAAAAAAATGTATGAAAGATAGAAAATGATATAAAAGAGAATAGTTGGACAAAATTTCATTTTTGTGGATATCAATTTTACCAACAATTCTTTAAGTTTAACTTCATATTTAGATGTACATTCTGTAACTAGCATAAATAGGGTTGTAAAATATTAAGCTCTCAATAGATTAGTATTTAATATTAAATTAAATTTTTGAATATTTTTCACCAGTTGTCAATTTACAATTTATTATCATATAATCATGAACTTACAAGTGGTATAAGAAACACCTACAAATATGAATAGGTTATTAATACTTGATTATAGCTTATTAGACGTATTTTATTTATTTAAACACCCTTCCTTGCATAACGGCAACACGGGTTTTGACAATAATTCACACAATAATTGTATTGTCTATAAACTTTGCACTCTATGCTTATTACAAGTAATACAATTAAATGAACAGTTCAATAATTTGTTTGTAAAATGGCAGTTGGTCCAGTTAAACCGAAAGGGAGAATCCTATTAAAACAAACATACATTTGATCAGTCCGTTTATTTTATTTGCAGTTTTTGTGATGGTGGTTTTATCGGAGGAGAGAGCTATTGGCTGTCTCCTAGTCAGGTGGAGGAGCTGCCTCCTTGGAGCATCCAGACATATTCCCCCATCCTGGGCGGCTACCTAGGGAAGGTGGCCCTAGGTTGTATAATGTATATGACCTTAATCTATAGGTGAGGGGGTGTATGTAGTATCCTGGGTGTGAGTACTGTGTGAGTGTTAATTATTATTGTTTCCCCAACCTGGAGGACCAGTAGCTGATTGTAGCCTGACGGCTATTACAAATTGGTATGAGACAATGAAACAAGTGCATTGCAATGTCAGAGTATAAGGTGGCCTTTCAGAAGTTTTTGAGACACATACAAGGCCTCAGACAAGGTGACTGCCTGGTTTGTTTTTTATTTAATTTAGCCATGGAGGGTGCGGTTAGAAGGTTTGGAATACAAATCGGAGGCACTTTATTTAATAATGCGGTGCAAATTCTTGGGTTTGTTGATGATATAGACAGCATAGGGAGAAGGGATGGGTTCCTGGCTAGATCTAATGCAGCCACTAAAATAGAACTCGTCAACGGATACAAAACAAAATACATGTGTACGAGGTAAAGAAATCAGCAAGAACACAGGGAAACAACCATCAAAGTAGGAAACTGCACCTTCCAGAACGTGAACGAATTAGTATATCTTGGTACCCAGATAAATGCCAACAATGAAACGCAACCAGAAATCCAAAAAAGAATAATGTCGGCAAATAGATGCTTCTTTGAGTTGCTAAAGCACCTCAGAAGTAATGCCTTATCCCGTACCACAAAGATAAGAATGTATAATACTCTGGTAAGGCCCATTCTAACATATGTTTCAGAATGCTGGAATCTCACAAAAGCACAAGAGCTCGCTATCATGAGGTTTGAGCGAAAAATATTACGGAGAATCTTTGGAGCAGTATTACACAATAACTCGTGGAGGCAACAGTCGAACATAGAAATAATAGGACTATATAATAATCTACTAGGTCAGTGAAAATCTATGTAAAATAAAGCATAAATTTATTAAAATTAACCTAACACTTATTTATTTATTTACAATGTACAATGATGCCAAAGGCCCAAGCACCTGTTAAAAAGTCATCCTTATATATTTTTCAATATTTAATAGTACATATTTTATGAGTGTTATGTAGGATCAGTATAAATTTAACATAAATAATATTTATATTATATTTTAAGTACAATATGGTTGCATTATCTGTAACGATCACCACACTAGTATTATCAATCAAAAGTTAATTCAGCAATTAACTGCTTTCTATTCAGTTGTTAAATTAATATTTGTCGGAATTATTTTATTTAATATGATTTAAACATTAATTGCTGTGATCTGAGGAAGTTATAGCTAAAACAGTAATAAATTATATTACGGTTAGGGCTGAATAGGATACACTGTGAGATCATACATCACTTGAGAAAACATAGCAAGTGGAAATTGTCAACTGTAATATATTTAAAGAAGTAATGATTAAAATTAGGGTAAAGCCCTGACCACAAAAGAAAAGGAACCTTCAGGGTTTTGAATATCTAATAAAAAATAATTTTAAATAATATCTAATTAAAGTAATAATAATTTTCACAACTTCAATTAATACTAAGCAGTATGTTAACACAAATTGTGTTAGATAGAACTAGTGTTGTTAACAGATTGTAAAGATTTACCACATAAAGGACACTCCTAAAGCAATTATTCAGGGGAGTAAATATTATCCCCATCGGAATGGGAAGTATGGAAAAACCTATCCATTGCTAAAACACATTTGTCGAAACTGAGATGTGTAACGCTTTTAACCTCCTTTTTTTAATTTTTATGTGATAATGGTAGATCATAAAGTAAATTAAGAAGTAGTAGTTGAGGAAATAGTTTAAAAAAATTAACAGCGCCAACTGTCCAAAAATACACGTTTTACTAAAAAGTCATAATAAATAGTTACCACTATTACATTTTATTCATAACTGCCACTCAGAACATCTTTTGAATGTTTCAGTTAACAAAAGACAATTAAAAATACCTGAAAAAGATGGAAGCTGGGCTGGTATGGAAACTGATATGATTTGATGGTAGGGTTGTCTTGTAGGTGCAGCAGCCAAGTCAAGTCCCTGATGAAAACTTGGTGATTTTGGGATGCCGAGGGTTCCCCCCACCGGCCCCCAACACACCACCATACCACAATACTCACTATCACAACCTAGAGACTAACTATTCACCACCTTTAATAAACTGAACATAAGAACAAAGAAACACTAAATCGGATCATCTTCTTACAAGTAAACAATCAATTCTCTACTAGCAACTTTTTTCATAGAAAACCATATTAAAATCTTCCAAATGATAGAATTTAATTGAACAACAAAATAAGAACAATACAAAATCGTCTCATACGATTAACGAATTGGTTCTTGTGAACATTGTTTCATATGAGGTATACTTTATCATTAAACTGTTGCGTAAAATAACATAGAGTTATAAGAATGTTTTGTTTCCTGAGAAGTAAAATGAAGGAAGGTAACAAGAGAATGGAGAAGGTCTGATCGATCGGCGGCGCCCCCCTCGTAGTAGTCAAGGCAACCACCTCTACCATATTATATCCTTACAAAGGACAAATAAAACATAATACTATAATAGAGAGTATTCAAAACGAAAACTATTAATTTATTTCAATCTTTATTATCTATAATTAACTATAATATAATTGAACCATAAAATGAAAGTGGAAAATAAAATTCAAATTTAAGTTCATTACAGCAATATGATAATAAATATCTCATAAAATGACCTATTTAATAACACTTCTTATAATAAAAATTAGGTACTTTTCCGTTAGCCGGGCGCAAATGTTTGGGGCCATTTGTTCAGATAATAGAATTAATTCAAAATAAACAACGTTTTCCATTTTTTCTTCAGTCCAAATTTTTGTAAAAAAATTATGAAAATTTGCAATTTAGCTATTTCATGATTCTGATCGCATGTTGCATTCTTTGCCAGTATAACGTTTCTTTCGAAAACAAGGGACTGCATCTTTTTCAGTTCTAGCTAAATCCCAAATTTCCATATTATTTTTGTTTGCAAAACTTTAGAATGAAGAAAAAAAGGAAAACGTTCTTTGTTTTAAATGAATTTATAGAATAGAGCACATGACCCCAAACGAACATTCCCCTTATGATTGTAAGAAATTTCGCGGAATTCTAAGTTATTTGGCGATTTTTCCTCCGGCTAACGGAAAAGTACCCAAAATTAAATAAAAACATAGGAAAACGGGAATCCAGGAATAATCCACCAGGTTTGAAAGTATTTTCATCTTATTTCGCTAATGTTTCTTGAATTAATAAATAAAAGTAGCATTAAAAAAATCAGGCCAGTAGAGAAGATTCTGTATTGCTTGATCTGTTACTTTGAAAAAAGTACGTGCAAAATAGCAAAATAAAGACAACGTTACATGATAGTAGTAACGGTACTGGTAGTTGCCTTCAAATATTATGAAAGCAATATAAATAACTAACTATTTAACAAAAGAATCACGCCTGCTACCTTTAACACAGTATTATCCTGAAAATAAAACCATACGGAGTTAGGGAGTAATACATTATGGAATTATTTGTTAAAGAATGCAAACCTTTCATTCCAAATTCAAACAAAATTGAAATTTGTTGACGAATGATTCTATTTCAGGCGTAGGAAGTGGTGACCACATCGCCCAGTCGCCCAGGTTGGGAGAACAATAATCTGACAATACAACAGTACAACATATACGGCTCTACTCCATCACACAATACGGTACACAACCTAGATAGCATGGAACATATTAACTGGTTGGAGGAGCAAGTCAGGTGACACTAAGGAAGCAGTTCCTCCACATGAAAGGGGGCAGAAAGGGCTAACAACCCACAACCCATAAACAAAAATTATTATGAGCCCTCGAAAGAAATGTAGCCAAACTGATTTAAGGAAACGAATTGGGCATGGAATAAGAATTAATCTAAAAATAGACAGTTGGAATGTAAGAGACCTAAACCAACCAGGGAAAAGCAGAAATATGGAAGTGGAGATGGATAGATATAACGTGGAAATTCCGGAAAGAAAAAACTGGCAGTACTTAATTTTCATACTTTCATACTTAAGTCCGCGAATAAGTCTCTCAATAATTAGAGGTCAATTCTACAACATCCATATTCTAAAACAACATACGCCGGTAGATATGAAAGAAACAGAGTTAAACGGCACCTATCAAAATTTGAAGGTGGTATATGGTAGCATACCGTCAAGCTGGTCAACTTTTCGCTATCTAGGAATCTCCCGACAATTTCCACATTTTTGCCGCATAAATAGATACACAAATATACCTGGTGTTCTCCGGATGCAGGCATCAGCAATCAGATCTTTATGTCTAGTCGACTTTTGAATAGTTATAATGATGTTCTGTCTTATAGAGGGCTGGATGTAAACAATGATCATTACCTGGTGATCATGAAATTGAATCAGCGTATTAAAGCAAATGTATAAAATGACAGAAGAGGAAAAATCCAAGCATAGAATCTTGACAAATTTGGAGACGAGAAGTGTGCCCAGTATAATATTATGTCTCTTTTTCTATTCATGTTTGTTATTCTAAAGGGACTAAGTCTCAGAATTTTGTTTCTTTTCCACTCTATAAGCAAAAGGTAAATGAACTCGTTCAAAGAATACCTGATGTAACAAATGAGATATGAACAATCGAAACAAGGTCCGAGAGGAGAATTACCGGTGCGAAATTTCCAGAAATTGCCGAAAGGAACGTAACGATTGTTTCGACGCAAAATATTAAGGGGCGATTGAGGATCAAAATATCAAAAGAGAGCAGTTTTTGAACCGGAGTACTCGCCAAAGTCATAAAGAATATAGAAAGGCAAGAGCACCTACCAAAAGGGTTGTCCTCATGACAACCTTTTATTAGGACAGGGCTTTTGGCCTGGCTTATTTATATAAGTCCAAAAGCGCTGTATAAGGAGGCAGAAGAAATTGAATCTACTAGGAAACGAAATAAAGCAAGGAAAATATAAAAAATGGAAAAAAGAAGATAAATAGCTTAGAGAGCAGGCATAGGCATCAAAATTCTTTACTTGAAGACAATAATGGGATAACATATCCAGAGACTAGTGAACCATGGAGAGACTAATTCACAACATATTAATGCTATATAAGATGATGATAATAATGAAAGGATAACACTAGGCGAAGAGGATATCGTGGATATAGTCGCAGGAATGAAACGCCATAAAGCGCCTGGGACAGACGGTCTGCCAGGAGAACATTTTAAAGAGGCAAACTGGGATGTAGGAAAAATTCTGCAAGAATTAACCGCACAAATTTAGGAAGAAGGAGTTATATCTGGTGAGTGTTCAAATTACCAAATAGTAGCAATTTAAAAAAGAAAAGTGGTCATCGCGATATGTAAGAATTCTAGGGGAATCACGCTGCTCAACATAGTACATAAGGTCTTCTCTGTTGCGCTGAACGACAGAGTTGTACTCTACGTTGAAAGGAAACTTGGAGACCAGCAAGGAGAATTAGAGGTAACAGATTCATAAAAGGCTAGATCTTCTCCATTAAGAGGGTCTCTGAGGAGATGAGGGAATTCCGAAGGTCTGTATGGATGTTATTTATAGACTTTAAAGCAGTATATGACTGCCAGCAGAAATGCTTTATAGATGGCTATAAGAGAACTGGGGTTGCCAGCTAAGCTTATCAAATTAACAAGGTGCCCCAAATTGAAAAATTAATGCGCGATAAAAACCGCCAGTGGGCCGTCAGACGCATTTGAAGTAAGGGATGGGCTAAGGCAAGGGAACCCTTGTATTCTATAACCTTCTCCATAGCAATGTGAAACGAACCAATTAGACTTAGGAGAAACCATATATAGCAGGCAGATCCAGACATTAACGTATGCTGATGATGTGGCAATCGGTTGAAGATCCATGGGCAGCATAAAGGAAAAATTCATTAGGCTACATATAGAAGCTCTGCCTATGGGCCTCAAAATGAACGAAGGGAAAACCAAAGTAACGGTAACCGGTAAACCCTCCGCGTATATCTATGTCGGTGACTACACCTTCGAAGTGGTGACGTTTCACCTACCTTGGTTTTCTTATCAATGAAGATGAGGAGAGAAGATATAGATTGATGGCAGGGAATGAAGCATACTTTTAATCGATTAAGAAGCAGACTGCTGAGCTGAACCACAAAGTTGAGAATTTACAAGACACTCATTAGGCCCATTATAACTTATGCCGGTGAGACACGAGCTCTCAACAAATCGACTGCAGAAAAATGGACAAGTTTGAACAAAAATCCTCAGACTGATGTTCGGTACTGTGTGAGAAGCTGAAAGATAGAGAATAAGTACAAACAGGAAAGTATTACAGCTTTATGAGGAAATCGCAGTCCCTGTACTTAAAAGATCAAAGTACAGCGTCTGAAATGGGCTGGGCATTTGTAAAAGATGAATGATTAAAAAACTGTCAAAAGATTCCCAACTGAGGAAAAAAAAAAGAGAATGTATGTTAAAGATAATGATCAAATGAATATCAATTAATATAAAGTGGAGTGAGATAAAAAACAACGGAAGAGGTACTGGGAAGGAAAAATATATAGAGTAAGTGGTTCGATGTAGAATGCCAACAAGACCTGACAGCAAAGAAAGATGCACCGGTGTAAACGCTACAGAGAATGACGAGAGCAATCCGACATGAGCACTCTACCAGGAGGAATGTCAAGAAAATATGTCGTTAAAAAAAGGTTGTGGCTAAAAAAAAAAAAAACAGTTAAAGGATTTCCAGAAAAACCATAGCTCAAAGAATGCATGAAAGAGACTACCGACTGAAAGAATAGGTACTGCAAGACAGAAGAGGGGACCATGATTAGTGAGTCTGTCCAAGTAATACATAAATGTTTGGAATATTGCAGAGAAAATCTAGTACATCCCAAGCATCAAGATATAGAGGAAATAATTAAACAGCTGAAAGACCGCCTGGAAGTACCTGAAGAAGTAGAGCCGCCAGAACAAGATGTTGAAGAATTGAAGAAATAATTGGCGATTTAAGGAATATTAAAGCTCCTGCATCTGTTGGTTATTCAGGAATTTTAAAATACACACTAATACATTTAACAATTCCTAACATTGGAGGGGATTAACTCAAAGGTTGTTTATTTCAACTGGGGTGAAGAGCGGAAAATAGCAGCAATTTGTCCTATACATAAAAAAGCTAACAGATGATAATTTCAGACGGATATCGTCATTGAATACAGCCTGGAAGGCATTTCCTATAAAAATAAACAGACGGCTGATACTGTAATTAAGTGGGCGAATATCAGTGTGGTTTCAGGCCTGGAAGATCATCATCATCATCCATCGAGTAGATATTTTCGCTAAGACAGATTCTTGAAAGGGGAGATGAGTTTAACGTTGACCTCTATATGTTTATTGATTTTAATCAGGCATACAGCAGTGTTGATAGAGAGGAACTAATTCAGATAATGTTTGAATTGGGAATCACCAGGAAGCTCGCCAGACATTCAAAAATGACTATGCATGATAGCCAAGAGCTTGAAGATAAAAATTCAAGATTATTATTATTATTAATTCGGCGCAACAACACGTGGACGCATCCAGGCTTCCTCAATCAGTACCCGTCAGTAGTCCCTGTTGCCATCCAGTTGTGGACTCCCAGGTTCCTCGCGTCTTCTGCCACACAATCAATCCACCGCAGTCGCGGTCGGCCGACTCTCGTCCGTCAGTAAACGTAAGGAATTCCCCCCTCGCTCATCCTGGCCACGTGTCTAGTCGGGATCGTTTAATGACATTAACCACATTAGGCTCACCAGAGAGATCATATATTTCTTCATTTTTTCTTTGTCTCCATGTTCCATCAACAGAGACCGGCCCAAATAATTTTCGGATGATCCTGCGTTCGAATAAAAGAAAATTTCGGTTTGCATCCTTCGTCATTGCCCATTTCCCCGCTCCATATGTAAGCACTAGGCGAATCAGGGTCTTATAAAGGATGATTTTAGTTTTTCTTGTTATTACCCTACTTGGCTGACAATATCCGTCTTCTGGTTTCTCCCCGATGGTTTGGTGCATGCAAAATATGCTATCAAAACAATTTGCAGTAAATAATAACCTGAGACAGAGAGACCCACTATCACCTGACTTTTTTCAATTTATCCTTGGAAAACGCTATTAGGACAATACGAACCAACCCGAAGGCGATTATATCCATAGGATTGTGACCTCCGAGCGATGTATGGGAAAGCAGGTCTAGTATCTTTTGAGAAAAAACCCGCTTCAGATGGCTGGTGCATATGTGTAGAACCAAGCAGTAAGTATGATTTTATTTCAGAACATTATAGGAAGGTCGCGAAAATTCCTAAGTACAGGTGTTCAACATTTGGCACTTTTATAACTTTCGGAAAATTTTGCTCCAGCGCGTAAATCAGCTGCAACTCCTTCCCTCTCTTTAGAATTCTACTTAAAACAAGAGGACCAGTTATTTTTACTTTACGCTCTACAGCACGATATGGGCTTTGGTTTCCCAACAAATTTAATACACTCTTTCCAGTAAAGCCCTTCATCCATCAATAGTCTTTAACCCTAAGTCACGAGGTCCCCCAACTTTCTTTTACCAATAATTATACGATGCATTAATCTTCTCGGCATTCCGTTACAAATTGAACCATATTGGTATCCTAAAATAAAAATATAGCACATCATTACTGCCAATTCTCCATGTTTTTCACTCATCATGGGAATATTATGATATATTTATAATCCAATAATGTTCTCAAAACTATGCATGGTATCACCTTAATTTACCTATTTTTATTTAATTATAGAACAATAAATTACATTAATTTTGGAAGATTAAATTAATTGGAGAATACATTCCATTATTGTGGATATACTCCTTCAAATGCTGAAGTTAAAGAAATAAAACTCCATCTTATAAAAACAATTCATAAACTAGTAGGGAATTCACCAATTTTGACAAATTCAACAATGAACAATGAATTTCGAGAAAATGATAAATTTGCTCAAAGAAATGAAGATTAAGTACTAATGTATAAATATACTATGTTTTATTTTAAAATAAAGGTATCAACATAAATAATTTTAGGAGAAATAATCAGCAGAAATGGTTCTGAGAGACCTGCAATGGGAAGACAAATGTCTCAAATTATGCTACAGAAACAACGAATCTCTCAAGCCTGAGAAAGCTCCTGAAAATTGAAAAGAAAGAATTTTTGGCCCAAAAATATTACAGGGAAACTACAGGTAGAGCTACATGTACTCACCACTAAAAAAATCTATTGTCTGCCAAAAGATTGGAAATGACAAGGATGTGCATTTTATTCCATGAAGGTAAAGACAAAATTGTGTAGCAAAATGCTGAGAATCACCTGTGAAGGGAAAGATAAAATAACAACTGATTGGCCAAAGAAGATTTGTTATAGACATCTTAGAAACAATCCACTCAAATATATGTAGACTGATCAGCTCTGTGATCATGAATATTTTGATAGATTTCTAGTTAGCAAATAATTTCTTTACCTTTTGCTTAATCAAGCCAAAACCTGGAATGTTTCAAAGAGTATAATTTCATTTCATTCATTCAGGGTGCAGCAGACACTGGAAGCAGTCCTTGTTCATCTCAACAGCTTTTCCTCAGTCTTCCATGTTGTTAGCAAATCTGATAGATATACAAGTTTTCTTCCGATCCTTGGCAGCACCTTCCCTTCGGTCTGGGATTATTTCATTTAATCGATCAGTATTTAAGTTACCATCTAACAATATTGGAGAATATAGCAGCAAGGAGTTCCAAAAATGTTGTAAAGGAAAACAGTGTTGTCCTTGATTATATCTTCCCATATACACATGAACATGATTGCAAGGCAGAACAAATGAACAGATATTCTAATGTCAGAAGAAAACGATAAATGATTTCTTACCAGGAATTGGATTTAAAAGGAATTAATAGGTTTGTTTCTAGAGTTGAAAATGATACGGAAATTGCCTATTCATAAATGATGAAGATATTATTCAGAGTAGTTCTAGAATAGAATTAATGTCTGTAACAAAATTGTTATATAATTTTAAGTTAACTCATAAATTTTGCATTATAATGTAGAAAATACACAACAATAAATATAACTTATATATTATGTGCCTACGTTTTGGCCTAACTTATTGGCCATCATTAGGACTAGGAAAAAAAAATAGCATCGACAGTGGAGTCCCAAGGACAATAGTTATTTTGACAGAAATTATCAAATAAAATAATGAAATATAAAGAACAAGAAGTTAAATTACAAAATGATTGATGAAAAGTAAAAAGATGACAAGAGTGAAATAAAACCTATGAAAATTATAAACACGAGAAGTAATTTTACCATCAATAATATATGGCATGTAATTGGTGAAAGTTAAAATTAGTTTTAATTAAATAGCAAATTATTAATTTTGTTATGAAAAATCGCGTAATAAAGATTAGTAAATAAAATACATATAAAAAAATGTAGGAGAATGGAATGATATAATATGTTATCATATTTGGGGAAGAAAAGGGATACAAAAAACTCCTCCTAAGACCACCTAGCAATGAACTACTCTCTAAGATTTGTCGTTGGTACCCGGAGGAAGCCTCATATGTTCCACCTTTACGATGAGTTAAAGTGACTCTTCCCTTTCATTCATAGAAAATATATTCCTTTTCTCCGTTCATTCCTATACCATCCATTAACTCTCAACACCTGTCCTATATGTACAGTCTAATCCAATTCAAATCCTCAGTCTAGCACCATGAAATAAGATCTCAAGATAATAAAATTGAGTGTAGAATATTTTTAAAAAAAATTTTAGCATGCTCCTGCTTGCAGCTGCACCGCTTGAGCAGCAGCAGATACTTATTTTGCTGATGGTTGAATATCAATCTACTGCTTTAAATAAAATTTGTTTAGTGTAAACTTCCTAGAAAAAATGAAGCACCACCTCCTGTACTAAAAAATACTGTAAAGGCCGATAAAAAAAAAAAAAAGAACAGTATATATATAAAATTCATTTTTTTTTGTCAGTGGCCCTTTCAGTATTTTATAGTATATATAAAAATATAGAATAATTAATAATTGTAATAATGAATAATTAAGCTAGTTTGTAAATACGTAATAATATCCCAAGACCAACATAATAGAAGAAGAAAACTAAGGTAGGAAAAAAAATTGGTGGAATTATATAAAGCAGTTTGAAAATAAATATTGTAAGGTGATGTTACAAAATATAAATTGAGATAAATATTAAGGCCGTTTCAATAAATTAAATATTTGGGAGTAGGTTAGTAATTGGTTTTGTTTGTCTGTTTTTTGGTTGATGGAAAGGGATCCTAAATAGATAATATTGCTTTCTGAGAAGTCATTAGTCATGATTGGGGACTGAAGTATTGTCTAAGTCAAATGTGTGGTTAAAGGATAATGCGTGTTAATAAAGTTGTGAAGCAGTACTGTTATGGGAAGAAATGGTATATTTATGTTGTTTGATGCGAACTTAAGGTTTTTGTTTCATCAATTTAAGAAGAGTTACAGTTAGGAGTGGAAAAGGGGACGCAGTATAGAAATTCGGCTGATAAGTCCTAGACCTCTCAATGAAAACATTTATTTCTCAATATAATCTCGAGAAAGGCTAATACATTGTCATATTGGCGTTCTGATTTAAATGAACCATTTCAGCATTGCGATTTATTAAGGTCCTCAAAATAGCTGTTTACAGCATCAATGACCTTGTGGTTGCTGTGAAATCTTTGTCTTCCAAGAAATTTTTTGAGGTTAGGGAACAGGTGGTAGTCACTGACTGGATGCTGGGCCGGAGGATAGAATAGAATAGAATAGAATAGAAAAGTAACTTTATTCTGGGACAAAGTCCCTTTAGAATAACAGATATGAACAGGAATAAAAACATAATATTTATCTGGCCAGAAGGCTAAATGTTACAAATCATAAAGCGTGAAAACATGACAGAAAACAATTTAAAAAGAAATATATAAACAAAAATAATAGTAAGTAAATAAATAGTACAGATCTTGACAGGATATTAAGCAATTACAGAGAATAGATAAATCCAAAGCTTTTGAAATTGAATGCATGAGCTAGCATTCAATAATTTGTTTACATGATGTACAGCTTTTCAAAGAGCAGAATTAAAAGAACTAGATAACACAGTTTGTTATTATATACATTGTATTCTAAGCAAATGACTAACCTACCTAGAGACTATCCTTCTGGGAAGCTAATAGATGTTGAAACAGCCAGGATTTGAATAATGATAGAGAGGGAGTATGACGGATATTAGGAGGGATTGAGTTCCACATTGTGGTGGAGCGGGCGAGAAAGGAACGTTCGAATGCTTTAGTTCTGTGTGAACGTATATAGAGATCAGAAAGGCGGGATCTTGTTTTATGGTGTTGCACTGATGATTTGAATTGGAGGAGACTGTAGATATATGAAGGGTGTTGAGAGTGAATGGATTGGTATAAGAATGAACAGAGGAAATATTGTCTTCGGAAGGGAGGGAAGAGCCACTTTAACCCATCATAGAGGTGGGAGACGCGCGATCGCTTCGGAGTACCAAGCACAAATCTTAGAGAGCAATTCATTATTCTCTTTAATCTGTCTTCAAGCATTTTAGAGAGGCCTCCATATACCACGCTACAATAGTCAAAGTGGGGGAAGATGAGAGAAGATACGAGAAGCTTACGGGAAGATTGTGTAAGGAGATGACGAGAACGATGGAACAACTTCAGGGAACTAATTGTCCGTCGGGATATTTGGGCGATGTGGGATTTCCAGGAAAGGTTTTGGTCGATGGTGATGCCTAGGTTTTTCACCGAGGAGGTAAACGTGATAGGATTATCGTTTAGGAGTAATGTTGGGAGGGTGTGGATGGATGTAAGGAGGGAATTGGAACCTAAAACAATGGCCTGAGTTTTCAATGCGTTCAATTCCAGTTTGTTCAGCTTTGCCCAGGCACAGATCCTATCCAGGTCTTCCTGAATACTAGCGAACGCAAAAAATAGCTCGGAAGGGGGAAAGGACAGATATATTTGGAAATCGTCAGCATATAGATGATGGGAACAGTGGTGAACAGATTTAGGGAGATCATTGATATAGCAGTTGAAAAGAAGAGGAGAGATACTTGAGCCCTGTGCCACGCCTGAGGAAAGAGTGAGGAAAGAGGAAAGGGGATGATTAGGTATAGAAACTGCTTGAGATCTATCAGAGAGGAAGGATTGGAACCATCGGATGGAACTGTTAGAAAAGGACATTGATTTGAGTTTGCTAAAAAGGATAGAATGGTCCAAGGAATCAAAAGCTTTAGTAAAATCAAGAAGGATAAGCACAGTTAGTTTTTTGTCGTCCATAGCGGTATGTATGTCATTGGTGATTTTGGCAAGTGCCGATTGTGTGGAGAAACCGGGACGGAAACCAGATTGAAGTGGGTCAAGGAGGTTGGACTGTTCGAGGAAATTTGACATTTGTGACTGGACTATTCTTTCTAGAGGCTTGGAAAGGTTTGAGAGGATTGAGATTGGGCGGTAGTCTTTGAGTGAGACAGGGTTAGAGGATTTATTAATAGGATGGACTATGGCTTTTTTCCAGGAGGCTGGGAATACTCCGTTTTGCAGTGAAAAATTGTATATAAAGAGTAGGGCAGGTATAATATCGATAAGGCAGGATTTTAGCAGTTTGACAGGAATCCCATCGAAGCCTGTGGAGATGGAGTGGGATTTCAGAACAGAGGAAATAATGTCGTTGGGTGAAATGTCAGCGAAGTAAAAGTTGTCAGGGTTGAAAGATGGTGGTAGGGAAAATACGGGAGAGGATGATTTAGAAGTATTAACTGAGGTGGACAAAAAATATGAGTTAATTTCATTGGGAGAGGCTGGAAAGGGCCTAGAACAAGATGAATTAAGAAGAGAAAGCTTTCGAAGGAGATGCCATTTGGATTTAGAATCGGGAGCAGATGAAAGGGCTTCGTGGAAGTATTTGGTTTTTGCCTGCCTGATTGCCGACTGTGTCAGATTGCGGAGGGCCCTAAACGCTTGATAGTCGTCAGTTAACCTTGTCCGTCTAAAGCGTCTTCGGGCCGCATCACGCTTCCTTTGAAGATCTTTAATTTTTTGACACAACCAGGGAGCAGGCTGGATTGTAGTGATGAAACAATTTTTTTTTTTTAAACGCTATTGAAAAACTAACCAAGCTACTGACCTTTACACAAGGTAAAAATGTGTCTTTTCACCAAGAAAAATATTGGATTGATTAGACCCAAGCTCAATGGAATCCAAAAGTATTATACCAATAAACCTTAGTAAGGAGTTTAAACACAAAGAGGTAACTCTGGGACAAAAATTACAATAACATACACATGTGGACTAAATAACATATAAATGACTATGGGCCTGCAAAAGGGCATTAGGCAACAATAGGGGCTCAAACCAAATATGGTTAATTGGCTGAGTAATGCAGCCATCAGATCTTTCAGTCCTATATGCAGCCAATATAGATGGACCTCGATTAAAACTTCTAAGATTAGCCTGCCTAGTTTATCATAGGAGCAATGAGAACTACTACAACTGCAGTGATGAAGGTAATGCCCTATCTTCTGTACTTGGAGGTGGAGAAGCAAGGCTTATGTATAATTGAAAGGTTCATTATAGGTATGACATATGGGATCTTAACCCTATGAAGGGCATCATTCCCAAAATTTCATTTTCAACTTTTTGTGATTAGAATATGCTGTTTAGAGTACATATACAATGTTCCAAGACATTTGGTAGTTTTTTTATTGAGTATTATTGTCACAATGACATGTTAGATAACATGTATGATTTCACCTTTCAAATTTTTTCTATTAGGGCTGATTGTTCTTACTGCAATCCTACTGTGTACTACATGAAGACGATGTGAAATTCCCGTCTTTTGCACCTGAATACATATTGGCATCAGAATTTTTATCAATATACTCCGTAATTGCTAATATTTATTCTCTTGGAGATCACCATCAATACTCAAATTGAATATTTCCTTTGACATTTATGAAAATAATAGCATATGTTAATATATAGTAAGAGAAGTAGAAAATAAAGAAACGTTTTAAAATAATAATTTACGTAAATATACATATAACGTATTGAAATTTATCATTTAAAATATATGTAATAAAGTATTTGATTTGTCATATAACTAGAACAAGTAAGAAAATGAAACTTACTGAAAAAAAGTGTAGTAGCGGTCTAAGAGTTCCAAGAGTTTATTAATATTATTAACAATATACAATATTAATATATAGAAATATTAATAATTAGACCATGGAGGATGGATATATCCCCAAGAAAATGTTAATAATAAATATGCACTTAAGAGATATATAGACATATAACTTTTTTAGAGTTATGTATAATTATTGTAACGATGCAGACAAATTGTTTTCAATGATTGATAATGACATATAGTTGTCGAAATGTTTTAAAGAATTAAACAATTTAAGAAGACAAGATGACTGGATGATGGTATTTTTCCCAAAATATAAAAATCAAAAGATTTATAGTCCAGTTTACATTAATTTAAAAATGAGCTACTTATCATTGAATTTCAGACCTAGCCAAGATCTGAGAGATATACAGCATTTTTTAATGATAAACACCACTTCAAAACTTTTAATCTTAACCCGGATATACATAGCTCAGTCAATATGCCAAAGCGAAACTAACTATTCCACTCAAAATTTCCCATCCTCCTTGAGTTTTTTATCCTCCAAAAGTGATTGACATCATTCAGAAATTACCTTTCGACACAATCATCCATATCCTAAATCTAGCTCTTTCAAAAAGCTATCCTATTCCTACTATACCAAGTAAGTTATCGAACTATAAATACAATTTTTTTATTTTTAAAGAGAAAAGATAGGCCCTCGGCCGGGATTTGAACCCGGAAATTAAAATAAAAAATTAAATAAAAGAAAAATATTTAAAAAAATCAAAAAATTGACCAACAATTATAAAAAGTAATATGACGTAAGTCAATAAGATCCTAAAATTAAATTAATGTTCGAAGAACGTTCATTCTAGAGTATTCATCGCAACAATTGCGAGAACACAAGGACATGGGTTCGGATAAGAGAAAAGATATGTCCTCTGCCGGCAGGCGGCCTTGGTGGCTCAAATGGTAGGGCACTGTCATGGAGAGACAGATGTTCCGAGTTCGAATCCCAGCCTAGGGCCTATCTTTTCTCTTTTAAAATAAAAATATTTAAAGAAAATAAAAAAATTGACCAATAATTATAAAAAATTATAAATACAATTATTCACTCTGACCCAACAATATTTCTGACCACCTTTGGAAACTGCATATAATAAAAATAATAACAGAAGCCAAAAAGCAACTTAAATACCCACCTAAACTTGAACCATCCACATCCCTCTTTCCCATTGGCAAAATTCTTGAGCCCTTTTACAGATATTTTTTATAGTTCGAATGTTTAAACTGTTAAGGAAGAAAAAAAATTCAATTCAAATACTGGAAACCACAATTTTAATTTTAATGTATGTAACTGTCATGTGATAACACTAACAGGATAAACATTGAATATATATTTTTATGTTAAGCATTTAATTTGTCTCTCTACCTATTGGAAATTTTATGGATTCAAATGTGCACAACAGGAGGTAATAGTTTTCCTGGTTTAAAAAAATGGTTATGGTAGATAATTTATTGGACAAAATTTAAATTAAGTTAGGTCATTACTGAGAAGTTTGAAATGCCATAAAAGTATGTAAAACTTTTATATAACTGGTTTTATAAGAAACTTCATTCAAGACCGAAGGAAATTAAACAAAAGGCATAGCAAGGTTTTTTTTTTTTTTATTAAAAAACATTTTTATTCTTAAAGGATGTTATCCGAGAATAAAGATTTTTCTAGATCACTTTTAACAAGATTTATATACTTTGCTTACTATTTGATAGGCTGTAGAAGGCAGTTCAGTTTCATTTTCTGTTACTTGCACTTATATAAAACTGTTAAATAGTAAATTTAAAAATACTTAATTTTTCTAGAAGAGATAGATTTTGATAAAACTTTTAATACTACCAAGAAGTTCCAATCACTTCTGTTGATAATGTAGTGACCAAAAAGGAAGATGAGGAATATATGTAATATCAACACTAAATAAGAAAATTAAACTTTCTGCAGCTAACTGTTTTTCAGTTATACGAAAGACATACAAACATATCCACAATTATTAGGCAAAATGCATTCAAATATCATTGAAGTAGATATAATAGGGTGTATAAAAAAAATTATTGTTTTTTCAAATTCATGATTTTAAAGGACTTTGAATATTTTAATACTTAATAATCCCTCTACAGCATTCTCCAAGCCTGATCTATCTCATTTAACTTCTTCAAGAAAAGCCTCAGTTTACTTATTTGTTTAAAAAAATAAACATGAGTGCTACGAAATTCTCATAATTTTAAGGCATTACCGGAAAAAAAATTTCACAGCTGTAAAAGCAACTCCTTAAACTATTAAATATGAAGAAGATGCCCTTGACCGGTGCACTGCACGGTGTTGGTTTGAAAAATTTTGTAGTGGAGATACGACATTGGAAAGGAAGAAGGGCTACGGGCGACCATTAATGGATATTCATGAGGTGCTGTAGGAAGCTGTTTAGTCAAATCCATCCAAAAGCACTCACGAACTTTCCAGGGAGTGCGGTGTGCCGAAAAATTCTGGTAGTCTTCATCTATGTTCCATTGGGAAGATGAAAAAAGTGCTGTAGACTGGTCACTCATGAAGTTATTCTTCAGCAATCAGCTAAGAGGCTAGAAATTTGTGAAAATTTTTAGAAAAACCCTTCTGATAGGAGATTTCACCGGAAGATTATCACCTATGATGAAAAGTGGGTTTACTGGCTTCATGGGTTCAAACTCCTGTCTCATCCACCATTTAGTCAAGACCTTGCCCCATTGGATTACTACTTGTTTCAATCGAGGGTCCATTTTCTTCAAGGGAAAATGTTTGATAATTTTGCTGAAGTTTAAAATGTGGCCCAAGAGTTCTTTGAGAGCAACCCCAAGGAATGGTATCAGCGTGGGATCAAGCAATTGGCTAGGAGATGGCTAATGACAGTAGATAACAATGGACTATACTTTGAGTATTAATTGTATTTTATATCAAAGAAATATTTGGTTAGTCATACAAATATTTGGTTGAAAACAGTCTCTTTTTTTTTTTTTTTTTTTTATATATACATCCTATTGTTTTGGTGTTAACAATAACTTTACTCTGAACAGATGCAGGTTGCTCAATCATTCTGAAGTAGGAAAATTATACACAAATAATATAAAAATTAATATTTTGTATTTTATTTGCAAATACTAAATAAAAAGTATTATATTTCTCATTATTAATTAAATTTAATGAATACTAAGATTGAGATTGGACATTGTTTAAGATATTAAAAAAATAAAATTTAAAAAAATTGATTTATTATCAAATAAAACAAATTCTTATGCGAAATATATATATACATCTTGTACATTAAAGATATATCTTTGAAAATTATATCAAAGATATAGTTGCAACATCCTTTAAAAGGTTGTAAAAAAACAACAACGCATAAACCAAGTTTTGACATTGATTTTTTTTATTTTAAACTTTTTTTTTTTTAATTCTTTCATTTACTTGAACATAAAAAATTTCAATTTATTTACTAGTTCAGACCCAACATATAAAATATCAAAGAAGCAACACAGATAACCTAAATTGAACTTCACAAGACAAGTCTGAAAAAAAAATTACAGTTAAAAATAAATGGTTATTTCTAAGATTTAAAATAAAAGAAGTCCACTATTGTTTAAAATGGTGTTAGAGCAAGATATGCAAAAGTGCCCCAGAGCAATAAATTCCTGTTGACTTAACATACTTACCTTCTGACATGAAATTTTAATCACCAAAACTTCAGATTTTTAACCATTTATTTAATTTTTTTGAAATAAAAAACACTAAAGATCAGAAAAAATCTCTATATTACGATAATTTATGGATCTTATGAACTATTATTCGGAATTTCCTGTTCATGTTCAGATATTAAGAAGAGAAATTTCTGCTGCTGTTTTCCAGGCAAAACAATATATTAAATTTTGATGAAGAACAACTATACTTCAACATGTTATTGAGCTGGTGAAAATAAATTATAAGGCATTTTTACCAAAGCCATATTGGCGCTCTCAAAATGTTTCTGAAGCTTATAGGTTCAAATTTTTGAAAGGCATTACAGATATCTTGAAGATTGACACACGATAGTTAATTGTTTTTTCTTTAAACTAGTCTTCATAACAAAACTAAGTTTAAGAAACTTTCCAAAATAATTCATAAAAACAGAAATAACTAATTGAAACTAACGTGAAGTGGCGAAAATTTTGTTGACAGTTGATGTAATCAAAGAAATGTTATCATTATATCCTTTATTACTTAGCCATGATGGAGGCCTAAAAAAAAAGTAAAAGTATCACCAAACATTAAAAGAAATTTTACACTTACTGCTTGTTTTCTATCTAGACTGCATCCTAATCATCTTTATTAGATCTATAAAATCTTTACGCCAGTATATTTATTTTGTAAATATTATTTTTGATGTAATATTTCCTATAATTACATCTAAATTGATGTTAGTTGAAAACTGTGATGGGATAAATAATCAGAATTAAGTCAACATGATTTATTATTTTTGTAAAAAGCTTATGTTTTGGCCCAAACACATGAGCCATCATATGGACCGAAATTAACTTAGAGATAAAAGAAATATCAGGTAAATAATAAAAGAATACAACTAATAATACTGTATAAACATTTTACAAAAATTGTTCCCTCCATTCTTAATTTTCTTTCATTCCTTCAAACTCATTATGGCTTTCACTAGTAATTATGGTATTCATTATACTTTGTAGTAAAATCATATTTTTTGTTGTATTTATTTTATATTTTTTTAAATATTATTATTTGCAATTTTACTTATAAATACTAGATTTCTTTCCATTCTCATTATTTCTCATCAGTTTACTTTATCTTTTAATCTTTGTATTTCTTTTCATTCTTATCATTTCTGTTTATATAAACTGTTATCCTTCTTAGGTACTGAAATGTTTTATATATTTTTTCTGTTCCTTATTTCTCATCCCTGAAGATGTAATGTAGGCACAATAAAATAAGTCATTCTTATTGTGTGTATTCATTTACTGCTCCCCCTGACTATTTTACGCTATTCTTAGAATTATGCAGTCAACCATTTTCCATTTAAGTAAAAATTTTCGTACATATATATAACTGTGAAATTAGAAAAAAACAAATGGATATGTTAAAAAAAATATAAAACCATGTTAATCACAGACGAAAAACAAAATGATGTAATAACTATGTGTTACACAGATAAAATAGGAACTAAATAAATAAAGCTAGAGTATGGTAATATAAATAATATTCACTGGGTCTCCATATAATTTGTGTTGAAATGTTTGAACAAATTTACTTTTCAGTATAGTGGCATTCACGAATTAATAATTTATTATAATTATTTCTTTGGTGGGATAAATAATCAGAATTATTTATCCTTTGATCAATTAAGTGAACATGATTAATTATTTTAAAAGCTTTTGTTTTGGCCCAAATATAAGAGCCATCATCTGTACCAAAATTGAATCAGAGAAATAAAAGAAATAATAAAAGTGAATTAACCGGTTAATGATTTTAAACGAGCAGCGCTCGCGTGCGGTCAGCATACTCTAACGCACCAACCCGAGTGCTGCTCACGACATGTTCGTATTACATACGACAAATAAAAAAAATATAAATAAAAAAAATATATAAACTTTTTAAATACAACATAAAAAAAAACCTGAAAATTTTTGTGGAAAAAAACGAACTTAAAGGGGTTAAAGATTAATTAGTGATATTAATATAAATAATAAAATGATACAAGTAATAATACAGTGTAAAATTAGAAAAAAAGAAAATGGATGTTAAAAAGTATAAAAATAAGTTAATAACAAAACAATAATTTTGAAGAAAAACAAATTGATTTAATAAGTATATATTAAATAGATAAAATAGGAACTATACAAATAAAGCTATAATATGACAATATAAATCGTATATACACTGGGTCAAAAGTCTCCATACAGTCTGCGTTAAAATGTTTTAAGTGTATCTAGTAACTTTTTTGAAAGACATTCGCTCTGCCTACTTTCATTTAAGAAAAAAAGGTCATTCATTGACAGATATTGAAAAAATGGTAAAAAAGCCCCACACCACTGTTCAGTGCCTTATTAACTATTGCATAGAAAATAAAGGTTCAGAAAATAGGCCCCAGGCTGCCCAAGAAAATGACTTGACATTCATAAAACAATTCTGAAACAAATAAGAGAAAAACAATGACTAAATTAAGGTATGCTTTCAAACCTTTATAATCTGAATGTTGCGCCGGAAACAGTGAGAACTGTACTAAGATTGAATGGTTATCATGGTCACGTACCAAGAAAAAAAAAGGTGCTTAGCAGAGTTTATAATTTTCAAAACATATTTAGAGAAGCCACAATGGTTTTGGGATTCAGTTATGTTCAGTGACAAATCAAAATTTAATGCGTTATCATCAGCTGGAAGTGCTTGTTTTTGGAAAAAATGAGATGAATATTAAAATAAAAAGAACATTATATGAACTGTCAAACAAAGAAGAGGAAACAGTTGTGTAGAGGTGCATAAGTGCTTTAAGGGTGGGAAACTTGTATTTATAGATGGTAAAAACTTTAATTTATTATATTAATTTAATTATTTATGTTTATTTAGATATTTTAAAAACAAATTTGAAAACCAGTGCCCCTAATCTGGAGTTTGAAGAGAGAGTTTATCATTCAACAAGATAATGTTCTAAAACATTCTGCCAAGCTTGTAATGGAATGGCTCATTTTCAACATCCCGAAACAACTTCATTCACACCTTTAAAGTCCTCATCTCAATCAAATTGAGCATCTGTGGGATGAAATTGGAAGAAGAATCAGAAGTAATGCTAAAAACAAAAATGAGCTTAAACCTTAGAAAGGAGTTAAATAGAGCCATAAGTAACCAAGAAACTAGTTGGTTCAATGAAAAGTCTTTTGACGGAAGTACTTCCAGAAAAAAGAGGAAATACAAATTATAAAACAGACTTTATAGTATACAAAGGTTCCAAGGGTATGGAGACATTTTTGACCTCTCATTCTGCAATGTTTTCTTCAAATTAGAATATCTAATCTAAATAATTACAAACCAAACTATGTATTCGCTTTTATTTGAATCTACTGATGAAAACATCTCCCTTTGTTTCATTGTCCAAATCGATTTGATGACCTTTTTCACATAATTTGGTCGTTGGAATTATTTCACAGCTACTTCTTTTAAAGACGGCTATTCCCTTAGTGTAATTCTGTTTATTTTAAATAGGCAATAACAAAAGAAATCAGACAACAACACAAAATTAAATTTCATAAACAGTACAGCAATTTAAACAGGCAATAAGCAAAATTAACAAGACAAAAATAATAAGAAACAATTTAATAACGCACAAACTAATAACTCAGTACCCAAAAGGCTAACTGTAATGAGTACGATCTTCCCTCACAAAAAAAAACACAAGGGAACTTGGACCTTACCTAATGGTGTTAGTGCACAGATCACATATTGATAACGTCCAGGCACTTTAACTCATGTTAGGTCATACCTTAGACCATATGTGAACTCAGACCACTAATTGATTGCAGCAAATATGAACCAAGGAATGAGATTTTTGTACCATAGAAAAAAAGCAGCAGAAACTCAAATGGGACAGAACATAGATTAAAGAGGAGGAAATTAGAAATTCATTCCAGTCAAGTATTGAGCAAGGTGTAAGGAACATCCCTGCAGTTGAAGGAGTAAGAAAGGTGGCTGAAGAGTGGGGTCTTCTGAAGCAGATTCTAGCAGATTGAGCAGACTAGTGTGGTCAGAAGCAAAGGTGGACCGTTTGATAAGGAATGTGAAAGAGTAGAACGGCACAGAATGCAAGGAGATTAGTTTTCTTGAGCTGGGACACCAAAAGAAAAGGAAGAAACAAGCACTGAGGACAAAAGAAGGAATAATGAGATGAGAAACTTTTTTGAGGAAGCTAAGGCCACAACAGCTTACTGCCTACAATTTAACAATCAGGAATTGTATGAATAGCAGTAATATTAAATAGTACCTATATATTATATAATTAAATAATTGAAATTATATTCTACTCTAAGACATTACGGTTTATATATATTTTTTTATTGTTATTTTACATGGACTTGTCCCAGAATAAATAAAGACTATAGTATTATGAATTAGTAAGCTACTAGCTGTGGACCAAGACATACTAGAAAAAAGAATAGATCACTTCAAGAAACTCCTCAATCTCATAACTGAGGATCAGATTACATTACAGATGATCCATCAGAAGGTAAAAATGTAAGTGAGATGGTTCCACCTGACAGCAATGATATACAAAGAATTAATTTCATCAGCTGAAAAACAATAAAGCAGAGTGGCTCAGTGGTAGAGCGCTGATTTAACATGCCAAAGGTCCTATGTTCAAATCCCGCTCACTGACATTCTTTTATTTAATCTGTTAGCGCCCAGAGATGGATCCTATGATATCTAGGACCTTCCTGGGGCTCATCCAGCCTCTAAAAAGTGAGTATCCAAAATAAGGGGGAAAAATCTGGTAGTTGCGCGGGATCAAAGATAAATCACCTCCCTGCATAACCGTTGTCCTAGAAACAGTACAGTCCATGTAGTGAACCCCAGACCCTTCATGGGTTGTAGTGGTACAGGTTTTTTTTTTTAAACAATAAAGCACCTAGATCAGACAGCAGAATTTCTGAAGGCAGGAGGTTCGATAATAGCTGAAGAAATTACCAAACTAATACAACATATTTGGACCTCAGAAAAAAACCCACAAGAATTGAGTGAGTTTATCACTGTGCCAATTTTTAAAAAGAAAGGTGTTCAACAACTTGCCAGATATTTTAGCTTAGGCAGATGATGGAAAAAATGATTCAATTGAACAATTCCATGTGGCTACTCTTAATAGATTATAAAGCTGCATATGATTCAGTCATCAGAAGGGTGCTGTACCAGGCTACGAGAGAAATGGAAAGTCCAGCTAAACTGATCCGGCTAACAATGTGTACGGTGAAAGATACAGTTCAATGTTCAATGTATCTTGGCATGGTCAAGATTGGTGGAAATTTTGGAGATTCATTCATTCCCAGTGAGCTAAGGACTCAGACAGGAAGATTCACTGGTCCCAATGCTGTTTAACATAGACCTAAATGCAGTTATAATAAGAGCAGGACCGATATTCTACGGGACATTTTTTAAGTGGGTAACACAAGTGAAGACATATGTGAATGACTCATTACTGTTGGGAGAACTAGACAAAGCATCAAGGAAGCACTCATGGTGATGAGATGGAAGGATCTCCAAATTAACAAGGATAAGATCCTTCCATTTCTTAAATTAAACAAGAAGAACCCAGGTCACCTACAGAGGCATTATGTTGTTGGAAAATTCAGTTTTGATAGGGTTAAAACTTTAAGTAATTGGGATCAGCGATGAATGGCACTTTGGACGAAGAAGTAAAATATAGAATAATGGCAGCTATCCAAGTTTATTTCAGTCTGTCAAAACTCTTTGGTAGTAGACTGCTCAGTCGCACAACCAAACTCAGAATGTACAAAACACTTGTTTGACCCAACATGACATATGTATATGAAACCTGGGTATTGAGTAAAACATCAGTTGATTTTATTCACAGGTTCGAAAGAAGGATAGACCGACTGAAGATCATTTTAAAAGAACCCACTATCCAACACTCTCTGATAGATACAGTGTGTTTACCGTTTAAAAAGCAACCTCCAAATTTAGAAGGCTCCAGGTTCTTGGCCGTTTTAAAATCATGAAAACGAAGTTAGAACGAGAACCATCTTTGAAATTGGAATATGGGAAAGTTTTCGAAGAAAATCAGCAAAAATGTTGTACGTCACCCAGTTTTCAACCGAGGAAATATTTTCTTCCTCACCACTGTGTATTGAAAAGGATCATACGTACCAAACTGCATATAATTTTTGGTGACTCGGCTTTAACTGTAAATGGATCCCTCAGTGATTGCCATCTTTGTGGCCTAAACTACAACCAAAGCTCACTAATGAGTTGTTAAAATTTCGACTACCGCAAATGATCATGACAGCCGATATATGCAAAATGTATTTGCAGATTTTGATTGCCACTGAGCATCATTCCTATCTTCATTTATTTTTTAGATCTGAAAGCTTCGATCACCTATCCGAATTTGAATTTAATCATTTACCTTTTTAACAACTCGTTGCAGATAAAGGAATCAATTTTTCTAATGCGTCTCGAGCACTATTTGAAGACATGTATGCAGACAGTTCACTGACCGAGACTGATACTTTAGAAGAGGCACAAACAATTGATTTTGTCCAACGCTTCATTGTGACTTCTCGTCTTAATTCTACCAGGAGCAAAGTTTAGAGAAACTTTAGAGAGACTATCCACACTTTGAAAAAATTAGTACAAGGACATCATTTCCCTCTCTGTATTCTCCTATCTTCTCTTATAACATCTTTGAAGTGATGAAAAGTATTTAAAAGCTATGAGGGAACATTTTTGAAGCAGTGGAAAATTAAATATAACGAGTCGCTTGTAACTGTTTGCTGTCATTCCTCCTAGTTAAAGCTGCCCAGGCTTGATTGTAGCCGTCAAGAATGACATAATTGAAGGTGATAGTCTGAGCTGTTCCTCTTTTCAAAGAGGATTTCAAATAGTGAAATGTTTGTATTGGATTCAAGTCGGTGTTGTCGTGTATCTTTTCTTTCCTGAAATTGTCGGAATATTAATCTAGGATGGCTTAATTGTGAATGTTCTTCTCCTCTATCAATTATTGACCTGTTTCTGTGGATTCTGATTTCCTAGGGGAAAGAGAAAAACCTAATGCTAATGCTTCAGTTTGTAAGGGCGTGAGGCTGGGAGAGGCAAGATGTTGGCCAACTGCTGAAGAAAGAGATGGATGGGGACAAATTCTTTATGAGGCCAGGGACCTGGACTGGGCTGTCGTGCTGGAGATCAATTTATGCATGCATATTTTAATCCTGACACTACGATATATATTCGATGAAAATTATCAATATTTTTTTGCATTGTGGTACTAGCGCTGAAGGGGGAGGACCAGTCAGGCAAGTGAGCCTTACTGTTTTTTTTTGGCCAATCCTTTAGTTGCCACCATATATTAACCGGAAAGGAAGGGCCAAGATTTAGTTCTCTGGAGCGCAACAAATAAATACTATCTGATTTGGGTGGCAATTGCACCCACCACGATCTAAACAAAGCATTACAGAACCATAAAGTGCATAGCAATCAAACCCTCTTACAACATCCGCCAAGCAATCAATAATATGAATATTTTTTTATTAACTTCTAACTTTGTTTCTATAGTATATATTTTATCTGTTTTCAAAAAACTAACTGAATCATTTTTTTTATTCTTCAGCTATTAATTTAATTTTTATTCCATTGTTTAAACATATTTATTTGTTTTTCTATTCGACAGAGTCCTTGTGTTTCACTTTATTACTATTTGTATGTTAATAACTATTCTTATCACTAATTTATCTTCAAATCACTTTTATTATCTTTATGATATTTACTTCTGTCTTACTACTGTACATAAATTACATCTCTGCTTCTATTTCAACACTGACAATGGTTCCAATGTTTAGCACTTCAAACAATCAGAAGAAAATTAAGGATGCCTGTCGATACGGCTAAAATAAAGTGACTATGATTTTTGTAAGTCAAAATATATCATCTTTTGAGCTATAATAATTTTTATTCAGAAAATCGTTATGAGAACAATGTAGGAAAAACAGCAATAGAATGCAATTTCCAAAATTTAAAACTTGATTAAAAAATTCCTGTTAACAGCTCATGAGGCCAATGGCTTTTGGAAAATAGAGATTTTTTTTTAATGTAATGTTCATTAAAAAAAAAAAGACAAATAGGCAATTCAAGGTACATGGTGTAATTATAGTGCACTTGACTTTAATTAACCTAAAAACCTGAAATTGTGGTAAAATCTTTGAGGTGTACATATGTATATGTTAGCAGGGAGGAGTCATTCCGGGATACTTTTATCCACCTTACCCAGATTGAATCTTTTAAGCTCTAGAGTAAGGACTATTTTTAATTTTTGAAATAATCAACTATTTTTGTTTGGTCTTGCTTTTCTCCACACAGTGTTTTCTCAAGTGTACTTTACCCACCCAGACAAAACCTTTAACACGTTCAGTGCTAATAGAAAAATCCGTAATCATCCACAAGTGCGACACGGTGTCAATTAACCCCCTGCAGTAACTATACACAAGTACGTCACGGGGTCAATCGGCCCCGTGTTCTTTCCTTAGTTTAAACGTATTCAGCTGAAAATTGATTAATTCATGAAAAATCAATTGTTTTCCCACTTCATAGGTTTAGGTCAGTATACCACAGCAGCAGGACATTAGCCCCATTCGTTATTTATAACTCACGGTTATAGTGTGCTTTTAACTTAGATTCGGTTTTGAAAACTTATTTATTATAATAGATATAACCGAATTTTTATAACTCTTCTATTAACGAGGTTATAATCTTTAGGTTATATTTCCATCAGTTAAATACGAAAAGCGCGCCAAAAAGGGATCATCACAAGGGACAAAAAGGGGAAGGGAGCGAATGACTCATCATTTCCGAGAAAAGTATCACGAGGGGAAAGCACAATAAAGGGCCATCTCAAAAGAGGAGGGGAGTGAGTGACTCGTCATTTTTCGAGAAAAGTAGCACGGGGTCTTTTGGCCCCGTGCCGCACTAGAGGTCTAATTTTGAAGCTCAGTGCGGCCCGGGGTCATTTAACCCCGTTCTATTTTTTATCGAATTTTGAGAGATTATTGAAGTTTATAACATATAGCTATATTAGTTTCAACCCTTTGAAAAAATCAAAAGCTGAAACAGGTTCGAGCATTTTTGAAAGTTTACCTCTTACAGGCTCAGCACTAGTGGAAAGTTCCACACGGGGTCAATTGACCCCGCAACGCACGGAACGTGTTAAACAATATATTAAACTGTAAAATAAAAACAATAGAAGATACATGATTATCACTCATTTTTATACCCTCTGTTAACTGCCAATAAATATATGAACTATTAAATATATTTTTACAAAATACAAATTTAATCATATTGTATACAAATATAAGATTATAGAAAATTAAATCACTATGAAATCTTCCCCTTTTTATTTTTTATGATTTATGAGATTTTAGTCAGGTTGTTATTATAAGGTCTTTATCTTAAGCAGAAACTTCGAGGAACTTGGTAAATTATTATTCACCAAGTCTATTTGAGAAAGTTTCAATACATTTGTACTATTAAAACGTAAAAAATTGTCTATAAAAAATATGTATCTGATTGATTTTGTTTAAACAATGAAGCAATTTAATAATTCAGAAAATATTCAGTGATTAGATTAATATTCTGAAAAAATATACTGTATACGAAAACCATCATCTCTTAGAATAATCAAATCACAGATATTTTAATAAAATAATTTGATAATATCTGGTATTAACAATGAAAAATAAGGAATCTATGTTTCTGGTTGCTTGATAGAAACTATATTAGAATAAATCAAGTGATTAAGCAATAGCAATTTATTTTCCTTTGAAAATGATTTCAATTACCCTTTCTATAAAAAACTTAATAGTGGGACATTTATAAGAAATTGAAATTTTCAAATACACATTTTTTATTTGTTATATTGACACATATTTTTTAAACATACAGCAATTATATACCATGAAGCGAAAACATTTGATAATTCAATAATAAATATCCTAAAACAAACATATTATTAGTTAGATCATTATTACCTTTTAAAAGAGGAAGTTTTTTCAGCTCTCTGTTACTGGAAATATTGAATCTTGATGAATGCTGACGTTTCTCTTTTTTTACATGAGTACTATTATTTATTTTTCTTTTATTTATGGGTGGTGGGAGACTAGTTGATGATACCCTGTCGATATCTGCTTTGTCATTGTTCAATGCTGACCGCATAACCTGTTTCAAATTAATTTACACTTTATTAGGAAAAGGCAAAAACTATATACATACATATAAATGTGGAAATGGTTGACAAAATAGTTCTTAGAAGAGTGTAAAATGGTCAGGGGGTGCAGTCAATAAATTACATACTTTTTAAAAATATCAAATTAAAAAATTAATTACTTTAATCAATAAGAATTCCAAACTGAATATTAAACAATTACTTACAGCGGCTGGATAGCAACAGTGCAGCGCTGTGAATTGACAAAAATGATTTTTACAAAACTAAGAAGATTGAAAAAAAAAAAATATTTAAGTTATGTTATACTTATGGTACTTTTCTGTTAGAGGGGCACCACTACTGATAAAAATAGAGGATATAGCAATGTTATAACCTTTTGACTTTTGTTATTCTTTGTGTATGTAGTGTGTTTAACGCTTTTTTTGTTTTTAATTAATAAAATATGATGCATATGTGTGATCTTCTGAAAACAGAGAACCAGTTAGATTTTTTTTCAAGAAAATTGGGTATTGCCTCGGAAGAAGTGTTTTTAACAGGGTCACAAGATGAAATTATGTAAAAGTGAAGTGATTTGGAGATATCAACTTAAGAGGTTGCAGAGTTAAGTGCGGTTTAAGAACTGGAACCTGGTTAGATTCTACAAGACTGTCATTAGTTAATGCTATAAGATTTATTTATTTCTAGTGTAAGAATATGACATCAGTTAAATTTTTCTAACAAGAACATAAGGTGTCCACATCATTGTTCATAGATTGGAAAATGAGTTTGAGGGAGTTGTGTGTAATTGCATTGAAAAATAAATGGAAATGTGAAAATAGGAGGAAAAAATATGATAGTTGAGGTGGATGAAACCTCATATTCAAAAAGGTAAAATCAATATTGATAGGGTATTGTCGCCACAATTGATTCTGGGAGGTATTTACCGTGAAACAGGGAAATATTTTTTAATGACAGTATCGAACAGATCATTCCAGACCTTAAGTAATAAAATTGTGGAATATGTAAGGGGAGGTTCGACAATGTACACTGATTTCTGGAAATCCTACAAGACCGATGAATTAAGGAGACTTGATTTTGATCATTGTCTGGTTAGCCATTCCTGTAATTTTATTAATCCTCAAAATTGCGTTCATACATAAACTATTGAAGGAATGTGGGGAAGTCCAAAGTGGCCAAACAAAATGGAAAGATGAACGATAAGGAAATAAGTCTTGTAAAGGTACAAACACAAAGAATAATTTAATGAAATATTATATAATTTATCAATCAGTTGGCCTAAAGATATGAAAATACTGTTTTTTATTATTAATAAAATATTATAATTATTCATATCAAAGATATATAAATCATTTTTACATGTTGTTATTATTAGCAAAATGTTATTAGTATTGAAAATGTAAATGTTGTTAATAAAAAAAATGTTATACGTTTGGGAAATATTTTGTCACATCAAAATTCCTAAACGGAGGCACTAGCGTCAGAATGTAAGGTTCAGCATTCTTATAAGTGATGCCCCTCTAACAGAGAAGTACCATACTTTTAGAGCAACGGCAGGTGAAATGCAAATAAATCATATCTTAATAACATAAGAGTTATAAAAATATAATGGTCTTTCATAGTCTATATCAATCTGAATCATAATTGATGCACCAAGTTAAAAAGATAAAATAAACATTATTTTAATTATAATTAGATATTTAACTCTGAAAGGTAAATAAATAAAATAACCATACAAAATCGCAGGACTAAAAAATACCAAATAAAATGTTATAAATTTGGAGGATATTCATAATGTTTAAAATTGCAGCTGGCTAGAGCCAACTTATAGTTTATTGAATCTAAAATGCTGTTAATATTTAAATTAATATAATATATACACATCAGGTAATTAATACAGAATAAAACTAAAAATCTGAAATACTAATAATATTTAAATTCATATAATATATACACATCAGGTAATTTATACAGAATAAAACTAAAATCTTCACATATAACTATAAGAAAATCTCTAATTAAAAAGACCTAAAATTGGATCTTAGTGACTAAATATACTTACTTCTTCTCCAGGGAGATCCATACTATCTTTATTGTTGCCTTGAAATCAACTGAACATCTAGAACATCACATCTAATGTCCACCTAAAATGTTTGTTCAAACAACTTGATAGCAATAAGATAATAACAAAGATAATGTAAAAGCATCAAATAAATAATTTACAGACATTAGAGCTCTTGAAAACAATAACTACTTAGATGAACTTAGAAAGATAATACAGAGCATATTATAAAAAGTAATAAAACATTTCAAGTTACCTCATAACAAAACAGTCACAGTTTTCAACCAATTATAATTTTAAATTAGTATACCAACAGTTTCTCACAAAAACATTGTACCCAACTCGCTTTCAGAGCTACACTAAAAGCTCCTTTTAATTGCAGCATTTATACTTCAGAAATTTAGAACTTAAAATTATAAAATCACAAAAGAACAAACTAAAAAAAGGTAGTCGAATATTAACATAAAGTATTTAGCGGTAACATTAATCAAAGGTAGGTTAGTTTACATCCATAAACGGATCTCTGAGAGGTCACCAGCTCATGTCACACAATCAAATTCATAGTAAAATAGTAACAATAGCAGCAATAATGAAGAGATACTTTAAAATGCGAGGAAATAAATTTTGTGACTGATATTTCTTTAGTTAAAAAATATACATTTTCTTACTATCACATCCCACTATATTCAGATTCTGAACGACTATTGGCTGCTTTTATCACGTGGTACGGGCGTTTGATTTCAGTTGGACCCATAGAAGTAAGAAATTATTACCTTCCAATAAGGAGTTACGGAAGCTAATATTTCATTTTGGGTATCGAGAGACATATCATGAAAAAAAAAGTAATAATTCACTTATTAATATACTTTAATATAAAAAAGTATAATAAAGGATTGGTAATTATTCCGCAGGTTGTCGCTTCGAGTTGAGTAATAACAAGTTTCAACTTATCATTCGTTTCCCTTTTAATATTTTCTAAAAATACAAGTCATCATGAGCGTTAAGTGGGGAAAATACAGTGTAATTGTAATGGATAAAATAGATAGTTAAAAAAGTAACTAATCTATGGCTTTATTCACATAAGAATGAACACTAACATTTAAATCATATGTTCAATTAAATTAATTTAAATAGAAATATATGAGATTCTTCCCGCCTTAGTGAAAAATGTAGTCCAGTAAATATTTAGGCGGATTCCTACTTCTTGTCGGTCTGGGGGACCTGATCGATGTCAGCTCATGTAAAAGATTCGGTTCTTGGCATCTTCTTTCTGTTTCATTTATTTGGTCATCTTGAGAAGGCCCTGGTCCATCTTCAGGTTCAATGTTTTGGCGAGTAGTGTGGTTTTCTTGCGAATTGTCTAGACAGGGTCTTGTATGCGCCTGTTTGTCTTGAGCTGGGGAAAGGTGTCGAGTCGAAATGGTATCTTCTTTGCCATCAGTATACCATATGTGTGCGTATGATGGGTTAGCTTTTAGTAGCTCCACCTCTTCTACAAAAAGATCGTATTTCGATGATCTGTTGAATTTTCTTAGAAATACTTTCCCAGGTGAAGAGAGCCATGTTGGTAAAGAAATGCCGTTTAGAGAACGCCGTTGGAATAGTAAAAAACGTTCGTGAGGAGTGCAGTTAGTTGCTGTGCACAAAAGAGACCGAAGGGAACAAAGTGCGTCATCAATAACCTTCTCCCATTCCGAAATATGTTTATTTTGGGATTTAAGGGCGAGGGAGATTGTTTGCCAGATAGTAAAATTGAATCTCTCACATTGTCCATTCCCCTGTGGGCTGTAGGGAGCTGTTCTACTTCTTGCTATTCCAAGAGAATCCAGGAATGATTTCAATTCTCGAGAAATTAAGGAAGTTCCACGGTCGGAATGAATATATGACGGTTTGCCAAAAAGGTTGAACAAGTAATTTAAGTGCTTAATAACAGTTAATGAAAACATATCTGGACAAGGAAAAGCGAAAGGAAATCTTGTAAATTCATCAACTATTGTTAAAAAATATTTATTGCGAGTAGTAAGAAGGATGAGGTCCTTTAAAAGGTCCTTTAAAATCCAAGCTTAATCTTTCAAAGGGTTGTGTAGCCTTGATTAGAGTTCCTTCTATTTTATAGAAATTTGGTTTTACTGCCTGGCAAACGCGACAGTTTTTAGTTATTTGCCTTATTTATTCTAAGGAATACGGGAGGTTCTTGCTCCTAGCCCTAGTGATACATTCTAGTAACCCCTGGATGGCAAAGTGTTTGATGTATATTTATAAGTCTAGTGAGTGTGCTAGTAGCATTACAAAATCTTGATAATGCATCAGCAGCAGCATTGAATTTTCCTGGTCTATAGATTTTTTCGAATTTAAAATTGAAAAGTTCAAGGCGCCATCGCAAAATTTTGTCATTCTTTATTTTTGATGAAACTTTTGAATCGAACATAAAAGCTACGGATCTTTGGTCTGTCATGAGAGTGAAATGTTTGCCCATGAGATAATGTCGCCATTTCTTAATTGCCTCGACAATGGCATAAGCCTACTTTTCTACAGACGAATGTCTCTTCTCGCTTCGAGATAGCGATCTAGTAAAAAATGCAACAGGTTTGTCATTCTGTGAGAGAGTGGTTCCAATGGCGTTATCAGAAGCGTCTGTATCTCTTCAATCCGACTTAAATTCCATCACCTGGGACGTCATTTACTCTTATAGTTCCATCGATCAGATGGTTTCCACCTTGAATTCCAACCTTCAATCTATATTAGATATCCACGCTCCTTTAAAACCAGAACCTTACGCCGTCCAACTGCACCTTGGCTAACTCCCGAAATCAAATATATGATGAAGAAAAGAGAAGTAGCAAGGGCAGCCAAATTTTAGATGCTACTCTCGAGTCAACGGCATAAAAATCAACACCGTTAATAACGAATCATACAAATAATTTATAAATCATCTCACTAGCAACAACTACGATTTTCGCTGCTACCAACTCAAACAACAGAAATCTTATAGAGTGGTTCTAAGAGGGCATCACTCGACCACGCCTACAGCAGCTATCAAAAGGGATCTTGAAGAGATGGGCCACAACATCAGAAATATCTCACCCTACTGAAAAATATCCCCTTCCGTTGTTTTTGGTTGAACTAAAACCGGCAAAAATAATGTTGAGATATTTCAAGCTACTAGAATTGTTTATTCAACTGTGAAATTCGAGGAGCCAAGGCAGAAAAACACGATAGAGCAGTATACTAGGTGTCAAAAATTAGGTCACACCAAGACCTATTGTCACCACCTACCCAGATGCGTCAAGTGTGCTGGCTCACATCTAACTGAAGCATGCCAGAAGTCCAGAAATGAGCCTGAAAAATGTGCTCTTTGTGGTTGGGACCACCCGGCGAACTATAAAGGTTGCTTGGTGTATGAAAGAAAGATCCTTGCAACAGAGAACACATAAAATACAAGAGAGAAGCCTAGAGAATAATGTTCCTGAGCCACCTGAAGTGAACAGCTCTACTCTTTTCGCGGAATGATCAAAAATAACCAACAGTTTACTCACAGTTTACCACCATAGTTCAACCCCCGGAAAAGGAAAACAGAACTTCGAACTCAACGAACCAGCAGCAGCCTCAACGTCAGGCGCCGCAAACCTCCCAACACAAACCCCAGACTTCCTATAACAAGCCCCGAACCTCCCAACCTAAACCCCGAGATGCTCGATCCAAGCCTCAGGCATTCAATCCTAAAGTCCAACATCCACGCCAGCAAATACCTCTCCATCCTCAAACCTTAAGGGTCAATCTTCCACCACAACATCCGAATTCTGTCCCATCCTTAGATCAATACACATTGAAAACAGAACCCGTACCTCAGGCCTCAATCTCCACCCAGCTCCCTATTTATGTAAATTATCCACCCCAACCTCCATATCGTTATCCTATCCATATGCAAAACCCAAACAACATTAATTCAATCCTATCATCATTCCTGAAGATCTTCATGAAACCATAAAACCACTCATCATCCTATTGACAAGAATCCTAACCGAATTCCCGCATAATCACCCACAATGAGCTAGGGGCTTTAAGTTTTGTGGAATGCTAATGGCCTAAATAATCACCGTGACGAACTTGACATATTTCTACATGACAAACAAATAGAAATTGCCTTACAGACTGAAACACATTTCACACACCGCACATAATTCTATATACGTGACTACATCACTTACAGATCAGACCGCCCAGACAACAGTTCACATGCCAGATCTTGTATTCTGATTCATAACAACATATCCCATTGACTTATTCCTTCCACTCCAACTGATGCTATCCAATCAAACTCAGTAAACATAACGACTCGTCCATTCCATATCATATTTTCAGCTTTATACTGCCCTCCCGGTAATTATCTTTCCTATAACCTTGATTCCTTATTCGAATCTCTTGGAACGCGTATCATTGCTGGAGGAGAATACAACGCTAAACACCAACGATGTGGTTGTCGATCATCCAACTCCCGTGGAAAAATCTTTTCTTCTGTCACATCCACTAAGGTTACTCCATCCTTGCCCCAAATAACCCCATCTATTGGCCTACATCTCTCAAAAAAGGTCCCGACATCCTAGACATATTTGTTACTTCCCAGATTTCTACAACCCAAACCAATATACAATCCTTAAACGACCTTTGATCAGACCATAGCCCAGTTCTCCTTTTCTTACATTCAAGTTTCGCTCCCAACCCTTCCCCTCCTACATTGATTACAGAACGTATAAACTGGGACAACGTTTTTTTATGATATGGAGAACAAATTAGACTTAACAATTTCACTTAAGACAAAACAAGATATTGTTACTGCCATAGAAAAACTTACTACATAAATAAAAACCACTTTACATGATAATACCTCAAATCATAAACTTAATAATTCTCAGAAGACTGACCTGCCACAGCATATTCGTATCTTATTAAGAGAAAAACGCAGAGGAAAATCGAAGCGGCATAGAACTCGATACCCTACGGATAAAACTATTTTTATGAAATTGACTAACCAACTAAAAGCAGAAATTAGAAAATTAAAAACTCAAAATTTAATTAACTTAACTGAACATCTTACAACTTCTGACAAAAAATTATGGATGATCACTCAAAAGATCCTGAAATTCAAAGATTTTAATCACCCACTCCTTAATGAATCCAATGTCTGGTCAAGATGTGATGAAGAAAAAGCTCAGTTATTCGGGCAACATCTCTCTAAAACGTTTCATCTACATCCTGATATTATAAACCTAACCTACCTTCAATATATAAAAGCTGAGTTAAATGTTCCCCTCCAAATTACCCTTTGGATGATGACCTCCCAAAGCATTCCATCCTTCAGAAATAACTAACATTATTCACAGATTACCTTCTCGCAAAGCTCTTGGACGACCTCATCACGATCCACATCTTAAAGCATCTTCCCAGAAAAGCTATTCTATTCCTCGCCTGCATATATAATGCCGTACTCGATACTACATATTTTCCTAACCTCTGGAAATTATCTGTTGTAAAAATTATAAAACCTAACCTAAAACCGGAATACCCTGCCTCTCACCACCCTATCTCACTTTTACCATCTATGAGTAAAATTCTGGAAAAGCTCATCCTGAAACGATTATACCCTATACTGGAGGCAAATCACATCATACCAGATCACCAGTTTGGATTCCTAACATCCCACTCCACTACCCAGCAATGTCATCGTGTGGTGGAAGCTGTTTCCTCTTAATTGGAACTTAGATTATATTGTTCGGCGGTATTTTCTCATTATTCAATCCCATCTCACTAACAGGTCGTTCAAAGCAAATCACAATAATGTATTTTCATCCTGCTTTTCTCAATCTGCTGGTGTTCCTCAAGGCAGTATCTTCGGCCCAATCCTCTACACAATTTATACAGCTGGCATCACAACTCATCCTAATACTATCCTTGCCACGCATGCGGATGACACATGTCTATTATCAGTCAACACTGATCCAGTTTTAGCATCCTATACTCTTCTAGCCCATACCCCTGACCTTGAAAAATGTTGTCTGGAGGATTAAAATAAATTCCCACAAATCACTTTTACCCTCCGTCCGGTACTTAGGACTACACCTTGAAATCCTACTATATACTAGACTGAAATATACATACATATATATATATATATATATATATATATATATATATATATATATATATATATATATACATACTAGACTGAAACGACAAGAAACAGCACGCCGTTACTACTTTAACATTTATCAGACAAACCCTCTAAGCTCTCAGTTAATTACAAAAGACTCCTATACATTACATGACAATCATTATACCCATCTGGACATACGGAATAGAGCTTTGGGGCTCCACTAAGCTATCGAATTTCTCTCGTATTCAATCCTTACAATTCAAAGTAATCCATAATGACCTTAATGTCCCATTTGTTGCTGATTTGGCCCGAATCCTATACCAATCCTTTCATGACACACTTCATTCTCACTCTAACTCACTAGTTTCAAACCTAGCAACCTCTTCAATTCCTGACAATCCTCCGAGGCGTCTCGGAAGATGGCCTCGTGATCTTTTAAGTTTAACTTGCTATTTGACTACTACCACTGGGTAGTTCCTCTATTTGTCATTTCATGTGAATGTATACATTCATTCTATTTACTTGTTGTATACAGTTCGCTACTTCTTTCTGGTTCATTGTCTCTAATATGTTCACAATTTCTTCTTTTTCTATTTTACATCCAGCCACTATTACTTCAGAAGTTATGGTTTCGATATATTGCAAAAATTCTAGATGTTGGTCATTTTTGTACTCCATCTTTCTCCAAGATGTTTGCGCCCCGACAAGAGACTTTCCATAAGTTGATTTTAAGGTTACCATAAATTCCTTTGTAGTCTTCTAATCCATTACTGTTGGCAAAACATTGTCTTTAAGTCCCTGAACAATAATACGTCTGCCCGTTTGAGAAGTTTTGAGTTCGGCAACTGTGGTAGGAGGGTCTTCATTCAGAACTCTTAGTACGCCATTGACTTGAAGAAATAATTCAATTCTGAAGTCCTAACTATCAGAATCAGACACATCGAATAGCGGAACACCGAACGGATCATGATAAATAATACTCGCTATAGTTACACGAATTATTCCCAACTGATCTAACCACTAGCGTGTATCCAGGATGTTTTATCCAAACCGAAACAGAATCTGGCACTACCGCTAACAAAAAGAACTTGGACAAACCTACACTGGGCCCATAACCTTTTAACAGAAAAAGTGAGTGCAGGGAAATAAAAAAGTAAAAGTTACTACGGTAAGGGCACAGATTTATTGGATATAACTATATAAACATACAGACAGATACACTCTACACACATACGGTCCAGAAGCCAACTATACAATGATTAAAACAAAAATAACATAACAAAGGGCAGATGCCAACTTGACCTAAGCTGTTATTTTACACTGTTTTCTATCTATAATATAATAATTAATATATAAATTATATACATAAAACAGAATTACTTCAGCATATTATTAGGAAGGTGACGGGGATATTATGAATATTTAACATTCCAGGGTTTGAATCTGGGATGTAAAATATTTGTGCTAGGAGTTGCGGATAATTTGGCACGCTGGCTACAGATCCCGAAAGTGTTCAACTAAATAAAATAACTGCAGAAGGGCGTTTAAGAAAGAGAGCTTTCAAATTAATTCAACTAAGTCGAAATTAGTAAAGTCTAAAAAAATTGAAAATTTTTCGGATTTCATATTATGAGCAGCCTGTTAATCTAAGTGATAGTATAGTGAAGATTGATGATTGCTCTTTTTTGAAAAAAACAACTGGTTTTTGAAAAACTGTATTTTGGTAACTATTATTCCTTTATAGGCGAGATACTATATATTTTTAAATATGTTTACAGATTCATACTATATTATTTATTTATTATTATTATTTATGTGCATATGTGAAAATATGCCACACTCATTATGATACTATTATTCATATTATTAGATGTTCTTATCTACTTTTTTATTTTTCCATTAGCCATCCAATCTCTGTTTATTGCAATTTTATATTCTATTATTTTATTTTATTATATATTTTTTTCCTCTATGAGAACATACGTTTTAGTTCATATTTAATTGTATTATTCCAATAATGTAGCCGTTTGGACGGAAATATTTCTATTAATTTCCGTACAATATTGTTATTCTTAAGGAACCTGGTCCCAGAATAAAATTATTTTTCTATTCTATTCTATTATGTATAGTTCTATGAAGGTCTAGAGTTTTATAAATTTATGCTCCAGTTTAAAAAAGGCCCATGTTCATATTCGTATTATGTTTAAATTATGAAAGAAACTGCTGTGTGATTTTTTAAATATAATGTACTTCCGGTGTACCAAAATTTCTTTTTTATAATGTCAATCTATAGGAGAGCTCAACTACCTCACCTTCCATTTTTACTTGGTTTGTTTATATCTATATATTTATTTTTTTATTACCTACTACCCTCTGTTTATTTTAATATACATGCTGAAATATAAATGTGCCATTATTTATTGATGGGTTTATCATATTAAGAAAGTTTTAGCTTTAACATTGGGAAATAAATATATAAATAAATGGCCTAAGACCTTTAGTCATTGTGATTATATTCGTGATATTTGAGTTGTTGTTTTGGAAACGTCTTAAAGTAAACCAGCCTAGTTTTACAGTCACCTCCGGATATCAAGGTACATTTCATCTATTACTGTATTAAAAAAAAAACGATTGACAAATAAATAATTTTTGGGAATTAGTTTAGTAAACATTATAAATGACTAACAATTAGATTAGCTATCGTGTCTCCAATACTGTTTAAATAAATTCAGTAATAATTAATGAGTAATATGATTCTTTAAAAGTGTGAGTGTTTTAACATTTTTGATCATTGATAAAGCTAATTTACTACAAAATACTTATTTCTAAATTCTGTAATGTAATGCCTACATTCATGCTTTAATAGTCTCAAGTTTTATGTAATTTATATGTGTTCATATTTAATTATATTTGCAAAATTCAATCATCATGCCACAGTATAAAATAGCTAATGCAAAATAGTCACGGTAAAAAATATCCTTTAAAACAAATTAACTATATCAATATCATATCATTACTATATGATATTGTTATATATTTACTTTATATTTTACTGCTAATATGTATATATATATATATATATATATATATATATATATATATATATATATATATATATATATATATATATTTGCACATATAAAAACAACTACCATAAATTTATTGCATTTATAATGGTTTGATAATTTGTATAATATTCGTTTCAGATTGAATAGATATTACCAACATGGATTCGATTGGCGCAACGGCATTAAAAGAACCTATTCACGACAAGTAAGTTAATTTCTTGTAGATTTCAACATGAAACCAGACGAGCTAGCACAAATAACATAGACTTCTAACTCACGCCATCTTTTGCTATCGTATATTCAACTATTTTTGGGCTATTATTTACGTAGCAGTATTTATGTACAATTATTAAATATATTATATAAATCTTGAATAAGATTAGTTGACCTTTTATATATATATATATATATATATATATATATATAGAAAATATAAATGGTATAAATATAGAAAATGGTGTGGGTGGAGGTCAGAAAAAATTCTCTTTATTAAGGAGAACGGTTTATTTTAAAGCCAACGTTTCGACCCACATTACAGGTCTTCTTCAGAGCTAAATATTCAAGATAAATACAAATTAAAATAATAAATAGTAAAGAATAAAAATATATAGGCATCTAGGGGTATGGGTGATAAAAAATTATACTAAAAATGGGGAACCATTTAGTTAAAAATAAAAACAGAGGGTATAACCATTCCTTCTGTTTTTATTTTTCTGATAGAGAATTTTCGTATAAGTAATAAATAATAATACAAATTAATTAAATGATTGGTATTCGAAGATGTAGAAGAGTAATAAAATAATTATAATAATAATAGAATTATTTCATTTTTATTATCATTTTCGCAAGTATTTATTTTGTTTATTTTGTTTACTATCAGCATGTACATATTTTATTTTATTTATTTATTATTATTATTTTTTATTTATTTATCGATTCTTTTATTTTTTATTGAATGTTTATATTTTAATTTTGTACAGCTATTACTTATTGCCTAAAAGTGGCAGAATATCTCAATGAAGTATGTATATATATATACATAAATAAATAATAATAGAGTGATAAAAATTAATCTAATGATAGGTATTGACATGGAAAATATTTAAATATTCTCCAACAGCTTTCTTATTAGTTATATTTTCATTTGAATTTGGTTTTCCATAGCAATACCATTATTATTATTGATTAATTTGTACAATTATTTATTACTTATTTGATTTGTTTGTTTGTTCATATAACGTCACTTTATTTGATAATTCTCAATAACTATTCCCTCTGTTTTTATATTTACCTACAGGGTTCCACATTTTTTTTTTGTTTATTTAATTTATTATTTTTTAATGCCCATACCCCTAGATGTGTATATAAATTTTATTCTTTACTATGTATTATTTAAATGTGTATGTATTTTGCATATTTAGCCCTGAAGAAGACCTGCAATGTGGGTCGAAACGTTGGATTTAAAATAAACAGTTCTCCATACTAAAGAAAACGAAAGAAAGTTAAAACTTTCTGTGACTTACTTCGAAGTGACAACCTGTGGAACTTTATTTAATAAAATAAAGAATATTTTATTTATTTAAGACAAGGTTACAATAATACTATATTTGTAATTTTAAAGCAATAAATTTTAATTTGAAACTAATTTGTAAAAGTAACCAATGCAGATTCACAGAAAAAATATTTATCAGCGTCTAAACTTAATTATTTATTTTAATAAAGCCTTCAATAGAGTGTTACAATAACTTTTACTCAGCAGGTCGTATTGAGATTAAGATTAACGATACGTGATATTCAAGTATTCACCGAAAATATTACTTTTTTAAATTTTGAAAAAACAAACTATTCGATTTGACTTCATGAACGATTTTACTTAGACAATTACAATATAATAATCACCTATTAATTATCATATAGTATTATACAGATATATCACAACGTCATAGATAAAACAATATTTATATAATATCGGTTAAGATTTAATTTACGCATATCATACATACACACTTAATATGCATAATATAATATGATAGGATATAATAAAATATGAAAATACACAAAATAGTAAAATCCTGTCTTTCCACCCTTATACCCATACTCTATCACATCTATAACTTCTTCTTGCAAAATTCCACATTCCCTTCTTCTTGGAAAACGGCCCTGGTCCGACCATTAAACAAAATTTCGAACCCTTCCTCACCTCAAGACTTCCGCCCTATTTCCCTTCTTTCTAACCTTTCAAAACCGCTAGAACGCCTAGTACAGAACCAACATTCAAAGTCCCTCATTAATCCTCTCCAATCTGGACATTCAAAGCAATCCGCTCTCCTGAAAATAATCCATGACCTCCAGACTTCCATCGAACACCAAAAACTAACTATCCTTATCCTTCTAGACTTCTCTAAAGCATTTGACACAGTTGACCATAACATCCTACTTACCAAACTTCAAAATCTTCCTTTATCCAACAATGCTTTGCACAGGTTCAAATCCTTCCTCTCAAACCGATCACAGTTTGTTGTCGTTCCAGGCCAACCTCCACTCAAGACTCTCTCCCTCTCCCGTGGTGTCCCTCAGGGCTCATCTCTGTCCCCTACTCTATTTTCAATTTATATAAATGACCTTCCCCAACTTATCCATCATTCCAAATACCATATCTACGCCGATGATTTTCAAATATACCTGTCCTTTCCCCCATCCAACCTATTACTAGCCACAAAAAAAATACAAGAAGATCTGAACCGAATAAGTCAATGGGCAGTGACTAACAAGTTGAAGCTGAATGCGGAGAAGACAAAGGCTATGGTAATAGGTTCCAATCAACTCCTTAAAAAAGTTCCTCATTCCCCAATCCTGTACTTAAATAATGTTCCCGTCAAATTTTTCCTAATAGTCAAAAACCTCGGAATCACATTAGACCAATCCCTCTCCTGGAAAAGTCATATTGCCAAAATATCTCGCCGTAATTTTTCTACCCTGAAGAGACTAAACTACATGCGTCACCTATTTCCATTTGAAACTCGTAGACTCCTGGTTATCTCTTTAGTATTACCCCACTTTGACACTGCTGCGCCGTAGTATATGGGGGTGTCTGTGGAGCTCGAGGCCAAAATAAAACGTTTGATGAATCGCTTTGTACGCTTTGTCTTCGGGATCCCCAGGGACGCCCCTGTCTCCCGATTTTATGAAGAGTTGAGGTGGTTCTATCCTTCCTATCGCCGTAAGTATTTCCTTGCATCCTTCCTCTATCAAGTTATCCAATCCCGCCCTCCATTATACATATATGAGCTCCTCAAATTTAAATCCTCCATCCATTCCCGTGATACCCGTTCACACCCTTCCGATTTGTATATAGATGCCCATCGAACCGCAGCTTTAGACAGATCGGTCCTGTTCCCTGTGGAATTCTATCCCTTCTTCCATCCGCTGTTCTAAGACTCTTCCTACCTTCAAATCCCGCTTATTTTATTACTTTCTATCCCTCCAGTTCCCCGAAGAGCATACATAAAATTATTGATAGAATATTATTTATTTTGTTTATTCATTTTTATTTTTATTTTTAATGTGAAGTAATGTGAAATCTTCATTTTTTTCATTATCATAAGAAGCTATTTTTTTATTTATTGTTATTTAATCAGCTTTATAGATTGGCTTTTCAGCTTGTTTTTTTCTTTGTACTCTAAGACTCTAAAGCCCACAATAATGTTAGGAGTTATGTTATTCTAAAGGGACTTCTCCCAGAATAAATAAAGAATTTATTATTATTATTATTATATATGAGGCATTCAGAATCAAAAGCGGATAACTCCATAATTTGAAAACTCCACATTTTCGCTAGTTGTGTCAATCAATAGTTTCTAATATTGATACTTTTCTTCCATATTTCTCATGGTTTAAGTCCGGTTCATAATCTGATGTTTCGGGAATTCAAGATTGCTTGACTGACCCAGCAAAATTGAAATAAAAAATCGATTTTTTTAATTTGGATTCTGAACGCCCCAAATATACTTGCTTAATGCCTAAAATTAAGTAAAGGATTTTTAATTTTTAAAAAATACTAATGTTTTTGTTTTTAGTACCTTTATTGAAGATCTCTCTCCAATTCTGTCTCTAAAACCAATGTTCTTTACAATTGAGCCACTTGATAAAGTCATAGAAGAATGGGATTATCAGGATTGTGAAACCAAAGATGAATTTAAACAGAAAGTCAAGCTGAGAAAACTACGTAATAAGTTTGTTTGTTTTGTTATAAATTAACTAATCTATAATTAGCATTTGATTGAGCAACATCATCATGGGCACCCATACAAAATTATTCGGAGGAGAGGAGGTAAACCAAGGATAGGTCTCGGGAGTATTCTATATCACCTCCCACCCTCCCGAGAGCAGAGAACCTCTCTCGCTAAAAAATACATATTTTCTTACGAGGCTGAGCCTCTTTTAGTAATTCAACTTATTCTATACACAATATTTTGTATTTTTCGTGCCAATATATATATCCTACTAATATTATAAATGCGAAAGTTTGTATGTTTGTCTCTCTTTCGACAGTTGTATGTTTCTATGTTCGACAGTTTTTTAGGTGCTTTTTTTTTTTTTGGAGAATTCATTATAGTACATAATTAAAGACAAATCACATGATAATAGTTGTTAAAATAACAGAAAGAACTTGAGTGAAACTATTGTTTTGATATCCTACTAATATTATAAATGCGAAAGTTTGTATGTTGGTCTCTCTTTCACGCAAAAACTACTGAACGGATTTGGATGAAACTTTTTTTTTTTATATATATTTTTTTATCCCCCTACCTGCCATTCCTGGCATGCGGGGTTCGGCAGTGGCGGGTGGATGCGTTGGGCTTACGCACGCCCACCACTGACAAAAACAACACTTTATTTATTAACTCTTATTCTACAATATGGTGGGGGGTACCATTTAATTATCTGGGTACAATTTTATCAGAATAAAATTATTCTGTAGTGCTGCCCGGTGTACGGATGTCACCGACCGTCCGTTCCACTCGTCAATGGAGTCCTCCCTCACTATCTTCTTCCACATGTTCGGGGTCTCACCGGTCCTCTGTCGGAGTCCCTCCGGGAGCACCGCTAGCCCCTGCGTCTTCACCTCGTGTTTCAGAGTGTCCTCCTTCAGGACGAGGTCCAGGGGCATCGCAACTCACCTTCGCCTCATGCGACACCGTTCTGTAAGTCTTCGTGACTCGCAGCAGAGCCAATCTCTGTATCGTCACCAGTCTCCTTTTCTGCAGCTGCGTGAAGTTGCGGCTCCACGCCGGGAATGCATACCTCAGGATACCCAAGACCACGCCTTTATAAATGGTCATCGTCGCCGGTTACCTGAGGCCCCAAAATGCATCCCCTATTCTTCCTAGTCCGTTCAGCTACAGGGTCACCCTATCCTTCAGGTGTCCCAGGTGAGGAGATGTCGCCTCCTCACCCAGCCTGACCCTCTCTTCTTGTATATCCATTATGATTGGGTGAGCCCTGTCGGTGGAGCCTCTGAGGAGTATGGCCTGGGTCTTGGCAGCGGCCATACTCAGCTTCCTCCTCACGCACCATTCTGCTACGAGACTGACAAGAAGAAAAAGGGATGTATGCATGTTCAGATTCATTTTCGATGGTATCTAATTTATTGTTGTCTAGCGGTAAAGGTGTTTGATAGGAGTAGAAGTTTGAATAATATTCTGCAAACTGCTCAGCTTACAGTATTTGATCTTGTTCTACGTGGTCATCTGTTAAAAGTGATGGCTGGTAGTCTTTATAATTTCCTGTGATACTCTGATTTTTTTTTTCCAGAACAATCTTGGTGAGGTATCAGTTGAAATAGAGTTTAGGAATGGTTCCCAGGACTCTTTCTTTTTGTTTTTTATTATCCTGCAAGATATTGAACGCCATTTTTTATACTCTGTTGGATTGCTTAGGGTAGGTTCTTTCTGAAATAATTTAAGTGCCCTTCTTCTTTTCTTAATAGCTGCTTTGCAAGCACTGTCGTACCAGAGGACATTTTTATTTTTGGAATTAATGTTACTTGAGCTTTTCGGAATAGAAACATTTGCTGATGCCAAAATTGCTGATGTAATATTACTGTTTATTTCAGTACTATTTGCTGATGATAAATCGGAAACATTTATGGCTATATTATTTTGAAATCTTGTCCAGTCAGTTTTCTCTGTAATCCATCTTGGATGTTTTGTTGTTTGAGTATTGCCATAAGGGAAACTGATTACTACGGGAAAATGATCGCTAGAGTATTGGTCTTGGAAAACCTGCCAACTTAGATGGGTGAATATGCTGGACGAACACCAGGTTAGGTCGATGGTGGAGAAAGTACTGTACGCTGGGCTTTAGTATGTGGGCTGTCTTGTATTTAGAATAATGGAGTCAGTGAAGTCAATGATTCGTCTAATAATATTTGCCCGTGAAGAGCAGTATGAGGATCCCCAGGAGGTGTGGTGACCGTTGACGCGATGAGTGATTCATACGTAAATAGAGTTCGGGGAGAACGTTAAAAAAATTAAGCAAATCTCTTTCATTTAAGTTTCCAGGTGGGATGTAAATATTGCCGAGAAAAAAAGGAAATTTAATAAAAACTTTTACAACTATTGCTTCCAACGAGGAATTTACTATCACTAACTCCGAAACTAGTTTCTTATGGACAGCGATTAGAGCACCACCACCACCCTATTATTATTATTTTCAAAATAGTCTCTGTAAATATTATAACCCTTTATATTAAATTTTTTACTAGGAAGCAGCTTAGTTTCTTGAATAAAAATTGCTATTGATTGATATCTATCGATTGTTAGTTTTAGTTCCTCTTGTTTTCTAATTAAACTATTGCAATTCCATTGTATGATATCATTGTTATAAATACATATAAATTATTGATTAATAGAATCAAAATTTAGAATAAAATCAAGATCTCAGGGTAGAAAGAGAATAACAGCAAAACAAAACATGAATAATGCACCCAAGAAACATCCCACCACCTCGAAGGCTCAAATGGAACTCAAGAGTTTCTACTTTCTACTCTAAGGATGCCTGAATGGGCGAGATATTGGACAGATAATTTCTATTTCTGTTCTAGATTGGAGACTTAATGGCTTGTCGTTGGTATTTTTCCACGGTCTTAAAATTTATGTAAGGTCTCTTTTTACTTTTCAGTATTAATAATAGATTAAAATTACTTTTCTAATTACTTTTCATTTTTTCTTTGCTCAAATTTCGGCTAGGTGGTTTTCCTCTGGATTTACTCCTTGATTTTCTAACATCGGTCCAATCGCCCTGTGGGTCATCTTGGAACAACGGCCATGGGAATTGGATAATTCTTTATGGGTTGCTTTTTCCGAAGGTAAACCCTTCGGTTCAGTTGAAAGTTCATTAGAAGTTTCCGTAATTTTGGCCGATTTCCGACCCGAAGAATGTAAGGACGAGGGTAAAGAAGGGTTAGGAAGGGTTAAAGAAGGTGGTGTGGTAAGAGGGAGGGAGCGTGGTGGGGGGGCACGGTATTATTAACATTTGAGCGCCCGACAAGTGAAAGCTTATTTCTAATTGGCTCTAACGGCTTTTTAAAAATTGGATAATCAACATTTGAATCATCGGTTTGCACACTAACTGATTTTTTATTCTGTACAATATAGGAAAAAGACATTTTAATTTTGATTGGGTGTAGTATTTCGTTTTTTTTGGTGTGTTTTTTTTTAGCAGCACGTATAGCAAAGTACGTTATTTTTTTCACTATCTTGAATTCCTTTAATTTCTTTCTATTTTAAAAAGGTAGGACAATTTTTGGAGAAGGAATCATGATAACCCTGACAATCCTAGGACTCCATCTGGACAAACGTCTCACTTGGAATCCTCATACAACACTGAAAAGACAAGAAACTGCTCGACGTTTTCGCCTACTTTAACATTTACTGGACAAACGTTCGAAGCTCCCAATTAATTACAAAAGACTCATTTACATGACAGTTATCAGACCTATTTGGACATACGGAGTTAAGCTTTGGGGCTCTACTAAGCCGTCCAATTCATCTCGTATCCAATCATTACAATCCAAAATCCTTCGTAAAATTCTCAAGGCTCCTTATTATGACACAAACAAACTCATCCATCGTGATCTTGATATCCCATATGTAGCTGATTTGGCCCAAACTAGATACCATCCTTCCATGAAAAGCTCCATGCAAAATTGAATTCCCAAGTCTCTCAACTTTCTTCCCATAATATTCCTGATAACCCTTCAAGGCGTCTGAAAAGAAGATGGCCTCGAGACCTTCTACTATAGAACTTTATTGGAGTGCTATCAATGGATAGTTTCTCCACAAGTGTTTTTTTTCATGTCCTTTGTTCATACAGCAGATTTACTTGATGCAATATAATTACAGTTGTAAATATCAATAAATTACTCTATTCTAAAAAAAACCCTGACAATTTGCACAATTTATGGAACTGACGCACTCCACTTCTTCATACTTAGTCTTACCACAGTATCTGCAAAGTAGTTCTTTCTTGCATACTGTTTTTGTATGACCAAATTTTAGACATACATAACAACGGGTCGGGTTCGAAATGAATTGTCTGACAGTTAAATTATGAAATCTTATTTTAATTTCAGAGTGAATAGTGAGGCTGTTGAACATTAAAAAATAATCATGGCTGCAATGTTGTTCTTTATTTTTATAGTACGTCAGTATTTTCACATCTTCGACACTTTGTGGTTTTAATTCGTCTTTTATTTCGTCGATTTGACAATAATTGAGTACAGAACACCAGATAATCCCTTTAATTGGAATTTAGTAGGTTCAGCCTACTATGTGGTTCTACTTTGACCGGAAAGTAATTAAGTAGTGAATCACATTTTAAGAGTTTATCTGATTGGGAATCTGAAAAAAACTTCTACTAAAATTGTCCCATCTCTTATTTTTTTACGGCTTTTATATCATCTAGTAGATTTTTTATACTTTTATATATAAAGGAAGGCGAAACTTTGGTGAAATCTAAGGGATTTCCATCGCTATCAGTTCCTATTCGTTTTATTATTAAAAAATGTCCCGAACTATTAATGTAGATCATCTAGCTGCGGGGACTGTAGAATTTTTCTCATCAACTGGTTTATTTGATGGATTAGGGTTATGACTTTTCAGAACGTTTCATAGTTTTTATGTAATCCGGTTTCTTTGGTTTTGGAATCTTCTTCTGTAGTAGACCATTCAACCACTTTTCATTGACAGTGTCAGTAACATTCTATTTTGCTGGTTTTAAGAAATTAGATTTAATATGACTTCTATCTCTCAGGGGTTTCGTAATTATTGTGATTTAAGAGGAACAGGTTATTAGCCCGCTGCTCCCGAGTTTGGTGGATGGGCTGCCTCCTCATAGCCTCCTGACAGGCTGCTGAGTTGCCTGATTTTAGTCTACCTCATTAGTGTCGAGTCCACCGAAAAGGCTTTCGGTGTTGCACCATCTGAACCACATAGAGGTACCAGATAACCCTTGCTGACATCTTCGCTTTCTCACCCATGGGAGCTCCATTGAAAGTAGCCATGAGTAATAAAGGCTGTTTTTTTTTCTGTCTTCAATCTTCATGGCAATTGCCCAGAATGCTGGATTTATATCTAGTGTTGAAAAAAATTACAATTTTTCGTGTTAAGTTCATCAAATCTTAAATTAATAGGGATGGTTGCGATTGAGGGGCCAACATTTTACGACCATTAAATCGCGAAAGTCTATAGCCAATCTTAATTTACCTCCTTCTTCTTTTTTTATAAGCCTATGTTACAGGAGCAGCGAAAGGGCTATATGACTTTCGATATTTTTTGTCCTATTCCTCGTTTATACTCAATGGGGCACCTGTAGGATCTTTTACTAACATACTTATCTATCAACTATCAATAAATCAATATTTTCTTCATAACCCTTTAAAGTGCCCATGTTATATTACTCTTTAGCAAAAGTGATTTATATTTACTTATTAATTTATTTCATTCTGATTGTTGCTGGCCATTTAAATGATTTATTAAAAAGTCAGAACTTGCTACTTCTATATGTTTATTGAAGTTAATTTGATATTCATCGTTTATTTTATCTCCAGTGCTATCGGGAATATCGTTGTTAATATTTTGTAGATTTTGTTTTACTTCAAAATCTTGACCTGAAAAAAAAACAGGAATTATTTCTTCTTTGTCTTTCGTCATTGTTAAGTCATGACTTGTTTGTATAATTTCCAATTTTTCATTTTGAATCAGATGAAAATTTCGTATACAATCTAAGCCGATTAAAAAATCGTAATTAAAACTTTCTTGATCCATTAAAAAAACATTAACATTTTTTCTATATCATAAATTTCAATCTTTAGATTTACCAGTTCTACAGTTTTTTTTACTCCATTAATCGTGTTCAATTTTACAATGTTTTCTGTTTTATTGGGAAACAAATTCATAAACAAAATAAATTTCTTGTTATTAGAAACCTTTAGTATCAAATTTTAAATTTGTTCTATTTTGTTTAATGCTTCATGTACAGTCAAAACTTGTTTATAAAACATTTTTCTCAACTTATTTTACCATAAATCCCTTATTCTATACTTTATCATAAATAGAGCTTCCAGGTCAGAATGTTGCCACTTTTTTTCTTTGTTAGGAGCCACTGTGCATTACACACATCCAGCTGGAGCTCACGTTAAACAACGGGAGTTCTCACTAGCAGGACTTTACCAAAATTAAATCTGATTTAAAGATGTCTTCTTTTCGCGATGTCTGCGATTGCCTGTAAGGCCGTTAAATTTTACTTAATTTATTTTAAATGATTAATAACTTCTACATTTTATTAATAATCTTTATTTATCAAGAGACAGAAATCTTAAAAACAAAACAGTTGATGGGACCCTCCCAACCATTTAGTATGGGTGCCTATCATATATGTGTGGCTGTCCTTTACTTTTTGTGAATGTTTATGTGATGCCTAATTACTTATACTCACTGTTTTGTTTAGAAGGGTTTATAGGTGATGAATATACTGTTGAAGAAGCTATGTCCAAGCAGTTCGGCCCGGAACAGATTGAAGCAAGAGCTTTTTTAGAACACTATTGGGAGATGAAAGCAAAATGTTTAGATGCGGTGGAAAAAAGAAGGTCTGTCTTCTATTTTATTTCTATGTACTTGGATATAAGATTTTACTTTCATGAATGAAAAGGGATGATACTGGTAGGTTTGAAATGAAAGGCAATACATTTAATGGAGTATATATTACAGAGTATATAGTTATTAAAAAATAAATCCTATTTCACATTAGCCTTCTATTGGCATTTCTACTCTCCTTGAGAAAATCAACCCAATAGGGTTTGTATCTTCACTAGATGAAGGTACTTCAGCCTCAGCAAGTTTACTCTTCTTTAAATTAATCTTGCTGTCACATATTTACTGTCATTTATTTTAATTCTTTTTTACTGTCTTCCCTAATTTTTTTTCATCTCCTTTCTACTGTCTACCCTCATTTTTTTTTATCAAATTCAATAAACTAGATTCCATTTTGAATTTAAAAGTTCGAATCACCCCACACGGAAATAAAATAATAAGAATAATCAACTATAATTACGTCACTAGAAAAAGTTAAGAAACAAAAAATTTAATCTATTATTCTGAATCATTAAACCAATTCGATTTTAAAATTAATGAGAGCATACAGTTAGTATACATAAAATAATTAACTAAATTCTAATTAGTAAATTGGATAGTAAGCTCCACACAAGGGATACCATTTAATAATGCTATGTTTCTACTCTTAAATATATTTTGAATATGTAGGTTGATATTTGGGATGCCAGAGTCTCACTTAGGATGAGTACTCAAATTATTATCTCTATGCCTTAGTCTTAATTGGGTTCCTTTCCAAAGGTCTGTTCTTGTGTTTGCCAATTTACTCATCTATTATACCTTCAATATATTATTTATAAATAGATAGTGTGTCTGGGGTATGTAATCACCAAAAGAATTACAATAAGGATCGTTTATTTATTCAATTTTAGACAAGGTTAATGATTCAGATGTTGATATATAAAAAGGGATTGCCATATAATATCTTATAGGAATAAATTAAACTTATCTGTGAACAGGGGTAGATTGGGTTACATGTCGGTCTTCGCCTTGTCGCTTCCGGGACTCTCCAACTTCCTCAGCCTAGTTTTGCTTGCCCCCCCTTTTCTTCTTTCTCCACCATCTTGGACCATAAAGGCTCCATAAGGGGACCAAAAGGTCTGCTCTTTGTCCAAAACAAATTCCCTTTCATGTTTGCCGCCCGCATCATTGCTGACAATATATAGCAATACTTATACGCAAATCACATGATCATAGTTGTTAGAATATATGAATAAAATAACAGAAAGTACATGAGTGAAACTCTTGTTTTGATATTTTAATAAGAATTTGAAACCTTTCTATAAATACTATAAGTTTATTTCTAAGTTATTGTTTATTTTTTTGCCCGTCTGCCCGTTGTGCCCGTCCCCCAGAAAAAAATCCTGGATCCGCCCTTGCATCCATCCTCGCTATTTGCCCAGCCCATAGTTTTAGGCTTATTTTTGCAAACTTGACGATAGCTATTTCCATATAGAAAGTTCTAGTTCATGATTCTCCAACCCCCCTCCGTAATTGGTATTATCACTGTAATGAATAGATCTGAGTTTCCGTTGGATAAACATATTTTAAAAGTAGATGCAGAAATAATTTTCCTCCCTGCCATAGAATACTTCTTTGAACAAAAAATTGTTCTTCGTTTCAAGGGATCTTCAAAATATTATCCTTATTTAAATGTAATAATTAATAAATCAAATCTATGTTAGAAATGTTACTAATATTATTTTTATTTTTCAATATATATATATATATATATATATATATATATATATATATAAATATTGAAAAATAAAAATAGACCTTACATAAATGTTAAGACCTTGGAAAAAATTCCAAAGAAAAGCTCTTAAGTTTCCAAACTAAAACATAAATTGAAATTTATGTTGATATAAATATATATATATATATATATATATATATATATATATATATATATATAAATATTATATAAAATAATAAATATAATAAATAAATAAATAATATAATAAATATATTATATAATATATAAATATAAATATAAATTGAAATTATCTGTCCAAATATTTCAAGCATCCTAAGAGTAGATAGAGAAAAAACAAAAACAAAACAAAACATGAATAATGCACCCAAGAAGCATCCTACCATTGAAGCATCTTGATTGAAGATTTGAGCCTTGGAGGTGGTGGGATGCTTCTTGGGTGCATTATTATTATTTTTTTAATTTTATTATTTATGTTGATTATACATCTGAATCATTAACCTTGTCTAAAATTGAATAAATAAACGATCCTTATTGTAATTCTTTTGGTGCTTACATACCCCAGATACACTATCTATTTATAAATAATATATTGAAGGTATAATAGATGAGTAAATTGGCAAACACAAGAACAGACCTTTGGAAAGGAACCCAATTAAGACTAAGGCATAGAGATAATAATTTGAGTACTCATCCTAAATGAGACTCTGGCATCCCAAATATCAACCCACATATTCAAAATATATTTAAGAGTAGAAACATAGCATTATCAAATGGCATCCCTTGTGGGGAGCTTACTATCCAATTTACTAATTAGAATTTAGTTAATTATTTTATGTATATTAACTGTATTTATTATTAATAAAAGTAATGTTCAATGAGCATTCTCCCCCTTATATACATCGCAAATTGCGAGAGCACGGGAATATGGGATCAGGAAGATAAAGGATGTGTCTGACCGAGGTACGAACCAGTACAGCTCAGGTGGCAGAGCACCATGACGGAAGTATGGGAGACCCGGGTTCGATTCTCGGCCCAGCACATATCTTTTCTTTCCAAATAAAAATATTTTTATTTTAGTTTCTGTCTTAACGAATTGTCTAATGTTATATTTCTAATATGATATTTTTCTTTATTTTAGAAATTCAGAAGTGGAAGCTTTCAGAAGGCACCCCCTTTTTTCTCCTGGTTGGTTAGTTCCTACAAAAAGAGACATAAGATGGTACTTGAAAAATGAAATCGGGAGTGAAGAGAATGAAATCGTTGAAAAGAAAGAGTTTAGTGAGTCAGAACCCTTAACTCAAATTAAACTAAGGCAAGATATGTTTTTTAATATTTCCTATTATTAATAATGTGGTGTAGCGTTCCTACTTTTTTTTTCTTTTGGTCCGTCCGATTTTCCCTCTTTTGCCCTGAACCAGAGCTTTACTTTTCCGTTCCTTGTAGATTTTGTCATGCTTAGGCATCATGTGAATAAATCAGTAAGATGCCAAAATGGACGAATGCAAATATATTTTTGGGAAAGTAGCAATACACTGCAGGATGTCCTTTTTAAAGAAATTACCATAATTCGAATTTATTTCAAAAATAAAAATAAAATCATAAATAAGTGATGAGGTCTATTTTATTTTAAGAAAAGTAAAACATAATAGAAAGCAGATGTCTCTTTCTGTTGATTTCGGAATAGAATGAAAGCATTATTAAAAATTTAGATTTATTTAGTTGGTAAATTAGTAATGGGAGAACTAATTGAAGAACTATGAGGAGATTTCATCGATTATTTTATCGAGTTATTTAAGATTAGATTAAAATTAGGGATTGACCAAATGTACGTGAAGGTGCATAGGATATACAGAAAGCTATGTACATATATTAAAACCAAAAGGAGAGTGGAGTGGCTCAGTGGCAGAGCGCTGAGTTGCAATGCCGAGGGTACTGGGTTCAAATCCCGGTCTGGAAAGGTTTTATTTGATCTGTTAGCAGCCGGAGATAGATGCAATGGAATCCAGGACCCTCCGGGGGCTCACCCAGCCACTATAAAGTGGGTACCCAAAATAAAGGGAAAAATCTGGAGGTTGAGCGAGATCTAGGACAAATCCCCTCCCTACACAACCTTTGTCCAAGAAACAGTACAGACTCTATCATGCACTAAACCCCAGACCCTTTCAAGGGTTGTAGTGGTACAGGTATTAAACCAAAATATCAACAGTGGTGTGGAAGTACTAGGATTAGGTGAAGGGCGGAGTCTGCGGGAACTGTGCCAAGTTGACCAACCAAAGCTTTACTTTATTGTTTTTTCTTTTTTGGAGTTCTGGTAACCCCCCCCCCCCATTCCTAAGTCAACCTCTTTGACGGTAAGCTCATGTTATTTTGTTAATTTTGGTATCCCCTCTTCTACTTGAGATTTCTAAAACTGAAAACTTTATATTATGTCTTTGTTGTATAGATAATTTTATTATTAAGTTACGTAGAACCAGTATGTGAGCTATTTAATCTATTTATGCTTTGCTGATCTGATGAGGTAGCCAGTTTGTGAAAAAAATATAATTTTTATTTTTATTTTATTTTATTTTATAAAGGCAGCTAATGTTGCACCAATTATTTATTTTACCCTAATCTTAATATATTCGTGATTAACACGTTTACTGCCAACTACAAGATAACTCGTCCTGTGTTAACTTGCCATTTTTGTGCAGCTACGATTAAACTCGATGCACTAGAATTAGAGTTTTTAATAATATAATGTGATTAAATCAAATATCATTTCAGGCCAGATTTCTGAAAATTGCCGTGGCAATCAACGTGTTAATATAAAATTATTGTTAATGTGATATTATTTTAAATTTAACCCTAATAAATATATTTCATTGCTCTTTTTTATTCATGAATTCTATATTCTATAGGTTGTCTCATTATGGTTCTTTTTTTAGCTCCTTGCTGTATTATGGTATAAATACTGTACAATATTATACTTTACCAGAAACGTTGCATAATTCCGGGAATATCTGGAGGTATCCCTTGTTCGCCTGAAGCCTTTAATGTGGAAATGTTCCTATTATTAGATCCTGTGGGAATATTGAGAGGTCCCAGTATTACCCATCCAAAAATTGTGTTCATTGCGTCTGGCATTCCATCTGACGTCTATAGTCATTCTCCGGTAAATAATTTCCCGAAAATATCTGCTCCCAATAGTAAATCTATGTGTCCTGGCTCTGCATAGGAAGGGCCTGCTAAATCATAACGAGAGAAAAACTGTTTTTATTGGTGTACACTTTACCATATTTGTAAAAAAAAATTGTAATAAACATAAGTTATTTCTTTTGACAATATTTAAACTAAAACAAATGTTTAAAAAAAAGTAATAATAAAAAGAATCTTCTAATTTTATAAATAATTCTAAATTATTTTTAGTGTAACGGCGGATGGAGCTTTAATCCAAAACATTAAATAATATTCAATAAAATAGAGCAAAAAACTCAAAAAGAAACACTATTATGGTTAATTATAAAACAGATTGTAGGAATTTGAACCAATATTATTCGGAAACGTTGAATATTTTAAAAGGAAAAATTGGCTAACTTTGCTAATGTGTATAAATTTATATAGGTTAGTATTACTTGATATGTTTTGTGGATCAGCTGATTCTATAACCTTCCCAGCTGGTTGCGTATTACCTTCTTTTCAGTTGTATGTTGAACGTCTTGGTGGAGGGGTGCTGTCTCATGTTTAGAGCCTGTTTGGACTGTTGATCGTTGGGATGTATTGCACCTTTTTCTTCGAGATGTGATTCACATAACCCTTTTTGTTTTTGTGTCTTGATAATGCCTGAATAGGCGAAACGTCGACTGGTAAGTGGGTATATTACTAGATTTGAAACATAAGGCTTTGCATTGTGGTTTTTCCCAATTGCATTATAATATTAAATAATATTGTTTCTTTGGTCCAATTGGAGAAATAAAAATAAAAATAAAAAGCTAGTAATACTAAAGGTAATACAAATACTTATGATTAGGTCTGTGCGCCTTGGTCGTCAATGAAGTTCGAATAATGTCGAATTCTGACGTTCTGGAAGGTTGACCGGGCCCGGTTTGTTGACTCCAATTTGTAGATGAATCATCAAAATAAATATAACAACACCCGTGACGTAGGCCTGAGACACAAGCCGCACCAAATACCTTCTTCAGATACAAAAGCTAAATAGCGGAATTTCGACAGCCCATGTTAAATGAACAGCTTGTGATCAGAAATAAAGTCTCATTTTTTAATGGGGAATGTGTGAAATTCAACTTATACCAATACTGTAAAAAGATTATAGAAATAGGATCAACGTATCTTAGAATTAAGCCAAAATATAGAATTTAAGTATTCTAAATCAGTAGAAATAAAAACTAGTCCTATTATCAATAGGGCATTAAAAGAGAAAATGTGGAAAGCATTCAGCTTGCGTGGAAATTACAAGTTTTTAGATACTTTACCTCAGATTCTACATGATTATAACTCATCATTCCATACAACAATAGGTATGAAACCAATTGATGCTCATACTAAAAAATCAGAAAAATACTTGCTAAACAACGTGTATTCTTCTGTTCGTTCCAAATCAACAGTGCGAAAGCAGAAGTTTGAAGAGGAAGATTTTGTGCGAATATCTAAACAAAAAACAGCATTTTCAAAAAGCTACAAGCCAAATTGGTCAGGCGAAATATTTAAAGTAATCACTATTAAGAAAACTGATCCATATACATATTTACTTGAAGATCTAAACGGTCAACCTATCAGCGGCTCCTTTTATGCTGAAGAGCTTCAAAAAGTAAAACATCCAGATGTTTATCTTATCGAAAAGATTTTGAAAAGGAAAGGAAATAAGTTGTATGTGAAATGGTGGGGCCTAAAAGAAAGCAGCTGGATTGACAAGAAGGATATCGCATAGTGGTGTGAAAAGAATAATGCACGCTTATAATGAAAATTTATTTGTAACTTTATTACACACCCATTTATACAGAACATTGATGACATTAAGTTTTTATTACTTGTTTAAAATTAAAAAAAAATTGTTTACTACTTTTCATGTTTTGTTTTTAACCTCAAATATAATTAGTTCGTAAAATAAACAATCTCATTATACTACTAAACATTTGATTTAAATATGTTGCGACAATGCATAATGGCCGTAAGGAAGAGTATCTCTTGTATTATCTAAGGTATGCCGTTTGTCATCAAGTTCAATGTCAACCCTATCATCCATGAGCTGAGCAAGCATAGAAGGAGACGGCCCCGCGATGACTCATGCTCTGGGCGTCACAAGGCCATTTTTACGCACTACTACAGCACCTTATCATCCGTGAGATAAAGTATGAAGTTATGCTGAGCAAAGCATAATACCGGGAAGCTGGCCCCACAATGAATCATGATCTGACGTCACAAGGTCATTTACAGCCGTACTGCAGTTCAAATGTAAACAAACCGATCAAATGTAAACAATGCGATGTTGCCAAATCTACCACATTCCTTGCGACGTTGCCAAATGTGTCATTCAGACCGCCAAGGAATTCCCCTCCCGCCCTACATAAATACCCCCCTCACCCTAGTAAGGTCAAGTCCACACTTCTCAATTCTACAACCCGTCGTCTATATCTACTTAGGAGCATTTTTTTCTTAAAAAACTAGGATAAACCAGGATACAACAAGTATATCTTTAGAAAATACTATCCTTATCTTTATCCGATAGTCATTATTTCCAAAGAATTTCAAATGAAAAATTTCTTAATTTTTGGAATATAAATTAACTTAATACTTTCTTGAATTCATCCTTATTAAATTAATACTCACAAAAATATTTTTATTTTCAGGAAACAGGCAGTAAGAGAGAATCATACCTCTTTTAATCATAAGAGATTTGAAGCCACTAGAAACCTCGGTAGTTTAAAACGCAAAGCAACTGAAAGAAAAACAGGAATCCCACGTAAAGAAGTTAGGTATGCATGATTTGTATAATAAAAACAAGACTAGAAAAAACATTTGATGGTAATAAAACACGAGTAGGGCTTGCCTATTATTCTTCACTACATTCAATATAGTCCTGATATATTACTTTCTTCTTGGAGTGGACCTTTTTCTCATCCCTATAGTTAGAACACTTCCGTATTGTTTCCTATACTACCAGATTAGTTCTTGCTTATTACTTTCATCTACCTTTAGATTAATCCTTCCCTACCACATGCATCTACTATTACAGTAGGTCTTACCAAGTACCTTTCTCTACATCCAAATTTCTGCAATGTTATTTAGATCTTATGGAATAAAATAAAATTTGGGCTTGATCAGATTGTAGACTTTTAGTTGACTGATCACTTTCGAAAATTTACTTCTAAATCATTTCCAGCTTTAGGAATTTAGTTAAAAATTAGCTTCAACAAAAGTCGATGGACCCTCTGAAGAATCAGTGAACATAGAAGCACTCATGACATAATCTTCAGAAGGCGAGGACAAGCTAAGCAATCTAAAAGGTAGGTCATTTTTTAAGTGTTTGGTTTTGGAAAACTCAACAAAAACCATAAAATTATCTAAATCTGTCTTGTGATGGATGCGACTCCTCTTCCTTTTATACTTTGTGTTGGGTTTTAAAGCATTAGGGTCTTGAAATGAGCAACTATTAATTTTAAAAGGAATGAATAAAACATAAACGTTAGTTTTATGTCAATGTTAGAGTGTAATCATAACGTTCATAACTAAAATGTAAATTCACTAAAAGCCTCTTTCTTCACCCATGAGAACAATAAAATTTGTAAATATCACCATAATATAGTTTTATACTTATTAAATAAAACTGAAAAAAAAATATAAATAAACAGGGAAAAAAATAACCACTTAGTTTTCGGTGGCCGCTCGATATTATCATCAGGCAATAATATAAGGTAAAATATAGTATACCAATGCATCTCCCTCCCCCCCCTCCGCACCTTCTCCCTCTACCTCCCCCTGAGTGAGCCTCTCTCTCTCCCTCCACTCCATCTCCCTCACCCACTCTCCCTCTACCCCCTCTCCCACTCCTTCTTCCTCTCCTCCCCTAAATATTTGCCCTTAGGAAATACTCAAATACCAATTGTACTAGTACTAATTAGGTGTTCAGACAACTCAGATCCATGAATGAATATTAGAAAAATAGTATTATGGATATAATAGCGCTTTGGAGAACATTTCGTACATGGATTCGCATTTCTCATCAATTTCTATGGATCTGAGACCTGGACCTGGAATACTGGATTTTAGAGCTCTATCTTACTATGGGCCGAATAACCGTTGAAAATTTACCTACATTAAATGTGTGGGATATAGATAGTCTAGGGGTGCAGTCAATATAACACAAAATAAGAAGAACTTATATATTGTGAGTGCCGACGTTTCGACCTACGTTGTAGGCCATCTTCAGGGCTGATAGAAGCAAGAGCCAATATTGCTTGATATTTCGTGTTATATTGACTCCACCCCCAGACTATCTATATCCCACATTAGATCTTCCAGTCAACTATTTTCCTCTCTATATTAAATATGACATCATCGTCAAGATTTTTGGAAATAACGTAGACATTTTCGACATAATAATTATGTGCATACGTAGGGGAACGGTATGAATGGTGGACAAGGAAATTAAATCATTAGAAGTAAGAAGAAAATATAAAACCTCATAAGCACACATATTAAACTTCAAAAATAGTATCAGCACGTACCACATGTTTTTAATTATGCCAACTGATGTACGATTTATAATCCACCATTTGTGTCTATGCGGCATTCATCTTTATTCAAGATATTTTTTCCTTACCAGCTAACTCTCCCCTTCAATACGATTATTGATTGTCGATAACTTTCCACCATGTTAGAGCACATGGTGGGAAGCTATTATCCTCCCGCTATTTCTAGATTGGTCCTTGCCAATAACCCATCACTAAAACTAGAGTAATCATTAGAATATTCCATTCCCACTTACTTTTCTAACAAATGTTTTCCCTACCAAAAAAAAAAAAAATAATAATAATATATTCATCCTTATTGAACTAATACTCATGAATATTGCCTCATGTTTAGGAAACAGATGGTAACAGAGAATTCTTCTTTTATCTCATACAAGAGATTCCCAGCCACTGGAGACCTCGGTAGTTCACAAGGTAATCCTATTGTTAGCAAAAAAGGAATGCCAGTTAAAGGAATTAGGTAGGTAAAAGTAAATATAACATTTACAGTCAAATAAGCCTTTGATGGCTATACCGATAAAGTATATCTTCTGCTATTATATTAGAATAGAAAAATAATTATATTATAGCTTTATTCTGGGACTAAGTCCCTTAAGAATAACAAACATGAAACATAATATTTATTTTGTATCCGGCTAGAAGGCTACGCAATACAAATCATAAGGTTTTTATAAAGTTCCAAAAAAAGTAAAATATAAAAATGAAAAAAATTAATAAAATGAAGGAATCGTTATAACATATTATCCAATTTAAGATAGTAAATAAATTAATAACAACAGTTAAATGCATGAGATAGCATGCAATAATCTTTTTTTCAATAGTGTACATCTTCTTTACAAAAATCCAAAAACAACTAAATAACAAAATACAATTGATTATTCAGTGCTGATTCATTTAAGCAAATGATTAACCTGCTTAGAGAGCATCTTTTTGGGAAGCTAGGAGGTGTTGGAAAAGCAAGGATTCAAATGAGGAAAGTGAAGGAGCATGTCGAATTATAGGACGGATTGAGTTCCACACTGTGGTGGAGCGGGCGTTTTAGTTCTATGAGAACGAGTATAGAGATTGGAAAGGCAAGATCCTGTTTCATGGTGCTGGGCTGAGGATTTGAATTGGTGGAAACTATGGATATATGAAGGGTGTTGAGAGTTCTTGGACTGTTATAAGAATGAACCGATGAATGTCTTCAGAAATGGCCTCCCACTTTAAATCATCATAAAGTTGTGAAACCCGGAATCGCCTCGGGTACCAAGGACAAATCGTAGAGACCAGTTCATTATTCGCTTTAATCTGTCCTCAAGCATTTTAGAAATGCCTCCGTATACCACGCTACATAAGTCAAGTAAGTGGGGGAAGATGACAGATGATACGAGAAACTTAGTAGAAGGTTGTGTAAGGAGATTTCGAGAACGATGGAATAGATTAAGGGAACTAATTGACAGTCGGGATATTTGGGTGACGTAGGGTTTCCAGGAAAGGTTTTGATCAATAGTTATGCCCAAATTTTTGACAGAGGAGCTGAAAGAGATGGGGTGATCTTTTAGGATTAATGTTGGGAGGGTGCGGATGGATGTAAGGAGGGGATTGGAACCTAACAACAATGGCCTGAGTTTTCATTGCGTTCAATTTCAGTTTGTTCAGCTTTGCCCAGGCACTGATCCCATCTTGGTCTTCCTGAATACTGCGAACGTTATTAATAGCTCAGGAGAAGGAAAGGACAAATAGATTTGGAAGCCATCAACATATAGATGGTAGGGACAGTTGTGAGCAGATTTAGGAAGATCATTGATGTAGCTGTTGGAAAGAAGATGAGAGAAAAATATTAAATAAAATAAAATAATAAAAAAAAGAAGATAAAACGAGCTTTGAGCATGTAAAAAATAAAATTAATTTCAGGCCCCTTTCGCTTAGATTAAATAAAAGATTTGAAAAATGGATAAAATGATTCAAGTTGAGCAGTAGAATCAAAATGTAATCGTGTATTCCGAGGTGAGCGCCATGCTTTGCGATGAGATGAGCGCCTTTCTCTATACACAAGTCACTGTACTTTTTCTCCCTGCGTCGCGACGTTACCGCTATGTTTCACTTCATTCAATCTTTTCGATAGTTAATAATTCAGTAATGTAGCAATGTAATGCTCCATCACCCTGCACTACTACTTATTTAGTATTTAATACTTTTTATGCCATTTTTTTACTTAAAATTCATATTTCTTTCGTCACTGTCGAGAACGACACATGCATTAAAGTTTATTTCATTTTTGTATCTATAGGTTTATAAATATATGTTTTAAATATTGTGCACTTTGTTTTGAATTGAATGGGATGTACAGGCACGTATTATTCGTAAGTGAACGTCAGCAGATTCTCAGCAGTGGTCGGTTGTACCATGTGCCGATCAGTTGGTCACGACATGTAGTGAAGTATAGTCAGGGGAAAGTAGCCGGCCATTTGCTCAGGCAATAGCTACTTTCGTTATCATTGGATCACAAGGCTGCAAATTCCTCCAATAGGATTTATCCGTCGGCATCAAGTGCAACGAAGAGAGAAGAGGCCCTAGATACAGTATTTTAAGTGACTTCCCGCAACGGGCTCTAATATGCTCAACTGCACTCTTACTATTCTTTGCTGTAAGTAAAAAACATTTTTTTTTTGGTCTCCCCAAAGTGACAATGTCTTCTGGACTGGGACATCGGGATCACATCCTTGAGGAGGCAGCGTGAGGAGAGTACCAGGGATAGTTCTTATTTTTTATTATAGAATTTGTTATCAAATTACATTTATTAGTGCGATATCTGCTGATGCTTCTTTGATATAACAGTTGATATTCGAGGCTTCTGCGTTGTTTCTGAGAGACGAAGCGCTGCATTAACATCTATTCGGTTTCTCTGTTTGGTTTTTATTACAGACATGGCTGAAAAAGTCTTTTCACATAAATAGGAAGTCGAAAAATTTACTAATAATTTGATAGCTTTATAACACAAAGTTGGATATTCTTTTTCTAGCGATATCCAAAATTGAGGTAATGGATGCATTTTATGTTTGGAGACCAGAGTGACATCGGAAGACAACTCGATCAACTTTTCTTTTTCATGAAGATCAAAAAGAAAAGTGCACATGAGTTTATGTCTTCCAAAAATGGATTATTAATCCAGAGGTTACCTTTACGAGGATCTTCATTTTCTGGGAAATACTTATTCAAATTTTCAGCCAATGCTCTTAAATGTTGCTTTATTATGTTAAATATGACTTTCGTGTTCACATCAGCAGCAATCGAAAATTCATCTAAAAGATAAAACATTTCTACATCGTCCTCTTGTAAGCGACTATTCTAGCTTCTTTTGAAAGCATCCATTTTATTTCTTAAAGTAAAAATATTTGTATATGAACCCTACAGAGAAATATTAACTTCATTAAGCAGACTGAATATGTCCGCCATTATGTTGTTATTATACATTGTATTTGTATAGTTTTATACATAATACGTCACGGTGATTTACGTTTGACCAAAATTTTTCGCGGACCGGCAGGAATTTTCTACGGCCCGGTACGGGACCGGAAGAACACTGGACTAGAGTATAGTATGTAAAGAGAGTAGTCAGCCCTGGTGTAGTCACTAATGTTCTAATGCTAGTCCATAGTTAATAAGTCTATCTAATTAGTCCCTATCGGAAAGTCACTTGGTATATCTATGCCATATCGTTCCATGTCACAATAAATATAATTCTTTCTTACAAATTATCAACTGTTTATTAACTATTATAATATGTACGTAGAGGAGTGAGTACTAGTGAGGAGTGAGTAATTTAGATTTGATTTATGTATTACGCACTAAATACTGAGAATGAGGCGCTTAAACAATTTTTTATCGTATCCTTGGTATTGTGTAAGCCATAAGCTGAGCAGTGCTTTGTGAAATTCATTACCTGGCTTACCTTCAATAGTTTCTAAAATACATTTTTTATTTTATTTATTTTGTAACGCTATCTTCCATTTATTTAATATTTTAATAACTTAGGATTTCTTAAAATAAACAAAATTAGGCACACTTTAGTATCTTTAAGATGATACAATTTTCTTTTAAAATAAGATTATCTAGAAAACAGCATTATCTTCAGAATAGATGAGGCCATTGAAATTGATAAAAAAGAAATATAAGTAAGGTTTATATAGTCATACATAATGTTTATTCATTTTATAACACCATCACAGCATGACAGGATGACAGAGAACTAAACACGAGACTTTTTTTTTTTTATGTTATAATAATGTTTTGTGTTTATTAATTTTTTCAGGAAACGTATAGATGAGAAATTAAGTTAGAAAGTAAAAATCAAGCAGTAACTTGAGTAATTTCCATGGCAGAAGGTTGTGAAAGTGGATGAGGAAAATGATTAATACATTTTTTAAAAATAAATATTTATATATTTTCATGTTTTCTCAATTTGTTTTCATAATTTCAATAAACGTTTTATAAAAATGTCACATGAAGATTGATATTTTTACAATAGTTCCTACCTATATACTTTTCTTGAGGCTAAATGTAAATTCTGTACAGCAAAGCTTTGTGTGGAATGCTTCAACGTGGAAAGGAATGGTCAACGTTTAGTCTTTTGTTCCCAGAGGCTTAAAATATAGTTCAGAAGCATGGGTGTTGACCAGTGCTGAAAAATTCATGCATCTAATATTTGAAAGAACGATGAACTAAACCTCTCTTAAATTTCCATGGCCAATATTTTTAATCCATGCATTACGTATTTCTTCTGGTTTGGACCGTGTCGTCTTTTCCGACATTTCGCTGAGCAAACGGCTAACTTCCTCAGGGATTAATCTCAGGCTCAAATTGTTCTTCTATACTTTGGCATTGATAACTTTCCGGATTCGTAGGCGGAGCATATTCTTTTAGTGATCTGATAAATACAGGTATATAGTACAGCTATAAAAATAGCTATAAAGTACAGAAGAACATTTTCAGTCTCAGATTAAGCCCTGAGGAAGGAAAAATGATAAAGTTATTTCCTGATGTCCATTAACCAATTAAGAATTTCTTATAAAGACTTTTAGGGATTAACAGCTTGTTTCTATTCATAAGAAACCCATTAACTAAGAAAATGTTGTTTCATTCTGGCACAAGTCATACCAACTCAATTATCTTTGACACCCGCTTTTAATCGATGTAGTTATTACACATTAGATAACTAGTACTTATACACTACAGTTAACATTGGTTACAATGCAAGTAAAGTAAATCATATGCATAGACTGCAAACTGAATACTGACTTCACCAAAAACAAAATATACATCTAATTGAATAATGACACACACGTTTACATGAACTGAAATCGTTGATACAATATTTTTAACAAATATTAGATATTAATTAATCAAAAGGAATGACAAATATGTACACACATAAAATTAGTGGGCCATAAATAATAAGTTAAAGTTGAATGTGGAGAAAACCAATCCAATAATAATAGGATCGAACTACTTCCTTAAAACTATTCCTCATAACCCAACTCTCTTTCTAAATAATAATCCCATCAATTTCTATCCAACAGTCAAAAACCTTGGAATTATCTTTGATCAAACCCATTCCTGGAAAAACCATATCTCTGAAATCTCTCGTCGTACCTTTTCCACCTTAAAGCGCCTGAATCACCTTCGTCACCTGTTACCATTTGAAACCCGTAGACTTCTAGTTACTTCCTTAATTTTCCCTCATTTGGATTATTGCTGCACAATATATGGAGGTGTCACTGAAGATCTCGATGCAAAACTAAAACGGTAAATTAACTGCTTCGTTCGTTTCATCTTTGGGATCCCGAGAGACACCCTTATCACCCGATATTACGAAGAGTTGAAGTGGCTTTACCCTTCCTATCGCCGTAAGTATTTCCTAGCTTCCTTTCTTTACCAAGTTATCCAATCCCGCCGACCATCATACATCTCCGATCTCCTTAAATTCAAAACCTCGGTCCACTCCCGTAACACCCGTTCTGGGCTCTCAGACCTATATACAGCATCCCACCGAACAACTGCTTTTGATAGATCTTTCCTTATCCGATCCTCGTCCCTTTGGAACTCTATACCCTCTTCCATTCGTCGTTCCAATTATTTTTCAACCTTCAAATCCCATATTCAATCACCTTATATCCTTACAATCCCCAAAAAATCGGAAATAACATACTCAGTTTTCAGATTAACATTTTCGAACTGATAAATGAATGATGTGTTTTTATTTATTTATTAATATCATTGTTTATATATATATATATATATATATATATATATATATATATATATTTATATTATTGACGCTTCACTCATCCAGTTAGATATTTTTAAAAACAAGCTATATTAGCTGACATTGTTCATATATTGGTTTCATTTTCTGCTTTCTTTGTTTCTACTACTGCTTTCATTGTAATTTGCATACATATGTAATTATATATTGTTTATCTTTATATAATTATTGTAATCTTATTTATGTTTTTTTTTATTTCGTGAACTCTGTTTTCTTTTCTTTTTAATGTTATCACTATAGGTAATTCGCAACTTTTTTTTTTTCCTCACTTAATAAGACACAATAATACCCTGTATTAATATACTCTAAGACGTAATAATACTCTATATACCTATATTGTTATTCTAAAGGGACTTGTCCCAGAATAAATAAAGAATTTATTATTATTATTGTGGCGGCCGTCGCAAATTAAAAGGTTGTGCACGAACCGTCAAATAAATGTGTTAAAGTGGCTGGATAGTGCAATGGGCTCTTCATCAAAATAAAATAATGAGATTTATATAAAACAAAAAAAAATAACAAAATATTTATTGCTTATTCACAATAAATGATGTCTTGTGAGAAAACCAAAAATGAAAATAATAATAATATCTCAAACACACATACTAATGACAAAAAAACAAAAAACAATACTAATGATCATAAATTGCAAAAAAAAAAATAATAATTGCAATAAAATAAAAAAGACATAACCAAATAAAAATATTCTATACAAAAACGTGCTGATAAAGATTAAATGTATTTTGAAAATAGTAATAATAATGATAAAACCGTTTACAGTAGTTTATGAGTCCAGAGAAAATCACATCACTACCAGCATCGCATCGAGTGTTCCTACGCGGAAAGATGCTTCAGTGATGAAATGCGGACACGGTCCCAATATTAAGCTACTGTGTGGACACTGCGAACGGAACTGCACTACTGGGGACTCTTCACTGTGCGTTAATCCCGTCTGGCGGTGCGAGTAGCCGTAATAAATAAGCAAGTCTGTTTACGCATCGGCCGCTCAGCTCGTACATAAACAAACTTGATATACTTTATACATTTTAATTTATACACTATGTACAAATTTATGAGCAAACATATTTAAATAAAAATAAAAATATACTTATCAGAAAATAAAATAAAAAATGACTAAATAAGTCGAAACGTATTTTTGACTGGAAAAAGGTTTTTTACTCACTTGAATGAATGATTCAAAAATAATTTATACAATTTAAAAATTTCAAAACATAATTATAACATTTTAAAACATTCTGGCTTTGTGGCCTCAACATCCCGCCCACCAAAATTTAGTTAAATTTTATAATATACCTTATAATATACTTCTAAAGGCACGTCCTTTGTGCTCATACATACGAAGATGCAGAGATATGCCTTTCCTAGAGATGCCTTTCTTCGCTGTGATTCCTTGATGAAGAATGGTCCGCCAAAATCAACTCCCACATGAGCAAACACTTGACCTTTTTCAAGCCGACATGACGGCAGATTGCCCATAATGGGAACTTGGGTTGAATGAGTTGCCTTATAGCATGTAATACAATTAAAAACCCGTCGACGAATCAATCCTCTGGCTCCTATAATCCAGTATTTTTGCTGCAATATATTTTGAGGTGAGATTGGTCCTAAATGCATGTATATTATGTGGTAGTGATCAACAAGTAATTTTGCGAGGTGGCAACTCGCTGGTAGAACGTATGGATGCTTGGCATCATAAGGTAGTTGGCCACCCTGACCAAGCCCTCTCCGTCAATGAACGGCAGCAGGGAGCGGATGTCGTTATTATTGGATATTTTACCATGATCTTTTAAAAACTGGTCCTGTGTTAATTTCAGAAGTAGTTTAGCGGCTCTGTTGTATTCAGGTACCGAAATCGTACCATGTGAAGTAGTTCGGTGTCGAAGTCTATCCACAAAGCGTAGTGTATAGGCTGTGGCGCGTACAAGCTTAGGATGAGAACTGAAGCGCTCCATCCAATCAATGAGGTTTGACCTATCTGTGGTAGTCAACGTTGTACTGCGCCTTTTCTTCATTTCAGGCAGGTTCTCGGAGACTGCTGTGGTGAAGTAGGGCCAGTTGTCTTCTTTAGTTGAGAGCCATACGGGGCCCGCCCACCATAATGGATGGTGGATGAGTTCTGAAAGTAAAATTCCGCGGCAGCTGCAATCTGCCGGATTTTCTTCGGAGCGGACATAATTCCACTGATTCCTTTCTGTCAGTTCCAATATCTCGACAACTCTGTGGGCTACGAAAAGTTTTTCAGGTGGAAGAGAAAGCCAACCCATTACGACTTGAGAGTCTGTGAAGAATTTGACTGTATTGATATCCAATTTGCTCATGAGAGGCTTGCACGTTTGAAAGAGGCGATTCAGTAACAGTGTCCTGGACAGTTCTAGACGAGGTATAGTCATTGGCTTGACTGGGGCTAGTTTTGTCTTAGCCTTAAGTAACGATATTTGGCAGCCATTTGAAGTGACCGCGCGTAAGTATAGAACCGCTGAATAACCTCGTTCGGATGCATCGCTATAACCAACTATCGTGTATGACAACGGAATTTCTATAGCGAAGTGACGAGAAATCTTGACTTGACTTAGCAGGTGGAGTTGATCAAGGAGTATGTTCCATTTGTTACAAATTATAGTTGGGCCGATATCATCCCAATCTACCTTGGATTTCCACATCTCTTGCAGTATTATCTTAGCGTAGAAAATTACGGGTGCAAGATATCCTAGGGGGTCATAAACCCTCGCGATGGCCGACAATATCGCTCTCTTTGTGGGATTTCTTGGCGATGTCTGAATCTCACAAGAAAATATGTCCTCCTTAGGATCCCATTGTATGCCTAACAGTTTGGTACGAGAGTCTTCTTCATCAGATAGGACAATATGTGAGTCGTTTGGAGCTTTTACCACGGCGTGGTATGGTATTGTATATGTTAAAACGCTAGCGGGGCCGAGTTTCATGTGTCCCAATATGTATTCTTGCATGAAATTGTAGTACTCGACCTTTAGCAGCGAGTCCTTTTCGAGTTAGAACTCCAAATTCCTAAGACGACTTAGAGCTTGTTGTTTAGGATTGGTTACAATGTCGACTGATTTTTTCAAAGGCAGAGATACGACATAACGACCAGAGGTTAGCCTGTAGTGAGTGGATAAAAAATGGTTCTCACACGCCATTTCATATTCTGACTCATTGGGCCGCTTGGGAACCTCTTCTAGCGTCCAGAATTTTGACATGACCTCTTGTGTCTCATCCGTTGACTGCGCTATAAGGCTGAATGTGCCCTTGGGTACAGAATGGCTTTTAGAAGGGCCTCCAACTATAAATCCGAAAATCGTTGGTAACAGTTTGGGAGCATCCTGGGGTACGGTGATCGGACGACCCGTTATTATTTCATAATAAAGATCTGCCCCTAGCAGGAATTCTACAGAATTAGGTTTCCAAAACTCCTCCTCGGCCAGAACATATGATTTGAACAACTTCGAGTAGAGGTAGGAATCACGCTATGAGGAAGATTTCCGGTAATGCGAGATACGACTATTGCTTCAGAGCAAAAGTGGGATGTAGCTACAGGTGCTAATCTTGAACGGAGGCTGCAACTCAATTTTCCTTTCATACCCGTGAGTGGTGCATGGCCTACACCGTAAATATCTTGCGTAGATGCTTCTAACCTTAGACCTAATCTCCTTGTGCAGCTTTCCAATATGAAGGAGTGCTGGCTACCACTATCGGTGGCGGCACGGACCTTTTGAAAAATACCATTAGCGTCCTGAATTTCAATCACCGCTGTCCCTAGCAAAACCTCGCCATGGTGAGATTGGCTGCCCAGTACTACACCACTCGTACTGATGGGTGCAGGGGAAGCAGATGTGTTTGTCTCTTCCTGTCGTTGCCCGTCATGTAGCCAACTATGGTGAAATTTGCCACAGAATTTGCATCTTCTGTGGGAGGTGCATTTATTTTTCGTGTGACTATCTGACAACCAATTAGTGCAGCCTGTCCATCCTTTCACAAGTATAAGTCTTTCTGCTGGGGAGGCTTTGCGAAATCGTTCACATTTCCACAAGGCATGACGATATCCACACACATGGCATCGGTTGATTTGGAAATTTGAATTTTCACCGGGAGCATGAGTATCAGTATGGGGTGCGTGGCAGGTTCCATGTTTATCGGCAAGTAAAGAAGTTTTCATGCCCTTATTAGATGGTCTTTGTCTACTATCAGGGTAATTTATTGAGCTGTTGTTATTGTTGTGGTGTGTTTCTTCGGATGTTAATTCCAAGGATCTCCATTCGACTCTGAGAAAATTAATTAAATCTTGATGTGTGGGAAATTCAATGTTACTGTGCTGTTTTTCGAAAGCTCGCCTAGTTTCTGAGTCTAGGCATCTTAGGAGAAGAAAGAACAGTATGAAATTATCGGTGTTAGGGATATTTAACTGCTTGAATGAATCTATACTTTCGCCGACAGTAGTGAGCAAGTGCATTAGACCACTTGCAGAGGGTCTGCTCTGGAACGGTTTATATTCTAGTAAGGTTTTAAGATAACCGCTGGCTAGTCTCCGCTTGTCGTTGTAGTGGTCGTTGAGCAGCTTCCAAGCTTGGGGGTAGTTGGCTTCTTGCAGCTCAGCTCCTTTAATTAACGTGAGTGCAGGGCCTTTCAGCAGGAGATTAAAAAGATAAATTTTTCAATATCCGAAATTGAATCCTCATCATGGATTAGTGACCGATAGGTGTCCCGAAACAATGGCCAATCCCCTTGATTTCCGTTGTAGGAAGGTAAATTTATTTGAGGACGTCTGGCTCTGACTGTTCGAGAATCATTTAGTACGCTAAGGTTTGAATTCTGTGCCGTTGTAGCATTGATCGCTGATGGTGTAGGGTTCATATGATGTTCATAAATAGCGCAGGATTCATAATAATAGCGCTCTATTGCTTGGCGTAGCAATTTATCAGTTTGTGCTGGAAAGGCGTCCGTTACTCCCCATGCAGCCATAAGCTCTATGATGTTATCCCAGGCGGCATTGAATGAATCAAAGTAGGGTTTAAGTTCCTTGTACATACCCTTAAATAAAAATAACTGTGAATTGTCCGTAGCAACTAAGCGTCCTTGTTCGGTAATGGACTTTATCCTGTGCCCTACGCTTTGTAACTTCGTTTGGAGGGGCGTAATTTTGGCCAGCTTATCAGCGCTTAAGTTTTCCATGTTGTATCTTATAAACAATGGAATAATTCTACGATGAAAAAAAAAGACAAAAAGGTGACGTTAAATTGTAAAATAAAGTAATTTGGGGAACGAGATGTTGAAAAAACAAGTTTAAGGCAAAGAAAAAATATTAAATAATAATATAAGATACAATGATAATACCATCATAATACCATTATAATATGATAATATTATAATATAACAACAATTTATGTAAAACCGTTTACAGTAGTTTATGAGTCCAGAGAAAATCACATCACTACCAGCATCGCATCGAGTGTTCCTACGCGGAAAGATGCTTCAGTGATGAAATGCGGACACGGTCCCAATATTAAGCCACTGTGTGGACACTGCGAACGGATCTGCAGAACTGGGGACTCTTTACTGTGCGTTAATCCCGTCTGGCGGTGCGAGTAGCCGTAATAAATAAGCAAGTCTGTTTACGCATCGGCCGCTCAGCTCGTACATAAACAAACTTGATATACTTTATACATATTAATTTATACACTATGTACAAATTTATGAGTAAACATATTTAAATAAAAATAAAAATAAACTTATCTGAAAATAAAATAAAAAATGACTAAATAAGTCGAAACGTATTTTTGACTGGAAAAAGGTTTTTTACTCACTTGAATGAATGATTAAAAATAATTTAAAAATTTCAAAACATAATTATAACATTTTAAAACATTCTGGCATTGTGGTCTCAACAATTATTAAAATAAGTTAATAAGGAGATAACTTCTGAATGATTGAATTTTTTTTCAGCTCTTAGAGGTTTGGTAAAAAGATCAGCAATATTATACTTAGAACTAACATATACAATTCTGATAACATTAGTTAGGCACAGATGTTTGATGAAATGAAATTTAATTTCATGTGTTTTCCTCGTTTTGTATTTGAAAAAGTATTTGCTAAAGATATTGCACTAGCATTATCTATTTTAAGAACTGCTTTCATTTCATCAAGCACTTGTGTTTTCCCATTTAGCACATTTTTAACTGACTTCAATATATGTTCACTAATCACTTCACTTCTTGCCCTATTCATTTGGCTCAGATCATTTAACACACCACAAAGATTCACTAACTCTTGAGCAGGTGTCCAAGTTTTGAGTTTCTTGTGCGTCTGCAATTCTGAATTTATTGCACTTTTCCATTCTTCTGATTCTATAGCCTGCTCGAATGTTTTTGGCTCTTCATCAGTAGACGATAGAGAACAGTATGCTGTGCACAGGTCGTAGTCATCCAGATATTCGGGTTTCTTCTTTTTGTAGTGATTATTTCCTCTTGTGCATTGGTATCTGTAGAACTTTCTTGCAAAATTATTCTCCACCACATGTTCGCTGTCTTCATTAGTTCCTATAATCGTATTTTCTTCGTCAATACTCATAACTGGATTATTGTTTATCACTTGGACTGGCTCTATAATTTCTTTAGAATTGTCTTCAATTGCATTTTTATCTATGTATTTCATAATAGACTCATCAAATTGTAAATCTCTTGACTAATTATTTTTCTTTGTTATGGTAGCCACAACCTATAGCCACCTCCACAGTAACCAAACATTACAGCACGAACTGCTCGAGGCTCTAACTTCCCAGGCTTAGGTGTCAGTGTATGCCATGCTCGACAGCCAAATATTTTTAATTTGGATAGATCATTTCGTCCATTCTACAGATCCGAGGGAGTTTCACCTCTAGGTAAAACTGAGGTTGGAGATCTATTTATCTCGTAGACTGTACATTTTAATGCCTCTCCCCATAAAAAAATCCAATTTAGTTCTTAACTTTGACAGAAGAACCACGTTCATTTAAGGAGAATGGCTTATAGTATACTCCATTTGAATACAATTTCCTTCAATAAACTATAAAAGATACTAGATACTTAGATTTTGCTTCACCACCATTGTCAAATCTAATGTGCTTGACGCTAATCCAAACCTAGTTTTTATTTCCCTAACATAAGATTTTTTGTTTTTGCTGATGTTTTTTTGCTAAAAATGTAACTGGACTTAACTTTAAGATCATCATAAGATGATATACTTTTTTCATTTAAATTGCATACTTCTTGTAAAAATATTATGTTTTCACTTTTTTTTTTAAGAATTCCATAGGCCCCATAAAAATTCTAAAAACTATAGTTGTAAGCATATATCCTTAAATTAAAAGAAAAGAAGATGTTTCAAAGTTCAAAACTATAAGAAACAAAAGATTCTTTTGGCATAAGCAGGGGTCAAATCAAATTTACATATAGGCAAGTACTTTACATTTAAGTTAACAAAGTAATAGTATGTTTTATTTATTTTTTCATAAATACTTTAATTAATAATATATTTTTCATGGTTCAGTTCTCATCAGCATTCATGTTTACCTAGCCAAAGTAGGAATAGGAATTTAGGATTCAGGAATTTTCTGAGGGCAGCTATGCATCATGTCCTCCAACATTCGACGCTTTCTAAAAACTTGAAAATTATTTATTCATTTCTTAAATCCACATTAATCAATCAAAAGTCAAGTATCACATCAATAAAAGGCCCTGTTAACTATGTAACATTAAACTGTTTTTTTTTTTTTTTTTAAATTTTTTATAACCACAAAGTGTATCAAGAAATTCTAGAAAGGGCAGATTATACTGAATCGGTACATTCATTAGGAGTATAGAAACACAATTATTTAAAACAATGAATTACATGTATTTTATGTTATAATATATAATGGTTTAATAGCATACACTTAACTGTGCAATATCACCAAATTTTTGTGAGCACAAAAAATATAGTACACTTAATTCAAGCTGTTTAACTTTTACAAAAATGTTCTGTACAGTTACATAATTTTTATATTTTAACACATAAAACTTTTGATCAAAAATAGCATCTCTGAAATTACTTCGTAAATATATATATATACAAATAAAAAATTCAGTAGCAACGAGGTTTTATACAATACTTATTAATCTACACTTAAATTATATAATACAATATATATACATTTCTTTCAATTCTCTAAAATTTACAATAATAATTCTAAATGGCGTATGAACAATACTAAAATTTAAATGAGAACAAACATTTTTACAACATACTCAAAAATAAAAATGAAATTCTAAAAGTCTATAAAAAGTTGGTTATGTAAAATTAAAATTTAAAAAAGAAAAAAAAATACAGCCCACATTTAAACTCAAATAATATTACTTATTTAGTATTAGTAATACTTATTTTTACACTGAACGTTTGACCCAAAATTAATACACTGAATAAAAATTGTATTTTTGATCATAAGATTATATAATTTTTTTCTTGAAATATATTCATGGAACTAGATTTTTGAAATTCACACATTACTATAGACAAAATTTATTTATAAAAAAGATAAGCTACTTTTTATAATTTAATAGTGAATTTTACAAACCATAGCCTAAAAGTGTTAACTTTATGTACTAACATAAATGAAGTTATTTCCTAATATTTTAACGCAGAAGTATTGAATTAAGGAAATAGCTATGGAAGTTAAATGACTTAGAAATCTAATAGTACACAATATGAATCTTCACGATTTAGAAGCCAACATAGTGAAAGCAAATCATATGGTAAGATCATTTAAAAGAGGGTTAGAAGCTATGATAAAGTCTGACAAAAAAACTGATATGAAATTAAGTCTACAAAAATAGAAAAAAAAAAACGAATAAATGTATGGGCCAATAATTAAAAAAAAAAAAAGAAAGACAAATAATACAGCTGGTGCTTTGTCTAAAAGTAACAGTATTAATGCAATTAAATAATATCTAAATTATATTCTAAATTCAGACTTAATTGATATGGCGGTATCCAGCATTTTTTTTTTTCATTTTGTACTTGTAAACTTCTGGACACTAGTCATTGACTCTACTTTATTTTCTTATGACCCCTCCCCTAAATAGAAAATAGAATAAGTAATAAAAATGATGCTACCTTGCACAGCAAAAGATTTGATTAGAATTTTAGTAATTATGGGACCTATTGAAATAATCATCATCTTATTCTTATTAATATATATTATATAAGGATATAAATAATTGCGAAAAACAGCATACTCAACTGTAAACATATTAATAATTAAACTTAAAAAAAAAAGATAATGGAACAGTTTTAATAAATTTTAAAACAGTGTATTAGTAAAAAGATAAAAAAGTAAATAATTAATAATCAGGAGCAAATTGTTAGAGGAACTTACTTCTTTCTTTACAATAGTATTTATAAAATATAATTAATTAATATGCTCAGTCTGATTTTCATTACTAGAATAGTCCCTTTAAAATAATAATAATAATAATTATAATATTACTAAAACTCATTTAATAATAATACCATCTACTCTCATTTTTTATACTGTAGAAGTATTGGAAAACCAGTACAGAAGTACATACTCATCATAGAGTGAACACCAATGCAACAAAAAGGAAAAAAATATAATATATACTAAAATTTAATGTAACTTACTTAGATATAAATCTATAAATAGGCTAAAATACTTTGAAGGTAAATAATATCAAAGGATACCTACCACAAACAACTTCAACATCTTTAAATTACAAAATCTGAAAATTAAAATTTTAGAATTCATAACAATGATAAAATCAGTACATATTCTTTAGTTCCATACCATACCACAAAAGCTACATGTAAGCTTGTCTTAGCACAGAACATAATTCAGAGGCCTAAAGAAATTAATAGAAAACTTATGGAGGTAGAGCGAATGTCAATATCTAAAAGTTTTAAAACTAACAAAAAGAAATTAATTAATTGATTAACCATAAATTGTTGGTAACAATGATGACCAGAAAATTATTCTGGCTTGTAAAACTTGAAATTATTAAAGACTAAATAGGTTCAACAATAAAATTGATAATGAAATAAAATATACACAATAGATTATATAATGTGCAACAATATGCAATTTAAAAACAAAATGATGATACTCCACAAATCTATTATATTGAATTTGATTTTCAATGCAATTTAATCTTTGAAGCATTGGATTGGTAGAAAGAAACTTAATGAACAATTAACCTATTCTTCTAATAAAAATGGAAAAATTGTCAACAACAAACCTAATAAAAGCTGAATTTGCAGATAATTGACAAGTAATGCCATTCAAATACTGAGCTATTTTAATGAAATAAAATAGTTAAAAAAAAGCAAAATTCAAATACTGAGGATTCTAATGAAAAAGAAGCTGACAATTACAGTTACGTGTAATATGTTATATGTATTGTTTATAAAAATTGTTTTTTTTTTAGTTTAAAGAACTCAATATAAAACAATATTGAAGAAATAAATAACCTAACCCATAGAACATTAAATATTGAGCAGCATCTTCATGATCTCAACAATAAATGTGAAACATTGCACCTAAAGTACTTGTATTATATTGTATACTACTTAAATTGTTTTAATTTTTGTTCGATGTGGTATTGTAATATAATAATCTACAAAGTTTACTATTACATTCAATAAACCTGCCTCTTCACAAATTTTCGCTGGAAATGATTTTAAACTATGTTTCATTGAATGAAATAATGAAATTGTACATATAAAAACAAACAATTATGACAACTTATAAATCGTAATTTATATATATATATATATATATATATATATATATATATATATATATATATATATATACATACACACACACACATACATACACAAATATTTATACACACACAAAATATTCACTTTTGTTATAAAACTTAATTAAAATAAACCAAATACAATTTTGTAAAGTTGAGACACTTTTTTTTTTACAATTAATCACTGTATCCCAGTAATAAAAATAATCTATCTGTAGTGAAATAAACAAAAGAAAGTTGCATAATTGCAACTTAAAAAAAAAATATTAAAAAAGACATTTAATTTATATCAAACAACAAAGGTAAACATAACATAATTAATAACAGATATCATTACTTATTTTAAATAAGAGAAAATGCTTATCTTATAAACTTATATATATATATATATATATATATATATATATATATATATATATATATATATATATATATATATATATATAAGTATACGCACACACACATAAATGGATTGTCATTGACATAAAATTGTAAAAACAACAGATTAAATGTACACCAGTTTATATTGATATTTTAAGTAAAACATGAATATTAGTTAAACAAAACTTAAGAACTAACAATACTAATAAGATGTTGATATATAGGATTAAAAAGACTAGCCATCATATTATATTGATTGTTGTATTAAAAAGCATTGATAGAAAATCAAAATTTTACCAGCAGGGATTTATTATTTTATTTTTAAAATTACTGGTTAAATTGTTTGTTGTACATAGATTTTAAAATGAAGTTTAAAAAAAAAAATGGAAGATTAAGGATGATGGTATGTTTCATTATAGTATTAAGGGTAAAATAGTAGAATTATAATTGGCATTTCTTAAATTTCAGGAAAAACTATGAATTATTAATTAATCATCTATTAGATGATTAGTTAAAATTTTTGCCTAATTATTATAACAGTTTGTATAATAAAATGTGAAGAATAAAAAACACTAAATTATTGCTTTATAATTGATCACAAATTTAGTCACACATTAACTGTTACAGGAAAACATTAATTAATAAGAGTGAAATCGATGTCATGCTTGTTTAATTAATTTTGAAGTTATAACATAAAAACAGAAAAGGTAAATGTCACATTCAATGCCTAAAAATTAACATATCATTATCTTTAGTGAGTAATAACAAAAAATAAACATACCTGATCAACAGAATAAATAGTATAATAACATGTACCAAGGTTAATCATGTAGTATAATGAAAGATTAATATGGTAAATGAATATCTAATGTCATAAACTTATAATATCAATTGATTCGTACAAAAAAAAAAAGAAAGTTTATCATCAATACTAGAACATGAATGATTTACTTTAGGTTGTCTATATCACCGTAAAATTGTCAAGAAAAAATTATTTACATAAACTTTAATAAAAATAAATCAAGATTTTTAAAAATAGCCATTCAGATAACTGAAAAATTCGTAATTGTATAGTACTTCTTAACAATAATTAATAAAATAACTAAAATGTAATATTACAAATAGTATATGATTCATTAACAGCTGTATCTATAATACAAAATGGACTGTACCGATGGAGGGTAATTTTTATATTCTTTTTTCAAGAATAGTACTTTTTAGGGCCAAAAAAATTGTAAAAAGATGTCCATTCTAATTGTTCAGATCTCAGTGAAGATACAATAAAATTTCAATGTCTTTAAAACAGATAACATTTAGGATGTCCACGAAGGTTCATTGCTGTGGGGCCTAGCAGGATTAGCATTGGGTGAAGTTAAAGACCCAGCAATGTCATATGTCTTAGAAGGATTGGGAGTCCAGTCATGCTTTACATAAACTCCCCTGGAAACAGGGGGTAAAGTAACATAACCAGATGGAACCTGAGCAAGTCTACTGTACCCATCTCCTCCACTTCCACTACCAGATACATTCCTCTGACGGAGGTCAGAAAGTCGTCTAGGAGAATCTGAAAAAACATCTGGAGAAGGTGGTATCTGAAAAATAAATAAATCACCAATAAACACTAAAATATTAAAATTGATATATATTTCTATCAATTCATACCAAATAAAGTAATAAATAGTGCAGAAATAAAAATTATTAACAAAGATCACTATATTAAATTTTTGACTACTGATCAATATGAAACAATATTATTTAAAATACAAATTAGTGAAATTATGGGTGCCAGGATAAAATTTTGTTAGCCAAAGTCCGAAAAAAAAAATTCAGTAAAAATAGATAAACGCTTTGAATACAAAAACACACACAAAAAAAAAAAAATGTATTTAATCATGAATGTAAAATTCTATCATCATGGCACTACAACCTAGGATGATGGGTTTTGGTCTCATCCGCCACAGAGTTCAAGCTAGTTACTGTTTATGCCACTCCGATAATTTCCACGGCGTATTCCATAATTCTAATAGTTAGGATTGAGAATATTTTATAGCAAGTCAGTAGGAGTGAGATTCCGAGATAGTTATTACAGTCTGTCCTCGGCCCCTTTTTGAGGATCGGAATAAGTACAGATTTTTTCCATTCTTTGGGAATTTCCTCATTTTCCCATATCTTTTTAACCAAAACAGGAATCTTTTAGACTCCTGTTTCTTCGCATATGCTTTGATTAGTTCACTAGGAGTATTAACGACCCCAGAAGATTTCCTCTTAACTCAGTCCTTCTATAAATGGATCAGCACTGTGATATTCCGAAGTAGGGATTTGATTACTTATTCCGGTATTCAAAACACTATTAAAGAGATTTTTGAACTTACACAAAATGCCCATAGGATTAGCTATGATATTGTTATTTTCGTCTCTAATTGTATTCATTGCAGGCACATGCCGTTTAAGCAACCTGTTTATACCCTTGTGCACATCCCTTACATTCTTTTGATTCTATTAGTTTCTATTGTGCACGTCCCTTACATTACTTTTGATTCTATTAGTTTCTATCTCTACTATTTTCTGTTTAAAATACACTCTTTTTTTATTTTTGAGGAGTTTTGATGTTTCATTTCAAATTGACTAGGTTGTTGTTGACGGGATTACATGGAACAGTTGAGTACTAACAATCTTGTAGTTATAAGTTTTTCATCCTGCAGTATTGAGTTTCCATACAGCACTGGGACAAGAGCATTCACAAGCTCTAGAATAACATTGCCAAAAATATAGTAATAGATTGTAAATATTTTTGTCATCAGTGTTGTAATAGTAAAACTAACAATTGCCTTTATATTAAGGATGATAATTATTTTTTAAAAATTTGTAGAGTTCATGAGCAAGCATCAAAAACAAACAAAGATTAAAACATATTTCATACACAATGTAATTGTACATACACAAATTTCTTTAAATATACTTATAGAATAGAAAAGTAACTTTATTCTGGGACTAAGTCCTTTTAGAATAACAAACATGTACAGAAAAAGAAACATAATATATATCTGGGCAGAAGGCTACATGATACAAATCATAAAGCGTATAAAAAGTGAAAGAAAACAATTTAAAAAAAATAAACAAACAATAATAATAAGCAGAATCATGACAATTAAAGAGAATATATAAATCAATAACATATAACAATAACATAAATCAATAACATCATGAGCTAGTGTGCAATAATTTCTTTACATGATGTACATCTTCTTAAAAAACAAAATTGAACCAACTAAATAACATAATAAAGAGTTTATCATTAATTCTGATCTTGACATTTTAAACAGGGGGAACAGGGCAACCTTCTGTAATAGGTTGAGGTCGGAGGTGATAAGACATCACAATAGCTTCAAATGAGGTAAGTACCTATATATATATAAATCACTGGCATGTATCTGATGAAGAGTCATGCTTAGACCACAGATATATTAGATCCAGCTGTACAGGAACCCTTGACGAACTGACTGGGGGTCCTTCAACAGCATTCTGGAAGAGAACGTTAGGAACTGTCCTAAGGTCATAAAAAACACACAGCAGCTGGAATTCCTTAATGAAGCTCTGACTAAGGCCATTATGCAAGCTTAAACCAGCAGCAATCGCGTGTGCTATACTAATTCCAACAGGAAAACCTCCTGGTGGAATGACTATTTAAACAAGCTAAGAAATAGCACCAGGAAGCTGTTAAATGCTGTTAAGAGAACTGGAAAGTGGGATTCCTATAGAGATTCTCTCACGGAATACCACAAACAGGTAAGAAAAGCTAAAAGGCAGACATGGAGGAAGTACTGCAGAGACGTGGACAACACTCCTGCTGCCTGTCGTATTAAAAAGATACTGTCAAAGGATGCTGGACACATGGTCATGGGTAAGCTCAGGATGATGAGTAGGTACACGCAAAATGAGGTGGAAACCTTGAGGGAGTTGGCCAAATGTCAATTTCCAGGGTGTGAAACCCAAGAGGCGTGTTCATTCACTCCAGCTGACCACATCCTTAGTTCCAATGGTGTACAGTGGGCCAAGGCCAGGGAAATCATAAACATGAGTTCTCTAAAATGGGTGATAGATGTGTTTGAGCCCTACAAATTGGGGGTCCTGACGGCATAATACCAGCCCTGCTGAAGCAAGGATTTCCCGTCTTGGGACCTATCTGCTGGAACTTTTTAGAGGTAGCCTTGCTTTGGGGTACATCCCTCTGAAGTGGAGAACATCCAAGCTCTGCTACCTCGCTAAACCGGGCAAGGCGTCATATCGTGATCAGAAAGCTTTTAGACCAATCAGTCTATAAAAAATCCCGGATAGTACCTCCAATGGTGAACCCCCAATGGAGAACCCTGTATACCTCACATGCAGGGAAGGGGGAAAAAAAGAAAAGACTAATCAGTCTGTCAGCCTTCTTGATGAAGACTCTAGAGAAGATCTTAGGCAAGAATGAAACAGAGAAGAAAAAGACAATCATTTTAGTTTAGTGAAAAGGATATAATTGTCCAAGGAATCAACCTTTAGAAAAGTCAATTAGGATTAGCACAGTTAGTTTTTTGTCATTCATAGCTGTATGTACGTCACTGGTGATTTTGGTAAGGGCAGATAGTGTGCAGAAACCGGAACAGAAACCTGATTAAAGTGGATCAAGGAGTTTGGATTGTTCGAGGAAATTTGACATTTGTGATTGGACTATTCTTTTGAGAGGTTTGGAAAGATTGGAGGGAATTGAGATTGGGCGGTAGTCATTGAGAGAAACAAGATTAGAGGTTTTGTTTATAGGGCTACAGCATTTTTCCAAGAGGTAGGGAATACTGCGTTTTGTAATGAAAAATTATATATGAGGAGTAGGACAGGTAGAATATCAATAAGGCATGACTTTATCAATTTGATGGGAATCCCATGAAAGCCTGCAGAGATGGGAAAGATTTCATGTAGGTGGAAATAATGTCGGAGGGTGAAATCTCTAAGAAGTAAAAGTTGTTGGGGTTGAAAGATGGCGTTAGTAAAAAGTTAGAAGAGGATAATTTTAAAGTATTAACTGAGGTAGACAAAAGATACGAGTTTATTTCATCGGGAGAGGCTGGAAAGGATCTAAAGGAAGATGAATCACAGAGAGAAACCTTTCAAAACAACTCCTTTGAAGGTGGGTGGCGAGCCAGAGGGGCTCGCTCCACCTTGAGGAAGTTCTTCCCCAACGTCCAGTCGAGATTGGCAACCAAATGGGTTCTTCCAGATCCTGACAGGATACGGTGGGTTCCGAGGAAAGCTCAGTGAGCATAGGAGAAAGATCGACACCCAGTGTCCCACCTGTGGAGTCTCCCGAGACAGCAGAACATATAGTGGTTCGCTGCACCGCAGGAGTGGAATGGAAGGACACCGTGCCAGGTTGTTGAGGAAAACCGGTATCTTCACCCTCGCCGAGGAAGACTTCCCCCGTTTGATGGAGAAGGACAATTACCCCTTCTTCAGGGAATATATCTACGGGTGGAAGGAAGTGGTCGGGACAGCACACTTCACCCTTAGCAGGATCGGGCCACCCGGCAAGCCATCAAATGAGGAGCTTCCAAGAGGAGAGAGACGGATGTGGACTGGCCGGATGCTGCAGCCAGGAGTGCTGGACAGCAACTGGGCGGATGCAGACCAGCCAGAAGGCCTAAAAGTTGTTGCCCCAACAGTAAAGAGCACATGCGTGCACCGGGCAGCACCACAGAATAACAATAAAAATTGTTCCCAAAAAATATATGGTACCCCCCCCGTATGTATTATATTATGATTGATATAAATTAAAAGAGTTAATTTTTTGCAGCGGTGGGCGTGCGTAAACCCAACACACTAACCCACCACTGCTGAGCCCCGTATGCCAGAAATGGCAGGTAGGGGAACCAAAAAAAAAGAAGAAAAAATGTCCAAACTTTCAGTAGATAACCTTTAGATAAACTTGTCAGCCTTCACAAGCTAATTAAAATTTAACTCTGATAAATGGATAAGATCTAAAAGCTTACTTTACTGCATCATGAAGGGCTTCTAATGTCTTAGCTGCAATGCAATAAGTAGGAACCAACCAAATAAAGAAATTACATTAAAATGTCTTGATGCTAAAATTTCCTCATACTATTTAAGAATTTTGCATATACCACTTTTCAATCAAAAAATTGTTCTACTCCACACTTTTAAATACCTTCTCATTTAAATACTCTGTTACTGAAGAAGAGTTAATTCAAAACAGTAGAGAAATTTGAAATATCATTTCCTAAAGATTTCCATTTTTGATTTGCACCTTAAAAAATGTTCTACAACAAATTTTCTATAGTGTCATTAGTTTCAAAGGCCAAAAAATACAATTTGATGAATACATCTTGGGGATTAAATGAACTATAGATAAATAATTTGTTCTTATAATATCCACATTAGAACAAATTTGCAATCACTTAACAAACACTTATTATTTGATCTTTTTAATTTAATTAACTGAGGGTTTTAAAAAGAAAAATGGAGTATAATTGAAATAATAATAGTTTCAATGACCACTTAAAATCTGTATGTTTATCATTTTTAAATATTGATATAATTACTTCGTCAGCCTCAGTTCCAGAATCTGTTATATGAGTTCCAGCTGTAATGGAAGACGAAACACTTTCATGACCTGAACCACAACCGCTACTTTCCCGATCAGCATTTACATCTTCACAGTCTTCTGTACTGCTTTCAACCATTTCTTCTTTATATTTGTTTTCCAGAAGCAACTTAAGCACAAAAAAGAAGAAAAAAATTAATGAGAACTTAAAAAAAATGATATGAATTTTTGATAGACTAGGCTCAATTCAGTCATAATTAAATGCTGGATTTATGTGCAATTGCATGTTTTATTTGTTACCCACATAATTAGCATACCATAAGGGATGGTTTAAGTCTTCAAATAGAGCCACATATCTAAAAAAGTGCATAATTGATTTTAAGGTTGGGTCTTGGATGGAGAGATATTAATTCAAACAACCCAACCTTAAGCAGTGAATGTATACAGGGTGTCCCAAATTTAAATGGCAAAACTTCAGAAACTTATAGGGGACCGAAAAACTAAGACAAAAAGTCCTTTAGAGATTTGCTCGTTTTTGCTTAGTTTTAGAGAAAATCGCAAAAAAAAAAAGAAACAAAACAAAAATGTTACAGGTAGCTATTATCACCTTTCAAAGTTCGTCAGGCTAGGCAGTGAGATATGTAAACACTTAATGTTATCCTTAACATTCTTTTATTTGTTTACATTTTGGCTTCCTTCTAGGATTATAATTCCTAAATCAGTCTGCCGTCAGTTACTCAGATATTTTTATGTGAATAGCATCAGCCACAATGCCGCATACATATTCTAATGTTGAATACGCTGATATGATTTTTGTGTATGGTTTCTGTAACGATAATGCTTTAGAAGGGGTGCGGGAGTATGCGCGCCGATTTCCAAATTGCCTAATCGACGAGTCTTTTTGTTAACTTTTAATAGACTACGAGAGACTGGGTCATTCTTAATACGTAATGAAGGCGACCAATTCCAGGCAGCAGTAAGACCAGATTATCGGAGAAGAAATTGTGTCGAACGCCACTTCAATAACAATCCTGAGACAAGCATTCGAAGAGCATCTGCATGAGCAATATTGCGAACTTTGAAAGGTGATAATCGCTACCCATACCATCTTCAAAAAGTTCAGAATTTATTACCTCAAGATTATGTCAAGAGATTGAATTTTAGTAACTGGTTTCTTGAAAAATTCGCGATGATAATTTATTTCCATTAAAAATTATATGGACCAATGAAGCTACCTTTACAAGAGGAGGAATTGTTAATTAAAGAAATTATCATGTATGGGCTCTTGAAAATCCCAGAGCTATTAGAGAGCAGTTTCAGCATGAATTCGCTATTAACGTTTACCTGGAAGATTGAATGGTATCACATTTACACATTTTTTGGAGAATGAATTTTCTAATTATTTAGATGACATTCTCTTACAACAGCGGATTGAAATGTGGTTCCAACTCGATGGATGTCCAGCTCATTATAGCAGAGTTGCTCGATATAAATTATCCACAACGATGGATTGGACGTGGAGGAGTAGTACCTTGGCCACTCAGATCACCTGATATGACACCCATGGATTTCTTCATATGGGGAACCTTGAAGAAGAAAGTTTATTTGGTGTCAATCAACTCAAGAGAGCAATTAAGAGAACGAATCATAGATGCAGTGCACCAAATATCATCAGAACAATGTTTAGCTGCAATTTATCAAGTGAGTGCTAGATGTAATGCTTGCATTGGTGCAAGAGGACAACATTTTGAGCAATATTTACATTAAAAAGAACATAACATAAATATAAATGTAAATAAATAAGTATAAAAATGAAAACTTGTTTTGTTTCTTTTTTTTGCGATTTTCTCTAAAACTAAGCAAAAACGAGCAAATCTCTAAAGGACTTTTTGTCTTAGTTTTTCGGTCCCCTATAAGTTCCTGAAGTTTTGCCATTTAAATTCGGGACACCCTGTATACAATCAATAATATATAAACATATATATTGTTTTTTTATATTAATTTTAAGGATCAAGAATGGCGGTAGGAAGTAGTAATGTAGTAAAACTATTGATTAAGAATAAATGTTCCTGAATTTCTTTTAACAGAAATAACATCCAAATCACTTAATATCTAAGGACATACACAGTATTTCTTAAAGAGAGGAAAAGTAATTAAATTACATAAAAATTAATTTAAATGATTTTCTATTGATGTTCAATCCCTATTCATATAATAAGATAAATTAATTAATAACATACAATTATTTATAAGGTACAAACTTTTAGAACTGTTAATAGTATTGATAGTTTGGCTGCAAGGATAGCATCCCTATGAATAGTTTTACATCACTAATGATGCGCGAAGAAGCATTGAAGAAGTTAAATTAGGAATATTACAATGATTCATCAATTGGGATTTTTTTTTTATTTTAATCATAATCACTAAATTTTTTCAAGAGCTGAATACCGAGTGAGCTTTCTTTTCGTACTATTGAGGTGAAAATAATTTTCCACATATGCTCCAAACCAAATGAATGCAGTCAATCCTCACCAAAAGAGCACATATATTTTACATACACACACACACACACACACACACACACACACACACACACACACATACATATATATATATATATATATACACACACACACACACACATATATTTTTAAAATTGTTAATAACTGTTTGATCAATTTTACTGGGTTATAATCATTGGTTTGATATTTACAACTAGAGTTAAGGAGTCACCAGGGATAAAATATGGGAAAAGAACTGTTTGGGCTATAGCATAATAGATTTTCAAGAAGCTCCAAAAATGGTTAAAATTAAAAAGGGTGATTAGAGGCTAGTGCAGATGTCTTGGCTGAGGAAAGAGATGAATAAGAGACGACAATCTATTTGAGGTCTTTAATAAAAATTGAATTGGATTCGGTTTGGGTGATTTGAGAAAATATTGACCGAAAAGCCAGCCCCTGAATAGATATGGCTGGAAATAAAAGGGTTTCGTGTAGTATGTTAACGGATTGAGTAGTTTTTTGGTTATATAATCTTATACAGTAAAACCTCTATTATCCGTCACTCTCTGTTAACAGTCAACTCAGTTTGAGATAAAAAAAAGAAAAGACGTTTATATATTGTTTGGTTGCTGAAGTCATAGGTGCCGGCAAAGAATTAATCGTTGTTATCAATAGTTAATGATATAAAACGTGCGGGGGACCCCTAGAGTATGTCCCTTCTATATAATCATTTAATGATTATAAAAGAAGGGGCATACTACGTTTGTGCACGAGGAAAGAGCTAAACTCCAAATATAAATTGATATTAATTTTTCAAGAGGGAAAAATTTGAGATACAATGATGATGCTTTTAGCCGTCGATGTACATAATTATTATTTTTTAAAAATATTTTTACTACATACGTATACCCTAGTAGTACGTAAATAAGTTACGAAGGCATATACAATGTCGAATGTTTGAAATATATTGTTCAATTTATGTGTGTGTGTGTGTGTGTGTGTGTGTGTGTATATATATATATATACATATATATATATATATGTGGGCTATCCAGAAAGTAGATTACGTTTTGGAATAAAAAATAAACAAAGTATAGGAAACAAATTTTATTATATACAGATGAAAGCCACACTCAAATACTACTTTTCTACATAGTCACCATTCAAATTAAGGCATTTATCGTAGCGATGTACGAGCTTGGAAATTCCTTCGTCGAAAAATTCTGCCGCCTGCGACTTCAACCACTTCGTTACCTCTTGTTGCAGCTGTGCGTCGTCATCAAAACGCTGCATAGCCAGCCACTTCTTCATTGCTGGGAATAGGTGGAAGTCGCTCGGTGCCAGGTCGGGACTGTACGGCGGATGAGGAAACAACTCCCACTGAAAAAATTCAAGAACTTCACGAGTGACTTTTGCCGTGTGGGGCCGGGCGTTGTCGTGAATCAACAAGATCTTAGAGCTCAACATTCCTCTGCGCTTGTTTTTTGTTTTTTGCAGTCAGAAACCTTATTACTGCACGCACCTCACGGGATTTTCAATTAACGCAGACATTTCAAACCGTCACAGTATCTTAACGGAGCACAGCACGAACCTCTCACTAGCACGGCTAGATGCCGACTGAGCTGCGCAACGCTCTGACCCCAAGATGGCCGCGCTAGCCCCGCCCCTAGCAGACACAGACGAAAACGTAATCTACTTTCTGGATAGCCCACGTATATATATATATATATATATATATATATATATATATATATATATATATGTATATGAGACTCACTCCCATATCCGTCTATTTCCCAAATCCGTCACCATCTTGGTCCTGTACCCTGACGGATAATAAAGGTTCTACTGTATTATAATAGTGGAAATTTCCATCAGCTAGATAATAAGTTGGAGTAAATACCATTAGTGTTATTAATACATTATGTTGATGTAGTGATGCCTGACATGGTTTCTTTCTAACCATGGTACACAAACTAAATATTGAAACAATGGATTTTTCAATAGGAACAAATACCAGAAAGTGGAACTATTTCCCCCCCACACAATTATAGAAATAAATTAAATTTTTATAAATATAAAAATTGAACTGTTATTTTTGAAAGTGGAATAAGTCCATTTGGATAAAAAAAAATCATGTAATCTTTTTAATTATTTTAACGATTATCATTCCAAGAAATGGATGCATACACAAGTCTAGATGAGCTGTGGGATTTTATAAAAGGTGTAATAAGGTAGTATTCTGAAGGATGCTTCCCTAGTTTGTGGAATAAAGAGGAATGTACAAAGGGCAAACAAACTCTACGGTGGAGTGAAGAGCCGGGGCACAGGTAAGGAAAAGAAAACTGCATGGTTGGACAACTACCAAGATAAATTACCAGATAAACCTAAATATAAATAAATGTGGTGGCACAAAATAGTATAAAGGAAACTTTGAAGAGAGTAAAACAAAAATCATGGAAGGGATTCAGAGAGAAAATGAACCAAGAAAATAAAAAAAAATCACACAAAAATCGCAAGTTACCATGGTCACATTTGATGGCATACTTAGTATGCAATGTTGGTTCAATTGTAGTGATAGTAAATATTATAAAAAAAGAGAGAATTAATAATATCTCCTTACAATATATATATATATATATATATATATATATATATATATATATATATATATATATATATACACATCAATATAGTAAACAATTGAAGTATACTAATTCCACTTTGAATTTAAAATAATAATAAAAATATACATTCCATATGGAGAGCAACCATAAAGCAAGATTAAATAGGATACACATGGAAGAATGAACAGCCTATTGTGAGAAACTATTATGCGAAAATAGAAAAGGATTTCAGGAGGAGAATCTGGTGGAGAAAGTAAGAGTTGGATTGAAGGTGGTAGTTGAAAAAGTGACATAGGAGAAACGACTAAAGAATAGAAACACTTCAGGACCAGGAGGAATAAATGAGGAATTTTAAGAGAATATTGGCCAGAAGTTGATTTAATTGATAACAGGTCTGATTAAATATATTGCATGCGGTGACACAATTTCAAATGAAATGACGCTCGGATATTTAACTTATATTTTCATAAGAGGCAATTAAAAAATTGCTCAAACTATAGATGAATTTGGTAATAGAAGTTATGGACAGATTGGAAGAAGCAGCCAGACCAGAAAAAGTGCTGTGTGAGTTCACAGCAGGAAGATCATCATATTTTCACAAATCGACAGCTGCTGAAAAAATGCAAAATGAAATCCAAAGAAATATACCTGGTAGGTAGACCTGGAAAAGGCATAGGATTGCCCCCTATATTATTGTGGGAAGCATCTAAAAATAATGCTAGCAACAGACTGCTGATTGGCCTAATTAGAAAAATTTATAGCACAACAACCAGTGTCAAATTAAAATTGGTAGTACAATAAACTAAAAAGAAAGATAAATGAAATTGTTATTTAGATTTAAAAAATATATTGTTAAGGCTCTCATCTGTGGTCGAGACGTGCTTACAAATCATTTCCCATGCCCAGTTCTGTTAACGTTAATTAGTCATAAATTTTGCAATTCTTCTCAAGAGAAAGAAAGTAATCAGCCAACTCTGTTCGCTAGGGGGTAGCACATCACAGGAACATCAGTGAAAATGTTTATGTTAGCATGAATGAGCCGAGCCTTTTTAAAAGCGTTTGTTTTCCCCGATAAGTCAGAGTTGAAGAATGATAATACTGAGAAGTAACGTGACCTGACCAGAAGCCAGATGAATTCTGAAGGTAGCAATTTTCCTTTATACTGTAGTTTGACTAGATTCTGGGTGTAGCCAGATGTAGCTTCAGTTAATGATTAATTAAGAGTCAACCAAACATGACAATATAAATTTTGTTTTTCTTCTTCTCTCTTTTTCTTTTGGATCAGAAAACAGATGGGAGGTGAATTAATTTGATTAGTCATTATCATTATTGATAATAGTTGGGTGTATATATTTTAATAGAGTAGTTTGTTTTGAAGATGTTTTGGGGTTTTTCTTTCCCTAGCTTTCTCCTTGACCCTTCTACCTTTGGGTACCCTTGACTGTCCTATGTTTTTCTACCTGACCTTTTTCAGATGTCCAGGTCTAAGAGCAGTCTGAAATAAACAGTAGGAATGTATGATCAGAATTTTCGATTAGTAATTTTACTTCTAGGTTACTGTATGTCACCCCCCTTCCCCTATTAAAATCTAAGTTAGAATTTATTGAAAAGAATTGGGATAGATGTAAGCAAATGGGAGTAAGAAGAGGTAACAGCTATCTCCATAATCTATGGTTCGCTGATGGCCAGGTAATTGCCCCTCAAGATCAAAAGGATGCAGAATACATGGTACGAAAACTGGGGGAGACGTATACTAGCCTTAAAATTAGATAAGAATTAGTCTGAGGTCTTAAAATAAACTTCAGCAAAAATAAATACATTCCCATTTATGATCAGGAGGACCTTCTTGAAGGAAATGTAATAAAAAGAGTGGATAATTTTAAATATTTGGCCTCTATAATGGAAAAAAAAACAGATAAAACAAATGATAAAATGCTTTTGAGATAAATGGTACCAAAAGGGTCATTTCCAAGTCTATAATTGAAAGCATATTGCTATACGGAGCAATAGATGATATGGATGAAAAGCATTGCTTAAGGAAAAAAGCTACTTGCCACTGAAATTGACTATTAGAGGACAGCTGAAAGGGTTTCCAGATTAGAGTGAAGGACTAAAGCTGAAATTAGAGAGAGAATGCAAACTAAAAAAAAAAAAAAAAGTCCTACAAAATATGGAGAAAAAGAGATTGGAATGGTATCGCCATCTTAGAAGAATGAAGGTAGAAAGACTGTCCAATTTAAATTTTAATTGGAATGTTGAAGGGAGAAAATGGTGAGGACGGCCACAAAAAAGGTAGATAGGAGAGATACACAAGACAGAAGGAAATGGAAAAGGAAATAAAAGAAATTGCTAGTTGAAGGAATACAAAAAAATTTGAAATCCATCCATTGTAACGTGATTTCTAGGCATATGCCTAAATGATCTAGAACAGTTATTCCCAATCTTTTGTGGCAAATCACCTCTTTTTCCAAATAAGTCTGAAACCTCCAAGTTGACTAACACCCTTTTCATTTTTATTGTATGCCTAATTTTAATTAGAAGTAAAATGTAAACAACAAAACAGTTATCTCGGGTTTGCTCTTAAATAAAAAAAATAAAAAATTGCAATGTACATTATTTGCAGATTTTGAAAGAAAAATCCTCCAGAGAATCTTCGGTGGAGTTTATTTAGATGGAAACTGGGGAAGAAAAACAAACAATGAAGTCTACTTAATGTAGAATGAAGCAGATGTTTACTCTTTAAAGATTAGAAGGCTGCAATGGGCTGGTCATGCATGTGATTTGAATGGTCTATCTTCCATTCCTAAAAAGGTTTTGACAGAACCTCTCTACTGCACAAGAAGGGGGAGACCGAAGCTGAGGTGTGTACAGAGAAGCGAGAGATATCCTGGGTATCAGGAGCTGGATGACAGCTGTGCAAAACAGAGACGACTAGAAGAAGCTGGTGGAGGAAACTAGGACATGTCACCGAATTGTAGCGCCATAAGAGTAGTAGTAGTATTTGCAGATTTATTTTTAAGAATAATTTAGTGAAATAATTAACGAAGATCATTGATGTGCATTTAAAAAACAAGAAGTACATGCTTTCATTTATGAACTAGAATCTGTAAAACTTGACCAAAAACTATAAAGTTGACAATTAAATTTTGAAAAAATTGAAGAAAGTTTGAAAACATTGTAATTGTTATATTTTACCTTTTCAATGACTGCCTTGTGCTTGATAAATTTCAGTTAAATCTGAATAACCAACTTTATGTTTATCAAGTTCAGGCGCAAGTCTCCTTCGAGGCATATGTCCAACTTGTTTTTTGGTTTGTGAGGAGCTGGACAACAGAACTAAATCCTTTTTCAACTAAATATGTTAACAGGAACAAAATCAGAAGTGGTTCAGTTTTTCGCACAGTTGTGGATAAGCATCCATAAGCTATATTCACCCAGGCTAACACATACTATACCCACTCTGCTTGAAAATGATTTTCTCCTTACTGTCATACTTCAGACCAAGAAACTCTGTCTGCAAAGAGTTACTAAGCTTATCCATAGCTTCAAACAAGAATTAAGAATTAGTAACTTGGTCAAATCTTCAAATCTTGACTACATGCCAGTTTTTAACTAATCAAGGTGATCAGTAAAAATTAGGATTTTGTCTTTTGGAAATTAAGGAGTCTCATTATCTGACACTGAACACTGTAGTACTATTTTAATTTCCTCCCCTTGAATACTTATCACCCCCCCCCCTCCCTTGACAACCCAAATCACTCACTTGGGGACAATCGCCAACAACAGTTAACAATAAAAAAAATTATAACTGTCAGGATTCATACAATAAACAGATATTATTCCCTTATGCTTGAGAAAGGGTGTTAACCCTAACAGACATAGAAGATTATATTATTTGGTAACAATTATATTGAGCCTTATTTTTCATTAATCTCAAATCAATTCTTTCGATTAATTGTTTATTGTTTTTAAGTAAGTTTGGTCTCTGAAAACATTGTCTTAAAGTATCTGTCTGGAAAGTATATGACTGCTTAGCTGTTTCCTCAATCCATTGTGACATCTGTCGGCTGCTGTGATCATTCTCCTTACCTTGATATCAGGGTTATTGTCCTGGGTGACCACAGATTCCAGGTAAGTAAACTATGAAACCTTTTCGAATTAATATGCCCCAATACTAACTGTCCCATCTTGCTAGAGAATTTCTTCTGTTATTATATACTTTGTTTTGGCCTCATTTACATAGGCAATAATCATCATAACCATATAACAGGTAATAATAACCATAGAATCTTTTCCAAAGACAAAGACTGAGTGAGGTAGAGGGGGAAATGGTTTGGTTTCCTCTCTGCACGGGGAGCTCGGCCTGTTCCTTACGAAATTGTCAGGCTATATTAAAAAGCTGATCTTTCTTAAGTTGGTATTAACAGCTTTCTAAAAGGGTTCACTGAGTTGTAGGAACTTAGTAGTTTCTACATTGAGGCACTGATTTTCAAGTCAGCTTTTAAATAAATAGTTTGTAACGGTTTGGTTTATATATTAAGTTTATTCATTACAGTATGTAATCAATAAAAGTACCTCAGATGAGCTTAATTGGAACTAACCATTCTCAGCAATTAACAGATAACATATGTGTATGATTTGAAGAACTATTAATGATTTGTTTTTAAGTACAATAAGTAACTAGATCTTAGTTGGTTCTCTCTAAATTTTTATAAAAGTATATTTTATTCCTGAATCAATTTGGTTGTAGGAAAACTGTATATACACTAATCATTTTGAAAGTTTACTTTCAGTTGGTGTTTTATTTATTAATTATACAGTTTTTGTTTAAACTCTTCTCTATCTGAATGAATGAGAAATGAGAACTTGTTCAAAAAGATATTTTTAATACACTAATCATATAATTAATAATAAGAATGAAATTAAAAATAATTATACTCTAAAACATACTTGCTGATCAGGTGGAGGCATCTCATTTGTATCATTACTATTAGGCTTATGTTGTGAAGAACACACATGAGCAGTAATTGGTATGTCATTCACTTTGTCTTTATACTAAAAAAATTATATAAATCAATTAGTATTTTTATATTTTCAAAAATGTAAATATATATGGTATAACAATTAATTTTGTATTTATTAATTAATAATACACATCCAAGTCATACTTGACTTTGTCTACTTTTTTAAAAAAATCAGCATATTTCAAGATAATTTAATAGTTTCAAAGACAAATAAAACTTTTTCTAAAATTTGTATGTCAAATTCAACATCAGAAGTGAAAAAATGACAGATTTTTGCAAATTTTTCTGAACTTCATCATGCCAATAACTAAAACTTTCCCTTTCTATTGTTGTTTTTTAAGCAATTTTCTTCAGGTAATGTAGTGTAGTATGTATCATTAAAAGCTAAGGGATTATTTATTCAAATGTACTTAAATCTTTATTGGCTGTTATTGAATTACTAAAAAATCAATCAAATTTTAATTTTTTAAGTATCAAGTGTCATAGCTGCATACACAGTTCACTGTTAATAACACTCCGCATTTGTTACTATTTATACATGAACAATTGAACAGCTACAACTGAAAATGTGTAGAAATATAGTTTAATAACAATATGAACATATATTAATCAAGGATTGTGAGGTGAGTGACTATTATAAATAGACATTTATTAACTGGTGGGCGTTTGCCAAGGCAGCAACGTGGCTACTAATCCTTACAGGATTTCGCATAGTCGCCACAACAAGTTTAAGGCCAAGGCTTGGTACGTGGCTCTTCCGATCCTCCGATCGTATCCCACGAGACAACTTTTTTTTTAAAATTAATTTACTTTAATTATGTTTAGTACAGGATGTATGTATATAATTTAGGGTTAAGATTTTATTTTTAATTATTTATATATATCTTTAAGTGTATATATTTATATATAGACATATATATTTTTTTTCTCCTTTTATTATTAATTAATAGACAATGGATGTTGACAATACGTGTAGTGATGTGTAGGAGGAAGAGACTCCTTTCTCTGAAATAAGTGAGACGGACTCACAGTATTTAAAAAGACGAAGCCTACAGAAGAGAGAGAGAAAGTCTGCACCGGGCTCGGCCGGGAATTCTCCCAACACAAAAAAAAAAGGACAACTAAAAAAAGACACCCACATCAAAAAAAACAATGAGGTATCAGCCCGTCCTAAAACTCGCAGTAAAACAGCCAAAAAATCTACTAACAGCCTGGAAAATAAACCACCAATAGCCTCAACTAGCAGTAATTCTACAAATAATCCAGCTCCTAAACAGGAAAACCAGGGATTCGTTGACCCGAAGCCACCACCAATCTATGTATCAAAAATAAATAATTTCTATGCCTTCGGCCAAGAAATTGCTGAATTGATTGGCCAGACAAACTTTAGTTGTTATTCCAGAGTGAATGACATTAAAATAAATACTAATAACAAAGACATTTGCAAAAAACTTATAGATCACCTGACTGAAACAATATGATATTCACTGTTATCAATTGAGACAGGACAAATCATACAGAGTGGTGTTGAGAGAGTTGCACTCATCCACCCCTACGTCAGCAATTAAGAAAGACCTAGAAGAAATAGGTCACAACGTGAGTAATGTCTCATGCGTATTACATCCCATAGAGAAATATCCACTTCCATTATTCTTCGTGGATTTGGAACCAGCACACAATAATGAGGAAATTTTTCAAGTCTCAAGACTGGTATATTCTATCTTTCAATTCGAACAGCCGAAACAAAGAACAACCTTAGTAAAATCCACTAAATGCCAAAACTTGGGCCATACTAAGAGGTATTGCCACCACGAAGCCACGTGCGTCAAGTGTGCAGGTCCACACCCAACTGACACTTGCCAGAAATCTAACGCCGAACCTGCAAAATGTGTCCTCTGTGGCGGAGATCATCCCGCTAACTATAGAGGCTGTGCGGTCTATAAAAACGTTCATCACCAGAGAACTCTTAAAATAAAAGATAGTAGATTAGAGAGGACTAATGCTCAGGCACCTGAAGTTGACGTCAAAATCTTCCCTGAATTGCCAAAAACTTCATTGCAACTACAATAATCTACCAACACAACGTCCACAGAGCAACAAAAAGACAACAGCATTACAACTAATCTGCAGCAGCCTCGGAGTCGGGCACCTCAAACCTCTCAACTCAAGCCTCAGACTTCCCTTAACAAGACTCAGACCTCCCAATCCAAGCTCTGGGAATCCCAACCTCAATTCCACACATCCCATCCAACAGCTGAACCTCCACGTCAGCAAATTCCTCCCTATCATCTACCATTACGGGTCAAATTGCTGCTGCAACAAAAAAATCCGGTCCCATCCAGTCAGAATCCTCAAATGAATTCCCTAAATCAAAATAGAACAGAAATAAATCCAGTTGCACAGATTCAACTCCCAGCCAACCCTCCTTTCCAGATAAATTATCCACCCCAACCTCCAGATGTAAATTCAGTCCACCATCCAACAGACATAAACTTTATCCTTTCTTCCTTCCTGAGAGATCTTCAGGACATCATCAAACCACTCATCGCCCTACTCACAAGACTTCTTACCGAAGTTCCATTTAATCTCCCACGATGAGTATAAAGCCCTTAACTATCCTTTTGTGGAATGCAAATGGCCTACTCAATCACCATGACGAACTAGACATATTTCTTCATGACTAACAAATAGATATAGCTTTGCTGACTGAAACTCACTTCACTCAACATTTCCATATACATTTACACATTTCTATATACGGGACTACATCACTTACAGATCAGAACACCCAGACAACACTTCACATGCTGGATCTTGCATTCTCATTTACAAAACTCTATCTCATTCCCTTGTTCCTTCCACTCCAACTGATGCTATTCAATCAACATCAGTATCCATAACATCACACCCTTTCCATATCAAACTTTCAGCTGTATACTGTCCTACCGGTAGTTCCATCTCTCATAACCTTTTAGATTCCCTATTCCAATCTTTTGGACCATGTTTCATTGCTGGAGAAGACTACAATGCTAAACACCAACGATGGGGTCGTCAAATATCCAACTCCCGCGGAAATATTCTATCTTCTCTTACATCCTCAAAGAGCTACTCAATCCTTGGCCCAAAAAATCCTACCTATTGGCCTACATCCCTCAAAAAACATCCTGATATCCTTGACATATTTGTTACATCCCAGATTTCCTCCGCACAAGCCAATATTGAATCCTTGGATGACCTTTCATCAGATCATAGTCCAGTCCTCCTTTTCTTGCATTCAAGTTTCACTCCCAAGCCTTCCCTAACCAAATTGATTACAGGACGTGTTAGCTGGGGCGATTTTTGTTATGACTTGGAGGACAAACTGGACTTAAAAATTTTACTTAAGACAAAACAAGACATTGATACAGCTATAGAAAAACTTACAACATCAATCAGAAACAGTTTGCATGATAACATCACAAATCATACAATTAATAACTACCAACAGACTGATTTGCCACAGCATATTCGTATCTTATTAAGAGAAAAGCGCAGAGCAAGATCGAAGTGGCATAGAACTCGATATCCAGCAGATAAAACTATCTATACAAAATTAACTAACAAACTAAAAGCAGAAATCAAGAAGTTCAAAATTCAAAATTTAATTACCTGGACTGAAAATCTTACAACCACCGACACAAAACATTATGGATGACCACCAAAAAACTCCTAAAGTTCAAAGAAATTAATCATCCACTCCTTACTGAATCAAATAACTGGACAAGATCTGACAGAGAAAAATCACAGTTATTTGGTCAATACCTTTCCAAAATCTTTCATCCACATCCTGATATCATTAACCCAACTCACATTGAATATATAAAAGCGTTAGATGTTCCCCTCCAAATGTCCCTTCCACCCAAAGCGTTCCATCCTTCAGAAATATCCAACATTATTCACAGATTACCTTCCCGCAAAGCTCCTGGGCACGACCTCATCACAATTCATATCTTAAAACACCTTCCTAGAAAAGCCATTCTGTTCCTTACCTATATATATAATGCTGTACTCCGCTCCACATATTTTCCTGACCTCTGGAAATTATCCATTGTAAAAATGATACCCAAACCTAAAAAATAACCAGAATACCCATCCTCTTAACGTCCTATCTATCTTTTGCCTTGCATGGGTAAAATCCTAGAAAAACTCATCCTTAAACGATTGTACCCCATCCTTGATGCAAATCACATAATACCAGATCACCAGCTTGGATTCTGAGCATCCCACTCCACCATTCAGCAATGCCATCATGTGGTGGATGTAGTCTCCTCTGCATTAGAACGTGGATCATATTGTTCAGGAGTCTTTCTTGATGTGGATCAGGCTTTTGACCGAGTCTGGTATCCGCGCTTGCTCTACAAACTCCGTAAATTCATACCCCCTACATACTTTCTCATCCTCCAATCCTATCTCACAAATAGAATTTTCCAAGTAAACCATAACAATGTCTATTCGTCCCTCTTTTCCCAACCTGCTGGTGTTCCTCAAGGTAGTATCCTTGGTCCAATCCTTTATACAGCTGACATCCCAACTCATCCTTATACTATCCTTACCACGTATGCTGATGATACATGTGTATTATCAGTGAACACCAACCCAGTTATTGCATCCCAAAGCCTCCAATCCCATATCACTGTGATCTTGAAGAATGGTGTAAAAACTGGAGGATTAAAATTAATTCTCAAAAATCGCATCAAATCACTTTTACCTTGCGTCGTAAACCAATGACTTCCTGCCCTTCAGTATCCTTTAATAATATCCCACTGGTGCCTGTAGAACAGATCCGATACTTAGGGTTGCACCTTGACCAACGATTAACCTGGAATCCTCATACAAGACTGAAAAGAAAAGAAACCGCTCGACGTTTCAGGTTACTTCAACACTTACAGACAAACGCTCTAAGCTCCCAATTAATTACAAAAAGACTCATCTACATAACCATCATACGACCTATTTGGACTTACGGAGTAGAGCTCTGGAGCTCCACTAAGCCATCGAATTCCTCTCGTATACAATCCTTACAATCCAAAATCCTTCGTAAAATCCTCAATGCTCCTTATTTTGTTAAGAATAAAGTCATCCATAATGACCTTAATGTCCCTTTTGTTGCTGATTTGGCCTGAACCCGGTAGGTATCTATCCTTTCATAACAAACTTCATTACCACTCAAACCCTCTAGTTTCAAACCTAGCTTCCTCTTCAATTCCCGATAATCCTCCGAGGCGTCTGAAAAGAAGATGGCCACGTTACCTTCTTAGTTGAACTTTGATTTGAGTACTACCAGTGGCTAGTTTCTCTTCTTTTTATTATCATGTCATTATGTATCACTTAGCCTATTTACATGTTGTATTATTGTAATACAGTTGTAAATATCAATAAATAAATTTATTAAAAAAAAAATTAATTTTGGCTGCATTTGAAGGGCCAACAATAAAACCAGTAAAAAAACAAATGAAAAATTAAAAAAAGATAAAAACACTAAGTCTAAGAAAGGTTAATTGAAAACTTGAAAAAAATTAGGATAATGGATTATAAAAACTAACAAATGTCATGGGCAACCATAAAAACATTTAAAAAGAAAACAGTATAAAAACACAGACACACACACACATGTACCTTGGAAAATGTTAAAAGAGAAGTGGTAAAGAAAAAAGAAACTTTGATATAAAATAAGCTAATATATTTGATAATTAAGGGACATACACGATGAGCACAATATAATGAGTTGTCCAGCTCAAGAGACTAGGGTGGTTTGAGCATGTGGAGACGATGGACTAAATGATAACTCCAAGAAGGATGCTATATGGAATACTGAATGATGATATTATTGTAGATTGAGAAAGGGGCCCTGTCTCGACGTGTAAGGTGGCTCGACGATGTGGAGATTGACCTGAGGACGATAGCTATAAACCGCTGGAGATACTTTGCGGTGGACAGAGACGAATGAAGGAAGAAGTTAGCAGAAGCCATAGTTCTTCAGGGACTGAAGAGCACAGTAATGAATGAATGATTATATTTGGTAAAAATTAAAATGCCAGAAAATTAATTTTGACTTATAATAAAAATATTTTTAGATACAAGGTTTAATTATTCATAAATATTTGGTTTTTAATTGGGGTCACAAAATCATTTTTATTTGAATCTTGAATATTTGGTGCTAAAAGAGTTTAGCTGAAATAAAAGAAACCATAAATGCCACTAATTTTATATTTTAATCAATTAAAATTAAAAAGCAACAAGTTAAAAAACAGAAACATAATTTTTAATATCAGAAAGAGAAATAGCAAAAGGAAAAAAAAAACAGAAGAAAAAGGGAAAATAAAAATTTAAAAAAAAAAAAAGAAATGCATGCACACACATAAATACAAAACAAAAGAAACTTTTAACCATTCTTTTTACCTGGTTACCTCCCCCCCAGTTAATTCTGCAATTAGCTCGGTTAGCACCCTGATTTAGTAGGTATAGAAAATATGTAACTTGACCAAAAATCTAATAATAAAAGACAAATACTTACTATATCAAGCTCCAATTGCGGTGGAAGTTTTACTCGAATATTCTGCATTGCTTTATAACGCCTCCAAACACTGCAATACAAGAAAAGTAAATTCTTTTACTCTGTTAATAATAATAATAAAAATTGTTCTGTATTAGAGCTTATGTTTCAGAAACAAAAAATTACAAATTATTACATAATTTATTTTTTATCTTCATATATATGTATAGTAATGGAGGGTTTATATAATTTTTAAGTTGTAATCTAGGGTCAGATGGTTTGATAGTTTTAAATATTTTCAAGTCAACAGCAGATAGAGTTGAATTTTGTTTAGAATCAGAGCTTCAAAAAAATAGCCTGAATCCCAAAGGTAAGCCTTATGATGATGGATAGTGAATTCTACTGGATATTGACACTGTGAGTAAGCGTCTTGGACCGAAGTCACGATATTAGCAGGGAGTGGAAGAGTGTTCCTCATGCAAGTGCACCCCTTTCACAAGCTACAAAAGCCTTATGGCAATATCGTGATTTGGTGAGTAAGTGACGCCAATACAATAAGCACTGCTCTGTGCTGCCTTGTACAGTTTCGAGTTGGATCTGCAAATTCTATGAGAAATTTGCCTCCGAAATTAAAGCAAAGAGCAAGTCAAGCTCTTAAGTTGAGTTGAAAAGAAATGTCCAGAGGGAAGAAAACCATGAGTACAAATGACCTGATACTCCTGGGGGTTGTAAAAAGTAAAAAAGTAAAAAGGGATAGTAAAAAGCGGCTGAGACATATTTACTGCATGATGTAACTACTTCAAATGGGATGTTACATGTTCAGTTGGTGGAAATTTACTGCTTAAAAATCAAAAACACTTTTCCTCAAAAAGATGTCTATAAACTTGGTTAGAAGAAATACAGTTAGCCAAATTGACAATGTATTGGTAATAGCCAGATGTGCATCTAATATCGTTGATCTCAGAAGTATGAGGCTATATTTGTGATTCTGACCACTTCTACTTGAAGCAAAACATAAAAAACAAGTAAATGTAGTGATAAGAAATTCGAGAGAGAGAGTTAAGAATTGTTCAATGAAAATTGGTTTAGAAGAAGTTATTAACCTAAGTCACATGAATTTAAAGTAAAATTGAATTTATTTGAAGCATTTAAGTATTGGTGTTAGTATTAAAAACAGTTCGCTTAGCAACAATATAGAGAAAATTTGAGAGGATTTATAATGTTCATCATGGAACTGTTTGAGGGTGTAACAGTTTTATTATATTATTACATGATATAATAAATATTTACTGAAAGCAAACAAGAAACAAAAGAGAAAGTTGAAGAATTAAAAGATTTAGCAGAAAAAGTGGGACAGGTAGGTGGTTGGAAGGTAGGTTTCAAAAAACTTAAATGATGACCGATAACAGGGAAACAAAAGGGAAAATTAAACAAAAAATAGGACAGTCAAAACCGTCAAGCATTTCAAGTACCAAGGGGAAATCCTAAATTATAATGGAGGGGGCACTCAGGTGAAAAGTAGGGAAGTAAAATTGAAGAGATTGGGACATTTGAGAAAGGAAAACTAAAATAAATATAATCTTTTGAAAAATGCAAAAATCAGACACAATGAAACTGTAATGATACTTGTGATACAATAAAAGTCCAGAAGCAATGGGATATACTACGAGGGTGGTTTGAAAAGTTCTCGGAATCACAGCTAGATGTCGTGCTAGAGCAACGAGGTTCCCGCGCAATAATCACACATCCTTTGTGAGTGAACACGTGGGGTGAGTGGTAGTGACGACTCTTTGTTGTTGGTTTGCGTAGTGATTTGTGACAATGGAAAAAACTGAGATTCCAGCAGTGATTAAGTACTTTGTAAAGTAAGGTATGAAAGCAAAGGAAATTCATGCCGACTTTCAGAACACACGGGGGGACTCAGCTCTTTTATATTCAACTGTTGCCAGCCAAGTGGACCAGCGAGTTTAAATTGGGTCGGGAGAGCTTAGATGATGATCCTCGTAGTGGACAGCCAAAAAGTGCTACGACCCCAGAATTTATCGCAAAAGTGAATATAAAGTTCATGAAGGATCGTCGATTGAAAGTGCGAGAGATTGCTGAAGCTGTAGGGATGTCATCTGAACGGGTATATCACATTTTAACTGAAAAATTTGGAATGAAAAAAATTATCCGCATGATGGCTCTTGGCATTGGACCACAAACGCACCAGATTGGAAATGTTCGAACAAAATCTAGCCCGTTTTCAGAGCAACCAACAAGATTTTTTGCACAGGTTTGTTGATGAAATCAGGACAACGCCCGCCCGCACATAAGTGCTAGTGCCATGGCAAAACTTCATGAACTGAGGTACGAATTGTTGCCACATCCACCTTATTCACCTGATCTCGCACCATCAGACTTTCATCTCTTCCCCAAGCTGAAAATTTTCCTAAGTGGACAGAGATTTCCTACAACGGAAGAACTGACAGCCGAATTGGAGAGATATTTTGCAGGCCTGCAGGAATCTCATTTTCGAGATGGGATCAAGGCATTGAACATCGCTGGACCTACATAGTCTACAGGGAGACTATGTTGAAAAAAAAAAGCAGTTCCACCGAGGTAAGACACTTCTTTCTAGTACACTCCGAGAACTTTTCAAACCACCGTCGTATGTTGGAGAAATTTCTAAGTATAGAAAAACATATAATCTTAAGATATATCTACGGACTAAGAAAAAAAGGAGAATCTGACCTAAAAAACTGTATGAGGAAACTGAGAACTTAATAACAGCAAAAAGGAAAAGGAAAGAGATGAGCTAGAAGATGACACTTAAGTTCTTTAACAATCGAGTTAAATTATTGTTGATTCAAAAATTTTAATGGAATAGATTGCATTTTCTATAATAGCCACCTATATTGAGGAATAGCAATAGATTGTTGAATGTTTATTCAGATATCTATTATCAAATAAATATCAATCTTTAAAAAACAAAACAATAATCAAAACTTAGTAGGAAACTTAGAGTCCTGGTTCTAAATTTACACCCCTAACAAATTTGTTATTAAGTTATAATATAATTTGTTATTGTAAATGACCTACTTAATTTGTTCCTCTGAGAAGATTATTTATAGTCCCTTCTTTTAAAATTATGGTCTAATTAGCTAAACAAATATTACAGAAGTAAATAGCAAAAATTAGCCCTCAAATTGATCTTTAATTCGTCCATATAATATATACATGCTGTATTATAATTGATGTTAGCTGGACACAATTTAAATTTAATAATTTTGTCATGTTTCGTATGTAAGTATTTTGTTGTGTAAAATTCAAGTTATTCAATTGGAGAACCATAGGGAAAATTCAGAGCACTTGAAATGTCTTCTACTATTCTTATTTTTCTCAATTACTTGCTTGTAACTCCTAAATGACACAATATGAAAAACCTTTTATCATGACAATAACAAAGCATGGTTTTCTACTATTTGCACTGGTTATAATTTTTTTCAAATCAAATATTTTTGAAGATTAAATTTCTAAATATTGAAAAAAAATTGCAGGTTTTTACCATCTTATTAAAAATTACTTCCATCTTTCAAATTCTATAGAGATGATGAACAGTAAAAGTTATCAAGGATGGGCAGGTTATCAAGGCCAATACACAATTCCTGAGTTATCTCCACGAATAAGGAGATAACTTAAATATTAAGGGGAAGTACCTAACTATTATAGTGATATTCAACATCAAGGAGATTAAAGTCATTAGGCATTTGGAAGGAAAATGGGTTGGAGAGGGATGAGTGTGCAATGATTAAGTTACAGGTTGAAGGTTGAGCTGACCATCACGCAATCGGGCGAAGTTTCAGAGATGAAACCCTCATAAACATGACAGTTAGCAACATCGCAACTTGTAAGTACCCACCCTAGCATAACTTTTTTAGAGAAACTTAATCCAACCTTCTCAGGTCCTTCTTCGTCCTGAAACCCTTCCAGATTTTTCACTTTGCTCCAAAATTCAGTTCATTCTAACATGTGACTTTTTGATGTTCAACTTTTCCAAATCTTTAGTCTCTAAGTTGTAGTGACCTTCTTCCATAAATGGTGAAATCTATGCTTGTTCAATCTGAATAGATATTCAAGGAATATCAGACTCTTCTTACACAGAGTACCCGAGATTCTATCCACTTTATGGCGGATTTCTCTGTTTCTTAGCAGTTTTCATCCGTATTCAGTCTGAATTGCACCCACAATTTTCTTAAATTTTTCTTTCTAGGATTTCAAGCTCATTAAAAGGCTTTCACTGGTGAAGAGACATTCCAATTTTATGACATTAATGTAATGTCTTATTATGGCAGTCCAAGAGATGATGGACTTCTCGTTGTAGATATTCTTTGTGAATCCAAATGTTCTGTCCATTTTAAGAATTTGATCTTTAACAGCTTCTTCTTTTAATCCATTCTCCTGTTTCCAATCCAAACTATCTCTGTACTGAGAAAATCATGATTAATCATGTTATATATTGTCATAAATCCATACATCAAGGTGATAAGTACTACTCTGTTAGCATAATTGAATTGATAGTATCATGACAATTGAGATGAGCTTGGAAAGATGCCACAAAAAAATTTTAAGCACAGAGCTTAAAATTAAATGTAATATAATTAAGAAAAGGTATAAATGGGAGTATAGTTTTAAAGGCGATCTCATGTATTTGGGTTTGGACAGACATTGATAGATCAACATGTGTAGACAAAAAATTTTTTGCATAGGCATCAAACCTGGCTTTTAGAAAAAATCCGCTTTTCGGCAAACCCCTTAGGTTACCTACTCTTGACACCGCCTCTTTAATTCATACCTTCTGCTATTTTTTAAGAAATCACTCTCACATCAAAATTACTTTAAAATAAAATAAAATAATTAATAATTTTTTAGCAAAACAAAAAAAAAAAAATATATATATATATGAGGTTTTTGGCGGGTAACTACAAAATCTTACAAATTGCCTTTTTCACTACATTAGTCAAGTAATTTTTTTGCTTCCAAAACTTCAGATTCAGTACCTGACTAAAACCATGAGAAATAAGGCGACATAGTGTAGTATCAGACAATTTTTTTTTACTTAACTACAGAAAAGTGTGAAAAAGTTAATTTGTTTAAAGTTTCGGCATAATCCGCTTTTTTTTTTTGTTTTAGAAAAGTAACTTTATTCTGGGACTATGTACCTTTAGAATAACAAATATGAACAGAAAAAGAAACATAATGGTATTTCATCATGAATGCCTCATTTATTGGTATCTATTTTGCTTGACTGTTCATAACACTTATATATAATCTAAGAACGTCATTTATTTTAAATTGTTATGCATTTTATTGAAGGTCATTTGCTTATTCCTATACAGGGACACCACGAGAAGGCGACCTTCATTCCCCATTTAAAAAAAAAATCTAAATGATGTGATTATAAAAAGTGGAAACTGCTAAAAAAAAAAAAAAAAAAAATAAGAAACACACTATTGTAAAATTTCTGAAATTTAATTGTTCTTTATAAGAAATTTGTTGTTTTTCAATTTCATTCGGTAAAGCTTCAAACGGTATAAGTTATCCACTTTTGATCTTGAACACCTCTTGGTCCTCACACACACTAAGTTTTTCGGACTCTTGAGATTCAGTCAATAAATGTTTAACTATCTTGTGCTTATCTTTTAAGGTTCTTTTATTTATTAATTACTTTTATCTTGGTTGAGAATTATTATTATTTTAATTTCTATTCAGGTAATTTTAATATGAGAGTGATTTCTTAAAAAAATAGTAAACAGAACGTATGAATTAAAAAGATCAGAGTTAAGTCCAGTACCGTAAACTATTAATAAAGATCAGAGTCAAGAGTGAGGAATCCAAAGGGAGCTAATCTCAGCTGAAAAGCAGTTTCTTGCCGAAAGTCAAGTTCTCCAGACGCTAGTTCAAACCTTTAGGTTCACTAAGCTTTTTATTATTACAACTATTATCAACAACCTCCCTATTTCTACTGCCAACTGCTGAAAAAAAACATTATATCAATAAACTATGTTACAATTTTTTGAATAACTGGTTTGATTTCACAGTGTAACACCACAAACATAATCTGACCTGTCACTGGGGAAGGTCACACCCGGCACAGTCAGTGTTGTCAGTGATTAAACAATTAATTTATTAGCAATATTTTTTAGCAACACTGATATAACCATGTACATAACCTGCCGAGAAGAGGTGAACAAAAATACGTGGTGTGTAAACAAGTGACTGGGCTTTGAAAGACTATTATTCAGCGTCTAATGAGAACTTTATTCAAGTATAATTATTTCCTTTGATTAAATCATTTTCTTTTTGTAACCTGCAGTGCAGTGATTATTTATTATTTCACATACAAGTGTTTTTATTTTTCTGAATATAGACTTTTATTTTTTTTTTCAAATTTATTTTAATTATTCACCCCTTCAAAGTGGTGACCCCGACGTGATGGTGAAGGACGACGAATCGATGGAGGAAAAGCCAACGGAGGAAACCCAGGTTAGTGCAAGTGGGCCCGGGGCTAATATCAGGATCCCCGCATTCTGGAGGGAACCATATGAGGCTCTCAAGAACCAGCTAATCTCGACTTACGCCGAGTCCGAAAACCAGCGCATTAGACGACTGTTAGAAGACAAGCGCCTCGCAGATGGAGAGCGCCCTTCTCATTTTTTAAATGAACTGAAACGGCTCGCAGGGAGTTCAGTTTCCTCCGAATTGCTGCGCACAATGTGGATGAAGGCCCTACCAGATAGGATGCAGGCTACACTGCCCGTAACATCGGATACCTCAGTAGATAAATTGGCAGAAGTTGCCGACCGCATCGCCGAAATCTACGAGCCGAGTGTAAACCAAGTAAGCTCCCAGCCCCTCGTCCTCAACCTCTCACCTTGAGGAGGCGATATAGAAGCTCACCCTGGTTGTCGGCGAACTCAAGACGCAGTTGGCCCACGGCCGAGGACGAGTAAACGAGTCACGAGACCGGAAACGACCCAGCTCAAGAAGCAGGAGCCGAGGTGGTCTTTGCTTCTATCACCACCGTTTCCGGGAGAAGGCTCGTAGGTGCCAGCAACCCTGCAGCTGGAAACCAACCACACCACAGCTGGGAAACTAATCTCAGCGCCTGAGAAGGCGGACTCCGTCGCTGAAATCAACCACCGCCGATTATTTGTCAGAGATAAGGCTACTGGGGAGCGATATTTGGTCGACACCGGTGCGGCCGTATCGGTCTTCCCAGCACGGCGACAAGAGCGCAATCACCCGGCCAATTTCACGCTGTTTGCAGCCAACGGCACCATCATTAGGACCTATGGGGAAGTCACGAAGACACTGAAATTTGGACTTCGACGCCCACTTCGTTGGTCTTTCATCTTGGCCGACGTCAGCAACCCGATCATCGGAGCGGACTTCCTCTTCCACCATCACATCCTGGTCGACCCAAGGGACAACAGCTGGTGGACTCACAGATGGGCCTGACTTCCAAAGGCAGCCTGAAGCACGATACCACACCCTCCGTGTTCGCAGTACGATGCGGCGAGTGGTATTACGACCTTCTACCTAAATACCCGGCTATCACTCATCAAGCTGTACTGCAGGAGCCGAAGCATCCCATCAAGCACTTCATAGAGATGAAGGGAGCGCCAGTCACCTCTAAAGCCAGGCGGCTTGCACCCGACCGTTATAACGCCGCACGGGAAGAATTCCTGAAGATGGTCGACGAGGGTATCTGCAGGCCATCTAGCAGTCCTTGGGCGAGCCCCCTCCATATTGTTATGAAGAAGGATGGCACGATGAGGTTCTGTGGGGACTACCGCCGGCTCAACGCCCAGGCTTTGCCTGATAGGTACAGCGTCCCCAATATTCAGGCCCTCAACACCAACCTGTTTGGTATGACTACCTTCAGTAAAATCGACCTCAACCGTGCTTACTACCAGGTACCCGTGGCAGAAGAGGACATTCAGAAAACGGCAGTGATCTCCCCCTTCGGTCTTTTTGAATTTTTGGTGATGTGCTTCGGACTCAGAAATGCCGCCCAAACGTTCCAGCGCCTGATGGACAGCATCCTCGCCCTGCCGTATGTTTTCATTTATCTCGACGAAATACTGGTAGCCTCAGCAACGGAGGAAGAGCATCGCACTCACTTGGAGGAAGTCTTCAGACGGCTGAACCAACACGGACTGACCATCAACCCGCTAAAGTAAGAGTTTTGCAAGCCCGAGGTCGAGTTTTTAGGCTTCCTTGTGAACTCTCAGGGTATTAAACCTCTCCCGAGCAAGGTGGACCAAATTGCAGAGTTCCCTCGTCCTGCCACCAAGGGTCATCTCTGACACTTTTTAGAGATGATCAACTTCTACCGAAGATGCCTCCCTAAAGCTTCGGAAGTCCAACGCATCCTGCACGCACTCATTGGGAACAGTAAGAAGAACGACAGCACCCCTATCCCATGGACTTCGGATGCAGAAGAAGCCTTCACCCGCTGCCAACGAGACATCAAGGATGCTGTCACATTAGCTACCCGTCTACGGAAGCAGAGCTGACTCTGGCTTGAGACGCATCTAACTCGGCTGTCCTCCAACAACGTGAGGGAGACCACTGGAGGCCGCTAGGTTTCTTCTCAAGGGCCCTCACACCAGCACAGCAGCGATACTCTGCCTACGACCGGGAGCTCACGGCCATCTACAGCGCCATCAAGCACTTCAGGCCATGCATTGAAGGTCGTATGTTCAGCATACTCACGGACCACTTGCCACTAGTGTATGCCCTTTACCAGAAGCCCGAGACAGCAACACCCATAAGAATTCGCTACGCGAACTTCATCAGCCAGTTCACTAGCGACATTCGTCATGTCTCTGGGGCTGAAAACAAGGTGGCTGATACCCTTTCAAGGCTGGAGGTAATACGCGGCACTGACGACATGGGGAACATTGTCCAGGCTCAGCAGGAAGACCATGCGATTCCTGAACTCCTTCGGAACACAAGCCTGCGGTTGAAGCTGATCGAGCTCCCGAACTTGGACAAACCACTTCTCTGCTACTTCTCGACACCAAAGGCCCGGCCTTATGTACCATCCCTCCGTCCCTTAGGAAGCTCCATTGCCTAAGCCACCCTGGTGTTCGCGGGACCCGTCGCCTGGTGTCGCAAAGATACTTCTGGCCAGCCATGCAAGCAGATCTAGCGACTTGGACCCAGAACTGCATCGCCTGCCAGCGCTCGAAGATCCACCGGCACACGGTAACACCTCCAGGTATCTTCGCCCCAGCTGGCAGATTTGAGCATGTTCATGTGGACATAATTGGACCTTTGCCGCCATCGGATGGAAAGCGCTATTGTCTCACCATGGCAGATAGGTACTCACGCTGGCCTGAAGCAGAACCCCTCGAGGACATCTCCGCCACTACAGTCGCCTCAGCCCTCTACAGGACATGGATCTGTAGATTCCCTGCTCGGATCACCACAGACCAAGGCCGCCAGTTTGAGAGCGAGCTGTTCACTGGACTTCTGAACCTACTCGGCTCGCGTCGCTGTCGAACTACCGCGTACCACCCACAGTCCAACGGGGTTGTTGAGAGATGGCATAGGACCTTGAAGACTGCCCTCACAGCACATCTCATCGATGCAAGCTCTTGGACGGAACTGTTACCCACAGTACTCCTAGGTTTGTGAGCTGCTCTACGGGACGACAACTCCACAAGTGCGGCTGAGTTGACTTATGGGCAACCTTTAAGACTGCCCGGAGAACTACTGCAGTCAACCTCCCAACCCGACGAGCCACAGGGATTCCTCCACAACCTAAGAGAACAGTTCAAGCGCCTGCGGCCAGCCACACACAGGTCGAGCACAGCTCAAACCTTTGTGGCCAGGAATCTGAAACCTGCTCTCATGTCTTCTTGTGGGACGACACAATGAGGAAGCCGCTGACACCACCCTACTCTGGGCCGCATCCAGTTCTCCAGAGAGGGGAGAAAATCTTCGTCATCGGTCTTGGCGCAGGACAGAAGACAGTCACAATGAACCGTCTAAAACCAGCCCACGTCTTGGAGGACGCCACCAACGCAACCACCACATAACCGCCGCCTGCTGAAAATGCCCCCACCACAGAAGTCGACCAGCCTTCATCGGTTAAGACGTCACAACGTGGACGCCTCATCCGTCTCCCTGTCCGATTCTGTGACAGTGCTGTTGGGGAGAAGTGATGTAACACCACAAACATAACCTGACCTGTCACTGGGGAAGATCACACTCGGCCTTCACAGCGGTCAGTGTTGCCAGTGATTAAACAATTAATTTATTAGCAATATTTTTTAGCAACACTGACATAACCATGTACATAACCTGCCGAGAAGAGGTGAACAAAAAAACGTGGTGTGTAAACAAGTGACTGGGCTTTGAAAGACTATTATTCAGCGTCTAATGAGAACTTTATTCAAGTATAATTATTTCCTTTGATTAAATCATTTTCTTTCTATAACCTGCAGTGCAGTGATTATTTATTATTTCACATACAAGTGTTTTTATTTTTCTGAATATAGACTTTTATTTTTATTTTTAAATTTATTTTAATTATTCGCCCCTTAAAAACAGGATTATTATGGAAATTTCTATTAAAATATACATTTCGCACAATTAATTTCATTTTATCATCACCTATTCCATTAAAAGAAGACATAAATCCACATAAGTTACCTTGATAAAAATTTCTAATTATAATGTTAGAAAAGAATGGGTTTTTAATAAAAGCATAATATCAGTTCCGTATTATGACTTTTCAAAAAAAGGAAATGTATAGGCCTTGGAGTGTCCAAATCTAAGTTACTTTGAAAAAATTAACAGTTTCACCTTTAAAATAAATCCATAACACCTCAAAAAAAGTATACAAATATGTATTAAATATAAATTGTTATTAATAAAATTATCATTTTTAATAAGTGGAAACTGACAAGACTAAACATCATGACATAAATATCGATCCAAATCTAAAAGAAACATAATTCACAAAATAACACAAAAATAAAATAGCTATAGTAAATAAGAAATACAATAATTACCATCTTATGAGATATCCAACAATAGTACAGATAAAAATAAAAATTAAAACACCAACAACCACTAAAAGAATGATGATGGGTACAGATAAACCTGAAAAAACAAACAAAAAAAACAGTGTTAATAAGAGATGGACACAATGGTAAGAGAGAAATGCTTAATGGAAAATATTCAAGGCAGGCAATACAAAGGATACTTGTTAACAATTAGACACAATTTTTTTATTTTCATTTAAATATTTTCCATTATACAATATAATTATAATACGTGTGGTTTTGTAGATTGTATTTGTTTGTTTTAATCTCTTAAAAAAAAGCTTTATAACAAAAAATAAATAAATAAAATCAAGAATTTCTGTAATATATTAATGTAATAATGTTGACTAAGGCTTTAAGAGGTAGAAGACAATTTAACTTATATTTAACTTATAACAATTTAACGGTCACCTGTGGTCTAGTGGTTAGCGTAACAAACTACTAAACCCAAGATCGCGGGTTCGTAGCCCGGCAGGTGGCCCTAGGATTTTTTTAAGGGAGTAAAAAATCCTTAGTTACGCCGTCCTTCGGAAGGGACGTTAAACGGGGGCCCCGAGCCTGTACGATGTCAGGTACTCGTAAAAAATACCTATCCTAATTAAACCTGGATAGGCAAAATTTAGAGCTCCCACTGTAGCATCGTCTGATTAGCCATAGCAGCATAAAGTGACGTTAAATGAACAAACCAACCAACCAATTTAACTTATTTATTTTTCAAGACAAAACCTTAATTAGAATACATTATAATAAAAACAAACAAACATTTCTTTGAAAAATAATGCATTGAAAAGACAAAACTTAAAAAAAAAAAGTGTGGTGTTGTTATGGTCGAGGATTTACAATATAAGAAAAGATTGTTTTAACGAGTGAGCTTGTTATTCATTTTTTTTTTTTTCAGTTAAAAATTCTCAAAAATGGGATAAATCAGTAAAAGATTGTGATGAGATACTGCTGAGTGATTTTGCAATGTGACATAGTTATCTAACAATAACACAAGTAGGACAAACTTGAAGCCAAAATTCAGCTGTAATAAAATAAAGCTGTAAATGTAAAAGGAAATATAAAGACTAATTTAATGTTATAAAGATTTGAACTCTTTAAATTAATTCAGTAAAATAGTAGAACAGCATGAGGAAGAAGCTTATTAGTAAAATTCCATGAAAGGACAACCAAGGTGATTTTCAACAATCGTTTCAATGAAATATATCGACCTTAAATAATGGGCTACCACTAATTTTAGCGGAAAAATATTTTTTTAAACATGAAATTTTGTACTTTAAAAATTTTCTGTTTGAATTTCGCGCCAAAACGGTTAGTTTTGATAAGATATAATGTGACGTCATCAGGCTTGTTGTCAGTTTATCTCGCTACATTTCCTTGTAACAAAATTATTGTTGAAACATGTTTAGCTTGTTTCTAAAAAATCTCTAATAAAGTTGAAACAATTTTACTTTGTCTATTAAATAACTAAATCACCTATCATGTCTTAAAAATACTGTTGTGTGCCAATGTGAGAAATCACCACATCAACTCCAAATAAACTGTTCCTTCAAGTTCCCATGGATCCAATAAGATTTTTTTTTTTCTGCTGAGAAGTAAAGATTACCTGGCTCTTACAAACTGTTATGCCTGTGAAGATCATTTTAATATAAGTTTAAGCTTTGTAATCTGCACTCTAGATGTGTCTTTCCCTAAGTTTTTAAATAAGATGATTATCATGATAATGATATCATTCAAATTATATGTACAAATCATCCTTAAAAGATTGTTATGGCTTATTATAGATCTTCTACATTGAATATAGTGTGGTGATCACATATATCATAAATTATGGAAATGATTAGTGATCCACATATATAGATTTTATTTAATGTATGATTAGAAATTATTTAAATGATAAGTGACCACATATATTATTGAAATGATTAGTGATCCACATATATAGATTTTATTTAATGTATGATTAGAAATTATTTAAATGATTAGTGATGCACATATATATTATATGTATTATTTAAATGTATGATTATGGATAAGTATAATAATATGAACATGAATTGATTAGTATGTATTATTTTAATGTATGGAGTTAATTACGTCTTGAGGTATTTATATAAGAATGGTATTCGACTATTGTTTATATAAGTTATATTATATATTCCGTTCACCTATGTACCTTAGAGAGATAAGAATGTAGGAACGTATTAACGAGTTTGTATACGGCTGTATGAATAATTATACCACAGATCAATTTATAGCTTCGTCTAGACCACCTTAAATGTTTATATTGTCTAATAAAATAGAGTGGGGGTAGCCGGAGACGTGGTAGGAGTCCTTAGTTTCCGCCTTTAATCCCCCCACTTGTATCTTAGACGCCGGTCTGATAGCTAGCTGCCCCTATCCGTCTCTCATATCCCCAGGCTTGTATTAGTAATGATTGAATAATTGTATTAGATATAAGAAGTATTTGCATGTTATACTATTTTATGTATATATATAAATTTGAAGAATATACTTTTCTTTGGGCTTCCATTGTGAACTTTGTTTGTAATTGGCTTTCTTTTCTCCTCTTAAGGGTCCACGGACATATTTTAATAATTAATAAATTAATTAGGGGAAAGGTCATTACAATAGTGTAAAGTTAGCATAGTTTCAGCAATAACTGGTCAGTGTATAGTGCATGTAAACTCTCTCATAAATAAACACCATTTTCAAATGCAGTGAGTTTGATCTTTTTTTTCAAAGATAGGGCTTCACCGCCTATTTTAATGGTAAAAAATTTGCAAACATCACCCATGAAGGTACCAAAACTTATTTCCAGTGATATTTATAGTGATGACTCCAGTGATTCAGACAACATTTCATCATATGTTGATGATAAAAGGGACAAAGATTTTTCTACTTAGTCTTTGAGTGAACCAAAAAAGTTGATGGTGATAAAGAAAGTATTTCTCCATTACAAAGTTTTAAGCACATTCAAAAAAATATAAAGAAACCTTTGTTATACATATATAGGTTATGTTCATAAAACTAATAGTTGCTGAATAAAAACATGCCAATAATAATAAAAATTGATTTTTTACTTGAAATAAGTTAATTTAATTAATAAGCAATTGTTTTATTTCTGAAGATGAACACAATATTGTATATGAAAATGCAAAAATATCATATGAATTTCTTATCACAATAATGTAAACAAGCCTGATGACGTCACCAATCCAAAATGAAGTGTTTAAAAGTTTTCATTTCCCGTGTGAACTTTTTCATAATCCGAACATGATTTTTTCGATGAAAAATGATCTTTTAAAAATAAAATGAATATTTTTTTGAAAATTACATTATGGTGAATCTAAACATTCATTTATTTTTAATAAAAAAAAAAAATCTTGGTTGTCCATTAGGTGGATATTTTTCATCTAATCACACAATAGATAAAAGAAAAGTATTATTTTGCAACACAGTAAAAAATGTGAAATTTCAAATCAGGAACTGCCCTAAATAGAAGTTAAATAACATCAAGAGAAAAAAACTGGGGCTGTTATAACTAATTACACCAGAGACAATACCATTTAGCAATATTATTATGGATAATGAACCGCAGATACCAGTTAAAAAACAAAAAAGAGTAATCGAGTAATGCAGGTCGTTCTTGAATTCATAAAATAAATCGAAAGTAATAAGTAATTAATAATAAATGTACATACATTTTCCAACTTTAAATTTTCTATTATTAAATTTTAATATTTAAACTTCAGTAATGGAAGACATTAAAATAATTTGAAATAAGTTATATTTGTTCTTTTAGTTTCTTTCTTTTCTTTAGTTTAAGTATTAAAAACTCTTATATTTCTTTAGTCTAAGTATTAAAAACTCTTCTTCCTCTTTCTCTTTCATTATTGTTCCATCTGTGCACTAATTTGACAATTTTTTTTATTAGATACATAAATTGTGCAAAAGAGATGGGGATATTTCCAATTTATTCTTTATCTGTCAATTTTAATTAAATTAGCCGATATATTTAGGATTGGTTCAAACAAAATAGAAAGTACAAACCAAAAACTCGTCCCAATTTTATCCCAGTTGTATTTACATGATACATGGAAAGATATAATCTTGAAACCAAAGTTCACAATATTACAATGGGAATGAGCAACCAAGGTCACCGGCAAGTTGATATTACAGAGGTGTCATACGCTTCTGTGAGTGCCATTCCTTGGGCTTTAGCTAGATTCCTAGAGACTGGAGGTGCCAATAGAAAGCTGGTTAGTGGATTGCAGTGCATCAAAATGCAAAGAGAGGGTAGAAATACTATCTTTCAGCCAGAAGGAACCCTTTCCAAAGTGCCCCCCAGATCCTGAATGAAGTTAAAAGGTGTTTTTGCCAGACATATATCCAGACATATGAACTTGAGTTGTATGCCCCTCTGAGACAACCCATAGCAACAGCCCGCCAATAACAGCTCAGAAGAATGAAGTGGAACGAACATCTAGAAGAAGACACACCAACTGAAATCCTGTCGTGTTTACTGAAGAGTTGTGGTGTTTTTGTCTGTATAGAGATAGCAGAAGCCAAAATCTACAGAGAACAGGGAATGCTTGCTTCAGTGTAGTTCGGAAGAGCTGGTGTAATGGTTTAGGCTGGCATTTACACGGGACGACGAAACACACTCCTTATTTGAAGGTAACCTCACATCAATCCACACAATAAATTATTGAGGAATACGTTCCTCAAAACAGTGATCAAATTGGCAGGGATTTACAATTTCTTGATGACAACGCCCGACCTCTTAGAGGAAGAGCTGTTGATCAAATTTAAGAAATTCCTCATTTGCCCATTCTCCTGTTACCTACAGACCTCAATCCTATTGAGCACATGTGGGATTAGTTGCAGATAAGGCTTTTCAATCATCATTATCAGCAGAAAGTTCAACAATCTTCAACAACTTAGTGCAAAATTGCAACATCTATAGAGTGAATTCAAGAAACTAGTGACAACAGTATTAACAGTATACCCATTAGGTGCACACAGATCCTGGCTAACAGAGGACATTATACAAAGTATAATTGTTTCCAAAAACCAATGAATTCAATAAAAAAAACCTATTATTAAGTTATTTTTCAAAATCCCTTAATTAAATTTTCTTGCAGTAAAAAAAACATAATAATTTCTAATAAATATTAAAAACAATAAAAAATGCTAGGTAAAGTAAGCAATACAAAATTAGCAATATCTACATTCATTTTTGTGCTCTTTAGACTTTTCTTTAGACTTGCTCTTTAGCGGATAGACAGCCATACTATTACAACACTTACATAGGGAGTGAGGACAGAAATACTAAAAATTATCTGCGAAGGCATTATAATCTCAAAATTACTTTATGCAATACCTTTTTAGGAATCAGGAGCTAAGACACAGACTAACCTTAACAAACTACAATGGGTACAGAGGCTAATTAATGGCAATTAGAATAAGCAGCAAAGTGTTGAAAACCGTGTTTTAGGATCACACACACGCTATAATATATGATTATTTTTAAAATCATTTTAATTTTATTTTATTTGGTCCTTAAAAAATTAAGTCTAGTATGTAAGAAATATTATAAGAAAATAAAACAAATATTAAGGTTTTATATAATTATAAAAGCATAGTTATCTAAATGTTATTAATAAATTTAAAATCAAAACCAATTAATACTTACTTTTAGTTAAATAACAGAATCCCTTAGTGGGTTGTGACCAAGGGCCAGGTAAGACTTCACCATTAGTACCAATATTCACTGCTCTGACAAATACATTGTAAAATTGTGCTGGTTGAGCAGCATCCGAAAATAAACAGCCAGGGGTTAAGATTTCAAAAGTACCTGTATCATATGTGCCTAAAAAGTTTATAACAATTGTAAATATTAATGCACTCAGATAGTGGTAGAAGATGGGCTAAAAAAAGAATATTTATTATAATAAAAGATGCTGCAATTATTATTATTTTAAATTAATGTTTTATATAATTGAATAAATATACTGTACATCAAATAACTGCATAAAAAAAAAAAAAACTTACTTTCAGTTTTATTATAAAACCTTTCTGAAATGATAGTACCCTCTTCATTCAAATTCTCAATTTTAACGTTATAAAAATCAACATTTCCACCACGTTTATCTTCTAATGGAGACCATGTTATGTTTAGTTCAGTTAAATTATAATAATTAACAGCTGGAGCAAGAACCTGACCGGGTACTGTAGAAAAGAAAATTTATAGTATGATTATTTCATTAAGATAAAATAGAATGGTATTACAATTTTAACAAAATCAGATTTATAAAAAATAAGAAAACCATTTCTGTTAACTACTTAATGCACTAAAGTAAAGTTACTAAGGATAGGGTTTTTGAAAATAGCATTAAAATAATGACTCCATACTCTCATAGCTATTTTTTCTAAACATATTAAGTTGGCATTTTAGTGGATTAATATGTTATCGCGGTTCAAGCAAACAGAAAAATTAAAATAGTAATAATTTTTAAAAATTAGATGCCTGATATAGTGAGCAGCCAATTACAAACACAATATTGAGGTGATGATACCAATACCATATTAATTTATTTGATCTCTCTGCAGCTGGCTCATAAAGAAAAAATGAATCCTCTTTAGGCAATAAATTCCGCTCATTATTGGAACATGCCCAGAATTGAGAACACTGAAGGTAAATGTTATACTTGTTTAATTATTATTGCTTAGTAAAAGGTAAGTGTCAATCATAAACATATGTACTGAATGAAATACCCAGTGCATGAATAAATTTATTATTTAAAACAGTCAATACTAATTTAACAGGGTTAATTTTGTAAAAAAAATTCTAATTTACAAGTATAAAAATAAATTATTAAAAAATGACAAATCTAGCCTGAATTTAAAAAGTATATAAATCATGCAGATGGTGTAATGATTATTATCTTAATACTTTTTTTAAAGTTAAAACTTACTTCCAATTTTAGTTTTTACAGTTAAGGTATGGGATGAGTTGGAGCAATGCACTGTACAAGCTGATACTTTAATTTTGTACTCTTCAAAGCTTGATAAATTAATTAACTTTTTCTGAAATAACAAAGATATTTTGAAATTAAAAATTTATGTTTACAAAGTTACTTGGTAAATAAAAAATTAAAATAAATTAATCAATTAAATTGGTTTACATGCAATAATTTTACATACTGTTACAACAGAAGATTTATCTTCAACACGAGAAGAATTGTTGTTCCAATAAATCAGGTAATACTTTAAGACACCATTTAAAAAGGGTGGAGGATTCCAGCTAACAGTAATAGATGTGTTGGTTACTTGAATAGCTCGAACATTTTCTGGGGGACCACTAGGTGCTGAAAAAAAAAAAAAAAATTAAAATTAAAAATAATAATAATAAATATAAATACAAATTTTTTTTTAAATCGTGTAAAATATTTTTGTTTTAATGAAAAACTGCATATATTAAAAATAAAAGTCTGTATCTTAAAATTGTTCATATTTTTCTTTTTTTACTTCAATAAAAACATATGGAAACTGGGTAAAACATAAATTCAAATTTACTGATTTGATTTAAAATAGTAATAGAATAATTATTAAACTTCTTAGGACCTTTATTTTTTTTGGAATGTTTTACTTTCTTCCAGTAACAGTTTGCTTCAGTGTTATTTTATTTATAACACCATCAATGTGGATATTTTTCTGGTAAAATAAACCAGAAAACTATGAATATAAATTGTACTTACAAGTAATGGTAAAAAATCAACAAAAGTAACAAAGAAAAATTCATTTGTGCACGTTTATATGAAATCCATTTGTATTTTTTTCAACATCATATATTACATATAAAAGTAGATTTTATAGCGCATTGAAATTCTAAGAAAAAAAATGAAATTTTTTTTTTTTAAACATTCTTCTTAAAAACCAATATTATTTGAAGCACAATTAAAACCTTTTATACTTCACTTGGAATCTTTTTTTTACCAAAAGGTCACTCCAGCACAGGCTGAAAAAACAAAACAAAAAAATATGGCAAGACAAGTTCTTTGTGATTTTTTATTAAGATTTTGTGTGGAAATAAAAAAATCTATAATATTTAGGTGTAGGGAGGTGGCGGCCCATTGACCTCGACATTGTACTGCAGCCACTGGTCCTCCAGGTTGGGAGACCAGTACTGAGACATTTTTTCTATTTACCGCTTAAGACTAAGGCATTACAGTACACACCCAAGGGTTTCTGCTCCTAGATAGTTGTACACCGGAGGGGTGAAAGAGTCAGGGCGTTATGTGGAGGCTATCCCTACACCTGACTTGGAGGTAGTAGGCTGATAACTTTCAACATTAAACCATCCTATTTTCGTGACAGTATAGTTTAAGATCCAGTCACGAAACCTGAAAAAAATATCTTTTGGCTATCGCCAGACCGATTAATCAGGAAAAACTTCAAACTAGCCTCGTGGAATTTAAATTAAGCCAATCGAATATTGTATCTTTATACAGACAGGGAAATTTAGAACAGCTTCTAACACAACTGGACTCAAAGAAGATATAGCCATAGCTGCAATCCAGGAAATGAATGGGTAGGCTAGGGGTCTATTGCTAAGAAAAATCACACCATATGTGAAAAATAACAGTAATGATACCACCTGTTTGGAACTGGCTCCATTGTTGGAAAAAGAATCGCCCAATCAGTTATTAACTCCATGGTAATTCGTCCAAGAATGTACCATCTCCGATTTAAAGTAAGATTCCACAATCTTAGCATTTTAAGTATACATGCACCCACTGAACCTTCTGATAAAGGATAAGGATGCTTTCGGACAGATGCCCGCAAGCTCATGTGAAAACCATGGGTGATTTTAATGCAGAATTGGGAAAGGAGAGGGAATATATACCTACTAGTGGCATCCACAGCATACATGAACACAGTAATGATAATGGCATAAGGATGGTTAATTTTTCCCCGCTAAGTGGCCTGATTGTAGGGAGAACTCTCTTAACCCACAAAAGAGGCCTTAAGCCACACGATACTCTACAGTGAAACCAATAATTAAATTAATTATATATTGAAAAGGGAAAGGTAAAAAGAGACCTTACATAAATGTGGAAAAATTCCAACGAAAAGCCCTTAAGTCTCCAAATTAAAAGAGAAATTGAAAATATCTGTCCAATATTTCGCCTATTTAGGCATCCTCAGGGTAGAAAGAGAATAACAGCAAAACAAAACATGAATAATGCACCCAAGGAACATCCCTCCACCTCCAAGGCTCAAATGCAACTAACGAATCATAAGGAAGGTTACTCGACCCCAGCTGGATAAGGTTAGATAAAAGCAGCTGATAAATACTTATTAATGGAACTTCTTTTTTTTTTCAAATGTAATTTTAATTATTTTATTTAAAAAATTATATATAGAAATAAAATAAATTATAGTAATTTTAATTAATTTGATCAGATCATACAGTTACATATTTGTATTGCTATTTTAAATAAAATTTGACGAGAAATAAAAAGGCAATACGTATTTGTTTAATAAGAACTGTAAACCTAATTAGGTAATTTCATATTTGTTTCTCTGAATTCCTTCCTATTCATTTGGTTGGTAATAGCTTGCTCATCTTCAGTTTTAAATCATTCTTGGTGAGGTGTACATATCATTTGTGATAACTTTATGTTTTAAAATTGCAGCATGTCACCAGCAAGAAAACGAGTGGTTCTTTCATTAAAAGACAAATTGGAAATAGTTAAGCGGCTAAAAAAATCGGTCTGATATTAGCCACGGAGTTCGGTGTAGGTAAATCAACCATAACTGGAATAAAAAAATTTCAATCAGCAGGTACATAAATAATCTTTACAGCGAGGTGGGCTGTTCCAGTCGTAAAACTTTGAAAAAAGCGAAAGTGAATTTTTTTTGTTTATTTTTTACCATGTGTATATATTTTTACGTAAATAAACAATCAGGCATTTTATAAACTTTTATTAATTGGTTTAGATTTTCCTTTCATGCATGTTTATATTTATATATATATATATATATATATATATATATATATTTATATTTTATTTTTTAGTGAATTCCGATTATGACAACATTAGTTCAGATAATCGACGCTCCACTGTATTTGAAATGGTCACCTTTCTTGTGTATTAGGCATATCACAGTTTTGTACCAGTCCAAGTCTTGACCACAGTCTTGTACCATACACAGTCAGAGGGCACAGATTCTTCTACCCAAACTAATAGGAGTATATTATGGAGTGTCTTTATTTATTTTTGTCCACCACTTTTAAAAAGTTTAGACGGCAGTCCAATGTGGCATGATGCTTTTTCTTTACTCCTCATCCAACCTCTTAAAATTGCTTAATCAACTTGTTAACCTGCTGAAATACCCCACCCTCCTAGATTAATTAATACATTTGAGAACTGATAAAAAAAGAATCAAGAGAGATGCCACCTGGAGATGTTTTAGTACACAAACATTTCTGATGATTATTCCATATTTTCTAAAATTTCAAATCAATATCACCCTGTCCACCTTATACCATGCCGAGGCACAGTATTTTCACAATATCCTTTCCCAAGCTCTAGATTCTATATCTAGGAGGAAAATTCTCTTTCACTAGCTCCACATCCTGTTGTTATTACCTGGCAAACTTAATTCCTACTCTGCTAATACCTTTGCCCAGGGGATTAAAATCCTTTAAATTCTGAAGAAAGTATTAAAACTAAATGATTTTTCAGTTGTTTGCCAGGAACAACTATTAGTAATTTCAAAATAATTAACTCCTTATTTACTAGAAATTTTCAAAATTTCTATCTTCCAAAGCAGGAATTATTTAAAATAAAAAGATAAAAGGTTATGTTTTTATAAAGCAAAGCACTCAACTAACACTTAATTAGATACAACATTGATTAGAAGTCAAGGGAAAAAGATATTATAAATAAAAGAAAAATGAAAAATATTGATAGAAAAAAAATATTGGATATTAATGTGTTAACATGGTCATTACCTGCTTCTAAGGTAGTATTTAATAATGGATCACTTTTCAAGCCAATACTCTTGTTTGAAACAACCGCTAAATAAACTTTATATGTTGTATATGGTCTTAAAGGTTCAATACGAACATGTGATGTAGTATGATCACCACTATAAAACAATTGTTTCAATGGTTCTGAAAAAAAAAAAAAAAAAAGTAGTCTGGATACATAAAAAATACTTCCAATCAAATTCATTAATAAGTAATATAAGCCCCTCAATAAACTTAAAAAAAAAACACACATAATGACCTATAAAAGAATTTATTGGTTTCTTCTGGGTTAGACCGTGTTGATAAATTTTTTGCCAACCATGCTGCTGACTTCTTCAGAGCTGAAATGAGAATGATTTCATTTGAGAATGGCTCATTCTCATTTCAGCTCAGAAGAAGTCAGCAGCATGGCTGGCGAAAAATTTATCATGACGGTCAAAACCAGAAGAAACTAATAAATTCTTTTTTAATAATAGTGGCCATGGAAAACTTAAAAGAGTACATTAAGACCTGTTTTATACTAGTAAGAAAAGAATTAATTAATAGCTAACAGGAAACATACATAAGCTATCACTTTTGGAAAACAGATGGCTAAGGAATAATTGCACCTAAAATAGTTATGTTGGATTAATTTGTACTTCTCCCAAAGGTCATATCTCTTTTACCCTGTGTTTACTAGTCACACAGGGTAACTGATCAAAATCACTTCCACTCTTTTTGGAAACATTTATTTTGGTCCTGAATTCAGCCATAAAAAATTGTAAGGAGAAATTCAAAAAGTTCCACCTGGGGCATTTCAATCTTCCCATCTTCAGAGTCATGGACTCTAACAAGCAACCCTAAATCAAGACCTCAGGCTACCGAAATGAGGTTTCTTAGGAAGGTGGAAGGGAAGATCAGAAGAGAAAAGGTATACAATTCAACCCATTATTGACTAGTAAAACAATATAGCTTTCTAAAATTGGTAAAATAACTTAGTTTATTACCATCCCTAAATGATATGAATATTATTTAATGCCGTATTTATAATAAATATAAAGATAAAAATACCTTTGCAGCTCAAATCTTGAGGATCACTAATAGGGCAGTATGAAACATCAAATCCTGTAATCTCTCGAACTTGAAGACACTCTAATTTCCAACTTAACTCCATGTATGTTGCTCCAATTCCATTTATCCAGATATTCTTTAATTTTCCCCTCTCTTCAAAACAACATAAAATGAAATCAAAATTGTCATTTTCCTAACTTCTATCTTTAAATTAATTATTACAATAAAAAAAAATCTATTAATCATATGTAACACACACAGTATTTCGAGAATGGATGAAACCACTAACATTAAGTGACAATATAATACAATGTCAATATTAACATACCTTCAATGCTCAAAGAAAATAACAATGATCAATATTAAGCATTGTTACTAACAAAATTCGCTTTATTTAAAAAAAAAATGAAAAATGGGGAAGTGTGTGGAACATTCATTCATGTTAACATAGAATAAGTAAACTATCTAATATAATAGCAATAAGAATAAGATATACCTAATCATGAATTTCTTATAATCTTAAATTTGTGTCATATTTTTGTATACATTATAAATTTGACATACTTTAACCTTTCTATAATTTAAAAAATATCTTTGTGGAAAAAAATGGTCCGAGTATAGGTCAATAAATTTTTGTTGTTATTTTGCTTTTCAAAATTGTTAGATATATGTCACTTTTAATTGTTTTCTCTCTCTCTCTCTATAATAATTGGGTCGTAACGGATGAAACGTCAGTTTCGTTTATTTACAGGTTTCTTTTCATTAGGGATTAGATTATTTGTACATAAACAATTATGTTATGTATACCGTTTGAAAGATAACTTAATCCTTTTTCATTCTCCGTCTTACTTTTCCTTTTGAGAGTGAAGCAACGTTTTAAAAATAAATAAGACTAAAATTATGTCTTCCGCGGAAATTCGTATTATTTTTCTCAACGAATTTTAACTTGGCCATAAACTGTCGGAGGCGTTCCGAAACATTAATATTGTTTATGGTGAAGATACAGGGAGTGAAAGAAAAATCTTCCATTGGTTTAAAAATTTCGGTCTGGGGATTATCACCCTACCAACGAAGAACGTGGTTGGCCGAAGATTAAGTTGGGCAACGAAAAGTTGAAAGAGCAGGTCGAAGCGGGCCCTTCCCAAACCACTCATGAATTAGGTTCACAACTTGGAGCAAGTGCAATCACTGTTTCCAAGCTATTTAATTTTTTGGTAAGACAAAAAAGCTGGAAATATGGGTACCACATAAATTAACCGTTTTTTTTGTTGTTGTTTTTTTAGGAGCTGAATATGGAGGTACTTCCTCACCCACCATATTCTCCGGACCTTTCTCCAACTGATTTTTACTTTTTCCGTTGTTTGGATTTAAAGAAATAAAAAATTTGACAACGAAAATGCCCTGAAATCGGCCTTTCAAGACTTCGCTTCTTCTTTGACACCTAATTTCTACAGAGCGGGGATAGAAATGCTTGTTTCACGTTGGGAGAAGTGTATTGAAAGTGAAGGATCCTATTTTGATTAATAAAAGTATTGTTTAATAATTTTTTGCAAAATAATTTTAATTTACACCTTCACTGACTTTTCATGTGTTAAAACCCAATAATTATTATTGTTTCATGTTAGAGAAGAATTGGTCGACTGTATCTTCTAATGTAAGGAAGAAATAGTTGGCTATTGACTGCACCCCCAACTATTTCTTCCTTAAATTATTATCGTTATATTATTTCTATTTTTTTCTTCCTTTTAATCATTTTTTTTTTATATTATTGTTATTGGAGCTAACTCACAATTTATTATTAATCTTCAATGTTATTTTAATTTATTAATTAAATTGTAGTAATTAATTAAGCGTATGTAATAATTAATTTAACATAATTATATTCTACTTTAAGAAAAATAGTTTATATATTATTATTATTTGTATTGTTAATCTAATGAAACTTCTCCCAGAATAAATAAAGACATTATAATTATTATTAAACTTATGGACATTTTTCAGTTATTGATTTTATATCCAAAAGAAAATACAGGGTGATAGGAAATAAAATATAAAATTATTTGACACAACTAGATGTTGATAAACAGAGCACTTAAATGATGTGAACATATGAAAGAAATAAGATTGTCTGATGGTATAATTACTGCTAAGTAAAAGAAGGGAAAAATTAAAAAAAGTTTATAAAACCAAAAAATAATTCAAATTCAATTTAAAATTTACCACTCCTCTTTTATTCTGTCTTACTTTCGAAGTGCCACTTGGCATCAAGTTTGAAAATTTTAATCCGGCTATGCCACATTGAACATTGAATCCAAAATCTGTTGGATGTCCATTAAGCAGAAGCCAAAATAACACTTAAATATTATTAAAATTTGTTTAAAATATAAGCGTAAATGTATATTTAATACAATATACTTAAAGAAATAAAAGAATATTCCATCTATAAGTTACCTTGATCTGGAAGAACAGTGCAATCAGCCCAATGCATTCCACTGCTTGAAAAATTATAGCTGTTGGCGGAAATTGCAAACTGAAATATTTTGTTAGAAGGAAGAGTGATATTCTTGTCAGTAATATTACTGCTGACTCTAGTCCAATTTAGGAATCCCTAATAAAAATAATAATAACAATAATAAAAAAATAATTATAGTTTTTTTTCTTGGTTATTGAGATTCAGTCAATAAATGGCAGATTACATTTTAGCTATGGTTCAAGATTTTATTGTTTTCAAATTGATGGCAAAATATGTAGTACATTATTTAATAGTAATAAATGAAAAAAACTCTTGATAATACTGATTGAATTGTCAACAATCAAGTCTATAATTATAAATATACAAAGTATATGTTAATATACATAAACTTGAGGAATGGAACACACATTTTATTAAAAAGTATAATAACTGAAAAGAGAAAATTATATAATTATAGGTATAAAGATATTTCTGGAAGATTCTAAATAGAAAGTACTAAGTCTCTTACCTAATATTTCAAAAACCTAACGATTCATTTATTTATTACTCCTGTGCAAAACCACTCTAAATAATAGGGTGTATAAAAAAAATATGACCGTTTTATCAAATTCCAGAGTTCAAAAGTCTGTAAATATTTCAGTGCTATTTATTATTTACCAACACTTAATAATCCCTTCATAGCATTCTCTAAGTGCTTGTTTACTAACACTGGAGTTCTTTAAAAAAAAGCCTCAGTTTAGTGATATATTTCAAAGAAGAAACATGACAGGGTCCTACAAAATTCTCTTAATTTTAAGACATTACTAGAAAAAAAAAAAAATTCACAGCCACTGAAGCAACTCGTGAAATTATTAAATATGAAGAGGAAGGTGTCCTTGACCAGCGCACAGCGCGGCGTTGGTTTGAAAAATTTAGCAGTGGAGATACGACGTTGGAAAGGAAGAAGGGCCCCGGGCGATCATTCTTCTTCTTCTTCTTCTCCGGCTCTACAGTCCAAGATGAACTTTGGCCTCTCCAACAATGATTCGCCATTCCTCTCTGTCCATGGCCCGTCTCGTCCAGTTGGTCACTCCAATTTTACGCAGGTCTTCCTCCACATCCTTAATCCAGCATTTACGTGGTCGTCCCCTCTTTCTTTTTCCTGGAAACGCTTCACGCAGAACTTTTTGGGCATTCTTTCATCCGGCATTCGCTCAATATGACCCAGCCAACTAATTCTTCTGGATTTAATAAACCTTAAAATGTCTTGATGCTTTATCAGGTCATCCAATTCTTGGTTCCTCCTAATACGCCATGTGCCCTGTTCATTTATTGGACCGAAAATACGTCTTAGTATTTTCCTTTCTAATACTCTAAGAGCTTGCTGGTCGGCTACTTAAGCGTCCACGTCTCCGCACCATAGCACACAACGGGCCTGATAAGGGTTTTATATAATTTCAGTTTTGTGCGTTTTGATAGTAGGGAAGATTTAATCAATCTAGAGAGGCCATAATACGCTTTGTTGCCACACATTATTCTTCTCCTTATCTCATCACTCACCCTAACCACACTGTTTATTTCAGTGCCAAGGTACGTGAATCTATCAACAGTTTCGAATGTATAGCCATCACACCTAAGATCCTGCTTTCTTCTTCTTGCCTCAGAGCCTGATGCTACCATGTATTTGGTTTTAGATTGATTTATCTCAAGACCCACGATTCTACTTTCCTGCACAATCTTTGCCAGAATTTCCTTTAATGCCTTCTCACTTCTCGCCAGAACCACAATGTCATCTGCGTATCCAAGTATTTGACATAAGCGAGATGCTAGACTTCCATCTGACACAATGTTTTGCAGAGCCTTATGTAGCACGAGATTAAACAGAATGGCAGAGAGAGAGTCTCCCTGCCTTACACCAGAAGCAAAATGGATTTTCCTGCTAACTCTATTACCAATGATTACACTAGCCTGTGTCCGGGACATTGTCATTTTTATCAAATTTATCAATTTAAACGGAACTTTGAATTCTTTTAGAGCATTAAACAGTTGATCCCTGTCCACACGATCAAAAGCTTGCTTAAAATCAATAAATAGCATGTGGACATCCGTATTAAGCTCATAACATTTTTCGAGTACTTGACGCAAGACAAAGATTTGATCAGTAGTACCCCTGTTAGGCCTGAAACCGCATTGGTAATCCGTGAGGATCTGTTCCGAATAACTTTTAAGTCTTGTAGTTAAAATATTTGCCAGGATTTTGTAGATAACATTTAACAGGGTTATGCCTCTATAGTTTTGACATATCGTCTTGTCCCCTTTCTTAAATAGCGGCAGAATCAATCCCGAATACCATTCCTCAGGCATAGATTCATAATTCCATATTTCAAATATAAGATTGTAGACTCTTTGATGTAGGTATTCGCCTCCATATTTAAATAGTTCCGCTGGCAAATTATCCTCTCCAGGAGCCCTATTAGACTTTAAGTGGTCTACGGCATCCATAAAATCTTCGTATGAAGGAGACTCTGCATCCGGGAAAACCCTGGTGTCCAAATCAGTAACTGTACTGACCATCGTCTCAGCATTCTTTTGGCCAGTTCCGAGTACCTCCTCAAAATGCTCTGCCCACCTATCCATGATCTGATTCTCTTCTCCAAGGAGCAGACCCTCCTTACTGCGACAGATGTTTACTTTACCCGGGCGATCATTAATGGGTATTAATGAGGTTCTGAAGGAAGCTGTTAAGTCAAATCCATACACAAGTACTCGCGAACTTGCCAGGAAGTGTGGTGTGTCAAAAGATACTGTTAGTCGCCATCTTCTCTCCATGGGGAAGGTGAAAAAGGCCAGTAAACGGTCATTTTTTAATAAAGTTATCTCAATAAATTTTATTTTTTCAAATCTCTGTTATAATAGGCTATTATCACTTTAAGTTTTTCAATAATGATCATGAAGTTTTTGCAGACAATTAAGCCCAAGTCTCCCAACTTTAAATATTCATTCATTATTAATTACTTTGACCATCTACAGCTAAAAATCAAACAATCTTTTATTTCAACAAATTAAATTTACTGTGGAACCTCCATGTCAGCCAATTCCTCTCCCTATCATCTAACCTTATGGGTCAAATTGCTGACACAACAAAAAAATCCAGTCAGAACCCTCAAACAAATTCCCTAAATCGAATAGAACAAAAATAAATCCAGCTCCACAGATTCAACTTCCAACCAACCCTCCTTCCAGATAAATTATCCACCCCAACCTCCAGATGTATATCCAGTCCACCATCCAACAGACATAAACTTTATCCTATTTTCCTTCCTGAGAGATCTTCAGGACACCATCAAACCACTCATCGTCCTACTCACAAGACTTCTTACCGAAGTTCCACTTAATCTCCCAAGATGAGCATAAAGCCCTTAACTATCATTTTGTAGAATGCAAATGGCCTACTCAATCACCATGACGAACTAGACATATTTATGACTGAAACTCACTTCACTCAATGTACACATTTCTATATACGGGACATCACTTATAGATCAGACCACCCAGACAACACTTTACATGCCGGATCCTGCATTTTCATTCACAAAACTCTATCTCATTCCCTTGTTCCTTCCAACTGATGCTATTCAATCAACATCAGTATCCATAACATCACGCCCTTTCCATATCACACTTTCAGCTGTATACTGTCCCCCCGGTAGTTCCATCTCTCATAACCTTTTAGATTCCCTATTCCGATCTTTTGGATCGTGTTTCATTGCTGGAGGAGACTACAATGCCAAACACTAATAATGGGGTTGTCAAACATCCAAATCTCGTGGAAATATTTTATCTTCTCTCACATCCTCAAAGAGCTACTCTATCCTTAACCCCAAATAATCCTACCTATTGGCCTACATCCCTCAAAAAACGTCCCGACATCCTTGACATAGAAAAACATACAACATCAATCAGAAGCAGTTTACATGATAATAGACTGATTTGCCACTGCATATTAATATCTTATTAATATAAAAACGCAGAGCAAGATCGAAGTGGCATAGAACTCGATATCCAGCAGATAAAACTATCTATACAAAATTAACCAACAAACTAAAAGCAGAAATCAAGAAGTTCAAAATTCAAAATTTAATTACCTGGACTGAAAATCTTACAACCACCGACAAAACATTATGGATGACCACCAGAAAATCGTTAAATTCAAAGAATTTAATCATCCACTCCTCAAATCAAATAACTGGACAAGATCTAACAGAGAAAAATCACAGTTATTTGGTCAATACCTTTCCAAAATCTTTCATCCACATCCTGATATCATTAACCCAACTCACATTGAATATATAAAAGAAGCGTAAGATGTCCCCCTCCAAATGTCCCTTCCACCCAAAGCATTCCGTCCTACAGAAATATCCAACATTATTCACAGAATAACCTTCCTGCAAAGCTCCTTGGCACGACATCATCACAATTCATATCTTAAAACATCTTGTCCATATGTTCTTTTTCCGGGATGGACCGTGTGGTGTTGGTTTTGTTTGCCAAGCTTTCGCTCATCGTGTTGTGAGCTTCTTCAGGGCTAGTCAGTAAATGAAGAGCGGATCGGTCGAAGTCTGCCTTCCCATTGGCTCGCTTGTGTCGAGTCCATGGACTGTGTTGTGTTCGGGTGGGTTCGGTATTGTCGTATGTGTGTGGATGGTAGGTTGATGTGTTGGCCTTTTGTTTTATGGCAGGATACCAGTTTTTGCTAAGTTTGTAACCGTCTTCCTTATTGAAATTATTGGGTTCTTTGATAATTTCAATGGCCTCTCTTATGGTGCGGAGGTGATAATTATTTTCTTTAACCAGTGTGGCTGTGTTTTCGAAAGGTATGTGGTGGTTGGTGTTGTAGAAGTGTTCTGCTACAGCCGATTTTTCCGTCTTGAAGTTTTTGACACTAGATATGTGTTCTTTTAACCTTCTTTCGATGGTCCTTCCGGTTTGTCCAATGTAGACCTTGCCACAGGAACAGGGTATGCTATAGATGCCTGGGGTACATAGTCCTAACTTGTCTTTGGGTTTCGGTAGGATGTGAGCTATTGTTTTGTCTGTGGAGAATGTGGTCTTGATGTGGTGGTTCTTTAGAATCCTGGCGATCTTTTCTGAGGTACCTTTGATGTAAGGAATGGTTGTCTGGGTTTTAGGTTCATTGTCAGTTTCTTTATTGTCTTGTTTTTTGAGTTTTCTCTAGTGTTCTACCCGTTTAATAGTTTCTTTGTCGTATCCGTTTTTCAGGAAGGTTGTTCTCAAGTGCCTCTTCTCTTTAAGGAGTTGTGACGGTTCAGCTATCATTTCAGCTCTGTTGGGTAGAGTGTAGATGATTCCTTCCTTCAGAGACGGATGGTAGTGTGATGTGGCATGAAGGTATCTGTCTGAATATGTAGGTTTAGGGTAGACGGTGTGTCCAAGGTGGTTGCCTTTCTTCTCGACCAGGACATCCAGGAAGGGATAATAATAATTTCAATAAGGAACACGGTTACAAACTTAGCAAAAACTGGTATCCTGCCATAAAACAAAAGACCAACACATCAACCTACCATCCACACACATAAGACAATACCGAACACACACGAACCCAACACAGCCCGGACTCGACACAAGCGAGCCAATGGGAAGGCAGACTTCGACCGAGACCCCCCACCCTTAAGGTATATACACCCTGACTCCACCACTTTACCACCATTTACTGACTAGCCCTTAGGAAGCTCACAACACGATGGGCGAAAGCTTGGCAAACAAAACCAACACCACACGGTCCATACCGGAAAATGAACATACGGACAATACCGCAGACCGTGGAAGCCTATCATCACAATTCATATCTTAAAACATCTTCCTAGAAAAGCCTTTCTATCCCTTACCTATATATATAATGCTGTACTCCGCTCCACATATTTTCCTGACCTCTAGAAATTATCTATTGTAAAAATGATACCCAAACCTAAAAAAAAACCAGAATACCCACCCTCTTACCGTCCTATCTCTCTTTTGCCTTGCATGGGTAAAATCCTAGAAAAACTCATCCTTAAATGATTGTATCCCCTTCCTTGATGCAAATCACCACTTTGGATTCCGAGCATCCCACTCCACTATTCAGCAATGCCATCGTGTGGTGGATGTAATCTTCTCTGCATTAGAACGTGGATCATATTGTTTGGGCGTCTTTCTTGACGTGGAACAGGCTTTAGACCGAGTCTGGCATCCGGGCTGGCTCTACATACTCCATAAATTCCTACCACCTACATACTTTCTCATCCTTCAATCCTATCTCACAAATAAAACTTTCCAAGTAAACCATAATAATGTCTATTCATCCCTCTTTTCCCAATCTGCTGGTGTTCCTCAAGGTAATATCCTTGGCCCAATTCTTTATACAGTTTATAGAGCTGACATCCCAACTCATCCTAATACTATCCTTACCACGTATGCTGATGATACATGTGTATTATCAGTCAACACCAATCCAGTTATTGCATCCCAAAGCCTTCAATCCCATATCACTGATCTTGAAGAATGGTGTCAAAACTGGAGAATTAAAATAATTTTTCAAAAATCACATCAAATCACTTTTACTTTACGTCGTAAACCAATGACTTCCTGCCCTTCAGTTTCCTTTAATAATATCCCACTGGTGCCTGTAGAACAGATCCGATACTTAGGGTTGCATATTGACAAACGATTAACCAGGAATCCTCATACTAGACTGAAAAGACAAGAAACCGGTCGATGTTTCAGGCTACTTCAACACTCACTAGATAAACGCTTCCTTATAAGTTCAGTAGATAAGTTCCCAATTAACTATTAGTAGAGCTTTGGGGCTCCACTAAACCATCAAATTCCTCTTGTATCCAATCCTTATAATCCAAAATCCTTCATAAAATCCTCAATGCTCCTTATTTTGTTAAGAATAAAGTCATCCATAATGACCCTCATGTCCCATTTGTTGCTGATTTGGCCCGAACCCGGTATCTATCCTTTCATAACAAACTTCATTCCCACTCAAACCCTCTAGTTTCAAACCTAGCTTCCTCTTCAATTCCCGATAATCCTCCAAGGCGTCTGAAAAGAAGATGGTCACGTGACCTTCTTAGTTGAACTTGTGATATGAGTACTACCAGTGAGTAGTTTCTCTACTTTTCATTCTCATGTCATTATGTATCACTTAGCCTATTTACTTGTTGTATGATTGTAATAAAGCTGTAAATATCAATAAATAAATTTAAAAAAAATTAAATTATTAAATTACACATTATTTTATTATCTATTAAGTATTTTAAAGAGAAAAATTTAGAGTAGTAACAATCAGTTTCCCTTTCCCCCCCTCCCCTGAGTGAGTATATTTTGTGAAGACATACAAAAAAAATACTAACATTGCACTGATAAGGTCTATCATTTTTGTTATCACACCAAAATATAGTGTAGCTAGTTATGTTGTAGGAATGAGGTGGTGCGTTCCATGACAATTCATAAACACCATGTTCGTAAGCTATCTTTTTCAAGAATACGGGTTCTGCTGGACCTGTAAAATAAATATTAAATATAATATTTCACAGCCAAAGTAGAAGTAATAAAAAAAAAAAATAATGGTATAACGAAATAATAATGATTCAATAATCTTATAACTGATAGCTGTCCCAAAAAAGGACAACTTCTGAATATAACAGGCAATCTTTTGATAAACCCAACTGATATACAGAATAATAAATAAATTAAAAACCTGAACCGCTGCTACTCACTAAGGATCTTGGGCTCAGTACTTGGAATGGACTATACTGTTTCTAAGGGTGTGCGGGAAAATGGTTATCCCATTTCATGCTTAATTGCTAGGTTTTCCATGTAATTAAGGGTACCACTTTCAATGTGTTGAGTAAGTATATTGACTTTATTTTTATTTATTTTCCAAATCAAATAATGAAATAAATAAAAATAATGCTGATACTTATGATATTTTCTACTAATGAGAAAAATTTATAAATCAAATGGTTTCAGGTTTGAGACAGGCTATAGCTCATTATTTATTTCATTATTATCTGTGGATCGACTCTATGGGATCTCCGGACCCTCCTGGGGTTTACCCAGCCTCTATTTTCGCTAAATCACCTCCCTGGTAGCTAATAAATGATTTGTCATTAGCCATGAATCAACCATGGGGATTCCAAAGAATCTCTGAGGACTCATCAAGCCTCTATAGAGTGGTACCTTTAACAGGGGGAAACTTGGTGGTTGAGCACGATCTCTGGCAAATTACCTACTACCACGATGTTTGGCTTAGAAACAGTACAGTTCCTACCACGTATTTAAACCTTTATTTAATAATTGTCCAATGAGTCTATTGACATGATAAATAATATAAGACCAGTAAATGTGCGAAAATTTGAAAATTGGCCAAATTAATTATTTTTTACAACTACACTGAAATAAATTGTTCCCTCCTATCTGACACATCAACATATACACCCATCTCCCATGATCCCACCCTCTCTCTCATGGCTAAATTTAATCACCACCTACAGGACCTTCACAGAACCCTACAAATCAACAAACATACATATTACAATCTCGTCTCTTATAACTCTTTATCTCCTCGTTTATATGGATTACCCAAAATCCACAAACCAGGATATCTACTCCGTCCCATTATTTCTAACATTAACTCCCCATCCAGCAAACTTAGCAAATTTCTTCTTCCTTCTCTTCAAATCCTCAGCCATAACACCTACAACATTACTAATTCCTTTCATCTAAAGCAGCAATTACTTTCCTTTCACGTTCCTGACCATTTTATTTTAGCCTCCCTTGACGCCACTAGTCTATTCAGCAATATCCATATTGACAAAGCCCTCAGTATAATAGAGAAAAACTGGAATATCATCCAACCCCACACCACTCTTTGCCTTACCTCGAATCCCTTACACTGTGTTGTAAATCCGGGTACCTAAGTTTCCAAGGTAAATTTTATAATCAAATCTCAGGTCTGGCCATGGGTAATTGCCTTGCTCCAGACATTTCCAACATAGTTCTTAATGATCTTCTTGACTCAATCATCCCTCTATTCCCCCATGACATCATCCTCATTAAGAAATATGTTGATAACCTCCTCTTAGTTCTTCTTGGAAAAAAGAGGCAGTGCAAACCAAATTCAATTGCCAAACAAAGAGGATCCTAGCACATTTATCTCAACCAAGACCTCTTGGTGTCAAAAGAATGAGACAATCACTAATCAGTGATGTTTTGCAACCATCAATTTGGAATAATGAAAATATAGAAAACACAGGATTGAATGTCTCAGAACCAATAATGGAAATTCCTCCATGTTCTTCAAAGTGAATGCAGAAACACAAGTATATCATGGACATCAGAAAAACACAATGCTAAAAAAGTTCATGCCAGAAGCAAAGCTGTTCAAACAAAGGCATGTTTGATAGATAGGGCATCATCGCTTATTTTAATGGTAAAAAATATGCAAACGTCACCCATGAAGGTACCAAAACTTCTTGCCAGTGATATTTATAGCGATGACTCCAGTGATTCAGATAACATTTCATCATATGTTGATGATAAAACAGACAAAGATTTTTCTACTTTGTCTTTGAGTGAACCAAATGATGGTGATAAAGAAAGTATTTTTGCATTACAAAGTTTTAAGCACACTCAAAAAAATATTATAATAAAACCTTTGTTATATGTAGGTCATGTTGATAAAACTACTAGTTATTGAATAAAAATATGCCAATGATAACAAAAATTGACGCTTTACTTGAAATAAGTTAATTTAATTAATAAGAAATTGTTTTATTTCTTAAGACGAACAAAATATTCTAAATGATATGCAAAAACATCATATGAATTTCTTATTACAAAAATGTAAACAAGCCTGATGATGTCACCAAGCATGTTTTTGCATATCATTTAGAATATTTTGTTCGTCTTGAGAAATAAAACAATTTCTTATTAATTAAATTAACTTATTTCAAGTAAAGAGTCAATTTTTGTTATCATTGGCATAAAATATGTGATGATGCCCTATCTTTCAAACATGCCTTTGTTTGAACAGCTTTGCTTCTGACATGAACTTTTTTTGCATTGAGTTTTTCTGATGCTCATGATACTCGTGTTTCTGCATTCACTTTTGAAGAACATTTAGGAATTTCCATTATTGGTTCTGAGACATTCAATCCTGTGTTTATTATGTTACATAATTAAATTAATAAATATTTTGAACCGTTCAGTTTTAAACTGTGGGAATTGTTAAGAATAGATTTTTTTACCTATTCAGATTAGATTTCAATTAATCTAATTTAAAAAAGAATTAAATAAAATTAATATCAAACATATATTCATATGTATTTCAAAAACAACAAACTTACTTTGATGTTTGCTTGGAACCACAACATGTGATGTTGCCCTTGAAATTCCTTCTTTGTTAGATGAGGCTATTGTAAAATTATACCTATTAAATGACATCATTTTAAACAATGCATAAGTCTTTGTAATAGCAGCTGGGGTGTCATTTCTGTAAAATAATAAGAATTAAAATATTAGTGATAAGCTTATCGAAATTGTTAAATTTGTGAGGTCCAAATAACTAAAATTTAGCCACAAAATCCCTTTTTTCCATCTAATATTCAGGGAAAATTAAGTAAATCATAAACATATCAACTAAACGTGAATTTTAAACAAGATCTACACCATGCCATTTTATTAGACTAAAAAAAATTTAAGTAAACAATAATCTTATCCAAAAGGTCATATGACTGAAACATGAGAGATTTTCGTTTTTCTTCAAATTATTATTATTATGTATCTGTAAACACTTTTAAACAGTCCATTTTTTCTTGGAAAGGAAAAGAACCAACTTCAGCCACTTCATATCAGTTTTCTTTACAGCCCAAGGAGCTATAATATAATGATATCAAATAATATAATGATATCCAAGTATCAAGGAAGCTCTTAGCAGTCCAGCAATAGTGAAGCTCAACAACACATCTTTCTATGTCCTTGTGAATATCGAGTGGTGCAGAAAATAAAATATTTGACATAGGGATATATCATTCAGTCATCGTATCACAGACTCCCACTATTCTTTGAGATTATGGAACACTTAAAACAGGTACACGCATAAACAATACAATATGATCGCAGCACACTACATACAAAACCCATCACTTAAGCAAATGTTTCTCACAATATACCTTCTACAAATAGCAACCCTGGATGGAAAAGCTAGCCAGTAGGAGGCAATCCCTTCTAACTCAAGAGCAGGAGGTTAACAATCTGACACCTTTAAATATGAAATTATTATGAACAATCAACACAGTCTTGATTCAAAGGCCACAATCATAAACATATCGGTTCTGCAGGAGTGCAGATGGACCTGGGAAGGGATTCTGAATGGAAAAGACTATACTCTGATGTTGACATAAATGACAGGCATAAATTTGACACAGTGCTATCAGTGTCAATCAAAATAAAAAAAGCTGGAGGGCTTTCTAGCCTGTTAATAACAAATTAAATTATCTAAGCACAGAGTTAAGGGACATTTCAGTAATATCTGCATTATGTGCACCTTTCTCAACTGAAGAAAAAGAGAGAGACATAAGGATACCTTCTATATAGATTTGGAGAGAGTCTAAGGTGAAAGCTCAAAAATTTATATGAAACACATTTCGGGTGACTTGAATGCCTGAATTAGGAAGTTATCAGAATATAGACCAACGGTTGGACAGCACAGGCTACATGGACTATAACAGAGCAAAGCTTTTGCAATATTTAAGTTACAAATAATCAAGGCATTCGTCTTTCCACATAAATAAAGCTGGTGTTCTAAAGATGGCTCAAATACTAGCCAAATTGATCATTTCCTCATTTCAAGCAGGCATTGATAGCAGTGTAAAATAAATGAGATCATTTAGAGCCCCAGATATGGACTCGGATTACTATCTAGTAGTAAAACATCAATGGAATATAAGATGTGCCTTTTAAGCTGAAATACGGATGGTTTAAAAGTAGAAAAGCAAATTTAAGGAAACTATTTGGGATAGAACTATTAAGATGTTAGCAGAAGAAAATGTCACCAAACCACTAGAAACTAAATGGACTGAGATGGCAGGGCTTATTCAAAAATGGCAAGGAAAGTGTGAGAGGTAAAGAAACGGGACTATGCAAGGCATTGGTTTTGAGAGAAAGAAATGCAACAGAATGCAGAGGCTAAGCAGGTGCAGGAGGGAGAGCTTGAAGGAATACAGAGACGCATGTGTGAAATATAAATAATGGTAATGAAAAAACAAGTTTGCGGAAGATGGAGTGAGTATTTCAAAGGAACCAAGAAGAATCGGCAATAACTGAAGATGACTCATTCTTATAAGTAGATAACTGGGATAAGGATGAAGAAGTGCCACTAGATATGATAAATATAAAGAAAATAAAAACAAGAAGGCCCCGGGAACTGAGAAACTGAAGGTGAATTATGAACCATTGGAACTGGTGGCACAAATAAGTCAAAAGGAAGAAACCATCACCATAAAATGAAGAGAAGGAATTATGTTTTATATTTGTATAGGAAAGAGAGATATGATAACCACCGTAGAATCATCCTTAACGCCATGTTTTATGTTATATTTTATGCCATATAAAAGATCTCTGCTGTCTTCAATTATAAGCTGAGGCTGAATTTTGACTGAATATCAGGGAGGATTTTAACTCAAAAGATCCATGAGCAAATATTTGACCGATATCCCAAAAAAAATGAAGGAGTAAGGTCAGACAACCTTGATGATGTTCATTAATTATAAAGCACCATATAAGGATCTCAGGCAGCATAAAATAAGGACCACCTACACTTCAGATGGAATGAGATAGTTGGCTGTGATTGATCAAGCCAAGGACAGCAGGAGAAAAGTAGAATAAAACAGTGAGTGATAATTGTGTAGACGAAGTAAGCAGTTGATTCCATATTCTTAATCATACAAAACATTTGTAATGTGCCAGTAGTTTCTGAACCCGAAAAATCTGAATAATCATGTCTCATATTTTCATTACAGGTAGTATGAAACAATTTCAGACAATTTTTTTAAATTAATTTTAGTTTCCTATTGAACATAAACAAATTAAATGTGATATATTTTCTGGAGCTGGTGCTTGGATAGACTCGGCACTAGTGCAGGCAAGCTATAGCAATAGTGGGCAGCAATTGCAAAACACAATATTGTTGGTCTGATTAACAAGTACATTAAAACAGTAAAATCTATTATCATTAAATGTGTTACCACACAAAGCATTTTGGGGTAAAGATTAATTTAAAAACAGAAGCTTTTCGATGGTCTAAGAAACTGGAGACTTGAAAGAATACAACCAAAGTTACTTTAAGATTATTAACATGATGCAAAAATAAGCCGAATAATTAGAAACTCAGCAGTGATACTTCCCCAAACATAATAGAAGTGGAATTACAGATATTTCTGCATGTAGAAATAGGACTGATTCCTAGCAGTCATTGATAAGTAATTGTATCGTAGCATTGCATTAACAATAAATGTCAATTTCAAAGGCATTTCATTTTTAGTTTTTATTCTGCCATTGTATTCCAGCATCAATATTCATACGTTACATACATCTTTTATGAATAAAAGATAAGCAGTTATATAAAATCATTGAATAATTCATTTGCTAATGGCCTACATAATCACTGTGATAAAATGACACATTTGTCCATGATTAACAAATTTCTATTGATTTACTGACTGAAACTCACTTCTCCCATTGAACATATTTCTATATTGTTTGTGCATTTAACGTCACTTTATGCTGCTTTGGCTAATCGGACGATGCTACAGTGGGAGCTCTAAATTATATTTCTATATATAATACATCACTTAAAGATCAGACCACCTAGACAAAACACTACATGCCATTTCCTATCCACAAATCCTTATCCCATTTCTTCAAATTCTAACTGATGCTATTCAATCAACAAGATGTAACTTCCGTAACTATTATGACTCGCCCTGTCCATATTTAATTTTTAGCTGTATATTATTCTCTTGGTAATTCCCTTTCTAATAACTTTCTTGATTCCTTATTCCAATATCTTGGATCACTATACTCCATTGCTGGAGAAGACAAAAATGCCAATATAAAATCCTTGGATGGCATTTCATATAATTTTAGCCCAGTTTTTAAAATGTTTTAAAACATTTGAGTACTTAAACAGCAACAGTACTGTATCAGTCATGACACTTTATACATCATTCATAACATTTACTTATTGTTTTTAATGTAATAAAATTTAATTAACCCTCATGTACTGGATACATGGTCCCTGGGACCTTATGATAGCCATTTCCTGAAATTTCCCACCCTTCCAACTATGGGAAATCCCTGTATGACTCAGTAGCCGCCTACTTTTAAGCACCTTATTAAATGTGAAAGTGGAAGACAGGGTATAAAGTTCGTTAACAAAGTATAAACACCAACGAGTCCTGCGGACAAGACCTCAGTACTTGTGAGACTTCTTTGATTTTTTCAAGGTAACCTTTCATTTATTGTTTTATATTGATTAGTTACCAAAGCATTTTGGAATCATATCTTGATATGACAAAAAATAATGAAAAAAAATCTTTTCTTTGTGACAAACACAACAAACCCATATGCTTGATGTGTACCTAGACACTGTGCATTACTAACATTGATTGTGGGCAATGCAAGTAGGTTTATATAATTAATAACAAAAAATAAAATTATTATACGTATATTGTTTTGTTTATAGTAATACGATTTTAAATAAGGTGGTCTGTGGTACCAGGTGTCAATACAAGTGTAAGGAAAAAATACTTGTTAAGTACTTGAGGGTTAAATTTTTTTTGTAAACTCGTTTAATTATAAAATAAGAAAATATAAAAAAATATGTTACCATCAGATTATTTTTTTTCACAAAAATATAAAAAAGTTTACCTCTCTATCCATTCAGAACCAACAAATTCTTCTATACGTAATATCTTGTACTCAAAATGTTCTCCATTCTCTTCATAATGAGGAATTTGTTGCCAATAAATATAAATATTCCGAAATGTTTCCTGAACCTTAGATTCAAAACTCCCAACATCTGTTTTTGGAGGCATACCTGGAACTATATGAAATAAATTAGAATAAAGATCAAAATAAGAAAATAATAACTTAATCTGATCTAAAAATACCAGTAGCTTTTGTACGAAGTGTAATGGTTGCTGGCTCAGACCACCATTTCTCTTCATCCTCAGCTTTTTCAGATTTAAGTAAAACCCTAATATCATACACTGTGTGAGCATATTTTAATCCAGTAATATTTAAAACTCGCCTTTCACTTACATTGGTCACAAAAGATGTATTTACTTCCTGTAGTTAAAATAAAATAATAAGTAAAAGATAGAATACAAATGGAAATGTAATAGTAATAAATACCTCATAAAAAAAAAATAATAAAATACAATTAAACAAAAATATCTTGAACAGACCTTCCAGTATTTTGGTGGATCCCATTTGGACTGGTACATTACTTTATTTTCAATCCTTGGAGGAAAAGTTCTCAATGCTAATGGAATTACCCATGATATAGTTAAACTACTTGAAGTAGCATTCACAAGACTCAAATTCTCAGGTTTTCGAGGCAGAACTAAAACAACATGAAATCCAAAATCATTCAATAATAATTATGATCCATGACATCTTGATCACAGAAAACAGTCACAAAACAATATTACAAACAAAACAATACGTACCTACTCCATAGTGGTTAATAGTATACTTTCTTACAAGACTTCCTAATTTGTTCTCTCCAGTAAGTTTAAAAAAATATTCTTCATAAGGTAACCGGTAAAGTGGATTAGAACTAGCATTCCACAAGCAAAAGTTCTGCTGGACATCTGAATTATCAGGACATTGATAAACCTTTCTATAACATAGTAAAATTACATCATGACCAATAATCCATATGAACATAGATGAATACAAATTTGTAGTATTTTTTAATTTTTAGTAAAATAATAAAAACATTTAATTTTTTTATTTTAATATATTAAAAAAACAAAATGGATTTAGACAGGGAAGGCCACCATTGGCCAGATTTGTGAATTTCCAATAAGCATACGATTCTGTAAAAGGGGGAAAAATGTATAATTGCCATAAGAAGTTAGGAGTCCCAAAGAAAATAATAAAGCAAGTCAAAATGACTCAAGGATATATATACAATAGATTAGTGATTAAAGGAAGATCCTCATGAAAATTCATATATCTATAAAAGAGAGTGGCTTAGTCAGTTACTGACCTAATAACTCAAGAACGCCTGGATGGATTTTGATGATTCGAACCATTTAGGACTGGTCTCCGGCCAAAAAAGAAGAATACCCAAGAAAAATCAAAATCAGTCCAGGCGTTCTTGAGTTATACTCGTAGTAATTTTTTTTTTGACTTTCCTCTAAGGAGGGAAGGCTAAGTTACCAGGTAAGGATGAGTCATCCATGCACCCACCACATTTACTTCGTTGCCCTCTACTCCCTGGCCTTTCATCTTACCTAATAAAGTGAAAAAGGTGACAAACGTTTGTAATACAAAAACACACCATTTTTAGTGTGAGCACCATGAAATTTTAGATTTAGCTTCTACATTAAAAATAAAGAAATAGGTGTTTTTTATTTTTGGAAAATCGACCCGTAAGAGAGTAAAATACGAGAAATTGTAACATGTTAAGTTAATGAGCAAGTAGGCATTAAAATTTAACATAATAATAATTGTATTCATGATTTTGCAAAATCAACCCCTAAATATTACAGTATTGTATATTATATCCAAACGGTGGATTTCAAGTATTGGAAATTATTAATGGTATTAATGGTTATAAGATAATGAGTACTGATGGGGAATGTTGAAGTTGTAATTATTAGTGCATAGAATTATTGTTATAAATAATGGGTTTGATGAGTGGTATATATTATGGAACTTGTTTTATTATTATTTTTAGTGGTTTTAGGGACTATGAGTACACATAATATGGACAATATGGACATAGTATAATAGTATAGTATAGACAATCAGGTGTATGAATCTCGTTAATATGTTATTATTAAGTACTATTATTGAGGGTGATTCTTATGTTAAATTAGAGTTTTATTTTCATTATGCTAAATGTAATTTTTATGTCAATATACTAGCGTTTGATTGTTGATAGATAAATGTTTTGGGGTTTATTTCTTTACCCAGTTTCCCCATGTGCCCTCGACTGACTATAACCTGTCCTCTCCCAGCCCTTTGCCCCCTACTCGCCACAGGTAACACTTTAATTCAATAAAAGCCTTTAATAGTTCATAAATCAATATAAGTATATTTCTAATTTCAATTATTATAACTTTTTTTAAATTTATTTTATTACATATGTTGCCCTATTTTTGTATTTTACCCCTGCAATCTATGATTAAACTCGAAAATCAAGATCTATCAGTCTATCTTTTGGCTAATTAACCGCAATCTTCGGGACATGGCCTCCTGCACGTAATGACATAATGCTTTCCAATTGGCACCATTTAATAAGCTAAGTAATTCTTCAGTGGCACAAGTCTTGCTCCCAAAGTATTTCTTTCTGATCTCACCATATACATGACAGGTTCCCAAGAAATGAAGAGTGTCTTCTTTTTCTCCGGAATTACAAACTGGAAAATTGTCTAATCTTTCTTGCACCCATGATTTTGAGCTTAAATTTAGTAATTCAGTCCTGCAGCGGAAAATTGAACATATCGACCTAAGGTCCATAATATCATTAAGATAAGCTGCATAAATGTGACACCTAGATTGCAGACACTTATCTAAATTCTTTTGCATCTCCGATTCCTCCACACAGTGCCTAAGGGCAGTCAACTTCCAGAGTAAGTCAGATGGGTTTGACGGATTGAGATTCATTCCATAAAGTTCCTCACATTCTCCCCTCTTTCTGTACCAATAAACTTTTTTTTAATAATAATAATAATAATAAAAAATTTTTCTCACTTCTTTCGCTGATGTGGGGCAAGCGAGAATCCAGCATTTCCAGGACTTTCAGAACATACTCAAAATGAACTTTAAGCATTCATGTGTATATTGATGCGATACCAGATTCATGTGACAAAATATAATTTGGTGCTTATTTTGAGAGAAATAATATTTTTATCAAAAAATATCTTCCAAATTTTTCAAAAATTTCATAAGGCTCAAAACCTTATGAAACCATAACCAACTACCGCGCAAGAAACTGACTTATACACTTCTAGTTTTGTTTTATAAGGGACATTTTTGCTAGCCATAAAATTTTGCCAAGTGGAATTCAAGCCAAATTTACCGTGACTGACTTTTTCCCAGTCTAATTTTGGAAGAACTATAACACACAAATACTTATATTCGTTCACCAGTTCAACTGGGTTACCTCATAAGTTCCAAATTTTAGGATATTACTCTCAAATTTAGACAATCTGCCTCCATTACGAAAAACCATTATTTTTGATTTTGCTAGGTTTACACCCAAATTCCACAAACGACAGTAATTCTGCAGGTTGCATATATATATATATATGTAGAGAGAGAGAGAGAAAGAGAATTTTCTAATGTTTAAGACTCTGTATCATAGAAAATGATTTTCAAAAGCTATTTTGCATAAAACATTTTCAAGAAACTTAATGTCTTAATGTTTTTTAAAATATAAATAATATGCACAAATACATTTATTCTTAAAATGATAAAGAAAAAGAAGAAAACATTAAATAATTGACCTCTCTAATAAATTGTTTGGTATTTTATTTTTGTCAAATAACAAACATTTACACGTACTATAAACAAATATACACAATTAAATAAACATTAAATAACCTACCTGTGTTTTGCTCTAAGAGCATAAGTAATGTTATATTTTGTTGTAATTGGATTTTTAACAGGGATCCAAGAACAATTCAAGCTTTCCCAATTGTAAGAAATACAGGAGAAATTTTGAACTTCTTGAGGTTTAGCTGTAAGAAACATACAAATTATTAGTAATTACATCAGTACAAATGAACAGATATAAAAATAAAAAGAAATAAAGATTACTGAAGTATATTATAAATGAATTTGAGTGTATGTGGAGTACACTAAAAAAGAAAAACAAAAAAAAAAGATAAGAAAAACCAATGGTGTGTCATGGAATGAAAAAATGAATTAGCAGATTCTCTATTATTTATTGTCTTATCTCTCTTCTAAATATGCCAAGTTTTCAATTTCCCACCTCTTAAAAATCTTTAAGAGAGAAAAATATATTAAAGACCATGTTTAGTCAGAAAAACATTTTTGATGATTTTAGGTGAAAATATGCTTGACAACATACAAAATAATTATTGCTATGCTAAACAGATGCTACAGAGATATGGTTGTACGTTTACCATAAAAAATCCTATCTTTATGGTTTCAGGGGGCTTAGGAGTAGTAAATGTTAAAATATACGTATGTGTATATTTTTCGACTCCATCTTTTTTTAATTTAATTCTTATAACGGCTGTGATAAGATCTTGTAATTCTTCTTTAATTTCTTCTATTGTTGCATATTGTAAGTCAAAACATCTAATGACGCCCTTAGAATAATTCAGGGACCTATGTGGAGTGGCCTGAACTTCGAATTGTCCCCCGAAGTTTGTCATTGCTAATAGTTTTTCAATCTGTTTTGAATTAGATGCTTCAACTAACAAATTTCCGTCTCTTAATTTCTTTATGTTTTTGGTTTGACCAATAGTATTTTTAATAAACTTATTTATGAAAAAAGGTGATACATTTTTAAATTTATATTCATCTGTACCAGAAATGACAATAAATGTGGGCATTCTTTTAACCCTATCATCGGGTAGGATAGATATTTTATCAGGAGGTGATTTCATTCTACCTCTTTTTCTAGGCCTTGGATGAGGGCTAGGTGTCTACGGTCAATTTGATAGCTTTTCCTGATTATTCTATTAAATTATCTAATTTAGGACTAACCTTGTTATTTTCCGAGAGATAATAGTTGCTTTCGAAATAATTTTTCAGAATCAAAGGCTAGCCTATCGACACTTATTTTTGAAAGTTTTTTTCCTCTTCAAGTCTCTTGTTACTGCAGAGATATTAGTTCAAATTACTAATAAAATTTTAAGTTCTAAGCCGAACTCAAAACAGCTACCCACCTTGGACCTTGAAACTACCATAGATAGATTTAAGCCTCAAAAAAACAACAATAAGAACACCACATCAGAACACAAATATCTTTTAGAATTTAGGAAAATCGTTGACAAATACAGAAATAGCCAGCACATTTATACAGATGGATCCAAATCAAACCATAACGTTGGAAGTCTATAATTTACGGCTCTAACACAATTAAATACAGGCTGCCACACACAACCAGTAATTTCACCGCAGAATGTTATGCAATCAAAGCAGCCCTATATAATATTATGCAATGTCAAGAAAGGAAGTTTGTTATTTTCACGGACTCATTATCTGCAATAACGGCTTTCAAGAGTATATATACGAAAGAAAAAGTAATTAAAAAAGCCCAAGCTTACTCAACGATGATCAAAAACATGGACAAGGAGTTGGTATTCGTCTGGATACCATCTCACGTGGGAATAAAAGGCAAAGAAGCGGCAGACCGATCAGCCAAGAAAGCAGCATCATCACCGGCCATAACAAATGTTCATACCATATCAGACATTTCGCAATATCTAAAACGCCAAGCACTCATGACGTGGATACAGCTGTGGGAGGCAACTTGATTTTGGCAAGTTGATTTTGAAACTAAACTGATTGGCCATGTCAAATACAGGAAATGGTTATTAAAAAGAAATATGAAGATTAAATAGTATCTTGAGCAAAGCCAAAAATGGTCGAGGGGGGGTCCATGAATTGTACACAAATAAGTAAAACTTCTTTATTTTTTTGTGTCAAAATTTCGGCCAAGGCATAGGGTCTAGGCTAGTAGTTGCAAATTGCAGGGTTTCAAGATACTTAGACTAATTATCACACTAAAATAAAAATAAAAAATAATAGTAATACACATTTCTTGTAAGGGTGCACATAAGTGCAAGTCAGCAGGCATTAATCTTTTCTTTCACCTACCTTACCTGGCAAGGGCCTTTAATTAAGTTGGTAAGGATGGGAGGACACAGGAAAATTTGTGATCTACATTTGTTTAAACAAATGCATAGGGAACTTTTGTGCTTGAATTCTGTTTTGCCCATGATGAGAAACATGAAAAATATGCACCATATGCAACTTCAGTAACAGTAACTTAGATCTCTATAAGATTATAGTAAGATGTCATGGAGAAGCAGCACCTTTTAAGGGTGAACTTGGAACAGATCCTTATACAATAGAAAGGTATAAAATCCTGTGCTGAGGAGAATGAATTTTTAGGAGGAAGCATTTTGATTTAGTAAATATTAATCCATTTCTAATTAAGGCAAATTGGACAGGTTACCCAACAAGTCACTGAACTATTTAGATCAGACCGAAAATGAGGAGATTCATTCTTTGGGTCTACCAGGAAAAAAAATGTCAACCCTTCCCCCCATGGTCAGATTTGAGCTAGCGCTGCATCAAACTCGTAGTTGCTATGGCAACACCAAGGCCTCATAACATCTTTGACTAACTAAAAGTCACATCCTACTTTTCAGTTACTACTTAGATCTCAACAAGGTCATCAAAATCATGTCTGATGATATTATTATACAATCTATTATTTAGTAAAGAATTAAGAATAAAAGAGGTTTATAAAATACTTACTTCCAACAAAAACATAGTTGAGACAAACACCTTCAGACTTATTAGGAGCTGTCATTAACTTACAAGAATACAAACTATTTGAAATAGGAGGTTTCTCAACAAAAAGGCGGAGTGTTGTCTCATTAACTATGTTGAGCAATTTCTCAGATACTTCCAAATTATCATGATAAAAACGTAAAAGGGATGAATTATAAATAGTTGGTGGATTGAGCATACATAAGATTTCAAGAGGATTGCCATATTCTATTATTATATCACCTCTAGGCACTGTCACTGAAACAAAATAGACATTTTTAAAGTGTTTTTTAATAAATATCACAAATAACAAAAGTATGCTAAACTAAGAAGTAAATTGGAAGAATTATGCTAAACTAAGTAGTAAATTGGAAGAATTAACATTTTTGATATCTCTTAATGTTTGATTTTTTTTTTTAAAATAATTTATTCATTGAAATTTACAACTGTGTTATAACAATACAACAAGTAAATGGCAGTAATGGTACATATAGGCATGAATAAAAACAAGTAGAGAAACTACCCAGTGATAGTACTCAAAATACAAGTTCAACTTAGAAGGTCATCTTCTTTTCAGACACCTCGGAGGATTATCAGGTGTTTCTTCTGGTTTTGACTGTGTATTCAAATTCCTTGCCAATGTTTCGCTGGCCATACTGCAACCTTCCTCAGCTTAATCTGAGACTGAAATATTTAAAGCTTCAGGGTCCGTGGCCGGAGCCTATTCCTCCAATCATCTGGTTAGCTGCTTGGATTCTGATTCTGATTGGCTGGATTCCGACCGGGTGGCCTCTGATTGGTCGGGTATCAATTGACTTACTTCCTAACTGATTCACCCTTTCAAGTTTTTTGGTTTGTTTTTGGTCACTGGTACGTTTGGGAGCCACAATTTGCTTAATTTGTAACCATCTTCTCTGTTGACATTTTCGGGGGTTTTACGATTTCCATTGCTTCTAATATCTTTCTTTCTGTTGTGTTATTACACTTTTTGACCACTCTAATTTTTTCAAACTCGATAGCAAGGCAGGTACTCAATAAGTGTTCTGCCAATGCTGATGACTTGCTATCTATCTTTTTTACTCTTCTAATATGTTCTGCAAGTCTTGTGCATATTATACTTCCTGTTTTCCAATGTACTCCTTCCCACACGAACATGGAATGCTGTAGACTCCTGGCGTCTTAAGGCCTAAGTCATCTTTTACTGACTTATTTTTCTGTCATACATGTTATAGCATGTTATTATTTTGTAATTCTTTAGGATTTTTGCTATTTTTCCATAGTGCCCTTAATATATGGAATCCTTTTCTGGTTTGTGTAGTTTTGTTTGTTGGCCTTTTTTGAATTCCCTTTTAATAGTTTCTTCCTGGAAACCATTTTTGATCATAGGTACCATTAAATGTCTCTATTCTTTTACCGATTGAGCCGGTTCAGAAATCCTCATGGCTCTTTTCATTAATGTTCTTATTACTCCATGTTTTTGTGCAGGATGGTGTTGGTGGTGATGTTTCCAAAGCTTTCTGTTTATGTGGTATTCAGTCTGCCCTACGGGTTGTTTATGTTTTTTAACTCTATATTTTGCTGCCTCGTATGCGGCTGAACCAATGGAATTTACTATGTGGTATTTACTACTGTTCAAAGAACACCTATTACTAAGCCAAAAAATGCAAGAAGAAGAATGGAATAAGGTCAACAAAATCACATTGTTAGGAGCAAATTATGAAGAACAGAAGGTCAAGTCTAAACAAAAAAAGAAATTTGATAAGCTGTGTACAGAACAAAAACCTAAGAACCTACCATAAATTGGAACATTGAAGAACACCATAAAGAGCCTGACACGAGAAGAATTGTCAGAAGATGTCTCAAAATTACTGCAAAAAGGACAAAATTTGGCCATCGCTCCCAAAAGGATACCATATGAAAAGATTATAAGTGGGGTAGAAGCAACTGTTAACAAACTGAAATATAAGATAGCTGATGAAATCCGTGGAGAAGTTTCCAGAATCATAAGAAAGGCCAAACCACCGAAGCCGAATCTCACCATCGGAGAAGAGAAGGCATTACGGGAACTGAAGAAACGAGAAGACATCCTGGTACTTCCAACAGACAAGAGGAACGGCACAAAAACTTGAAAGAAAGGGTAAACCAATTCGGAAGTCAGTCAGTTGATACACGACCTAAAAGAGGCCACCCAGTTGGAACCCAGCCAACCAGATGATGATTGGAGGAATAGGCTCCGGCCACGGAAGCTTTAAATGCAGAAGTAGATGAACATTTTCAGTCTCAGATTAAGCCCGGAAGAAGCTTGCAGCATGGCCAGCGAAACATCGGCAAGGAAATTGACTACACGGTTGAAACCCGAAGAAACACCAGCTGAATGGATTTTGTAAATGTGTCAGCTAGCTTAATGAATATGTCCATTATGGAGCAATATCAACAATCAGGGTAGAATGAAAAATCTGTACCTTTATAACCCAGTTCACCAACTCGATTCACAGCTGTTAACAAAATAGATAATTTATATGCCTCTACTGGTTTGGAACAGAGGACCTACAGATTAACAGCTCAATGCTCCTACAATCCGAGTTCAAAATTTATCAAATTTCTAAAACCACATTTCTTTTACTTACTAATTTCTTAATTGAATATTAAATAAGGAAAATTATTTGGGACAAGCATTGGTTTAAATTAAAACTGTAGCCCAATCTAAACAGATTTATTATGGAAATGATAATAAAATCATTATCAAATCCACAAGTTAAAAACATATGTAATGTGTATAACCTCATTAGGTAAATACTAATGATTACAAATTCACTATTATCATTTTTTAAACGCCAAAAAGTATTTTTTAAATGTTGCTACAGGTAAACTTTACATTATGAATAGAACTTTTAAAGTTATTTCTTTGACACTGATACTAAACACAATATAACAAAAACTGTTCCAAATGACCACAGAATGTTATTTATTTGTTACATGGATTATTTACAATTATATTAATGATATAATTTAATATTATGTTATTATTTAATATTATATGATTTAATCAATTTAAAGTATTATATATCTAAATATTTTTGTAATCTGTAATTTTTTTTATTATTAATAAATCAATTAATTAAAACAAATATTAAATAAATAATGGCACTAATAGAAGTTTTGATAAACCATAACACAAAGTGGCTCAAAATTTATATTTTTATAGTTTAATAGTCACTTAAAAACAAACAACTGATATTAACAATGTTTAGTTCAAAGGATCTTCCTGAGATGGCCTGTGACTCGAGTATTAAATTGGTCCAGTAGTCGGGGGAAAAAACTTAGGAAGTCCTAAACTCAGCCAAAGAACTTTTTACAACTTAAATTTTATAAATAGCTTACAATATTGTTTAGAGGTTAATTATTGCAATAAACTAAGTATTGATATTGCAAATAATTATTAATATAGAATAATAATATAGTTAATATTTCTGGCACAATTAGGAAAAGAAGGATTATTTTCTATGGAGCTATTCTGCGAATGAATGGAAGTAGACTATTGAAAAGGATATTTGAATTCCTTATAAATAAAAAAAACTAAACCGAATTGCTTTAAGGAAACCGAGAGGGACATGAGAGAACTTAAGAGTTATGGAAGATAAGCTAGGAGTTGGAAGAGCATAACCTGAGACAAGACGATGGGGTTTGAGGAGAGAACGAAGCTCTCTGAAAATCTCTGATGAAGAAAGGAATAGAGATCAAGGAGGATGAAATAATATGGGGCATAGAGAAAGTCATGGATTAAGCATTAGTGATTGATCCAGAGTACCCCAAAATTGGGCGAAATTAAAAATAAAACAAAAAATATAATTAGTTCTGTTTCAAAATGAAATTTACTTTGTGAATTGATAATTCTTCTGAGCTTTTAACTTCTGCTTTGGTACCGATCTCCTGCCAAATAGTAGGTGTTTATTTATTATTATTAACATTTTTATTTTCAAGCAGAATGTATAAACCTTTTAGCTTTAAATGTTGTAATTATTATCGAGCCTCTAAAATCTTATGTTTTTCTTAATTTCCCAGTGATTATTTGTCCTCTTAGAAAAAGATTAGTGGACCACTTATCCGTTGCATATCACAGTGCAGCACCCTGGGTTCCTTGCACATACATGTACAAAGGTGAATCAACTATAATTTATTTAAATGCTGGATTGAATTGGTCAGGGGACAAGTCACCACAGACCAGGCACCCACATTCACTCTGAAGATGGCCCTACACATCGTAAGCTGAAATGTTGGCCCAATTAAAGCATAAGTTTCACTTATTTTTGTTATTGACTCCACACCGATTCAATCCATCATTAGAATTATCCAGTCAACTATTTTTCACTCAAATATAATTCATTTTATTATTATTTTTTACTAATTTATTGAATTTTTATTCCAACAAACCATTCATTCAGCATTACTCGATAAAGATATACTCTCCTGTTACACACTTTTGCCACTGATTTGTAAGAAAAAAATAAACAATTTTTTTTTTTTTACGCAAGGGTAGATTTACTCATTGAGTTTTTTCAAGATCAACAGACAGTAAAGTTCTGTTCTCTTATGATCACTATTTTTGCACCCCTTGAAAACTTCAATCAAAGAAGAATAAATTCAAAACAAAGAAGAACTCAAAAAGTTAATTTCTAATTGGCTAAAAAATTTTACAAATTGGATATTCCTTGTTTTATAGAACAAGGAATATCCTGGTGCTTCCAAATCTTCACCTAAAGTGTGAAGAAAATACAGGAGAAAACATTAAGAGTGTTATACATAAATCTGAAATAAGGTTTATATACGACATTAACTAATAAATAAATGAAAAATAATTACAGTCTATCTTTGATTCACCTACACGATTGTTTGTATGAATAAATAGATGACCAATATATGAAGTCATTTTTTAGATCAAAATGTGAGATATCAGGTGATATTTTGAATTTATATTACGATAAGGCTTTGTTGGGGAATGGTATACACTTGAGATAGAAATTAACTAAAGTGATCAAAACAAAGCAGTAATTTTTCATTCTGCTGCTAAAACTTTTGGGATTATTTTTATTTTAAACAGAAGTTTCAGTAATGAAATATATTTAAAATTTAATTCTTTAACAATACAGCATTAATTTCCATTATTACAAAAAAATGTTATCAGTGTTAGGTTATAAGGAATGACCTGGTGAACCATAAAATGGGTAAGTATCTTAAAATCTTACAAATATAATACACTGTACAAAAATGAATAGGGATACCACTAATTTTGTTGTTTATGCTTTGCCAAGCATATTAATATTATATTTATTATAAAAAGGATTCATATTTATGAGAAATTATTCTGTATTAAACATTAATGTAGTTATTAAATATATAATAACATATTGCTAGGTAAAGTATATACTACAAAATTAGCAATATCCCTATTCAGTTTTGTGCTGTATACATTTTACCAATAATTAAAAAGATAGTACATATAACATTTCCATAAATATAGATAAGAAAATAAAACTTACCTCCAGCAGTATTAAGACCCGGAGCACAACTATTACTTGAATTAGCACCAATAAGAATAACTTGGATAATAAAGTATAAAAATTGGTAACAGTAATCAGAGGCCTCCATGCCACTTAGCCCTAGCAGCCGCAGAACAGCGAACACTAAAGGAAATGAAAACACAAAAAGTAAATCAATAAATACTAACAATAACCCTTAGATATATTATGTATGAATAAACAAATAAATAAACATTATATATACCCACACACATATACATACATACACAAACACATACACACATATGAAGTGATAAAATAATGGAAGAGCTTTTTAAACATCACAACACACCAATAAAATAAATAATAGTAAAAGTTAAAAATACATTAATTAACAAAGAGGAATGATCATTTTAAGCAGCAGAATGGCCAGCTACAACTACAAGCAGACCTCTGTTACACATTTATCTAACTTCTGATAACCTCTTTGACCTTTTTTTTTCTATATGGTCAAGTTATATGTCTTATATGAATTATCCTTTTAAAATATTATTTTCCACTGATTGAACCAAAAACAAGCTAAACTTAGTATTTCCATAAATGTTATGATAAGTATTGGTGTATGTATAAAATAAAATCTGAATCTGATGTAATAAAATTACGTTGAGTAAGGCTCCTATCATCACTTCTGTGTCCAATTTAATTTATAATGGTTAAAAGTCCAACATTATAATTATGGACTTATCAATTTATTAAAATAAGTGATATGATTGATATGAGCGTTGTCTAACTTTTAAACAAATTTGTGCTAAAAATTACTTTATTCTCAATTATCAGTTCATCTATGGGGGAAGAAATTGAAAGGAATTTTTTAATAATCAAATCGCAACAAGTAATACATTTACTTCGAAAGCACTTTAATTTGTTTCCAAATATTTAGCACTAAATTGTTTAAGTTATATACATATACAATATAAATTGTTTAAGATATATTACTATAAGAAAAGTTTAAAATTGTTTTATTACTAACCACTTCTGCTACAAGCCCCAATAATTTGTTTTTATAAAACTAAAAGGACCAAAAACTTCTTTTTAATTAATTATTAAAAAGAAATCAAGGTTTAGTACAAACTACAAATTCAATTATTTAATTTAAACCTTTTTAATACATTAGTAATTACAATGAAACAAAACAGATTTATCATCACAAGCATTTTCTTCCATTATCTAAATTATTTATATCTAAAAATTAAGTACAATCAAAAGTATTAAACCTATCCTTCCACAAGTTGAATGCCTTATCTTAAACACATTTATTTGCTAAGATTATAAAATAATCACTTTAGTAGGCTTTGTTGGGGATCTAATAATCTTGTATTTATATCAACAAATTTTATTAACTGTAATTTCCCTTTTTATTTTGCTTATTTAGAACAATATACAAAAAGGGTCATAAGGTTTTCTCTTCCTTTCACTCATCAATCAGACAAATATGTACAGATCTTACACATAGTAAACTCCTTAAAACAGTAATTTTAGAAAATCATTAGCTGTCCTTCATCTGAGTCATAAGAAAGTTATTCCTGCGATAGTGATTTTTTTTTTTGCTACAACATAAAATACACGTTTCCAGGTATTAAAAGTACATAAGACTTAATTTCCTCCAATATTAATTAAAACTATTAAAATTCTACAATTTAAATATCACAAAATAACTCATTATTCTATAAGTTTACTCATTTACACTGTTTTGTGTAGAAACTTATATTTAATATAAGTTGAGTGTCTGTCATATTGCCCCAGTCCCGTCCTATGGCGAAATTATTTTGACAGTAAAATCTCAATAACTTAGAGCCAAGTAATTTGTCTATGCTGTTAATTCATCAAATGGATTCTCTAGTCCTTTAAAAATCTCCAATTAATCCAATGAAACCTAGCCCCCTCAATAATTCCTAATTTAGTCATTTACCTTTTATATTACATCCCATTAAAATTAATGTCTTTTAACTCATATTTACTAGGAAAATTCTGTTTAACATTTATAATTAGTAAGACAGAGAGAATTCTTTCTCAAAAGAAACACCAACAAAAAATCTGAGATTTTGTCCATACTGATGAGTATTTAGCAGTTAGGGCATTTTTAATTGAAGAGAAAATTAAGAATCTGGCTGAGAAGGTGATAAAAAAGATGTGAAAGTCAATGGCAAAACAATTCGGCTAGAAGATCCGCCATTCCTTAGCGAAATTGAACATTGGTATTAACATGTTCATTAATCTAAGGATATTAAACAAAACATCAACAAGGGTTGCATCAAAAGGAAAATACAAAAATTTCCAAATGCAATATTTTTATGCTACATTACCCTTACTATATCAATTCATATGCATATACATATTGATATATTTTTGTTTTTCCTCCTGCACCTTTATTATTCGTTCTTAGTAACAAAGGACTTAGCCAGCAATACTTTTAAATAGGTGTTCCTAAATGATTACAGGAGTAGGGGTAGGTGATATCAAGGATCTACTTTAGGGTTTACTGACTTTACTAAATTTAGCTACATAATTTAAAAATCCACAAGTTTTAATATAATAATAATAGATGGAATGTCAAAAAACAGATAGATTAGACCATAAATTCAACTGATGGTGATAATGAATCTATTTTTTAATATTAATTTTTTTATTTATGGCCATGTGGCCAGGATGGCCGATGAGGAAGCTCCAAAAAGACGACGCATATCTTACATTACGCAGAGATTACATGGGTGGAGGAGAATTGGCCGCCCCCGACTTCGATAGATCGACTGTGTGGCTGTGGATACAAGGAGCTTGGGAGTCTGCAACTGGATGGCAGCAGCACGGGACCGAGACTTATGGCGGCTGCTGGTCGAGGAGGCCTGGACGTGTCGTGTTGTAGCGCCAGACTAATAATAATCATTTTTTTATTTGTGTTTAATGTAAATTTCTGTTTCTGTTTTATATGACCAGTTATCAATCTATCTAAAAAGAATGGGAGGACCAATATTCATTTTGTGGGTTCACCATGAAATAAATTACATCTCAACACTTAGCCACCATGACCTCATCATATCCATGACCTATACTGTACATATAGGGATGATGATTTACAGATTTATTTTAAAACCAACATCAAAAGAGCTTATGGGAGATATGATATTAGCAATAGCATTTATCCAGATTAAAAAGAGACTGAATGAATCTATAGTCATAAATTTTTAAGATTATGATCCTACTATTATGATAAATAGTTTCAAATTTTGATTTTCGCTTCATAATATTCTTGATTGATATATTCACCCAGCCCGATTTACTTCCAAAGAAACTGTTTTTTTTGTATAAACCACATGGCTACTAACGGCTTCTATAACTTTACAGGGAATTAAACCCATATAACATAAAACTGGACACAGTAGAACTGGAAAGCCATCATGGCAATGCTACATACACATTCATATCGACAACAAATACAACTTGCATTATTCATTTCAGTTACATTCAGCAACGAATGACCAGTTTTGAGTGATACATATTTGTTTTTAATTTATTATAAATCTTCTTAAATAGGCTTAATATATTTGAAAAAGAAGAAATCAAAAACTAAATAAAAATTCAAACTGGCAAAACCTATTTTTTCAAACTTTAAAAACCATTTATCTTGCATTTTTTTTCCAAGGAGGCATTTATTTGATTTACACCAATATTACTTTCATAGGGTCATATCGGTTATAATGGTAAAACACACCAATGACTATCAAAGGTTTTCCAAATATTCAACTATTTTCAGGTTTATAGTTATTTGTTTAACAATATAAAAGCATTATCTCATAAACATTGAATAATAATATTACTATGAAATTAATAATCCAATAAGTGAATATATAATGGAATCTTTCCCTTCAAACAATTAAAAATAAAGTTATAACATTTATAATAACTAAATACTCTTACTAGTTTCCACGGCCAACATTTATACAAAAAACTTCAGTTGTTTCTTCTGGTTTAGACCGTGTTGGTGACGGCACTGAAGTTTTTGGTATTTGAAATAACTGTTTTTACAATCACCATTTTATTCTGTCAGTTAAAGCCTATTGGTTTTAATTTATGGTAAAATACCTAATAGTCAATTTCTCAGAAAAAATGAATAGGACAATGAATCTATCTATCCAATGGTGCGTTGGTCTTTACAGGACCTTGGTCTCCTCAGTGATCCTCCTCCACTCCGAACTGTCTTGGGCTGCCCCTCCGAGGCTACTTTGACGTTTTTGAGCTTAAGTTTACACAAATTAATGCATAAAACTGATAAATATTGCTAATTGATTTCCTATTTCCACAATTTATTAATTTTATAGTCTTTTATCCATTGCTCAAGAACATCAGAAAACGGCAGATATACATGTATGTATTATGTGGGTGTATATGTACATTACAAAATTATAATACAACTTTTAGTTAAGTAAAAATATGGGATTAATGTTAGCAATATATGTCAACTTATATAATAGTGTAATTAACCTTTAATAATAAATTTGAAACATTTTATAATTAATAACGAAACATAAAATAATTAATATTCGACATTAGTATTAAAATCTATGATTACCTAACTACTCAAACAAATTTAATAAAATAGGTGTAGTATAATAACTTAAGGATATTTTTGGACAGGTGGAAAATCCTAATTCTGATAATTAACATGAATAAATACAAGACCACTCAAAAACAAATGAATTTATGATAAAGTTAAGCACTTTAAAATTAAGTTTGCTGTACTACATATTATATACTGCAAACTATCAGACAGTTAAAGGAGAGTGCCATAACGGCAGGTTCAACTAGAGTAAAGAAACAAACCAGCATTCAACTCAAGTTATTTTAAAACTAAATTTGTGATTGAGTATCTGAAAACCTGGATTATTAGTAGATAATAATTGCATATCTTTAAGATCGTGACAAATTAAAAAAAAAGTTGAAAACCAACAATGAAGATTATATGTATAAATATCAGTAAATAAATAAATAAAATGCATAAATTTCAGCAAATAAATGAATCTTGTTCCAGATGTAACGCAATAAATAGAGTAATAAAGAATTCTTGGGTTTACTCAGCATCAAAAAGATAGATTCCACAACCCTACTTATAAATAAACATTAAAATCCACAATTTTAAGGAAAACTGGGGGACGACGATAATTTTTAATCTTTTAAATAAAAAATACCTGTAATATGTCAAACTGAGAAGAAAACATAATGGAAAGAAACTGGAAAGTGGATATTCACACCAAATCTTCCTTGCATAGTTTTCACATACTGCCATTAGTGGGTATGAACTACTATTCACTATCAACACATTTCTGCAATGTTGTAACCTCCATTAAAGTTTAGATATATGTTTAAATAAACAATTTATAGCTAACTAACTAGTTACTATAATAAAAACAAACGTCTAACAAAACACATGAAGTCTGGCCGAATACTAGGAAAACTCTTTGTGACGTCATTATAAGGTATGGAGGGGGGGAAGACCTGATAACTAGCGAAGTGTATTTTAAAAATCGATTTATTCAATAAATATATATAAGATTGATTACATAATGATTCTAAAAATGTAAAAGATATATATGGAGGTATATATACACACACAAACATATACATATAATATAACAACATACACACACACACACACACATATATATATATATATATATATATATATATATATATATATATATATATACACATACACAATTATATATATATATATACACATACACATATATAGGTTTGTGAGCGTGAATATACATATAGCTTTTAAATTACTTAATGCCGTAATTGCCTAATGAGCCCTCTATGGGAGTAACAAACAGTAACCTTTATCGAAGTTGACTGTTATAATTCGTTGTTTTAGTTTACTGAAGTTGAAAATGTTCATCTTCAAAACATTTGTATAATTATGGCGATTTTGTTATTTTTAGATACCTGTATGTCCATTTCTATACAAGTATTACATTGAGTATTAAAACTAATTTATTATCATGAATGTTTATTGAATTAAAGTAGTTTTTGAATCAGTTTTCAGGTTTTATCTCCTTTTTTAATGAACGATATTAAAGTAAGTAAATTCTCTTTTAGTGTTGATAAAGAATCTGATTGAATTTGTCATGATCAGATGAATAATCTAGATGCAGTCCATATATATTTTTTTCTGAAAAAAATCAGATGGTTTGGCACAAACTAGTAACTTTCATTTTATCCTTTAATTAATATAGTACCTTTTCGAAGTTAGAATGAGGACCTACTGTGAATGTTATATGTGCAAGTTTTTTATTTGGTGAAGTTTAAAGGCATAAAAGCAACAATGGTTATCAATGTCATTCTATCTCTCTACAAGTATTTTATGAATGCAATTTAAAATATTATTTTTTTTAATATATTTTTAATGTGCATCATTAAAAAACCTATTATTTTAGACCAAATTTTGAAAACTTTTTCTTTATTTCATGTTGAAGTTTTCTAGTTATCCTTTTTTTAGCAGTCGACTCTTTTCTTTTTGTATTATAAAATGTAAAGTGACTCATTTGCCTTTTAAGAACTATTTAGAAATATTCATATCATTAAATTTTAAAACCTGTATGGAGTAGTTTGGTAATTTTTCTTTTATATACTTGAAGGTAATAGGGAACTAGATGTCCATTGTTACATATTTCTATTAATTAAAAAATCATTACACTGCTAATTTTATGAAACGTTATTACTTTTTCCTCTTATAAACAAAATAATTTGACTCTGGCTGTTTTTAGCTACTCGAGAGCCTCATGCACCTCACCTCACTTTTTAGTATGGCCCTTTATAGAGTTTTCATTTATCCCTTGAAAACTCACAATGCACAAACAGAAACAGAATTCTATATTATTACAATTCTATATTAACCAGAAATCTTAATTTAGTATAGAATTGAAACAGGTCTGGTGAGTTAGCAATAAAATTAATAGATTAACGAACTTCATAAATTTAAGAAATAAATTTTATGAAACATGGACATAAATAGTTTCAATCATAATTACTCTAAAATTCTCCTGATTTAACTCAAAGTGCAGATATTGGTTGATCATAATTCATTATCAATGGTTCAATAATTAATATATACAATAGATGTCAAACATTGTTGCATATTAAAAAAAAAAAATAATACAAGTAAGATAATGTACTCATAAAATAATGATTGGGTTTTTAATAAACAAAATTATTTTGTTAGACCCAAGCTAAGCTGATAAGTTTGGGCAGCATTTAATTTGAAGAGATCCACTGGTAGGTTTATTTAAATTAGAGGGGATGGCTGATAATTTTAACTTAAATAGCAAGGTGGTAAAAATTACTGCCCTTCATCCAAAGGAGGACTCCAATTGACAATTCAACAGGTCAATTAAATTGTATGTAGCAATTAGACCTGGGTTGATCGATCATTCGTGGTGATCAAATCGATCAAGACCCATTCCTATTGGTGATCCAGTCAAAATGATTCGATCATGTAGGTCATTTCGATCATTCGGGTCTCAGACTGAGACACAATGGGTTGAACTGCTACTTTTCAGTAACAGCTCCAATCGTTACCTGTGATTTCTTAACTGCTATTGACTGCGATTCGTGATTCTGTCGAAATGCTACCAACAGTGATTGCGTCGGCGTACTTTTAATAATTACAAACCTTACAACTACTACAACTCCTTACAACTAGTAATCATAATTACCTTACTGTACATCTTTATCATTTTTATTGCCTGTATTCTTCTTACTTTCGGTTATTTATATTTAATATGTTTTAATATATTTGTACCATTTTCTTATATTGTCTGTATTTTGCATATAGCCCTGAAGAAGACCTACAAAGTAGGTCGAAACGTTGGCTATCAATAAAGTTTTTCTCAAATTATACGAGAAATTCATTGTGACCTCTACCCGGACCAATTTCTTCCACATATATTATCAAGGTCAACAATTATCATTCAATAGTAGGTTATATTTCAACACTAATGAGTACTAAGATTTAAATATTGAATTCAGCCAAATAAGGGTTGCTACAATTAAATTATCAGATTCCTAGTTTAAAACATTGTTTATTTTAATTGTTGGGAAGAAATTTTTGTATGCAATTCAAATGCTGCTTTTAGAATAGTTGTTTTACTTTAATGTTGCGTTAACGCATCATTGACTATTTTCTTCCACACAGATTCTTTCAATCCTTTGTTGACAATTCGACATTACCCACTTTAGAGAAAGTGCGACGAGCGCGCCAGCGGCCAAACTATGAACTAAAGGATAGAATCAGTCAAAGGATTCGATCAATCACGATCGAAACAGGTCTGATTGAGTCATGATTGAAACAGGTCTGATCGAGCCATGAATGAAACAGGTCTGATTGAGTCATGATCGAATCAAAAGGATTCGATCAATAACGATCGACTCAGGCCTAGTAGTAATATTAAAATTTATTATGCATAGCACACCACCAATCAAATTTTGCGTTAGAAGCTTAGGGGGTTTTTACAGGCCTCAATAATCATATACCACTGTTCAGTTAGTAATAGCCATTTTAAAAAACTGCAGACTGCAGCGATGCTATCAAGATTGAGCAATTAATTAAATAACCGCGATTATCGATATATCGATCAACGATATGTTGGAAGGTAATGGGAGGTGAAGGTGTTATAGTTAGGTACGGTCGTTGATAGTGAACTAGTGCGGAACGCTTCTGTGTATTACATTTGTATTTTCTAGTGTAATAAAAAATAAATAAAGTTTTAAACTTAATAAAAGTGTTTTAATTGAACTTATTTTGCCCGACGAGGTAACATTGGTGACCCCGGTAGAAAGTAAAAAAAATATTACTTAACCTTTTTGCAATGGCAGGTAGGGAAAAAAAAAATGTTAATGAATGTCGGTACCCGCAAGCACTACGGCAACACATATGGGAAGAGTTGCATAACCTTAAAATGCAAGGGATCATTGTAGACAGTACGTCACCGTACAATGGCTTCCTATGGGCAGTAAGGAAAAAGAGTGCGGACGGCGAGAAGTACCGGGTCGTAGTGGATTTCCGGAAGCTTAATTAGAACTGGGCGAACGCTATCTCATTCCGGGGTTCAATGACATTTTAGAGGCTGCACCAGTTCGGGGTAAAATTATCCGGAGAAAAATCTGTTATGGCTCAGGGTCAGCTCAATTTTTTGGGCCATACTATATCCAAGGAGAGAGTGCGACTAGATATGCGGAAGGTCGAGGCGATAAGACAAATGGCGATTCCGACAGATTTCAAAGGAATAAGGAGGTTATTAGGAACAGTAAACTATTATCGCCGATTCGTGCCGGAAATGGCGGAGTATCTTGTGCCACTCAACGACATGCTGAAGAAAGGAAGGAGCCTCGTGATCACCCCCGAAATTGAAAATAACATTCTGACTTGCATGAGGAAACTTCAGGAAGAACCAATCCTTGTCTTTCCTGACAACGCTGAAATATCCCAGATGCGAGTGAGTAGGCCTTAGGTGCGGTATGGAAGTACCTCAGGAAGGTGACGGTGGTGAGCGTCCCTTAGCCTACGCCAGCAGACGGTTAACGGAGACGGAAGCCCGTTATAGCGCACTAGAAAGGGATTTGCTTGGGATCGTGTGGGCGATAGAGCATTTCCGACCGTATGTGTTCGGGCGAAAGTTTGTGGTCCACACTGAGCATAGGCCGATGTTATGGGTCGGGAAATTGAAGGAGTCGTCAGCACGTGTCACCCGCTGGAAAGAACAGCTCAGTCAATATAACATGGAAGTAGTGTACAAGCCGGGAAGGGAAAATATTGTAGCGGATCGGCTATCTCGAGCTCTTCAAATTAACGAATCTGGAGACGAGAGTTAACGGACGCAGTTATTAACAACAAGCCTCGTCAGAATATTTGTAAGAAGAAGACCAAGGGATTTCTGAAAATGGAGAACTCCAAATATGAAAAACATGAGATCGTCACTATTTGGTCCCAACCCGGAATTAAAGAAGAACAAATGTGCCGGGTGCTGAAGAACGCATCAAAAACAGGCGCGAACCACTACCTCTTCGTTGTAACGATTTGGGATAACGCGACGATTCGGTCCGCGACGATTTGGGATAAGATCCGAAATTTGTCGAGGACCGAGAAAATAGGATTAGATCAATCAATTATCCGATGCTGTCTTATGATCGAAACGATTCGTGATCCCGATCATCAAAAGGAGTTGACACCTGCATATCACCAGGGAAAGACGAATCACCGAGGGATTAAAGAAACAATGGCGGAGTTGAAACGAAAATATTATTGGGTAGGAATGCGAAAATCTATCGAAAACTTAATAAGCCAATGTCATACATTTGTAATACCACGAAGTATGTTCGTCACCCCCCCCCCCCAGTAGGGATACAAACAGAGAGATGGAGTGCCTGATAAGATTTCCTCAGACGGGCGTAGGGAATTTGACAATGCGCAGCTTAGAAAAGAGATGAAAGATTTAGGCGTCGCCTGGCATTGGAATACGCCGGGGCATCGCAAAAGCAGAGGAGGAATCGAAAGGCTTCACAATACTCTAGAGGATGAGCGACCCTTTTTGGTCTACATGCACGACGGAGAGTTGGGGACGGTACGGTCGTGGACGAAGGCATGGCAGGGCGATTGAGGGCCAATAGAATAGACCTCGAGAGAAAATGGTGAAAAGCACACGGAAGGATGGTCGCGGAAAAGCGCAAGAGAGTCGCGCGGGAAAACCTGGGAGTGAAAGATATTACGGTTAAGATCGTGATAGGCATCATCGTGTACAAGAAAATTGTATCGAACCGTGCAAAGGAGGTTTTGCGTTATGAGGGGCCATTCAGAGTGATTGCTATTGGAGAGCATAACTTAGTCACTGTTCAGAGTGTGGCTGAGCCGAGAAAACGTAGGACAGTTCATATCGAACAGCTCAAGATTCTGGTTCGAGAAGCCAGCCCATAACCGTGTACACTATTTCGGTATTTATTGTTATTGCTAAGGAAGCATTTTTTTTAATATTCTTTAATTATTTACTATTTTATCTGAAGTACTGTCAGAGCTTATTTTAGAGGTGTAGTGGAACAGTGTATTTTCATTTCTCTTGTGTATAGTTTTTGTAAAGTAACTTCTTTGTATAGGAATATTTTCGTTAATTACGGATGATATTTATGTAGATTAAGCTAGCAGTAAGGTCTTTTGTTTTTATTTTTATGTAAGTAGAATAAGATTCAATTAATTTGAAATTTATTTTTGTTGTTGTGTTCTCTCTCTGCAATTTTTTATTTTTGAGTTTACGAGGATGTTCGTAAACTGGCAGGGGGAGTTAAGACAAAAGGATGATCGCATAGTCGCTAATATCAAGCTGGAATTGTTAACAGCTGTTAGAATCTTTAAATAGAGGTTCAAGATGGCAATAAAGTCAGTGTTAACCCAGTTATCGTGCGATATATATATAAAGTTATTCGTTGTAAATCGACATTAAAAACTTTTGTTGTTCTCAGTTTATAATACGTCTAAAGACTATATATAGACCAGTATAAGAGAAATAAAGTTAGTTCTTATCTACATGCGTGTCGTGATTCTGCCCCAAAACCCCCTTTTTTAAAGTTATTCACTCAGTCTAATCTTTACTTATATATACAGTCACTGGCCATATTAATGTGACCACTGGATAGATTCGTTCTTGTTACATGTTTGCATTATCTTTTTGTATGCGTAATGATGTAAATCGAGTTTAAATATTAGTTTTTTCCTCTACCCGGACCAATTTCTTCAACATACTTAAATATTAGTTATATGGGTAAGTTAGTTATCTGATAATAATATGAAATTGAAAAAAATAGTTTCGAAAATAGATCTTTATTTTTTTTTTTTAATATTTTGTGGTGTCACCCTATTTTACATATTGATGAAAAAAACTATCAAAATAGTAATATCAAAATGATACAAATAATAAATCAATAATAAACTTACCGAATCCGACTTGTATTTAATGAAAAATAAACAATAAATCCACAAAAATTTCAAACACAAATTATGCACTCCGACACTCGTAAAACAAAATGGCTGTACTAAAACCAATGCTGCCATTACTAAAAAAATAATACTTTAAAAAACTTATAACAGTGTTTCCATTACTTAAAACAGCAATTTATTAAGACACGCGAAATTATATAAAAAGAATTAGGAAAAAAGAAAGAAAATAATCTTTCTTAGTGGTCACATTAATATGGCCAAGGACTGTATGTACTACTGCTCATCATTCATCCATCCAAAAAATTTTAATCAACAGAATTTTTTCATACTATACAGAAGGAACAAAGGAATAAATATCAAGTTTGTGGACGAAGCAACCATGTGTACATTGGTATTTAACTTAAGAAAACCTTTAATGATCAAAAAATCACAATTTTCATAATAAGACAATAACATATGTGTGTTACCAAATATAACGTGTGTTATAACTTATAATCGATACATCGAATACAATATACCACATTATCCCCCGTCTAATTTCCAGAAATCTGAAATTTGAAAAATTGCAAAACACATAATTTTATATGTACAAAAACAAAAAACAAAAATTACATTTCTTCTATCAGTTTTCTTGTTGGCTTCTTCAATCGTTGAGGGAGAGCTGAATTTCTTAGTTGGTCCTCTTCAAAGGTGCTCGAAAAGTGTCAGATTGACTGGCTGGAGACTCCTGAGTTGGCTCCAAAGTTGCTTCATTAGACACCTTTGCTGATGATGGCTCTGCAATACTGGAACAGCTCGGCAGACACACTTGTGCAGGACTTGGCGTCTCCAAGGTCCTAAACATTTTACAACAGATGCCGGAATCCATTTTTCCCCAGAATGCCGAAGGTTTCGAACATAAACTGAACTGACTTCTTGATAGGGATCAGTAGTTGTAGGTGACCCACGATAAGCGTCTACTTGTTTTTCCTGAGCCCTCAGTAGACATAGCAGGAGGTCGTAGGAGGTCAAGTCTGGTCCTTAGCAGACGGCCCATCAATGCCTGAGCGGGGGAAACTCCAGTGGTAATATGAGGTGTATTCGATAATCCAACAGGAATCTATTAAGAGCCACATCTAAATCTGAAGCAGAAGAATCTACAAGAGCTGTCTTAAACTGCGTTTAATGGAACGCATCGCATTCTCTGCTGCCCAATTGGTCTTTGGTGAAAAAGGCGCTCCATGCTTGAGATCGACACCATTGTGCTGAAGAAAATTCTTAAAAGTCTCGCTATCAAAAGCTGAATAATTGTCAGAAACAATGGTTTCAGGTAACCCAAAACGCGCAAACACCTGTCTCAAAATCTTCATAGTGGTATCCGCGGACATTGAATGTGTAGAGAAAGCTTTACTCCACTTTGTGTGACTATCGAAGATAAGGAAAAAATAGTGTCCTTCCAGTGGTCTCAGATAATCTATGTGAAGTCGCTGCCAAGGTTTCGCTGGCCATTCCCATGGTACTAAAACTGCCTTTGGGGGGTTATCCTTAGTTGCATTGCATGCATCACAGGATCTCTTCGACGTCCTCATCCAACTTTGGCCACCATACATACGATCTCGCTAGGAATTTCACTTTTACCATACCCATATGAGAAGCGTGAAGCTCCCTCAGGACCACTTGTCGCAACGCAGTTGGCACAGTAACACGATATCCCCACAAAAGGATATCCTTTTCCACAAACAACTCGTCCTTCTTTCGGAAATAGTACTGAAATTTCGCTTCAACCTTGTCCCGCCATCCGAACTTTAAAAAGGTGATGATGACCTTCATAAGGATATCATCCTTCTTGGTTGCTGCCAAAATCGTTTTATAATATAATGGAAGTTCACTGCAAACATCAAAGATGTATTTGATACATACGTCTGGCTCATTCGATGTAGGACATTCCGGAAGTGGAGCTCGAGAAAACCAATCTGCGGTATTTTTTTTCAGACTTAACCCATTCTACATCATACATGTAGTTAGACAGATTAAGTGCCCACCGCTGCAACCTATTTGCTGCGCAGGTTGGAATACCATGCTTTGAGTCCAAAAATTGATAATAAGGGCCGATTATCGTTCACTAAAATGAATTTCCGTCCGTAGAAGTAGCTATGAAATTTGCTAATTCCAAATATCAAGGCTGCCCCTTCCTTATGTAGCTGAGAGTAGGACTTCTCCGCTTGAGACAACGTTCGACTGGCAAAAGCCAGTGGTCGATCCAACCATCTGCATTTCGCTGGTATATTACCGCGCCCAATCCAAAGTCAGATCCATCAACCGATAAACGAATCGGGTAATCTGGATTATAATGAGCAAGACTTCGATGCTTCTGAATCAGCCTCTTAATCTCCTCCATTGCTTGAGCACATTCGCTACTCCACTTCCAAAGATGTGCCTTTTTCAGCAAACAGTACAGTGGTGATAGAACTGTCACTACATCCGGGAGAAACTTACTATGACAGGAAATTTACTACTCCTAAAAAGCGCTGGAGTTCCTTAACATCATTTGGTACTGGTGCTTCCAAAATCGCAGGAACCTTGTCATCGGTTGTACGCAAACCCTCAGCATCTATTCTGAATCCAAGATACTCGATTGAGCTCTTCCCGATCTCACATTTCTTAATAGACACCGTGAGTCCTGCTTCTCGAAGCTTTTCTAGTACTTTGAATACTCTAGTCCGCAACTATTAAATATTTCGGGCTCTAATTAAGACGTCATCGATCATGACTGACGTACCTTCCAATCCTGAGAGCAAAACATCCATAGCCTTCTGAAATTTGTTCGGAGCTGAAGGAATGCCACAAGGCAAACTAGTATAACGAAACAAACCTTTCTGTGTCGAAATTGTGAGAATGTCACGTGATTCTTCATCAACCTCGAGATTTGGCAAAGATTGAACAACCCTGTATTCGTTGAAAAAGATCCTCTCCACGGGGAAGTGGGTGTTGATCAACGAGAAGATGGGGATTTACTGTCAATTTGTAATCCCCACATATTCGAATCGACCCATCTTTCTTCAATACTGGAACGATTGGCCCTCCCCATGGGCTGTAGTCGATTGGCTCCATCATGAACTAACCGGTCGATCTCTGCATTAACACCAGCTTGCATGGCAAATGGCACAGGTCTTGCTTTCATGAATCTGGGTTTTGCATTAGGTGTCAAATCCAATTTAACTTTCTCCTCATTGAACTTGCCCAGCCGATCCGAGAAAAATACGGGAAATTTCTGCACCGCTTCTTGTAACAACACCGTTGACAACTCATTATTGAAAAAAACTGGTTGAGTATCCCTATCATTACTAGGACCTACTATTTTGAACCCATGATGCTCAAACCACGATCTACCAAGTAATGGAGGCCCAGTAGAATTTACCACATAAAACATCGTATCTTGATACTGTTGATTTTTATACAGACACATTCACAGTGGCCGAGATTTTTCGTTGAAATAAGACATGAAAGTCTTTCCAGTAGGCAACAACGGTAAATGTGCGCATTTCTTTTTGTACATGGAAAGAGGTACAATTGTACTTCGGCATCCTGTGTCTATCTGAAAAGGTATTTCAGTATCCCGATTAAGTTTTAGTGTTATGTGATAACCAAATTCCCTATCACCAGCAACTTCCATGCTATACAATGGTTCTAATTGTTCATCCGGATCTTATGACACAAAATGAATTTTCTCTTTATTCGTATGCTGCCTAGAATCAATAGATTGGGTCTGGGGTCTTTCTGACCCATCAGACTTGCTATTTCTTGGACACATTTTTGCTAAATGTCCAATACGCAAACATTGTTTGCAAGAATAATTTTTGAATCTACACTTTGAAAATTCATGGTTAGTATAACCGCACACAGAACATCGTTGTTTCCCAACTCCCGGCGAACTAGGATATACTATTTGTGTATTTTCCCTGGAACCAGTAGCTTATCTGCCACTGTAGCTTATCTGTATCAGTATCTGTCGACCAACATGTTGTCGAAATAACTGCTGAACTTACAATAACCCGCCAGATTACGGAGTCTGGCAATCCATTCATTTTGTTCTCTAACAGCATTATAAAACTTGAAACGTGATGCAAACACAGATTCCGTCTTCGAGAAATGATTATCCAATAAACTAACCAGCGTACTATAGGAAACCGACTCCGGTTTTTCCGGAATGGATAAATTTGTCAACAACAAGAAAGCGCACTCGCTCAAGGCGTTTAGAAATGTGTCGCGTTTAAGGTCCTCGGTCTTGAAAAAATGTTTATTCGCTTTAAAAAAACTTTCCATACGCGGCTTGTAAATTTCCCATTGGTTTTGAAGAGAAAACTCTCGTAACTGACCGACGATTACTCCTTCACCCATCTTTAGAACCGTGTTTTCCTTTGAGCAATATGACTTCTAACAATTAATAGAAAAACACTCACCTTGCAACTTCTAGTCCTCAGTTTACCATTGATCTGTTGAGTTGATTTTCGATCTCTGGATTACTTCTGAAAAATCCCATCCTCGTCGCCATATTTGTAATGTCTTACAACACAAATGAAATACATTGGTATTTAACTTCAGAAAATCTTTAATGTTAAAAAAAATCACCATTATTATATTTAAGACAAAAACATATGGTATGTTTGTTACCAAATATAACCTATGTTATAACTTATAATCGATACATCGAAGACAATATACCACATTTTTTCAATACATTATACAATGATACATTTTTTTCCATCAGGCAAGATAAGGGGGAATAATTACCAATCCTGTGTGGATTTGATTATTGGCAATCGAACTTTTAAATTTGAGATTGATGCTGGGTCACTACATAATGTTATTTCTGATGATTTTTATAAGACTATTTTTTCACACATTTTACTAGCTCCTAATGATATTAAACTGTCAGACAATGTAGGTAATGGTATAATTCCAATGAGAAAAATGAAATTGGAGGTATGTTACAAGGAGGTTAAATTTCAACTGGAACTCTATGTTGTTAAAAATGGGGGCCCTCCATAAATCGGCAGAAGAGGATTGGAACTGGATTAAACAGTCAGGTATTTTCTTTATTTTTAAACACCATTGAAGATAAGGCTCCTAATGACATTCAGGAGATATTAAAACAATTCCCCAAAGTTTTTGAAGAATCAATGGGCACTTTAAATAAATACAGAGTTTCATTAAAACTTAAACCTGAAACCACCCCACATTTTTTTAGTGCCCTGTCATTATCTTTGGCACTGAAAGAGAAAGTAGAAATACAGCTAACTCGCCTTTTAGACTTAGGAATCTTAGAAAAAGTGGACCAAAGTGGGGGTGTGACTCCCCCATATGTGGAGACTACCGATACTCGATGATAAATACCAGCTACCCCGCCTTGATCATATTTGTCCTAACTTTAGAGGAGCTAGGGTGTTTTCGAAGATAGATCTCAAAGATGCTTATCAACAAATGTTGCTGGATGATGATCTTATCACCATTAACACTCATGTAAGACTACTCCGGTACACTCGGTTGTGTTTTGGTATTACCAGTGCTCCTGGAGAATTTCAAAAAGCTATTAATCAACTTCTAAAAGGAATACAAGGAGTGGGGTCATTCCTGGATGACTTATACATCTATATATATGACATATATATATATATATATATATATATATATATATATATATATATATATATATATATATATATAGGGTCATACCTTGTGATGACAGTTACGTCAGAGCATGAGTCATCGCGATGCACTCCACCCGTTTCCTAGTATTCTTTGCTCAGCAGTTAATATTTTATCTCATGGATGATAAGGTTGACAGTGCACTGTAGCAGACGACAGGACAAAATAAGAAAAGTGAGATTGTCTTACGGACGCAATATAAACGTAAATAGTCACATTTGCATAGTCGCATTTTCGAAATTAATATCTGGGCCGTCAGTTAAATAGTTACATTTGCAGTTCTCTATATTTCCATGCCCATATATGGTCATGATACCTCCTATTCCCAGTCCCTACTCTCTTTATAAGCGTTCCCTCTTCAGCCACTGAGACTCCGTCTCGCCTGCGTGTATGAGATGTGTATATGATATGTATGAGATGCTGTCCGCTGTCGCTAGTCACTGCTTATACTTAAGTTGTTATAGCTACTTGTTTTAACTAATCTTAACATGATGAAAACAATCTGATTGTTATAAACATTGCAGGTGACTTTTGAAAAGATTAAACGGTCTTACATCCTATAAAACTATTTAGAGCATGAGGGGGTATGCTATTGAATATTGAAGTTGCGGTTTAAAACAATTGAACACGGCCAAGGAGTGGAGGATATTATAGAGGCTGAAAGAGGAGGAGCGCGCTTTAGAACCTTTCTTCCCAAGAGGTACAGTGAATGTTTTACTGATTCGCAGATCCAACTGTATAATGATGAGTTTTCATATTATCAATTATTATCAATTTCAAACAATGTTAATACCTAATTGTTAGAAAAAAAAGTAAGATTGTTTTCTTTATCGTAGGATCATTGAAGATGACATACAGGGGAAAGCAGAGAAATTCATATATAATAACTTTTAGCGAATAAATATATATTAGCAGCGTACATAATGGTAATAGGAAAATATTAACGTTAAAAAGGTATGAATGTTTTGTGTTCAAAATGTGGGCTTTTATTGAAAACATTAAACGCACATAAATGCAAATGGCAATTTCATGCGTGCACATATTGTAGACGCGAATTTAATTCGAAATTTAGCTGTACACGACATATAATTACCTGTGAAAACAAAAAGCACATCAGTCCCCTTCAAGCATTAGTCGGTGATACTAGTCAATCGATAAAAATGGAAAATTTCCAAACTCCGGCTGGACCATCTTTAAAACAATCTGTTTCCAGTTCCCAATCACATTCACCATTCAAAAAACGGATACATTCGAACATACCACCTTTCTACAACACTAATATTGTAGAAAAAGGAATTAGTTCTCCAAAAAAATATATACTTTATAATAAGGAACAACTTGATAATCACATATGAACAAGGAATTAAAAAGGCTGCATTTGGTAATTCGGTGATAGACTTTTATTTTGAAAATCATAATAATAAAACTACTCCAAAAACATTTTTAGAAATCAATAAAGAAAAACTTATTGAGATTTTTACTTCACATTTGGCTCAATGGAACATATTTAAAATAAATTTACACTTAGATTGTACATTCAAAAAAATAAATTATAATAATGAGGAAAAGTCCAATATGAATTTTAAGACTAGTCAGAACATCATAGATTCATCAACCGATTTAAACAATTATTTTAAAGAGTCATACGAAAAATTAATTATGGAATTAGATTCCTTTGAAGCCAATGGTTCTGATTGCACCTTTGTTTCTTGTAACTTTCTATGTTTGCATTTTACCAAATATACACCTCTGAGTGGAAAACAATTTATTAATTTGCCAAAAGTTATAAAAAACAAACACGCCGTTATTAATGTAAAAAACATAAACACGACTGTTTTCGTTCAGAAATACTGAGCAAAACAGTTGGTTCGAACCACAGAACATAGAACTAACTAGAAGCGGCATCAGGGCCCGTTCGGAGGGAGGCAGGTGAAGCCAGCTCCCAAGCCTTCTTCCCACTCCTGCCGCCCCTTTACAGCTGAGAAAGTGTTGCAGCGCTCAGTTTATTTAGCCCAAGAATTCCTCGTGTTATATCTTATTTCACGGGGTAAATACACCGTGGAATGTTCCGATTGGTTATTTACTTAGTAATACTATTAATGGGGAGCAGCTGTAGACCTGATACCCCAAACAATAACCAATCTTATCTTGCCGGCAGCCAATATAGTACATTCATCTCCACACCGCTCTAGTTACTTTAATACTTCCAGCACCTGCACTACCTACTACTGTTCGTCTTTATGTGGTAACGATTTATATATAGTAAATAATAATGGGTGACAAAGCAGGAAAAATGAAGCTCATTCGATTTATAGAGTATTTTAATTGTAAACTACATTACTTTTAATATTATTGTCTTTTAAATAAAACAAGTGTATTATTCTTCGCACGTATCTTTTCCAGATTCAGATTGTCATAGAAACGTTTCAATTCGTGGTACATTCTAATTTTTAAATATAATATTCCCACTGCAGAGATGATTTGATGACTCGTCCTCTAGAAAATGTGTTACATTAGGAAAAAGGTTTCTGTCAATGCAATGCTTTATTAGGAGTGATGCGAAAGCCCCCGACTTGGGTGGGTCTTTTATGCTTGGACATGTACCTAAACAATTTTTCACTTATTTTACAAATTTCAGTGTCATCATCACTTGGTAGGATCAACCCCCCTTGGTCCTTTATTACAATAAGTCGTCAATTTCCAATGGCATTCGCGTTTGATTCTACAGCTCTCAAACATTCTTCAAATTTTAATGTCAAATTCAGTCTTCTCACTATAAATCCTGTAATAGAAATAAATCGTGAAAATCTGAATGACACATTAGGTAACGATATGATTAAAATAATGTACTTATTATAAATGAGGTAATGCGTTTATTATTAATAAAAATTGTTATTCTTATTCAAAATTCTTTGTAAAATAAACAAATCAATGAATAATGGACATGGAAAATTAGATAGGTACCTGAAATGTATTCTAAAACATCTTGTGACGTGTTTGATCTACACATAATATAGAAATATTTTAACCCTCTGTGTACCAAGGCCTAATGAAACAAATAAATCAAGCAACATAATTCTCAACAAAAAAAATTTCCAGGAAGTGCTTATACAATGTAGGGCTTTGTTTCTAGTGAATTGAATCCTTCAAATAAGAAACATTCCAGTAAAATTTATCCATTTTTATAAACAGTTCCTAGTAAAAATTAGTTTAATTATGGCTATGGAATTTTTAAATAACTAAGGAGAAAACATAAAAAGGTGACGTCGGATACCACGGGAGTCCCGGGAGGACCCCAGCCACATTTTTGGAGAAGGGAAATTTGTGAAAATTCGAAAAGGCTCTCTAATACTTTCGTTTCAGTTTCTAATTTTTCCAGACAGTTTTGCGTTAAAATTCATTGAATGTGACAGATCAATCGATTTCTTCAAACGAAGTTTCAAAAAATAGAAACATGTGGGACCTAAATTGACCCCATGGCACTTGGAGGGTTAAGTGAACTATGAAAATATTACATTTTGTGGTACATTTAATTATTACATATAGTTAACAGTTAGGTTTCGGATTTACAGGTGAAAGGTGAGAGGAGGATTGAAAGACTTGTCGGCATTATTTGTACTGCATCCAAATGCAACACAACAAGGCATTTTGCTAAATACACGTTCAGTGATCAGATTAAAAAAGTATACAAAACTCAAAGACACCACGAGATAACACAATGTTTAATATTTAAGTAAACAGAAGTACACGAGCTAAGTAAGAGAAGTAAACTGAGCGCTGCACCACTTGGTTGGGGCGGGAAGAGTGGGGGGACCAGTGGGAGGCTGGCTTCACTCGCTGTACCTGGCATGCCGTTTCTAGTTGGTTCTATGTTCTGTGGTTCGAACGAACCTACATTGTACGAAAATTTAGAAACCAATTATTAATTAGATTGTATTTCATACCCTACTTCATTTAAAGATATTAAAAAAACCGAGGAAGTAAACAATGTTTTAATTAATGTGTACGGTTTGTATGAAAAAAACAATATATTTCCCTTAAGAATATGCAAAAAAGAAACATATAACGAGAGATTTGACCGTTTGTTTCTTCAAAATGAAATAAACTCACACTATTGCTATATCACAAATTTAAACAGGCTTGTTGGTAGTCAAATATCAGGTGACAAATCCGCTTAAGAAATTTGCCACAGGTGTTTAACATCTATTTCGTGGAGATACAAAACAAAAAGTGGAAAAACGTATAAGAACGATTAAAGGAACATTTAATATTTTGCGGTGCGCATAAACCAGTTAGGACAGATTTTCCTGCAGATGATAAAATAAAATTTTAAAAATTCGAATCCACGCAAAAAATTAAAATTGTTGCTTACGCAGACTTTGAATCATATCTGGAACCAATTGCAGGTCCTTCGCAAAATCCATCAATTTCTTGGACCAAATCAGTTCCAAAAAGCCATAAATTTTTTTGTGCTTCACTTATGGTCAAAGCGGATATTCCTCAATTTAAGCTACAACAACCATTAATTTTTACCGGTGTAAAATGTATGCTAATGTTCATGGAAGGACTGCATTTGGCTAAAAAAGCTGATGAAATATATGGTAAAGTTGAAATGACGGAGGAAGAAAAGATAATTTATCAGTGTACCGATTTATGTGTTCTCTGCCTGAAAACTTTAAATGAGGATGAGAAGGAGCGTCATCATGATCATGTGTCACCTAAGTTCATTGGAGCAGCTCATTCTAATTGCAATTTACAAGCAAAGACACCCAATTTCATGCCTGTATTTATGCATAACTTTCAGGGTTATGACTCGCACTTTATTTTTCCGTTTTTAGCAAACCATGAAGGAGATGTTACGGTAGTTCCAAGTAATACAGAAAAATACATAAGTTTTACCAAAACATTTAAAGATTGCAAAACTAAAATAAGATAGCAGCCGGCCTAGATCCTCTTGTGTAAAACATGAAAAAAGGTTCTTCAAGTCTTTCAATTACATTCCCTCATTTGCATCAGTTAATTTCTGACGAAACGAAAGTTGAATTGTTAACGAGAAAGGGAATTTACCCTTACTCTTACATAGATTCATTACCGCGGTTAGAAGATACTCAATTGCCTGCAATAAGTAAATTTTACAACAACTTAACTTCAGAAAATATTTCCGAGTCTGATTATGATCATGCGCAAGACATTTGGAATACTTTTAATATAAATAACTTAAAAGAATATACCGAAATGTATATGCAAACAGACGTAATTTTACTACGTGAAATATTTGAAAAATTTATATATATATATTCACTAGATCTTGCTCTTCCAGGCCTCAGTTATGAAGCAATGTTAAAAACGACAAATATTGAATTGGACATTATTAAAGACATGGATATGGTATTATTTATCGAAAAAGGCATTCGAGGAGGCATTACACAAGTTCTCAAACGTTATGCCAAAGCAAATAATTATTATGTAGATGATTACGATCCAAATCAGCCCATTAACTACTTAATTTACGCAGATGTAAATAATTTATACGGCTATGCAATGAACTGTTTCCTTCCATATTGTGACTTTGAATGGCATAGTGAAGAATAGATATGTTAAAAGTTCCTGACAACACTGAAGTTGGTTATATACTCGGTGTAGACATTGATTACCCTGAAGCCATACACGATTTGCACAGTCAACTACCTTTATTACCTGATAAATTAAAACCGCCTAGTAATGATCAAACAACAGAAAAGTTACTTACTACACTCACACCAAAAACCTGTTATACTGTTCATTATGTTAATTTGAAACAAGCACTAAATCTTGGCGTTAAATTAACCAAAATTTTACAAGGATTTTAAAATTTAAGCAAAAAAATTGGTTGTCACCATACATAAATGTAAATACCCAACATAGATCTAAGTCAACCAATCCTTTTGAATCGGATTTTTTTAAACTCATGAACAACTCCTGTTTCGGTAAATTTATGGAAAACGTTAGAAAACGAATAGATTTAAAAATTGTTACAAATAAAAAAATCATTGAGCAAACTAGTTAAAAAGCCAAATTTCAAAGAGAGAATAATTTTCACTGAACATTTAGTTTCCGTTCAGTTAGAGAAGAATAAAATTGTATTCGAGAAACCTCTTTATGTTGGTTTTAGTATATTGGAACTGTCAAAAGTTTTAATAACATTATTCCGTGTTCTCGCAATTTGCGATGTATACACGGGGAGAATGTTAAGTGAACATTACTTTATTTTAGGATTTTGTTGACTCTAAGTCATTAATATTATTATAATTTATTTAATTGTATCATATAACAATTAAATAAATTATAATATGCATCCAAAGTATTGAGTGCAGTTCAACAAAAATAACCTTCTATCGAGGCAATAGTATTTGGGACGAGCCATTTTAGAGATTTTCTATTTGCCCGTAAATTTACGCTAGTAACAGATAGTCACCCCCTTCTATATATATATTTGGGGAAAGAAAGGGAGTACCTATATATGCCGCAAACTCGACTCCAGCGCTGGGCGTACCTTCTGTTCAATTACAGCTTCACTATGAAATGTGTACGCACTCATCAAAATATTGCGGATTACCTATCTCGGATAGAATTACCCGGTTCAAAACCAGCAACAGATAGTGAAAGAAAATTAACATATCTCAATTTTTTTCATGAACATTGGCCACTAAAAGGAGATTGGCGCGATATAAAAAGGGAGATTTTAACCGACCCAACACTCTCCAAGGTTGCTGCGGCAGTAATGCAGGGGAAGCACCTTCCGAAAGAAGACAGTTACCGCCCTTACCTGCCAATGCTTGCATACGGGGTTCGGCAGAGACAGGTTAGTGCGTTGGGTTTACGCACGCCCATCACTGAAAATAATCAACTCTTTATTTATAAATTTCTTATTATACAAAATACGGGGGGAGGGTATCGAATATTCGGTGGGTACATTAATTTATTTAATTATTCTGTGGTGCTTCCCAGTGCACGGATGTGCACCTTACTGTTGGGGCAGCACCTTTTAGGCCTCCTGGTCGGTCTGCATCCGTCCGGGTGCTATCCAGCACTCCTGGTCCGCCGCATCCGTCCGGTCAGCATCCGGCCAGTCCGCCTCCGTCCGAAACATCCCTGGCACTGGCCTCGCAACCCCTGGACACGAATTCATCTGGATTTTCTGGTCCCATACAGAAAAATATTAATGCAAAGCAAAAAATATATGCAAAAAATATTAATCACCGACTCCACATCCAAATGGATTGAAGCATTTTTGGTATCAAACATGACAGCCTCCATAGCTATTGATAAAATGAGGGTATAATAAGTAATAAGAGAGGTATTTGGTTGTTTTGGTTTGCCTAGAACAAACTGCCCCCTCTCTTGAGTAATAAACCCTAAGGATCATTTTACTCTACCTGGTCTAGGCCCCTTATTGTCACCTATAGCATTACCAGCGTCCAAAAACAAAAACAAACAAATATATATATATATATATACATATATATATTCATATTTTTTTTCCATTAAATAATGTTTAAAAATTTGCAATCTCCAAATACATCATCTCAAAACATAAACAAACGTAAAATATATTTACAAGCATAAACAGGATACATATAAAATAATAAAAGAAGAAAATTTACAAGAGTAATTTTACAATGCATACTAAAAATAACCGATTACGATTACGATTGCAACATGATTTCTAAATTCCTGAACATATATTCACAATTTAATTTAAACTTCAAATACTTTCATTACATTTCAATTCAGTTCTACCATTATTACCATTTATACAATAACTACCTCGATTTGAATATATCTTTTACTGCAACAATTCATACAAAATTCAACAAAAGGTTACTAGTGTTTAATTCACCTGGTATTCCAGAACAAAATATCATTAAATAGGAGTCTTTGCCGGGAGGTGGGTACCGATGGTATACACCTGCTTTACCGTCAGGTACTAACAAATGTGCCGGCATCACCAAATGGTGACTTTGCCCGTGTAAAACAGTATAAGTGTAAGATAGCCTATAAATTCCACAATTCTTTGGGTCAAAGTACAAGTACAGCCATTAGAACATTATTATGAATTTGACTGGCTTCCATGATCAGCACACACAATTTTAATAAAAGAATATATTTCGAAAATTATCTTAAAGAATACATCATGAATTTTAATATATGAAAAATGTGTCTCAAATTCTTTAAAAAGTTACTTGATGCATTTACCCAATTTTTCAATCAGCAATCTCTTATAGGTCAAGATAATTATCATCATCTGGTTCTTCACTGCTACCGTTAGGACTTACAATATCTGTCGAGTCATTTGCCCTTCCATAGTACTGTTCTCTCTATCTATCTATCTATCTATCTATCTCCGTGGCGCTACAACTCTGGGTGGGTCCTGGCCTCCTCAGTACTGTTCTCTCACTGGATGTAATTTATTTCGGTATCGCCTATTTGTCTGATGAAAATGTCTTTTACCTCTCCTAACATTGTCCTGAATGTCGTAGTATTTATTTATTCTAACTTTTATGTGATTAATTCTCCGATCTGCTTGTGATGTGTGATGTTTTACAATTCCTTCTTTCCACCATTGCTTCCTTGGGATCCATTGCCTGGATGATCTCTCGAATTCTTTTTCTTTCCTATTATGTTCTCTCACTGGAAAAGATTGGTTTCGGTGTTGCCACTTTGACTGATAGGAATGTCTTTTATCTTTTCTAACGTTGTCCTAATTGCCGTAGTACTTATTTCTTTTACCTTCGATTTGGTTAATTATTCGATCTGCTTGTGTTCGGAGATTTTGTGGAGCTCCTTCGTTCCGCCATTGGTCCTTTGGAATCCATTGTCTCTCTGTGATCCATTGTGATCTCCTTAATTGGTTTACCTTTTTACTATATTCCTGCGGTTTCGTGGATTAAAGTAGTTCTGTCTCCTAACAAATTCTTCCCTTTTTACCGTATTATTCCTTTCTTCACCAAATTTTCTGATAGACGCCTCCTGTCTTAAAATTCCTTCTGAACCTAAACGTTCTATAACCTCTAAGAACCGCTCTATGTCCTTTATCCCTTGAAAAAAAAAACAATATCTTCCACCTGTTTTCCGAAATGTCTACTAGCTGCTCGGCAAATATAGCTGTCGTCCAATTTCGTAAAACAGGCTCTGGTTCTTAGGATTAATTTACCAAAATATTTTTCAGGGGTTACGTCGGTGTGGTTAAAGCATGAATCCTGAATTAACTCATCAAAGACTATATGGTCATATGTCATTCCCCAATATTTCTTGAGAAATTCTTCTTCAAATATCTCAATCGAGTGAATTTCCTTTTCTTTAATAGAATATCACACTAGTGCTTGGTCACGTAAATGTGCCTTTATAAAATTATCCCACAACATATGCCTTCCATAAGCCTTATATTCAATTTTGAATGCCCTAATGAAGCCTATTGGTAAATCCTGCTTGCTATCCGAAAATGAACATTTCTCACTTAGCGGTCTTTCTCCTAGAATTTTACCATTATTATTGCACACATCATGACAAACAGTGGCTTCGGCATGAATATCCTTGTGCGCTTCTTCTTGAGGCGTTGGTGCCAGCGGGGGATTGTGTAACTGCCAAAACTGTTCTCCTGCTGATGCATCGGGGCTCGATATAGGAAGAAGTTTTTGTAATTTTATTTCTAAATCCCTTACTGTCTTTGTTAAAGTTCGATTTCATCTTCCGAATTGTGCAATTTTTCACTCATCTCACGAAAAGAGTTCTCTTTCGAGCTCGCTGTACTAACATATGCCTCCATTATTCTCATCATATTACTTTGGTAAACAATGTTGTCCTGAAGTGTTTTAAATTTTTTTTTTATTCTTACTTCCATTTCTTCCATTCTTCGTGCATTTAAATTTGGTTCTGAAGTAAGAGAATCTATTTTTTCTATATTACCCTGTGCTTTATCCCCTTCGGAATGGAAACAATTACAGATCAATGACTCAACACGATTACTAATTTGATAAATTAACACTTCACTGAGATTATCATTAAAGATACACTTTTCAAATATAGGCACAAAAAAAAAAAATCACGATTAATGTTTAAACAGATTTAAAAACTTCATATATATTATTCATAAGTAATCAATAAATAAATTAACAAACTCCCGTAAATCTGTTCAAAAGCCTCACATAAGGGATGACAAAATTCCATATTGGCTTTACTCCCCAAGCTATGATCTCAGGGAAAAGTCAGATCCTTTAATCTGATTTATATTCAAATACTAAAATGGGATGCCACCCTGAGATCGTTATACTTAACATATAGTAATTTTATGTTATTAATAAATAAAAGACATATATACTCTTCTCCAAAAGTTAACGTGGTTGACTGACCAGGAGTTGTTTATTAAATAAGAATAATTATAGAAGAACATTAAATGTTTGGTGCTGATCATATTTACAGACTTAATAAAACTTATACAATACTTACAATGAAAATGGTCTCATTCTTTCTTCTCTTCCTTACATCTTGACCTGACTGCTGCTTACCGACGACTGCCATAGGCGTAACGAGGGGGGTGTTATTGGGGATGTAACCCCCTCTCCCATTGCTTAGAAGAAATTAAAAAAAAAGTAAAAAAAAAATTGTTAGCAACTATTTAAAAGAAATAAAAAATTGAAGGATTTTATTTTTACAAAGTTATTATTGTGGGACTACAGAAGTAAGGGTCAATAATGCCAAAAGCCCAACAAAGAAAGTGCAAACACAGTTATTTTAATGAATAAAAGGTACACTAAAATGTCTAACCAAAACATAATACTGTTTATTTACAATTAATTATATTATTATAGCGGCAGTAGTGGCATCTAGCGGCAACAATAAGATAGCAAATGTGAGGAGAACAGTTTAGACGATTCTTAGAATCTAGAAGTAAAGTCTGGATGGATCTAGAAAGTTCCCTATGCAATTAACTATAGTAAGTTATCGTAACCAATAAATAAGGTTACTTGTATTTAAAAGCTATTTCTTGATCGTTCTTCCAAAAATGAACATGGAAGAATGAAAATAACATTTATAACTTCCAAAATAACATTTATAAAAAATTGTAATCTATTTATTTAATTTGAAGCTACATGATTATAGTATAATATAAATTATACCTATATAACGAGGCATCTTTTTTGAAGTGAGTAATATGTAGGAGTGGTTTACTGGTGCGGGTTAACCCCCCCCCCATGAGTCAACTCTAGTTACGTTAATGAAGACTGCCCCCTCTCTTTAAAGTAAAGTAATAAACCCTAAGGATCATTTTACTCTACTGGCCTAAGCCCCTTATTGCCACCTATAGCAGAAGAGAAAGGATTTGTCTGACCGAGGTACTTGCAAGGATAGCCCAAGTGGCAAAGCACTGCAACGGAAAGGCAGACGACCCGGGTTCGTATCCCGGTTCTGGACAATTTTTTTCTCTTCAAAATAAAAATATTTAAATATTATAATAATTATACAAAAAAAAATTATAAATAAATAAAAATTAATCAAATGTGAGAAAAGGCTCGACCAAATCGGCTAATTTTATTTTCCTTATTTTTTGTTAAGCCCCAAAGAAGGTTCTTATGGAGAGAAAAACGTGAAATTGAAAAGGGAAATAATAAAAACAACACTTTTCTTTTCTCATACAAACCACTCTGTTCCCAGCTGAATATCTGTATAAATTAAAATGAATCGCCAAATGTGTTTCTAAGCGCAAAACTCGAGAACCGCTCGACAAATTCGGCTAATTGTATTTTCCTTATTTTTGTTAAGCCTCAAAGAAGGTTCATATAGAGAGAAAAACGTAAAAATAACTAGGTAAATAATAAAAACAACACTTTTCTTGATCCCTTAATATACAATAACATTGATTGAGGAGGTCTATTGTAGAACATTTACAAATTTTGATTCATTGACACAATAAATTGAATGAATTGTTTACAACTGCACTGGATCTTATGCGATCTGGTAATCATAAAGTTGTGATCAGTGCTGGTGAAACTTCTGTAGGAGAACATTGCGGATGTTTCAATGCACCAATAATAGTGAAAACTTTTACACTTTTTTATTATTTTACTATAAATACCACCTATTGATTCAATGGCTTCCTTCCATAATGCCCTATCCAAGGACCATTCTTCCCGTAGACCATGACCCATCATGGATTCCTCCAGTTTGTTATCCCAGGTCCTCCTTGGTATTTCTTGTCTTCTCAATTCCCCAACTTTCCATTGGTGAACCACTTTCATTAGTCTTCCTTCAAGCATACTTTTCAAATGCCCAAACCATTTTAGGCTTTTTTCACTTTTCATCTTCCAGAATGTTTTTTCAGCCTCTCTCATGGTCGGATTTCTTATTTTGTCTCCACTAGTCCATTTCTGTGGTTAGGAGTTTTTTCCTGAGGTTGCCCTTCAACGTCCAAGTTTCTGATCCGTATGTCATGATATTTAGTAATATACTATTGTATATATTTTTTGTTTGTTTTGGGGATAATGTTTTTATTCCATAATACTGAATTGAGCATTGATATGGTATTTTTACCGTCTGAAATTCTTCTTTTTATTTTCATATCACATGCACTATCTATCTCAATTATGGAGCCAAGATATTTGAAATGGCTAACCCTCCTGGGTTCAGTTCTAAATCCTCACTATTGGCTGTCATGTGTTCCGTTTTCCCAGCATTAATAACTAGCCCCAATAGTAATGGGGGCATTGCTGGTATTCCTCATTTAATTTTCTTTACATATCAGAGTCTTAGAGTCTTTCTCGTACTGTTAAGAGCTTAACTGTGTGCCTCCCGTTTATCCTTTTAGTTCTGCAGTTCTTTTTGGTTATTTAAATTCAAGAATTGTTTTTCGTATCGAGAATTGACTGTACGTAACACTATTGTTGTTATTGTGTTGACTTTTAAAGTTAAAATTGTTAACTATTGTAAACAATTTCGAGTTGTGATAACATTAGCCAAGTAAAGTAGTAGGTACAGTTGTTTACTAAGCCTAATTCTACCAGTCGCCGCGTAAACAAACAGTTACTATATTTATTAGTATTATTATTATCTTTTCATCTTAAAGCAATTAAATTATATTATAATTAAAATGGCTAACTGCAAGATCTGTAACAAGTCAGCTGGCAGAGATGAGAAAGCAAGATTAGTATGTGTTACCTGCCAATATTTATTTCATGTTAAATGTGTAAAAATAGATATAACGGACGCTGATAGCATACAAGAATTAAATAAAAAATGGACCTGCTCAGATTGCGAATTAGTATCGCGGATACCGTCTGAGTCCAATACAATGATTGAGCTACTGAGGGCGCTCACGGAGGAGGTAAAGGAAATGAAGGCCAAGATTCAAGGGATAGATGAACTGAAGGAAATAAAAGAAACACTTCGGAAGCAGTTGGAAATTTCCTTTGACAATTTGGAGAGACTATTAAAAATAGAAACTCTCCTGGAAGAACAGAAGCGCCAGGTTGAAAAATTATCAGTAGAAAATAGCTCTCTGAAAACTAAAGTCAGAGACTTAGAGAGTCGTTTAAATCACGCAGAACAGGCCCAGCTAGGAAGAACTGTTGAGATGAGAGGCATCCCGTAAGAGCAAGGAGAGACCCTGATTGGCACTATTTTAAGCGTCGACGCAGGTCCGGGCATTAAGATGAGTCCAGATGATCTGGACCTAGCAGTACGACTCAGGCCGAAACAATTGGAAACGCCAGATCCTATAATTGCACGATTCGTCAGGCAAACCCTAAGAGATGAACTTGTGCGACAGAGAAGAATCAAGAGAGACTTCTCAACGCGTCACCTGGGCTGGGGAGAAAACGAATCTCACCATGTATATGTAAGTGAAGCCATGACGCCCGCCTATAAGCACCTTTACTGGTTAGCCAGACAGAAGAAGGGAACAACAGATTAAATATGTCTGGTTTAGTGGAGGTAAAGTTAGATGCCGGCAGTCAGACGGCTACCCAGCGGTCATCATAAGCAAGCCTTGCGACCTGGACGTATTCAGCTGAACATGTTATACTGGTCACATTGATTTGGAAGACGTTCTATTACTTTGTATTATAGACATTTCAATTTTATTTTTACTCATCTGCTGTTTTTATTAACTTTTAATTTATTTATTTAAATATTTAATTTACTCATATACTTCTTTTTTGCCTAATGTTTACACTAAGGATAATTATCTACTTTTCATTTATATGTGTTACGAACCATGGTACGCTTATTCTTTACTTGTTATATAATATTCCTCCGTGATTTATTTTATAAATTTGTTAAAATTATTAGAGACTCGATAATTGATTTTTTTTCAATTAGTATATTATTATTATATTATAATACACTTACAAATTGAATATTTTATAAAAAGTTGTATCCCATCCCTCAACCTAGATCCTTTTCCCTATAATTCCATCCCCTTTACCTGGAGTTATGACTAACATCCTAAATACCTGTCACGTTAATGCACAATCCCTTCTGGCCCATTATGATGAATTTAAACAATACTTCCTTGACAATTTCTATCAAATAGTAGCTGTTTCTGAAACCTGGTTAAAACCCTATATTCCTTCCTCTCAAGTTTCCCTCACCAATTACTCCTTCCTGCGCCATGATCGATCTGATCGAGTGGGACGTGGAGTCGGCCTATCTATATATCCATGACAGCTTTAAGTCCAAAATCCTTTTGCGATCTCCTTCCCCCGATTCTCCTCACCTAGAATACATGTTTGTAGAGATCTCAATCGACTCCTCCTCTTTTTTAACAACTTTATAAATGGCCAGAATGTTATAATTTTTGTCACTTAACCAAGAGAGGTGTGCTTCTTTTTTTATCAATTCTAGAAGGTTATTAGTCATCCATTTGTTACTTTGTCTATCTCTAATACTTCTGTACCGATCTACCGCAGCATTTCTGTCAGGTATTCATAGATCTGAGTAGAATTCCCCTCAAATGTTTTATCTAAGTTTTGATCTAATCTTGTTTGATACAACCCTCTAATACTGTCATTTTTCAGTAACTGAATTTTCATTGGTTCATCCTCGATTCCGTTTGTCTCCTGTTATTTTCCCTCTGGACCGTTTGTCTTTAAGACATTTTTCTTTTTCCAAGGAAAGCCTATTTTTGCTTTAACGAATTAAAGATTGGTTCCACATTCTATTTCTCTATAGGTTCTTGCATCGTGGTACTCTGCTTTGTTATAACATAATCTATTATGGAATAAAGGTTCTTTGTTGGTTGGTGCCATGTGTATTTATGGATATCCTGATGTTGGAAAAATGTATTATTTATCTTTAGATCAATGTTTTGACATATTTGGATGAACCTTTCCCCATTATCATTGATAACATCCTCTCAAAACCTTCAACAAATTTACTATTGTTATCATTCCCAACTTGACCATTTAGGTCGCCCATGAGTACTAACCCATGAATTTCACGACTGATAGCATCTAAGTTGCGAAAGATTAAGGTTTTAGACAGTATCTTAGGAGCTTGGATATTAAATGAAATTTGGATTAGGTCTTGAGAGGAAAGAAACGGGACTGGCAATTGGGAGGAGGGGACTGGTTTATGAGGAGAATCGATGACGTTTAGGTCTAACCATGTGTCTGGTCGATGAATATGAGAATATGGAACAATGGAAATATATAGGGAGTGGAAGAGGTTTTCCAGGTATAGAATGTCATTGTACTTACCTAGGAGGTTTGTATTGAAATCAACAAAAATAATGGTATGGTTATAGAAGGGAAAGTAATTGTAAAGGATAGACTCAAAGGTAAAGTCAAAAGACACTAGAGGAGGCCTGTATACCACTACCCATAGGAGCGGGTGTCCAATCCAGGATATTTCAGTGGAAAGGAATTCAATATGAATTTTAACTTGTGTGTATATCGTGGGTGAATTATATTTCTTAGTAAGATCCCATTTTTTCACTTTAGTTATTTCGATATCGATTATTTGATTAAATATGGGTGTGTATTTTTCTCTTATGTTTATCACTAAGTTTTTTTAGATTCAGCCAATAACATAAAACTATATTATATATAAAAAATAAAAAATTAAAGTGATATTTTTTTAACGCATATCCTCTAATTCTGTTTGAATGGTCTCAAATCATTTAAAAAATAAGTTTCATGAACTTGGGATCACGATAACCCGTGCCGACTTGCATCGAAACGTGTCTGTACTTGCACAGTATTAGGAGACGGAAATCTCGCATGGATTGCTGGTTATTACTAGTTTGTTTTATTAATAAATGCATTACTTTTGAGTAGTCAACATGTCAGTGGAGTTACGAAGTTCCAAAAAGGATATATTTTTAATAGGGGAAGTAAAACATCAAACTACTGATACGAAACTTCGATCTTAATAATATTTAAGGTTTTGGATTGAAATGAAAAAAACTGAGAGGGTATGCGTTTCGAAATTCGAAGAAAAAAATTTCACCATATATATACCTATAATATACACCATACCATATACACCATACACCATATATATATATATATATATATTTTTATATATATATATATATATATTTTATATATATATATATATAAAAATAAATAAATAAATATATGAAAAATATATTCTAAGACTATTGCAGTACATCTTTCAATATCGAGCCGGGATTTCTCCCGACGGGAAAATAAACACTTTTGGATGTTGGAATGTTCAGGGCATAGCAACAAAAATGTACAGTATCCCAGTAGAAGTAAAAAGATACAGTATGGATGTAGTAGTACTGATTGAGACAAAGAAGAAAGGTAACGGTGAAGAGATCATGGGTGCCGGCTACATAGACATGTGGTGTGGTCTTGACAGAAGCACAAGAGCCGAGGCGGGTGTCTCCATGTTCATAAAGAAGATTTTGTACGAAAAATATCAAAAGATGAGATTTTATTGGTGAAAGACTAATTAAAATGGATTTAACTTTATATGGCAGAGAAGTCGCGGTAATAGGAGTGAGAACAACGAAAAAGAATATTTTTGAGAAAGCCTGAGGGAAATTTTAGTTAAGATTCCACCAAAAAATGAACTAATTTTAATCGGAGATTTAAATGCAAGAGTGGGATCTGAAGAGAAGAGCATGGTTGTAGGAAGGTTCTGGGATTCCTTTCTCACCCACTCCACCGACCTCCGGTTAAAAATCAAAGGTTATTCACAAGCACTGCTGTGAAATTTACAAAAAATATCAAAAAACACTTTTCAACAACAAACAAAAAATGAAGCCAGTAGGAAAATGTAATATAAAATATCCTATATACCAACACTTTCTGAAAAAAAAAAGAAATAATATACTCAACGTAACAGAAGTAATGGTGACTACGCTCAGTGATGATAAAATAGGATATATAAGATGATGATAAATTAGGGCTAAAGTCGTCATGAAATCCCATGTGTAGATAACTGCGGTTTTATGCTTATTGACTAAACCTAAAGAACCTGAACAACTTGTATTATAAACAGTCGACAAAAAATACCTCCCTATATATTACTAATACAAAGTATAGATGATGTGAAAGTTTCTGTGGAAGGTTTATGATGTAAAGGTTAGGAGGTTAGGGGGCGGGTAAGATGCACAGTATCGAGCGGTGGCTGGGCGCAATGCGGGAACACGCCCACCCCTAACGATCGCTGCCCTTGCCCCTGACCTTCAGCGCTCTACTTTCTTCCAAATTAGCTCACACCTAACTTAAATACTATTTATTCAGTCTACATTGTATTGTTCTATCTACCTTTTTACTTTATTTATTGTATATAATACAAATGAAAAAATTCCCGAAGATTGGAAAGACTTATTATACTTATTCCGATTCAAAAAAAGGGACCGAGGACGGAATCTGACTCCTACCGACTTGCTATAAAATATTCCCCATAATCCTAACTATTAGAAATACGGAATACGCCGAGAAATTATCGGATAAATTTCTTTTTTTTAGATTAATTTATTGATATTTACAACTGTAATAATATTACAACAAGTAAATCTACTAATATGAACAATATGACATGAAAAAAAACACTTGTGGAGAAAGGCCTCGAGGCCATCTTCTTTTCAGACGGAATAGTATGGGAAGCAAGTTGAGAGACTAGGGGATTCATGTGTGTACGGAGCTTGTCATGGAAGGACAGGTATCTAGTTTAGGCCAAATCAGCGGCATATGGGATATTAAGATCATGATGGATGAGTTTGTTTGTGACATAATAAGGAGCATTGAGGATTTTACGAAGGATTTTGGATTGTAAGGATTGGATACGAGATGAATTGGATGATTTAGTAGAGCCCCAAATCTCAACTCCGTATGTCCAAATAGGTCTGATAACTGTCATGTAAATGAGTCTTTTGTAATTAATTGGGAGCTTAGAGCGTTTGTCCAGTAAATGTTGAAGTAGGAGAATACGTCGAGAAGTTTCTTGTCTTTTCAGTCTTGTATGAGGATCCCAAGTGAGACGTTCGAGACGTTGAAACGTTGTGTGACGTTGAGAGAGAGGAATCCTAGGTAACGTATCTGTTCGATAGGTATCAGTGGAATAGCATAGAATAGAATAGAATACAGTAGGGCAGGAATTCGTAGGTTTACGACGAAGGGTGAAGGTAATTTGATAGGATTTGTTAGGATTTATTTTAATTCTCCAATTTTGACACCATTCTTGAAGGTTTGAGATAAGGTTTGAGATATGGAATCCCATATCCCCAATCCCAAGGGATTGGGATGCAACAAATGGATCCTTATTTACTGATAACACACATGTGTGTCATCAGCGTACGTAGTGAGGACAGTGCTTGGATGGGTTGGGTTGACAGCTGTATATATCGTGTAAAGGATGGAACCCAGGATACTACCTTGAGGAACACCAGCAGACTGGGTAAAGAGGGAAGAGTAGGAAAAATTATGGTTTACTTTAAAGGTTCTATTACTGAGGTAGGAACTGATAATAAGGAAGTAAGTAGAAGGTAAGAATTTACGGAGTTTGTACAGCAGACCCGGATGCCGGAATCGATCAAAATCCTGCTCTTCGGATAATATCAATGTGGTTTTAGATGAAACCGTTCAACTATCGATTAAATATTTTCCGTACGCCAAAAACTATAGAAAAAAAATTTAGAATACAACGGAGTAGTTCATCAACTCTTTATTGATTTTGATGATTAGATAGGGTATGACGTATTGGTTGAATAAGGTATAACAAAGAAATTAGTACATTAGCTAATGATGTGTATGAGCGACACTTTCAAATAATATAAGAATTGGTGGTGTAGCGACATCGAACATGGATCATCGATAAATCGAATATAATATGATAACAAGAAGATAACCTTCTCATATTGTTTTACTATACGGGAATTGATATTTATCGAACACCAATGTACCTATTACTTTTTATTCTGTACCTTATGTTATTTTTGTTATAAATAAAGTGATTCAACCTTCAAGAACACGTAGTGTTAAGATCCTTCACTATCCTTATAAAATCTTAACAATTGGTGACCCCGACGTAATAGAAATAGTGACATTGGTTTTTCTTTCCCCACTTACGAACATTAAAAATGCCTAGTGATACCCCTTCTAAGGAAAAATCATGTGGAGAAGGACAGTCAATTAACCCATTGCAACTCGATGTTTATCGAGGCCCAACTTCGCGGATACCACGATTTTGGAAAAATAACCCCGCCTTGTGGTTCGCTACCTGCGAAGCCGTATTCGCAACATCCAAAATTACATCGAGCAGCATACAATTTCAACTCCTGTTCCCTATTATTGATTATGATGTACTGACTCAAGTTCAAGACCTTGTTCTTGACCCCTCGAAGCAACTTTATGAAAATTTGAAAACTAGACTGTTACAAACTTATGGAGAATCGGAATCACTGCGTATCAAGAACCTCCTCGAAGAAATTTCATTAGGTGATCTGAGCCCATCACAATTGCTGAGAACGATGCAGAAAATGGCCGGTACCAGCGTGAGTATGGATTTCATTCGTATATTATGGTTGAAAAATCTATCCAATAGATTTCAACCGATTCTTGCAGCAACCGAGCACACAGACGTAGAAAACCTCAAATCGCTGACAAATTGGATAGCCGATGGACAAACAAACGCCAATGGATAGCTACGCTGTAGCCCTACCATCTACCTCGCGCACGACAACCACAACGTGCTAGCTCTGCTCTGCCGAGTTGCAGAAACTCCGTAAAGATGTGGATGAGATACTCCGCATCCTGAACGCGAATAATCGTGGGAGAAGTTCGAGCCGACGACCACCGGAATCGCACTCCAGGACGATATCGACCGATAACGGTGTCTGCTTCTATCATTGAAAATATCAAGATAAAGCGAGACGCTGCACCAAACCCTGCTCTTGGGAATCAAATTTAAACTCCAGTCATACATATAGAAAGAATAAAGAATATTAAGTGTTAAATCGAAATGATGAGTCATATGAAAGAAAGGAACACTAACACTTGGCGGTAGGGCCACATGGTGAATTGAGTCTAGTCTTTTATCTCGCACGGTGATTTAATGATTGTGTTTTTGTGTTAATGGTGATCGCACCTTCTTATTAATTGAATGGTGAGTTACAGTTTGTGCGCAGGGCTCGTCGCTTCTGCTCAGATTGCTTCTGGTTACCAGGCGATATAGTGGTATCATCAAGGGCATACATCTCGTATCTGGTGCTAGGCGATCTAGGGCCATGGGCGAATATCATCACTGTAACGGCTTCATGCGGTGAAAGGCGAGATTGGTGTCAGTCGAGAAGAGCGGAGAGATGTTACTAGCTCGAAGTTTGGATGGAAGTTTGCGAGCGCTAGGCCGCAAGGTGGGAGGAACCACAATCCCCTCTACATGTCATCAAGACTTACTCAATAAGCAACTTGCCTCTTGTAACATCTGTGACCAGCGGCGCGAAATTTAAATCTGAAATTTACTGTATTGATTCGCGACTGAATAACATGCGAGTTCGAAACGGTAGATGAATTATTAAATTACATTGAAAAACTTTCCGCGACTCACGTTCTATTGAACAATTGGCATTCAAACTTTTTAATGGAAATATAAAACATAAAGAACACCCGTTAGATTTCTTACGAAGATTTGATAAGAATCGAGTTTTAATAGTTTTGCGACACCACATTGATAAAACACACAATAGAGAAACAGTTATCGCACACTTAGAGACTCAACTTCTTTACCATTTCTTTACAAATATGCCACTTCATGTAAGAACTTATTTAATGTCAGAAAAGTTAAAAAATTTAGACGACTTAAGGAACTTAATAAAAAATGAAAATCATTTGCTGTTTGCCGATTTAATTTCCTCAGGATCGATGAACAAAGCAGGAGATAAATTAAAAAACAATCACCCCAGGAAAAAGTTCAGGGAACATCACAAAAATTACAAAAGACGTTACCATAATTATAATAATCATAACCTCTATAATAATTTTACACTTAACACTAGTCAATATAACTGTAACCAACCAAATTTTATTCAACCAAATCAGTCGAGAGAAATACATAACCGAGAATGGAACCCACGCGATCAACATAAATTTTTTAATAAACCCGATTCAGGACAATTTACACAAAACTATAAAATCCCTTCAATGGTACTACAAGACAAACTGTATCCATGAGAAACGAGAATTTCCAACAGCAAAAACAACCATTCTTAAAAATCGAACAAACTTTCGAAGAAGATCCGAGAAACGCTAGAATCAGTGAACTAGAACATTGCGGAGCCGTTGCAGAGCCCAAAATCACTTGTCTAAAGTCTCACGATCGGAATGGGAGACTCCTGCAACGAGGCGAGGCACGGCCCAGTCCAAGCAGTGTTCAACATTTTTAATGTCATTATAAATTGCGATAGTGAAAATGCTAGGCAAAGCATATTCCACAAGATAGGTAATATCCCTATTCATTTTTGAGCAGTTTATATTCCATACCACGGTATACACATAAAATACCACTGCAGCACTAGTGTCGTGGCGGGTCTCGGGATGAAGAAAGTAGACTTAGATGGCCTCAACTTCGTAGAGCGTCGCAGGCCGAGGAAGTACGACGCAAGACAACCGCCAGTTATCGCCAGGTTAGTCAGGCTTTCGATACGTGACGATTTTGTTCAGAGGAGGAAAGTAAAGCGTGACTTTTCAACCCGGTATATAGGCTGGCAGGAGAACGATTTCCACCGGGTGGAAATAGTGTAAGAAATGCCTCCTGTCAATAGACGTCTGGTAAGCCAGTAGTTACCAAACAGAAGAGGGCAGCCGGGAAGTGAAATACGTATGGTTTGCCAGCGGTAGAGTGCGCTGCCGGAAGGATGACGTCCACCCTGTTATATACATCGACCAACCTTCGGATCATATGGCACCCGTTTGTTCCCTGGTGGCTTCCCCTTGGTCCTCGTTAACTTATTTACGTTTTTTTGTGTTAATATATTCCTATTTTTATTAGTTGTTAGTTACAGCTATGTTTTTTCCTTCACTTTCTTTAACTATATATCTTAATCGTCATGCCGAACGGTTCATATTTCAATCTTTACTTAATTCACCCTGTAATTCACTCTTTTTTTCAACGGCAACTCAGTATCCGATGAATTTATCGATTATCACTCCCCTATGTCTCCTTATCTCCTGCCACGCTAATGGTCAATCCTTACATGCCCATTTTGATATATTCCAACAATATTTCACCCCTAACATTTATCATACCATTGCAGTCTCCGAAGCATGGCTTAAACCACATATTTCTACCTCCTCCATCACACAACCCTGACAGTCTGGCCAGAGACACCCACCTGTCCAAATAGCTCTCTCTCTCTTAGTCCTGTTTGAAGTTCAGTGTTTTTCGTTGTGCTATTTTTTCTTCCTTGATAAATATCTAGATTATTAGTTATAGTATATTATACTGTAAATATACTCAGCGAGACTTAAAGAGAAAAGTTTATTGAAAGGATTTGCCAAATTAAAATGCTGCGACTTTGAAGACGTCGAAGGATTGCTCCTAACACCTACAGCTTTAGGCAGTAGTTAACAACAAATAAACATTCGTAAGTTACATTCACAGGGCAGTGGACACCAAGTAGTCTTTATAGATCAGACCAATTCTTGCCCGGCCATTTTGACGAATACCCTCAACATTTTACCCGAAACTTTTACCACACCATTGGAATTTCTGAAACATGTTAAAACCCCATGGGACGCCACCAACTCACAGCACCATTCCTGTATTCGACGGAAAGGCCTTGGGAGGCCTACATGACTCTCTTCGAGACACCGGCTTGACCACGGGAGGTCAAAAGAGACACAAGCTTCAGCGTTGTGCCTGGCCTTGCGTTGAGACGCCTTGGAATACTGCAGGGCAAGTCCGTAGCCATGAAAACATTTCGGGGGGGTAAGGTCAGGATCGAGGATTTTAATGCCATTATTCATGATAATTTTAAAATAAATTTGGATAATTAAATTTGCCCATATAAACAATTATTGGATGATGAATGATTTAAATGCAATACGCAACAACAACAATACTTCAATTCTTGATTTTCGATACAATTTTTAATTATTGTGAAGTTATTGGAGGACATTTTCAAGCAAATATAAATATAAGTATGCTTATTGCAATGCAGAATGATGTAAAATGTGATGGACCCTCTGTTGTGTGTGTTGTTTTTAATTTAATTTGCACTTTTTTAACCTAGTATTAATTTTTAATACTAACTAAATTTCTGGATTTCGGGAGGGGATTTAACCCCCTTCCTCTCTTCACTGACGTCTCGTAGGTGAGCTCACCGTAGCGTACGTCAAATGCCGGTCCTCTCAATTCGGAAAGAAGAGAAGGGGTATAGGAGAAGCGGGATGACTTTTTTTTGGAAGCGGTTAAGGAATGACTAATTTAGAAAGCAGTGAACTGAAATAGACTGACCCGGAATTATATACAAAATATTAGAATTCATAAATATCAAATACAGAACTAAATACCGCTATAGGAAGCGCCCTCTCTCAGCTCCAAGATGGAGAAGAAAGTGTTATTGGATACTTCAGCCAGGCACTCTCAGCTCCGGAACGCAACTACCGTGTCACAAGGAAAGAGCTTCTGGCAGTAGTAAAATCCATAGAGCATTTCCATAAATATCTAAATGGCAGAAGTTTCCTCCTGAGAACGGACCACGCGGCTCTAATGAGGCTGCTGCGATTCAAGTCACTAGAGGGACAAGTGGCGAGGTAGAGCTCCTTCAGGAATATAGCTTTAAATCTGCTCATCGTTCTGGAACGAGTCAAAAAAATGCGGATGCGCTCTTAAGGAGACCTTGTGATGAAGAATACAGGCATTGTTCTCGACAAGAAAAGAAGCAGGCAAAAGTGTTGAGGACAACGGTTGTCATGTACAGTTGGCAGGATGCAGAGGTGTCGAAGGAACAGGACGAGGACCCGGACTTGAAACAAATGAAGCAATGGAAACTATCAGGGCAAGGAAGACCAAGCTGGCAGGATGTTGCTCCAATGTCGAAGAATATAAAGACTTTCTGGGCCCAATGGCATTGGAGAACGCGGAAGGAGATCAGCGCAGACTACGGCTCATCGTTCCAAAAAGTAAAGTGCCAGTCCTCAGGGAACTCCATAACGGAGTATCTGGCGGCCACCTCGGAGTTCACCGTACATTGGAAAAGGTTCATGAAGGCTTTTACTGGGCAAACCTTAAGGACGATGTGTTGGACTGGTGCAGGCAATATGCGACCTGTGCGGCTCCTAACGGACCCACAAGAAGAAAGAAGAAGTACGACGTGGGAGCACCGTTTGAGAGAATAGCGATCGACATCGTTGGCCCTTTCCCTGTGACGGACGAAGGTAACCGGTATATTCTCGAGGCCATGTACTATTTTTCCAAGTGGGCGGAAGCTTATGCCCTTCCGAATCAGGAGGCAGTCACGGTTGCAGACGTACTTGTGAAGCAGCTCGTCAGTAGGTTTGGAGTACCCATAGAACTTCACGCTGACCAGGGACGAAACTTTGAGTCTGCAGTCTTCTCCGGGATGTGCGAAGCACTGGGAATACGGAAGACAAGGACGACACCTCTTCACACTTAATCCGATGGCATGGTGGAGCGCATTAACAGGACAATGGGTCAATATTTGTCTAAGGTGGTCTCCGACCATCAGTAAGACTGTTACCAGTATGTTCACCTGTACCCGCTAGCCTACCGCTGTTCAGTCAATGAGGCAACGGGGCAGACACCCGCAAATGTGGTGTTCGGCAGAGAACTTCGTTTGCCTTGTGATCTGAAATTCGGGTTTAAGCCTGAAGATGAAATTGCCGGAGAAGAGTACGTCACGGATCTACGGAAGCAAATGGATAATATCGACGAGAAGGTTCGCACAAACATCCAGGGAGCAAGTGACAGAATGAAGGGGCGTTACGACATCAGGGCGGAGAAAGGTGACTTCCAACCTAGAGACTTGGTCTGGCTACATGATCCTCGAAGAAGGCGAGGTTACTAAACTTGAAATTCCTGGGATGGCCCGTTTGAGATCATCAAGAGGATAAACGACGTCATCTATAGGATCAGGAATAAGCCCAAAGGAAAACCCAAGGTAGTCCATTTTAATAGACTGGCCCCTTATAAAGGAGACCATGGCCCGGCAGAAGACCAGCAAGTCAGGTACCTCAACTACGTGGAGACGAATAATGACTCAGTTGCACATAATAAGGTACCAGGTTCCCGAAGAATATCTCAGACAATCCAATAAGATCCATTAAGATCCATTAATAGACAAAGTATACAGTTATGGTATGGCTTCACCAGCTGTAATCTTGAGCTGTTCGATATAAACAGTCCTACGTTTTCTTGGCTCAGCCACATTCTGAACAGTGACTAAGTTATGCTCTCTAATAGCAATCACTCTGAATGGCCCCTCATAACGCAAAATCTCCTTTGCATGGTTCAACACAATTTTCTTGTAGACGATGGTACCTATACTGATCTTAACCGTAATATTTTTCACTCCCAGGTTTTCCTGCGCGACTCTCTTGCGCTTTTCCGCGACCATCCTTCCGTGTGCTTTTCCCTATATTCTCTCGAGCTCTATTCTATTGACTATCAATCGTCCTGCTATGCCCTGGTCCACGATTGTACCACCCCCATCTCTCCGTCGTGCATGTAAATCAAAAGGGGTTTCAAAAGGAGAAAATCCAAAAGCCATGTGGATGGAGTGGTTATATGCCGCTATGGCCCGGGGCATTGCCTCATCTGCTTCCAATCCTTTGTCTGCGTGAAATACTCTCAGATGTTCACCTAAAGTATTGCGAAGCCTTTAGCTTTAGCTTTTAACTCCTTTTGTTGATCGGGATCACGAATCGTTTCGACCATAAGACAGCATCGGAAGAATGATCTATCTAAACCTATTTTCTCGGTCCTAAACAAGCTTCGGATCTTATCCCAAATCGTCGCGTTTCCAACGTAAAGGTAGTGGTTCGCGCCTGCTTTTGATGCGTTCTTCAGCACCCGGCACATTTTTCTTCTTTAATTCCGGGTAGGGACCAAATAGTGACGATCTCTTGTTTTTCATATTTGAAGTTCTCCATTTTCAGAGATCCCGTGGTCCTCGTCTTCCAAATAATCTGCGAGGCTTGCTGTTAATGATTTCGTCTGTTAACTCCTCCATCTCTGTTGGTCTGTCGTCTCCCGATTCGTCTCGATCAGATGAGGGCCCGTCGATTTGGTGATCTGCCATCTCCTTATTCGTCCGGTGTCCATTCGCTCTCGAATATTTGGATAATTGAAGAGCTCGCTATAGCCAATCTGCTACAATATTTTCCCTTCCCGGCTTGTACACTACTTCCATGTTGTATTGGCTAAGCTGCTCTTTCCAGCGGGTGACTCGTGCTGATGACTCCTTCAATTTCCCGTCCCACAACAACGGCCTATGGTCAGTGTGGACCTCAAACTTTCGCCCGAACACATACGGTCGGAAATGCTCTATCGCCCACACGATCCCAAGAACTCCCTTTCTAGTGCGCTATAACGTGCTTCCGTCTCCGTTTATCGTCTGCTGGCGTATGATATGGAACCTTCACCGTTACCTTCCTGTGATAATACCACACCTAAGGTGTACTCACTCGCATCTGTGGTGATGTGAAATTTAAGCGTAAAATCGGGAAAGGCAAGGATTGGTTCTTCCTGCAGTTTTCTCATGGATGTCCGAATATATTTTTCATTTTCAGGGGTGATTACGATGCTCCGTCCTTTCTTCAGCAAGTTGTTTAGTGGCACAAGATACTCCGCCATTTCCGGTACGAATCGGCGATAATAGTTGAAAGTTCCTAATAACCTCCGAATTCCTTTGACGTCAGTTGGAAACGGCATTTGTCTTATCGCCTCGACCTTATATCTGGCCGTACTCCCTCTTTGGATAATGTATGGCCCAAAAAATTAAGCTGACCCTGACTCTTAACAGATTACTCTCCGGATAATTTTAACCCAAACTGGCGCAACCTCGAAAACACCTTACGAAGATCTTCTATATGGCGTTCTTCTGATTTGCTAACTACGAGTAAATCATCCATGTATACCTGGCAAAACGACTCGTCCAGTCCGCTCAAAAGCTCATCCATGAGTTTTTGGAAAGTGATAGGGGCGTTTTTCAGACCGAAGGGCATCCGTGTAAATTCGAAATGACCCCGCGGAAAGATGAATGCTGTCTTGTGCTGGTCTCGTGGATGCATCCGAATTTGGTGGTATCGTGCCTTCAGATCAAGGGTGCTAAAAATCTTCGCCCTCCCAAGTCGGCCTAAAATGTCATCGAATCGCGGAACGGGAGAGCATTCGTCCAAAGTGTTCTCATTGAGCTTTCGGTGGATACTACGACTCGGTACTTCTCGCCGTCCACATTATTTTTCTTTACTGCCCAGAGGGGGGCTGTTGTACGGTGGCGTACTGTCCACGCTGATCCCTTGCATTTTAAGATTGTTTAGCTCTTCCCGTATGTGTTACCGTAATGCTTGCGGGCACCGACGTTCTTTAAACCCCCCCCCCCCCCACCACCGTCCTGTTAACCATGTCATCCGGTCCTGTTTTAACGGGATTTCGTGTACCGCCTGCCCTCTAACACTGAGAATTTCCACTTCATTAAAAAATATATCCTTGAATTCCTTCTTAATGCCGTGGCGCCAATCTTTCAATTGATTAATCGCCCCGATCTTTCCCTCGCCGTTCCTCCGTAAACGTAAGCCTTTATACACCCTTTTTCCAATCTTCACCATCCACCGCCCGTTTTTACACCTTATACTGGCTCTCACTCTCCCCATTAAATCGCATCCGATTATACCCCCATATTCCCGAGGCATATTTTCTGCCACATGTACGGTCAGGCGGCCCTCGGAACCCCATCTCCCACAATCACAGCAAATCTACTTTACAGGGACCACTCAGAGTGATTAATTTACAGTCACATACCTGTATCCCTTCTTCTGTACACAGTGCCTTCACCATGCTCCGACAAATCACAGTACTTGAACTGCCCGAATCCACAAGTCACTTCACTTCTCTCCCGTCACTTATGATAGGCAACGTACCATAGACACCTTCGATGTTATTGATCACTGTGCGGCTGCCTATCTGCCGACACTCTCCTCATTCTCCACTTTCGTCCTCCTATCTCGGCTCGACTTTCCTCGAATCCTCTTAAATTTTCTTTCTACTACGGCTCTCCTGGCTCCTGGTTCGCTCTCCTCTCCTTCTGTTTCCAACATTGCAGGGGAAATAGTTGACTCGGACGGTCGCCTCCTTTTCCAAATCCTCTGGGCAAATTCTCCTCGGTCCACCTCTCTTCGTCTTATATATGGGCATTCCCGAGCATATTGCCCATTGCCCATTGCCCGAGCATATTCAGCCACAAGGTCCCTCTGCGCCAGTTCTTTCTATCCGGTGCCCGTCTCTTTTCCCGGAGTTGTGGTCTCTCTCTCCTAGTAAACTCAACTTCTCTCCGTCTTCCAATTTCCTGTCTCGACCGAGATCTGCCTATTGGAGTTCTCCTAAAAGGAACCCTGCTCCATCCTGGTTCGACCTCGTCTCGTGATTCTTCCTCCCGAGCACTCGAATCTACCATTTCTTGGGCGCATTCCAAGAAAGGCTTATCTCGAGGCAGGCAATCCTTCTTTCCTGCGTCCCTTGCTAACTGCACCTTAAGGACCGGGGTCATGAAAATGATCCATGCTTCCACTGCGCCAGTATCCATTACTTCTCGTAGTTTCTCATTGATCCTGTATAATTTGGCGATTAGGCCTGCCGCGTATTGCCCATTCGACTGGTTAGTTCTCTTCATTTCCCTAAACATGTGGAGCATATCTTCGGGGGCCCTTCGCCCCCCTCCATATGCTTTTTTCAGCCTTTCTTTTATAGCTCTCCATGGGGTATCCTCATCTGCCTGTATTAGGTTCAGTACGCATCTTTTAACCCTGCGTGCTAGGGCCACCCGTAGCCTTTTAGGGTCCAGCTCGTCTATTAGATCCGCAGCGACCTGGGATTCAATATTGTTACGGGCTACTGGGTATGAAAATGAATTAAACTACTGATAAATTAAAGATACTAATATTTATTAACAATGTGACAAAAAGAATACAATTAAATTATTAACAATTAAATTATTAAACTGATATAAATTTACAATAACAATATTCTAAATATTTATTATCTAGGCCTAACTCCTATTTAATTATTACAATAATATAAGATATTACTAATTCTAAATAGCTTAACTATTAACAGAAATTTGTACGAATACCATAAAATTACAACTACTACTTAACTAATTAACTACTACTAATTAACACTTACAGTTCACTAATTAAAGTCCACCGACCGTAAGATTCTCCGAGTATGACATACTGACACACAGTAATAAACAGAAACGGTTTATTACACTCACAAGACTGTCACAGTCCACTGATACACTGACCGGTTCAACACTGAATAGCTTATCACACTGACACTCACTTATTACAGTTCATCACAGTGCCTTAAATAGGCAAGGCCGAACATTCTAGAACACGGAAGTAGGGAGAGATTATTCTGGGAATGTCGAGAACCTGCTTGATCTCTTCCGACAAAGAAGAGGCGGTTCTAATCCAATCTTGACTTCTCCCGCCGACGGGCTTGAGACGCTAATCCCTTGTTTCCATCATTCTCTCTGTGGCCGTAACAATATTGAACATAACACTATCGCCACCTTTGAGGAAAAGGTTCAGCTCCCCCACATCGCCATTGGATTTTTCCAGAACATAAATCTCTCTTCTAACATCCTGTGCGTTAGCCCTTTTTAATTTCATCTGTTCAAGCGCGTTGGTCTCCTCTGCGATCATGTTCGCCTCCCTGCCTGCTAGGTCCGCACGCGCCATTGCGAGCGTAGTCGTCGCCAAAGGCGGGATCTCAGGATCCACCAGAGTTGGAGGTCGTGGAATTGGTTGCTGCGGTGGTGTAAACGTTAATGTAGCTGGCCTAAGAACGTCTCTCTGTCTCGGTTCTGTCATTTTTATTTATTGCAACAAAGAAGAGAAGAAGAAATAGCAAAAAAAAAAAATTATAAAGGACTTTCTTTCTTTTTGTTTAAACCAACAAAAAACATTATCTTTAAACTTCCCGGGTTTCGGCACCAAATATATAGTTCACGGAACGAATTATGTAAAAAAAAAGGAAAATAAAGATAAAACAACTCGCACGAGAATTGGTTTAATACTGACTTTATTGCCATCTTGAACTACTTATAGTTATACACTATATTTAGTTATATTAGTTTATAGTATATAACTAACTATAGTTAGTTATATACAGTTGTTGATCTACTTATAGAATCTAACAGCTGTTTACAATACCAGCTTGATATTAGCGACTATGCGATCATCGTCTTGTCTTAACTTTATTATATATATATATATATATATATATATATATATATATATATATATATATATATATATATGTATATATATAAAATTATACTGTGGCCAAGATTAACTTTGTCTGAAAATGAATACTAACACACTGTCTTTGAAAAGCATGTCAAAGACTGTCGGTTTTAAGTAGTAATTGAATAGTCACATATTAATAAACCCGACGGTTTTCCATTAGTTTTTCTGTGTAACATTAAAAAATTATTTCTATTAGTCATTATAAAGTCTATTTCCAAAAAAACAAAACAAAAAACACAGGAATAATGACCAACTTATTTAATGTTTATTGATTTTTTACACACAAATAATTGGTGCTACTACTTTTGATTCTAAACTGTCAAAAAATATTTTTCAGTAAAATTTAATCCCATAAGTCAAACAAATTATCAGAGGGTAGATTTCATGTTCTTTGAAGAAGGTAAGATGTAGCCAGTTACAACCAAGAAGGATGGTAGAATGAATAAAATAAAATTATGGTTAGTCAAGAAAATGACGTTAGTATTAGTAATCCAAAGGGTGAAGGGTGAAGGGAAAGTCGCCCACCCCCCAAAAAAAAATTACAGTGAAAAGAAAGAAAAATGCAACTTGTTTAGGACACAGTTAGTACCATTATTCCTGGATAACTTTGAAATTGACCTTTTATTCCTAAAAGATAAGTAATCGAGCTTATCTTGTGGGGTATCGATCATCGAAATCGGATCGTAATTTTAAATATTTCTTTTTTAATTAAATTTGTTTGTTAACTCATATATAATAAATATGTTAACCTGCTGTCGTTTAAAAAATCTAAAAATTGTTATCAAGTCCAATATGGCTCTAATAGGTATAATGAAACTTAATCAGTGACAAAATAATTCATATTATTAATTTTTAAATATGTTCTTCAATTTCAATATTTTTGGTTCCTCAAAGAAAGTATCTGAGAGAAACCCAAATCTGTTGGTAGCCTGATACATTCCCGTAACTAGGAGTGGCAAGAAGGCGCATGCTTTTTAGGCAGAATTTTTTTTCTAGTCAAAATCAATTTTGATTAGTCTCAATTATTGCAGCGTTGTTGTGTTGATCAATGCAATGACGTGGAAAACTATAATGACTATAGTGGCCTGCAATTACAATTTTTATTTGAGTCAGAGTGGTATTCGGAAATTTCAAATTGAACGAATTAGTAATAATTTGAAATTACGTACTATCTAACACTATTTCCATTGATACTTGAGGATATTATAATATTTATTGAAAAGTCGAAGCTTCAGAATGGTTTATTGAATTTTTTTTATTGGATAACAAAATAAGACAATGAGCCACACTTAATGGCAATAATTATTAGAGATCTAGGTTATATGAAAATTAGAATTGAAAGTATGGAGGGGAGGAAGGCGGCAATGTCAAGGTGAGATGAAGCGGTGCGGTGCGGTGGGGCAGCGCATGCGCTAGTCGGCATGACACTCTACCCGCCGGCAGACCGTCCTACGTCCCCCTCGACCTCACCATCTTAACCGTGCCCCGCCGTAGCTGGCTCTGACCCTCCGGGAAAGAAGAACGCCTCCAGGCAAGCCAAGCGCCGGCCCACTCCCCCCCTAGCTCCTTACTCATTCCAACACTAATCTCTTTCCTACTCACTTATCAATTTGTTTAATGTGACCGCATGCCAAGATGGGGGCGTTCCAATTTGACAAGCGACACTTACAACTACAACGCCGAATGAGCTTTCTTCAGTCTACTTCACTCATCGAAACTACACCATTTCTCAGATTCTTTAATGTGAGTACATAATTTATCCTGAGCATTACCAGTGGTTTTCGAAAATGAATTTTCAAAAGTCATCTACTCAATGCCAAATATTCCATTTATGTCTTATAAAATGTGAAATAATTTATCTCTATTTGTTATGAATATTAGGAACGATTACTTGGGTCGAATTGTTCACAGCAAAACTGACTGGACATCAAGGGCTTATATTGTGACTACTAGTGTTTAGAAAAATGTACTCGCTAGCTCTACACTCTAACTACATACAGGGAAAGAGAAGTCCCAGGAGTATCTTTGTGAATAAATTGTTTTTGAATTTTCATATTTGAACCGAAATGAAAATTAGACACCATTTTGGGAAATAAGAGGGCGCTCTTGTCGGAAATGTTAGATGTGAGCTCTTCTCTTTTAGTGATCCGCCCATCTGACGTCATTAGATAAAAAACAGCATGCTGCCACAATAAATGCTCTATATGATTTGTTCACGCTTTTTATTTATATACTATGACTTATACGTATGTGCTAAATTATTGACCAAGTTGTACTCTATTGTAGGTTTTGTCAACAACTGAAATCACACCATTTGATGCAATCTACACAGAAATGTCTCATATGAGGAATATTTCGCTTCTTTGGTTTCTTTGAATTTTAGAAACATTAAAAAAGTAAATAAATTTGAATTAAAAAAAAAAAGAATATTATGCATGGTTAAATTTTAATAGGTTTAGGTCGTGTTGCATCATATGACGTAAAAACATCATTTCCTGAAAAATTAGTAACTCGACATTGTTTTTAGACTTTATTAACATTTTCCTAATATATTTAAGAGTCTTATTATGCGATTGTCCTACTCTAACTGAGTAAAACGAGAATAAAATATATTTTTATCCTAATAGTTGAGCATATGTAACATCAAGATGTTGACAACATGGCTGTCAAAAACAAAAACAAATCAAAGAGCCTGTAATTATTTCACCTCTACCTAAACCATTCCCATATTAATGTTATTTTTTATACCACTTCAAATGAAGGCAATCCGAAATATTTATTTTTTTCTAGTGTGTAGTGTCTAGTGTCTAGTGTAGACTTGAAATCGCTTCACAAATTATTAATTCAGCACACTACAGAAGGTTTGATGGATTATTTAAAACTTGACGCCTACAACCTCTGAGTGACGAGATGTGGAAGGTTAGAAAGCTGTACACATCGATCCAACAAAAGTCTAATGAGGTTAATAAAAACGGTTTATGTATTGCGAATGGAGCATAGTAGTGGTATAGAAGTCGCACAAAGGTCTAAATTGTAATTAGTCTAAATACATATGAACAAAACTAACTAATTCTTCGAAAATCAGTTTACACAAATCACGAAACAGGAATATAACGATATACACATTTATTACTTTGAAATAATGAAAGTTAACAAGTAAAAGAATTGATAATGTTTGCAAATTATAAGTCCTAGAATTATTCAATCTTGTTTTTGTTTTCTGTTCACGCAGAAACACAGGATCTCGAGGAAAGAAATTTCTGGTGTTTTACTTCTATTGGTATAACTACAATTTGTTGTGTACCTCTTACTGTTTGGTGAACAGAGTTCAATGCATTGTGTGGCTGTATTTCGAATGAAGAGTCCTTAAAGGCAAGTGTCATTTGCCTTCAACGGTTGTTACATGTTACTACGGATCGGTGGGGAAAGGTCGGAGGGGGGAGGAGGACCTTCACTCCCAAAATAACCGCTGGAAGACAAAATAAATTACTACTCGTATAAAATATTTGAGTAACTGTTCTTTTGAATACTGTGAAAGATTATCAATTATTTGATACAAGGGAAATTATACTTGGCTCTCGCAATAAATCGTTGGACAAAATTGTCAAATATAATTAAATAATTACTGGTGAAAATGTAATACTAATAAAGGTCACAATAGTTTGGGTTGAGGGTCTATAATATTTCATTGATGTATTGGCTGCTGTGATACCCTGCCTGCCTATATCTTGCCCTTCCTTACCTTACGACAAAGGATAAGGGCAACTGATAACTGAATCAGATAATTATCCTTATAATCTTATCATTCATATTCCTCCAATTGAGACCAAATGTCACTTCTATATTCCACAATCTCAGGTTTAATTCTCTTCAAACAATTCTTACATTCTAATGAGTTTGAGATAAGCATTTCTCTTATTTTGGTGGTTTCATAGGTATTGCTTAATAATTATGTATTGCATAATTAAATTGACTGACACATAGAAGATATATATATATATATATATATATATATATATATATATATATATATATATATATATATATAAATATAAATGCATCAGCGGATCCAGGATGTTTTCTGGGAGGGCACAACGGGCGAACGGGCAAAAAAAATCGTTAACCTAACTCTTCTTTATGTTACAGAAGATAACATACATGGATGTTATTACTATACTTTAACACCATATTTACCGGGATGCTAAACGTGGGCTTTACCGGCGAGGGATGAACAACATCTTAAACAAAGATATTCGAAAACAAGATATTGCGTTAAATACATGGTCCGAAAAAGTCCGTGACTTAATCTTTAATTTAAGTTGAATTGCATTGAATTAAAGAGATTGCACAACGCGGAACCAGGCGGTCACCAGGTTAGTCTAATTGAAGTGATAGATTGAGATGGGCTTGTAGTATATATATATATAAAAATATATATATATTTTAAATTAATTTATTTATTGAAATTTACAACTGATTTATAGTAATACAGCAAGTAAATGACGGGAATGATACATAGTGGTGTGGATAAAGACAAGTAGAAAAACTAACAAGGCAATCCGTATAAAGTTAATCAGCGGAGAACCAACTGATAAACGCCTGAGAGGAGACCTAAGAGTAGGTGGGAGGATGACATTAAAAGTGATCAAATGGATTTGGGATTGTGTGCTCGTTTTTGAACGGAAGTTTCTATGTAGTGATTGGCGATATCGGCATCCATCCTTCGGTTGCAAAGGCTTGTTATAATTATATCATGATTTTTCTCGCTAGTGAGGGTTGAGTATCTGATGTGGGAGACCAGTCATATTATAATATTTTTTGTTTTGAGTTTTGAACAATACGTTCTGTTTCGAAGAGAAATAAGTGCTGATCTTCTCTTGGCGCGTTGAAAGGTAATTTTAAACCATCCATGTCTGTCACTGTTCATTTTGGTTTCAGCCCTTTGATAAATATTATGATTGGAGTGGAGGTGACTATTTCTGCATGATGCACCTACTTACTTCCTTCAATCACATTTTCTATAATCAGGTCCTAGCATTTCCTTGGTTTTTCCCCACAGTGGAGCTTATATTATTAGCTTTGTAGATCCCGACATTTATAAGTTCTAATTTTTTTGTCCTTAAATCTATGATTGATAATAGTAATAATTGATAAATTGATTCATTCCAATAGAGCTTGAGAGCTTGAGAGGAGAAGTCTATTAGGCCAGTACCTATAATACCGAGTCTTATTACCAAATAAGTGTGTTTCACGGCCAGGGCCTAATGTAAAATTTTGGCAACATTGTTATGCCTCTGAAGATTTTCGGTGCCAGCTGACATGGAGTTATATGTTGGATTGATTCCAACATTACCGCGCACAGCCGAAATTTATCCGGCGTTGTTTCGTCTTTTAGAATATCTTCTTGCTATGCAAGGTCATGTTATGCTTCGTTGATGAAGTAATACAAATTGGTTTTATTGGGACTTTAGTTTTATGTTTTATTTCTTCTTTTGGACCTTAAAAAGTTCCTGAAATTCAAAGATTTTATTTACTCACTCCTTAATGAATCCAATGTCTGGTCAAGATGTAATGAATATAATAAAAGCTCAGTTATTCGGCCAACATCTCTCTAAAACCCTTCATCCACATCCTGATATTTTAAACTCAACCCACCTTCAATATATCAAAGCTGAGTTAAATGTTCCTCTCCAAATGGCCCTTCCTCCCAAAGCATTACTCCCTTCAGAAATATCTAATATTATTCACAGCTCCTGGACACGACCTCATCACGATACACATCTTAAAGCATCTTCCCAGAAAAGCTATTCTATTCCTCACCTACATATATAATGCTGTACACCTTACTACATATTTTCCTAACCTCTGGAAATTATCCGTAGTAAAAATGATACTTAAACCTAAAAAAAAAAAAAAGGAATACACTTCCTCTTACCGTCCTATCTCACTTTTACTTTGTAAAATCCTGGGGCAAAGCTCATCCTGAAACGTTTATACCCCATCCTGGATGCAAACCACATTATACCAGATCACCAGTTTGGATTCCAAACATCCCACTCTACTATCCAGCAATGTCATCGTATGGTGAACTGTTGTTTACTCTCCATTGGATCTTAGATTATATTGTTCGGCGGTATATCATGACGTGGAACAGGCTTTTGACCGAGTCATGCACCAAGGATTGCTTTACAGACTCAGCCAATTCCTACCTCCTACATATTTTCTCATTATTCAATCCTATCTCACTAACAGTTCATTCAAAGTAAATCACAATAATTTATTTTCATCCCGCTTTTCTCAATCTGCTCGTGTTCCTCAAGGCAGTATCCTCGGCCCAATCCTCTACACAGTTTATACAGCTGGCATTTTTTCACACCCACTTTCCCCGATTTCCATTTTTTTTTAATTGTCAAGAGAAGTATAACAACTAAAGGCCTCGTTATGTGCTTAAATTAACGATAATTAAATTTACTTCAACTCCATTTCATTTGACTTTCATCGTAGGATCACTTCTTCGGCGGGTGTTCCTCACGAAAGTCGGCCAAAACTTAAAATTTGGACTTTTTGGAAAAATACCAATTTTCAAAGGGGCGTAACTCAGAATCTATTAGACCTACAGAACTGCAGCTGGATTCAAATTGTAGCCAATTTAATCTACTTTAAACTAATTACCCATAAAATGCACCGATTTTGAGATACAGGCCAAAAACTGAAATAACTCCGAAAATGTCTATTTTTCGGCCACCAAAAGTTTTTCCATCCTTTTTTTCGGTAGCAAACTTGGATATCCATCAGTCAGACATGCCCTTACAACATATCAAAAATTCAGCTCTCTTCAATTTATTGCAACTTAAAGCCCTAAAAAGTTTTTGGTACTTGCCCGCTGGCCTAATAAACTATATACCAACTAAAATAATTACTCCAATCGATCATTGACTCATGGAAAGCGATTACTTGAACTTAATACAAACAGATTAGCCGAACGAGCATATTTAAAAAAATAAGTAATTTCAGTTTCGTACGTTATTTTTTGTGCCAGACTCACCACTCACCAATAAGACCACTTGTGAGATTTGGTGAATCCTATTTCATATACATAAGTCATATAAAAGAAAAAATAAATAAGTTTCGTATATCTACAAATTTCCATTGCGTTTCTCGTTGAGAGTTGAAATTATTAGCAACTAGACACCCCTTTATTTATTAGACATTATCTTTTTAAAAGTATTTGGCTGGCTTACCAAATTCATATTATATACCTACATTAATACTCTGGTTTCTGGAATGTTAATTTTATATTATATTAATATTTCTCTTTCATTAGTTTGTCAATCATTTGAATTTTTCTATTTTTATTACTCCAAACACTGGCTAAACACTTTTGAAAAATAATTTGGGATACTTCAAACACAGTCTGACAATTTTAATGTGAATGAGACCTGACTGTTATTAAAGACGATATGCCTCACAGCCGTAGTCAAAATGTGGAACGACGAAACATGGGATGGCACCTTACGGAAAGGTAGTATTATAAGATGCCAGGAATAATTTTCTATATAGGATAGGAATAGGATTGAATAACTTTGAAATTTGGGCGATGTGGGATTTCAAGGAAAAGGAATGGTCAAAAATGATACCGAGGTTATTAACAGAGGAACTAAAAGTAATATGGTGATCATTTAAGATTAAATGGGGAAAGGAGTGGATGATTTTAATAGGATTATTGGAATAGATTATTGATTCAGATTCAGTGCGTTGCCGTGAAACTCTTCCAATTGTTCTGTACATATTTATATTTTAAACTTAGCTGTGAAAGAGATAGATATAATGTAGAGAGGTTGATCAGGTCACAAGGACCCCTCCCGGATCTTGTCATCGGTGTGTGTGTGGGTCTAATCCAGAAGACCAGATAGGCTGAGTCTATATTAGTCGCTATTATTAGTGTATTATGACCGATAATACTAAAATTCTCAGTTTCCAATCGGGGTCGTGGTTGAATTTTTAAATTCAAACATAAAAAAAAGTGTCCAAAAAACTAGAAGAATTAAAAACAACGCCAACTGGTCAAGTTTGGTATCGTTTTCTACAGAAATGCTATAACAGGGTTGAGTGGTCCCATTGTCAAATCGATTATAACTACTCTTGACCAAAAATGTTATACATACAAATTTAAAACGGCGCGTAATTTTGAAAAAAAAAAATGGTTTTACTACCTGATCATATTCGGTATCGTTTACCATTTAATTTGGTCACACAACTTACACAGGTCGGATCAGTCAGGTATTTTTTCTTAGAACAGTCCTTCAATACATGGGCTCAAGTTCCAGACCAAATCCTGACTCTATTTCTGCTTGGCACGTGGCCTTTTCTTGCCCATATCCCTGACACTTCATTCACATCGGTGGGTCCAGATAGTCTCTGGAAGTTAACGACCACTATCCACTTTTCAAGCTTCCCATTTCTACCTGTTGAAACCGAACTACTGGGTGAACTTCAAACACTCAATTCTTGCTTAAGCCATTTTTAGTTAGTGAGGAGAAAATCGGTCTTAGATCATCAGTAACAAGTATTTTTCTGATTGTTTTTCTTTTATTTCCCCCCATAAAAAGTCGTAAGTTCTGCTGAATCCCAAGCGTGTGGCACTCCTCTAATCTCAAGCTTGTGGTTTTTTTAAAGGTAAGTTTGGCCTGGAGACCATTATAACGCAGTTCCTGCCCAAAAATAACTTTGGGCACGTCAGATCCATCTTCTTTGCGCTGCAAGGTGAAGGTCAGATGAACTATAGCCGCTTACATCAAATTCTGTTGGGGGGTGGTGACTTCCCTCTCATGACTTCCACCGGACTCTATCCTACTCCACTTATTGTGGTGTAGGTCGGTCTAGGAACCATGACCGGTTTACATGGCAAATAACGTACATGGCTGTTGTAACGATTGGCTCTTGAGGTGTGCTTTACTATTCACGTGCATTCTAGGTTGCTTCCTTCTTTGACCTCTTACTTACTACCACATACACAAGTCCTCTATAAAGGCCAAGAGTCCACTTGAATTGGCACCTCCAATTGGTAACGCTGCCGTTCCCTGGAGGATAAAGACTTGATCATAGATTGTTGGGATACTTCGGTTGCTGAAATACTCTCAATACATACTTTGGAATGATATCGTTTCTTGAACGGCTTGTTTAACTATTAATGAAATATCTTAACTGATTTTTTTCAATTTTCTAATGTTTCGATCATATCAACAAGCTTATTTAATTCTTTGTTAATATTATTCCGAAGATAAACTTTCTATCACTCTTCTTTGTTGCACATCAAGGCTCGCAAGTTCTCTTTTTTCCATTTAGCCTCAGAATGTAGGTTAATATAAGCCTCTTCAATTATTTCTGCATTCTGAGGAGTACCCGCCCGAACTCAAGCGTATCGAGCGTTTTGATGCCTTTGGAGGCGGGGCTTCTAAACTCTTCTCCATCTTTGCAACGTCTGCTGTAATGTTCTAGTACTTGCAAATCTTCATAATTAAACGAGGTAAAACCTCGAGGCTCAACTTAACCAAAGTTTCACTTACAAACTATAACATTTAAAATTACAAAACAAAAACTTAAAAATAGTCACAGAACACATACAAAGTATATAACATAAACAAAATATAACGTAGGAGCATTATATCTCAACAATAAGCAGTAGTTTAAACACGCTAAGTAATAGCTATAACTTCGTTTAACCTTCCTAGTTGACTTTGAGAGTGGGCTCCTTTCTCAGTTCTTAGGTTGGAAATTTTGGCTCTTAACACCCCACAACCAGGAAATGGTCACTATCTATAATGGCGGTATGCACTGACGTCTACAAGTCTGATTTATGCCGTCAATCTATTAGGATTTGATTCATTTTATTGGCCACCTGCCATCTCGTGTTATCCAGGTGCCTTTGTGGATGTTATTGTGATCGCATATTGTGCCCCCTATCCTAACCATATTGTGGCTTGTCGCATAAGGCAGCAGTCTGAATCCCATATCCGAGTGCTCCCGGTGTAAGCTATGTTTATCTATGTTCCTGCTTTCTTTTTCCATCTAGGCATTCATTTATCCTAAATTGATTTTTATATCATGCGGTATACTTTGGTGGTATGAATCAGAACTTATCCTCTTTATCCTCATTTTTATCGTCGTTTTTGTCGTGTGTGCTTTTGTATTTATCAGACTGTAGTTAAAGAAAGAAGGAAGTAAAACCACAAATAAAGTTTTATATAATTATTATGTTCTAGTATATAAAGCTGAATGTTTTATTCAACTAAATTTATCTCGAAGTGACATTGGTCTTTCAAATGAATGCGCTGTAAATTTAAATTCTACATAAATCTTCGATTTCTTGTTAGGATACATTCTACGCCTAACATTTTCTCTCTCTCTCAGTAATTGACCTAGAATTTGAGACAAAAATATAGAGCTCTTTAAAATTCGAAGATTGTAGACCCTTGAAATTCAAATCGCTCCGTGGCCTTGAGATTTTACCTCCTTTAAGGGATTGAGTTGTTGTTTGTTCATTTAACGTCACTTTATGCTGCTATGGCTAATCAGACGATGCTACAGTGGAAGCTTTAAATTTTGCCTATCCAGGTTTAATTAGGATAGGGATTTTTAACGAGTACCTGACATCGTACAGGCTCGGGACCCCCGTTTAACGTCGCTTCCGAAGGACAGCGTAGCTAAGGATTTTTTACTCCCTTTAAAAAATCCTAGGGCCACCTGCCGTTGTTTGTTACGCTAACCACTAGGCCACAGGTGACCGTATTTAAGTATTGATGACCGTATTTAAGGGATTGATTTCATTTATCTATCCAAATAACTTCATCACTGAGGAAAACTGTATATTCTAGGACGGTTGCCTTTTAAGACACAATTAACTTTGTGTCTTTTGGTTCTTTCCTGCGCTGCTCATGCTGCCCTGAATATTGTCAGGAGAGACGACTACACTGTCACTATGTATGCAGTTTCTCATCAGCTTCTCTCAACACCGTTAAAAACTCAACAATTTCTTTTAATTTTAAAATACTTTAATATGAGATCATCTGGTCGGTCAAAACCATATTGTTGAACCCTGATCAGTTTTTCGATATCTATCTAACGTGGGGTGTTTGACTCAGCTCGGTTCCAGGTGAGCTCACCTTATCAAGAATAATTTATGCTTCTGTTAGTTGTAGTTTATGCTCTAGTGTTATGTCTAGATTGGTGCTCACTCAGGAATATAACTACATATAACACCAACAAATACTTATAACACCATTTATTAAATAAAATATACACACTTCACACATTGTTGTGGATAACACACACAAGAAGGTACTACTCAAAAGAGCGGGACCAGAAACTTGATCACAGATAATCGATAGTACGATTGATACACAACATCTAGCCTCTTTCCTCAATCCGCAAATGTATTTGGAATTTTTGGATAACTTGACTTCGATTCTCGCTTGAATACTTTAAATAACTCTCTTTCTGCGTGTTTGCGGTTTCCTAGCCAAAGCCCGCGTAGTGTATATCAAACGTTCGGTTGTGACATGTTTTAGTAACCTAACGGCCAGGTACTAATAAACTCTGCTGCGCCTCGTGTCGCCACAGGCTACAACTGTCATTTGTCCTGCAATATCTCACTGATATTTAAATCTCCCGGTTCCAAAATAGTGCACATTTACTACTTGACACCTCTTATCTCTGTTAGCTACCCGCTTAGCCACATCATTTTTTCCCAAACTTAAAACTGCTTGGTTGGTATTATTTTATTTTAATATGTTTGATTTTTAGAATTCATATACGAAACAGTTTCCACGAAGAACATTATATGAAATATTACAGATTAATCATCTAGCTAATGGATTACACCTAATATTTTCTGTACACTTTTGTTGCCCAAGATAAACAAGTACGGTTTCTTTTCTACAGTGCAGTAGGTTTTTGGATAAACCTCAGTAATTAAAGATTATAATGAGTTAGCAATATACGTTAGAATTCTATTTCCTATCCATTTAATGATGGTTTGTGTGTATATATATATGTAGAGGTTTAGAAGTTGAAAAAATTATTATATACCTGTATATCGCGTTCAGTCATTGTTTTATATAATTCTTACTATATTTTCAGCAACTAGGGTTCGTTCTATGTCAATTTATCGAATTTCCATAAATCAAAAGTAAACACAGATCTTCCTTTTTAATATTGCAATGTATTGTGTGAACTGAATAGGGTGCTCCGGATCCTCCGGGGGCTATATAAATTTGTTCATTTTATACGATTTCTATTACATTATTTTTCATATCAACATAAACAAATTATTGATAAATGGTCATAGCGTATGGAATGAATTATTCATTGAAAATAATCATTTATTTTATTTACTATTCTATAAATAATTAATGATGTTGACTTACTGAATATCCTTTCATATTAAATGACGTGAGTAAAACTCCTTGTCAGATGGTTTGCTAAATCTTTTAAGAACAATATCAATAATAAAGCTCATTACTGCCCTAAAATAAGAATAAAAAAAAGTAAGTATGTTTAAATGATATAGATAATTATTATTTTCATTAGGTATTAGACGTTAGGCATTACAGACAATAATAAATATGTAGGATGTAATAATACGTTCTTATTATTATATCAAGCTCATTAGCCAAACTCTCTAAAATGGTTTTCTTCTTTTAATCATCCAAGAGATATAGCTATTCAAAATAAAACCAAATTCAAAGAAAATCGAGGGTAATTGGTTAAATTAAAATTTTACAACAAATTTAAATATCTCTCATTTAAGTTAAAGTTAAAATACCTCTCATTACAGTTTATTTATGCATTATTTGTGATATATATGTACAATATTATTATTATTATATAGAGACGTTCTAATTTTAAAATGATTGAAATAAAGAGGGTACAGGAATATAGAGAATGGCTGTGCAATGTATTAGTGATTAGTGAGAAATTGAGATAGCTAACTAGCAGAACTAAATAGCCATGGATTGAACGGGCCCTTAATAGAGATATTCTGTTTTATACATAAGTTCCTCTGTCTCTCCACTGCACAGTCCCATTTCAGTATTTGTAGTAATCTCAGAGGTCAACTGTAACTTTAAATAACCTTTATAATAAATAAAGTCAAAGATTGCAGAACCACTAGCTCAACCACTAACAGCAAGTAATCCTATCTTTCAAGAAAAACATTTCTCTTCATCATATTCATAGAGATTTGGTCCCAATCCCCGATATCAATCTTTTCATGACAAACTTTATTCCCACTCAAACCCACTAGTGTCAAACCTGGCAACCTCTTCGATTCCTGATCTGGGCGTCTGAAAAGAAGATGCCCTCGTGCCAAAGTTGAATTTCTTATTCGAGTATTACCATTGGGTAGTTTCTCTACTTGCCTTTATCTCGGGACATTATTTACTTGATGTATTGAAATATACAGTTGTAAATTTCAATAAATACATTTAAAAATGTTGAGTTGTAATTGAAGGGTTCTTCAATTTATCTAAATCAAAATTTTCGGAACGAAACTTCTATTCTTTTTTTTTTATTATTAATTTTTGTCGAAGTTGTACGATAACTAATCCACATTCTGCTCCAAGATCCGATCCCAAGTTAAGTATATTATCCATCTTCCATCTTGTTTGTAGCAATACATGATCAATTTGATTGTGGGCATGAGAATCCAGTGATGTCCAGGCGTACTTATGAATGTCTTTATGCTTAAATTAGGTTAGGTTTTTCGAGATACCAAAGTTTATTAGTCGTATCCCGTTATCATTGCTAACTTCGTGTAAGCTTTCCTTACCGATCCTCGGATAATATATCTCTTCCCTTCCCACCTTTGTGCTCGTGTCTCCTAACTTTTTTTTTAAAATTTTGCGGTAGTGTATTGTAGACCCACTCTATTTCATCATAAAATTCGCGTTTGATTTTTATCATCACTATGTTCGGTAAGAGAATGTATATTTATCAGCGCGATTTTAACCGAATGCTTCTGAAAGACAGCCACCGATATCCTTTCACTAAAAAACTTCACGTCTCTTAGAGCGGAAAGAAATCTATTCTTCACCAAAAACCCTGTACGTGAACAATACTTCCCTTCCTTTACCGATTTCTCCCCTGGCCAGCGAACCTCTTGTACTCCCACTATATCTAAATCTCTCAATTTCTTTCCTTCTTATCTCTCTAAATCTCTTTAAGCTAATTTGATTTTAGCCCTTCAGCTGTATTTAAACTATATGCGTATATCCCTACGTACGTATTATTCCTATACGTAAGTCTCTATGTGAGTGGCAAGTAGCCCCTCTGCATGATAGCAAGAGGGTGGAGTGAGGTGAAGTATTCGGAAAAGCCGAGGAGCCCAAAATACAATTGTCCCAGTTTCTGAGACCGTTGTTAAAAATTCCTGAAGCCTTACTATTTCCTCTCCCGATTTTTTCATTATTATACCTTATAACATCTTGGAAGTTAAATAGGTTTTTTAATTTTTTGTTAAAAAGTTTTCAATGATGAAAAATTGCTCACGATTTCGAAAACACCCAATTTTTTACCTTCAACACAAATTTGACAACAATTGTGCCTGATGGAGATTTCTGACATCGGATTCGTGTTCAGCACATTTAAAACATAGGATCATTTTTGTTGAAGGGATAATTGTGATGCAGAACAGTGTAATCAGCAGCTGTTATTTAAACATTCCTAGCAATAAATCGTCACAATGCATTGTGTTGCATGTCTTATATCGCCTTAGTGTGAAAGTGGCCGAAGTGCAACAGGTAGGTACACTACGTTTTTTCAAACAAAGATACGGTCGTACGAGTATTTTTCGTTGAAGGTTAAGGCCACTTAACAATCCACTGTTTGCTATGAATATCATGATACCACGGAAAATTAGTGAATGATAGAGATCTCTTCATAAGAATTTGAAGCGCTAAGATGTAATGTTACGAGATCCGGAACTATTGGTTTCCCTGACTTATATTCTATTCCCATAGTAGCTATTAAAAATGAATGTTTTTTTGAGGAGCATCCAACGTCCACTTATATTCACGCACAACGCCATGCTTGTATATGTGGTATCACCAGCTGCGTTTGGTAAATATGTTGATCTCGGACAGGGAAAGAGTGTGTAAAAACTAAACCCTCAATTTCACTTATCTCAATATCTTACCTATTTTTAACTAGAAAATCGAATTTGGTCTAAATTATCTCGTAAATCCCGATGTATAATCAAAAATGATAAAATAGCCTGCAATTTTTCCCTCTAATAACTTTTGAAATTTATAATTTTGAAGAGAATGCGGGTTCTCTGGTTCAGTCCCTTTGGTGTTGAAGCGAAGGTAAATTGTGTTGACGCGAAGTTTGGTGCCTTTTTCTAGTGCTCCAAAATGGTCGACGTCTCATTTCTTCCCAATTATCTTTTTCACCAAATCACGTCAAATTTATGTGTGTGTGTGTGTGTGTTAAAATATATCTGCATGAAAGCTGTTGGATGTGGTTGAGAAAGTTCAATTCTGCTTTACGTCATATTATGCTCTTTGTGAAAATATCTTGGAATACAGATTGACGGGCAGGCGGTGGTGTTTCGCAGACACTTTACTGGTGGAGGACAGAGGATACCTCCTACCTACCATCAATCATCATCGATACCAATGCTAAGTTTTATCTAACTCTAGAGCTTTCGTGATAGATATTGGAGTTAAAAATGAATGGGACGTTACACAATTCTTATGCCAGCTATAAATGTTTGTACTATTATTGTGTAAAAGAGATTTAAAGCGCCTTAAGAAATTCCAACTAAATATATTTTCTTTAATAAGAATTAGCTATATAAAGGAAAGTGAAGGTTTTTGATGAGGTTGGTTTTGATGGTGCTATAATTAATAGAACTAATAGGGAAATATAATCGTTTAGAGTTTTATTTTTTGTCCCTTTTGTCCCTTTGTTCCATAGTTTACTTTAAAACTATTTTGATAGTAGTAGTAGAATTAGTGTACATATTTCGTAGTTATGCATTATATATATATTCTTATAACAATATATTATGCTGATTGATTAACTATATTTATCACCAAAATTATTATTCGTTTTGATCCGAATATCTAATAATTGCTAGTTGATTATTTGAGGTAGAGCAAGTTAAATCAATCTTGTATTATTTTTGAAAAAAGGAAACAAGTAAAATTAACAGTTTACTTAATACAATTAACTTTAAGGTTGCAATTCTATCAGCTTCAAATTCATTAGTAGATTTCCATTTAATTTTTATTCACTTCTTTCATTTAGTTAAAACAATATCTGTTTCGATTTACATTTATTTATATAATTTTGTTTCAGTTTCTACTAAAATTCATTTATCTATTATCATTAAAATAAGACATAATTTTTACTTTGAAGTTTAATTTAAAAAATATTCTTGTTTTTTTATGTAACTTTTAGCTCTATATTAATATTTTCGATTAATCTAGTTTACTGGAATTAAGAGTCTTTTTATTCCCACAATTATAACATAGGCCTTAACCTGAAAAAAACTGCCATAAATTTGTTTACTGTTTCCGTTTACTGTTAACGGTTTCTTATAGATATCTACTCAATAAAACCGAAAAATATATTTGAAGAGGGGCTTGTTCATGCATATCTCAACATCCTCAAAATCTTTGTTGATGTATAAGCCACACAGTTTATAACCAGCATTCAAATGTAACTGTGCTTGTACTTTGGAACTATATTATGGCTCATAGAGGTTGTATTATTTCTGCGGACAACTTTTGTTTTGTTTGTGGTGAGTAAGTAGTTAAAAGCCAACAAAGAAACAAAACTTGTTTTGTTAAGAAAGCTTATTTTCCTTATTTCGAATTAAAAGTTGGGGTTCTAAAGAATCTTCGTCTGTTGTTTAAGGATATAAAAACTCATTTCGTTTTGATGTTCCTATGATGTGACGTGAACAACCAAAACACAACCGATTTATATTTCTGTTCGGTAAATGTGAAAATCTTTAATAAAACAAAATAAATATAAAATCATACCCAAACCTTAATTCAGCTATTCTTCCAGTGCCTTATAACTCAGGAGTACCAGTTCCCCCTTCCGACCTTCCAGCTATATTACCGAAGCACGATGAATACAGTTTAGATTTTTCTGATAAGGGACCTTTTTTCTTGTTTTTTTAAAACCTTTTTCTCAAGGTGAGCTTAATGACTTATTAATGGGCTAGATAATAAGATTAATTAGTTAGATAATTCGGACTTTCCAATGATGCAGTTGAGTTGCCCGCTTCATGACTATAAAATAAAAACTTACTTTTACCTGGATCATCATTCTTGTGCCACTAATAAAAGGGATTTGTTCATTTTCGTAATCTCATTTTTCGGAATAATATTTATGGACTTATAAAATCCCCGCAGGAACTAGTCCAAAAGCCGGGCTAGTGGGGATTTAACGACCTCCCGGGTAACCGAGTTCAGTATATGGCAAGCACAGAGCACAGGACAGTACACCCAACACTAATTCAGACATAAGGTCACGTAAAGTACCCACCTCAGGGCCACCTTCTCTGGGAAGACCCAAGTTTGGAGGGTACAACAAACAACAAGCAGTTGTCCCGAGGATACGGGGCTTTTCTTGCTGGGCTAATCACCCGCAAGAGAGTATAATTGATTCAAAGCAACATAGCGAATAACCTCGTATTTGAAAGTAAAATAGGGAAACGACCCGACATGGAATAGGACATACGGCTAGGAACCTGGAATATATGATCTTTAACAGGTAAAAAAGGAGAAATTATTGAAGATATGACGACATATAGGCTGGACATTCTTGGGATTAGCGAAATGAAGAAGAAGAGAACTGGAGAGATAATGTTAGACAGAGGCCAAACACTGGTTTACTCAGGAGTCCTTCCAGGAAACAGAGCTGTAGAGGGTGTAGGTGAAATAATGAAAGACGAAATTTTTAGGCGAGTGGTAGAGTGGGAGCCTGTGAACTCACGAATTCTTGCAGTCAATATAAATATGCATATTGGGAAGTGGACCCTAATATAAGTATATGCCCCTACAAACGCCCTTGATAAAGATCAGTTCTATAGTGACCTTGAGCGAATAGTAAATAAATACAGGAATAATAATTGGAACATCCTGATTATGGGAGACCTCAATGCACAAATAGATAATGACTACATGAGAGCACATGGAGCGATGGGCCCATATGGAGGTCAAAGTACAAAGAACGACAGTGGGCAACGCTTAATTGAATTCTGCATAGACGATGACTTACGCATAGGGAATTCCTACTTTCCGCACAAGTTAGTGATACAAGATAGATAAACAAGATAACTTTCTCAGCCCCAGAAAAGACTGTATTATTGACTACTTCATCTATGGAAGGGACGTCAGGAAATATTTTACAAATGCAAAAATTATTCGAGGCACGGAGATAGGAAGCGACATATGCTACTGGTAGCGGACACAAAAGTACTAAAGGAACGCAAGATAAAGTCAAAGACTTATGACAGGATCGAGGTGAAAAAGCTACAGGACCCTGAGAAAAAATCCCAGTATGAAGAGGAACTGCGAGGAAGACTACAGTAATTAGGAGGAGATGCAAGCCTAGATGATGTGTGGAAACAAACAAAAAAAGGCATCTCAGAGTCAGCTACAATAGTCTGTGGAGTGAAAAGGATAATCAAGAAAGAATAACGGTGGAATGAAGAACTGAGGGCACAGATAAGGGAAAAGAAGACATCATGGAAGGATTACTGCCGGGAAAAAACTCCTGAAAAGGAGGCTATGAGGAAATCCTGGGAGGAATTCGGAGAAAAGCTTAACCAGGACCATGTTGAAAACATAAAGCTCTTTTGGAGTAAAATAAAATCACTAAGGGCCGTAAATGTAAAGAAATCAGGAGTATTAAAAATGAGAAAGTTGAAACGGTTAAAGATGATAAAGGCATTCTGAAGGTCTGGAGAAATCATTATGAGAGACAATTCAGTGATGAGTTCCTGAACCATATGAATAATTAAGGTGGACAATGGAATGAGCCAGAGTTCGATGAGGTGATAGAGGAGGAGGAGGTCGAACAGGCTATCGAAAGGATGGAGATGGGGAAAGCTCCAGGACGGGATAATATAGTCTGAGAGTTTGTTAAGTATGGAGGCATGGAACTAGTCAGGTCTCTTCAAATGCTTTTTCAAAAAGCTTGGGAGAAGAAGAGGATACCAAAAGAATGGTAATACAATATTATAATCCCCATACACAAGAAGGGTAGCCAGACTGAGTGTACCAATTATAGACCTATATGTCCCTCTCCAGTATTCTACAAACTATATATGTCCATTTTAGAAAGTAGATTAAGACCTATAGACGAGCCGCACATTGCAGAGGAACTCAAACTCAAGACCATATATTCTTTCTAAGAAATGTCATACAATAATCCGGGAAACGAGATAGGAACATGTACTTTGCCTTCTTCGTTCTTAAAGCAGCCTTTTACTCTGGTCCAAGAAACGAAATATGGGAAACACTCAGTGTTAAGAACATTCCAAAAAGCCTGGTGGATGCTGTTAAGTCCATTTATCAAAACCCAAAAGGTATCATTAGATTGAATGTGAAAGAGTCAACCTCTTGACCCGAAATATCAACAAATTTACAGCAATAATCCAAGAAAGCCAGCCCCTCTAACAATGAGATACAGAAGAACTATAGAAGAAATAGTTATAAAACAAAAAATTATACAAAGCCAAGATACCATCGCCCCACCATGGACATACGCAATTCCCTATATTGACGTGACACTACATAAATTCAGGAATAAAAACACACAATCGTACTTAATAAATAATAAATTCCTAGAAATACTAAATAAAAATAGGAATGCAACATTCATCGACACAGAAATGAATCACAATATTTTGCGACTGTTGTTACACCTGAAGAAGCATTCAAATACAAATTAGCACCTCATTGCAATATATTCACAGCAGAACTAGCTGCCATAACATATGCCCTCCACAATATAATGACAAAAAAGGGAGACAAGTACATAGTTTGAGTGACTCACTATCTGCGCTCCAAAGTCTATTAGAATTATACAGCGATCACACATTAGACACAAAAATTCATGAATACCTAACTATGCTAAAATCATTACAAAAATGTATTGAATTCCTATGGACGCCATCACATGTTGGCATTAAATACAATGAAACAGCTGATAAACCTGCAAAGGAAGCCGCACTCAGTAATCAAGACATTGTCCCCATTTTAATTAAAACTGATATAAAAAAATGGTTGTACATGGATACCAAAGCTGCATGGCAAAGTATGTGGGACAATGTAGACAATAAAAAATTAAAAGAAATAAAAACAAATACACCTGGAAGACCTCAGTGAGATCAACGCGACGAGAAGATGAATTGGCTTACAAGATGAATTGGCCATTCACCATTTATGTATATTTAAGCTAAAATAATTCTTTTGTATAAAATTATAGAACATTTCATCTAAGACATACCAATAAATAGACAAACACCTATAGGAACAAAACAACTATCATAAAACAATAACAAGAAGTATAACAAACAATAAGAAAATGGTGTAAAAACCGTGCAATTAAACGGCTTAGCGACAACCCTAACCCTAGCCCTCATTACGTTTTACATGTTAATAAAACAAAATGTTCATTCTTTGTTCAAAAAATTGATAATCTTGGTCATGTTATTGAACATAATAAAATTACAAAATCACCTGAAAAAGTTGTTATTAAAGACATGCCTAGCCTAGATCCACAAATGCTGACGAAGTAAGATGGTAGGTCTTGTTACCTACTATTCAAAATTTACACTTGACTTTTCTTCTATTTCATATCCCCTGCTCTGCCTCTTGAGGAAAAACAAACGTTGGATCTGGACATCTGACTAAAAATCATTTCAGGTCTTGATAATGCCTGAATAGGCGAAACGTCGACTGGTAAGTAGGTGTATTTTTTGAAACATAAGGCTTTGCATTGTGGTTTTTCCCAATTGCATTATAATAAATAATAGTGTTTCTTTTTGAGTTTTTGGCTCTATTTTAGTAAAAATCATTTCTCAAACTCAAGTCTAATATGTGGAGTGAGAAGCTTCTTGTACCATTTTACCCTCACATACCTTTGGTCTTACCTGGGACTACTGACAAGCCCTTATGGAGTAGCTCCTCATTGTTAGTCACACTATTAACAATATTGAGCACCCTATAGCTTATACTTCACTCTCTCTTCCATGTTCTGAGCAAAATTATAGTCAATTAGACCGAGAAGCACTTTCTCTGGTATATCGGGTTACATATTTCTATAATTATCTATATGAGAAACGTTTTACTTTGATCAATGACAATTAGCCTCATACCAAAATTTTCCACTCGAATAAATCTCTTCTCCAAATGACTTCCGCCAGATTCCTCCGTTATGCTTAATTCTTATCCCGATTCGACTAATCTTTCTAGATCAAAAAGGGGAAAGACAATGAGTACGTAGACTGCTTGTCACGGGCTTCTATTTCCAACCAGACTTCAGCTGACCAATCAATTAGAGAGGAGATCAACCAATTCTTTCCTTACCAATTAAAATTTCATCTCACGTAATGAGGGAGGAAACGGGGATTCACACTGGATTAGAACAAATTATTCATGAGATGAAAAATAATTCAAATGAAACCAACTATGTATACGTTAGTTGACGGAATTTCGTGATGACGGTTTCAAAAAATCGAGTTGTAATTCCGGGTTTATTACAAATTTTACATGAATTACATGAAGCTCTGGGTATTACAAAGCTCGCTAGACAGTACGTTTATTGGTCTAAAATCGAACATGACGTTGAACAATTGGTTAGAAGTTGTCAGACATGTCCCCAAATTAAATCTAACCCGCTAATAATTGGGAAAGAGCACATGTAGATTACGCGGGACCATTTAAAAATTCTTACTTTCTTGTCTGCGTTGACGCCGGAAGTACGAATTTTTAAAAACTTACTTTCCACCTCAATTACTATCAACCCACTAGGAAATATATTATCTTCACATGAATATCGTGATGTTCTAATTAGTGATAATCATTCTATTTTCCAGACTGACGAATTCCATACCCACTGCACTGAGTGTGGTGTTTGTAAAGTATTGCTCCTGGATGTCCTGCTACCAATGGATTGGCTGAATGAAATATACAAACTCTGAAAAATTGTCTCAAAGCTCTAAATAATGACTTTTCCCCATTACAGATTAAATTACATGATTGTCTACTTTGTTATCGCCCTTCATCGCTTGCTTCTGGTAACAAACCTACTGAATTGTACCTACACATGAAGATGAGGATACGACTTGACTCTTGGTTTCCTTATGATCCACTAAGTAAATTACCTAAAAGTAAACCATCACAAAACCCGTTCACTGTTTGAGGGGCTCTTTTCCCCTAAATGTCAATAATGCACCAATTCCACTCTTTAGTGAAATTCTCAAGAAACTGAGGATGCGTCATCTTATGAAATTTGAATCTGGAAGAATTATAAATAGTCTTAATAATTAACTTCGTTCTTCATTGGTTCAAAAGAAGGCAGTGATATTTGCTCCAACGCCGACACAACGCTATAGTGTACCTCAAGTTCCTCAAGCTGAGACTAGTGTTCCAACTCCTACTCAACCAAGTCCGCCTCCACTACAACATTACTCAGGTCCTGTCCGCACTAGTATACCTATTGAACGTTATGGGAATCCAGTACTGTATCGGGTGTCTTGTGAGGGGTTTCTTATTAGTAGAGGAGTCTGTCATATTGCTAAACTATAATAGTCCACACTGTATGTGTCTATGACGGCCGCTGGGGACGTCTGACCGAAGGTTCCAGCAATTGATAGGTTTTCTTCAGTCACTTTTAATGTTATACTTTACGGTTTTGTTCAAATATTAAATCATTATCAATTTATTATACTGTTCAAATTACCTAATCTTCTTTTTGGTAGATAATAGAGTGGAATAAGGTGTTAGGTGGACATAGGAGGTTCGAGCACCCAACTAACAAGCAGTGCCTTAGAGAGTACACTCCAGGCTCAGGTATGAAGTTGTAGCTTAATCACTCTAAATCCTGGAGAGGAAGCTCCTAAGCAGAGTCGAGATTTCCTCTTCTCTTCTTTTTTGTAGGCCAGTGTGACGGGCGAAGCATATAGGGGGTCTGGCTCTTCGATGATCCCTGCTTGCAAGAGTCCTTTTATTTGGCTTAATTAATTTTGGTTAATAGAATATTAGAAGATTCAACAAAATATTCTCTTCGAATATCATCATCCATCTTAACAGCTACTGTTCTGTAACTATTAACATTTTTAATAGCATACATAGCACTTAGTATAATTCTTACTTCTTACTTGATAGAAAGGTGTGGAACTTCAAGTCCTTGCAGTCTTCAGGTAATAAGTACCAAATTTTCTTGTCATTTGAAATGCACTGAATCACGAAGTCTTCAGTACTTCTCTTCACAATTTGAACAAATAATTGAGCCATTTTCTTACGTGTTGAGATCTTGTAATTTAATTTGTAAGATCTTTTAAAACGTGATTTATTTCAGTAATAGTAAAGAATTAAATTACACGTAAATTCAACAGTAAGCTACGCTAACATTTGTCTATAATGAATGAAGAAGTTTTTTTTAAGATAAATAATAACATAGACGATATAAAGATAAAATAACACAAGGTTGCTCAAGTAACCTTACATATATATATTGAATTCTTGAGATTTAGAACGTTTTCGAAACGTTATTGTTTTCATGCCGTCACAGTGAAAAAATATGCATTCAGTTATTTGTTTTTGTTATTCTGATAAGGCTTTTTTGAATTAATTTGAATAACATGAGTTTAGTTTGCCAAATCCGATTTTTATTTATAGGACAATTCTTATAAATATCATTAATGATATTTTTTTTTATATTGCGTTTAAAACTGTACCTTTTGTGGTGTGTTAATTGAAAATTTGAATATGTGTTTAGTTTGCATGAAATGTGTGGTAAGAGTACAATTCCTATACTCTTCATTTTTTGATAGTGTTCTGATGTTACTAAGTAGGATTCACCATAGTTATCATCACATTGGATATCATAAACTGCATTTGACTTAATCCATATCTTTTTGAAAACGGTAGCAGTGTTTTTGTATGGATGGCGTATTCTTTATCACTTTTACTACTGGCTAGGTTACTGGAGGAAATGAGCAAGTCCTAAGATGCATTCGCTCTTCTGATCTTCACCGGGAAATCAGATAAAGTGGCTCCAGTATTCATCAGATATTAGACCCCGGACTTTCTGTTAGCGATGAAGAGTCAGCGTTTGGGGATCTGTGCGAAGGAACCTGACTTGTTTGTCGCTTTAAGTTTAACAGCCTAACCGGTTCCCAGTCACAGGGCTGACAGCACTTGGTCAACTTTTATTTAAATCGCTCCTTGTAAAAACAGAGCCGTCGTCTATTATTACTCTTGCTCCTTCTGGGCATTCTATTCTCTGCCGACTAGTCATGTCTATCATTTGCGTCTTCTTGTTGCCACCTGATGAGTTAGGCGCAGTATGGCCTCTCCGTTCCGTCAGGCGAAAGTCTCGCTTGAAATCGTGAGGTCTCCGGTTTGTTCGCCATGATTGGTTATGGTTACCGGGAGGATTGTATCTCAGATATTTTATCTGCTATTTAAGGCCAGCTTAGACACAATGGTGTGTTCGATGGTGGCTAGAGCTTGCATATCCTCCGGTAGGCCCTGAAGCCACTAAGTACTGAGCATCTCTTGTGGGATCTTTTCTCCGGCCAACTGCTGCATCTCCAGAAGAAACTGTGACCTGACCCCTTTTCATACAACAGCTTCTTGATCCTGGGACTGGCCAAAAACCAACTCCAGGGACGCTTTAAGATTCTGATAGGGTTTGGTGGCTAGAGTATCGAAGTGAAGCTAGTTGATATGCAGCTGAAATTTCGGTTTAGAGTTTGTAATTTTGCAGGATCTGAATATCACGTCAACCTTAATAAACCTCTACCCTATGAAAACCGGGAAACCGGGACTGGGCGTTAGGCACCGCTTTCAGCTCCAAACGACAACAGTTCATCGACTGTTGATCTAGTAGACATCCTTGATATTTCATATTAATATAATAATTAATTAAATAGTACAACTCAACAGCGGGGGTCACCACTTTCAAGTGCTAGATTCTTATGAAAAATAAAACTTTAACTGCCCAAAGTTTTATTACAGAATCGTTTCGAGCAGGGTATTAGCCGATAACGCCGATGACAAATTCCTGGTCAATTACCAAATATATATTTATACTAGCTTTTGCCCACGGCTTCGCTCGCATGGAATTTGGTCTGCCACATATAGTTTCGTGACAGATCATTTTAAATAAATAATATATTTTTTTTAAACTACACTATAAGTTACTCGTACATCCAAAATTTCAGATATGTAGCTTCAAAACTGACGAATTCCATATAATCTTTGAGCCCATATTATATTAAGGGGGAAACCCTTGTGGGTGAAATTGTCCAAATCCCTTTCTTAGTGCTCATTTAAGCTCTACAAAGAACCTATCTACAAATTCCAAGATGCTAAGTTTACTGGTTTCTGCTGTGCATTGACCGCTGGGTGTGTTAGTCAATCAGGTTACAGTTTTATATAAACTTCGCCTCTGTGGTGTGTTGATAAAAATTAGTCTATGTCCTTCCCCAGGCTTGAGATTATCCATACCAAATTTCATCGCAAATGGATCACCACAGCAGTGAAACATATATTGACACTGATTAACAAACGGGATGGACAGAAGTTACTTTCGTTTACTATTCGTGTAGGTAAAGGATTAGTATGCAATGTTATTGAAATTGTTGAAAAGTATTACTTAGTATAACGATTTCACTTGTCGTACGGCAGTAGCGAGAAATTAAAACTGAAAGGAATAGAATAATGTACATATGTAGGTAATTTATTCATGTGTTTTTAGTTTTGGCGGTCTTACCAATACTCCTGTAAACTATGTTACTTTATTTGTTTCGTTCAGGGAAAATATATAGATTTTACGAGTAAGAAATACGTGAGCAAAACTAACTTTCTACCCCTTTTTAACCCCGTTAGGTAGGACTCCATCTGGACAAGCGTCTCACTTGGAATCCTCATACAAGACTGAAAAGACAAGAAATTGCTCGTCGTTTTCGCCTACTTTAACACTTACTGGACAAACGCTCTAAGCTCCCAATTAATTACAAAAGACTCATTTACATGACAGTTATCAGACCTATTTGGACATACGGAGTTGAGCTTTGGGGCTCTAATAAACCATCCAATTCATCTCGTATCCAATCCTTACAATCCAAAATCCTTCGTAAAATCCTCAATACTCCTTACTATGTCACAAACAAACTATCCCATATGTTGCTGATTTGGCCCAAACTAGATACCTATCCTTCCATGAAAAGCTCCATACACACTTGAATCCGCTAGTCTCTCAACTTGCTTCCCATAATATTCCTGATAACCCTCCGAGGCGTCTTAAAAGAAGATGGCCTCGAGACCTTCTACTATAGAACTTTATTGGAGTGCTATCAATGGATAGTTTCTCAACAAGTGTTTGTTTTTTCATGTCATTTGTTCATATAGCAGATTTACTTGATGTAATATAATTACAGTTGTAAATATCAATAAATTATTCTATTCTAAAAGAAAAAAAAACCCGTTAGGGGATGAATTTCAATAAAATACGAAACGCATCTTCCATCAATTCTGTAAAAAAGGGCTTATGCAAAATTTGAAGAGGATTGGACCAACGAATCACATTGTCCCATACAAAGTTTGCCCCCCTTAGGGGTAGAATTTGAGAAAATCCTTTCTTATCGGATGCCTACGCCATAGAAAGAACACACCCTCCAAGTTTCAGGTCTCTACGATCAATGGTTTAGGCTGTGCGTTGATCCGTCAGTTATTCAGGACAAAGCATTTTACATGTATTGATAACAAAAGGAGTAAAAATTAAAAGTCTACACAACACTCTTCACTCAGCCAGAAACAGAATAACTGGGGATTAGTTATGAAAGAATTTGCCACTAAAATATAAATAAAAGCGGAATGCAAACTCATAAATGAAAACTAAATATTAATTAGTGAATGGGTTAGGAATACATAGAGGATAGGATTTTTTTTTCTATATATTTACATTACAATCAAGCTAATTATTTAGCAATTTTTTCTTATAATAATTATAATAATAACACACTTAAAAAATATATATGCATAATATACTTTATTTTTCACGATTAATGAGCTTCAAATGTCTCTAGCTCTGAACATAAAACACAACTTTGTATTAGTTCATGGGGCTTCCCCCTCTTTAGCCTTCTTACTAGTGCATTAAAGTCGAGGAGATGGACGGCCTCGGCGTTAACCTGGTCTTGCAGGCGACCCTGATTTGTCTTGGCGAATTTTCGGATTACCTCCTCCACGGTCGGTACCCGAAGATCTCTGGGGAGATCATCATTCCTGATGTACAAAGGTGCATTTACGATGTCCCTTAACACTTTATTTTGGAATCTTTGAATTATTTTTCTGTTGGAGTCCCTTGTGCATCCCCACAGCTGGTTTCCATATGTCCAGATTGGCTTCAGGACTTGGTTATAAATTAATATTTTATTTTTTACAGACAGTGTGGATTGTCTGCCTAGGAGCCAATATAACTTTTGATACTCAAATTGAGTTGTATTAGTTTTTTTTTAATGTGTTCTTTCCATCGGAGTTTTGCATCCAGAGTCATCCCAAGATATTTAGCCTGATTTGAATACGGGATCACTTTGTTGTTTATGGTTATTAGTTCATAGTTGATTTTTTTGTTAGTAAAATCAACACATGCACAGATTTTCATTCGTTAAATTTAATTTTCCATTTTGAGGTCCATCTTAGTATACTAGGAATTGCTATGCTTGATTTTCTTGTGGTTTTCTGATTGTCATTTCCGCTGGAAAGAACAGCTGTATCATCGGCTAAGGTGGCCATGACACCTTCTTCAACTTTTGGGATATCTGCGGTATAGATCAGAAAGAGTATGTAGGGCCTAGTATATTACCCTGCGGAACACCGGCACTTATTTCAGAATATAAGTCCAGAATATGCATCTTTCCTTCTCCTTCTTATTCTGAAGTAACTATCAGACAAATATAAGAACATATCGTCCGGGGAGAATTTCGTTAAGCTTTTCGAATTGCCCTTGATGCCAAACTTTGTCAAATACCTGCGTTACGTCTAGTAATACACCTGAACAGACTTTTCCTACTAAACTTGAGCTTTGCTTTGATTATCTTTAATCCATTTGTTGTCAGTATCCTTCAATGGTGCAGCCTGTAATATTGGTCTCTTATAGGCTTTAGTTGCCTTCCACAGTGAATACTCAGTACTATTATCGTTGGTCAGTTCACTCTAAAAGTTTTTGAATGTTTCATTTTTTAATTCTTGGATTGCCTTCCGAATCTTAGCCGTTAATCTGTTCCATTCAGTTTTTGCTTTTGGCATGCGAGACTTTTGCCATGTTTTCCTTGCTTTCCTTTTTTCTCTGATAACTATTTCAAGCGAGTAATATTTTCCATCTAATTTTTGTTTTATTACTGGCGTGTTTCCCCGATGCTGAATGTTGTATATCAATAACGAGCTTATTAACTTCATCATCGATTTTTTCTTTCGATGAGAGTGAAGATTTCAGGCAAATTTTTCTAGCCAGGTCAATCTTAAAGCTTTCCCAGTTCTTTTGTTGCTCAGAGACGTGCTTGATATTGTATTAATAATCTTTTCACTGAGAGTAAGAATAATCGGGATGTGGTCGGAGCTTAGTTCCATACTTTCTTCTATTGTTAAATAATTGCTTGAGATATTTTTTATAACAAAAAAGTCTATTAAGTCTGGCACTCTATCAGTATCAGTTGGCCAATTGGTCGGTTTACCAGTCGATAGAGGATTGCAACCATGTTTTCGATAGTCTTTCAAAAGTTATATGGTTGGTAAGTAAGGTATTCAGTATTATCATTTACTGTTGATTTCATTTGTGATTTATTGTTGAAAAAGTGTTTGTGAAATGAAAAAGTTATAAAGAAGTCTGGACAGATTTTCGTCATCACTTTGTAAGTGTTTTTTATGCATCATCATCGTTTTTTAATGCATTATCAACGTTATTTCTTTCATACTCAGACTTGTGTTTGATTTAATAGAATTCACTATAACCCTTTTTATTAACTGTTGGGCATGGATATAAAAAAAGTAAAGTCTCGAAACTTCACCAAAAGGAGATTATACGTTTACAAAGACATTTGTGTGTGTGTGTTATATAAAATAAATATTACAGTAATATTGTTATATATTACAAATATTATATTTATATTAATTTAAATATATATTAAATTATAACTAATTTAAGCTTTAATAATTTTTTGTAGAGCTACAGGAGAACTGAGTACCACGGTTCAGTAAATTAACCAACTCTTGAAAGAAGAGTAGTTCTTTATTAAAAGGCAGATCTTTACTAAAGATTTTGTTGAAGTAGTTAGTAAGTTGCTTAGGAAAAAATATCTTTTCCATGATAACATTTTTTTTCCTTATAACAAGAATAAGTATTAAATTGAATTTTTCTGGTACAAGTTCAATTTTATAATTTTAATAATTATTAAAGATTGGATACTCAATTAACTCCACGCAGCAGTTGGAAAAAAGGTTAAAGAGAAAGAGCTATGGTGAAACCTATCTGAGTAGCTAAGGTATTGGGCGACTAATTCAATTGAGAATAAATGGGATCACTGAGTTTAATATAGCCATTTTACTACTTTCTTATTCTCTTGAATGATGTTTTCTCTCGGTATCTCAATAGTTCTTTGTGCTAGTAGTTCTTTTTTTTTTAATTTATATTTCGCTATTTTAATCATTTATTTGCTCTAATATTTTCATAAGTTGGCTAAAAATCTGTTGATATTAACAGCTAATAATTGTGCGTCACAATATACTGTATATAATATATTCTTTGCCCTATATCACAACTAGGGATCGTTTCTTCACCAGCTTGACCCCTCCAGCCACACAGCGTCCTTTCCAATCTGGTCCAACCATCTTGTCCGGGGTCTTCCTACTTTTCTTTTTCCCACTGGTGCATGTTTAATTATCATCTTGGGAATGCTATCTTTAGCCATCCTTTGGACATGACCAGCCCAACGAAGCCTGCTGATCCGGATAAATTTTACTGCTGAGACATACCTTATACTTTTCTGACAGTTCCCGGTACTGCCTTATTCTCCAAGTGCCATTTTCTTTGATGGGCCCATAAATCCTTCAGAGAATTCTTCTTTCGAAAACTGCGAAATTCTTCTGTTCATCGGCTTTCTTTTGCACACCGCATTCACAACCGTATGTCAGTATGGGTCTGATGAGGGTCTTGTAGAGTGTAGCCTTTGTGTCTTTATTTATGTCTTTTGTTTTAAAGAGATTGATTAAACAGTAATAACCCCTCGTGGCGACTATGATTCTCTTTTCTACTTCTTTGGAGAAGTTATTGTCAGTATCTACAAATGACCCAAGGTACATAAATCCCTGAACTGTTTCGAACTTGTATCCACCTATTTATACAGGGTGTCCCGAATTTAAATGGCAAACCTTTACAAGAGGAGGAATCGTTAATCAAAGAAATTATCATGTATGGGCTCTTGAAAATCCCTGAGTTATTAGAGAGAATAGGCTTCAGAATGAATTTGCAATTAACGTTTGGCTTGGAATTTGTAACGGATTACTGGTGGGACCATATTTTTTACCTGGAAGATTGAATGGTATCAGATTTACACATTTTTTGGAATAATAAGAATAAGAAAGTAGTCGAGCCAATATTATGTTGGACAATATATTGTATGCTGTATTCAGCAAAGAAATGCCTCTGTAGCTTTTACATACAAGCGGGTAACCTTTCTTGTGTATCAGGCCGATCACTCCATTATTCCATTCATCAGGCATTTCTTTCTCTATCCAAATGCGTTTCATTAGATGGGTAAGCTCCTTAACGAAGTCCTGACCAGCATTCTTAAAAAACTCCCCTGGTAAACCATCTAAGCCCGCGGATTTGTCATTATTGAGCTTGTCCCTTGATATCAGTCCGTCTCCAAGCCATAGTTTTCTGATTGGTACACTCCTCAAATTGTTTCATTACAACCCATTCCTTGAGCCTCTCTGTATTGTATCTTGTAAACCTCGTGCCTCTCTCATTTCTACTGTTAGATATCCTAGCTCTTAATTTAGCCACCAAAAGGAAGTGATCACTGTCGTTATTGGCACTTCTGAACACTAACATCCTGTAGGTCAGATCTGTGGCGTCCCTCAATTAGGATATGATCTATCTGATTTACTGCGTTGCCACCCGGAGAGGTCCACGTACCCTTGGGTTCTTCTTTATGATCATACAATATTCCCCCTATAATTAGATTTTGGCTAACAGCAAAATTCAATGTTCGCAAACTATTGTCTGAATAGTCTGTATGCAATCCATACTTCCCGACGTTACTGCATAAATGGTCCTTTCCTACTTTGGCATTTAGATCCCCTACAATCTATTTAACATCATGCCTTGAGCTTTCAGACCATATCCTTTCATTAAGTTGTAGAACTCGTCATTGTCTTCCTCTGGTTTATCGTCAGTTGGAGCATTCACGTTGATTATGGTGTAGTTAAAGAATGTACCTCTCACTGATATTTTGCAAATCCTGGGAGTAACTGGTCTAAAATCAGTTATTCTTTGTTTGATTTTTTGGTTCACGAAGAAGCCAGTATGCTCTCGGTTATGACAGCTATATAATACCGAGTAGTCCCTCCTGTCCATCTCATCTCTTGTAAAACCAAAATATCCAATTTATATTTGAGAGCCTCATTTGATAGAATATTTAGGGCTCCAGGTCTATATAAGGAACGTAGGTTCCACGTCGCAATTCTAATATCATTTCGCCTTTTCCAAGTCCCAGTCCTTTTTCCAGTAATCCGTCCGGCTTTCTTATTTTCTTCTGGTTTCGTAACAATTATTTTTTTACGAGGTGGACCGTTAACCCTACTCTCAACCCTTAACCTGGAGGACCAGGGGATTTATATTCAGAGCTCCCGTCTCCTAGAAGAGCTGTCTTGAAAGGACTATCGAGCCTCTTCTACCCGTTCGCAGTAAACCACCTCACCGGGCCTGTGAGCGCCACTGTTGACATACATAGATCTTCGTCCGCCGCCGCACTTATCATATATCCTGCTGCCAGCATATGATATCCTGGTAGGCCGGGTTACCAATTACCTCAAGACCGCCCCACCAAGACCTCCATCTCTCGTCAGTTCACCATTCTAATTCTGAATCGGCTTAACAGGGCCCACCACGAGAAGATGAGAGTTGGGGTTGAGAAGGAGAGGCTATAAGGCGCATCACTTCCCCTTTTGAGCCCCAAATAAATACATGTCTATATATGTTTTACTTCGTATTATACTATTTTTCGGTTACTTACAACATTTTCAACCGCAAATTTCCATAACTTTTACTTTCCTTTCTTTATATGTCTCGTGAAATATAAAACATTATTCACTCGTTCTTGGGATTTAAGAGGATAATCAGCTATAACCTCTTAGAGTTTAGACAATAGTGCAATGTATATATATATATATATATATACTCCTAAAAACAAATATAGAATGTTAAAGTAGTACACTAGATATCAGTCTAAAACATGAAAAATTATATGTAACGGTACGTAAAAGTAAAAGTATTACAGTTTTGTATTCATGTATTTTACTTCGGTCTAAATAGAACATGAAGAGTATGACCAAAAACACCGAGTGGGCTAGAAAATAGAGATCGTCGGTCCTAATTGTATTCTAAATAAATGAAGTGTCATCGGCATATGTTTAACGCAGCGTAGAAAAAAACCCACAAAATTCATTGAGGAAACAAGGCCTGCTCTCCAAAATTCGTTAATGGTCTCGGCAAATGGGCTTAGTACCCGAATATTTCGCAGATTATAGAAAACAAGCCAAGTCTCAGCAAATAATGTACAAAAAATAATGCGTGGAACCTTAGGAAATGTCTTCTAGTGTTGGAGCGAACAAACAGACAAGACGGAATTCAATTATAGCGTTGACGCGATATTCGAATGCGAAAATGATCGAAAAAGCGAAACCCACACTATAGAGAGCGGTTTGATGAATTCGAAGAACAATAAAAACCATAGAAAATGATAGAATTATTTTGGTTGAGGCTTTTTCAGCTATACCTTAGGAAGCTGGCAGGACTTCAACTGGAAAATATGTTTCTTAAAACTTCTAAGTTTTCCTACTAGGTGAGGGATATATATTTAATTGGCCAATACTGGTAGATTATTTCGTTCAGAAGGTCAAACGGTATTCGCTTTACTGCTTTCAACATAAATAGAGTCTTTACTGTATATTGTAAAGGAACACCGAGGACATTGAGAGAACAACGTCTAGGTTCTTATGAGGTAACCGAAAATGCCATATGATTTCCAAAATATTTAGAAGTTTTCTGCGAAATAAATTATTGGATACAATTGCAAAATTGGGAGCGGGCCGAGCCTCAAAATTTGTCTTCAACGTGACAACTTCATCGACAATCGAGGCTATCGATTTTTTTATCACACCTGTTCGAAAGACCATCGCGAACGAGGTCAAGAGAGAGCTAGAATATATTATTGTATTCATCAAATAAGAACAAATGCGTATGAGTCCAAGCGCTCTAAGGGGTCTGTGGCTCATTAGAAAAATATTTTCCTTTAAAAAAGATCTAATTGTTTTAAACAATTTAGATTTATCTAACTCCAAAATGTCTTTTGTAAGACGTATTTATTTAAAAAGAAAGAAAGAATTGCATTAAAAAGTGTACGTAATCATTTTATGCCTAAAAAAAATCATCCTAACATAGCAAGGTCATTGTTGTGACGCTACCTCCTGCAATATTGCACATCAATATTTATTATGATGATCATTGTCATGTAAGCTGTCTCGAGGTTTTAGTTTATCCTAACTTTAAGTTTTGAAAATGTCAGAATGATCCGAAAATATCTCTAAAATAAATCGAACAAATTCTTCTTCTTCTGCCGGTGTTCTAGCATGGAATACAGCGTTAGGTCAGAGCTGGGTTCCATACAACTCTATCAGTCCAATCCTCCTAGACCTCGGTAGGTGGACTTCAGCCTATCTCATCATGGACTCCTATCGACGTGGGTCGTCTTCATTTACGCTTTTCGGGCGGCTACCACTCCAGAACTATGTTCGGCCAATGCTCTTCTGGCATTCTTTTATAACAACTCAACTGCCATTTCTCGATTATTTCCGCATTTAAGGTCTCTGCTACACCCATACTTTAGGGCTACCGGAAACATTTAGGGCCGAATTTTTCCGTTGGCAGTAATGGGGTAAACGTGCCAATTGGCAACGCAGAGCCCAAACTTCTTTTCATCTACCCTTGAATGATTTTAATATCACTTCAGAACGCATTCCGAATTTTCTCCAGTCACTTTCAATACTTATACAAGTAGCGCTGACAGTTTGCGTTAGTTTGCCATTAATAAAGTTCCCAACCTCTGTAGATACTTTCAATCTTATCTTATCTTATAGGCGTTCCGACAAGGGTTGACCCTATAGATACTTTAGATACTTTATACTCTATAGATACTTTCAAAAAAACATTTATAATTTTTATCTTTACCTTTCTATTGTGTAGTTCAAATTTTCCGTAACCTTCTCAAAGCATCTACTTGATTGAAGCATCTAATCCAATTCAAAAATTAGATTAGATGCTTACCTTTGTTTAAATTATATTTAAACTTTCCACTTTCCTTTCCTATTCAGTTTTGTTCACTATTATTAACATAATTTAATCATAATCAACAACATTGGGCCGTTATTGCGCTCGGATCAGCCTAAACGATGTCTTCGGTTCTTATCGGTTACTCTCGGGAGTCCACGGAATAGTACGATATTGATCGAACATTAGTCATACCCGTTTGTCCTCGTGTTCCAGCTGTTCTCACACAATCTTGATTACATTAAAGAAAGTTCCACTTTCCTTCAAATATTGTCGATCCGAAAGTACCCGAACTCCACTGTCAATTTCACACGATCTTCTAGAATTTAATAAATCTCCTTTCCTTTCCATGATTTTATCGCCTACGGTTCCAACCATTCATTCATTAATAATATCCGAAGAATTCCTTGTTATCCATCATCCAATGGCTTCGAAAATTTCACTGAAACAAACACAAACACTCTTTTATCTCTTAATAACACTAAAACTACAATTTGCACAAGACCTACTGAGCTCTATCACATGTTCCTGCCATATTCGATGAACAGGTAAACCAACACAGAATGTTTATGTATTTTGTTGTATTTAACTCTCTCCGTTGAGCGCCAAGGTCCACCAACAACATACTTTATTTAACAGTATGTTTGTTTACTTTAATTTGTTAGTGTATATCAACTCACGTAGAATAGAATTCACGTTCAGGTCTTGAGTCTTAGCTTCCCGAACCATTTTGCATAAATCTTCGTTATATTTACTTCAGTTTATTTTAAAATATGATTCAGTGCGCAAGAAAATAAGTATTATTGCACAAATTCGAACTATACTTATAAGAAGTTCAACGGACCTTGCCTATCCTGTCAGTCTGGAGTTACAAGGGAGAAAAGTGAAAAGGGATGAGGAGGTTATCATTGTCTTCCGGGCTGATAAGTTGGGTGTTAGGCCAGTGTCCCTACGCCGTAAAAATCACTTTTTATTCGAAACCATAACATGAAACATTGGAAGGAACATTAGAAAACCTAATCATTGTATGGACCTAAATAGCCTTCTTGGAATGTTTTGCCATTATACCGCATAGAGGCACAGTTTTTACTCTATGTATTAGACAAATGTATTATCAATGTAGCTATCGTTCCTTGAAGAAAATTAATGGATAAGAAAAGGTAACATTAATAAAGGCCAACATGTCATATATTACAGTTTTGGTGACCGCGCCCATAAATTTGACACAGGGTTTTTAGTAAGCCAGCTCAGATGATAATATAAATGGTACATTTGAACCCAGAGTTAAACGTATTAAAGATAAGTTTCATGAAAAGAGGTTTTGTATTTTCATGCTTCTTTTTCTTGTGACCCGTCAATGGAAAAAGAGAACTGAAGAACTGGAATTGAAGGGACTGATGAGTTGCCAACTAAACACGACCATATTTATTTTATCATAAAGTTAACCTGTTTAATTTTTTATTTGATCACGCAATTAATTTTTTAACTGGATCACCCAGGAACTGATGAGGATGGAGGGCACCGGTGAAAACTGCAAGAAATACAGACTCTTGCCTACTAATGCCCCTAAGTCCCTGAGATGTTTTGTTGTCGTTTGCTGTCAAGGAAGGACACCGTGCAAGGTTGCAGAGGAAAATCGGATTGTTCCCCTTGCAGTGTCGGACTTTCTCCGTCTGATAAAGGTGGAGGATTTCCCCTCCTTAATTCTTTACGAATGAAGTAAAATAATGGGCCCCACGAATTAATCTTATCAAGGTCTTGGACAATCGATCTCGAAGAAGGTGGTCGAAAACCATATCTTGGAGGTATGATTGATTGGAAGCAAGACTAGACTGACAAAGATGACAATTGTAAGTAAGATGAGACAGTCTAGTGCGGGCCACCGGTAGTACGCGCCGGCGTGAACGAGTTAAAAACTGGTTTATTGAGATACAAATCCCCTATTTATTGTTTGGGATTATTGGGTATATTAGTGTCTATCTTATCTTAACTTATATATATATATATATATATATATATATATATATATATATATATATATATATACAGGGTGTCCCGAATTTAAATGGAAAAACTTCAGGAACGTAAGGGGTCCTTTAGAGATTTGCTCGTTTTTGCTTAGTTTTATAGAAAATCGCAAAAAAAGAAACAAAACAAGTTTTCATTTTTATACTTATTTATTTACATTTATATTTATGTTATTTTCTTTTTAATGTAAATATTGCTCAATATGTTGTCCTCTTGTACCAATGCAAGCATTACCTCAAGCACTCACTTGATAAATTGCAGCTAAACATTGTTCTGATGATATTTGGTGCACTGCATCTAAGATTCGGTCTCTTAATTGCTCTCTTGAGTTGATTGACACCGAATAAACTTTCTGCTTCAAGGTTCCCCATACGAAGAAATCCAGATCATATCAGGTGATCTGGGTGGCCAATATATCCATTTATATCTAGCCAAGCTCGAGCAACTCTGCTATAATGAGCTGGACATCCATCGAGTTGGAACCATGTTTCAATCCGCTGTTGTAAGGGAATGTCATCTAAATAATTAGAAAAGTCGTTCTCCAAAAAATGTGTAAATGTGATACCATTCAATCTTCCAGGTAAAAAATATGGTCCCACCAGTAATCCGTTCCAAATTCCAAGCCAAACGTTAATAGCAAATTCATGCTGAAACCTATTCTCTCTAATAGCTCTGGGATTTTCAAGAGCCCATACATGATAATTTCTTTGATTAACAATTCCTCCTCTTGTAAAGGTAGCTTCATCGGTCCATATAATTTTTAATGGAAATAAATTATCATCGTGAATTATTTCAAGAAACCAGTTACTAACATTCAATCTCTTGACATAATCTTGAGGTAATAAATTCTGAACTTTTTGAAGATGGTATGGGTTGCGATTATCACCTTTCAAACTTCGCCATATTGCTTGCCGCGATATTGCTAATGCAGCAGATGCTCTTCGGATGCTAGTCTCAGGATTATTATCGAAGTGGTGTTGGACACAATTTCTTCTCCGATAATCTGCTCTTACTGCTGCCTGGAATTGGTCAAGCATCACCGTTACAGAAAACATACACAAAAATCAAATCAACGTATTCAACATTAGAATAGGTATGCGGCATTGTGGCTGATGCTATTCACACGAAAATATCTGAGTAACTGACTGAAGACTGATTTAGGAATTATAATCCTAGAAGGAAGCCAAAATGTAAACAAATAAAAGAATGTAAAGGATAACTTTAAGTTGAATGATAATTGTTGACCTTGATAATATATGTGGAAGAAAGTGGTCCGGGTAGAGGTCACAATGAATTTCTCGTAGAATTTAAGAAAAACTTTATTGATTAGCTAACGTTTCGACCTACTTTGTAGGTCCTCTTCAGGGCTATATGCAAAATGCAGACAATATAAGAAATTGGTACAAATATATTAAAACATATTAAATATAAATAAACAAAAGTAAGGTGGATACAGGCAATAAAAATGAAAAAGATGTACAGTAAGGTAATTATGAAGGTTAAAATGTATGAGTGTACACTATAAACAACGAAGTGCCAAAAAGGTAGTAACCCACATTATGAAGAAAATAATAATAAAGCAGAAAGTGTTGAAAAGTAAAAAAATAAGGTAATACAGATAAAAAAATAAAAACTGAATATAAAATAGGAATGTGAAATGATAAAAATGATATGGGTAAATGTAGAAAATGATAAGAATTACGAACTAAAAATTGTAGGTAATAAAAAAGAAGAAATAAAAATTGTAAAATTATAAAAATCTAGAAACCAAATATATAAAATAAAATATAAATAAAAATAAAAAATATTTCAGCAAATACAGTATTAATATTGATAGGTGAAAATACTTTATACAAGTGTAAAGAATATTAATTGCATAAGAGAAAATGTAAGAAGAGACTTTATATAAGTGTAAATAATATCAATAGCATAAAAAGATAGGTATGTTTTAAGTAAAGTAAGTGATAATACAATCAGGCTATATTGGACTAAAATGCATATAAAAAACCGCAAGGATATGTGGAAGAGTAAAGATAAAAATAGTGAGTGAAGTTGGACCCGGATGAATGTCATAAAATGATATTTAGGGTGGGAAATGGATAACTAAACAAATAAACGCCTTACAGTAATATTGAGCTTGGAAGTAGTGATAATAATGGTATATTGTGTATAGTAATTTTTTAGGTTATGAGGGAAAGAAAATAAAATGGAGGAGGGTGGGTGAGTAAATAGTGAAAATATAAGTTACCTGTGGGGGGGGGGAGGGGCTGGGGGATAGGTCCTCACTGGCTTGAAACACAGACTGATTTAAAATTGAGACGGGAGGATGGTCGCCCCCACCACTACTAAGTGTAAAAAATTTTCCCAGAATATAAAAGCCGTTACAATGGCTGTAAGTAACATAAAGGGAAAGAAGCAGATAGTGCAGGAGCCTCCTGTAAAAACTTGAAAATCCACACACACACTCGTTTATATATGCATACATACACACACACACACACACACATATACATATATATATATATATATATATATATATATATATATATATATATATACACGCACAAAACATACATACATATATACATACACACAATATTGGCACGCTGGGGGGGAGAGGAAGGGGGGGTGGTTAGATCTTATGAATTAGGTCTAGTATGTGTCTGTAAACTATTGATAGGTTATTTTTGGCAGTCTTTATGTTTAACGGATTTTTTTCGAGGTTAATATATAATGATTCTGTAATTAGTCTTTTGTTATAATTAGGAACCGTGGCGAGAACAGAGGATTGGTAAAAGTTAAAAGTGTGATTAAGGGTCAAAGCATGTTCTGATAATTTGGAAGCAGACATGTTCCGGGTAGAGATAGAGGTCTTATGTTGTGATAGTCGTCTGTAAAAGTGGTTTTTTGTATTCCCAATGAAGGAGGAGGTACAGTTTGGGGCAGAGCAGGGGATCCGGTACACAATGTTGGAGAGGTTTTTAATGTTGATCGGGTCTTTTAAATTAGTGAACAGTTGGGATAATTTGTGGTATGGCTTAAAACCAAGGCGAAGGTTGGGAAAGGTAAGATTTAAATTTTTTTGGATATTGTCAGACAGACCAGGAATATAAGGAAAAGATCGGTATAGGAAGGAGCTGGGTGTCGGTACTGTTGGGTTCAGGGAGGGGTAAATTACATTACTAGGGACCCTGTAAAACTGAAACCATCGTTGCAACGCCGCTAACACCGCATCCGCCGATCGTTCCTGTATCTGATATGCCATAGCTACCTTGCTAAATAGGTCTACCATTGTCACCCATTTATATCCTCTCCAGGTAAACGTATCTATTTGTATGTCTATGTTCCGCTGTGGCTGTCTCTTCTTGCATGACCCTCGGCGGACGTCGATCAGATTTTGTGGGTTGGCATACTTCACACGTCCCAATGATTTCGCTCACCGTCTTCTTCATGTTCACCCAGAAATACCTCCGCCGCAACGCCATCATGGTCTCTGAAATCCAACGGTGGTTAGTCTTCCCTTGGTGGTGAGCTAGGATTACCTCTTTCTGCCGCTCCTCCTCTCTGATTGTCTCCACCATTCGTTAGCAGCGAACGAAGCTGCGGTCGAACCAAATACGCTCCGATCTCCACACCCTTTGAATTTTATTTCAGATAGTGGCATTTCCCACGTAGATGTGGTGTATTTTCCGCTGCTTCAACACATCTTTCAGGACTCGACAAATTTGGTCATCTCCAACCCCAGGCTGGGACCATGCCGTAATGACGCTGCTCGTTCCATATTTTGAGAAGTCAATCTTCAGTAGTCCTGATGTCCGCGTTTTCCAAATTACCTGACGCTTCTTATCATTAATAATTTCATCTATTTCTTCCATACTATCGGGTCTGTCATCTGTCGAACAATCGTCTGATGTTAACTCTCGTCCTCCCATTGCTTCGCCTCATTTTCTCTCCGGTGTCCATTCACTCAGGAATTGCCACACATCTCGTGAATCGTCACCCACCTCTTCTACCGCTTTCGTTGTAATGGCACGAGACAACCAGTCCGCTACGACGTGTTCCTGCCCCGGTCTGTAGATCACTTCCATGTTGTATTGAGCCAGAAACTCCTTCCACCTGGAAACTCTCGCCGATGTCTCTTTGAGTTTTCTGATCCATTGGAGTGGCCTATGATCGGCGTGTACTCAGAACCTCCTTCCAAAGATGTACGGCCGGAAATGCTCCACTGCCCACACAATAGCAACCAATTTTCTCTCTAACGCACTATATCTCGTCTCCGCGTCAGTCAGCCGTCTACTTGCGTAAGCGATCGGACGTTCTCCTCTCCTTGCGACAATACTACCCCCAACGCATATTCGCTCGCATCCGTCGTTACCGAGAAGGGTTTCTGAAAATCTGGGAACGCTAGCACGGGTCTTTCTTGCAACCTTTCCATACATTTCCGAATATTGTTCTCTATGACCGGCGTGACGACTATCCTGGACTCTTTTCTGAGCAGTTTGTTAAGAGGAACGAGATATGCTGCCATGTCCGGTATGACTCTACTGTAATAGTTGAGGGTTCCCAGAAGGCGGCGAATACCCTTGACATCTTGTGGCACCACCATCTTGCGAACCGCTTCTACTTTAGTCGCGTCTGGTTTGACCCCTTCTCTGGAAATATTATGGCCTAAGAAGGTTATTTATTCTCGCTCCATAATCGATTTATCCTTGGACAGCTTGAGGCCAAATTCTATTATCTTCGCGAAAACCCTGCACAGATGCTCTACGTGTTCCATCTCGGTCTTACTAAAGTCAAGGAGGTCGTAAAAAACTGTGCAGTACTGTTTGCTTTCAAGAGCAGAGGATATGTGATCGACAACTCGGAGACCCTGCTGGACCGTCGAGTGCCTGGGACTGAATCCAAACTGATGTAAAGAAATAGCATTGGATTGGATTATGGGTAAGATTCGTTTCAGGAGGATTTTTTCAAAAATTTTGGAAAGAATTGGAAGCAGGCTGATGGGTCGGTATGATGAAGTGACATTGGGTGGTTTACCAGGTTTTGGGAATAGAATGATGACGGAGTGTTTCCACAACAAAGGGAAATGAGTTGTGCGAAGGATACAATTGTATAGATTGGTAAGGAAAATAATCGCTTTTTGAGGAAGATGTTGATGGATCTGGGTGGTTAGAAGGTCCAGGAGATTTGCGGACTTTTAATTTTTGTAAAAGGAATTTGACCTCAGAGGGAATTCCAGCTTTAGGAGGTAAGGATAGGATGAAGAGAGGAATTCATTAATATTGGAAACGTGCGTAGGTTGGGTTTCGGGATGTGAGATAAATGTATTTGAAAGGTGTTTGGCAAATTCTTCAGCTTTGTCCTCATCTGATGCAGCCCAAGAACCAGCTTCACGTCGGAGGGGATGGGAAATAGGGTGGTATTTAAGGATCTTTTTGGTAGCATTCCAGAGGGAATTATCTGATTAATTGATGGCTATGTCTGCTACTAGAGCATCCTCTGAAGTGTGGCTTATTGGAAATCCTACTGAATCACTTTTCAAAGCAAGGTTACCTACAAAAAGAGAAGCACTGCAAAGACTTATGTTCCACTATATTAACAACAAATTGAGTTTTAAAAAAGGAATAAGAGCCATTACTGAAGATGTCCTGGAGATTTGGGACATGGCTAAGATTCGAACTCCATGAACAGATGCGATTGTAAGAAAGCTTACTAAATTGTAGAACGATTATCTTGATCTTAAAAGATCTTAAAAAACACAACTCGATAGCTGCCGTATGAAAGAGGAGATTTTTAAAGGGGGCCTTTCTGATCTATTTGATATTTCACATTAAGACGCTTTACAAATAATGAAAATTGCTGAAGACAAACAATTTATAATAATGCAGCGTGAAGACACAAAGAGCTGCAGCATGGTAGGAGTAAACAAGAATCTAGTTGCTCAAGAGTCCCGAAAGCGAGTACGAAAACGTAAAGAAGAGGTAAGACATCAGCGGTCTTAAAAGCGGGGGAATGAAATACAAAAGGTCGAGTGTGTCACATCAAATGAAGTGGAAATAACTGAAGAATCCTCAAGCGATAGTTCTCAATCTGATTCTAATTATCAACCTTCCACGAGCATTATTCCTGAACCATCCGCAAAAAGGAAGAAGATTCTCACAACCGACGTAGCAGCCTCGCTTGACAGAGTAAACTTATCAGATCGCTAAGCCATGTTTGTCGTCAGTGCAGTTTCTGAAACCTGTGGGTTGTCAGCATCTCGGAGCACCATGAGGCGTTATCGCATGAAAGCACGAGAGGCGATGAGGAAGAAAATGATAAGTCAACTTTTTCATCTGAAGAGCCTTTATTTCTAAACTGGGGTGGCAAGTTACTTGTAGATATTGCCGGAGGCACTGAAAAAGTAGACAGAGTAGCGGTACTCGTCACTGGAAATGGAATAGAGAAGTTAATAGGTGTTCCAAAGATTATTCAAGGGACTGGCCAGGAACAGGCTAGAGCTTGCCTAAACGCTCTTGATGATTGGAACTTGAGGGAAAATGTTCGTGCTCTCGTTTTTGATACAACAGCTGCCAATACAGGCTTGAAAAGTGGTGCGTGTGCTATTCTAGAAGAGGGTCTAAAGATTAATCTTGAATGGATTCCATGTAGGCACCATGTACTTGAAATTGTGCTCTCGTCTGTTTTAAGTGCAGCTTTTGGAGTAGGTGGGGGTCCAGGTGTTGCTATTTTTATGCGTTTCAGGAAACACTGGCCTCAGATTAACCAGGAAATATAATCTCCATGCAGTAATGATCTGTTTGGCTCCGATAACCAAACAAAAAAGCTTAGAGAAGAAATGAAGGCCTATTTTACTGCTATTTTAGAGGTCCCAGATTAGTCAAAGCAGCCTCGAGATGACTAGTTAGAGCTGTTGCAGTTGTGAAATGTCTTTCTTGGAGGTACAAGCCGGTACAAGTTCCGAGCCCCAGGAGGTCTGCACAACGCTCGGTAGATGGCCAAGTCTATTTATTCCCTAAAAATATATTTATTCAAAGACCAGTTTATCCTTACGGCTGGGGAAAAAAAGGGAATCACCGAAGTAAGCTTGTTTGTAGCCTTGATTTATGGCCGGCATTGGAATTGGAACGATGCACCGAACAAAGCAACAAAGCAGTCATGAATGATTTCCTTCTTTTGAAGCAGGTCGAAGCATACCCCGATTGTGATGTGAAGAAGTGGCATTTAAACGCCACCTGTGGTTCTTTTCTGAACACTTGATTGGCCTGGATCTCTTTGATTCCCGTGTCAGTGTCAACACCAAAATTGAGATGGTCAAAAACCTATAGCGCCCACCAAAGGGTAAGGCTCTAAAGAGAGTTGAAACTAAACAGCTAAGCAGTTAAGCATGATAGTCCTCTGGAGACATATGTCACACAGCGCACAACAGAGCTTTTTGATAACCTCCTAAAAAACGATAATGAAAAAGCTTTATCTTTCCTTTGCAAAAACTCTGTTGTGGCCTTGTGATCCCAACTTCATTGTACTCAAAGAGAAAGTATGAAAAATGAAAGTAGTAAATGACTGTGCTGAAAAAGGAATTGCACTGATTCAAACATTTAATACATGTATCACCAAGAATGAAGAACAGTTTCAGTATCTTCTCCAGTTTGTTCAACTGCACAGACAACAGTTTCCAACGTCCAAGAAGGCGACGCTAATGGGCGATAGTGCTAGTATGCTTTTGTAAATATTGAGAGTCTTACATGTAGAATTAACATTCCAGAAACATTAATTATGGCTATTGTAAATGTAAAATAACATTTCCACTGTATTTCTTTATAAATTTATATCCTTAAGAAAGTTATTTTAATAAAATATCGGAGATTTATTGAAAATTCAGTTTTTGACCTAAAAAGTGTTAAATCATAGGGATCTGTAAATATTGACCAAATAACCTGAATTGTTTTCCTCAGTTGTAAAATGCCATATGGAATAAGGGTAGGCTTGTGGAGAATATGTTTTCCAAAATTTAAATTTTTTGACCACACTAATAAATATGTATTGTGTTTTAGTTCTCCAGTTCAAGTAGGACTGAAACTCGAAAACTAAAACACAATATATTTTCATAACAGTCAAGATAAGTATAACCAATATATATATATATATATATATAAATATATATATTGGTTATTACATATTTTGTTTCTGGAACTTATGTAGTTCCAGAAACAAAATATGTAAAAAAAAAAGGAAAATAAGGATGAAACAATACGCACGAGAACTGGTTTAATACTGACTTTATTGCCACCTTGAACTTTTATTTATAGAACCTAACAGCTGTTTACAATGCCATCTTGATATTAGCGATTATGCGATCATCGTCTTGTCTTAACTCCTCTCTGCCAATTTACGAACCTCCTCGTAAGCTCAAAACAAAAATTGCAGAGAAAGAACACAAAAACAAAAGATATTACCAATTACATGAATCTTATTCTACTTACATAAAAATAAAAGACCTTACTACTAGCTTAATCTACATTACTATCATTCGTAATTAACAAAAAATATTTATACAGGGTGTCCCGAATTTAAGTGGCAAAACTTCAGGAACTTAAAGGGGACCGAAAAACTAAGACAAAAAGTCCTTTAGAGATTTGCTCGTTTTTGCTTAGTTTTAGAGAAAATCGCAAAAAAAGAAACAAAACAAGTTTTCATTTTTATACTTATTTATTTACATTTATATTTATGTTATGTTCTTTTCAATGTAAATATTGCTCAGAATGTTGTCCTCTTGTACCAATGCAAGCATTACCTCAAGCACTCACTTGATAAATTGCAGCTAAACATTGTTCTGATGATATTTGGTGCACTGCATCTAAGATTCGGTCTCTTAATTGCTCTCTTGAGTTGATTGACACCGAATAAACTTTCTGCTTCAAGGTTCCCCATACGAAGAAATCCATGGGTGTCATATCAGGTGATCTGGGTGGCCAATATATCTATTTATATCCAGCCAAGCTCGAGAAACTCTGTTATAATGAGCTGGACATCCATCGAGTTGGAACCACATTTCAATCCGCTGTTGTAAGGGAATTTAAAAAAACTACCATAAGAGAAATGAAAATAATCTGTTCCACTGCACCTCTGACATAAGCTCCAAAAGTACTTCAGATAACACATTAAATAACTAAAATAAAAATATAAAAAAGAAATGATCCTCAGCAATAACGTTACAGACAAATATCGTAAACTATACAGTTATGGGTTGGCTTCCCCAGCTGGAATCTTGAGCTGTTCGATATGAACATTCCTATGTTTTCTGGACTCAGCCACACTCTGAATAGTGACTAAGTTAAGCTCTCTGATAGCAATAACTCTGAATGCTCCCTCATAACGCAAAACCTCCTTAGCACGGTTCGATACAATTTTCTTGTATACAAAGGTACCTATCCTGATATTGCCCGTAATATCTTTCACACCCAGGTTTTCCCGCGCGACTCTCTTTCTCTTTGCCACGAACATCCTTCCGTATGCGTTTCCCCACATTCTCTCGAGCTCTATTCTATTGGCGTTCAATCGTCCTGCCATGCCCTCGTCCACGACCGTAGTGCCCCCATCTCTCCGTCGTGCATATAGACCAAAAAAGGTTTCGAAAGGGGCAAAAAACAGTGGCCATGTTGATGAGTGGTTATATGCCGCTATGGCCCGGGGCATTCCTCGTCTGCTTTCAATTCCGGATTGGGACCAAACAGTGACATCTCATGTTTTTCACATTTGGAGTTCTACATTTTCAGAGGTCCCTGGTCCTCGTCTTCCAAATAATCTGGCGAGGCTTGCTGTTAATCACTTCGCCTGTTAACTCCTCCATCTCTGTTGGTCTCTCATCGCCCGATTCATCTTGATCCTATCGTCATGGATGATCATTGGACTATCGTCCTGGTGGTCTGTTCCGCCTACTCCTTCTCCGTCCGTGCTCGAATGTTTTGTTATCTCGGGAATGTTCACTTGTACATGACTCGATTGCATTAATTTGCACCAATCGTGATAGCCAATCCGCTACAGTATTTTCCCTTCCCGGCTTGTCCACTACTTCGATGTTGTATTGGCTAAGTTGCTCTTTCGAGCGGGAGACTCGTACTGATGACTCCTTCAATTTCCCGTAAAGGCAAGAATTGGTTCTTCCAGCAGTTTTCTCATGCATGTCCGAATATTGTTTTCAATTTCAGAGGTGATTACGATGCTCCGTCCTTTCTTCAGCAAGTTGTTTAGTGGCACAAGATACGCATAAGATAAAAATCGTCGCCCCCCAAGTCATAGCGTTCCTCCACAGTGTTCTCATTGAGCTCCCGGTAATCCACTGCGACTCGGTACTTCTCGCCGTCCACACTCTTTTTATTTACTGCCCAGAGGGGGCTGTTGTACGGTGACGTACTGTCCACGATGATCCCTTGCATTTTAAGGTTGTGTTGCAGTAATCCTTGCGGGTGCCGACGTTCTTTAACGTATGTCACCCTGTCCTGTTTTAACGGGATTTCGTGTACCTTCATTAAAAAATATATCTTTGAATTCCTTCTTAGTGGCGTGGCGCCAATCTAACGTTTGATTAATCGCTCCGATCTTTCCCTGACCGTTCCTCCGTTAACGTAAGCCTTTATACACCCTTTTTCCTATCTTCACTATCCACCCGTTTTTACACCTTATCCTGGCTCCCATTCACCCCATTAAACCGCATCCGATTATACTCCCATACTCTCGAGGCATATTTTCCACCAGAACGGTCATGCGCCCCTCAGAAACCCATCTCCCAAGTTCAATCACGGCCTCCCCTTCTAATTTACAGGGACCACTCAGAGTGATCAATTTACAGTCACATACCTGTACCCTTTCTCCTGTATACAGTGCCTTCACCAAGCTCCGACAAATCATGGTGCTTGGACTGCCCGAATCCACAAGATACTCCACTCCTCTCCCGACTCTTATGATAGGCAACGCACCATAAACGCTTTCTATATTGTTAATCACTGTGCAGTTGCCTCTCTGCCTACACTCTCCTCATTCGTCAGCCTTCGTCCTCCTATCTCGGCTCGACTTTCCTTGAATCTCTTAAATTTTCTTTCCACTACGGCCCCCTCCCCTAGCTCCTGGTTCGCTCTCCTCTCCTTTTGTTCCCGACACTGCAGAGGAAATAGTTGACTCGGACGGTCGCCTCCTTTTACACATCCTCTGTGTATTAATTTCCATATGTTCTCCTCGGTCCACCTCTCTTCGTCTTATATATATTGGCATTCCCGAGCAAAGTGCTCTTCCGTTCCGCATTCATAGCACCTGGAGCGGGGGCATTCAGCCACAAGGTGTCCCACTTTGCCGCATCCGTGACATTTGCTTTCCTCTCTGCGCCAGTTCTTTCTAACCAGTGCCCGTCTTTTTTCCCGGAGGGCGCAATGTCTCTCTCTCCTAGCAAACTCAACTTATCTCCGTCTTCCAATTTCCTGTCTCGATCGAGTTCTGTCTATTGGAATTCTCCTAAAAGGGACCCTGCTCCATCCTGGTTCGAGCTCGTCTCGTGCTTCTTGCTCCCGAACACTCGAATCTACCATTTCTTGGGCGCATTCCAAGAAAGGGTTATTTAATAATTTGGTGATTAGGCCTGCGGAGTATTGCCCGTTCGACTGTTTAGGTCTCTTCATTTCTCTAAACATGTGCAGCATGTCTTCTTCAGGAGCCCATCGCCCCCCTCCATATACTTTTTTAGCCTTTCTTTTATAGCTCTCCACGGGGTATCCTTATCCGCCTTTATTAGGTTCACCTGGATGTTGAGGTGTTTTCTTTTCAACTATTTCTTGCCGTTGACTTTCCACTTGTTTTCATTCGCCTAGGCAGCGATAGGGATAGCGATATAGTTATTGCCCCTGTCCATAGTTGGCTTGTGTCTGTTCTGGAGATTATGTCATGTTTTTGGGTATCCGCTAGTAGGTCTGCTTGTTCATCCGAAGTTTAAGTCCGAGTGAAGAAGATTCCATTGTCACTGAAGGTTTTAAATCTTTGTGGTGATGGCGTTGATATCAGTCTTGATAGTTTTGTCCTTAGTTCGGTACCATTTATTTTAGGTGCATATTTGTGGTGAGGTTTATCCAGTGTCACCCGGTCAACATTTTTTCCCTATCTTGAAGTGAAGGCGTCAGTATTAGTATGCCTCCATATGTTTGTTTCAGCAGGTAGTCTCGAATTCCAACTTTTTCTATGAAGGTTCTCACGTTGGTGATAGTATATTTGTTTGACACTATTAGTGGAACAAAATTATTTCTGTTGGGGCTGGATTTGTGGCTTCAGGTTCGGTACCCGTTCCCTCAAGAGCTCTGAATATGTTTTCTGTAGGTACTGCTGGTACTGATATAGTTTCAACTTCTCTCTCCTCAGAAGCTCGCAAGTTCTGGAGCTGGCACCGCGTTTGGCAAGTTGAGGCCCCTCTTGCGGCCGAGGTCGTTGGAACCGGCACTAAAACTTTTCTGCGAACCACATTTTATTTTCCCAATCCCCTGTAAAAACGTAGATTTGCCTGAAACAAACTTAAACACTCTGACGTGTATTAGTATAAATTTTATATGTATACACATATCTAACTCTTTTACTGGTGCATTTTAAGAGGATTTTGAGGATATTAAAGGATTGAGGTTATGGGGTATATATGGATCAGAGTACCAGGGATGGGGCTCACTAGCTGGATTGAAAAAATAAAAACTAAAACTAAAAACCGTAAACCTAAAAATACCGAAGTATGGAACATTTTAAGTCTCAGATTAAACCCTGAGGGCGCTAGTAGAAGAGGTATGTCCAGGTAAACGATGACAAGGAATTTCAGGACACAGTCAAAACCAGAAGAAATAAGCAATGAATGGATTAAAAAAATGATTGATGAATCCAATTACATCTCCATATGTGTAATGAATTACAAATAATGTAAAAATGATTTAATTTCTGAACCTCAAAAGTAGTTTTACGATTGCTAACTGATGGCCCGAATAAATATTGTTGGTGTTAATTTAAAAGGTGTAAATTTCATTTTTTTTCAAGTAGGATTTTACTCAAAAATTGTAATGTTAGATGTCTGATAAATTAAATGAAGAGAGAGTTATGTTTGAAATTGATATAAACATATATTGTAGGGATGAAGTTAAAATGCGGTGAGTAGGTTTCTAAGGTTGGAGATTGATAAATCAATGAGGGAAGCGCGGAACAGCATTGCGAACTGGGCCACTGCGGTTCAACCTCACCAACAGCCAACCTCACCAACCCATATTCTACAATCAATAACTACTTTAACTTTACTAGGCTCCCAATTTATGTCTCTTTTATGTAATCTCATATTTCTCAGTAGTCATAACTATTTATTAAAAACCTTTTATGATTAACTATTTATTACAAATCAAATATTTCGTTTAATTTTTAAGATTAATTTATTTTGAGAAAAAAACTTTTACTACTAGCATATCATAATTACCTATTAATTTTTTTATCATTTTCATTTTACTCATTCATTTGTATTAATGACAAGTTTTTCTTTAATTTCAGATTCATACAGCTTCATACCCTATGGTGAGTCTAATTTTTGTTTTATTTTAGACATGAATGAATAAAGTCTTTAATTTTTTTAATTATCCTGATATTTAGCAAATGTGTAAATTTTCTTTTAGACATTTTTTCCTACAATACACCCGAATGAACAAGGGCGGATCCAGGATTTTTTTCTGGTGGGGGGCACAACGGGCAGATGGGCAAAAAAATCAACAATAACTTAGAAATACACTTGTAGTATTTATAGAAAGCTTTATTGAAATATCTAAACAATAGTTTCACTCATGTTATTTCTGTCATTTTAACAACTATCATCACATGATTTGCCTATAAGTATGTACTGTAATGGATTCTCCACAGTACACAAAACACCGTATGGGGGGCACGTGCCCCCGTGCCCCCTACTGGATCCGCCTATGCGAATGAACAATGGCCTTCAAAATGATTCATGGCATGAATCAGAACTTCCTTCGGCAACCGTATGCTTTGAAAAAGATTATATTTCTGTCCACTTTTTGTTAGATGTAAACATCTCTTGCCTGCATCACTCAACTTACCACTTAACTTGAAATATTGAAAGATTACATTTGGTTTCAATAAATATTCCATTTAGTTCCATGGAAACTTATAGATTCATTAAATAATATGACAATAAAAATTATCTACAACAAGACTGGACGTTTATTCACCTCCATTGTTTTATGAAGCTGATATTTACCTTCCTATAAGCATTAGCTTTCCAACATCATGCTATGTATATTGACACTCTTATTTATTTGTTTCCTACGTGTCAAAATATTTTTCTTTTTTACCCTTTTGGTGATTAGCATGCATAGTTGAAATCTATTCATTTTTCATAACAAATAGTAATGAGAAATTGTTTGAAACAAACGAAATTAATAAGAAAGAAATCTTGAAAATTCGGCATTTGAGCGTTGTCTATTTTTTCCGTGAAGCTGATGAAACGAGTTTGATCACCTTAGTTAAATGGTATTAGAGAAAATATTAAATAAGTGTTCAGTGACTGACATAAAGATACCCACTCTCACTTACTATTGGGCGCTACAGTCCTTGCAGGACCTGGGCCTCTGCCACCATTCTCTGAAAATTCCAATTTCTTACCCCTATCCGTCTCAAATCTTCCTCCAATAGATCCATCCACCGACGTCTTTTTCCTTCTGGTGCACCTTTTAACATAATTTTGGGCAGTCTGTATGGCTCCATTCTTTCCTCGTGCCCTAACCATCTTGGCCTGTTGTTCTTAATATCCCAGAGGATATCAGGCTCACTATACAATTCTATTGATTCGGTATGGTTTCTGATTCGCCACCTGTGCTCTTCTTTGACAGGTTCCATCAATATTGTATTCTTACGTCTTTTAGAGCATTCGCCCAGTATTTTATCACTTCTGTCCACGATCCCCTTACATATTGCTATCCACAGTACCTTAACCACAGTTTTCTGTCTTTGTACCAGGCAGAAGCGCTATGCCTCTATAATTTTTGCACTCCAGCCTATTGCCTTTCTTATGTACGAGGACTATTCATAGCTTCTCCCCAGCCAGCTGGAATTTTTCCCTCCATCCGTATGACCCTTGTCACCTTAAAAATCTCTTCCCAGGTGTCTGCACCTGCGTACTTTATTAACTCTGATGGGATTTCATCAGGTCCTGGAGCCTTATTATTTTTTAGGGACAAGATGGATTATATAAATAACTGATGGAGTATATTTACCGGAAAATATACTCCATCAGCCCCTTCATTTCAAACTTACACGTTATTTCCTCCAATTTCCTCTTCTTCTTTGCGAGGTGCTGGTTGTACTTGGCCAGAACCAGGAAGTGATCTGAGCAGCAGTCCGCCTCTCTGTAGCTTCGTGCGTCCATTATATGTGAGAAGTGACGTATAGGTGGTATAAAGATACATTATGATTAAAAAATTTGGTTTGAAAATTTGGTGTGATATCATAGCTGAATTACTCAATTTCATCATTATAGACATTTTACCATTTTGAGCTAGATACCACATACAAATATAGTTAAAGTTAACTTAAATATGCATAATTTTAGAGGATGTTTTTTTTCTTGTGTTTCATTACCATTGACCATAGGCACAAGCTATTCAGTATTTACATTATTTCGTTTAATTATTGTTTGTTAACTTAATTAATTAATCTTTTTTGTTTTTTAATAATGGCCAGTTTAACAGAATTAGTTACAGAGTTTAACAGAAACTATATAGTTAGTTGGAAACACATCGATGACCATTTTGATAGGCTAAGACTTGCCGGAGACCTAACATTAGCTTCGTTTGATTGGTGACTTTTTTGGGCATAAAGGCTCAACCGAAAAATCTCTAGAGATTCCCAATTTATCTTTCATATAAAGTAATCCTTTAATACTCGTACATAAATAAATAAATAAATGAGTAATATGTACTCTTCATTCTATAATTCCCAAATCTCCACAAAAACTATTTTTCATTTAATTACTCATTGGTCCTGAGGCTATATCCTCAAATATTTATTACTTAGCCCCGATCATATGGGGATTACTTAAAGAAAGACAGTTTTTCTTTCCTGCTTTCTTGGTTTATATTTTACAATTTACAACAGGATTTCTTGTATATTTTATAATCACAGTTAAGTATTTTTTCTAAGTATTCGAGTTAATATCCATTTATGAATCAGTATATATGTATCCACGGTATATTGTAGTTATAAATTGTAGGGGATTTAATAAAATAATCCACTAGTTCTATGGCATTGTAAAGAGTAAAGATTCTTTAACACATTAACATCGCAATATTGCGTCTGTAGTAATGTTTTATCTTTAGCACTACAGATGCTAATAGATTTTATATTTTGTATCATCATTTGTAAACAAAAGGATTCATTTATTTTATTGTGTTTACTGTCTCTGACTAGCTGTTTGAGTGTAAAACATGTTTTGCACACTGTCACAGGTTGGGCAGAAGTAAATGTAGTATTTGTTTAAAAAAAAAAATTATGATTAGTAAACCATAATTTAAAAACTAACTAATTTCTATTATGCAGTTATATAAAACGTGACTTAAATACCCGTTCGTGGCGCCTACACCTACCTCACTTATATAAATCAGACTGATTTATAACAAATTTGTGTTTAATTCAAATAATTGAGACAACTTTTTTTTAATAGTACAAAAATGTTTGAAATGTTTGAGTGGAAAATAGTTGACTGAATAATCCTAATAATGAATTGAATTAGTGAGGGGGTGTAGTCAATGATTACAAAAAATAAGCAACAATTATTTAATATGTCAACGTTTCGGCTTAAGATGTACGTTGAAAATAAACATGAATCGGCACATGAAAATAAGTTTTGCTTATTTCGTGCAATCATTGACTTCATTGACTGCATTGACTTCATTGGCTGCACCCCCCGACCAATTCGACAATTCGATTCATTATAATGAAATGTTTTGCAGGAAATCATTTACAATTAATTCTTTTTGTAAATGAATTCCTTTTTACTTTTTTTCTTTACCTAATATCATAAAAAAGTGTTCGAGAAATATTGTCCATCTTCAGTCCAATAATGTATATATATATATATATATATATATATATATATATATATATATATATATATATAGTATATATAGTCTTCCTCAAGACTATTATATTATATATATAATATATTTATTTTTTTTATTTTATTTTTCCCTTCATGCAGTACCCTTACGTGAAGGACGTTTATTGTTCTGCATGTTCCGTACATTTATAGTACATTACATACAATTGTACTTTCATGTTGTTGTTTTTTCTATTGTTTACATTTTTTTTGTATTATTTATATATAAAACTAAACGCTAAATTGAAAATACATCATTAAAACAAAACTTAAACATAAAAATATTGATCATAGTAAACATTAAGCCAGTTGAACCAAAAACACATAATAAATACCATATAAGAAACAAAAAATAGGAAAGAAACACAAAATTATTACAAAGTAATTGAAAAAAAACTAAAGTTCTTGTTCACCTATAATATTGATTTCGTGTAGTGATGATTAACCACACTGCTTTAGCAAACACCTTGAATTGCTGAAAGTACTTCCAGTATAAGTTTTTTCTAGAAGAACGTTCCCTAATTAACCCTCTCCAATCCGGCTTTCGACCAGGTTACTCAACCCAATCCGCTCTCCTCAAAATAACCCATGATCTCCATACAGCCATTGAACACCAAAAATTAACAATTCTTATCCTTCTAGATTTTTCCAAAGCATTCGACACAGTAGACCACAATATTCTCCTAGCCAAGCTTCGCAATTTACCTCTATCCAACAGTACTCTGAAGTGGTTCAAGTTTTTCCTTTCAGATCGCTCCCAATATGTTATGGTCCCAGGTCAACCTCCTTCCATAACCCTTCCTCTGTCGGGTGGTGTCCCGCAGGGTTCATCACTATCCCCCACCCTATTTGCCATTTATATAAACGATCTTCCACCTTTCATCCAAAACTCCCAGTACCATGTCTACGCTGATGTTCTTCAAATATACTTGTCATTTTCCCCTTCCGACCTATCACTAGCCACGTAAAAGCTCCAAGGTGATTTGAATTGAATAAATCAGTGGGCCATGAATAATAAGTTAAAGTTGAATGTGGAGAAAACCAGGGCAATAATAATAGGATCGGACTACTTCCTTAAAACTATTCCCCATAACCCAACTCTCCTTCTAAATAATAATCCCATCAATATGTACCCAACCGTCAAAAACCTTGGAGTTATCTTTGATCAAACCCTCTCCTGGAAAAACCATATCTCTGAAATCTCTCGTCGTACCTTTTCCACCTTAAAGCGCCTAAATCACCTTCGTCACCTGTTACCATTTGAAACCCGTAGACTTCTATTTACTTCCTTAATTTTCCCTCATTAGGATTATTGCTGCACAGTATATGGAGGTGTCACTGAAGATCTCGATGAAAAACTAAAACGGCTGATTAATTGCTTCGTTCGTTTCATCTTTGGGATCCCGAGAGACGCCCGTATCACCCGATATTACGAAGAGTTGAAGTGGCTTTACCCTTCCTATCGCCGTAAGTATTTCCTAGATTCCTTTCTTTACCAAGTTATCCAATCCCGCCGACCATCATACATCTCCGATCTCCTTAAATTCCGTAACACCCGTTCTCGGCTCTCAGACCTATATACAGCATCCCACCGAACAACTGCTTTTGATAGATCTTTCCTTATCCGATTCTCGTCCCTTTGGAACTCTATATCCTCTTCCATTCGTCGTTCCAATAATCTTTCAACCTTCAAATCCATATATTCAATCACCTTACAATTCCCAAAAAATCAGAAATAACATACTCAGTTTTCAGATTAATATTTTCTAACTGATAAATGAATGATGTGTTTTTGTTTATTTATTAATATCATTATTTATATATATTTATATTATTGACGCTTCACTCATCCAGTTACATATTTTTAAACACAAGTTATATTAGTTAATGTTGTTCATATTTTTGTTTCATTTTCTACTTTCTTTGTTTCTACTTGATTTTGTAATTTGCATACATATGTAATTATCTATTGTTTATCTTTATATAATTATTGTAATCTTATTTATGTTTTTTTTTTTTCTTGAACTCTGTTTTCTTTTTCTTTTTAATGTTATCACTGTAGGTAATTCGCAATCTTTTTTTTTTCTCATTAATTCTTTCTCACTTCATAAGACACAATTATACCCTGTATTAATATACTCTAAGACGTAATAATAACCTATATACCTGTATTGTTATTCTAAAGGGACTTGTCCCAGAATAAATAAAGAATTTATTATTATTATTAGTATAAGTCCTTAACACTGATTGGCCAGCTGTCCTGCATCACATGGTTGATAAGTTAAGTCCTTGGTTCATCGGTTAGTCTGCAGTCATATATATATAAGGTGTAAGTAAGTTTGTTCGATGGTAAATTCACAAGGACATGTCTTATTGTCTGTAAGTTTAAATTTATACAAGTAGGATTTTGTGGGCCCTGTCCTGTCAAGATTTGTGTGAGGTAGAAGTCAGTTGTTATTTTGTTATTCCTAAAATATTCATGTAAGTCATTTATGTATAGTTTAAGATGTTGCCCTTTAGTTATCGTATCCCATGTGTTTTGCCACTGATACATATTTGTAACTGTTTGTCTGTGTTTCAAGTAAGTCTTAGTCAATTTCCTGTAAAGTATTGAAAGTGAGCCGTCTTTGGCAGCTGACTTAGCAGCCTTGTCAGCTAATTCGTTACCCACGTTGCCAGAGTGCGCTTTCACCCACCTGAAGTTAATGTTGTATCCTGCATTTTGTAAGTGGAGTAAAGTAAGTCAGGTTTCTTTAATCAACGGTTCATGAATTTTGCGATCAATGAGTTTGTATAGCGTACTTTGGCTGTCAGTTAGTATGCAAATAGATGTCCTGCGGAAATTAAATGTCTGTATATATTCTAGTGTTTTCAGTATAGCGTATTGTTCAGCATGATTGTTTGTGCAATTAGGTCCATCTCTGTATTTCTTTACGTTAGTCAGTACACCGCCTTCAAACATGGCCACTGCACATCCCACATTTCCACAATCTTTACTACCGTCTCACAGTGGAACGAGCGTTAGGGAGGACTGGACGTTCATTAATATCTCCGCTTCTGGTTCTCCTAGAATAAGGCTATTGGTACGGTTTTAAAGCTTTTTGAATGGACTATTTAATTATATGATAAACAGGATCAGATCTTTTAGGGGAAACATGTAAAAATTCTCGATTTGATATTTCGATGTTAGATAATTTATTATCTATCATTGGACCATTTATTGTACCTATATACTACGAGAATAGGTACAATACAGTATTAAAGGAAAGACAGATACATAGGTATTAAATAAAGTTATACAAGGGAAAAAGTAACAAATCTTCAGGAACAATGAAATCCAAATTCAACCAGTTTTCATGCTTCCCCAGAAAATAATTGATATTCCTGTGGGACGAAATTCAGCGATAGTACAAGCTACCACTGAACTTTATTAATTTTTCCCGTAAGCAGAACTTTGCGGTATTTGAAATTTGTTCCAGTCCAAACGAATTAATCCATGCTTCCAATGCCAGGTAATAATCTTTAAAACTTATATGATAAATTGAAAAAATTGAAAAACTTGACGATTTGTTGTAGGAACCATTGCACCTATGTCGTTCAAATACCACACACAAACTGAGTTTCATTGTTAATACTATTATGTTAGATAAGGATTTTTCGGATAAATGAGTGTAAACAAACATTGGTAAACAAAAGAAAACTTGCGTAAAGTAGACGCCAATATCAACATAAATTATTTTAAATTAATTCTCAAGGCCCAGAAAAAAAAGAAAAAACAATTTTCTCGGAAAATAGCACCTAGTAGCAGAATCCGATTAATGGAAAAAAAACTTCAAACATTCTAGTTATTTACTGTGAAGGTAGTTTTTTGGGCGATTTTAAGCGTTTTACGCAATTATTTTTTTTAGTTTTATCCCCCACCGAAAAATCCCAGACGTTTGAAAAAATCCCAAGTTTTATTTGCCTAAAATATCTTATTATGGGTGAGTTGTTGTCCATGATTAATTAAGGGCATTACCTGAAATATTGGATTGCTTTAAAAATATGAGACTTTTTAGAAAAATTTATATTTCAATTCAGATTTTTTCATTTGATTTGATTTCACAATTAATTTATCTATGTATTTTGTTGTGAACAAGTATAAAATATAATTTAAGATCAAAATAAATGACAAATTTAGTTATTAGAGAATTGGTCCAATGTCCAACAAATGCGTTGATTCGTTCCACTGTGCGTCTGTATAAACTTCTGCTTCAGCATAATCTTCCTTTGTAGGTTGTTTGATTTCTGGGAAATGTGCAGGATGCTTCCAATGTTTATAGTTAATAAGTCGTTCAACTTCATCGGCAAGTATCCCGTCACAGTCTTGGTTGGTCCGAAGTAAGGTATATAATGTAGTGTACTGTTGAGCGATCAAGTCAATGGGGATCATTTTTGCAAGTACACAGGCTGCTTCATAAGATAATGTCTTGAAACCTTTTACCATTTTAATTGCCATTAATCTCTGTACACGTCGAAGTTTCCGTAAATTGTATTTTCTCTGCAGTCCTGTGTGCCAAATGTTAATAGTGTACGTTAGTATTGGGAATATGGTTACTTTGTATAGTATCCTTAATGTTTCAGTTTTCAATCCCCCATGTATTCCTAGATGCCATCGTTAAGTTGTTGGTAAGTCTTAGTAGTTTAGTCTCCAGTAATTCAATATGTACGTTCTATCTTAATTTTGGGTCAAATGTTACTCCTAAATATTTTAGGTTATTTGTTTGTAGTAAAAGCTGTCCTTGAATTTTTACCTGTTAAGTTGGTAAAGTCCTTGATCTGGTGAAAATCATGCATGCAGGTTTTATAGTATTGAAAGTTAGTTTGTTTTCGTGTGCCCAGTTGTCAATTTTTTGTGTGTATTGATCTATTAATTCTTGAAGTGTTGGAGCATTGTCAGCTTGTGTAAGTAAAATTATGTCATCCGCAAATGCCTGCACAACCATGCTCTCCGGATATTCTCTCATCAATAATCCATTTACGATTAGATCCCACAATAACGGAGACCCCTGCGGAGTTCCTAGAGTCTGTGTTTTTCGTAGTTGACAATGAGATGTTACAATACAAGCCTGTCTATCTTTGAAATAGTCTGAACTCGAGTTGTAAATGTTCCGTGGACAGTCCATTGTTTGTAAGGTATGTAGAATTGATGGCGACCAGGCATTGTCAAACGCTCCCTTAATATCAATAGATATTAGAACAACATGTAGTTTACTACTCTAGCCATATTGAATGAAATCAGTTGCATTTTTTAGTGCATCTCCCGTAGAATTTTGGGGGGTGAAACCAAACTGATTTTTATGAATGTGGTCATCTGTATATATGTAATTGTAGATAGTGTGATAATCGTCGATTTATTAATTTCTCGAGAACTTTGCCTCCCGTTGGAAGTAGTGATATTGGCCTTATGGCAGATATACTATTATCTTTTCGTCCTGGCTTAGGAAACAATACAAGTTCAGATTTCTTCCATTCTGTTGGAAAAATTCTATTAGAGAAACACTCTTTGTACAACTTAGTGAGAAAATTTGGAAATATTTTAAAAGTGTATTGAAATATTTTGGTGGTTATGCCGTCTAAACTGGAGTTTTCCTTGTTCTTAAGTTATAAATCGTATCAGCTATTTCGGAATCTGTAAGAGGTAGATCATCTTGTGTTACTCCGTGAGATATAATCGACTGTACAATATCTGTGTGATATGGTGAATCTGTATTTATCAAGTCAGTTCTAATGAAGTTTTCAAGAATATATTGATATGTGTCAATAATGTTAGTTGTATATATCCCATCTTCTTTCTGAACCGTCTTTAGAGTGTATTTGTCACGTAGTTTGTCAGCAGTATACTTTTAGGCCATTTCCAAGGGTTCGTAGGGTCAATGTTAGTACAGTAATCTCTCCAAGAAGTCAGTTTTCTCCGCCTGATGAGCCTCACGTATTGCCTTCTAATTTCAAGGTATTGATTCTTCCTTGCAGTACGTAAGTCATTGTCGTCCTTAGTCTTTTGGTAAATCTTTCGTCGTCGGTTAGTTTCTTTCCTGTATTGCGTCAGTTCGTCATTCCACCAGGGATTAGGCATATGAATCCTTCTTGATTTAAAATTGCCACCATGTTTTATTCAGACACGAGGAGAACTTTTCTAAAACTAATTGAATATTGTCAATGTTTAAAATATCTTTCATGCCGATATCGATATCATCTGTTACTTGAAATATTTTTCCTGTTTCTAATTTAAATAAATTACCAAAATACTCCGAATTAGCTCTGTCGGTGCTAAATCTAAATTTAGAATAGTGATGTGTTCGTTCGTCTTCGTACGTAGGTATTAATAGTGTAAGTCAATGTCAAGTGATCCGAAAAGTTTTCCTCTATCCTGATTTTCCAGTTATGAATGTTCTGCATTAAAGATAAACTAGTCAAAGTCAAATCAATATTACTTTGTCCTCTAGGTCCGTTAAAAGTCGTTAAATTATGATTTTGGTTAACAATATTGAGATTATTTATTATTATAAAATTCTCCAGTATTCGTCCTCGTCTGTTAGTGTGTATGTCAAACCATAATGTAGACCTGCAATTACTATCGACTGCTATTAAATTTTTTTATGACTAAATTTATCAACTGTAATTTTATCAACTGTAAATTTATACAACTGTAAATTTATCAACTGTAATTTATTAATTTCATCATCTATGTCCCGTGTTATATCAAAATAAGCATTTACGATTACCAAATTAAATTTATATATTGATAATTCTAACACAATCCCTATCACTGCAATCGGTGTGTAAAATAGCATCTAACATACGATTGTTGATAAGAGCAAGGGTACGTGGATTGCAACCTCCTATATAGGTGGTACAGAAGGCTTACAGACGCGGAGACCCGATATAGCGCGCTCGAGAGAGAGTTATTAGGGATTGTATGGGTAGTCCAACACTTCCGGCCTTATTTATTCGGAAAGTGGTTCAAAGTTCATACCGATCACCGCCAAATATCAAAGCCATATTGCCCTCCATAAAAAATATAATCAAAAAATAGAAGAAATAAAATTTGCTTTATTTTGCAAAACAAAATTCACCGAAAAAAACCTCCGTTTTCACTCCTGGGCATTCTTCATGAAGGAAAGGTTTTGATCAATAGTAATGCCTAGGGTTTTCACAGAGGAGCTGAATGTGATGGAGTGATCGTTTAGGATTAATGTTTAGAGGGTGTGGATGGAAGTAAAAAGGGATTGGTACATAAAACAATGGCTTGAGTTTTCATTGCGTGCAATTACAGTTTGTTCAGCTTTGCCCAGGCACTGATCCTTTCTAGGTCTTCCTGAATACTGGCGAATAGCTCAGAAGGAGGAAAGGAAAAATAGATTCGGAATTAGTCAGCATATAGATGGTAAGAACAATGGTGGACCGATTTAGGAAGATCATTGATGTAGCAGTTGAAAAGAAGAGGATGAAAAGAGAGATGCTTGAGCCCTGTGCCTCTCCTGAGGACAGAGTGAGGAAAGTGGAAAGGTACGGAAACTGCTTGAGATCTGTCAGAGAGGAAAGATTGGAACCATCAGCTAGAACCGTCAGAAAAATACAGTGATTTTAGTTTAGTGAAAAGGATAGAATGGTCCAAGGAATCAAAAACTTTAGAAAAGTCAAGTAGGATAAGCTGAGTTAGTTTTTTGTCGCCAAAGCGGGGAGGATCTATCTATATCATTGCTGATTTAATATATTTACTAGCTTTTGCCTGCGACTTCGTCCGCGTTTATTTTAAATAGAAATTTAGGAGTATAAACGGAGGGTGAATATTTAATTCCATAAATGAACTCCATATTATAAACAATGACTTAAAGCATTTGTGAATTGAACCAGCCTACCAATGCTTATCCCTTTGTTGATAGATTTTAATAAACTGTTTTACTAAATATTAAATGGCATAATTACACAATTATCGATAAGTTTTCTATTGAAATCCACCACGTACTATCCAAAACTGCAATATCTGGGGGTTGATTTTGCAAAATCTTAAATACAATTATTATTATATTAAAATTTAAATCCTGCTTACTTATTTTTACTATAAACTTTTACTAACAACTAACGCGCCTTTGTTATGCTTTGATTAACGTCAAATGTTTGACAGCTGGGAACAGAGTGGTTTATATGGGAAAAGAAAAGTGCTGTTTTTATTATTTCCCCCTTCATTTTTACGGGTTTTCTCTCCATAAGAACCTTATGGATTAAATTGGTGAGGGGGTGGAGTGAAAGATAACACAAAACAAGACTAATTAAACAGTTATTTTTTGAGCCAACATTTCGGCCTAAGACGTGAGCTATTAGCCAGATATTGAGGGCAGCGGCCAGCTTATTTTGTTTTATCTTTCACTCCACCCCCTCACCAATTTAATCCATTTTTTGAATGAAAAATATGTTTATATTGCTTAATGCTGAAATTTCCAACGGAATCAAGTATATTTAGAGGATTCAATTTCGATGCTTATTATGTTGGCTAAAATGTATTTCCAAGGCTAGTAACAAAAATTCGCTAATCAGATTTTTCTAATTATAAAAAAAGATTCATTTTTTTATCCATATATTTTATAGAAATACCACTATAAACTAGCTATTTAAATTATCTATAAAATTAAAAATTGCCTAGACTAACATTTTAGTCTTTAACTAAATCAATCTTATCAGATGGAAAAGATTAGGGTAGGATTCTAAAGTGTTTCTTTGATTTGAGTTCTTTTCTCTCCGGATGTTCTCATATTGTCCCTCGTTGTACCTTTGAATGTGTTTCGTCAATTTTTCACCTTCAGAAGTTAATAGTTTGGAATATTTTGAAGAAAAAAGATTGTATTATTTTCGGTTTTTAATATTGGTTCTGATTCTAGAGAGGAAAACCTATCAGTGACCGCTTTCAACTCTCAAGTAGGTCCTTAGTCAATATACGATTTGTCTCTTGGGATTTCTCTATTTTAAAGAATCCGTATGTTGTGATGCGGTGTCTGTAGAAAGGACATTTCTATTCAATTCCTTTCTATTGAGTGTTTACTCAACGAATATACATATCAGCTGTGTGGATTTGTAAAAAGAGAATTATGAAATCATCAGAACTGATGAACGAAGTTGTGATTCGTAAAATTCATCTCGTAGATAATCTGAGGTTGGAATGTAATGCTAAAGATGGAGACGATGATCTTTTTTATGCCAACGGTGGTGCTGGAAGAAGGAAAACTGGGTAGCATTCATAAAAAGAGCCAATAATGCAACTCATTTAGCTATGCCTAGAATTTAAAATTTGCTATCAGAAGAACGATAAAAGTTGCAGATTACTTAGCAATTACTCACCATCTTAGTAAAGTAATGAAAATGCATTATTGAAGTCGGCAAATGTATATTGAAGTTTCGGCTAGATAACATCGAGGTCGAAAAATGAAGAATATATAGTTGATTAGATACCTATATTTTCTCTACCATAATATTTGTATATTTTATTTAATACATTAACATTGTTTTAAGTTGTTAACATTGACATAGTTTTATTCCCTATCCTAATTAAACCTGGATATGGATAAATATTCTAAATATAAAAAAATCACTTGCACGATTTTTTGACTAGACGAAAAAATTTAGTCAAGTACTAAAGAAGTTAATGAAATTGATTAATACTACTCATGAAAGTTATAAATAAGAACATGAAAGTGATGCTGCTTATAACGGTAGATGTATTGAATCAAATATTAAAGCGGAATTTTATTGCAACTATATTCACAATAAATTGGACAAGTAAATTATTCTGAACTTTGTGCTATTGATGATTGATGATAGTCATGTTGAGAAATCAGATATTATTTACTGATATAACCCAAACTCTAAATAGAATTAGCACCAGAAAACACAAAAAATTGTCCCCAGCCGCCATGGAAAAGGCTTTTCTTAATATTTTATATCTTCTCTTTTGCCTTTCTCCATTCCTCACACTATAAATTCTCCTATTACTCCCTTATCATTTTGGCATCCATCATATGTTGGTAATCAAAGAGTTCATATTTATAAGCTTTATTTTTAATTGTTCAAATTTATTAATCCAATCAACTATTTTTATATTACATCCCATACTTATATTTTTCAAATTTCACATTTCTAACTGTCATTCTATGAGATATCTATTCATTTCTTTCTACATATTCTTGTATTATTTTTCATACATTTTACTTATGTAACCTCTAGGAGTCTATTATCATACATTTTATATCTGTAATTGAACTAGTTTTTTCTAAATCCTTTATATCCCACATTTTTTTTTTATATTTTAATCTTTTCATTTTGTATCTTTCTGCTTACCTTCTCATTTTTCTTTCCCTTTATATTATGTTTACATTATTATCCTTTCTGTACATTTATTCTGTATTTTATATTCGTTATCTTTAATTATTATATCTGTCACTATTTTAATTTATGTTCTTTATCTTTAATTTAATTATATCTGTCACTATTTTAATTTTCTACATTACATGTCACTATATTCTTGTTACTATAACGTTTTTTATATATTTTTTGTTCTGTTTGTTTCTCTCTCATAGCCCTGAAGATGGCCTACAAGGTAGGTCGAAACATCGGCACTAATTAAATATAAGTCTTGTACTTATTTGGTGTTTTTTTTTTACTGCACCCCCCAACTATCTCCGTTCTCCGTTATAAATAAATTGTGCTACAATGAACAAGGGAATGGTTTATGCGAGAGATTGCTTGTTTTTGGAACCACATGTGCTGTTTACTATTCCTTTTAGTATTGCTTAAAGTTTTGACGAAACGCTGTTTTCCGGAGCAACCTTTGGCGTAATGGTTAGCAACCAACGTTCGTGGGTTCGGGAATAAACATTCCTTTGCTATGCCGACGTTTTAAAAGGGCGGAAAACAGGGATCCCGTACTTTTACAATGTTGGATGCTTGTAAAAGATCCCTGTCATAATAAACCTGGATAATTAAAATTTAGGGCTTCCATGGTTGCATCGCTCCCGTAGTCAAAGCAGCTAGGCATTGAAATAACAAACAAAAGCTGTTTTCTGTAAACGTATTACATAAAAGAGGATTTTGCGGGTTTTTTTAAATTAAATTGTGTTTCCTAAGTGACATAACATAAAAAATAATAGTTATTTATGCCCCTAGGGACTAAAGAAGATCATTATTCCGTCAGCTGTAAGTTTGTATCCTGGGTACACTTGGAGTTTGTTCCCGAACGAATGCGAGGGAATAATTATCTTTAATCACGAGGCCAAGCCGAGGGGGAGTAAAGTATTGCTGGGAATAATGATCAATTTAGTCCCGAGGGGCATACAAGATTTTTCTCCAGGTGGGATGTAAAAAGGCAAACTATATGCTATAATAATTTTTTATAATTATTGGCCATTTTTTATGAGTTATAAATATTTTTATTTTTTAAAGAGAAAAGATAGGCCCTCGACTGGTAAATATGAACTCTTTGATTACCAACATATGATGGATGCCAAAATGATAAGGGAGTAATAGGAGAATTTATAGTGTGAGGAATGGAGAAAGGCTAAAGAGAAGATATAAATATTAAGAAAAGTACGTACCAAATGGGAGAGGCGGCTGGGGACAATTTCTTGTTTTTTCTGTTATTTTTTCGATTGGAGCTAATTCAGTTTAGAGTTTGGGTTATATCAGTAAATAATATCTGATTTCTCAACATGACTATTATCAATTATCAATAGCACAAAGTTCAGAATAATTTACTTGTTCAATTTATTGTGAATATAGTTGCAATAAAATTCCGCTTTAATATTTGATTCAATACATCTACCGTTATAAGCAACTTCACTTTCATGTTCTTATTTATAACTTTCATGAGAAGTATTAATCAATTTCATTAACTTCTTTAGTTAACTCACCGTGAGACAAAGGTTCCGGGTTCAAATCCCGGTCGAGGGCCTATCTTTTCTCTTTAAAAAATAATTATATTCTATAATAGTTTATATTATGTTATGTTTTACAATAAATTCAAAAACTGAAATTAAATGTGCAATTATTACACTAATAATATAGTGGATAATAATATACATAACATAATAATATAGTATAGATAAAATCTTACCTTAGACAATTCATTGAACCATGCAACTAATACATTTTCACTTATGCTTTTCACATTTTCTTCGTTACACCATTTTTTGAAGTCATCGTACGTTTTATTATAAATCTGACTTGATTTAGCTGGCAATAAATTTGAAAGAACATTATTTGCTTCTTGTACAATATTTGGTGGATCCATAACTTACTCAATCTGAACACAAATGAACTTCAGTTTATCAGTTTTGGTGTTTTGAAACAAGAGCTGATTTTATTATACAAGACCTTTCCTTGTGCGACTCCCCGTTTTTTTACTTAAAATTCTTAGACAGAATTCACCTCTCTTCTATACATAATTGTTCAAATGAAATTTGTTTATTCACCAGTTTGACAATAGGGAATGTTTTTTACTAAAGCATCGAAGTGAATTTATCCTTATTGTATTATCAATGTTCTTATATCTATATGAGTATTATCAATATCATTAAATTATCATGTTATTACGAAAATGTAAATGGTCTCGGTGCAAGGTTATTACTCTCTCATCATTACATCATTATGACTTGATAGCACGCACTAAAACAAACTTTCTTGATTTAATACATAATGCCAAACTAATCGATGGTAGGTTGTTCATAGAGCCGGGAGGGGGTATCCGCTCAGCTATCTGCTCCTAGCCTTCTTATCACGGTTAGGAACAGTATTATTGTTATCGCTATTATTATTGATAACGTACTTTGCTAGAATCAGATGATCTGGAACACTAGAAGGATGCAGATCAATAAGAGCTAGAAAAAAATAATACTTTATTATAGTAAAAATATGAAAATATTTATGATAGCTCTTAACAGCTGAATATTCCATGTCTAAATCGCCCATACTTGTCATTTGGAGAAATGAAACCAAGAATCTGTGTGGAATTGAAAGTTTCCGCTTAAGACTATGGAAAAAGCTGCCTCACAAATCTACAACATTGTTCCAAAGGATGTTGGCAGATTACGGTCCCTAAGGACAGAACCTCAAAATATCTACAGCTACAGCTACTTTTTTGGGCATCACTGCCACCTATGGGCATTACTGCTACCATTTGGCCTATCCTCTGTACTAAAACATTTTTTTTTTTTAAGAATCATCTACAATTTATAAGAAATGACTTCTCCTTCGATAAAGTTTCTTTGGAATGTTCGTTGATTGTGAAATATTACAGTATTCAAAAGTAATGAAAAAAGTCGGTACAAAATAGTCGTGCCAAACCTACTACTATAACTGCGGTGTAGTCGTCCCATAAATCACAAACATTCAAGCAAACACCCTGGTTTAACATTCCTATTAGGGCTTTTATTATTATTATTATTACTAGTCATGGAATTTGCGAAGTTCTGCATCCTCCTGCATACTCCTGATTTTTTTATCAATAAAATTAGTGATTTCTTGGAGTATTTAACCTGAAAAAAATACAGTAAAAAACATTGTACGGGATTTCGAAATGGTTAACTACTTAGTCCTGGAAGACGAGCTACTGAGTCAGAGCTCCGCTATCCCGAACAAAAGATGTATTGACATGAAAGATCGGAAAAATGGCCCTAATGAACCTGCGTTTCATGTAGAATGGATTTTTTTGAGAAGGTAGATGGATGTGGTGAAAGCTCAAAGTTGATGCGCAGCGCGGTAAAACACAAAAAAACAAAAAGCAAGTGCTCAGAACCCCCACCCCCTTGAATCCACGAAGTTAAATAGATGAAAGATGTTTAAGCTCTCATTTAGAAACTGAAATATAAATGGAACTCATTAGCGGATTTGAGGGGGGGGGGCATTATGGGAAATCCCCGTATACATTAGTAGCCTCCTATCTTGTCAACCAACACAGAAAGTAGAAGGTTGGTTATAAAGTTTTTTTAACAAAACATAAACGACTGGTCCCACGGACCGAACCTTCTTTGATTTTTTCAAGGTAAGCTTTCATTTGATGTTTTGTATTTATTAGTTAGAACTACTCAATGATAATTTTAAATCTATAAATATTATTAAAATATAAACTATATTTTTTTCACTCTTTTCGAATTTATACATTATTTTTCAATTGTGTAAAAATATGGAACTCCAATTTAGCACATTGAAAATAGTTGTTTGGAATGATGATCCGAGGTTTTATGATATAATTCGACTCTTGTTAGATGACTTGGAGGAAGAAAAAGGAGATATTTTCGAATCAGGTCTTGATGACGGAGCCGACATCTAAAATGATCATGATACAGCGTCAGGCAAGGGAAATGTATCGAAATGAGACTGGCTATTTTTACGGGAAGAATGGATTCAAATAGTCTAAAACAGAACCTGGTTAGCGAGTTGGAGTTTCATCGCATAGTATTTTGAAATTACCAGAACGACAAAATCGAGAAACAGTCGCCAACTTAACGATCGAATTGACGATTTATAAGGCACAAAAGAAATCACTCCCTTTGTTGAGGACGTAAGAAAACTCGTAAGTGATGCCTTACATACTAACATACGACAAAAAAAAAAATTTAAAAACACCTTTGCTATAATATGTTTGAAGTGCTCCTTGAAACTGAGTGTCAATGTCTCGAGATGTATTTTTAGTTTCATTAATAATGTATTAATTAATTAAAATTAACATTAAATTAAATATATTGTAATTAATTTGTTGGAAATATACAAGTTGTGTAACATGTAGTTTTTAATTTTTACCATTTCTTGTATCGATCTTATTTGTTTTTATGTTTACTGGAATTTGATAAAAAAAAAAGAATATATTCCTTGATGGCTATTAACAATGAATCTTTGAGGGGCAAATGTTATCCAATAATCCAATGCCTAACACTCCATCATCCTCCGGTTATAAAACAACAGTTGCTATTTGAAGAAATAAAAGTCACTGCACAATTTATATTTTTTATTTATCCAGTTTAAAAATGTGACCCTCGGGGTCTTCTGTGGTTTAGTTGTTAGCATTACAACCTAATAGGCAAAATTTAGAGCTCCACTGTACCTCCACTGCATCCTCCGATTAGCCATAATAGCATAAAGTGACCTTAAACGAATCAAACAAACTATATAACTCCCACAAACAAACAAATGTTATCCACAATTCATATTTTTTTAACAAAACATTTGTTTACTAACGTTTAATCATTGAGTGTAAATAGTGGCTTTTTGATTATGAGCTCAAATAAAATAAAATGTACATTTCTCCACACCGAAAATAGCCATGGTACATCAGAAAATCTTAAAGTTAAAAAAATAAGTAAAAAAACAACAACTTATTCGCTAAAAAGATTGAGATGGGGAGCGATAATTAAAAAAAAAATGATCGCAATAGTCGTGCAGGTGGTCAGTAAATTACGGTTATTGTAAAATCCTCCTTATTAATAAGGTCAAGATTTTTCATTTTCATTTTTCGATATCAACCTTTTGGAGTAACTCAGTCGGTTTCCGCCAATTTTAAGACCAAGAAAAAGCTGAGTCTCTTTGTAACCTTCCATTTATACTATAATAATATTTTCTCCTTTTCCTTCTAGATTTTCATCTTCTATTTTTAACATATTTTATGTTTGACAGAAACATATTTAGAGCCTTTCTTAAATTTAATTTAAACAGATGCTATGAATAGCCAAATATGTTTTAGGTCAATTATTGTATTGTATTGTAATTGTAATTGATTGATTATTGTAAAAAAAACTTTGGCGAAAAATTGTGAATAAAACGTATAAATTGTGTATAGGGTGTACCGTTGAGGACTCGTTGATGAGGCTAAGGAGAGTGATTTGCCAACTGAGGCCTTTGAGACTTTCATTGATTTCAAAACAACTTTTTCTTTTTCCTTTATAAAGAGGGGTCCTAGGCATTTATATTCTCCAAATTCGACTTGGTTTGGTTGGTTGCTAATTAACATTCTCGATTTTTCTAATTTCTTTCAACTACTATTAAGGAAATGAGACCAACATTTAGTTTTTAGCTTGTTCAGTTTTGCCATTGTACTACTTGTTATGGATATTATTACAACTGAAATTTGAAAACGGTAAATTACTGTAACTAAATTACATCAAGTTGAAAAGGTAGTATTACATATGAAATACTATTTAAGTAAGATGGATCTCAATCCTTTTATCCTTTGATCTTTACATCCATTGAGCGTTACATTTACATGATTTTGTACTATAACATGTTGATGATGAGATCCCATGTAACAAAATATAGAAACTGATAAAATGTGTCTGTAACTAAACGTTATAATTATTTTTCAAAATTCGAGTTTTGTTTTTCTTCTCGAAAAGATAAAAATTTTTTTGTTGATGCGGATTCTCAATTTTTTATGTTATAAAAGCTTGCAGTATTATATAGATATATCAAATTTCATTCATGAAGCTTATTATTGATTTATAACAAATCGAAATTTGTTTATCATCAATGACTATTAACTGTCACTGTTTTCAATTTAAGTTTTTCAACCATTATCAGTCACTTTAACATTTTAAGTAGTAAATTCGTAATTTTATCGACTAATCATCCTATACAAAATTCATCAGAATTCGTGTCCTTCAAATCAGTAAATAAACTGCATTTTTTATGTAGTTAGCTTTTATAATATATCTTTGTCTTTTAATTGAATACGTTTAGATTATTTTAGAATTCAAACTGAACTGAAAATTCCACTTGATAATTTAGAATTGGTCAATTATTATTGATACTTATCTGTAGGAGAAGTTATTAAATGAAAATGAAATATGAAGAATGAGTTGCCCTGAGATGTTGATAAGGGACTCCCAATGTCCCAATGTCAGTGTCAAGGACTAGTGACGTACTACCCCCTCACCACTCTAGCAACAAGGTGTGGTTTTTGCAGATGATTTTATATTTTCGGTTGGTTAACGCTCGCCGCTTTTATAAACATTTCGCTTTACTTTTCCAAGTTTTCCCTTAACTGACTCCTTTTTATATTTATCAACTTTCCCTTCAGAAATGGCATAGTGTTGTCGTCGTTGAATTTGAGTTCTCCACGTTTGTAGATTCGTTAGTTGGAATCTTCGTCCTCGGAATCTGTGGTAAGCTTTACATTTAGAATTATTCTTAGTTGCTATTTTCATCACCTATAGATATGTATATTATTTTACTTTATAAATTTATTGATTTTTTCATCCATAATTAATACCATGTTTCGATTTCCTTTCCCGTTGTAATGTTTGAATAATGTTGAAAAATACGTTGGATATAATTTTTTCTCTTTTAATTAATATTTAATTAAGAGTATTAAATAACTTAGTGGCAAGCTCACCTTGTACCTTTCTATCTTTCTATCTCTCTATAAATTGTGTGTAATATGAAATAAAAAAATGAACATGGATCTTTGATTTTTAATGACAACTATTACAATATTATTTCAATATTCTAAATATTATTATTTTATAATAATAATAATAATAATCCTCCACAACTGAAAACATAAAGCCATTATTTTATTTAATCGGAAATACTAGTGTACTGCTGTAATGGTTTTGATATAACCATTCACTAAACCATAGCTTAAGTAGGTTTTGAGCTGTTGATAAATAAACTTTATTTGAATAATATCATATTCAACACTTGTCCTATTCATAATCACAGAGAATGAAGAACGAATGGAAATGGTTTTGTAAAAATCTTGAAAGTAAGTTTTGTGACAAATAATTCCCATTTTCCAGAAGACCATCGCGATTTTCCATAATGGCAATACATGTTTTAAGATATATTATGATCGGGAATTTCCAATACTGGGAGATTTTTTCCATATATGTAATACATTGAAAAAATACAGTTTAATAATTTGGGATCGGCATTTCTCCCAAGTATCATTCCTGCTCTATATAAAACGTTCAAGGTCATCATATTTTACTTTTTTCAAAATTCTTTCCTCATCTCTCTTAATGATAAATAATGGTTTCTATTCAATGTTAATTTAATATCCATCTCTTCTCAAATTTTAAATTGCCTAAACTTTACTATTTTAAAGAACTGGATTTCTTCTTAAACTTGTAACTTGAACCATATTTTATGTGTTTTAAACTTGTTTGTTTAATTTTGCTTAACTACACATGAAGAGTACTGTAAGAGAAAGTATTGCAATGGAATACTTTTGGATTGAAGTTTTCAATGAAAATACATTTTATAAGAATCCCTGAGTCTCGGGAATAAGAGAAGCAGTATAAAGTATAAAGTTGCATAAAGCAGCGCTAGAAAGCTGAAGGTTTTAGAAAGATTGATCTCTCGAAAAACTCATGACTAAAGTGGATGTTGTAGTTAATATTTTCTGTCGTTGCATTATTTAATATTAAAACTAATTTTCCATTAGTGTTAATTAGGAGAAAATTTAAAGTGAAAAGTGAATTTTGTGTGTTGCGCGTGCCGTCCCAGATTTTTAAATTATATTTCTTTTCATGTTTATATATTGGTATATATTTGTCATACATGAATATGACTAAATATATTCACATATTTGAAAACGTCTTAAAACCAAAAGAAAAACTCAGTTGTTGTGGAACAAAGTAGTCTGCATGGAGTCTTACTTGTATATTTTCAAAGATCGATAATCTTGATTTCAAACAGTCTTATGGCAAGTAGTACTTTTATCTGGTTTTTGACCATCTAAAGTCACATTTTATATCATCCACTGTTTTAAGTTTCCGTTCTGGAATTCTACGTTATACATTATAATTTTCACATCTTAATTAATCTTTTATTAATTTTAAAAGAAAACGCTTCTTTAAAACAACAATAAACAAAAGGGATATTAATTGCCCTTTTCTTGCATATGTTAACAATACAAGACAAATAAGGAATTTTTCAGAAAGAAAATTTTATTTGTTATGCAATTATTATTGTAAACGAATGAAAAATATTATTAAATTCACTTCAATGCCTGAAAATGCTTGCCGAACTCAAATAACGAGATGAGAGAGTTTGCATCTTGTCTTCTTAAAAAACATATAGGATCGAAATACATGTCTCAGCAAACTTTTTTCAAAAAGAAAATAAAAATATTTGAAATTGTAAAAATTTAATAAATGATAAGAACATGTTAAATATATATTTAACATGTTCTTATCATTCCTGTTTAGAATATTCCTGTTTAGACATGTCCAACAAAGTTCCCAATCTATTGTTATACTTTATTTTTAACGAAATATAATTTCATTGTGTTATTTTTTCGAATTCACAATACTTACATGATAATTGTACATATATATATATATATATATATATATATATATATATATATATATATATATATATATATATATGTACAATTATATATATGTATAATGTATGTAAATATATATATATGTACAATTATCATCTAAATATATATATATATATATATATATATTTCTAAATTATTGTTGATTTTTTTGCCCGTCTGCCCATTGTGCCCCCCCCCCCCAGAAAAAAATCCTGGATATGGGTGGGGTGCCAGCTACCTGGATAGGTTGACAGTGGGGCTGCCTCTCAAGAGGTGAGAGGCGAGCTCTCCATTGTGCAGCAGGACAACTCAGGTGATGATCATTCGCTACTCATATGAGATAATGCTTGAAAATAAAGAGATATCTGAGGCTACAGAGGTTTCCTCCACCTTAGGACCTAATATCTTTATAAGAAATCAAAATTCACGTCTACATTATCCATTTAAATGAAAGGGAACTTAATAACTGCGAAAAAAATTGGCTTCACATTCTCACATGAAAGACTATATTTTATATAGTCTATAAATATAGACTATATATTTAATTTTAATGTCACGCTTACACATTACACCTCATTTATCCGAACATATCAATTAATTTGTTTACTTTTAAAGAACATTTAAATATCCGATTGTTTATTGAGAGATGAATCAGCTCACATAATCTCTCAACTAGCCTCAGCTACTTATTTTGTATCCGTGATATAGTCCGATTTAATGACAACATTGAAATAAGCAATATTATTCTTCAATCATTTCAATCTATGAAACAATTGAATACTACTGGGTTGTTCTTAAAGACATTTAAACTCTTATAGACGCATTATCAATTGTTAACGCTTATGAGACAATATCCGGATTGTTGCAAGAAATTATACGCCCAAAAAGATGTCAATGAATTTGGAAGACAAGCTCTTTGAATATGACAAAACAAATTACTTAGGGGGATCGGATCGGCTGGGGAGTCAGGTCTTTTATGTGTGTTTAATATCCTCATCCAACCGACTGTCCATTTACATTACATAAAAATTTCCAACAATTGAGTTTCATCTATTAGACGCTCTTCTGATTAAAAACATGCTGATGGCTCACGTTGAAAAGTTTGATGGTTTGCAATTTCACTATTGTTGGATGTCAGTTGGTGAGAAAAGAATTATCGTTCAACAGTCATTGATTGTTTGTGTTTTTCGATTTCTTTGTCAAAATAATTAGGTTTAGATTGAAAGACCGGTTTCTTGATATTGCCACATAGAACTCAATGGTCATAATTTGGATCTTTTGGAGCAATTGTGGAAAAAAAGTTTGTAATCAGTACTTCAATAGAATTAATAAAAACAGTTTACATATCAGCCCTTATATGTAAGTAATTATCAAATTAAAAAGCACAGTATAAATGTTTCTCGGTTAGGATCGAATTTTTCGAATCATATAATGAAAATTGGATTGACAGGGATGGTATTGTCAGTTTTTGAAAGAGCACATGATGGTACTGTAAAAATTATTGAAATTGGTCAAATCTCAATAAAAATGATGTTATATCTATATCAATCGTTATATCTTCTAACAACTGTTAAATTAATTATTTTATAGATCCTTAATTTTATTAATTGCCTTTCAAAACAACTTCTAAAAGATTTATTGTTTATTAATCTGACCACATTACTGTTTTTATATATTTATATTTTATTAGTTACTATCCCACATGACATAAATGATCAATACATATGTCTAATAGATTATGTTGTTCTGTTGTTACAGGGATGTGACACTGACTGTAGACCACCTTACATTCGGTAAGTGATCTATAAGTCTGTGTTAGTTTTTGTATCACTTTGTTTTCCGAGACTTTGTAATTAATATAAGTTTTAATTTTATAATTTATAATTGAGTTAGATATATATGTTTTTAATGAATGAATTTTATCACTAACAATATTATTCATGCACGTAATGAATTAGATTGTGTTTAAATGATTAGGGTAGTAGAAGGAAAAGGATCATTAAACTCGTTGGCTGTGATAACTTGGTTGGATCGCGCAGAAGAAAGACACCTTCAAGAGAAGAAACGCGTAAGTTTCCATGAATGTGCAAGCGGTTTGAAGCCTGTTTGTAGGAATAGTTTACACTAAACAAATAATAAAATATCACATACAGGTTTAGAAGAAAATCCATTTATTTAAGAAAATATAACTCAAGAACGGTCCCAGTTTCTACGACAAAAAAATCTTCCACTACTAATTACAAATTTGTTATTATGCTATAAAAGAAACAGAGCTTAACTCCTCAACCGCAGTTTGAGTTTATACACTTTATGGGGTATACCAAGTTCTTCCATACATCTATGATGTTGTACTAATTATGTTCCCTGAAAGCACGTTATAATTTTATAGGTCCCTTGCACCGCGCGACTGTCATATTTTACGCTGTTCATAAATGCCGATGAATGATATCTCCTAATATTACCGGATCATTTTGTTATTAGACCCCGTTCTATCGTATATGTTGATTGCAGGGCTAAGCTCGTTCTGTAAAGCAGCTACTCATTCTTTAGCGTGGGCCATTTCCCTCGATCACACCTCGCTTGTCCGAATACAATCTCTTCCAGAGTCATTCCCGTCACCAAACGAATGCTACCGTTTTATGCGATAACCGCTTGCGGCATCGAGTCATCTGGGTCCAGATTTTCCGCCCCAACTTGAGTAGCATAAGTTGTTCCCCTAGATTATTATGAAAACGTTCGCCGAAGTCCCTGTTTTTGACATGCTGGAGGGTATTTTTCCGGCTAGTAATTCCGAAAATCTTCCTTTCTTTCCAAATAGCTGCGTTGTAAAATTTTCGCTCGCTTTCCAGAACGATCTCCTCGGAGCACCTTTTGAGTCCCGCTCAATTGTAGAACTCCTTCCCGCATTGCCCATAATGTTATCTCCTCGATAGGGTAAGCCATCGCGAGTTTTCTGAACAAAATGATCGCATAGTGAATATCAAGTTGATCATAATTCAGAGGTTCCAACGCGATGGGAATAACTACCTCTCCGCCACAGGTGGTTGTATATCATATTTCCCGCAGCGACAAACAGCACACTGCCCAATGCACTCTCTTACCGTAAGGCTCATAGTCTTATAAAAAAATACTGGTTTTTAAGCGCAAGCAACGTCTCCTCCACCGCGCGGCCACTATGATGGTCATTGACAATTTGCTGATGCATTGTTAGGCCATATATGTGGTAACCGCGACTGTGAACACAAAATTTGGAGAAAAAAAAACTTGCTAAATCAAGGTCATCTACCGCCGCTGCACAGTGTTTCGATAAGTAGGAGCTAGCTGGGCAAAAGTCATGTTTAAAATTCTAAAAAAAATTTATTGGAGTATTGTAAACAATTGTTCAAAACTTAGAAATCTAATATGTGTTTATGCCTGGCACACTTCATCTCGTAATAGAGTCCGAAGTAATGAATCCATAGAAATAGACTAAATCAGTTGTATTCAAAGCTTCATTTCAACCGCACAAAATTAAAATGTTACTAATTTTATATGAATCAATTGTTGAATATCGATAATATATGTACTCATAGATGCTAATTTTTCCAATTAAAAAAATCTTCTCATAATCAAACTGTATCAATTTTTTTTTAAATGTATGAAGAATTTTTCCTCATTTTGAAACTTTGAAGTGATGAAAATGACTTGTATCCGGGCTAAATTTTATATATTTCATAGCTGCATCTCTCGCATTAATAATAATATGCATTATAGCTTGCACACTCGAGTTTTTTGTTTTCTTAAATTTCTTAAACTATTTTGTTGCTGTTCTGTGTTGCTGTCCCATAAAACTTGTGGAACTAAGGAAATACTTATAGTTTTCTTTCTTTACACTTATTGTTATGCAATTTATATTTTTTCTTTCATTTAATTCGTTATTGCGAGCTAACTCCTAATTTATATTCATTAATATTTTATTTTCATTTATTCATTAAATTATATTCAACTCTAAAACATTATAGTTTATATTTTATTTTCCGTATCACTATTCTAAAGGAACTTGTCCCAGAATAATACGGATTTTTATCAGATTTATTATTATATATTGTCTTAATTATACATTTTTTTTTTTATTTTTCTAATTAATATCCCAGCAAGCCTCTTAAATTCAGTTGGTAATTGATTAAAACAATTTTTTTATAATTACAATACTTAATTAGTCGAAAGAAATGGAAGAATGCGGAAAAATAATTTTGTCCAGCTAACTCCTACTAATATAAACACTACGCTGGTGGGCGCAATGGCATTGTCGAATTTAGACCAGTTAATAATTTTAAATGTTTTTAAGGTTAATTTTAAATGATGATTTAATCAACCTCTTTTAAGTTGTCAACTTCCTGGTCGCGCCGCGTTTTCCTTAGATCTGCCTCGGTAATGAGATACCTGGCCCAATCTCTGCACAGTAGAGCAAATACCGAAACACAAAATATTCGGCGGAAGTACTTTCCTCATTAACTCCGACGAGACCCTTGTACAACTAGTCCGCCACCATATTCTCTACCCTCTTCGCGTACAGGACCTGAAACGTGTACGCTGACAAATGCTCTTTCCATCGCGCCAACGACTCCTTGGGCATGTCCAAGTAAACAGTTTCGATTGTAGTAAACAGCCAATAGTATTCGATTGTCCATATCACCGCCAGGAACTCGCGTTTGATGTTATATAGCGCTTTCCCGCAGCGTTCAATTAGCGACTTTCGTACACTATCGGCGTCTCTCTACGAAATCTGCGACAGAACCGTCCAAATAGCAATCTGTGATTCTGAAAATTCAACGGACCGAATCTCCCAACATTTCCCGATACTTTCTAATTGGATACTCTTAAGCAAAACGTCCCCCTTTCTATAATACTTCTGTCTCTACGTCTGCGTCAGTTCTGCGATTCCTGGAATGAACCTTATTGGTTGGCATACCATTTCGAGAAACTCCGTAAACATGAAATTTGATCTCCTTCAGACCGAACCCGGACTTCCTCAGGATAACTTAAGGCAAATTAACATCCGCTTCAAATGTCTAACGTGCTCTTCTTCAGATCGGTTAAACACTATTAAGCCATCCTGATAATGTATTTTTTTCAGTAGAATGCGGTTTACCCTATGTGATCCTCAGACTACCTGCATAGGTGGCGGTATCCGCTCTATCGGTATATGGTATTAAAGATGGTCGCCCCCAACTGCCGATCGAGAATGTCTTCGACCTGGGGAAGTAGATACCGTTAATGTTAAGTGGTCTCATATGATTTTCTCACCATTCCGTAGATGGGGTAGCAAAATACGAAGTGTGTTTTACTAATATTTTTGGATATGTAAGTCCAATAATAGGTGTTGAGATAATCTATAATAAATCGTGCGCCATAGGCTTGTGTTTTATATGTCTGATTCCTACTTCCAAAATCAGGTTAAATAACACAGATGACAGAGAATCTCCTTACCTAAGTCCCTTGTTCACCTCAAATTCTTCTTAGAGCCGACTCTTTCACAATTTCACAACAGGACTGAAAATTACTTTTTACGAAGTACTCTGGGGAGATTTTAGAAGATAGTTGCTAGAGTAATGCCTTCTACATTTCTTTTATATTGGACAAATGACTGATTATCTCAACCCACCAGGTCTTGCGCACGGTTCCGTAACACGAGCACCTGCGAGGTGGGTCTCAGCGCCGCCTTCAGTATTTTAGTCTTTTAAGGCCCATCTCTCACTCAAAACCCACCACAAACTTGATGACTAAGATTTATACCTTTAAGATAGAAGGCAAAGGTAAAGGTAAGGTGGAAATTTAAATAAAAAAGTTCGAACTCAATAAATTTATTAAAATTCAAAATAATGGTAATTTTTATTAAAAATTAGAGACATTATTGGAAAAAACATCAAATTGGGGTTTCGCAACTCCAGCTGTTCTTAGATGTCATACCGGAGTCCCGGTGAATGGATTGTGAATTGATGTGTGAAGATCTCAAACAAGCAATAACTTTAAAAAGTCCTATTAGGGCTTTTATTATCTCCAATGTGTCCTTTTACAGTTATGGACTCTTGAGTAGTTCTAAACCTTATTCCTGAATTTTTGTTGGTGAAATCAGTGATTTCTTGTAATATTTAGTCTGTAAAGAATAGCGAAAACCATTACAACGCAGTTATCGAATTTTTAGCTACTTGCTTCCATCTTAATAAAATAATTACAAGGGGTCAGAGCGCCGCTATCGGTAACCCGAACTTTTGTTCGGATGTGTTGTACAAAAGATGTGTTGTATACTGACGTGAAAAATCGGGAAATTGGCCCTAATTCCTCTGTTCCATGTAGATGAGATTTTTTGGGAATACAGGTGGAAGGTGTTGTTGACACGCTTCGCGGTGGAACATAAATTGACAAAAGGGCGACTCACAGTCCTCGAGGGTTAAGGCTATTCTCTTCCAAGGAGCAATCTCTTCAATCCCTTATGGCCCGATATGTTTCTTCCCATGGCTCCCCTTCAGTATACTTTATTATTCTTGAATTGATATTTTCTGGTCCTGGAAATTTATTATTCTTGAAATAGATGATTATTTCCCTTCTTTCTTTCCTATCTGGTCTGGACACTTTTTCTTCTACATCTTCATGGTATTATGAACTTTGTCGTTTGGTTGAACCCGGTTTCAACTTCTTTTAGCCCTTTGAAGAACTTTCAACTTTCCCTTCCTTTGTGATTTTCCTCTAATTTTCTATCCTATTTCTATCCTTTTCTATCCTCCTAATATTCCTATTTTTCTCCTTTTTTTTCTAATATAGGAGCTTAACTATCTTGTTGATTTATTTTATTGATGATTTATTTTTTACATTCATTCTAACGATGAATTTTCTCCACGGTTTATTCATCTTTATGTGGTTGTTGTTTTTAAGGAATTCCATTTTTCCTCTATTGAACAATTTCCTGGTACTTTGGTGTAAGAAAGTTTTTCTTGAAGATTTTTTTTAACTGTCCCCTTGTTCGCTGCTTCGCTATAAACCTTGCCCCATCAATAAGCCCATCAATCTTTCACTTGCCTTTTTTATGTGCAATGTTTTTTCTGCTTCATTTTTATTTGGAAAATGGTATAATCACTGTTAAAGCTTGTACCACGGTAACTTTTGCAGTCCGGTCGCTGCTAATATATAAAAATTATAATACGAATTGACTCAAATGAGTCAAAACTCAATTGACAACTCAGTTGACAGTTGTGAGTTTGACGAGTCACCACAGAACAGGCACTCACATTCACCCTGAAGATGGCCTATATCGTAGACCGAAACGTTAGCACAATTAAAAAATAAGTTTAACTTATTATACATTATATTATACATTATAATTAGATTATTAGACATTATAAACGTTCAATAAAAAGCATAAATAGTAATAAGTTTGCATAAAAGTTACAAATTGTTAATGTATTATAGAACTACAAAAATCACATCCGAAAGAAAACTGATAACAAATTCAATATTAAATGTATATGAATCATTGAATGGAATAACAAAATACAAAATATTAGAAAAAGACATAAAAGGAGTACTATTAGTAAAAATAAATAATCTTAATAAAAAATTAACATTAATAACATTTCATTCAGTTAAACTATAGAAAAAAACTGGCGGATATGCGGACGTGCGGACTAAGATGAGCGGACCCCTCTACAATTGTAGCTGTAGTCAGATCCCTCTCTTTTATTTTAAATATTAAGGATACTAAGTGTTCCTTTCTCTATTACACCCACCTCATATTCACTTGCATATTTTTTTTTATGTCTTTTATTGTTCCAGTTGTTCAACTTTCGTATGATGCCGCCAAATTTCTCATGTATATCACAAATTTCATTTTGCGCAAAACCTTCTCTTTTTTAAAGAGCTTTAAATTTAACACATCATTATTCCTAAACGTGTAAAATCGACCTTTTTGGAGTTTACTCCTTAAGAATCGATTTTCCTATTTAGCCCTCGGTATGAAAATTTTATGAGTAGTAAAATCGAATTTAACTAAAAGTGGTGCGTTACATTCCTTTCTCGATAACATTGTATTATTTGTTTTACATAATAGATAGAAATTAAAAATTGAATTCCCGGACTATTCGGGAAGAGATACGTGTGGTAAATATCATAGGCGGATAACATGAGTAAAACTATTTTTTATATATTTTAATAAACCTTTGAAACCTTTCTATAAATACTGCAAGTTTATTTCTAAGTTATTGTTGATTTTTTTGCACTTCTGGCCGTTGTGCCCCCCCAGAAAAAATCCTGGATCCGCCCTTGGTAAATATGCTAACAGTGTATTCTATTATTTTATTCTCCTAGTTTTGAAATGCGATAATTTTTAAAACCTACATATAAATATATAAATTCAATGTTACCTTTGAGCTTTCATGTTTTTTTATTATGAGAATAGATTTACAAATGTTTTAAATGGTCAGGGAGGAGGTTTAGTCAATAAACTTTAGAGTGAAATATAAATATATTGAGAGACGTTTTACTCCTTGGAGTTTATTCCTTAACAACTATCATTGTGTAGATTATGTAAAAAGATGATAAATGAAAGCATGTTAAAAATAATCACATCATATATAAATATTTATTCATATTATTTACATCATATTTACATCAGTCCGTGAATCGTATTGCCATCATTATTAAATACTGTGAGAATAGGTTTGTGGTAACTAAAATACGATACGTGTACGTCAGAAGTTGCATGTGTTATGTATCGTGAAAACATTGCATCAATAGTTATACCATATTTTTTTTTTTTTATTAAACACTTTATTCTGCCACTTGTGGGTAATAAGTAATGGTGCTATGTAGCTACAGCAATTCCATAACAAAACAAAAAAGTGATACAAACAAAATAAAATATGTGAATGTAATAAAACATATACATACGGAAAAATATATACATGCGGTAATAAAAGGAAATTAATGCAAAAATGATAATAAAATAAAGTCTAGATAAAAATAATAAAAATAAAAATAAATAAAATAATGTACACATTCAAAACCTAGTACCATATCTAGTCGTTCCGAGTAATCTGCCAGAAAGTGTAAACTTTTATCTTTATTAAAATCAATATTGAAATCTCCGCCAAGTATGAGTGGAAGTTCATGGTAACGTTTCTTCAACAGTTTTGACCCCCCTTCTGTATAAACTAACAATGCCTTGTGGAGAAAATATATTATGTCTGTAGCTTTTTCTAGAGTCACGACTCAAAAAGGACTTGATATTGTAGCTAATGATGAGCATAAACGTTTTTACGATGGAAGAAGAGAAAATGAAACGATGGTTCCGTTAAGAAATGAGTTCGCACTGCTTTCAACGGCCTATCTTGATACAATTGATCGGACCAGTAGAAAAAACCAGTGAAGGGAATATCATCATCTTTTCTCTCAACTGCCAAAGTCTCCGAGCACATGCGCGTGAACTTCGTGGTAATATAATACAAAAATCACATGCATTGATGTTATCAGAAACTTGGCTTGGTAATGACGAATTGGTTGAAATTGAAAATTTCAATCGCATAACATAATACAGACGACCAAGCATTATCGGAGAAGGAGTCTGTATCTATCAACATCTTGATGATTCGCAGCACAATTTTACTTTCTTTGATGATGATTTCTTGAGAAAAAATCCTCAGAGCATTAATCCAACTAAATCTGCTGTGGGGAACATATGCGCTGCGAGACGCACTTTGCCTAATGGTAAATAAATTGTTATGATCACTGTTTATATATCAGTTAATCAGAACGTTTCCGAAATAATAGATTTTCTCCACGAGGCATTGTTAGTTTATACAGAAGGGGATCATAACTGTTGAAGAAACGTTACCATGAACTGAGTGTTCTTGGCGGAGATTTCAGTATTGATTTTAATAAAGATGAAAGTTTACACTTAATACAATTCTTGAAAAATTAACTTAATTTAGTCTTTATTTCTGGAAGATTACTCGGGACGACTAGATATGGTACAACTATTGATGCAATATTTTCACGATACATAACCCATGCAACTTCTGACGTACACGTATCGTATTTCAGTTACCACAAACCTATTCTCACAGTATTTAATAATGATGACAATACTATTCACGGACTGATGTAAATAATATGAATAAATATTTATATATGGTTTGGTTATTTTTTAAGATGCTTCCATGTTAAGGAGTTTACTCCAGTCGTGCGTCGGAGCTGACACGGTTTTTTTACTTTCAATCTAGCCTTTCAAATTATTATCTCTTTATTTTTTTAAACTAATAAATCTCCTTAAACGGTTCGTAACAATGTTAGAATAACATGGTTTACATCTCATCACTATCACTAACTCTAGTTACCAATACACATCGACATTTCATTCTAAAAGCGATGGCGGCTGAATAAAGGACTGGGTGGCGCTTTCAAAATATGAGAAAATACTACAATTTCGAGGCTGTTGTCCACCCATCCAGCAACCATACCGAGTCAGGGGCAAATATGGGTGGGGTCGAAAGGAGTGACCAATTCAGGGACCCGATTTTTCCAATAATACTTTCTCATCACAAACAATTTTTTAGTTTTCGTGCACTTCCCGATACTCCCGATTTCTCATCGGTGGTATTCTACTCTTCCCGAACCCCTAATCGATACTGGATAATGCAACACGGCTTCATACTTAACTATTGATAACATCGTTACACGTTCAATGTTTTAAGGTCAATCTATTTTACATCAAGGGTCAGCTGGAAGGTAATGGGTACTCTTAAGTTTTTAAATTTGGGTTTTTTTGGCAAGTGTAACGATAGTTAATTTGTCTGATTTACAAATCAAGCTTGCAATATCGTAATCGGTTTGCCTCAAAGAGGTAATACTAGCTCCAAAACTGCTGTCAAACTTAGTAAAAACTGGGTTTATAAGCAGTTCAAATTTTAAGCTATCCGACCTATTTATACAATTACCTATGCGCCATTTTATTTAAACACCCATTTTATTTATTTGATCCCCCTCATCATTTGAAAAGGCAGAACCACCCGAGAAGGATGATGTAAAATGGTCGGGGGAGGGGGTGCAGTCAATATACACAAATAAGTTTAACTTTATTTATATTTTCCAACATTTTGGCGTAGTTTTTGAACCGTCATCGGGGCTGAGAATAAAACAGAAACAGAGAAGTTTTTAGTTATATAAACAGTGCATTACACAAGAAATTATAACAAATAAAAATGATAAGAAAGAAATGTATATTTGGTAAGTCAAATTTGTGGTTTGAGAATTATGCGTGCTCAGAAAGTTTTGAAGCAATGCTGTTATGAGAAGAAATGAAATATTTATGTTGAGATCTTTGAGGATGTAAGAAGAATTACAGTTAACAGTGGGGCAGGAGAACCATTATTCAGTGTGAGGGCGATGTTTAAGAAGAATGGAAACTTTGACACGAGTGTAGCTGTTAGAAAGGGTTAGAGGGGTCAGAGAGGGATAGGAAAAGGTGAATGATATTTTTAGTGACATTTATTTTTCTTGGTGGTGAGAATGTTGGGATTGGTAGTTGGGGAGCCTGCCATAGTAGGTAAGTTTTGTGTACCATTCTCAGGTTAAGGAGGGGTTGGGGTCAAGAAAAGGAAGGCTATTATCAGATTCATATTGAATAGTGAAATGAAGGCGCGTATGGTAAGAGTTTATGAAAGATAAGATTCCTCATGGCAAGACGTGACATTTGATTAAAGAACTGGCGATGGTAGGTGAAATAGTCGAATTCACAACTGGGCATTAAGGAATTGAGTTATGATATTATATTTATTTATATATTTTCTAACCTCAATACTCGTGTCAAAGATCCCTTCCTTTGAATCATTCCTTTTAAACATTGCTCCCACATTCTATATCGCACCGCCTACTCCCCTCTTGTTTAAATCTCTTGCTTCATTGGCGGAAAAAACCCTCCTTAAAGATCGCATCACTCAAAATAAATAAATAATAATAGAGCTTTTATGTAATGTTTATATGTTTATGTTTACATTGAATGGCCAAGTTGTTGTACTACTCTAACTCATAACTTATAGAGAATAGAATAGAATAGAAAAATGACTAAGTCCCTTTAGAATAACAAACATGAACATATAAAGAAACATAATATACATCTGGCTAGAAGGCTACATAACACATATCAGAAATCGTATAAAAAGTGACAGAAAATAGTTAAAAAAATATATAATAATAAGTAAATAACACGTACGAATTCTGAAAAAGATATTAAGCAATTAAAGAGAATAGATAAATTAATAACAACTGTTAAATGCATGAGCTAGCATGCAATAATTTCTTTACATAATATACATGATCTTAAAAAACAAAATTAAAACAACTAATGAACACAATAAATTATTCAATACTTTTCGTTGTAAGCAAATGACTAACCTGCTTAGAGAGCATTTTTTTGGGAGGTCAGGAGATGTTGAAAAAGCAAATGACGATTTGGAGGATTTAAATGACAATAGTGAGGAAGCACGACGGACGATAGCAGGGATTGAGTTCCACACAGTGGTAGAGCGGACGAGGAAGGAACCCTCGAATGTCCTAGTTCTGTGGGAAGGAATGTAGAGATCGGAAAGGCGAGATCTTGTTTTGTGGTGCTGGACTGAGGATTTGACTTGGAGGAGAATGTAGATATATGGTTGGGTGTTGAGAGTCAACAGATTGGTATCAACATGCATTGAGGAAATATTGTCAACGAATGGGAGGGAAGAGCTGCTTTAACTCATCGTAAAGGTCGGACACGCGAGACCGCCTCGGGGTACCAAGGACAAATCTTATAGGTTCTGATTTAGGTAGTATCTCAGGAATTTGGATATTGTATGCAATTTGGATTAGGTAGTGAGAGGGCAGAAATGGGACTGGTATTTGAGAGGAGGAAAGGAGTTTCTGCGGCGAATCAATGGCGAACAAGTTTAATCAGGTATCTGTTGGAAGAGTATCATGGGTTGGATAAAATGAAACAATGGAGAGGTGTTGCGAGTAAGAAATTTTCAAGATACAGTCATGCAATGCATACAATTGAATTGGGCAAGGATATTGGTATTGAAATCACCGGAGATTATGATGTGGTTATTAAGAGGAACATAATTTTAAAGGATCGATTCAATGATAAAATCAAAAGTTACTAAAGGAGGGGCGATATGCTACGACAGGCAGGAGAGGGTTTGAGTTGCATGAACGTTCGTTATTCAATAAAATTCTGAGTAGGGATAATCAGATGCGGGTGAGGGATCTAGGATACGAGATTTTAGGAAGTTGTGGACTTAAAGACTTACGCTTCCCCCAGTACGGTCTACCCGGTTATGGCGGAGGAATGAATAGTCAGATAAGGATATAGCAGAGGAAAGGGTATAGTTTTTAGCCATGTTTCAAAGATTCTAATGGTACAGTAAAAGTTTTGAGTAAAATATTGATGGAATTGATCAAAATGAGCAGGTAAGGATTGGGAGTTGACGTGGTAGGAGATGAGGGCACTGGAAATAAAGGTAAAATATTAGATTGGAAGATGCTGTGAGAAATTTTATTAGATAAATAAACTGGAAAATTAGATATTGGACCGAATAAGTAAGCCACCTTCTCCTGACGGCCAACGAATAACGAATAGAGGTCCCTCTTCGCTTCTCTCATTTCCTCGTTCAGATAATTAGGTTGCCAGTCATTATCCTGCCAGCCAATAATAAGCGTGGTAAAGTCTCTCTTTACTTTTCTCTTTTGGATTATGTCGTCCCTCACTATCTGCCTGACGAAAGCTTGTATGCTTGCGATGGTGGAAGTCGTAGGTCGTCTTTTCTGGCTCTCCGACGCTACACTGTGTCTAGGGCCTCCACATTTAACTTTATAACCAAGCCTAATCCGATACTTGTGTCTAGGATAGAGGGATTCTTGCCGGCTCCCACGGATATCGAGAGACCTAGATAATATGTCCTGTTCGGTTTTATTTAATCAGACTTGTTCATCCTCTCCTCTTCCCTTCAGGGCTTCATTCTCCGCCAAAATATCTTCTATACATATTGTTTGCTCCACAAAGTGCTTTTCATTTGATGAGAGTCTATCATTCAATTCGAATGTGAAGTCCCCATACTAATCTTTATCAGTCTTAATATTTTCGATTTTCTCCTGAAAATGGATGTCGGTTTGTTTCATTGCTGCCAACGTTTCTGACAGTGATGGTTCTGTTTCCTCCCCTATGCTTTTGGCCTAATCGCACTTTGTATATAACCTGGGTTTTTTGGACAATATAAGAGTTTCTAAATTTTTGTCATTAAGATTACAGCACCACCCGTGAAATATAAGACTGCATTTTGGGCAGCATACATTATTTTTGTCATCAAGGACGGTGACGTTATTACACACCATACATTGACCCATATTGTAAATAAACATAAGGGACCTTATGGATGAGTATTTATGTTTGTTTATTTGGGCTTTGAGGCGTAAAACCCCAGGGTCATCAACGCCTTTATTTATTATTAGAGACACCCACCAGACATCATAAGCTTGGGCGATAGTCGTTCGTTAGCACTATCGATAGGCCGATACTATCGGTTGAAAACTATCGAATGCTGTCGATAGTTTTTCGATAGCTGCTTCCTTTTTTCCAAACCTATTCAATAAAGAATTTCAACTAATTTAATTAAATTCAATTACCTACCTACTATTTGAAATTTACAGGATTATAAATTATAAGATTATATCATAAAGATGAGAAAAAAAAGTAATTTATTTGAATTTAAAAAAATTATTTACAATTTACATGTTTACAATAACAATGAAAAAATCAAATCTTCAGAAAAGAAAAATAACGAAATAGATAATTTCAAGAGTCAAGTGTGCTCCTTGGGCCACATATTTCCCGAAAGAAAAACTAGCATTTCTAGTGGAACATTTAAGAATTGTAGAAAAAGATCACTAATTAAAGAGGAAGTTAAGGTTATAAAAACATAGAAGAGCCAATGCTCAATACCGCGAATTTGGTTTGTTTGCACAAGTGTGAGACTACGTGTACTACCCAACATAATGTAATTAGTAATTTCGGTTATTAAATAATGAGATGTCCGGTGCGGCATCAAAGTTATATAGAAGAGAATCCTTGAGCTCTAGGAATTCCGAGTTCAATTTCGAAAGAACTCGACACTGGACAGAGACAGATCAAGATAATTCAAAACTAGAGGGTAAAAAAGATCCATCGATAGTCGACACTAAATATAGTGACCATCGATTGGCATGACCTATCGATATAATGATAGTAACTATCGACTATCGCCCAGCCTTACATCCTTCTCTCCTAATCCCGTATATTCTATCCAATTTCAGTGTTTTACGTTATTCTGTTCTGTTTTTTTTCTTGATAAAATATCTTCATAGTTAATAGTATGATTATACTAAAAAAAATTCACCAAAATTTGTAATAGGATATTAACATATATTACAAATTTGAAGTGCTACGAGCTAGAAGACGGAGAAGCATTTCTACTAATACGTACAGCATTAGACAGTATTTTAAGAATAATAAATAAATACTCAAAATAAAATATATATTTATACGAATTTACGGAACGTTAATTGGTCATAAACTAAAGCTTTATACATGAATTATACACAAATTTACCAGTAATTAAGAAAATAACCATCAAACAAAAAAGATGACAGATTAGAAAAGTTTTGAGAGAATTTGTATGGCCAGTGTCAATACAAATGGGTGAATTCAATCTTGATCGGATGATGAATTTCCCACATTTTACCAACTTCCAGGATTCTGTTCTGTTCTACGTTTTCACCGATCATGTTCTACTGGATTTTGATGCCTGAACAAATTGAATCTTTCAACAGGTATGCAGTACGGGTAGTGGTGGAAGTGAAAATGGCGACAGTTAATCTTCTGATATCTCAAACTCTTACATTATCGCCATTATTCACATTGCAAATCATCATTTTCAAGCTTAATAATTTCCTCCCCAGCAACACTGCCTACAATAAATTAATGCTCATATACGCTTACCAATACTCATGTAAAAACCTGTTGTTAAATCATTCGATTCAACATACCGTGTTTTTTTTATTAGCTATGAGTTTTGTTTGCAAGCAATATACTATATCCTCATTTCAATATGATGTATTTTACTGGACTAAGTTTTAATAAATTAAGAAGAGAAAAAAAATTGATGTTTCAATAAACCCTTCTTTTTTAAGGCTTAAAACGTTTCAACTAACATAGTAATTTTCAATCACAAACAATTTTTGGTTTTATGCATCAAAAACCATATTGTGCATAACTACAAAAGTTATGAGTCAAAATTTTTGTGTAAAAAAACAACAACATTAACAATTATATTAATTAAAACATACAGTTTAAAATATATGTATGTTTTTAATTCTTTAATAAATAAACAAATAAGGATAATTCTTTAGAATTTTTATTTTTAAAAATGCATTATTAATTATGAGATACTTAATAAAACGATATGGAATATTAAATAAAGTGTATATTATGTGTGTATTAGGGTACCAGGCTAGGTTACTCTGCTAAGGTTATCAATACTCTCTACTAGCTTGTTGGAGTTGTATCGTTCCTATATTATTGTTTTTTCAGTTTTAAAAGTATAGATGAATAGAATTTTACTATCTCACCTCCCTCTTTCTTTTCATTAACTATAGTATCTAAGTTTTAATTTATATACAAAGATTCTAAGAATTTTCTTTTTATTGTGTTTTTTCTCTATGTAAAATTTTAGGTCTTTCAAAATCAAAAGCATGTATTTCCTTTTTACTGTGTGTTGATGGTGCAGTGTTGGTTTTTAATTATTTCCATGGTGACAGAATATATTTGTTGAGATGTGTCCTAGTCCTGGTCCTGTCCAACATGTCCTATATAATGTTTATTACAATTGTTGCAATTATTACAATTATACAAGTCATATATCAAATTTTTGTTTTATAAAATGGGTATTTTATCTTTTTGACTGTTTATTATATTTTTGATTTGATTGATTTTTGAATATGAGCTAATTTAATTTCAGAGATGTCATAATTTTTAAATCATGGACCAATTTTTTCAAAGAGATTTTCTATATAGGTTAAACTTTTGTATTTTACGTTATTTCGTTACTATACTATATCCTTTATAAGTTAATATACTTATCAACTTTAACCGAATACCTTCCCATACATTTTCTACATAGCTTCAAGTCCCACCCCACTAGCTCCTCTTCATTTCTCATTCTTCTATCTTAATAATAAATTTTTACGCCATTCCAAGTTCCTCTCGGTCTGCCCGATGAATTCACTGATCAAACCCTCTATTTATACATTTACTTTAAGCTTCTTAAAATCAATAATATGACAGCAGGTAGCCAATAATAACTTTCTGGAAAGTTATATGTAATGGGAGTATATTTGAAGCTTTAATCCAAAAATCGTTCTCTGGACTTATTCTGCTATAACAATATCGGTGTCGTCATGTATGATCGTTGTAGAGATGGTGATTATAGGGAAGGAGACCAAGTTAGGCAGGCTATGGTGAGCAATGATGAGGGATCGATGGATATATTTTTAGAATGAACAAATAGAATGAATGTAGTGAGGAACACCTGCAACAAACCTGCCTATCCCTACCTCTACATCCTTAACTCAGCTACTAATATAATATAATTGAAAATCATTTTTCAACAACTATAGATATCTATCATGTTAAAACATGAATGAAAAAAGAATAGCCGCTAGATTAAAATATCTTAATAATCCTAGCAATTGCAACGTAGATAACTTTAAGCACAATTTATATTTGTCAATTAAAGTATGACTCAATAGTCTCCGTGTTAAATTTGGAATAACCAATTAAAAATCGCAACAAGACAAAGATGAGGAGGTATGAATTTATCTTGGTGAGCCTCAGCTGTATCCTTTTGGAGTCGGCAGTGGAAGAATGGATGATAGCCTAGGTCAAGGTGAAGGTTAGAGTCATTTGAGTTTTTCATCTCAGCTGGCAATAGACCCTCAAGGTTACTTGTCCATACTTGTCCCCTTCTTTGTTTTTGTATTCCTTATTCCCACCATGGAACCATTAACTTATACCATGGTTATTTTCTATTTCAATCACAGCATTCCGATTTTTAACGGATCAGTTCATTGGCAGATTACTGAACTTTCATGTTATTCAATGCAATACAAACGGAGTGAAATGAAAAATATAATCACAATTTAATAAATATTCACCTCGAATAAGCCTTATAATGAAATTTAAAATTTTTAACAAAATACCTTTTTTAGAAGTGTACTTGATCTAGAAATCTTACGGAAAAATAGAAACTGAAAAAATATCCGTAACTATGAGCTATGTGGAAAATTCGTTACGCAAACAGAATATAATCCAAGGAATACATAACTATAGTATATAGTATATTCAACATACTATACTGATTATTTTAATGCTTAATGGAAAGCAGGATGCCTTTTACTATTTATATAATAGAGCGTGTAAAAAAAAATTACAATTTTATCAAATTTCAAAAGTCTATAAATATTTTAATGCTATTTATTATTTACCAACACTTAATTAGAGAATGCTCTAAAGGGATTATTAAGTTGGTAAATAATAAATAGCATTAAAATATTTACAGATTTTTGAACTCTGGAATTTGATAAAACGGTCATTTTTTTATACACCCTATTATTTTATTGATGAGATATATAAAATAGGCAAGAGGAGAACATCACCAGCATTAATTGGAAGATGGAATATGCGCACTGTCGTATTCCAGAGCCTTCTCTATGCTTTTGGCATTGTCCTTTTAGCAGACTCAAGGGCGAAGATGTAGCAAGTTCTTATAGAATCGAAAGAGAAGCTACAAAGTAAGGGAACGACAATAAATATCTCCAGAAGTAAATTGCACATTGTGTCCTGACATGACCATGAAAATATGCCACAGTTTCAAAATAGAGGCACCACTATTGAGACTCAGGAGGATACTAAAAAAAACACGTTGCGTCCCCAGTCACAATCGAATCAAGAAATTCACTCTCCGTTTCATAACATTTAAGAAATTAGTGCGCAAAACGTGATTTTGACCATGTCCTGCAGTCAACACTTTTGGCAACTACCTTGCACACAACTTCCTATAACCAAGTTTTTCAGTTACGATTTCATCCAGGAGACTTCGTAAAATGAACTTTCTTTAAGAGTGAGGAAGAAAATGGTCCGGGCGGAGGTAAAAAAATATCTTATATAGGGAGAACTATGTATTTGGAAGCCGACGTTTTGACCCACATCGCAGGTCTTCTTGAGGACTATTATAGTAAGATCATACTTGACACTAGACTGACATTATATATATGAGGAAGATAAATGGTCCGTGTTGAGGTCAAAAAATGTCAAATCAGTCTAGTGTCAAGAGTGTTTAGGGTACTTACTAAATTATATTATGGGTAATTACCAATTATTTATACGTTAAGGGTAACACCGATGATTACGAACATTTTATTTCACCTAGATGACCAAATTTCACATCTGAGCAAACAGAGGACGAACTGGTTGACTCGTTTGGCTGCTATCGTCACATTTCGTAACGGGCTGATCCATTCAATGATTTGTTTTAGCCGCTAGGGAATTCTCTACAGATTGGTGGTGTCAACTATTGTAACCTTACTTTTTGCACGTCCCTCGTACCTTGTGAAGATAACAGCAGTAAACCTTACTTTGAATATTAGAAACATGGCGAAAAGGGTGTTCAAATATAATTACAGTTCCATTATTATAAACCCAAATAAATCAGACCAAACTGCTCTCGCCAAACTTTTCGGACAAACGAGACATTCATTCCTCCTAAACCAAAGAAGAAAATGTGTATTCTTTGATGAAGACAAATGGTCTATGAGATTTTTTCAACATTGTCTTCCTCCATTCGAAAACCCTATTTACTTAGCATGCGTTCTCACGAACTCATTGTTATAATAAATGTGAATAATCTAGATAAAATTAGAACTTTAACAATTTTTCAGTTATCTCGTGGGAAAATGTATCAATCAGTAGTGCTTGGATTACTACTTTATCAGCTCCAATTTTCTGCGAATGTCCGCCATTGAAGAATGTAAAACCTCGTTGCTTAAACTAATCATCATTTCACTTAAAATGTAAAGAATGTAAACATCATAAAAACAGTAACAATATACAAACAATAGTGAATACATAAATAAAATGGATCGAACGAACATTGAAACTCGACAATAAACATCAATTTTAAAACACTATTAGGATCGCACTGACCAGTAGCTATTACCTCCAGGACACCTGCTGTAAACAGGCCCAACAATCAAGATCCCTTGAGAAACTTAACGATTAAAGGAAAACTTAACGATTCTGAGCTCCAAAGATAGAATACAACTGCGAGATGGAGCCCTTGCCATAGAAAATACCTGTGATAATGAGCCCCGTGCGGCAGAGACCCCTATTGGGGCAGAGCCCGAACAGTAGAGAACCCGTGGAAATGTGAGCCTCAGCCATAGAAAATCCCTTTGATTGAGAAAAGAAACATTGGCTAAAAATAGCCCCTACAATAGCAAAACAGTAAGGCCCAGCGGAAGAGAACTTTTGTGATCGAGAGCGCTAATAATTTACAACCCATGGATGGAGCAATGAAGATCACAGACAATGATGAACGTCGAACGCCAGACGATGAAGAGACAAAATCAAATGAGAACTGTTGCGACAGCGGGCCATTGCGATAGAAGAAGCTTACAATAAATAGTCCCTGAGATCGATTCCAGATGCAGAATAACTGGGGCGGGGTGGAGGGCGTATCCAATTTTTCTTTGTTTCTGTATCAATCCTCGACCTTAAACATATTCTTGAGTCATAAATGTAGTCAAACTTTTGGGAGCTACGGTAATTGAAAGCTGCACGTTTTTGGGATCGCGTAGAGGACATATGTTTCGAGCAATATTAATCAACGTTTCTATCCTAGGTCAGGTAATTTCTATCACATACATTTATATCAACCTAAATGTATATTGAACACACAATGTATTCCATACCCTTAGGATTTTAATATATTTTTGAAACCATGTGTGAATCAAATGGTGTAAATTTTGTATCCAGAATGGTCTAGTTTTAGGAATCAGAGGCATATTGTAGGAAAAACCAGCGAGTCATGAGATAACGGCTCCAAAGCTAACCCTTTCGTGAAATTTCAACCATTGCCAAACATTCCGCACGGCTTTAGCTATTCTAGCATACATACCTGCTTAAAATTATCGTGTATGTGCCTTAAATATCCGGTATTTCGTGTATCTAAGTGGAACGAGTATGAAATTATTTTTATAATTTTTTATTAATTGTTTTAATTTTTAAATATTTTTATTTTGAAGAGAAAAGATTTGCCCTGGCCAGGATTCGAACCCGGGTCGTCCGCCTCTCCGTTGCAGTTCTCTAACCAATTGAGCTACCGCGGGTCGCCTCACAGTCAGGCAAATCCGTTCTCTTCACCGATCCTGTATCCGCGTGATCTCGCAATTTTGCGATGTATACACAAGGAAGAATGTTCATTGAACATTACTTTAATTAGGATCGTGCTGAGTTACGTGATTATATTATTTGTTTATTTTTTTATATTATTTTTTAGATTCGAACTTTTTTTAATCCGCATCTTCGTGGCAGTGCAATAACCAATGGGGATCGCCTCCCAGTCCTGATTTTTTGATGATCCTGAATTTCTCTTCAAAATAAAAATATTTAAAAAATAGTAAATAATATAATGGCGTAAGTCAACAAGATCCTAATTAAAGGTATGTTCAATGATCATTCTTCCTCGTGCATACATCGCAAAATTGTGAGAACACGGGGATGTAGGATATATTTCTTTACACATAGGTATTTACATATGCATATATATATATATATATATATATATATATATATATATATATATATATATATATATATTTATTTATATTTATAATATTCTTTACACTTGTATAAAGTCTTTTTAAATATCAATATTAATACATTGTATTTTTTTGTATTTTCTACAATATTTTTTATTTTCATTTTTATTTTATTTTATTTTATATAATTTGGATTCTAGATTTTTATAGTTTTGCAATTTTTAGTTCTTCCTTTTTTATTACCTGCAATTGTTATTTCGTAATTCTTATCATTTTCTACATTTACCCATATCATTTTTAACATTTCACATTCCTATTTTATATTCAGTTTTTATTTTTTATCTGTATTGCCTTATTTTTTTACTTTTCAACACTTTCTGTTTTATTAGTATTTTATTCTTCATGATGTAGGTTACTACCTTTTTGGCACTTCTTTGTTTATAGTATACACTCATACATTTTAACCTTCATATTTACCTTGCTGTACATCTTTATCATTTTTATTGCCTGTATTCACCTTACTTTTGTTTATTTATATTTAATATGATTTTAATATATTTTTACCACTTTTATTCTTATACTGTCTGTATTTTGCATATAGCCCTGAAGAAGACCTACAAAGTAGGTCGAAACGTTGGATAATCGATAATGTTTTTCTCCAATTCTACGATAAATTCATTGTGACTTCTACTCGGACCACTTTCTTCCACATATATTATCAAGGTCAACAATTATCATTCAATATTACTCATATATAATAATATTTTTAATGATTTTATGTCTTAGTATAATGAATTAAAGACAGAATTGTTATCCTGAAAAAAAAACAAAGATTTATTTACAATACATTCATATTTACATGTTTTAAATAATTACAATAACTTTCAACTAAACATTCCCTCACCTGAAAAAACAAAGAAACAGCCTTCAATGTCTTTACTTCGTCTTTCTTTCAGTTAAAATTAAATTTAACTCAAAGCACTGTAACAGTAACAACACTATTCCCTCTCGGATCTTTTATTTACAACAGCTGTTGGGTCAAGACGGTTTTGACGCTCTCGCAGCAAATACAAAATTAAGAAAACTTCCTTATATTAAAGAGACAGTTTTCTTTACACATATATTAGGAACCCCAGGGGCATGTTCTAGGAAAAACCAGCGAGTCATGAGATAACGGCTCCAAAGCTATGCAAACTCCTTTGTGTGTAATACTTTCACTTATCCCCTGTAACCAGTGGTAGTAGGATGAAATTAAATTCAGATCATTTACTACATTTTTTATGAAACTAAAACATTGTTATTTTTTTTCAAACAATGAGCCATATTCATTAACCTTTTACGCAGGAAGAAAAATGAAAAATAAGTGATTTAGGACATTCCTTTTCGGAATCAAATTCAAGCAGTTGATTTCCCAAACAAAATTAATATTTGCCTTTGGGCACATCGGGCACTTTAAGTTGAATTTATTAAAATTTATTAAAGAATGAAATGACTCAGAAATGTTCTTGGACCACATTTACCTATTTTTTACGACGAAGAGATTTGGGAGGTTACATTTTGGAATCAATTTCAAACAGTGAAATTCCCAATCAAGATATTAATAACTTCAATTTTTCGGTAAACGAAAATATTAAGAGATCCCTGGCCGTATACACCCTAATTATGTAATTACATGGAGACAAGTCCACTGCTACACGAAATTATTTGGAGAAAAATGTGTTTCATGGTTATATGTTCAACCTAAGGACGAAAACAGCACAGAAAAGGAACCTCCAGCAAGCACATGAAGACACGGTCGCCCAGGAAAAAAATTCCAAGGTACGGAGGAAGAAGAAAATAATCAAGAAGGAAGCAGAGATATGTGTTGGAGCTCACAAGGAGTTAGGGTCATTTCCAACCGTCTTTGACTAAAGAGGACTCAAAAACCTTCGAAAGGCCTATACAATAAAATAAAAGGGGAGGGAAATCTGATGAGGCTATTTTCTCCAGATGTTGGACTTTCTCTCGAATCCGTTTTCTTTTCTTTTTAATTTTTATGTAAATGCACACGATATACAGTGGTATGGATCGTGCCGTCATTACAAGAAGTTACTTTAAAAGAAAAATGGACATATTTGTGAGATAATATACGAAATCTATTTTCTTGCATAGTTTTCTCTGAAATTATAACATTACAATATTTATTTGTTCGAAACTCTTGATCTTTGCCTAAAGCAGCGTTTTATTGATGAAATCAATAGCATTCGTATGAAAAATATACTAAATAACAGAAATAAAGACCTCGGCGAGTTGATAAAACTCAAACTTGGAGCCACCTTGTTATGAGAGTGGTGGAGAGCCCAGCCGATAGCCCTACACAGTGACACAGTGCGCTTATTCCCGAAAACGGTTTCCTTAATTTTTATTTGTATATTATCTAACTTACTTATTTGAGCATAATTTAACTTGAATAATCGGCTACTTAGGAGAAGCTACTTCTATGAGAACAGCTTCACACAAAGTCTTAGGGACAAGATTAATCATTCAGATACTTAAAGCCAAGAAGTAAATAATAATTTTAGATAATAATATACATTTACCAAACGTACAACTATTTTGAAAAAAACCATGCCACTTATTTTCAAAAAATGAATTGTACAAATTAAAATACAGAAACAGAATTGAATGAAGGAATGAGGAAATCAGATGAAACAAATATGCAAGCTGTTTCAATCGATGTTATCAACTGTTTCATCATATCTTCAACATGGAAAAAACAAGAGTATGAAAAATCGAGTGGATTATTCGAATGAAAAATCATCCAAATAAACTCGATCCTGTGTTTTATAGATCGATGGAGAGGAACAAGTTTTATTCAATTGTTTCACTATTAATTAAAATGATAATTATGAATATTAATTGAAAGGATAAAAACATCCTTAGTCAATATATAATATCCTCGTGCTCTCAAAATACCCCGGAACCGTTATTTTTTGGAGAGAATTCCAGGATAATATTTTCAAGTTTTCGTCTTCATATAACCACTATTTTTATCCTTTAGATTATTACGTGAATATAAATCCTTGTATGCCGGTAAAAAAAATAGATGAATGGTGTAGAGTGACCATTAGCCTTAAAACGACCTCAAGGTTTTTCAATTTTCTAAAGGCTCTAGGGGCCATTCTCTATAATCAATCATGCCTTAGGGATCTTTTTCTTCTTGACCTTGAAATGTAGCGAAATTAAGGAAGAGTACAAAGGTGGTTAGGTAGAGGCCGCTGGATGCGTTGCAGAAAGGCTAGCGGAGGTTGGGATGGAGTGGGGAGAGTGGGGAGGGGGCAGAGCTCCTAAACTAGGTCGCTATCGATTCAGCTCAAACTGACTCTGGAAGCGGCAGTCTGCCTCAAGCCCCCGCCCAGTCTCTATCTTGTATTCCTCCTCTTCTAGATAACCTGTCTCTCCAGATATATTATTGATTCCAATTTAGTTTAGTATGACTCATACTTTTTCAGTTTCGTATGATACTTATGATGATGAATACCTATCGTAAGTGGTACAAGAACTACTAGCTCATATGGAGAAATGCGACATAACTCGAGGTTTTCCTTTTAAAGTGATGTGCAGCATTTCGCTGTATCCATCTTTCATTTATGGACCGTAATTGGTCCCTTTGCTAATAATTTCACTAACCTTTCATATAGTGCAAGTTTCGGTCAGTTTTGGTCAACTATAACTTCACAAGGTCATGGATTATATTTAATATTGATTTGAGTAGCGGTTTGAACTCTTATAATTTTCATTCAAGTAGGGGTTAAATGGAGTACAAATTCGAATCAAATGGCTACTGATAAATAGGTGGATTTATATTTGCAAATAGTAGAGGGAGGTTTCACATTGAACACGTGTTTTATTTAGCATATTATTTTGTTGATTGCTCGGGTGCATCTTGTCGATATTAATTCTTACATTGTCTCATTAAATATGTATATATATTTACCAATGCTAGTCGTCGAGTTTTATTGATATTTTTCATTGTTATTGTTAAATGACTTTTTTTGGAAGTTAGTTTTGAATTTTTTTGATTTTTAGAGAAACATTTTTTTTTAAGTTGATTCGAATTTTAAGTTATTATAAGAGAAATCAATGTATTGGAAAAAACTAGGTGGCCGATTAGCGCAATGTGAGCTGCCAAAATGCGTCACACTGCGAAACCAGCAATGATGGTTCTTGAATACGGTAGCGCTCCGCACTGGCTCCAACTGGCTTCATAAAGGTTCATTCATTAGATATGAGTAATTGATCCCAAACAAGTCAGAAACCTGATGTTTTCATCGTGCTGTTTCCTTTGTTATTTAGAATGTAAGACCAATAGTTGATTATTTATGCTCATTGCTACTATTTTGACGAATTACGGCTTATTCAAGTGTAACGTAAATAAAAAATATTTTTTCAAATATATATTGAATGCTAATGTCGTTTTTAAGAGTTAGATTCTAATAATGTTTATTGGAGTTTTCTAGTGTGATGAGAGTATCCTTCTAGCCTTCTAGCCTTCTAGCCTTTAGTACAGTCAATTTTATCTTAAAAGAATAATTAGTTTGCATGGTTTAAGAAAAGAGTAGCTTTTCATTTTTTTTTCTTTTGCAGAATAGAATAAGTAAGTAAGCAATCATCTTATTTGTGCCTAGCTAGCTAAATAGCTGTCTTAACAGTCAATAATGAATCATTACTAAGATTTCAAACAGTTTTTTCAGCTCCCTACTGGAATTTCTCAAACATAATAAAATGGTGTAACCCACACGAACACTCGGTGACATCGCAATGATTTCAATAAAACTACAAGTAAAAATTGAGTTTGTATGAACTAAATAATGCATTTTTTAAGTTATAATTTTATAATAAGTAAATGTGAATAATCTAATATTTTTCATAGTTTATCCTTGTTGGTTCTAATAAATTTCGATATGGATGAGCCTCAACAACACAGAACAAGACAAATCATAAATGAAGCAGTCATCATTCATAAAACATCCTAAACCCCTTTAATCTTTATTTTCAATAGTTGGTGTGAGAATTTTTAAGCGTTTTTTAAAAATATATATTCACTTGAAATGCCCTCAGTTCAATTTCAACAGATTATTTTTTTTTTCGAAATTCGTACCAGTCCTTAAAAAGTACAAATCATTGTCCTATGTGTCAAGTTTCGCTCCTATGATTTTCAGCTTTGTAGAAAAACTGCCAACCCTACTAATTGGCCAACTAATTGGACAGTTGATTAGTCTCGTCTAACGAAACTTCACTCTAGTTGTTTTATTGAAAGTAATAACATGAAAAATTTCAATTGATTCGAATTATTTCCCTCGGGTTTCATTGTTCAATAGAGTTATTGATAAGTTTTTTTTCCTATTGTACATCGGGAAAATGTGTTAAGTTTCATCATAATTAATAATGTTAAATTTCACCGTTAGCTTTGGGGCAAGGCATATCATTGAACAACATTACTCCTCATTTTACCCTGTTTAGTCGAATCAAATCTGTACAGATGTAATAATTTGATAGGATCGAGTTTCGGTAATCACCTGTATCTAAATGGAATTGACAGATGGAATAATTTTCCCCATCAGAGTTACGAAATAAAGATAACTAAAAAACAAGAAAATAACCTTATATACTAGCCCTCACCTTGTCATAAAAAATGGTTCTCTTAGTGTCTAGTAGGGAAGTATTTTATTTTTTATTTTTTTGTGATAGTAACTGGATGTTGAATTCGAGTGTTTGACTGTAGGATTCCTCTGGATCGGTATAAACAACTTCTCTACAATAAGTTGACCCAGAATCAACTTCTCAACAAAAGCTATGCTACAAAATAATAAACCACATTTCAATTTAAAAATTTGAGACAAATTGGTATCGCTCCCGCATCGGTCAAAACAGCCAACATCAAAGGCAAATGTTGAAGCTGTTCTATTTTTATAATTGTAACTTTTTGCACAAGAAAAAAAAACATTTTTTATCTTAGCACTATACCATGAAAACCCTGGAATGGCTAGTAAGAGTTAAGTATTTGCAAAAGAATTTCTTCCTATTCGCATGCTGAGTAATACTCGTTAACTACAATACATCTAAACAAACCCGTCATCAAAGCTCATTAACAACAATTAACTAATGTTGGAATATCTGTTTGTCTTTTTATACTATATTACATTAGCTTAATGTTTAACTTTTTGTAGTATGGAGCCAAATCCACCTGCGGGGGCGCCAACATGGGATTCAGTTCGTTGTATGTCAATTGGGCCACCAGCTTTCCTGAGGCCAGATATACAAACATCTTTATATTTCTTCCATAGTTTTCCTCAATCTTCTAAGAACTTATCGTGGTTATGACATCTTTGGCTTTCCTCATTACTGTTTTTTTTTTTTTTAAGATAGCACAAATGGATACTGACAATCTTTGAATTATTTTAAAATAAACAAATTTATACACCTCTAAAATAAATTAGTAAAATAGTTGGCGAAATTCCGTTTTTTTTTAAATACTGCATAGGCTAATCCTTGTATTCTCGGAGGATATTGCGATCAAGGATAAAAGTTATTTTTAGCTCAATTATTCGTCAATTATTATTACCCCAATTATTGGTTGAGAATTGAAAAATCAATTACATATCTACTCGGGAAATAAATTGCTAAAATTGCAACAGACATTTGGTAGCAGATATTTTCAAAGAACGGAGTCGAAACCACAACCCATTTTCAATTAATTTTCTATAATTATTGGTCAATTTTTTTGAGTTTTAAATATTTTTATTTTTAAAGAGAAAAACATTCTCAATTGTTTCATTTTTTCAAAGTATTTCCTCCTTACTCTCTCATTGTATTTACAGAATAAACTTATTTACTTTAACAAGGTGTTAATATGGTTTGAAGGCTATAAAATGCAATGAATAAACTTGTCAAATGTCGATTGCTTTCACCACCGACCAAATCTGGATTTGCTCCCATGTTCGCAAGATCCACTGCACCCATGTTCAATGCTATGCTTGATAAATGTTTAGGTACCTTTTTTCAGTTGAGGAAGATGACTGAATGTGTAAAAAAGATATTAATTGATATAACGTGAAAACAGATAAAAAAATGCTAGATACTGAAGTTTTGCCGTATTCTGAGAAGCTCTAGCTCAGAGAATAATCGGCTAATTTTTTTTCATGTTGTCAATAGTTTAATACAATTCTAGTTTATTACTTTATAAAATAACATTTGTCGAAGAGTTGCTTCTTACCAGGCCAAAATGTTTAAATGTTTGAGGAGAGGGGGGAATCCGAGAAGAACGAGGTCGAAAAGATAGTAGCCAAAAGGAGATATGTTAAAAATAAAAACGTATAATTAATATTAGTAAAAAAAAAAAAACAAATTACATTCATCTTCCAATCAAGAGGTAACCCTATTCTCTATTCTGTACCTCAACAAATGCCAGAAAATTCTCATATGGAAGTGTATAGGGAGGCGGTCCAATTGTCCATCTTCCCCTTTCCCACTCCTAAAGGAACAACCTAACTCTATAACTCCCTTGGTCACATATAAAATTATAAAGACCTGGTATACACATTTTTACTGAGTGATAAATTTAATTGTAATGAGTTTTTATTATTGTGTTTAATATTACTTTTAGAACAGTTAATAATAGCGATACTAAACGTACATTGTAATCATGAGAATAAGTTTATCTTATGATATCAACAGTAAATTTTCGAAATCATGGATGCACACAAATAATGTATTTTTATTGGTTAATTAAAATATTGGTTTTTAATAATTTGGCTATTAAAAAATAAATATATTTTGTAGAAATGCGATGAATCTCGCGTGCCGGAAAAAAACCCTTTGTTCTAGACACTGTTTTGAATGAGTCTTGAATGACCCTGTTTGAGCCCTACTAACGCTCCTTAATGTGGAAATTATATTTTATTTTTTCCGAATATCACTATCCAGAATAGAATTGAGGAGAAAACTTGAACTTTGGGGATACTCTAAATGAAAATCATTATCATAATACCATATATTGTCATGATTTCATTATCATAACATTATATTGTCATGATATCATTATCATAATATTATATTGTCATGATGTCACTATCATAATATTATATTGTCATGATGTCATTATCATAATATTATATTGTCATGATGTCATTATCATAATATTATATTGTCATGATGTCATTATCATAATATTAATTGACATGCTGTCATTATCATAATATTATATTGCCATGATATCATTATCCGAATTGGAATTAGAGCGCTTTGTTTGCCGGTTTCGGTTTGCCCGTCTTCATCATTTTTTTCAAAAAAATTAACAGATTAAAAAATGAACGAGTATGAAATAAACGTTGCTCCTAATCAAAATTACGTACGAGTATAAGAAATGTCCATTATGATTCTCCTCTAAAATTAGCCAAGTATTACATTTGTGGACCTACACATGGTCAAACCTGAGAAATTTCCGTGTTAAATAATCTGCTGCAATCGGATGTACTTATTTCGATTATTAATATTGATATTTTTTCTGTATATATAACTTGTATTAGGAAGTGTTTCGAACAAATGTTATTAAACTTAAGATTGCCTGGAAAAAAAATTGATAAAATAGAAATAACTAGTTATGCGTGTATGCTAAAGCTACAGTTAGTCCAAGCGAGCGAAACTTTTCACATTAAAAAAAAAAATAAATCTTTTCTAGAACATCAAACTCAGTTTTGAGTGGAGATTATGAATCTGATGTTTCGGAAAAGTGAAACGGTTTCAGCTAATGTTGACTTATGAAGAGTATGTAACGTTTAAGCCATGAAAAATGAAATTCCGTCGTTTCAAGAGAAAGTTACCATAATTTGTTTTTGTTTTTATAGGAAATATATATTTTACATTGAAATAACTAGTCAAGCCATAATTTTTTAGCCCTAGCTAAAACTAAAGTCAACTGCACGACTTATCAGTAAGCCTGCGAGCTAGTTACTTCTTTTAATAAATTTTTATTACAGAAAGTCTATTGTGAAAAAACAAACATTTTAATATTAGTAACTACAAGTTTCAACTTTACTAACATCCAAACTCAGTTAAAAAATCATATATAACAGAACTGCTGTTATAAATGTTGTAGCTATAAATCGAGCAATACATTTATTTCTTGCCGTTTTAGTTCAATTATTTTCTAAGAGGACTGTAATTATAGTTGAAATATAAATGATTAATATGTTTCCAACCTTTAAAGTATATATTGATTGAGGCCTGGATGACTATAAGAAAACAACTCAACAAGTGTTCTCTAGGAGGAATACAATATAGGAGTTGTGGGGAATTTGAGCCGCTAACAATAGGGATAGAGCAATAGAGGAATGTAGTAGAGGAATCGGCTGCAGGGGAAGGCAAGATGACTGACTGGTGGGCAACATGTCCGCTCTAATTACATCAATTACTTCTTTACTCTGTCGAGAAATTGAATCAATGTCGTCCATTGAATGGAAACCCCTTCCCGCTTAGCCTCCTCCCACGCCTCCATTTCATATTCTCGTCCATGATTCATCATTGAATCATGAAAGAAGCTGATTTATTCCGATTCAGGTACATATTTCGATTGTCTTAGCTACCACACTTTCCCAATCTCTGGGCTTCTGCATTTGTTTTGTTTTCCATCCCTCATATTCTGGGGGTTCTTCTTCTTCACGTTATGAACGTTGACTATCATCAAAGCGATTTCAATTCTGTTTACCACAGTTCTGAATAAATAGAATGAAGTGAGCCCCAGACCATTGGCGTGAGTTGTCGAGCCACAAATGCCTTCTTCTTTCGGATCCACCGTTGCTCACTATTTTCCCCTCGGCTATTAGTTGTAGTAGTCCGGTACCTGTCATGTCTCATTAGAAGACGCAGATATTACATCTTCCTCCTTTTGATTTTAAATACTATGTCCTTTTCCTTTCCCGTCCGCCATAGTATTTCCGCGTTGGTGATATATTAGGTTATTTTTTGAGAATGAATATATTACCGGTATATCCTCAGGTTCTTATATATATATATATATATATATATATATATATATATATATATACATATATACTCACTCTACTTTGTGGACATTGGATGATGCATCCACATTTCGAATCCTTCGACTTTTTTTAACGATTGCTACATTCACTGTCCATCTTTCAGCTCCATAAAGGAGAGTAGAGATAGTTGATATTTAGCTAAACGATTGTTCAATGTCATAGGTAGACCCTTTCAACGAAAAACTTATTCATTCCGTTAAATTTGGCTCACGGTTTTTTTATTCTTATTTTTATTTTCAGGGTGTACTCACTTGTAAAAGGCATTCCTATATAATACGAAAAACTCTAAACCTCCTTGTTGATGTTGGGACATTTCTGGATAAAGACGTTGAATGCGTTGAGGGCCTCACTGATTCCCAAACCCTTTCTGAAACCGAATTTAGTATTTCTTATAGAAATGTCGAGTTTCTGATAAGTACGGTTATGAATAACTTTGAGCAGCAGTTTGATTGTATGTTATACCACACTTATGGAATGATGGTCGCTGCATTCCCTAGCGTACGATTTTTTTCGGAAAACATATGATATTTAATACTTTCCCCGATTTTATATAGTTCATTGAATATATTGACAAAAGAATCGATAGTTGTTTTTTGAAGAGATGCCTCCAGTTGTTTACATCTTTACACCTTCCTTCGCCGTAGCTCTTTTTACTTCTCCAATATTTATTATATTATCTTTTTGTACTTCTCAGTTTTCTCACTTTTACATAGCCTTCTCTCGCCTTCATCGTTCCGTCTGCTGTTTGTTTTTATGTAATATTTCTTTACAATGTTCAATTACATTTCTTTTTATTTTCTACCATTCCTCGGTAATGTTTTCGTGATCCGTTGGTGTTTTAGTTGAGTTATCGTAGCTTCTGATTTGGACTTATTCTCTAACCTTTTGTATTTGTAGTTTTTTGTGTTAATCTCCTAGCCGAGTCTTTGATTTTTAAGAGTTTTTAGTTTGAAATACGGAGTGGCAAGAAATGAGTTGTGCTATTAGGAAACGTCCGTATCTGGATAGGTTTCTGCTGATTGAGTTGCATTCCTGTATATCTCATAAGCCAGAGTGTTTCCAACGATATTATTAGACCCGTTTCCGGGAGATGGCCATGTACGTATTTTAAGAACTTTGTTGATGGAAATAAATTTCATCTCTTTAGGAAATTCTCCTCGATCATTTCGTTCTACTTGTACCTAACCTCCACTTATTCTCCACCACTTTCTCAACGTGTCCTTTGACAACAAACTTCGTATTAAGACCTCGAATAAATACTGCAATCTTTCTATTATTTACCATTTTTAGAGCTTCCTTAATCTGTTGGAAAAAATATCCAGCTCTTCGTGTTTAGCCTGTGTTGTTAAAGCATTGACCTGTATCAAATTTGATTTCACATGGCTAGCTTTCAGTTGTATAGTCATCACACTATCAGAAATTGCTATAAAACCTACAATTTCTTTGCTGGTTGTTTTCTCTAGTATTGGCCATATATATTAACTAACACCTGAGATATTCATTTTGAGGGTCTTAATTTCTTGGACAGTGTTATGCATTTTTCGTACTCTCAATGTTCGGCACCTTAATCTTCATAGCTGATACGATTCTTCTCAGTATCCTTAGATCACTATTTCCAATTGATTGAATTGGTTAAAGGCTTGCTAGGAGAACTGCCGTCTTATCTTTTTTTTTTTTTTTACCTTTTTCAATTAAATATTTTATATTCCAAATATGACAGTGTTATTCAAAATAAAGAAAATATTAGCTCCCGTCAAAAAGAGGATTTTTAATAACTATAGTTAAATAATCGTTATTGCCGTTATGTATAATGATTTAATTGAAAATTACTGTATTATATACCGAATAATGAATCCTAAACTTTCCATTTGGGAAATAGTAAATTAAAAAAAAATATTATCAATAAATAATTTTGGTTATAATTTACAAATAAAATATGACCCATTCTACCAATCATATTGTTTATAACCAAACAATATTTATCTATGCATTGAACTTATGTACACTAACGTTTTCCTTACCTACACCAACACTAACGGTGCCTGGCTTGTCTTGACATGACCTGGCTTGTCTTGACATGGTAGCCTCTTTTTTCTTTCTTTTTTTTTAAATATTATTTAATTTTCTTTTCAGAGACGATAAGTTCAGAGACTGTTCTAGATGAATGCACATCTACTTACAACTGTCTTCGTAAATTGTAAGTATTCTGACTATTTTTTTTCATTATAATTTATATTATTGTTATATGATATAATTTTTTAAATATTTTATTTGAAAAGAAAAGAATGACCAGGACCGGGACTCGAACCCGGGTCTCCCTCCTGTCCGTGGTGGTGCATTAACCATCTCAGCCACCCTGGTTCGCTTCTCGGTCAGTCATATCCCTTCTTTTCACTGATCCTATGACAAATGATGAACCAGGATGGCTGAGATGGTTAAAGCACCACCACGGACAGGTGGGAGACCAGGGTTCGAGTCCAGGTTCCGGTCATATCTTTTCTTTTCAAAAAAAATATTTTGTTTTCCTTTCTTGTAAAACGTTATTGTTTCTTTAAAACTTAAGTAACATGTAAACTGGTTCGGTCAAATAAATCACTTGAGAGATGTTGAATTTTAAAAATTCGAGTTTACATTAAATTAAAATAAATTCCTTTCAAATAAAAAAGAAAACCTCACAGCTCTAAACCTTAAACATAATTGTATTGCACTTTTTTTTTTTTTGTCTAAACCTAGATGAATCAATTTATAAATTAGGTGTGTAATGAGTGTTTTTTTTTTCTACAAGTAAAATTAGTTTTCAAACTAAAGGGCAGTATAGTACAAAGGCTTGAGATGATGCTTTTTGGACAAGCACTCTTTGTATTTTGGTTAGCGCAGACTGCCCTCAGCTAGAAGCTAGAAGCTAGAAGCTAGAAGAGAAACTTTCTTGATATTGTTATTATCTTTCTAGAAAAGAACAATAAATAAAATTACACATCTTATTCAAGTAGCATATTGATATTTTTGAATAATATGACAGATAATAATCTGCTTTAGGATTGTATGGTTAAACAAACATTTTTAAATTTAGAAAATAAGAGCAAATAGAGAATAGGTAACCTGTATGACGAGTTATATATTCCCTGTGAAGTTAACGAATTACATTTTTCTCCTTGTTTCAAAAGTCTGAATGGCAATATTCAGAAACGAATTTGTGCAAGTATCATTTGAAGTTGAGGAAAATTTACAATTTACACAAGCCAAGCAGAAAAAATAATGATAGTAATCTTCAGTTTTCGTCCTAACAATTCCATTATGTGTAAATGGAAGAAAGGTGATAAATTTATACTCTATTTATCATTGCAAATATGATAGATGTATAATGTTATTCAATTGAAACTTTAATTTAAAAAAATTGATAAATGAATAAATAATCAAGTATAATGTACTTTAAATGGAAAATCTTGTATAATCTTGTATAATTTTGTATAATTCGTTATAGACTCAACTTATACCAAGCGATATTACCATAGAGTAAATATAAAAAAAGAAATAGTTGTGGGGTCGAAATAGAGTAGTTGAGTTATGAGGGCTCATCATTATATTATATTATAATGATGTAGTGATGAGGGCTCATCATTATATTATAATGATGTAGTGATGAGGGCTCATCATTATATTATAATGATGTAGTGATGAGGGCTCATCATTATATTGTAATATAGTGATACAGTGATGAGGGCTCATCATTATATTGTAATATAGTGATACAGTGATGAGGGCTCATCATAATATTATAATGATGTAGTGATGAGGGCTCATCATTATATTGTAATATAGTGATACAGTGATGAGGGCTCATCATTATATTGTAATATAGTGATACAGTGATGAGGGCTCATCATTATATTATAATGATACAGTGATGAGGGCTCATCATTATATTATAATGATATAGTGATGAGGGCTCATCATTATATTGTATTATAGTGATATAGTGATAAGGGCTCATCATTATATTATATTATAGTGATACAGTGATGAGGGCTCATCATTATATTATATTATAGTGATACAGTGATGAGTGCTCATCATTATATTATATTATAATGATACAGTGATGAGAGCTCATCATTATATTATATTATAATGATATTCCCTAGCTCTTAGCCCACTTACTATATAACTTATTTATTATTATCTTTGAAACGTTGTAGTTTGGCCATTACTATTGATCCCAAACCCCATGTTTTATTTCTGAAATTTTCTAGATACAGTGATGATTTAGAAAAAAATTTGACTTATTTATAGATGATAGCTTATATCTCTTCTAATCTTTTCAGTGAAGGATAAGATGCTCTGCTTAGCGGTTAAAAAATAATATCCTTATTGTCACACTATTTATTGCAACTTGTTATTAAATACTTCAACTATTTTGAGATAAATTTCTTTAACGCCATCCAGACGTCTATTCCTTCATTATATGTTGGACCAACTAATATATATTCAATGTTTTCGATTTGAATATAATGTGATAAGTTTCGTTTTTATCGAGGTGGGTTAGCATTTACTATGATTATTCTAGTTTATTTTAGTTTTCAGCATCTGATAGATTTCCACGGAAACAATCTCATCTGGCAATCCAATTGAAATATCCTCAAACTTAAGGTTTCAGGTGGTAAAGCTTGTTGATTTGAAGAAATTTATTGAGCATCTAAAGGTGAAAAATTGCAAAGGACTAGGCAAGATAGAAGAGATTTCTGATGGATCCGATTAGGCGCAGGGTACCACGTTGTGTTCTCTGTTTGCTATTGCAGTGAACACAGCTGGTGGTATCTCAGCGCCAAGTCGGCGTTTACGTCGCACAACGATACCAAGAGGTTAGTCCTTGATTTCGACACTTTTTATAATAAATGAAAATGTCTTGTATTATGGAAGTTTAAAAAAAATAATAGTGAAATAGGTATTTATCAATGTATACAATATGGAAGTATTTTTTCATGTTTGAAAAAATTCTCCAGGGCTTTTACTTTCTTATTAGAATGCAGCTTCTTATTTTTTCGGAAACAGATTATTTAAATATTTGTAACTTATCCACTCCTTATTTGAAATGTTTTTTTTTTTTTAATAATTCTTTCTTTCTTTTCCTTCACACGGCGCTGTGGACCATGGAGGACCTTGGTCAATCCTCGACAATTATCCTCCACTTTGACCGATCTACCATACTTTGGGCTTCTGGGGGTGAGAACATGCAGGATGTTCTCACCCCCAGAAGCCCAAGGTTTTCTTTCACATCGTCCAGCCATCCCAGTTTAGGCCTGTCTCTTCTTCTTTCTCCATCTGGACATCCCTTTATGATCTATGTACGTGGTACAACCATCATAATCTGCTTTTTTATTACAAGACACTATATCAGGTTCTATATTCTAGCACTATATTTATTCTAGTTGGTACTGAAACGGTTTCCTTCTTTGGTAGGGCCGTATACTCTTCTAAGAATCATTCTCTCCCAAGTGTTCAATAATTTCTCTTGCTGCTCAGATAAGTTCGACGCCTCCCCACCATACATGACAACTGGACGAAACACTTTTCTGAGGGAACAAAAGCATTTGTTGCCGTTCTCGATTCTAGACTTTATTTCCTGTTCGTGTTTGTTATCTTCGGTTACAATTTTGCTAAGATACTTACATATTTAAACATTTTCAAAACTGCACTCTCTTTCCAGGAGAATTCCATTGGATGACTGTTTCCTCGATGAGAGAATGCACTTTGTTTTATTATAATTTATTATGATCCCTGCCTTCCTAGCAACCTCTTCACATTCCAAACATGCCTCCAAAAGCACGTTTTAATTTCTTGATATGACCACATCATCAGCATACCCGAGATATTGGGTCGTGCTGTATGAGGTATTTTCACTATGATCTTCTGCAGCACTATATAACACCGGAAATATAGGGTCTCCATGTTTAACTCCTTTTTGAATCGAGAAGTCTCTGGAAACTTCTCACTGGACCTTTACCAAACCGCTACTATACTGTAATGTCATCCTCATTAATCTAATAACGTTTTAGGGCGTGCAAGAAACATTAGGTTTTCATATAGTTCATTCCTTCCTATGCTATCATATGCCTGTTTGTAGTCTATGAAGAGGTGGTGTAAATCTACATTCTCTTCGTTACATTTCTCTAGTACGTTCCAGATGGTAACTATGTGGTCAATAGTAGATCTTCCAGGGCAGAACCCACATTGATAGTTGCCCAAACTATCAGTTTGGAACTATATTGAAAGTGATATAATTTTAAAAAGCAGCCCATATTTAAGCATCTCAGCAGGAATCTCATCAAATCCTGGCGCCTTCTTATTTTTTCATTTACAAGGACTTCTTCCGGTTCTGGTGGGGTTCTAAGACATGCCATCTTCTAATGTCTCTGATAGGTTTGTCATTCATCGGGGTTTCTCTAGAATTTTCTTTGCTGGGGTTAAGCAAATCGTTGAAATAGACTCTCCACCTTTCAGTTTTATCTACTCAGCCGCTCAGTGGTGTGTCACCCTTATCTTTGCAGAAACCTATTCGGGATTGAAATCCTTTTCTTAGTATTCTAGTGTTTTTATCCTCAAAATCTTTTATAATTGATTTTAGATCTTCTTTTTTTTACTTCCTCTTCTCGTTTCTGCACAGTTTTTTGTGCTTCTCTATTTTTGTATAGTTTTCAGCGGCTAGCCTTGTCATTCTTCGTTTCATCAATTGAAGCCTGTGATCAATTCTGCCACCAATCAATCAATGATCAATGGTTGTCATCAACCAATTCCTGATCAAACCATTGGCAGTTTTTCGCATTGCTCCCATTTGATATTGTTTCCTCAGTAGCATTAACAACATCCCTCTTTATTTTCACCCCTTTATTCTCAATGCCTTCTACTTCTTCTAGTTAACCATTTCTTTAATACTTTAAGGCCATTTTAAAGGCTTTTATATTAAACTTATGGGCACGTTTCCTATTTTCCCTTTGTTATTATTGCCAATCTCTTCTATTCACTTACTAGGGAATGGTCAACTACTTCAGCTCCTCTGCCGCTCCTTACCTTTAATAAAACAATTACTAATGAGTGTTCTTTATATTGTTGGTTGATTTTTTTTTTCTATTCCTGGTATAAAAAAAAAAGAAAGAGAAGATTTATTAGAAGACCATTCGAAGTAGTCGCTATATATTAAATGAACATCTGAAAATAAGCCATAACAACTATTTTTTTAGTTATGTTTTTTCTTTCTATGATAACATTTAGAATAGAAAACAAACTTTATTCTGGGACCAAGTCCCTTTAGAATAACAATAATGAACAAATAAAAAAAACATAATATTCATCTGGCTAGAAGGCTACATAATAATACTAATCATGAAATAATCAAGAGTGACAAAGCATGACAAAATAGAAATAGATAAGAAAATGAATAAATAAAAAGTACGAAACTTGACAAGATGTTAACTAACTGTCGAAAATAAATATATTGTTATTAATAAAATAATAATAAATAACATTAATAAAATAGTTAATAACGAAATTGCTAACAAAATAAATTAATGGCATAACATGCGGTAAAGTATTTACTAAGTCTGTATCTTCTTTGTTGTTGGAAAAATAAACAAAACACGAAGATATCGAGATCGAGTTTACAATACTAATTTGTTCAAGCGGAGGTCTGACCTGCTTGGAGAGCGTCTTTTTAGGATGCCAAGAGATGATGGAAAAGCAGGGATTTAAATGAAGCCAGTGAAGAAGAATGACGGATGAAAGGAGGGATTGAGTTTCACACAGTGGTGGAGCGGGCGAGGAAAGAACGCTCGAATGCCCTATTTCTGGGGGAAGGAATGTAGAGATCGGAAAGGCGAGATCTTGTTTCATGGTGCTGGACAGAGGATTTGAATGGGAGGAGACTATAGATATATGAAGGGTGTTGCGAGTTAATAGATTGGTAAAGAAAAACACTAAGGAAATATTGTCTACGAATAGGATGGAAGAGCCACTTAACTCATCATAGTGATGTGACACCCGGGATCGCCTCGGAGTACCAAGGTCAAATCTTAAAACGCAGTTAATTATGCTTTTTAATCGGTCCTCAAGCATTTTCGAGAGGCCCTCGTATACCACACTACAGTAATCGAAGTGAGGGAAGATGAGGGATGATACGAGCAGCTTCTGGGTAGATTATGCAAGTAGATGCCGAGAACGATGGAATAATTTCAGAGAACTAATTGACTGTCGGGATATTTGGGTGACATGGGGTTTCCAGGAAAGGTTTTGGTCAATGGTAATGCCTAGGTTTTTAAGGGAGGGGTTGAAACTGATGGGGTGGTCGTTTAGGATTAATGTTGGAAGGGGTGGGGATAGTTGTAAGGAGGGAGTTGGACCCTAGAACAATGGCCTGGATTTTCATTGCGTTCAATTCCAGTTTGTTCAGCTTTGCCCAGGCACTGGTCCTATCTAGGTCTTGCTGAATACTGGCGAACGCATATGATAGGTCAGATGAAGGAAAGGATAAATAGATTTGGAAGTCGTCAGCATATAGATGGTAGGAAAAGTGCTGAACAGTTTTAGGAAGATCATTGATGTAACAGTTGAAAAGGAGAGGAGAGATGCTTGACCTCTGTGCCACGCCTGAGGATAGAGTGAGGAAAAAGGAAAGGGGTTGGTTGGGTATAAAAACCGCTTGGGACCTATAAGAGAGGAAGGATTGGAACCATAGAATATAGCTGTCGGAAAAGGACAATGACTTTAATTTGGAGAAAAGGATAGAATGGTCCAAGAAATCGAAACCTTTGGAAAAGTTTAGGAGGATTAGCACTGTCAGTTGTTTGTTGTCCATGGCTTTATGTATGTCAGTGGTGATTTGGGTAAGGGCAGATTGAGTGGAAAAACCAGGACGAAAGCCTGATTGAAGTGGATCAAGGAGTTTGGACTGTTCGAGAAAATTTTATATTTGAGACTGGACTATTCTTTCGAGAGGTTTGGAAAGTATGGAGATTGTCCGGTATTTTTTGGGAGATAATGGGGTAGAGGTTTTATTTGTAGGATGGACTAGGGCTTTTTTCCAAGAAGTCGGGAATACTGCTTTTTGTAGTGAGAAATTATAAATGAAGAGTAGGACAGGTAGGATATCGATGAGGCATAGAATATCGATGACGGGTATCTCGTCTAAGCCGGTAGAACTGGAGCGGGATTTGAGAACGGAGGAAATAATGTCTGTAGTAGAAATGTCTAAGAAATAAAAGTTGTCGGGGTTGAAAGATGGCGTTAGTGAAAAGACGGAGGTGGGGTATTTTGATGTGTTAATGGAGGCAGTCAAAAAATACGAGCTCATTTCATCGGGAGAAACAGGAAAGGCTGTGGAGGATGTTGGATTGCAGGGGGAGAGCTTTCGGAGGAGTTGCCATTTAGATTTAGGATCGGGAGCAGTGGAAAGGGCTTCGTGGAAATATTTGGATTTTGCTTGTCTGATTCTAGATTTTGCCATATTGCGAAGAGCCCTGAACTCTTGGTAGTCATCAGTAAGCCTAGTGCGTCTAAAGCGTCTATGGGCAGCATCACGTTTCCTATTCAGGTCTTTAATTTTTTGACACATCCAAGGAGCAGGATGGTAGCGGAAGGTTGAAGATTTGACTGGGGCATGGATATCCAGGATGCTTTTAAGATTGGCAGTGTGTATTTCGACCATTGAATTGACGGTGGTACAGGAATAAATTTGGTTCCAATTCAGGATTTCGGGGGAAGGAGATATATTTTCAGGGGTGAGTCCATCTAGGTTGCGAAAAGTTATTGTTTTCGGAAGGATTTCCGGAGTTTGGATATTGTATGAGATTTGGATTAAATCATGAGAGGACAGAAATGGGGCAGGTAATTGTGATGAAGAATGGAGTCTCTGAGTATGTATGATATATATGTATTATGGTGATATATAGTATGATGATATATGAATATTCTAAAATATCCACTGATTCATCCCAGTCGTAGTAATTCTTTTGCTTTTTGTTTTTTTAACTGAATAAATTAGTTATACATTTCCAATATTACAATTACAAAATCACTACTTTTTCTCATTGTGCATTTCAATACTTCGTTGGTCAAACCCGAGGATCACTTAACTTTATTTAAAAAAAGGCAAGACTGATCGAGAAAGAACAATCCGATGATGAAATACATTTTAGCATTGAAAACGTATATTTCTCTGCTTATTATAGCTGCCCAACCTTGAAGCCGGGCTGTACAAGAAGGACGGTCCAAGAAAAGATCATTTGGCAGAGCTGTCGAAGATATGAGCCAAAGTGGGATGCGGTCAAAGTGGTCACCATCTCACAAGCTTAAAACCATTCGTTTTTTATCCTGTGTTCTTTTATACTTCTCTTTTGCATTTGTATTTCATTTCTGGCAACATTTTTTAAAATTAAACATTACAATATTAATGTAAATGTTTATATCATAATTTAACATACTTCAGTGACGAAGGGAGCCAAGTCCCTGCACCAATCCTTAAAGATGATGTTCGTAGGGTTTCAGTATGAATTCCATTTCAACAATTAATATCAATTAAATTGTTTTGTTTTTTTTAAAGTAGACTGTAAGTCGGAATAAACTAAATCGAGCTTATGCCGAACTACAAGGTATAAAGGCTTTAATTTTCACTTGCAAATCACAATTCTCATAATGCTGCTCTCTGAGGTTACTGAACGAACCATTAGTTTTATATTTTTAAATATTTTTATTTGAAAAGAAAAGATATGTCCAGGACCGGGACCTGAACCCGGGTGTCCCATGTTTTCGTCATGGTACTCTACCAACTGAGCCATCCTGGTTCGCATCTCGGCCAGACCCATCCTTTCTCTTCACTGATCCCATATCCCCGTGTTCTCGCAATTTGCGATGTATACAAGGGGAAGAATGTTCATTGAACATTACTTTAATTAGGATCTTGTTGACTTACGTCCACAATTATATATTATTCTAATTTATTTATTTTATTTTTTGTTTGTTGTTATAATTTTTAAATATTTTTATTTGAAAAGAAAAGATATGTCCAGGACCGGACATACATTAGTTTTATATTACTTTGGATGTTTTTAGAGGAAAATCAACTGTGTAAGAAGGAACCCTGAATTGAAGTTAGCTGAGGTGGTAATCAGTTATATTTTCCAAACAGAAAAACAAATTTATCTACTTAAGATAGATTATTTCTGTTTTCAATTATTCATATGAAAACATTTAATTTCAATTAAAGTTTAATCAATTTGTAGCTCAGTATTTGGTTGAATATATAAAATACATAAAAAAATAATTTTTAAAAATATGTGTAATACTTAAACAAATAATGTTAAAAAAACATACATAATACATAAAAACAGGTACCAGTGAGTTGATGGTGAGGCGTTGAGTGGAAGTTGTCTTATCTCTCCCAACTTTCTCTATATATATTTCCACCTACAAAAGACTCGTCTTTTTAGAAATATTATTGCCATAAAAGAACAAATAATGAACATTAAAACAATCAAATCGAATCTACATTTTTTTATATGTAATTATGTCAATTTCATACAAAAAGCTGATGAAATAAATTTATCAACATGTATGAACCTGATAATGCTAAACAATTTGTCTGAAATCCAATATATGCCTATAATTCCTAAAAGCTGTTTTAAGACTAGATTGAAGTTTGAGCAAGCGTAAGAAAAATTAGTTGATCCAGTTAAACTAAATTAATGCACAACTATTTTTAGCTGTTCCTCACCTTTTCTCTATCTTTGGACCTAATCAAAAAAACTAATTTCAAAATATGGGTGGGTCAAGGAAAATTCATTTGTGCTTTTCTGTGCTTAATCAGTGGTTTGCACTTTTTCTAGACTAATTTCACTAAGTTGAAGCATGATTTAGTTTGAGAGCCGGACTGCTATTTATATCTTAGCACGTCAAAGCTGGACAAACATCAGCTCTTATCGCTACCTCCACGCCATATGTCACTCACTGTCTTCACTAACTCTCTGCTCTAGCCTCTCTCCACATAACCACGAGAACTGTGCCTTATAATGTGTCATGTAAATGAGATGAAGTATGAAAAAAACCATGTCACAATGCTTTGCGTGCTCGCTCCATTGGCAATAAAGAAAAAAATATTTATTTGACTGCTGATTCTTTTAATTTGAGTTTTTCCAAGCGCTACCTCTGAATAATAAAAACTGTTAGCTCATTACTTCATTATTTCATTTTATCCTTTCTTAGCCGTTAATGTTTTCTAATTTTGAATGCGTCGTGTGGTTTAAATTTATCCGTAAATATATATATATATATATATATATATATATATATATATATATATATATATATATTTTTTTTTTTTTTTTTTTTGAAGAGAAAAGATTATTTCTTGGCCGGGATTCGAACCCGGGTCGCCCGCGTTTCTAGCGCGGTGCTCTAACCACTGAGCTACCAAGGCACGTATTCCAGCTAGACAAATCCTTTCTCTTCACTGATCCTATAACCCTGTGATCTCGCAATAATAATAATAATATATATATATATATATATATATATATATATATATATATATATATATATATATTTTACATTTTATTTTATAATTTATCAGGTATATACAACGTAGTATACTACATACATATCTGGCATTTATCCAGCCCGGAGGACCTTCTTTAAGTTAGAAAAGGATAGGTTCCCTTGGTGGGATTTGGTACCTTATTTCTTGGTGTTAGTGGACTTTATAATATATAATTCGGTAGAAATGAAATAAAAGAGATTATGACTGTACATATTATAATGATACGAAATACAAATTTACATGATTTTAGTTACTGTCTTTTCCATCTGTAACAGCATCTTTCTTGGGTGGTTGCTAGCTTCCTCATACTCTGTTGGCGCTCTGCTGAGGGTTCTACTCCATCATGAGATGTATGGAGCACATGTTACTTATCCTAGGTGTCTTGTACTGTACTAGTTGTTGGCCTAAGAAATGACAGACGGCTCTGCCTCTAGTACAAAGAGGTAGAGAAGGTAGAGTAAGAAAGGGGTTGTTTTATATTGAACAACTTAATACCTTTATTGCCTAATTTTATTGTAACATGATAAATATCAAATCAGAAATGAAACCTACTCATAATATTATCAAATTCGAAAACGTTAAAATTAACCTTATCATGTTAATAACCATTTAAAGAAGTTTTATTTAAAAAATACTACTATCTGTTAGTTGCGGTAATTGGACAATAGGTAATATGTTGTCAGTGGCAAGGTGTCGCTTCCATTTGAGTCTCAACCAGTTTTGACTTTTAATTCGTTTCCTTTTTAATAATATTCTTGTGAATCGAAATCGTGGGGTCAGTTCTGTCGGTTATCGCTTCAAGTCGAAACACAAGTTTTGACATTTCATTCGTTTCTTTTTTTGACATTCTCAAAAATAAAAATAATCGTGAGTTTCAGAAAGAAAAAAAGAGTGTAATTGTGGGAAAATTCGAATGTTTCGGTAAAATCATTTCATTTCATCAACAAATTAACGTTTCAACGAACATTCCCAAGTATAGGGGATCATGTTACTTAAAAAGTATGTGCCCGTTCTTCAATCTATATACAATCAATAAAAAAATATTTTCGAGAATATTCTTTATCAAAAAAGAAAATAATAAAAAGTCGAAACTGGTTGTGACTTGACTCGGAGTGACAACCTGCGGAAGTGATACTGAAAATATTTTATCAAATTAACTTGGAACACAAACAATATAACTGAAATTATTATTACAAAATTACAAATTATTTCTCCGATTCGAGTGTTTTTTAAGGAAAGGAACAAGAGCATCAAACTGATCATGTTGGTGTTTCGGAACTAGAACTGCTGAGACATGAGGTGGAAACTCCTTATCATGACGGTCACAATGACAGTAGAATAGTTAGAAAGAATTTTAAGAAGCAATCCGGCAATTCAAAAAATATAAAGCAGCATAAATAGAAGAAATTTACAATGATCTTGTTAACACAACTCAACAACGAGCATAATTAATCAACAAAAAGATAACCTTCCCAGCTGGCTGTGTATTACCTTCTTTTCAGTTGTATGTTGAACACCTTGGTGATGGGGTGCTGTTTCATGTTTGGAGCCTGTTTGGGCTGTTGATCGTTGGGATGTATTGCATCTTTTTCTTCGAGATGTGCTTCACATAACCCTCCTTTTTTTTTGTTTTCGTGTCTTGATAATGCCTGAATAGACGAAACGTCGACTGGTAAGTGGGTGCATTACTGGATTTGAAACATAAGTCTTTGCATTGTGGTTTTTCCCAATTGCATTATAATAATTAATCAGCGTTAATAAAATAATTAAGGAGCATTTCTATAATACCCCTATAAAATCTGGGGTAACCGACAATAAACATCTATCTCACATATAATGACAGAAAATTCTACTGAGCCCAATTTCAACCAATGATGAAATCATAATATTTTATATAATTTTTTTCCAATAAGCCATATTGCCACATTATATTTTTAAATATCCTTAAACGGATTTGAGCAGTGAACATTGACTTTATAGTGTTGAAGACTATACTCGGACAAAGGAGCTTTTTAGTGGTGCAGGAAGAGCAGAAGAATTGATTAGATACTAAAAGATAGGTGCTAAGGGATTGGGAGATGTGTATTAGTAAATGGCAGGGCTAACTGGGAGCGAGGAGCGTGCCAGCTGGGGTTGGTGCCAAAGTTTCCCGGAAGTGTAGCCAAAGGTGACTTAGGAGTAAATGTCAGCTGACAGCCCCGCTAGCTCCCAGCCCCTCCACTAGCTCCCCAACCAGTCCACAGTTGTCTTTCCAACCTCACCTTCCTCACCCATCTCCAAACTCAACATCCAAACCGATCCCACATTCACCACTACTTGTCATTAGCTGTGATGCGAAATCAGTAAAGCATCGTTGTAGCATTGTGATTTGTGAGAAGTGTGCCGTGTTGAGTGAAAATCAATTTAGGATAGTGTATAGTTAGGTCATCTTTTCTCACCTCTCAAGGGCAGACTGAAAATAAAAGAGATGAATAAAGACGGCGGGCCAAGTACTCTATCTCTACCTCTACCTCAAGCCCAATATAGTTTTTGGCCTCAATGCAACACGCTCGTGCCTGTTTGTCTCGTTTCCTTTTCATTTATTTTATTAAAGGCTGTAATACCCATTCACTTGTTATTACGTTTTCTCAGAAACAAATGAACGGTTATTACACGTTGTTATAAATATATATTTTTTTAACTATTCATCAATATTGAATTTTTCGCAGCTAATTCCTAGATTTGACAGAGGTGACATTTTGAAAAATTCATTGACGAGGCATTTTTCTGGCTTTGTGCGATCCAAAAGTGACTGTATAGTGTATAGCTTAATAGATGACACTTTATGATTCTTAAGGACCTTTGGAATATGTAATAGATGGGCCGTTTTCAGAAACTTCTTTTTTAAAAAATATTTCGTTGAGAAATCGCTATTACCAATAATGGTAAGTGAAGTTAGAATAAAATGCATAAAATTTATTGATCTAATAAATCAGTGATGTATCTTTTGAAATTCGATAATCATTCTTAGTAGATATTGACAAATAACCCGTAACTATGTGGATTTGATTTGATTTGAGCATGGACAGCGGATCAGTTTACGGGAAGAAACAAATAATAAATTATTTAGTGTGAATCGACTAGCGAATAACCTAATATATACTAATTTTGTTTCGATTAGTTACCGTTAACAGATCGATACAGCTAAACCGATAATATAGGTCGATTTCTAGAATTGATTTCATTATATTTCCTAAAACAAATTTGTTTTTTATGTATTATATTTTATTGTTTGTAAACTATCTGCCTTGTGATGAAAAACAATTGAGAATCATATTTTTTAGGGCTGGAAACATCCTGGATATCAATTTTTGAGGCGTATTTTATACTCACAGGCCCCCGGCTCCCGGCACCCCGGCTCAGTTACGCCCTTTCAATTAGCTATCATATTACGTACAATACCAATATTAAGATAATACACTGCATATTTAGAAATTTATTTTGGTTGATTTCTCTACTTTATAACTCAACTTTCTTTGACATACAAAATTAAAAAAATAATCTCAAAAACAGTCATTCATTTAACACTCATTATTTAGAACACTCAGTTACCCATTCATGAATTAAATGAAAATCGCAATCCTAAATAATTTCGATTCTTAATTTTAGCAGAAATACACTTGCTAAAGTGACTGGGTCCTACTGGCCAAGTCTATCGCAATCAGTTGGTGTGTTTATTTGATTTTTCGCCTCTTTATTTTTTATTGTTTTCTTTAAAATCATTTTGATAAAACTAGTTGGAAATATTTGGGTCGTTTTTTACTGAGAATTGAATCATTAAAAGCTATGAAAGTTAAATTATTTTAGCCTACGCTAAGCTTGGGCTTATTGAATTAGTTTGCCAGGACTTGAATATTGAATTTCCAAAAAGTATTTCTTTAATGTTCTCTTAATTTTTGTTCATTTGAAAAAGTTGACAAATTGTTAGTAATAATCAACATTGATAAATTTTCATTACTTATTTAAATCCAATTTTCCAAGTGACATAAAATACCTACCAATGAAATACTAATGATTTTAGTGAAAATAAAGTAGTTGACTGGAAGCCGATTTTTTTTCTTGAAGATGAAAATAGAATCTAAAATAAAATATCTTAAACGATATGAAGTGTGAGGAAAAATCCGTAAATTTAAATTATTCTCGCAGATAATAATGTTAATTCTTATATTAAAAATCTAAACCTGAATGGTTCTATGTGAACTAAATGGATAGAACTATTTTTTTGTTAATTTGGAAGTAAGTTCTGTTATGTGTGCTTCAGCTTTTTCATTCCGTAATACTGGAGTTTTATATATATACATAAAGAAATGGTCATTTTCTTTTCAAAGTTTGATCCAACGTAGTTGCTTGTAACCAATTTTTAGAATTTTAGAATTATAAAAATGACCACTATATGTTTTTTTCTCTTTTTAGATCTGTTAAATAACTGATATCAAGAACAGATGTGGCGAACCATTATTCCTTAAATTAAGGTCAAATGGAATGACACTAGTTAATATTGATCTAAACGTGGACTCCTGACCCCTCCCCCGTTTAATTTAACTTCCAAACGATTTTTCTTTATGCTTTGGCCCGATTCATCTTTTGGAATCTTTGACACAACAGATAACTTCTTTATTTTCAGTTAATTAATGATATTGTAATTATTTAATAGGTTGTTGTTTTAGTTGACAATGATTTTTAAGTTTATTGGCTAGTACCACTAGATATAGATCATGGAAATTTTCGTTTCGAACATCAATAATATTAGAGGGAATCCATATAGCCAAGTGGCCATTTGGAAACCTGAATAAAATAAAGTTCTTAAAAAGTGGAATTAATCCTGGGAATAATTTATATTTGTAATTAGTTTCTGATTCTTTTTAAATACAATGATACCAGCCTTGTCTTACGAAATGTAATCTGCTGTTAAATGTTAATTATTCTATAGACAGTTGTTCATTTGACAGTTTTTTCATCATTCTGGCTTTTGTTTTTCTTTTATATCGGTCCCTTAAACCCTTTAATAATTAGTCTGAAAAAAAATATTAATTGTGAAATTATTTAGTGAATCAAGTTTATTCACCCCCAATTAGCCCTAGGTGGAGGAAAAATAAGATGAAGTCTAATCTATCCTGATTAGAAACCTAATAAATGTCACATTTATTTTACCTTTTATAATAACCAATTGTATTGTGCTGTGATGCTAACTCATCCATTCAACGCATCCGAAATGGTAAATTATATTTGTGCACATGCATGATTAATCCTAATAACTCTTTCACATTATCCTTGTAACGGTAGTTCATTTTCCTTAATTTTTCGTGCACATCCATGTACCAGTCTATTGTGCTTTAGTTTTGAATCACTATATTTATCTGATTACTGTAATTATTCAATCCAATTAATTTTATTTTCAAAGTATACATATGATCAGGAGGCCCAAACAGATAATGCAGTATAAATCTAATAATTATAAACTAAATCTTATTAGAGGTAAATTTTAACTTAAAGTACATTACTTGGATTATAAACATTTATAATGTATTTCAAGAGTTATCAATGCCTATTGTTCATCTTCATCATCACAAATATATCATTGATTAGGCTACCTTCTCAAAGTATATGACAAACTTTTGAACAATCATGACAGGAAATGTTATTTGCCTTTATATTATTATTTGCAAAATGAATCTTTTCCTTTCTTTTTTGTCAAATAAACTGCTAAACTAATAAATAAGCTCAAATCTTCAAACACACATCAATACATAACAAATAAATTAAGTACTTTACTCCAAAAGTTATTGTATGTTTGTAAATAAATGAGAGAAAAGGAGTAATTGAGTCTTTCTGGTTTTAACTAATAGAAAACTTGGTTTATGTTTTTTCATAATTATTTTAGTTAATAATGACTGAAAACTGCCTCATATCAGTAGCATATGTCTGATAGTAACAAAGTTAATATCAATTATTTAATATTATCAATAAATTACTTATTAAACATTTTCTTTGCAATCTAAACGGTAATTTTGACCATGTTTTTGTTATTTCTACTTCAAAAAATCATTGTGATTTAAACTTCTAAAATCTGCTTGTGAAATTCACTTTAATGAATTCATAAACAAAAAAACAATTTATAAATTATATTAAGCATTTTATTCTGACAATCGATCCATAACATATTATAAAATACTTGTTCTCAGAAAATTCTCAACTGGTAGTTTGTCAAAATATCAAAAGCCATTTTTTGTAAAGGTATTATTTATTTTTCTTTACCCTCCAATTTTGATCTCTGAGTATAGAGGACCCTACATTGACCTCACCTAGTCCTCTTGGACCTTAATAGAGTACATAAAAACCTTCTTATTTTTTACCTTTTTACATTAAAATATATATATATATATATATATATATATATATATATATTTTATGTTCACACACGTTATATACTGATTTTATGAGTGGGTCGTAATCCATATTTGAAAATCAACCCCCATTCCAAACTCTCTTGAACTGATCTTGTTAATTTGAAAAAACCCTATGTTTACATCCATATATATATATATATATATATATATATATATATATATATATATATATATATATATATATATATATATTGCATCTTGCTATAACACTTTTTTTATTTAATTATTCTGTTAACGATTATTTATGTTGCCAGAAACTAATTGATTTCCTTCTATATTTATTCCATTTCTTTGAATATTATTCAAAATATGACCACTTTCTGTATGGATTTGTACTGATGTCAGGTCTTTGTTGTATCTAGAATCATTTTTTCTTGCATTATATATACTTATTCGTAAGAAATATCTTTTGTAAAATGACCATGTTTTTGTCTTCCTCAGTGTGGAAAATATGCATGTATACAAAATCATGGGTGTGTGTAAATATATGCACATACATATTATATGGACATATTTATAAGATATGTATATGCATATTAACAATGTTAGAGTACTGTTTGTCATTGTCACATGGATGTTCATGACTTCTTATGATTTTTTTATATTAATTACAAATGAAGATGACAAGTTTTATATTTATTTGTTTTGTTTTGGTTGTAAAAACCATCTTTATTAAATGAAATGGATATGAAAATTTTAGGATTTTCAAACTAGCAATGTTTTCTGTTCTGTATGTTATGCATTAATTTTTTTAATTGGTTTGAAACTTCACATATAATTTATGTATATTAAATTACAAAGAATATTATTAATAACAATAGGTTGGAGCATTAATAATGTCTTTAAGAATACATTAATATCTTTTTTAATTTTCAACAAAATAAATTTTTGTTTGGGATTTTTTAATTAATTAAAAAACATTTGTTTTTAACTTAAATTAATTCAATATTTTTAAATTTCTTTTTTGTACTAATAATTATTTTTGATTTGAATAAATAATCTTGTTTCTTAAAGAAAAAAAAACATAGAAAACAGTTTATAAATATAAGTTTATAAATAAATTAAAACTTAAGCACATATTTCTTATTAAAATTACTTGGACATACGATTATTAATCCGCTATATGTATATATTTTTTTAAACTGGTTTTCTGTACAAATTTTTTGAACACTAATATTTCTTAAAATTTCTTCTTGTATTCATGCTTGAGTGTTGCTTGTTTGAAATTAATTTATTTTGTGTTAATTAGAATGTTATTTGTTGTTTATAAATATCTAAAAGTAGTTAGTAGTAACATAGTTTTTGTGCACATCCCATGCATGATCCTTTGCTTGCGGTAGTAGTGGAAAAAATTGTTATTGAATGTATGAAAAAGAGTTTGTGTTTGTGTTGTACTATGCCAAATATAGAAGAGGCATAAGTAAGTCACTTGATATGAACTGTAAATGTACTAAATATTAATGCCTTTAAATAATTTTACTAACACTCATGTTTGACTGGCTGATGCCTCTGACAGTAAGCAACATCTTCGGAGTCTCAAGCTATTAGTGTTGGAGTGGGTGCCAGAGGCGCGTTTACAATGTTATTTCTCATTTAGAGAGCTGTAAATGCACTATCTGGTACGACATTCCAGCATTAACAGTCTTCACATCCCTTCAGTCACACAGCACTCACCCACACTTTACTTCTTGAAATTACTCTATTATCAATTGTTTTTACTCTTACTTATCATCACACAGGTTTTTTGATGCTTACTGTTTAATACAATTAGGATTGAAATTCCTTTTGGTGTTGGAAATCTTTTATAACCAATGGCATTGGCTTTAATTGTAGGATATTTATTCAATTTTAAATACTTTTAGTAGTTAATTGTATATATGATTTGTGTCAGTGTTGTTTATTATATATTTATATATAAAATACATATATATATATATATATATATATATATATATATATGCTTTAATCATGTACAGAGATTGAAAAAACAAAGCAGCAACGTGTGAATAGGTAATTACTCTTTTATAAAATTTTATTCCTTGCATATATATATTTATATATATATATATATATATATATATATATATATATATATATATATATATATATATATATATATTTCTACTTCAGCATGATATTGATGTTGTAAACATGTGTTTGCATTTCCCATAAGCTGGTTATGAATGAATATTTATGAGCTATGCACTGAATGATTGTACTATAAAAGTATATCATTTATTTATTACTAAAGCATATTAAAACATAATCTCACAAGTTTAAGTTTATAAAACTGAAAGATATTTAATTCATAAAAACAAGTATTGTAACAACAGTTAATTTGGTACAATTCTTAACAATTAACTTATCTAAACAATTAATTAATTCATGATTGATAGAGCCAATGGTTTAAAATAAATTTAAAATTTATATATATATATATATATATATATATATATATATATATATATTGTTATGTAAGCATCATTGACTATTTTAAAATGTTGAATATATGTATTAAAAAGGGCTTTATATTTTTATATTATTTATATGATAAGGTATGTATTATTGTGGATTAGTTGTATGAAAATATATATATATATATATACATATATATATATTCATATTTTTGATGGAATGAGTTTTCTGCATTAATGATTAATTCTACTACTCATTATACCATTTCATTCCCTGAAAATGATACCGAAGATGATATTTTGTGAATGGATAATGATGAAGTTATTTTGTATTGTAATTTGTATCACTTACTTATAAGACTATTTGTCTTATATATGTCTAGATTATTTATGACTATTGTTATTTATTTCAGAAAAAATCTAATTGTTTGATTAACTCGTAAAATATTTATAAAATTTGTTTTAGTTTAAGAACAATATCTGTGATAAATCTTAGAAACACTTTAAAGCATATTATTATAAGGTTTATATGTGTGATTGTAAATTTAAAAAATAAATTGTTTCAAAGTGTAATTAAGTTATATATCTGAGAACAGAGGTAGTGAATTTGTTAAATTTACACAAATCATTTAGTTTATAATTTATTCTTTTTGTGAAATCGTGAAATCATAGAAATAGAATTAATTCTATTTAATGCTAAAATGTTATCAATAATAGCAAATTTATATTTCAGAAATAGAAAATAGTTTTATCTCATCAAATTGCTTATTATTATTTATATTATTTTTTTACAATCTTGTTTTTTTTTTTTCTAAAGCCCTCCTAGATGAATTATCATTACTATTTTTTTATTCCATTTATATTGTAGTGTTTTTTTTTTTATTTTGCAGATATTAGTGAATTATAACATTTTTTTCCTTGTGTATTAACCCTGAGGTAGAGATTTGTATTTATTAATTTTGCAATATCTGTAAAAAGTATATTATGTATATTGTGATATTTTAGTGTCGTTGCATATGAATATAAATAATAAAATTATATTAAATGATAATAGATTTTTAAAACACATAAAAATAAGAAACAGCAAAATAAATAGAAAATTAAATAATTTATACTTAATGTTAAAAATACTTAATTTAGACTTAAAGTCAACAAGATCCAAAACTAAAGTAATGTTCAATTAACATTCTCCTCGTGTATACATCGCAAATTGCGAGAGCACGGAGATATAGGATCAGTGAAAAGAATTGATAGGGAGGCCACGAATAGAAACGAGCCAGGGTGGCCGAAATGGTTGAGGTATCACCACGGAGAGGTGAAAGACCCAGGTTCGAGTCCCGGTCCTGGCCATATCTTTTCTTTTCAAATAAAATATTTAAAAAAATTATATCATATAACAATTAAATAAATTATGCAAATTAAATAACTTTGCCCTATTGTTTTCTTGTAGGTTGTAAAGTTAATAATATGTGCTATATGTTTATGAAGTTAGTTCTTCACATGGGCCATTACATTCTTTATGGAGATTTTGCAAGTGTTTTTTATTTTTTTATGTCCCGATATATTATAAAATGTTAGTACGTTCTGAATTACTACAGTTTTTCTGTGATGTTTGGAATTTATAAGTAAGAGACATACAGTCAATAATTTAAAGATTTAGGATTCTGAGCAGCTTCTCTAGCATATATAGCTATATGTATTGGAACCAATACAGATTAAATTATAAGTTTGCCAACGGCCATACCACGTTGAACACACCGGTTCCCGTCAGATCACCGAAGTTAAGCAACGTCGGGTGTGGTTAGCACTTGGATGGGTGACCGCCTGGGAAAAACAGGCAGTAACCATCTGGGAAAAACTGCGTGCTGTTGGCAAACTAACTTAACAGTTAACCAAGTAAATACGTAGGTGGCTGTATGGATGGAAATATCCATATAATTTTGATAGGTTCTATAAATATCAGTAGGGTAATTGGATTGATCACCTTACATTGCCTGGATTCCTCTGTGCAGTCCATACCAAAACAGCGAACCTCAACCTCCTGAACCTTTAATGCTCGCATATAATATGATAAGCTGTTGCATGACAAATGTACGTGGGTTCAAATGATTCTATTAGCTTCAGGATAAATACATGTTTGTTATTTTCAAAGCACCTAGTTCCTCTGTTAGAAACCTCGGAGTCATTTTCGACCAATCCCTCTCATGGAAACCCCACGTTGCCCAAATTTCCCGTCGAGCAATAAGCTCTCTAAAGTTATTCCACCGCTCTAGGCATCTTCTAACACTACCTATCCGTAAGCTCCTCATCACATCTTTTATCTTTCCATAATTTGACTATGATTGTGTGACATATGGTGGCCTCTCGAACAGGCTCGAGGAGAGGTTGATGCGGATTATGAACTGTTCCCTTCGATTTGTCTTCGATGTCACGAGAAGGTCTCATGTGTCCGCCGTTACGTTAAGTTAAAGTGGCTTTTGCCTTCTATCCTTAGACTCTATTTCCTTGGTTCTTACTTATATCAAACTATCAACTCACAACATCCATCTTACACTTATAGTCTCCTACAATTCAAATCCTCTATCCAATCCCAGGGCACAAGATCTCGTCCTACGGATCTTTATATACGTTCCCATAGAACCAAAACTTTTGAGCGTACCTTTCTCCTTTCCTTTGGAACTCACTCCCACTCGATATCCGTTATGCGTCTTCTTTGACCTCATTTAAATCCAAAATTTTCCTACATCTTCTAAATTCCCAATCAGATGCTTTATAATCAATAAATAATTTATAGATATATTCAACTTTTCAACTTGATCGATTGATGAACTACTGTAAATATTCCTCACTCATAATGATATCATTTTTTTTGTTACTAGATGCTATCATGTATTCACTTTTTTTCCATAAGCCTATTTCTTTTTATTGCAAATTTGTCTGTTTTTTTATTTTAATTTTGCATTACATTTTCTGATTATCTACCAAAACACACCTGTTTAGTTATTTACTTTCAAGATATTTTGTAAATATTGTTTTATTCAGATGTATGCCTTTGGCCTGATAAATATTTATTTAAATATGTTCATCTCTGTTATTCCAAAGGGACCTGGTCCCAGAATGAAATTATTTTTCTATTCTATTCTATATTCCTACAATGTGACTCAATCGATTTGAAGCAATATTTTACTCCTAATTTCATTAGATTTTTTTTTTTTAGGGGCAGCTAGCCTAGCTTTTTGCTTTGACACTAACGGTCAACTAGCTGAGCTAGGTATGTGGCATTTTTTTTGGTCCCAGTGTCGATTGTTCTTTTCACTGTATGATCAATTTCATGTAGCCTAGGCTTATTCCAAGGATTGGGTCTGGTCTAATAGGAATAAACTTTACATAGTAATTTTTTTTTACATAGTAAATATTACATAGTCAGCTCCCTGTTTCTTCATTATCAGATTGCCATAATACTAACTTTATTATGATCTTCAACTTTCTATAGAGCTGCTTAAGCATTATTTAGTGCTCCAATTACTACCCGACCGTCAGAGTAGAAAGCTATAAGTTTCCTTTTATTTTATCCCCTGACTCAACAGTGATACAGCAAATAATGGCTGTGATGGAATAATGGTCAGAGTGCAGTCAGTGTAATATTTTTTATAATGAAAGCCGATATTTTCATGAGGCTTATGAGCCATGATCAGAACATAGTTTGATTCAAAGATATAGGATAAGAATTAAATGTATAAGATAAAAGTTAATGATAACCAGACAATAGGACCCTTAGCACCTTCATAATAAATACATTAAAAAATTTCGAAAGGAAGATTCTTTAGAAAAATTATGGATCTGTAATGGAAGGGGGTGAATGGAGAGTCCGTAAGAACAGTGAGTTGTTTGATCTATATGATGTTTTGTGATATTGTCCAATATATAAAGCATACGAGCGAAGAATAGAGTAGTTAGGTTGCTCGACTCCTGAATACAAAAAATGGCAAAAAAGGAGAGGAAGACCTTGGAGGCGTTGGATCCAACATGTGGAAAGGGATCTAGCAATTCTCAGTCTGAGGAACTGGAAGATGAAATCACAGTGCAGAGTACTGGAGCAATTTCAAGGAAGCCAAGTCCCGCCTCGGGTTTTTGAATACGTAGAGGAGTGAAAAATAAAAGATAACGATTAGCAGTAGAAATATAACATATGTTTGGTTATGCTACAAAAGAGGATGACACATACACACTGAAATGATGAAAATTAATTAAAGATAACTTAGTGATAATGAAATAAATAATAATGTGGTGGAAATTAAAATAACTAAATACTGTAGAATTCAAATATAGCTCTTCTGATAAGACTACAAGAACTAAAGTAAGAGAATAATGGGGGAATGGAACGTGAGGCGATGATGTGAATTTAACTACCACAGTTATTATGTTTGGCAGTTAATCTAGAAACATTTTAGAGCTAACCTGTAGGCGATAAATATGGAGTTTGTAATCAGATTACTATGAAGCAAAAGGTGAAATAACAAGACTTAAAACATAAAAAAATTATATGTGCAAGTAGAAACTCATAGTACTCATAAATGTAAAAATCTGTACATTAATATATCTTAAATCATATATAATGCATATAACTTATAACCCCCCCTGCTAATCAGACTTACAAAAATCATAGAAACGAAGCCAAATCTACCAAGTCATTCAAGCGAAAAACAGATGTTGGGAGGATTTTGGTCGGAAGCTGGAGGAAAATGCTAAGTACAATCAGATAATCTTCTGGAGAGTGCTTGAAGAAATGAGGAAGGATCGACCAACATCCTAGAAAGGAATCAGGGACAAGAATGATGACTTAATCTGGTGTGAGGAGCGCATCATGGAAAGTTGGAGGTAATATTTTAAAGACTTGTAGGAAGAAAGATATGTTAGGTCGAGCTCTACCCAGAAAGATGCAGAATAGATTTGGATCGAAGACGACTACATCACTGGAGAAGAACGCCATTGAAAAAGGGGCGCTAGGCAAATCAGCAGAACTTGATGAAATTACCCCAGAACTGATCAAGTATATGGGCAACAATGGCCAAGAGACGTTCCTCCCACTTTTGGACCTAGTCTGCAAGGAGAAGTAGCGGTGATATTGCCCAATCACAAGAAGGGAGAAAATCAGGAGTGCAGCAACCATCGGGGATAACACTTTTCAGTGTACCTGGTAAATTCTATTATAGAATCCTAGAAACAAGAGTGAGGAATATAGTAGATTGCCAGCTAAGAGAACAGTATAGCTTTAGGAATCAGAGAAGTATACTGGATCTCATTTTCACTATAACAGACAGATAACTGAAAAGACTATTGAGAAAGATAAAGAGCTCCCTATCTGCTTCGTTAACCTTCAGAAAGCTTTTTATAGAGGAAGGAAAGAAGAGATACAGCGGGCACTGTCTGAAAGGGGTATTGACCATGGAAAAATCTTGGCTATAATGAGTCTGTATAAATCGACGGGGAACGTTATTAGAACCATAAATCAAATTTTTAAAAAAATTGAGGCATTTGGTATCTGCCCTGGCAGTAGCTTACGTCCGTTGCTATTTAACATGGTTTTCGGCTTGGAACTAACGGGGGCTAAGCTGATAATGAAAAAATTCCTGCACGGTTTTGAGAAATCGATTTGAGAAATTGATGCAGATCGAGAGAGTTAAATATCTAGGTGCTCATCTCAACGACAGCGGCTACTTTGACGAAGAAGTGACTCAAAGAATTGGAGCAGCAGGGAAAATGTTCTATAAGGTCCGACGGGACTTCTTGGGAGAGGTGACAAAGCAGACCAAACCGGTTGTCTATAAACCAACCTTCCTAGAAATAGGAATTATCTTTTACTCTTGACCTTAACCTCAAAACACAGGAGTCAGATACAAGCTATAGGTGCCTGGGAAAAGTAAAAAGGGAATTTCCGAGAGATCGGATACAGAACACCACCATACGGGCTAATCTAGACGTTAAACCAACAGAGAACATTCTAGAAATAGAGAAGTAGTTTCTAGAGAACATTAGAAACAAACTAAGGTGGTTCGGATACATCTCCTGGGAGGTAAGCGTATGTGAGGCTTTCAGAAAGCGAGTAATAGACTGGAATAGGAATGAGTTGGATCAGGAATCAGTAAAGATACTTAATCCAGACTCTATAAACAGGATCCTCGCACTGCGGTAATCGAGGGAAATATTGTGATAGTAATGAATACAAGTAATAAGGTAGGCTATATTGCAATGCTGAAAGAGTGGGACTGCATCTTTGAGTTGGTAGTAAATATTTCTTAATTTGTTATTATTTTTTAAACGGTGCATATACGGTGGAAACTGGAATCTGAGAATTATTTAATTTTTTAAGAAAGATTAGGTATGCATGGAATAGATTGAGATATGTAGGGAGACTGTGGTGAGGGGGTGGGGACAGAGGTTATGAAGAATCTATAAGAGAAGTTTTTTGTTTATGAGTTATTAATCTACTTTTTAATCAGATGAATTGGGAAAGGTCATCTAGAATATGTATGCAGTAAATTTCTGGCCTGGCAATGAGGAATTCATTTTCTCTTCATCCGACCAGCATTGTGACACTTGACACCAGCAAACCTGTTTCCTTTTGGTATATATCCAATGAAAGTCGTAGTTTTCCCGCCGTATCTACTATCAAGTCTATCTACATCAGTAAGTACCAACATATCATGGCTGAATAAAAGACCAAGGGTCTAACAGCAGGGGTATACGGCAAGTAGATTGTGCTTGGATTATGAATGAATCAAGACTATAATCGTTTTGGCTTTTACAAAAACATTGGAAGTTGAATGCGCTATTCATTATTTTACCCATTAGCGTGTAATTGAAATTTGTACTACAAAGTAATCACATCTCCTACCTTCTTGTTTTGATATATAGACACTCAACATTCTTTGTTATGGGTCTAAATTAACCAAGGTTCCCACCGAGGACCCATCCACAACATTAATTTGTTATGAACATTTCTTCTGCTGATAAGACCCCTTCATTAAAATTAAATTTTTCAGGCTCCTTTTTGGCCATTTAATAAAACTCTGTAAATATTACCCTATCTGTCGTAAGCATTTGTATAGTGGAGAGTGATTTCCGCCCCAAGTGAATAGATTGAAGACTCTATAAAAAATCTACTCATTCATCCCTACCATTCTGGCACAGCTAGAAAAGAAATTTTCCTAGAAAAGAAAAATTATAATTGTCAGGTATACATCTTTTGAACGAGTAGACAGTATCAGTTCAATTGCTGTTCTTCATTAACCAGAAGTGAAACACTTTATTATGATGATTCTATAGCCTATAAACTTGAAAAGTATACGTAATCATACATTTTTTATGAGTTATAAATTCACTTTTTATAGGGATTTAAATATTATTTAGCAGGAAAAGTTGCATTGTATGTGTATTTTTGCGAAATATGTATTTATACCTACAAAAATCATATATTTAGCAAATAGCTGCATTCTATCTCAGTCATTATTTTTCCACAATTGCATAGTTAAGAACTATTATATATCCAATAAACTTTTTTTTCATAGTTGCTCATGTCAATATTTTTAAAAAGTATATTCTGCTTATAAATTGCATATAATCTACATTAGTTGAATGTTCATCTAGCATTCACAAGAAATCCTTAGCTTTTCAATTAATTTTTAACTTCACTTGCAAAATTTTAGTTATATTTAAAGGTATATTTTATGCCATGCCTGCTAGAATCTTGCATGCCACTAATCCATGCATAAAACTTTTGTTCACAAAGAATAAATTAGTTCTTACCTTCCTTTTTTTTTTTTTTTAGTTCTTTTTCAATTTATTTTATGTCCTAATGAAGCTGGTGTAATCATCCTATTAAACAAAATAGCTTTATTATTTGTATATAACAAACCGGTAACTCCTGCATACCATGAAATGGCTTGGATTCATTCTTTGGTAACAGTCTTTGGTATTCCTATTCCTTGGGCAATGGTTTTGAAAGAAGAAAATGGAGCCTAAATCAAGTTGAACTGCCAGGTTTTTCCCCAATCAAACGTGCTCACTTAATATTAGATTGTGGGTATGCCTTTAGAGGGTCTCTCTACATTGTTGTCAGTGCGTGCCGGATTTGACAGAATAGATAATTATATACTTAAACTAAACCTTTAATTACTCTTGTGTGTGGTTTTATTATGAGCCAGTATGAGTGCCTCTGTACTCGTATATATTTCTAAGCTTCAATATTTATTTAATTTTGAATCTCCGAGAGCCTCAGCATTTCTACTATATATTTATTTGACGCGAATGAGGCCTCAACAACTACGCGACTATGATGCAGCCTTTATTTTTTCAGTTTTTTCTTCTCGTCCCATCTTTGCCTCATGATTTCACTGAAAGTTTTTATTCTTTCTTCCGTCCAGATCTTGGATGGAAATTTTTTTCTGTCTGCCACTAGTACCGCATTTTTGAGGAATTTTTGGTATTCTGTTCTGTTTTCTAATAAATCTTGTGTAATCCCGCGTTTCTGTGTTTCTTGTTTTATTTTTTCTGTGTCTCCTTGGTTGAATTTGTAGTCTATAATTTTGCTGCAAATTATTTTGTTTAGTCTCTCCTCGTTCATCCTCTTCGTGTGATCATTAAATCTGAGTCTTCTTACCCTCATTTTTATTTCCAAGTCATGAATTTCATAGTGAATTTCTTTGTTAGATTTTAGCCTTCTTTGGATTTCAGTCTCTTTTTGTTGTTATTTTGGGCCCGAGGATTCTCTTAAATAGTTTTTCTAAACTGGGAAAGCACGTAGTCTCGGTTCCGTACAATATCACTGGTTTTACCACAGTATTGTAGTGCCCGATTTAGGCCTTTTTGAAGATGCATTTTTTATTATACATACTACTCGTTAAGTTGCATAAATTCACCGACTTTTTAATCCTGTACTTCTACATATATTATCAGCTTACTATACAAATTAAAGAGGAGATCTTGCGTGGAATGTTGAGAAAGGCGATTCTACTTTTCTCCCTTCTTTTATAAATGTCGCCAACGATACCTTCTCTCCAAGTTGAGAAAATGGTTTTATCTTGCTGAATTTGAACCACTAGTTCCCGCAAATTTGATCAGTCGCGTCATTATCTGCTGTTCACGGCACGCCGTGAAATATATCTAGAAGGCTGAGGACAGGAAATATCAAGTTAAAAACTAGCAACCCATCTGGAGACCTTTTTTTTTTTCTCTCAACATATGTTGTTAAAAAATAGAGTTTTTGGCTAGCCATGAAATGGACAAAATGTGCAAATCATATAAATCATTTTTTTTTCAATAAACATGAGTGAATAACTCAAGCTGATCCAGACTGAAGAATGGGAAGCAGGAGAAGAAGGCCGGATAAAGAAAGAAACCATGTACAATGCAGACTCCCACCTCAAATAATGTAATATAGTTTTATATTTCATCTTATTAAATTTTCAATTAGATTATAAAAATGTTATGGTTAATGTTCTATAAATTTTACATAATTTTCATACAGTCCACTAAAAATTTCTGTAATAAATAACCAGGGATCAAAATTAATGGTAATATCCCCATCTTAAAGGGAATACCTTAATTTGAACATCTGCTATTTTTGAAGTTTGTAATAATAACAATAAAGAATTTATTTATTTTGGGAGAAGTCTATTTAGAATAACAATATAAGAATTGACATATAAGATATTGTGTCTTAGAGAATAATGTAATTACTAGGGCCCGGATTTATATGTAATAAAAATTGTGAAATATGTACATATATATGTGGTTTTTTTAATAATATGTAAGTAAAAGGGAAGAATATGTAAACTCAATATCAGCGAAAATGCGAAAAATTTATTTATTATTTAAGAATTTGTAGAAGTATGTATATTTATTAAAAATAGAATTATTATGGACACAACATTTTATTTTGAATGATAATTGTTGACCTTGATAATATATGTGGAAGAAAGTGGCCCGGGTAGAGGTCACAATGAATTTCTCGTAGAATTTAGAAGACCTACAAAGTAGGTCGAAACGTTGTCTAATCAATAAAGTTTTTCTCCAATTCTACGAGAAATTCATTGTGACCTCTACCCGGACCACTTTCTTCCACAAAATTTTATTGTTTGAAATTGTTGGATACAACGTACATTTTTAAATTTTCAAATAAAGACCGATGTTGGGGTCTTAAAATGTCTTTGTAACGACTGAAGGATCGCTCTATATAGACTGAAGTCTTAAGGTGCGTACTTGAAGCTCGCTGTATGAGATGGTGAAAATTCTTCATACAACATCCAGCCCCGAGTTGGTTTTCTTCATGAGCATCATTTCTTTCCAGCCAGGGTTTTTTCTCAGCACACCTTGCAATTTCTTCTTCATTGTGGTTCCGACTTCTCCAGATGCTTCTTCTGGCTTATGTATACCTTTTTCAACAGTAACAACGCTCTCGGATAGTGGCATGATTTGGGTTTCGAGCTTTGCTATCAAGTGAATCAAAAAACACGTATTTGAGGTTATGTAAGGCAAGTTATTTTTCAAGCTGGGTTTCTCCATCACGGATTTAGCTTTTTCTATTGCTTCAGAGTCCGAATCTATTGTGGACAAAACGGCTTTAGTTTTTTCAAAGTTCTTGCAATAATATTCTGCTACCTCTAACCAACTTGGTCAATGAAGACTCATCGCGTCGTTAAAAAAACGTGCAATAGTTGCGCGGTTGCATTTTTATAAAAATCGACAATTTAAGAAAAACTGTGGTGTAGGTGAAGCGGGACATAGCCAACTATATTTGTATATTGGCAATGTTCTATGAGTTTCCATGTAAATACCTTTCAAATAATTTTTCCTTAATGTGCTTTCATCGGTTATTTTTTGTCAGTGTATCGCTCTGAGAAGTTGTTAAAATAAGGATTATGAATTTGTGAAAGGGCGTCAGCTCTGATTAATTCGCACCATAAATCTGTATTAAAAGTTGACTCATTTGATGTACCAGCAGGAGAAGCTGTTATGAATGTTTGTTGCAGCTTTGAACTTGTCACTTTGTTCCTCTTATGTTTAGCTGTTCCGAAATGTTGTGTAACCAGAAAAGGTTGCTAGGTTGAACGCCAACAGTTGTTATCAGGTCGCTGATACAATACACTGAAGGAGGAAACAACTATATACTTATACCAGGAGACCTAACTATATATATACCAGGAGACTGCCTGGCTTACTTGTCATTCTCCGCGTCTTGGAACTTATTTACTCAATATCCATCCGAAAATTCGTCATTGTTGCGAAAAATGCACATTTAAAAATGTATGTGTAAATATGAAGTAGGCGTTTTTAGTGAAATATGTAAATATATGTGAAATAAAAATGGGCTCAGATGAATTAGAATGCCTTAACACGTATTTTAAACTGTTCATTATATCTAACTTAACTAAAATTTTATAAACACACATGAATCGGAGCCCTAGTAATTACATTTAATTGATCAATATAATTAAATTAACAAATGAGAAAGAGTAAAAAAAATAATTTTAAAATTGAGAATTACATCCAATGACAATATTAGAAAAAAAAATAGTAAAAGAAATAGAAATGAGAAAACAATAATTATAGGGAGAGAAACAATTGATAGTTACATATGTCTAAAAAGTTTATGTCAAGTAAAAAAAAACGAAAAAAATACAATAGTGGTCATAGAAATTACATCACTTAAAATAATCGAGGCTCTCCTTAAACCAATGTTGTTCTTACCTTTTGATAATTTTAAAATGTTTTGCAAAGGAATAGAATACGTTATTAGGCGTGAAAAATGGTTAAAACCCAAACAAAAAATAAATAATATTCATAAAATAATAATATTAACAAGGATTTTAAGAAAAAAAATGTTTTTTACGTACTCATATGAATTTATTTGAAAAAGTATATAAAATCTTTAAAAATATATTTATTGAAATATTAATATAAACTAGTATTTTGTTGAACCATCATTAGCCCTGATAACTGAGCCGATCCTGTTTAACAACGAGTCGATCAATTTTTTTTATGAATTTTTCACTAAGCTCCTCATTCCCACACCTTTTCGAATGCCTGTTTTAGCTCATCTTTATTCTTAGGCTTTGCGATATTAATTTGTTTTTTCATGATTACCCAAAAGTTTTTCTATAGAATTTAAATCAGAGCTATTGCCTGGCCTGATATGGAAAAGGCAATAAACAATAATGTGACAACATCTAATAATTTTTTATAAATATTAGATGTTGTCACTAATAGGCTTTTTGGCTAGATTTCTTGCCCATAAATCTTTTTCTCTGGTCGTCCGATTAGCCATAGCAGCATAAAGTGACGTTAAATGAACAAACAATCTTTTTCTCTTAATCTTCTTCCAACTGCTTCTCGACTTATTCTGCTAAATTGCTATCTGCTAGATTTCTAGATATTTCTTTAGCAGTTTTGAATCGATTTTCTAAGGATAATCTCATCATCATTCGATCTAACCGCTCGTCTGTCTTCCTTTTCCTTCCAGTTCCTTTCTTTCGCTCGGTAAATCCCTGGGAAAGATTTTTGCTCATTATTCTTACCACAGTGGATTGGTTGCACCTCACCCTCCTTGTTATGTCACGCGAAGAAAGTCCAGCTTCAATAAACGTCACTATTTTAACTTTTTCTTCATTAGACATTTGTTTTAAAACTCAGTCTATTGGACATAATAATACGAAATACGCGCATGGATACACTGGGCACAACTAAACTATGAGTCACTGATTTCATCTCACTCTAATACTAGTAGGTGAACAAATACAATCCTACTATTTGTTTACACATTTAGGATCAAAAAGGTAACAATCATAGGTGATTGATTGTTCATGATTTCTATGACCACGACTGCAATACCAACTAAGACAACCTTTTTGAAAAAAAAAATCTAACTAGATGAGTGAACAGCCAAATTAGTGCGAGGTCCTTATAAATATTAGCTTATTTACTTGCAAGAGCATTTATTTAGCAGCCGTATAATAAATCCAGATGGAAAATGATTGAAAAAAAAAAACAAATCATAAAACAGAGAGAAAACAACTGCATTCAGCCAGTAACTCAACCGAACAGTTGAGGATAGATTACTCATGGATTAGCCACTGTTATATAACTGAATAATAACTGCACACTAGTGAACTAAAAAATAAATTTTAATTAATCACCGGGCACATAACAAATATAGAATGAAATAAAATAAATGAAATGATTGAGGCAGTGGCAAATCCCTTTTACACAAACCTATTAGTTCGTCCAAGTGTTTTTGATCTTCCCTATTACATTCACCCCACTCCCATCACATCAATCCCCTGTCCCCCAATGGCATCGGCACAAACCTAAGTTGGGATTCACTGAAGGGTGTGGTAAACTGGTTTTTGGTTGATCCTGTTCTGCGTAGAGGCCACCAAGGAGTGTGTCGATCCCTGCTGGCACTGGTCGCAGTTGCAGGCGATGTTGTAGTTCAATCTCTATTGCCACCGTCATCCGCCGGAGATGCTCTGCTTTCAGACGGTCTATTAAGATGGTCTTCGGTCCTAAATCCTCCACCTTGTGCGTTACATAAGGTCCTATGTACGGCGGAGTGAGCGGCTTCATCCCTCAGGAACACGTGGATACAGTCCTTCAGGTCTCGGTGCAGACTTGTTTCTGAAGGTCTTGGCCGCTGATCTTTCATCGAGTCGCGAAAAGCGTTGAACGTCGACTCGGCGTCCTGATGGTTTGAAAAATTCTGAGAGGCGCAGAGGCTGGCCAAAAACTATTTCCTTAGAGCTGGTCCCCAATGTCCTCCCTTACTGCCGACTGGAGACCCAAAAGGACTGCAGGCCTAGCTTCCCATCCCACCGTGTTCATCATATGAATGAGGGATGACTATGCTACAGCTCTACACACCCGTTGGACTGAGGGTGGTACTCCGTAGACCTGTTTCTTTGGATACCAAGAACGGGAGTGAAGTTTGTGAAAAAATCTGACTTAAACTGAAGCCCTTGATCTGTTGTGATCCTAGCAGGCGTACGATAGCAAAAGATTCAGACGAAGACCTTGGTGCAGGTGTTCTCTTCCAGTGGGCCAACGCGTTGCAACGGGTAAATCTGTCTATCATGGCAAGACAGTAGCGCTTACCATTGGATGGTGGCAAAGGTCCACATGCTGGAGCTCAAATCTACTAATGGGTGCGAAGGTACCTGGAGGAGCGACTGTATGTCGGACGACTTTAGACCGGAGGCAAGGTGTACGGACGTGTATTAGACTGAATATGAATTAATAAAGTTGGAAATGAGTAGAGTAGGATCGGGAATTTGAGATATAAGGCCAGATATTGAAACATGGCGTTTATAATATATACAAACATGAAAAGAATAAATTTTTCACTCAAAGAAATAATTAAAATTGATCGCTGATATATATATATATATATATATATATATATATATATATATATATATATATATATCTCGCATAGTCGCTAATATCAAGCTGGCATTGTAAAAAGCTGTTAGAATCTATACATAGAGGTTCAAGATGGCAATAAAGTGAGTGTTAACCCAGTTATCGTTCGAGTAATTTCATCATCAATTTTCCTTTTTCTTATGTTTTGTTCCTGGAAGTATATAAGTGGTGCCGAAACCCAGGAACTTTAAAGATAATTTTTTTTGTGTAAACAAAAAAAAAATTGTTTTATCATTTTTTTTCTATTTCTCCTCTCTCTTGTTGCCATAAATAATAATGACAGAACCGAAACAGAGGGACATTCTTAGGCCAGCTACATTAACGCTTGCGCCACCACCGCAAACAACGACACAGGCGGAACCGGTGGACCCTGATTTCCCGCCTTTGCCGACGACAACGCTCGCAAGGACACGTGCGGACCTAGCAGCGAGGGATGCGAACAGGATCGAAGAGGAGGCAAACGCGCTCGAAGGAATGAAGTTGAAAAGGCTAGCGCTCAGGATGTAAGAAGATAAATCTCGGCTCTGGAAAAATTCAATGCCGATATGGGGGAGCTGAACCGTTTCCTCAAAGGCGGTGAGGGTATCATGTTCAGTATCGAATCCCAGGTTGCTGTGGATCTCATAGACGAGTTGGATGCTAAAAGGCTACTGGTGGCTTTAGCACGCCGGGTCAAAAGAAACGTGCTGAACCAAATACAGGCAGATGAGGATACCCCGGAACGGAAGGGTACTTTGCACGGCAATGCACATATATAAGACGAAGAGAGGTGGTCAGAGTGGATGTGGAAAAGGAGGAGACCGTCCGAATCAACTATTTCATCAGCAGTGTCGGAAACAGAAGGGGAGGGGTGTGAACCAGGAGCCGTCTTTGGAAGAAGTTTCAAGAGGATTGAGGGGAAGTTGAAGTCGGCAGAGAGGCAACCGCACAGTAATTAATGACATTGAAGGTGTCTATGGTGCGTTGCCTTTCATAAGAGTCGGGAGAGGATTGGAGTGTCTCGTGGATTCGGGCAGTTCAAGCATTGTGATTTGTCGGAGCATTGTGAAGGCCCTGTGTACAAGAGAAAGGATACAGTAATGCGATTGTAAATTAGTCACTCTGAGTGGTCCCTGTAAAGTAGGAGGGGAGGCCGTAATTGAACTTGGGAGACGAGGTTCCGAGGGGCGCATGACCGTTCATGTGGTGGAAAATATGGCCCCAGTATGGGGGTATAATCGGATGCGATTTAATAGGGCGAGTGGGAGCCAGAATAAGGTGTAAAAACGGACGGTGGATAGTAAAAATAGGGGAAATGGTGTATAAAGGCTTAAGGGAACTGAAAAACGGGCAGGGAAAGATCGGGGCAATTAATCAAATCAGGGATATCTTTTTTAATGAAGGGGAAATCCTCAGTGTTACAGGGCAGACGGTACACGAAATCCGGTTAAAACAAGACCGCGTGACATATGTTATAGAACGTCGGTACCCGCAAGCACTACGGCAACACATACGGGAAGAATTGCGTAGCCTTAAAATACAAGGGATCGTCACAGTACGTCACCGTACAATAGCCCCCTATCGGTAGTAAGGAAAAAGAGAGAGGACGGCGAAATGTACCGGGTGGTAGTGGATTTCCGAAAGCTTGATGAGAACACTTTGGACGTGCGCTATCCCATTCCGAGGTTCGATGACATTTTAGACCGACCTGGGGAGAGGGGGGAGACAATTTTCAGCACCCTTGATCTGAAGGCAGGATACCATCAAATTTGGATGCACCCACGAGACCAGCACAAGACAGCTTTCACCTTTGAGCGGGGTCATTTCGAATTTACACGGATGCCCTTCGGTCTGAAAAATGCCGATCACCTATCAAAAACTCATGGATGGATTTTTGCGTGGACTGGACGAATAGTTTTGCCAAGTATACATAGATGATTTTTTCGTATTTAGCAAATCAGAAGAATGCCATGTTGAAGATCTTCGTAAGGTGTTAACGAGGCTGCACAAGTTCGGCTTAAAATTATCCGGAGAAAAATCTGTTATGGGTCAGGGTCAGCTCAATTATTTGGGCCATAGTATATCCAAGGAGGAATTGCGACCAGATATGCGGAATGTCGAGGCGATAAGACAAATGGCGATTCCGACAGATTTCAAAGGAATAAGGAGGTTATTAGGAACATTAAACTATTATCGCCGATTCGTGCCGAAATGGCGGAGTATCTTGTGCCACTCAACAACATGCTGAAGAAAGGAAGGAGCATCGTGATCACCCCCGAAATCGATAATAACATTCGGACATGCAACTTCAAGAAGAACCAATCCTCGCTTTTCCTGACTTTACGCTGAAATTTCGCATATGCGAGTGAGTAGGCCTTAGGTGCGGTATTATCTCAGGAAGTTAACGGTGGTGAGCGTCCCTCACTCTACGTTGGAAACGCAACGGTCTGGGAGAAGATCCGAAACTTGTGGAGGGCCAAGAAAATAGGTTTAGATCATTTGTCCGATGCTGTCTTTTGGTCGAAACGATTCGTGATCCAGGATCAACAAAAGGAGTTGACCCTCGCATATCACCAGGGAAAGTCAAACCACCGAGGGAGGAATGAAACAATAGCGGCGTTGAAACGAAAATATTATTGGGTAGGAATGCGAAAATCTATCGAAGACTTTATATGGGAATGTCACATTTGTAATACCACGAAGTATATTCGTCACCCCCCCAGTAGGGATACAAAAAGAGACATATACACCTACAGTACCTTTAGCCGAGCTCCAGATCGACACTGTTACGTGGTGGGGATTCAAATGGGTGACAGTGGTGTAAACCTTCAGTAAGATGGCCATGGCCCACACGGTGAAGGAGAAATCAGCAGCGGCGGTCAGTAGACCCCTCCAAATGTGGTTCCAGTTTTATGGAGTGCCTGATAAGATTTCCTCAGACGGGGGTAGGGAATTTGACAATGCGCAGTTAAGGAAACAGATGAAAGATTTTTCATCGCTTGGCATTGGAATAGGCCGGGGCATCCCATAAGCAGGGATGGGCTTCAAAACACTCTTGGTGAACATCTGAGAGTATTGCACGCGGACAAGGGATTGGAAGCAGATGATGCCCCGGGCCATAGCGGCATATAACCACTCCATCAACATGGCTCCTAAATTTTCCTCTTTCGAGACCCTTTTTGGTCAACATGCATGACAGAGAGATGGGGCGGTACGGTGTGGGACGAGGACATGGCAGGACGATTGATAGCTAATAGAATAGCGCTCGAGAGAATATAGGGAAAAGCACACGGAAGGATGGTCGCAATAAAGCGAAAGAGAGTTGCGCGGGAAAACGTGGGAGTAAAAGATATTACGGTTAAGATCAGGATAGGTACCATCGTGTAGAAGAAACTTGTGTCGAACCGTGTAAAGGAGGTTTTGAGTTATGAGGGGCCATTCTGGCCAGAGTGATTGCTATTAGAGAGCATAACTTAGCCCCTGTTCAGAGGGTGGCTGAGCCGAGAAAACGTAGGACAGTTCATGCCACAATGACTGTTCGAGAAGTATTATTCTTCTTGGGTAAAGCTCGAATTCCAAGAAAGCCCCCCTACACCATTGAGCTCTTGGACAGAATCCCGAAGACTTCAAAGTGTCATGAGCTGCCATCCAAATCAAATGAAAAGTTTTGCGAGAACAATTTACAAAAAAAAACCTAGGGCAAGTGGACGTAACTGAAAAGGACCCATTGTCGTTCACTAGGACGGGAAACTTTTGCCAGGGGTTTTAATGACGGAGTTGAAGGAGAGAGTTGCGGTTCTAATTTCCAATGGAGACAAGGAACAAATTTTAGGAGTGCCAGCAACAGACAGCAGCAGTGGTGAAGAACAAGCATTTACTGTGTATGAGTGTCTTGAGGAATGGGGCATTTCTAATAGTGTAAAGGCGATGTGCTTTGACACAACTGCATCCGACACAGGGAGATTCAAAGGAGTCTGTACCATTCTAGAGTACTTATTGGGTAAAGAATTACTCCATTTGGCCTGTCGGCACCACATTTACGAAGTTGAGCTGCGGGGCGTTTTCGATGTTAAATTAGGTGCAACAACTGGTCCCGAACCGGACGTCTTCAAACGCTTCCAGAAGAAATGGCCTCTTCAGAAGGAACTGTATGAACCGGGCGTCGCCAGCGAACGTGTGAGAAAGCACCTACCACCGGAGTTAGTTTCTGACATTACAACTGATTTTCAGTCAAAACTTTCACAATCTCAACCCAGAGATGATTATAAAGAAATGCTACAATTGGTACTGATATTTTTAGGATGGACAATTTGTTGGATTCAGATCTACAGGGCCTATTCACCATGCTAGATGGATGGCTAAGGCTATCTATTGTTTAAAAATATACATGTTTTGGGGGCAGTTCATCTTGAGTGACAAAGAACGAAGTGGTATTGAAGCCATATGTATCTTCCTTGTGAGAATTTTGTTGTAAGTGTTGGTTCAACGCACCCAATGCTCGTATGGCTCTCAAACAAGATCTTGAACTGTTACAAAGTTTGATCCAGTACAAGTCAATCGATGATGAGATCTCAAACAAAGGACTAACCAAATTCCAAAATTACTTGTGGTATTTAAGTTCAGAGTTAGTGGCTCTAGCGTTCTTTGATGAAACATTGTCAGACGAAGTAAAAGCAGAAATGGCAAGAAAACTTCTAGCTGAGAGATAGGACGAGGAGGAGAATTTGCCAAGAGTTATGAACCCGAAATTCAAAAAAGAGCACCTAGAACAAGTCTTGAATGAAGAGTTGCCAGGCCTAGTCACACAAAACACTATGTGCTTTTTCAAATGCTTTGGAATCAAGACTGAGTTCCTCAAAGAAGATCCCGGAGTGGGGCCTAACAACAAACAGTATACAGAGGGGCTCAAAATCGTTAATTCACTAAAGGTAGTGAATGATGTAGCGGAGGGAGGAGTAAAACTAATTACCGACTTCAACACGCTTTTAACAAAAGATGAAGAGCAAAAGCAATTTGTTCTCCAGGTGGTAAGCAAATGTAGGAAATTGTATCCTGATGTTACAAAGGCTACCGTGAGCAGACCCCTAGACATTTAGACCATACATAACTACTTATTTGATTGTAGGTATTATTATTTACTTGTATATGTATTTATTGTATTTCATATCTATGAACTAAAGTTAGAATATAAGAATATGATGTAATAATTATTTATTATAATGTACGCATAAATAATTTTTTTTTTTTTAAGAGAAAAGATAGGCCCTCGGCCGGGATTTGAACTCGGATCCTCTGTCTTTCCGTGACACACTATGTCATTAATATCGGACCAGTAGTTTGTCCACTACAACAAAATGATTGTATAATTTCGGAAGTGTGTTCTAAAAGGCACTAGGTCACGTTTTTTACTATTAAACCTCAAATATCTCAGTCGGACTTAAGGTAACGGTAATACTGACTGTACATAAAATTAAAGAGAGCAACATTACCATTAATTTTATACACAGATTGTATGATAGGGATTAGTAGTTCAGGGGTTACGGCCAAAAGACGCCGCCAAACAGGCAAAAAATCGTACTTTTCGAATCTTTGACCGCCCAGTGGCTCGTGTTAACATACTCCGATATTGCTAAAACTTCGACTATCTAATTTTCTGCATAGATTGAACAATTTAGAGGGCTCGGAACGACAAAATTCTGACATCGACTTTTAGTGGCCACCCTAAAAGAACTCTGTTGCCTGGCAGAGTTCTGGCTTCAGAGGGACCTAGAGATAGACGACTGAGGTGGGGCAGGAAAGCTCCCCACTGCCTGTTATCAAAGCTTACAAGATCACAACTTGACTATTATAACGTCTATGACCAGTGGCGCGATATTTAAATCTGAATTTATGTATGTGCTTCGCGACTGAACCCAAGGAATGCTACAACGAGCCCACCTCGAGACGTCACCGTTCATGCCTGACCAGAAAAAAACTTGTGTGACCAGCCACCTCGAGGTTAGTATCCCACTGATGACTGAGCCGATGCAGGTGGGGAAAAATCTCTTTTCGTATGGACTCAGGTATGTAGGGGCGCGTGTGGGGAGTAGAAATCTCACAGAGGACTAATGGTTCTGTACCGGGAGTCTTGATCGAGCGGGGCTGAAGAAGAGTGTTCTTCTCATGTTCCGCGATAGCTGGATCCTGCTCATTTGACATGGGTGAGTAGCTAAAAGTTTTTCTTCCCCGGGTACGTTACGGATGTCAGTGATGAACTGGCTGATATAGTTCACCAATCGAATCCGCATGGGCTTTCTGGTGGAAAGCATATTCCAGCGGCTATGCAACAAATTGTGAAATTTGGTCCCTCCAGGTAATGTCGAAAGTCTGATAACTCTGTGGATAGCTGGTAACTCCCTATCGTAGGTGACGTATTTTTACTGGGCTGTAGCGAACGCTTTGGAGAAAAACCCAAGAAGCCGCCAAGCGTTGCCATCCTGCTGCTGATAAACAGCTCCCATGGCAGTACTGGTGGCGTCAAACACCAGGACGAGTTCGGGGTTCTACTTTAGATATCTGCGTTCTGAATAGCAGTTTTACAGTATCCAAAAGACGAAGTGGCTTAACAGCCTTAGTCTTAGCAACGGTCGTCTTTAGTTTCTTCATCTCACAATTCCGTCTTACTAGATTGGCGCTCCGCTCAGCTTCTGCTTTTATTTGGGGTCTTCTGTTCGAACCCACTACAGCCGCAAGATCATCCGCGTATGCGGTAGTAGACAACCGCCATTCCTCCAGTTTCCCCAGCAACTCATCAAACATCAGTTTCCGTAGGGCCGGTCCAAGAACTGATCCCCGAGTACACTCCCTCTCTTTGAAGTAGCCTCTTTCTTATAACTATATAGAACCTTCACGTACCTATTCCGAAGGTAGCTACGCACAAGATCATACAAACTGCCGGGGGCTCCGTACTTATATAGCTGCTGGAGCGTTATAGGTAACCAAACACTGTCAAAGGCCGTAGGAATGTAAATCGCAGCAACGTGACGAATCGTTCCATCCTTACCTCTAAGTCAGCACGAACTCGAAGCAGGAAATCTATGTTCAATCAAAAGGTCACTCCACTATTCTAAAATCTCCTCCAAGGAGGAGGCATATAGAATTAAGGGGACTTTTATTCTGACATTCACCTAACTTTCAGCGGCATCGAGGATAATGTTAGTGCCTCGACAATCCATTATCCAAATCTCCTACATTTCCCGAGTTGTCCTCTTCCCAGTTTTCGTCGATAAGATTTCCTGTAGCATAGTTCGGAAGGCACGCCTGTTGGCTATGCGTGTTACATAGCCCTTGTCAATTCCCTGGAAGTATCCTGCATCTATAACTAATTCAAATGCCTTTATGGCCGGAATTCATCTACGATTTGATGTTCCAGTAGACCATGTGTTCAGAGAGTGTCATCACGACCAGCGTAGAGCTCCCACTGTAGCATCGTACGATTAGCCATAGCAGCATAAAGTAACGTTAAATGAAAAAAATCAAAAAACAACCAACGTTTTGTCAATTAAATTCTCATCCATCCCCAAAATGTACGTAGAGGTGGCTAAATGTTGTAACTAGTTGACTACTAATGATAAATTCTTAAAGCTTAGTATCCCTTCTATCTGTTCGATTGGATCCTCGGTCCGTGTTCCATGAGTTTTGAGCATGTGACCTTCTTAGTGCACTTTCTGATAATCTCTATTGCAGATCCATTTTCTTTAATGTTGCCTTCTTTTGGAAGGTATTCCGAAACTAAAGTATTCCACCTCACATAGCGTGCAGCCAAAAGTGCCATATAATATTGTCTCAGATCTTATTATTAATTAATTATGTATCGAAGTTTGTATTGTTAATCACGATAGCAGCCCTGGGCCTCCGTTCTTTACTGCTCAATCTATCATGAAGTTCCCACGGCAGCATGGCTCCTGTTTAAGGCTGAGACTCCCTTTAGCAACGGGAATTGCTGAGCTACTTTTGTTCCTGAAAGCCCCTCTATAAATCTCGGCACCGAGTTCTCAGCTACGATTATTTTAACAGAAAAAGTGAATGCAGGGAAATGAAAAAAGTACAATTTAATACTATGGACACAGAGTTATTGGAAGTAACTATATACAGATACTGACAGACAGAGACACGCTACACTCTAGCGGTCTTAACACACACACACACACACACAGACGTCCAAACGCAGAATGCCTGAAAATAACAAAGGGCACTTGCCAACAAGATTAACGGTTATTTTACAGTTTTTTTTATCTATAATTCAATAATTATTATACTCGTACATAAAAGGAATTCCTTGAACACACCCTCCTAATCCGCATTACACACAACTTTTACTATATTCATTTCTTAGTAATAAATACTATATGTAGTTAACTTTCACAGATTTACATCCAAAACCCAATGCCAGTCTTTTATTCAAACTATATATTCCGACCGGCGCGCCGTTCAAATCCTCAACATTGTTTTAATTTTTTCTTTACTTTACCACACAGATAGTTTCGGACATTTACTGGTCTTTTCCTAAATAAAATACAAATATCATTATCTTCATTATTATAACCTACTATTACTATTTCTTTCCTTAATATTTTTCAAACTCCGACAATTGGCTTTTCCTGTATTCTTATAAATGATGCAAAGTATATAAAAATTGTTTCAGTTGTGGTCTAAAACACGAAGCGGAGATTAGCCGACTCATCTCTTCCACTTTTGCCTCCTTTCATTGATTTTTCATGGAGCCATAGTGGTAGTGTATTCAGTGGTAGCAACCTAAACTTTAAAGCATCTGAGTTTAAAGTTCCCTTGTCATCGTATACCTTTTGCGTCATATTTTCATTTTGTTCTACTTTGTTTCTTGCTTCATGTAGAGAAAAAAAAATCTCTTAAGGACTGATTGTTCAATATCATCATTATTATCATTATAAGCCAAATCTATGATTACTTCACGATCACTTTTACAATTGTAACTATCTTCCTTGGGATTTTTTTCAACTGAAATATTTATTTTATATAAAAACAGTTCAGTGTAAAACTGAAAATATTTTTTTTTCACATTTGCGATCCACAATCATTACTACTTAACTTGTCAATATATCGTTATTTAATAAATCATTATTATGTTTTTTATTGTAATTTTGATGTTTCTTAGTTGGAGTTAATGTTACTTCAACATCAGCGAGTTTCTTCTTATTTAAATCAATCTTATTATCACTAAGATCTTCACAATTATCAAGTGATCCCTTAAAGAGTAATTTCTCTTAGCTCTTGGTAATTTTGCACAATGCCAATTTCCTTTACTTTATGGAATAATTTCTTTCATATGGTTAACGTCTGCTTTTTGGTTACCAGTATTTGTTTTACCTTTTCTCTTTGATTTTTTTCGTTTGTCTTGTTAAGTTCTTCTTAAAGGTTTACATTTTCTCTGTAGTTTATTTCCTCTACTTCTTCTTCTAATATAGCTATATGTATTGGAGCCAATACAGATTAAATTATAAGTTTGCCAACGGCCATACCACGTTGAACACACCGGTTCCCGTCAGATCACCGAAGTTAAGCAACGTCGGGCATGGTTAGCACTTGGATGGGCGACCGCCTGGGAAAAACAGGCGGTAACCATCTGGGGAAATCCGCGTGCTGTTGGCATCTAACTAAACAGTGCACTAAATAATAATACATAGCTGGCTATATTGATGAATGAAAGAATCCAATGCCATAAAAAAAAAAAAAAAAAAAAAAAAGCTCCCATAAATTTCTTTGCTGTCTTCTTTTCCATTACTGTTGGCAAAACATTGTCTAAAATTTCTGAACAATACTTCGTCTGGCCGTTACATCTTCTTGTTTAATAGTTTTGAGTTCTGCTTCTATTTTAATTATAATAAAGACTTTATTTGTTCTGGGACAAGTCCCTTTAGAATAACACTACAGGAATATTGTATAACAAAAATGTTTTAGAGTAAAATAGATTACATTTAATTAATTAATTACTATTAAATTAATAAATGAGGAATAAATAAAAATTTAATTGAAAAAATCATCAATTACCTCCTAAAACAATATTTAAAGAAAACTATTTCCTATAAAGGAAAAAGAAAAGAAAAGAAAGTAGAAAGAAGATAACACTAATTATAGAGAGAGAAACAATGATCGTCATATATATACACACAAATTTTTGAAAAACAAAATAACAACAAAACAAGGAATAAAATAATGAAAGAAAAAATTTAGACAATACTAACTATGATAACTATTGAAACTATTATAAATGAGTAAACATAAAGATATGTGACTGGAAGTGTGAACAGCCAAATTAGCAGAGAAAGCAAATGTATATATATACAGGGTGTTTCAGGGTTAAATGGCCAAACTGAAAATTTAAACTAAGGACCTCAAAACAAGAAAAAAATTTCCTATGAATGTATGTCCGCAAACGCTTTGTTTAGGAGATATTCACATCTAAAGATTTCATTGTTACGAATTATTTTGGCATAGTAAATAAATAAAAGTATTTTATTTGTTCCAAGTAGTTTATTTATTAAATGTAAACCATTAACATTCATATTAAATGTTCAAAGGGATTTCCTAGAGGATTCAGACAGGCTCTCAGCATCTTTCTTCAACAGCAGCAGTGACCAAACTAAAAATATGAACTAAGGACCTTAAAACAAGAAAAAAATATTTCGTACGAAGGTATGTTTGCAAACGCTTTGTTAAGGAGATAAATTTAGATAGAATACGAATATGACCTTGTCTCCCTAACTATACATAAACTATGGACTTTAGGATTAATACTGTTTGGAATAGAACATCAATAACAAATAATAATAAGAATAGAACTATCAATAACATTTATAAGTTTGTTTGAGGCTTTCGCAGAGTACTCATTATGCCTTCCATTTATACTAATGCTGAATATGCCGATATGGTGCTTGTGTACGGTTTTTGCAGTGATAATGCCATTGCTGCCCGTCGTGAATATTCCATGCGATTTCCAAATAGAAGATTACCTAGTAAGTCTACATTTAACTCTACGTTTCAACATCTTAGAGAAACTGGTTCATTTAATGTCGTACCACATGCTGATGGTATTTTAGCCCCTTTACGAAATGAAGAAAGGCGTGCGACCGTATTACAATATTTTGATGATAATCCATCTGCCAGTGTACGAAGAGCTGGAGCAGAATTAAATGTTACGCCAACTACAGTATGGAGAACTCTCATTGCAGATGGACGTCACCCATATCATTATCAACGGGCACAAAATTTATTACCGCAAGATTTACGGCAAAGAAGAAATTTTTCAGATTGGTATTTATATCAAGCTGATCACAATCCACACTTTTCAGGAGAAATTTTATGGACAGATGAAGCTACCTTCACAAGAATTCGTCAGCATCATTTTCAGCACGAGTTTCAGTTCAATGTGTGGTTCGGTATAATAGACAATATTTTAAGAGGCCCGCATTTCTTACAATAACACATATCCAGTGCCGTTTTGCTACTGCTGCTGTTGAAGAAAGATGCCGAGTCTGTCTGAATGCTCAAGAAAATCCCTTTGAACATTTAATATGAATGTTAATGGTTTACATTTAATAAATAAAGTACTTGGAACAAATACAATAATTTTATTTATTTACAATGCCTAAATAATTCATAACAATGAAATCTTTAGATGTGAATATCTCCTAATCAAAGCGTTTGCGGACATACCTTCATAGGAAATTCCTTTCTTGTTTTGAGGTCCTTAGTTCAAATTTTCAGTTTGGCCATTTATCCCAGAAGCACCCTGTATATATACACCTCACTCACAGGCGTATGCACACGAACAATTATGCAGATACGCACATATTTATCGTTGCTTAATTGCTTCGTTCAATTCATCTTTGGGATCCCGAGAGATGCCCCGGTCACCCGATATTACGAAGAATTGAAGTGGCTTTACCCATCCTATCGCCGTAGTACTTCCCAGCATCCTTTCTTTACCGAGTTATCCAATCCCGCCGACCATCATACATCCTCCATCTCCTTCAATTCAAAACCACAGTTCACTCAAATACAGAATCACACACACAAATGTGCATCACAAAACATCAGTCATTCATCGAATGAAGAGAACTTAGTCAAAACTGATCCACTTCTATTTTCGATTTTTTGGGAATTGTAGGGATAATAGGTGATGGAATATACGGTATTTGAAGGTTGGAAGATTATTGGAACCACGAATGAAAGAAGGTATAGAGTTGCAAAGGGAGGAGGATCGGATAAGGAAAGCTCTGTCGAAAGCTGCTGCTCGGTGGGATGCTGTATATAGATCTGAGAGCCTTAAAGAGAGATCTGAGACCCCGTAACAAGTGTTACGGAAACGGACTGTGGTTTTGAATTGATGGAGATCGAGGATGTATGATGATCGGCGGGATTGGATAACTCGGTAAAGAAAGGATGCTGGGAAGTACTTACGGCGATAGGATGGGTAAAGCCACTTCAACTCTTCGTAATATCGGGTCACCGTGGCATCTCTCGGGATCCCAAAGATGAATTGAACGAAGCAATTAAGCAACCGTTTTAATTTTGCTTCGAGATCCACAGCGATATCCCCCATACACAATTGTAGGGAGGTCTTCATCCAGAACTGTTAGCACACCGTTGAGTTCAAGAAACAATGTAATTCTGAAGTCTCAACCATCAAAATCAGATTCATCAAAATGCGGAACACCGAACGGATATTCAAGAATAAAGCTCACCATCGTTACAGAAATTATTCCTACCTGAACTACCGCTATCGTTTGTGTACAAATTATACCCAAACCAAAACAGAATGTTACTCTACCGTCAACAAAAATAACTTGCACAATCCTACACTGGACCCATAACCTATTAACAGAAAAAGTGAGTGGACTGGAATAACAAAAGTACCAGTTATTACGGTAAGGGGACAGATTTTTTTTAAATTTATTTGATTCTGATTTTTACATACAGAGAGTTTGATTAGACTTACAGAAAAAAAAAGTAAACATATAGGAAAAACTTATAATTATAAAATAATTATGATAATGAACAATACTGAACAATGAAATTATGGCAACTTATATAATTCAAAGTTATTATTGTGTAGATACAACCATATATATGCCAATGGGTCAGAGATATTCTAATAATTAGAGCTTTAAATAGAACGTAACATATATTAACAATATCATTGTTGTGTTTATGATTCAACACAGTACAAATATTCTCTTCTTATGAGCTTATATATTTATATCTATGTTCTGCATAAAATGGGCAGTAAAAAAATATGTGGTTTAAATCGTCATGTGGATTATTTAAACATAGAGGGCAATTGGCTTCAGTGTTAATTCTGTGGGTTGTTTTATTGGTGTGAACAACTATTTACTTACTGGGGGAAACTCTAATCTGACTTTAAATTCTTATTCTTCTTGTACGGCTGAACTGAATTAATAGAGAATAAATTTTTGTACACAATATTGTACTGAGAACAAAGTGCTCTACTTACATATTGTTCGTATATCATTTCTTTGTATTTATATAACATTTCGTTTTTATGTTTCAACACTAAATGTGAGTTTTGCTCCGCCTACAGCCAGCTATATCCTAAGTCAGATATTATTCCTTTCAGGTATATATAATTGCCTGGCCCAGTTAAATTTGATTACATTGGTACAGGACATATTTTAGGTAATCTATTATTACACATTTGCAATATTTTCAACCAGATGATTGTAAGTTTCAAGACTTGCAACTTTAGCATTATTGAGTCTGTTTCTAGTATTATTGTGTAACCCGGGGTTTGAGTAGGCCAGTAAAAGAGCGATTTGTAAAATCTGACCTGAATTTGTTTATTTTATCTATGTACCTTAATGACCATATTTCACAGGAGTGTAATAAGACTGAATTATTTTAACTATTGAAAAGCGCAATTTTGAAGATCCAGGAAGGTGACCTGGAGGTGGCTATAATCTGTTTAACCGAATTCATAGCAATAGCTGCTCTAGCCATAATATCTTGACTTGCCAAATGAAAAAGAGAAAATTATACTGAGGAAGCGGAAGGAACTTATAGTTTCTATTTTATCGTGGTTATAGTACAGGGTTTCATTTTTAAGTCTACCTTGCGTTCTCCTGATTATCACGGCTCTAGTTTTATCGATATTTACTTTAAGGTGGTTTATTTTACTGTGATTTTCTATGAAATATAGTTTTTTTTGCACCTCGACTAACATGTTAGATAGTAAAACTAAATCGTCCGCTTACATGAGGGTCGTAATAACATTTTCATGGTCAATACCGATACTAGAACAACCTTCATTCAATAGATATTCCTCTAAATCATTCACAAATATTGAAAAGAGCACTGGAGAGAGGGTGTCCCCCTGTAGAACACTGCAAAACAGTGAATTCCTTAGAAAATTCATTCTGAACTTTAACCCCGAAATGAAGCCTGGTTGTACAGGCTTGCAAGATGTTGACCCACTTCCTACTTACTCCAAATCGGAAGAGTTTCTCCCTTAGCAAACTATCATTTACCGTATCGAATGTAAATCGATTAACACTTAGTAAACCTGCCTTATGGCTTTCTTCCGTTGTAACTGGATAAGACTCGACAGAGTAAAGTGGCTATAAAAGTTTATCCTCTATATTTCCTAAATCCACTTTCCCATTCTACTAGGAGATTACAGAATTAGATCCAATTGGAAAACCTATTACCGAGAGTTTGGGTGAAACTTTCTGTATTCAAATTCATCAAAGAAATTCCTCTATAATTTCCATATTTACTTGGGTCTTCTTTTTTGAACAGTAACAACATATCAGATTTACACCAAGCACGCGGTAATTTTTCTTTGCTTAAAATTTTCTTAGTAGGCGGAGCAAAACTCACATTTAGTGTTGAAACATAAAAACGAAATGTTATATAAATACAAAGAAATGATATACGAACAATATGTAAGTAGAGCACTTTGTTCTCAGTACAATATTGTATACAAAAATTTATTCTCTATTAATTCAGTTCAGCCGTACAAGAAGAATAAGAATTTAAAGTCAGATTAGAGTTTCCCCCAGTAAGTAAATAGTTGTTCACACCAATAAAACAACCCACAGAATTAACACTGAAGCCAATTGCCCTCTATGTTTAAATAATCCACATGACGATTTAAACCACATATTTTTTTACTGCCCATTTTATGCAGAACATAGATATAAATATATAAGCTCATAAGAAGAGAATATTTGTACTGTGTTGAATCATAAACACAACAATGATATTGTTAATATATGTTACGTTCTATTTAAAGCTCTAATTATTAGAATATCTCTGACCCATTGGCATATATATGGTTGTATCTACACAATAATAACTTTGAATTATATAAGTTGCCATAATTTCATTGTTCAGTATTGTTCATTATCATAATTATTTTATAATTATAAGTTTTTCCTATATGTTTACTTTTTTTTTCTGTAAGTCTAATCAAACTCTCTGTATGTAAAAATCAGAATCAAATAAATTTAAAAAAAATCTGTCCCCTTACCGTAATAACTGGTACTTTTGTTATTCCAGTCCACTCACTTTTTCTGTTAATAGGTTATGGGTCCAGTGTAGGATTGTGCAAGTTATTTTTGTTGACGGTAGAGTAACATTCTGTTTTGGTTTGGGTATAATTTGTACACAAACGATAGCGGTAGTTCAGGTAGGAATAATTTCTGTAACGATGGTGAGCTTTATTCTTGAATATCCGTTCGGTGTTCCGCATTTTGATGAATCTGATTTTGATGGTTGAGACTTCAGAATTACATTGTTTCTTGAACTCAACGGTGTGCTAACAGTTCTGGATGAAGACCTCCCTACAATTGTGTATGGGGGATATCGCTGTGGATCTCGAAGCAAAATTAAAACGGTTGCTTAATTGCTTCGTTCAATTCATCTTTGGGATCCCGAGAGATGCCACGGTGACCCGATATTACGAAGAGTTGAAGTGGCTTTACCCATCCTATCGCCGTAAGTACTTCCCAGCATCCTTTCTTTACCGAGTTATCCAATCCCGCCGATCATCATACATCCTCGATCTCCATCAATTCAAAACCACAGTCCGTTTATTTTTTTTTTGTTTTTTTTTTTTTATTTTACTGTGATTTTCTATGAAATATAGTTTTTTTTTGCACCTCGACTAACATGTTAGATAGTAAAACTAAATCGTCCGCTTACATGAGGGTCGTAATAACATTTTCATGGTCAATACCGATACTAGAACAACCTTCATTCAATAGATATTCCTCTAAATCATTCACAAATATTGAAAAGAGCACTGGAGAGAGGGTGTCCCCCTGTAGAACACTGCAAAACAGTGAATTCCTTAGAAAATTCATTCTGAACTTTAACCCCGAAATGAAGCCTGGTTGTACAGGCTTGCAAGATGTTGACCCACTTCCTACTTACTCCAAATCGGAAGAGTTTCTCCCTTAGCAAACTATCATTTACCGTATCGAATGTAAATCGATTAACACTTAGTAAACCTGCCTTATGGCTTTCTTCCGTTGTAACTGGATAAGACTCGACAGAGTAAAGTGGCTATAAAAGTTTATCCTCTATATTTCCTAAATCCACTTTCCCATTCTACTAGGAGATTACAGAATTAGATCCAATTGGAAAACCTATTACCGAGAGTTTGGGTGAAACTTTCTGTATTCAAATTCATCAAAGAAATTCCTCTATAATTTCCATATTTACTTGGGTCTTCTTTTTTGAACAGTAACAACATATCAGATTTACACCAAGCACGCGGTAATTTTTCTTTGCTTAAAATTTTCTTAAACAGACTATGAATAAATAAAACCTTTTTCCAGTCATATATTATTTTTCTTTATTTAAAAACGTTTCAACAATTCCATGTCATTCTCAATTTACATTCTTTATAAGTCCTTTTAACATTATTTAATTTTAAAAATACTCTCTAAAATTTTTTTATAAATTTGTACATTTTCAACCTTTTTGGTTTATTGTCATATAATTTAAAATATTTCTTACAAAGCTTAGAGTTATAGTGTACTCCATGGTCAACTGGAAAAAGGTTTTAATTTACTCACGTGAATGATTGACTAAGAAAGATGTACTCCAGTTACAAAAACAAGATAATTAAAATACTATGAATAAATTTAAAACCATTTTCAGGGATTTGTTTTTTATAAAATTCTTATGACAGACCGTCCGGCCCTGGTGATTGGGAATTTTCGCAATTTTCTAAAGCCAAATTAATTTCATTTGTAGAGAAGTCAGCGTCAGAGAAGGGACTCTGAGCAACAAGTACTAACGAAAATGTTGCTTGAACAGGGTTGGAGTAAAGAGCGAGCCATAATTGAGAAGTAATCGAGCCAGGAATTCACAGAAATTTCGTTCTGATGGAAGTTTTAACCTGAGTTTCTGAATGCCTCCTCAGAATAATTTAGCATTATTTATATCACTGAAGTGTTTAATGAAATTTTCAAAATAGGAACTTTTGCTAATTTTATTACGTTTTTATAATTATTCTTTTTTTTTTCTAGAAAATCTTCATGTATATTTATCTCGAATCTATCATTTACAAACAATTTATATGCTTTTATAATTTCCATTTCTACCGTCAACATAAATAACTTGCACAATCCTTCACTGGACCTATAACCCAGTAAAAGAAATAGTGAGTGCAGTGAAATAACAAAAGTGCAAGTTAGAATTTATCGGACACCACTATAGAGACACAAGCTATAGAAGCAGACGCCAATTACACAATGGCTGAACACGTAACATAGCGCACATGCCGACATGATATTAACGATTATTTTACAGTGCTGTCTATCTATAATACAATAATCAATGTACAGGAATTACTCCAACAAATTCCAGTTATCATGTTCTGATCTCTCTGGTATGATGTTTCTTGAACGGGTTGTTTGAACAATGCTGAAATATCTTTAATCAGATGCCAGAAAACACAATCAGATGCAGAAAATGAAGCTTTTTGCCTTAAACACAGCATAGCCTTCATCTCCATCGAAATAGTCCAACAAAGCTCAAATCCCAAAAATTCATTCTCTAAAGCGAGTATAACTTTATTTATTTGTAATAATTAATCGTTCATAATTTATGACAAAGAAGAAATATTCTACATATATGATCCTGATTTTGATTCAGTGTAACACTCCCAAAAAAATTAATAATGATATCAATAAAATTCAAAATATTCCGATACGACCTGGGCTTGTAGCATTCGCTGGGAATAATAGTGAATCAACCACACACACAGCTAACGTGGTTTGGGTATTTATCAATAAAGCCAAAAGGAAGAAATGCTAAATTCGGACATGCGACGCAAGTGGGAAGAAGATGACCTTGAGGGCGGACTTAGACATGAGAAAATTGAATAATGAAAACTTTTGACTGAAGAGGAATGGGCTGGGGAGAATGAGGGAGAGGAGGATGCGGCAGGCTCAGGATAGAAACTTATGGATCAGGATTTATAGAAGGAAGCCTAACACTGCTTTATGAGCAAGAATATGCCTCACTAGAAGTGTATATAAAGATAAATTTGATTTAGTCTCTTTCAAGATAGATAAATATAAACAAAATTTTATTGGTGGACTAAATAAACTTGCTCAAAGGGAAATAGATAATATTAGTTCCACTTCCATTTCAGATAGAAGAAATTTAAACTTCCGAAAATAGAACTGAAATCTTAGAATGAGCATTGGGTTTTCGATGAAGTTACCGAAGCCATGATATTCTAATTAAACTTAATGATGCAGTTAGCGACAATCAACATAGAGGTGAAGCCTAACACTGCTTTACGTATAAGAGGAATGGTTATAAAGAACAACTTCAAAATATCATTGAAAATAAAAAACTTATATTTTTAAGTTTTTAGGGGTGCAACCAAGGATCCAACTTTTTAGGGATTAAGTTTCAAATCAATTTTCAATTGCAATGTTGGTGTTTTGGAATGATATATGTTGCTTTTTTAATGTCCCATTTTAAGAAACTTCCCCTACCTTCAATAAATTTGTTTTTAATAGTCTAAGAGTTGACGATTTATCAAAATATTTTGTTTAAAAAATTAAAAAGTCTATACCTCCACTTAGCATATGTTGGACAGAGTTAATTTTTTAATTTGGCCAAAATTGTAATGAGGTATTTTTCAAAGTACCAGAACCAAAGAAACAAAATTTGTTGTTTTAAACATTCTTTGAGTACACTTCATTCTGTAGAGTCAACGCAATATTGTTTTCACTTTGTTTAGCTCAATAAAACCTTCAGGTTGGTTTTAAATGTATTAATTATTAAAATTGGATAATCCTAAATTACTATTTCAGGATCACAAGTAATGTTTCTTTCTTACATATGACTATTTAAACTTAATTTTTAATTTCAATGACATCAACAAAATTCAAGTTTAGCAGGGTAGATATGTCAATAATAAACGCATTTGGCCCGCTAGTGCAAGGTATTTTCTAGCTAGCATTAGAACTGTACTGCATTCACATTAGTAAACTACCTATTTCCATTATTGTTATAAAAGTTCTTGAAATGCCCGAGACGAGGCGCCCAAGGCAGCTTAATATCTGCGACTCGAGCATTTCCTTAATTATTATAATATTTTAATTTATATGTTTTCACAAGATGTGCAAAAGAAGGTTTTTTAAATCAGGGAAAAGCTGCATCTATCAAAATTATGGAAACAATGCCTAAACTTGTTATATACTTCGTTAGGAGAAAAACTATAGTAATGATGACAGATTCCCGAAATTTGACATTGCCAAAGATGGCTGTGTAATCTTTACAGCGTTGGAAGGTACTATACCGTAAATGAAATACGATACCGATAATTGCATACGAATAAAATGTTACAATATTTTTAACAAACAACACGCCAAAAAAATGAAATATACACCTCATCTATTGTTTTCGTTATGTGATCTAATTGAAAAGATGAAACAACAGTTCGCACCTATTGATTCTGTTTTTAAATTTGTTATACATATATATATATATATATATATATATATATATATATATATATATACATATATATACAAAGAAGTATTTACATATATATTCTGACCAAAAACTGTGGAAGATGTGTTTTATCAATTGCTTTTTTCATCTCACATCTTGATTTCAAATGGGCGAACAACGTTTTCTAATAGGGAGAGAGAAATGCATTATTTGCAGCAATGCTGTCCAACTATATTGGATTGCCGTTATACACAGCATACTTATCAGTCCATATCGGACATATTGTACATTACAATTTGTTTGTTTTAAATGCATACTTAAAAACTACAGTATGTCCCGATATGGATTGATCGGTATTTTTTTTTTCCTTCCTCCTTCCTTCTTCCTTCTTTCCTTCTTCCCTTTTTTTTTTGTCTTTATATACAATAAAATAAAGAAAATATATTAAATATTAGCATGTGGGACATCAGCTACTACATATATGATGATGAATTATCCCCAGGGAGTCAAGAATAATATTCTCGGCGAGCCCTGCCACATCCCTGCCATTGACACCCAGGTCATCGAGGAAGCTCCATGTTCTTTTCGGAATCGTTCCGCGAGACCCAAACCAGAGGCCTCTCACGGTGAACTCACTCACTCCGAAGGTCTCGTGGAATTTCTCCTTTAGGAAAGGGATACATTTTTCATATATTACCTTCTTCTCCCTTTCCACTCCACCCGCCTGGTCAAGGTCATTATTTTCGAATCTAACAGTCGGATCCAATACCCATGCTATCTTTCCGGTCTTCGGAAATGCGATAATATCCGCATATCTTGTGGATCCCTCAGTGTCGATACAATAGACCTCCTCAAAGCAGGCGAAGTCTTTTTCCTTTAGGAGCCTCATTAATTCGTGTTTGACCCTATGGTGTCGGCGTGTTATGAGGAGGGAGTTGGGGCATTTTCCCAGCACATGGGCTGGTGTTTCTGACTCTCTGCCGCATTTGCGACAGAGGGACCCAACTTCTCTCGCCTGTCCGCCAGCTCCTGGGAACCAACGCAGAGGCGCATAATTGATGTTCAGTTTTAGTGCGTTGGTCCACTCCGACCCCGAAAGTACCTGTTTCTCGCATATATACCTGTTGGCTTTCGGTGTCTCCTTGAAATGATGGACTCCAACGCCCTGCCATTAAATTAAAACATAAAAAACATCAAATTAAAAAAAATATTAATGTTAACTAAATGAAATTAAACTAATTGTTTCTTTATTTTAGATTAGAAAGATAATTTTAGTTAATGAAAATGAGAATTGACATTAGTTAAAGGTAGATGGATAATATATTACTGATGTTGAAAGAAAGGTAAGGACTACGCTTAACAGATGGAATGGGAATGGGAAGTGGAGTGTTTAAGTCAGCAGAGGTGTTCCCTAGGCGGGGTCTGCTCCCTCTCATATGATTTGAGTGAACTCTATGTTGGTAGATTGTGAATGAAGAAAATAAAATACATCGTAATAATACATATTATAATGATAAGAAACAAAATTGCATAAATAGTAATTACTGAGTATTAATGTCCTTCTGTGAACGGCTTGTCTTCTCTGTGGCTGTGGGTTCCTCCTCACCCTGCTGGCTTCCTGCTTGTGATCTACTTCATGAGGATTATGGAGCACATCCTGATACTAACTGTACTTGAACTACCACAGTACTTTCCTCGGTCCTTGCTAGTGTACTACTTGTACTGCTTGTCCTGTACTAGCTCTTCCGTGTCTGCTTGTCTACTGGTGTACATACTGTCTACTGCTAGCTCTACCTGGCCGTTTTGTGCCACTAGTAGTTGTCCCAGGAAGTGATCGAGGGCTCTGCCTCTGGCACAAGGAGGTAGGTGACGTAAATAAGTAGAACAGTCGTTTTAGATTGAACATTGAGTAAAAAATATATTATGTAATATAAAATATGTAATATAATATAAAAATATGTAAGAGCTAAGAGAGTAATGACGTCATAGAGAGAAATAAACCAAATTTAACTGGGTAACTCGTAATACCCTGAGATACTATGCGCCTAGAGGTAAGATAAATCTTATAAAACAATTCATTAGGCGTTTTATTTAATTTAATTTTAAATATTTTATTTGAAAAGAAAAGATATCGGCTCACCGGAACTCGAACCCGCGTTTTTCACCTCTCCGGTTTCGAGTCTGGCCAAATGGCTACACTATAAGAATGATGCAATATTTAGATAAGTGCATGGAAATAAATATAAACCAAAAGGTATATTATGGTAAAGAAAAACAATAGAATACAAATCTAAAATAACAAGAATTAAGCTGAGAAAAAAAAAATATCGTTATAAGTGAAGCAAAGTAATTCATCTTTTAATTCCCATGAATATGAGCCATTTATTATAACTGATTACAGAGGATATCTTTGGGAATTCAGGAGATGTTGAAAAAGCTTAGGTTTTAATGTGAAGCATGACGAATATCAGGTGGGAGTGAGATCTAAAGTTTGTTCGGACGGGAGAGAAAATAACGCTGAAGTGTTTTGCTTCTGTGGGAACGAGTATGAAGGTCGGAAAGGCGACCTCGTTGTGCCCTGGGATCGTATAGAGTATTTGAATTGTAGGAGACTATAGATATAAGAGGGATGTTGTGAGTTGATTGGTATAAGAATGAACCTAGGAAATAGAGTCTAGGGATAGAGGGGAAGAGCCACTTTAACTTATCATAGAGATGCAACACACGAGACCTCCTCGGGGCATCGAAGACAATCCGTAGTGAGTTCATGATTCGTCTCAATCTGTCCTCGAGCATATTTGAGAGGCCCCCATAGTCAAAGAAGATGCCGGGAAAGATGGAATAACTTTAGGAAGCTTATTGATCTTTGGAATTTGGGGGAAGTGAGTTTTCGGGAAAGGGATTGGTCGAAAATGATACCTAGATTTTTAAGAGTATCTGAAAGTAATAAGTAATAATAACACTGGGGATCCAGACTCACTGTGAAATAGGCTCTTACAGTTTTGAGGTGGTCGACAGTTTTTCGTACCTTGGCTCTGGAATCAGCGGTAGCCTGAATGAGGAAGAGGAGTTTGGAAGGAGAATTGCTGCAGCAAATAGAGCCTATTTCTTCATATCTAAGCTATTAAAAAGCAAACTTGAAACCCTTGAGGAAGACAGATAGAAATGGTTGGGAGCCGTTGAGTAGGCCAAAGGCAGCCTCGAGCGGCTTTTGTGCCGGCAGAAGAAGAAGGAAGTAATAAGGTAATTATTTAAGATTAATAGGTAGAAGGAGTAGGGAATTTAAGTTGGCACTGGGACCTGAATGAAGAATTTAACTTCATTCTAATCAACTTAGCATAGGCTCATCCTATCATTCCTTCAAGATGACCTAAGGTTGGCAAGAAGCTAATATTTCCGAGGGGGAAAGGTCAAATAGAGAGTTGTTGGGTTTAGATGGTGAAAACAGTGGTGGATTGATTTAAAAGGTCATTAAAGTAACAGTTGAAAAGAAGTGGAAAAATACTAGAACCCTGTTCTATTCCTGTGTTCAGCGGAAGGAAAGATGATAGGTGTTTATTTGGGATAAAAACAGCTTGAGTCCTATCCGAAAGGAAAGCTTGGATCCAGAGAATGGAACTTAACACGGGATAAGAAAACAGCTAGAGTAATATCCTTTCCCGGTATGGTCGATGGAGATATCGATTAATGTTATCAGTGATTAATATAATTAAATTAAGGTTATTGTTTAATTATTATTATTGTAATCCATAATATGGGCAATGGGGGAGGGGGTATCGAATGTGAGTTGAGATAACAAATGTAATGTTTGTTTGGAGGACATGTTGGATTAAACCCGTGTTTTTGACAGTTTGATGTTACTAAGTTTTATGTATTGTGTTTATTTTTATTTACAAACACATTACACCCGGCTTGTAGACTAAGTGCAAAGTGTATTTTTTAAGCATTTACTAGAGGTTGAGTTGGAATCTGCAGCTCTTATCCTCTCCAGAGGTTTATAATATATTTACTCTATGTTACGATCTTTTCACAAAATATATTTCTCAAATATTTCAAATACATAAACATTCCTTTGCAAAGGGCAGTAGGTACCACTGCGGTGAGGCAATAGTAACAATTAATTAAAGAGAGGAAAAAAGTAAAATAGTATAAAATACCAGGGAAACTAACCCCCTGGGCACCATACTACTATCATATGAAAATTCTATTCTACTATATGCAAATATCATCAAAACAAAGACTAAATACTAAATCTTTATTAAAATTGATATTGCTAACATATTTCAAATGATTAAACATTCATTCTCTTTAAACGTCAATCAGCTTACTTTGTCATATACATCATTAAGCATAACACTAATTAATTAATCCATGTTCTGATAATAAATTTATCAACAACATAAATAAATCTCATGCATATGTATTTATCTTTCTTTATTATTATAGATCATTTCATATTATTATTTTAAAACATTTTTTAATTTGTTACACAATATTTTATCAATTTAAAGTACGAGAGTTGCGTCTATTGAATGCACAATTCCTAATTATCACTTTTAGCAAACAGAGGATATATTGTAAGTGCTACTATTCAGTTGCCTAATTATATAATGAGATATATATCTCATTATATGTCTTTTAAAAAAATGTATATATTTAACAGTATATATATATATATATATATATATATATATATATATATATATATATATATATATATATATATATGTATATATATATACTGTTTATATACTGTATACATTTAACAGTATATGTATATAAAACATTTAACAATTATTTATTATTATTGTTTCTTCCACTCTTTGTAATTTGAAATAAATTAGGAAATATAAACTTGGAAAATGAATTCTATCTGCATCCCAGTAACATTATGTGATTTCGTATTTGCATAATGATTTAGTATTTCATTATCTGTTTACATTTGTAATTTATTACATTATTATGATTCTACATATTTTGTTATTAATACAAGTTTCCTTCGAAAATGTTTACTTTTTTCTTATATTTATTAATTTTTATTTGTATATACAAAACTTAATTATCCTTAATTCCCTATTTTTTTTTGTTTAGATTTCATCATGGGTACATGGACTTCTTGGGAGAAGAGAATGGCACGCAGGAGGATTTATTTCTGTATTCAGTTATGTGACCATATATTGATTCATAAATAAATTAAGCCTGTTAGATGCATATAAATATTTAAATTGTGACATGGAGGGAATTTTATTTTAGGAGGAACTTGCTTTAATGTCCTCATGTCAAGGGAAACAATGTATAAGTTTTTAAATTTGGAAATTGTCAAATATTATACTTATTACAAATAAGTTATTTTTTATTCCTAATAAAAATAAATTTTATTAGAAAGATACAACCACAGCCCATTGATTTCTTCATCTATACTTTTGATTAATTCATGTTTAAAGGTTTGACCCATGTACACAATAATGAACTATGTATTTTATTATTTCTGGTAGCTTTTCCATAATTTGTTGTAAATATCATTCTCTTTAAGTAATAGAACTTTCTATTTGATATACTATATATTAAGAAATCATAATTTGAATTGTAAATGAAATGAGTTGTCTTAGGACAGGCTTTCTATTTGTAATATTTCCAGTAAAGACTACTGGAATAATTAAAACCTAATTCTTAATGAACTTCATAGCATTTCAGTCCAAAAAACTAAAATTTATGGAAATTGTTTCAACAATTTCCAGATTTTATTTTTATTCTATCGCCCTCCAATGATTCAATAATTTTATGTTAAATAAAATTTGAATGACTCCTTCAAAAAAAATTTTTTTTTGTAATGCTGGGATATTGTGAAAACTTAAAAATCAGTTAAACCTACTTAAACTCATTGTTAGATAGAATTTGAAAGGTATTCTAATGTTTTTTCATAGGCAATAGTGAAAAATTTCAATTACTTTTTATCAAGGATTAATCTGACAACTCATACTTTATTTACTCAAAACACATTTATCTTCCATAATCCAATTATAATATTTAACTTCCAAATGTAGTTTGATTCAATAATATGATCAGTTTTCCTTATTTTGTTTTTTAAATGAACAGAGAACCATTAACACTATCAAAAACGTGTAATGGTTAAAACATTGGATAAGACCTCATTAGTAATTTTCTCTATTTCTAGATTGATCCTATAAGGGCATTCATGAACATTTATTTACAGGTTGAAAATAAAAAAAAGATTTCCCAGAAACTAGCCTTAGCCCTCATTCTTATGTCATCTGCAGTTGATAAGTATGTTGGAAGTCATATAATCATATGATATTTTAATATTGTTGTGAGTGTGAACACCATAAGGTGAAAAAAAGTTAAAAGTACTATTCAAGGAAGAAATAGTTTGGGGTGCAGTCAATGAAAACATCAAAATAAGGATAACTTATTTATTATGTGCCGACGTTTCGGCCTACAATGTAGGCCATCTTCAGGGCTAAGAGAAACAAAACAGAAATATGTAAAAACGTAGCAGCAACAAGAATATATAAAGTGGTACAGGAGTGGAAATAAATTAGATTATTGAAATAAAATTAGATATGATGAAATAGTGAATAGAAGATATAAGATAAATAAGAATGCATATAAGACAGGTTACAGAATAATAAACTTAAAAAGTGATGGATAAAAATAAAATGTAGATGATGAACAGAAATTCTAATAGTGACAGATAAAATAATACAAGAATAAGAATATAAAATAGGAAAAATACATGTCAAAAAGGGATAAAATGTAAACAATAATATCAATGTAAACAATAAGATACAAAATAAGAAGATAAAATATAGAAAAAGGGGGGAATGCTTGGTATTGGTATTGGTATATCTTTCCGTTTACCTCCTCATTTTTCTTTCCCTTTATATTATTGTTTACATTTTATCCCTTTTTGACATGTATTTTTCCTATTTTATATTCTTATTCTTGTATTATTTTATCTGTCACTATTAGAATTTCTGTTCATCATCTACATTTTATTTTTATCCATCACTTTTTAAGTTTATTATTCTGTAACCTGTCTTATATGCATTCTTATTTATCTTATATCTTCTATTCACTATTTCATCATATCTAATTTTATTTCAATAATCTAATTTATTTCCACTCCTGTACCACTTTATATATTCTTGTTGCTGCTACGTTTTTACATATTTCTGTTTTGTTTCTCTTAGCCCTGAAGATGGCCTACATTGTAGGCCGAAACGTCGGCACATAATAAATAAGTTATCCTTATTTTGATGTTTTCATTGACTGCACCCCCAACTATTTCTTCCTTGAATTAGAAGATACAGTCGACCAACTCTTCTCTAACATAAAAGTACTATTGTTTCTATTTAGTGTAAAATATAAGAATTTTTGGAGGATTATAAATTAATCTAATTTATCAGAATCCTCACATTGTGGTGACCCCGACGTGATTTGTTTCAGATTTAGAAGAGATAAAATTTTGATAAAATGAGCACACATAATGTATTTGTTGGTATGAGAAAGCCTGTTAGGACAAGTTTCACCAAGACCAGTAATGACTTAAATAAAGAACTGTATAAAGATAACCCAGATGAGGCGCTGGTACAAGTTTTAATGAAGAAGCTGGAAAGCTTAGAAAAAAATGAGAGAGTATCTTTGCTACCAATGAAGAGAATGATTATGAGCAAGAATATGCCTCACTAGAAGTGTATATAAAGATAAATTTGATTTAGTCTATTTCAAGATAAATAATTATAAACAAAATTTTATAGGAAATAGATAATATTAGTTCAACTTCCACTTCAGATAGAAGAAATTTAAACTTCCGAAAATGCTTAGAATGAGCATTGTGTTTTCGATGAAGTTACCGAAGGCCATGATATTCTAATTAAACTTAATGATGCAGTTTGCGACAATCAACATAGACCCTACCAGGATATCAGGATCACCCATACAGTTATCCTTGAAGATTCTTTCGAAGATCTACTTGGGCTTATTATTCCTGGTGCTTCTCCTGATTTGTCAGCTATTCAAGCTTCGAGTGGTAGAATAGGAGCTGATGAAAAAATCAATGATGAAGAGGGTCTAACAGAGGTCCAGTTTGAAGAAATCAAAGCAGATAGGGAGGCAAAAGCTAGAAGACTACGCCTTTGTAGAATTCGAAGATCAAAAGTACTGTGAGCAAGCTTACCTGAAAATGGATAACGTTCTAATTTAACGATCGTAGAATACACGTCGACTTCATCCAGAGCGTCTCAAAAATAAAATGGAGAGGGAAAGGCCATGGAGTGCAATATATTGAAAAGCCTGGGGACAAGGATAACTCTAGGAGTGCAGAACGTCATTCCAGCAAAAAAAAAAAACTATTACAGAGATAGAGAAAGGGACAGAGGCAGGGATAGAAATGACAGACGCAGAGATGATGATAGAAGTCGGAGAGATGATAGATATGCTGAAGATTATAGAAGGAGAGAAAGAAGGAAAGGTGATGACTCTCGTCGTAGAGAAGATGATGGTGGGAGAGAGAGAGGGGAAGAAGACAGATATGATAAAGATAGAAATAAGAAAGTATAGTAGCAGGCGTGAAGAACGTAGTAGAAGGGTGATAAAAGAAGCTAGAGCCATCGTTACTGCAAGAGGCAGAAGGGTTCCACTTCCAGCTAGATATGTCGATTAAACCCTTTGAATCGAAAGGTGGGAGTATGTTGGAGGTCATATGATCATATGATATTTTAATATTGTTGTGAGTGTGAACACCATAAGGTGAAAACAAGTTAAAAGTACTATCGTTTCTATTTAGTGGAAAATATAAGTTTTGAATATTTGGAGGATTATAAATTAATCTAATTTATCAGAATCCTCACAAAGTCTACTAAAAATATTTTGTTATTATTAACTTTTTTTTTAGCATTTTGTTTTAAATTTCTTCTTATCTCATTTATATTTAATTTAATTTAATTCTTTTCTTACTTTTACAAAAAATGATAATGTTAATACCAATGTTAAGTCTATTCTTAAATAAAATAAATGTAATTAGATGGATCATTTTTCTGATAAGAAAATAATAACATGTAGTATTTTCTAATACCTACATACATATATATGTTTTTTTTTTTTTGTTTTTTTGCGTGGTGAGGTGGAAATCTTCAAAAGACGCGGATAGGCCGTACCTATCCGTGTGTGGGATATACATATATATGTATGTGTGTGTGGTCTATGGGCTAACAAAAAAAAACAAAATTAACTAGCTAAGTATAGAAACTGACATTGTTATCTGCATTTCTAAAGAAATTAGAAATAATTGTTTAAAAACTTATGTATTTACAATTCACTTATGATAAATTTATAACAATTCATATTTGATATGATGAGATTATAATTTACATACAAGGGATTGTTTTTTTGTTTGTTTTTTTATTGGCTCTGTATATTCATATTATTGAAAACAGCCTCACTTATTAACACTTTTGGTTTTTAGTTTTGCATGAAGATATGGAAAATAAAGAAGATTTAAAGGGGATTTCAAGGTGGCAGTGTGGTTAGCTGGTTGTGTTGTTATCACACCACTTCCCTCACTGCCCCCTGGGTATCCTTTGATTTCTTAAATTCCATTACTACGCAAGGTGGTGGTATTTTGTTTAACGAAGATACTGGTCTTCAACAGTAATTAGATTTGGATATAATTATTTGTAATAGATTTTATAAATTGATAAATAAACGTCAAATGTTTGTAAGCTATATTTTGATATCATTTATAAGATTGTTCTATTAAATATATTTTAAAGAAAAGTTTATTTTGTATTTTGTATATTTGCTGTTTAATAAACAATGTCACAACAACAAAACATACATCATTATTCTGGTGCAAGTTGCCCTGGAATAAATACTGTTGCTATATTTTTTTCTGTAAAACAATCATGTAGATTTAAAATAACTTTTTTTTTTTAATCTGACAGATTATTTTAAAGGGCACATTGCTGATTTAACTAAATTATTTAAAAATTAATCATTGAGTCTACACATAGAAGAAATTACGCTCGCCTAATATATTATCTCCTGGAATAAGAAGGAAAATGTTTAATTCATATTTCTTCTGGTTTCTACCGTGTCCTCAAGATTCACTTACGATAAATCATTGCCACAAAAATAGCATCCACAAGAATATTAAGTTCATCATGGAAGTTATAGCTGAAGGAAGAATCCCGTCTCTGGGCATGAGTGTATAGAAAAAAGAAACTCAGTCGGGTTACTCAATAATTAGAAAACCGACCCATACAGAACGATATTTGTATGCCTCTCACATCACCATCCTGACGTAAACATGGAGTAATCAGAATATTAATGATTAAAAGATCTATGAGGATTTCTGAAACGGCGCATTTGAAAAAAAAAAGAAAGACATTTAAAGAAAAATGGTTTGCAGGATGAAACTATACAGGGTGTCCCGAATATAAATGGCAAAACTTCAGGAACTTATAGGGGACCCAAAAACTAAGACAAAAAGAAAATCGCAAAAAAAGAAACAAAACAAGTTTTCATTTTTATACTTATTTATTTACTTATGTTCTTTTTAATGTAAATATTGCTCAAAATGTTGTCCTCTTGCACCAATGCAAGCATTACATCTAGCACTTACTTGATAAATTGCAGCTAACCATTGTTCTGATGATATTTGGTGCACTGCATCAATGATTCGGTCTCTTAATTGCTCTCTTGAGTTGATTGACACCGAATAAACTTTCTGCTTCAAGGTTCCCCATACGAAGAAATCCATGGGTGTCATATCAAGAGAGCAACTCTGCTATAATGAGCTGGACATCCATCGAGTTGGAACCACATTTAAACCCGCTGTTGTAAGGGAATGTCATCTAAATAATTAGAAAAGTCGTTCTCCAAAAAATGTGTAAATGTGATACCATTCAATCTTCCAGGTAAAAAATATGGTCCCACCAGTAATCCGTTCCAAATTCCAAGCCAAACGATAATAGCAAATGCATGCTGAAACCTATTCTCTCTAATAGCTCTGGGATTTTCAAGAGCCCATACGTGATAATTTCTTTGATTAACAATTCCTCCTCTAGTTACTAAAATTCAATCTCTTGACATAATCTTGAGGTAATAAATTCTGAACTTTTTGAAGATGGTATGGGTAGCGATTATTACCTTTCAAAGTTCGCTATATTGCTTGCCACGATATTGCTAATGCAGCAGATGCTCTTCGGATGCTAGTCTCAGGATTGTTATCGAAGTGGCGTTGGACACAATTTCTTCTCCGATAATCTGCTCTTACTGCTGCCTGGAATTGGTCGCCTTCATTACGTATTAAGAATGACCCAGTCTCTCGTAGTCTATTAAAAGTTAACGAAAAGACTCGTCGATTAGGCACTCTTCTATTTGGAAATCGGCGCGCTTACTCCCGCACCGCTTCTAAAGTAACATTACCGTTACAGAAGCCATACACAAAAATCATATGAGCGTATTCAACATTAGAATATGTATGCGGCATTGTGGCTGATGCTATTCACACAAAAATATCTGAGTAACTGACTGATGACTGATTTAGGGATTATAATCCTAGAAGGAAGCCAAAATGTAAACAAATAAAAGAATGTAAAGGATAACATTAATTGTTTACATAACTCACTGCCTAGCCTGACGAACTTTGAAAGGTGATAATCGCTATTCTCTAAAACTAAGCAAAAACTAGCAAATCTCCAAAGGACTTTTTGTCTTAGTTTTTCGGTCCCCTATAAGTAAACCTGATGTTTTGCTATTTAAATTCGGGACACCCTGTATAGTCTACAACGAAAGAATTAAAAAAAACAAATTAACATTAAACAGAAGAAATGAAGACAGTGGTGATTCCATATGTCAAAGGCATAGAATAGAATAGAAAACAAACTTTATTCTGGGACCAAGTCCCTTTAGAATAAAAATCATGAACAAAAAAAATAAACATAATATATATCTGCCCAGAAGGCTACATAATAATACGAATCATGAAGTAATTAAGAGTGACAAAAGCATGCTAAAAATAGAAATAGAAATAAAAAAAATGAAAAGTACGAAACTGGACAGGATTTTAACTCTAAATATATACATGTCAAAAATAAATATATTAATATTAACAAAATACTTATAAACAAAATTAATAAAATAATTAATAACGAATTTACTGAATAAAATAAATGAACGGGATAGCATGCAATAAAGTATTTACATAGTCTATATCTTCTTTGGGAAAAATAAACAAAATACGTAGGCAACGAGATCGAGTATTCAATACTAATTTATTTAAGCGGAAGATTGGCCTGCCTGGAGAGCGTCTTTTTGGGATGTCAAGAGATGTTGGAAAATCAGGGATTTAAATGAAGCCAGTGAAAAAGCATGGCGGATGAAAGGAGGGATTGAGTTGCACACAGTGGTGGAGCGGCCGAGGAAGGAACGCTCGAATGCCTTAGTTTTGTTGGAAGGAATGTAGATATCGGAAAGGCGGGATCTTGTTTTGTGGTGCTGGACAGAGGATTTAAATCGGAGGAGACTGTAGATATATATATATATAGAAGGGTGTTGATTGTTAATGGATTGGAATAGAAAATATAGCATATGGATAAAATAGCGAAAATCTTAAAGAATTACAAAATAAGGACAAGTTTACACCACTGATAGAAAAATAAATCAGCTTCAGCATAGTGTAATGTATTCATTGCAAGAATGATTCTCAAGATATTCGTCGTATGGGTTGTTTAATTAGATGCATTCCATTTACGTGTTCTTCTTTTTGTATCCCTAATTTATCTTTATGTGGCTTTCCTTTTTTATCAGGGTTTTATAGTAGGTTTTAGAGCAATTAAGCTATAGTTTTAGTAATTTATATATTTTTATTTTTTTATATTTATCTATTGGTTTAACTCTTTGTTATAGTTTGTGATTAATTTAGTAGTTCTTGTATAAGAGGTTCCCTAGGATTAATGGCTGGATCAAATTGTACTGGAGATGCTGTAATGTTAGTCATTTTACTTTTGGAATTGTTAAAGCTAACATTATGGTTAATATTTTCTTTAATTAAATAAGATATAATGATAAATTAATAAATAAGGTATAAATCTAAGAAGATATAAACCTCATTGTAAATTAAATTCCTTATATAACAGTTAAAGATAAACTTTTAATTACTTCAGAGTAGTTATTACTTATTAATATCTTGCTCCCTACCTGAAATATCAGCCATCGTGAAACCCATGGACCTCGGATGTGATCGATCTTAAAAATGAACGACCCGGAGCCCCCATAGGATTCTTAGCTTTGGATACTGCAACGTTTTGTCCATATATAGACTTATATAACTTATATACTTCCAGGAATAAAACATTAAAAAAAAAGGAAAATTGAGGATGAAACGACTCGCACGATAACTGGGTTAACATTCACTTTATTGCCATCTTGAACCTCTATTTATAGATTCTAACAGCTGTTTACAATGCCAGCTTGATTAGCGACTATGCGATCATCGTCTTGTCTTAACTTCCCCCTGACGGTTTACGAAAACTCAAAACAAAAATTGCAGAGAAAGAGCACAAAAACAAAAGAAATTGCCAATTACATGAATCTTATTCTACTTACATAAAAATAAAAATAAAATACCTTACTACTAGCTTAATCTACATTACTATCATTCGTAATTAACAAAAAATATTTATATACAAATAAGTTACTTTACAAAAACTATATATAAGAGAAATGAAAATACACTGTTCCACTACACCTCTTAAATAAGCTCCAAAAGTACTTCAGGTAAAATAGTGAATAAATAATTTAAGAATTAAAAAAAAATGCTTCCTTTGCAAAACATTAAATACCGAAATAAAGTACACAGTTACGGGTTGACTTCCCCAGCTGGAATATTGAGCTGTTCGATATGAACAGTCCTATGTTCCCTTGGCTCATCCACACTCTAAATGAATAGTGACTAAGTTATGCTCTCTAATAGCAATCACTCTGAATGACCCCTCATAACGCAAAACCTCCAATGCACAGTTCGACAAAATTTTCTTGTACACAATGGTACCTATCCTGATATTGCCCGTAACATCTTGTATTCCCAGGTTTTCCCGCGCTACTCTCTTTCTCTTTTCCGCGGCCATCCTTCCTTATGCTTTCCCCCATATTCTTTTGAGCTCTATTCTATTGGCGATCAATCGTCCTGCCATGCCCTCGCCCACGACCGTGCTGGCCAGGCCTTCAGATCAAGGGTGCTAAAAATCGTCGCCCCTGCAAGTTAGTCATCGAATCGCGGAATGAGATAGCGTTCGTCCAAAGTGTTCTCGTTTAGCTTCCGGTAATCCACTACCACCCGGTACTTCTTGCCGTCCTCACTCTTTTTCTGTACTGCCCAAAGCGGGCTGTTGTACGGTGATGTACTGTCCACGATGATTCCTTGCATTTTAAGGTTATGCAACTCTTCCCGTATGTGTTGCCGTAGTGCTTGCGGGGACACCGTGGTCATGAAAATCATGCATGCTTCCATTGCGCCAGTATCCATTACCTCTCGTAGTTTTTCATTTAACCGGTTTAATTCGGTGATTAGGCCTACCGCGTATTGTCCTTTCGACTGGTTGGGTCTCTATATTTCCCTAAACATGTGGAGCATGTCTTCTTCGGGGGCCCCCTCCATATGCTTTTTTCAGCCTTTCTTTTATAGCTCTCCACGGGGTATCCTCATCCACCTTTATTAGGTTCAGTACACTTCTTATAATCCGGCGTGCTAAGCCCTCGTAGCCTTTTAGCGTCCAGCTCGTCTATTAGATCCGCAGCGACCTGGGATTCAATGCTGAACATAATACCATCGCCGCCTTTGAGGAAATTGTTCAGCTCCCCGACATCGCCATTAAATTTTTCCAGATCAGAAATCTCTCTTCTTACATCCTGTGCGTTAGCCCTTTTTAATTTCATACGTTCAAGCGCATTGGTCTCCTCTACGATCCTGTTTGCCTCCCTCGCTGCTAGGTCCGCACGTGCTATTGCGAGCGTTGACGTCTGCAAAGGCGGGAACTCAGGGTCCACCGGTTCCGCCTGTATTGGTGGTTGCGGCGGTGGCGCAAGCGTTAATGTAGCTGGCCTAAGAATGTCTCTCTGTCTCGGTTCTGTCATTATTATTTATGGCTACAAGAGAGAAAGGAAATAGAAAAAAAAATGATAAAACAATTTTTTATTTTTTTTATTTATTTACTTTATTTTTTTACACACTTATACTTCCAGGAACAAAACATTAAAAAAAAGGAAAATCGAGGATGAAATGACTCGCACGATAACTGGGTTAACACTCACTTTATTGCCATCTTGAACTTCTATTTATAGATTCTAAAATCTGTTAACAATGCCAGCTTGATTAGCGACTATGCGATCATCATCTTGTCTTAACTTATATAGACTCCTATATAGACTTATATTGTCCCTATATATATATATATATATATATATATATATATATATATATATATATATATATGCTAGCATTAAAACAACTTCTGGATTAGTTAGACAAATATAAAATTGGCATTGGCGCTATACAGGAGATCATATGGACCGGCCAAGAAATTCTTGAAAAGAAACATCACTCCATTTATTGCAGCTTCCACGAGAACATACATGAATTCTGCTCATGATTTGTTGTAAAGGGAAAGTACAGTCAGATGATAATAGGGTTTAAACCAGTAAGCCCACGAATCTGACTTATTAAAATGCAATGAAAGTTTTACAACTATAGCCTGCTTTATTTACATGCCCCTACAGGTGTATCGGATGAAGAAGACAAGGATGCATTCTATGATCGGTTGGAAAGGACTCTGGATGCATGCCCTAGGTATGATGTGAAAGTAATTGCATGAGATTTTAATGAAAGTTACGAAAATATGCTATATACTAGCGTATCATAGGAAATCACAGCCTTCACGACACAACAAATAATAATGGACAAAAGTTGATTAATTGATCAGGAGAAGAGGGAGACCTAAGCTGAAGATTCAGATGGTGTGGCAGGTGATACCGATACATCCTCGGAATTAGGAACTGGATGGCATCAGCACAAGACCGTGAAGTTTGGAGAAAGCGGTTGGAGAAGGCCAAGGCCTATAATCGGGTTGTAGCGTAAAAAAAAATCTCTTGCATCCTAATTGGCATCTAAGAAAAAGGTTTCCTTAATGTGCATTATCTTATTCTCATATTTTATTTATCAATGATCAATAAATATTTTTCATTTTATTGGACTATACGTATCGACCTGATTTGCTATAAATATATCAACGTATCAAATTCATCTTTACAATTCCATGATATTCGTTTTTAATTTTTTCCAATTAACAACTTACTTTTGTTTTGAAAATATCGCATTTTTCTTAATTAAGATGTAGGTCATTCTCTTGTAATCTGTTGAGACAACCAATTAAGTTTTTATAGCATTCTTCTCGAGTTACGGCATGCACTATTATATTGTCGAAGTATTTAGTGACACCTGGTAAGCCTACTAGAACTTTATCCATGACAAGATGAAATTCATTTGGGGGGGTTTCATACCAAATGAGAGACGGTTGAACGCATAACTCGAGTCTTGTTCTGTTCTTCAGTGGAGCATTTTTAATATTTCTATTAGGTGAATTGGTATTATGCCTTGATTAAGGATTAGAATTGGTTTGAAGTACTGTTGTTGGTTTGCATTATAGATGCTTCTAGGGTTTAAAACTGCGTCTAAAAATGTTTTCGAATTATCAAGTAATAATTGATGGCGAATTTCTTGATTTGAAAGACCCCTGATAAATTGAGAATGTAGGAAAAGGTCAGATACAGATTTTTCACATAAGCATTTAAATTGATAATTCAGAATGAATTTACGTAGATGGTTAACAAACTTACTTGAATACACTGATGAGGTTCTTGTTTTTGTGACAAGAATTTATGTCGTTCGAGGAGTACATTCTTCTTTTCAGTTAACTGTTCGTCAATTGTTTGAACTATTTGATCAAAGTACAAAGCATTTAACTCCTTTGGTGCAATAGATAGTTCCAGTAATTCATAAATCTCAGGGTCTGTTTAAAAGAATTAATTTTATTTTATTGTTAGATGTTATAATTTGTTTAATATTTTTAAATATTTTATTTGAATAGAAAATATATGACCAGGAAAAGAAAAGAAAGGATATGTCTGACCGAGAAGCGAACCAGGATGGCTGAGGTGGCTAAGCACCACGGCGGATACATGTGAGACCCGGGTTCGAGTCCTGGTCCTTGCCATATATTTTCTTTTTAAATAAAAAAATGTTTAAAAGAATATTTTTCGCAACTGATTTATCTGACTCAAGGCCTTTCATAGCAAGAAAAATATTGAATCTTTCGATGTATTGTTGAAATGATTTTTTGTTTTTACCGAAATTATCAAATTTACTCACAGTACTTAGTAACGGTGTAGATTGAGAAGAATTAGATGAAAACTGCTCAAGCATCATTCTGAAGCATTTCTAGAATCTGCTTGAACTGGTTAGCATCCATTGTTATTTAGATGACAGACTTACTTGAAAACTAAAAAAGTCTCGAAAGAAAAACCCTAATGGAACAATAACCTTACTTGAAAATTAAAAAGTATTGAAAAAAAATAGCGGAACACTATAGGTTATTCCCGTTTGCAATGTAAAAGAAAAATAAAATGATACAATTTACACCTCGTCGCCAACCTTTTATGTCCTTATTTATTGAAAATAATAAGTATTGAAGTAAAGGGTATCGAATATACTGTAAACGTTCTGGTATGTAAACACTTTGTATATTCTTATACAACTGTAAGAAGAATTAATTGGCAGGTTACAATCCTATGTTAACAGATTAAATCGATTCTCATATGTTATGTGCATAATCGATACATACCACTTATAATTTTTTTTTTGTCATTAACGAATAGCTAAATTACTTCTGTTCTTTATTACTTAAACGGCAATACTTCTAAAAAATTTCACTCAATTGTATCGTACTTAATTAGTATGGTAGCCTTGGCTTAACTTGCTTATTTCCACTATCAAAATGGTTGACTGCTTTGTTTTTTATTACTTAAAAAGAAATACTTTTTATATTTGGGGCACCAGAACCAAAAATATTAATACAATATAAACAAAATTTATTAAAGAACATAATTAAAATTGAATTGAATATAGATTAATAATAAGATTGGATTTCTTTCATACAGACTTTATTATACATTTGTTTTCCTGTTGTTGGTGGATCTATTTTTCTTCTCTCTGTATACTTGTTGTTCATGAGTCTGCCAAAGAACTAGAAACCGTACAGGGTGAGTTGGGAAACTAACTTCTGGATGCAGTTACTTTTTTAAATTCTTAATTATGACTTTTTAAAGAAAGCAGAAACGCAGGTTGGCACCAAATATTGTGGTAGAGCTTTGGTTCAGCCACCATTAAAGATGGAGCATGATGCACCTGATATTGACGTCATTATCTCTGTGATTCCTTTTGGTTGTTTTTTTTGACGTGAATACGCCTTTAAAATTGTTACAACAGTGGAAGACAATTCAAAAAAACGAATGATAACAAAATCGGGCTATATAGTTCGGTGTTGCAGCTACATATCTATCATCTCCATCCAAAATTCAATCAGACCACTGGATAGCTAAAGGATCAAATAATTTATTACGATAAGTAAGGACTGTGGCGCATCGTGCGCGGTGGAGGGGGAAGCGTCGCCAGTTTGAGGTCATATAGCTGCGTTTCGAGATTTCCATTCACTATAGCTTTTGACTCGGAGAAGCTACAACGATTTTTTTAGTTTCATTCGTCAGCTCTTGTCAAAATATATGGATTGAATATAAAAAATATTGACAGTGATTATATGTAATAAGGTGTAGAATAAAAAAAAAATATAATTAAAAATTTATAACGTCGGCCTGTAAGCCTCCCAATACACAAATCATATACGGTTGGAAAGGGCTTCTCGAGGGCGAACGAATGACAACAATAAAACACCAAATGACCGAGTAAAGGTGTACCGGGAACATAAGAGAATGAATCCGGCCGATAGGGTGAACGACATTGCCAGTACATCTGCAGCTGGAGCGATTGAAATTATACAAGTGGATGATTAATTCGGTTCTATATCGACAACGGACTGTGTAGGCATCGATAGTGAACGATCGTTGATTATGAAGACACATTGGGCAGCAGCTAGTGCACATTTCACTACGACGTTTGATAACAATCCATTCGGACATAAGTGTGACGTGTGTCATCGATCGCCTTTGGTTTCTGCGCTCTTTGAAGCTAACGAAAGAAAAATACTAACCGCTAGTAAGCAACGACCTTGAAGTCATTGCCCAACCTAGCAGGACGAGGGAGGTGACCTTGAGTGCTGTCCTGATATGAAAAGTATGATGATACAACGTCGCACAACAGATGTGGCAACACCACATTGTGGAGGTTGTACTAAGTCATGGCTCTTCCGTAATAATCAATTATGTAGTATTTCGCATTGAATTTCGAGTTGTGGCAGGTCAGGGCTATTTCGTCACAGATCGATGAGTCAATACAACACGTATCCTCCATCAGAGCAGGAACCTGAAGTATGAAGAAGGAAGGTTGTCGACATTTGTCGGCTGGTCGTCACCGGTGAGTCCATTTAAACTAGCGGCTGCTGGGTTGTATACTTGAAAGTGTCACCTAAAATGATATCATTAACATTAGTGTCATATTGAAGTGAAAATTATTATGATAATCACCGGTCTATGGATTTATATTCATCGGTTGATATAATATTCATCGTCTCCTTGCCAAAACATCAGCGGGTATTGCAATACATCGTATGAACAATGTGTTTCGGATATACGTTGCAATCGCCCAGAGTCCCGACGTGTGAGCACAATATCTCGTGATTCCAGATTTTCACCAACAACCACAACTGCAACCTCATCTATTGTTGGAGCGTTAAATTGGCGTTGGTGCGTTCCAGCAGGTCGTTTATCCGCTCTGATCATAACCTTATAATCATCACTTGGTATGCGATCCAACGCAGTTTTGAATAACCGAACTAATGCAAGATGTTCATGAAGTAGCTGCTGCAGATCTCGAAGAATTCCTCTTCTCATTGCCGTATTGATTGTTTGGTGCTGATCAAGTTGATTTTCCACATTACCCATGAAGTAGATTTGGAGGAATTTACGTTGTGCGTCTTCAAGCGGTAGCAATGATCCAGTTCGATGGTGAATTTGGCCTTGGATCTGTAGAATCGATAACGAAATTAGGATCAATGATTAATCTTAATTTCTTTAATTAAATTTAATTTCTTAAATCTTTTATTAATATATATATATATATATATATATATATATATATATATATATATATATATATATATATATACAGGAAAAAAATCTTTTATTACCTTGAATGTCGGATTGCATCCGCGTTCATCAATAATATCTGCTCCATATGAAGTCACTTAAAAGCATCCGTTATATTTCTGAGTATTCGATAGAAAATGACGTGATTCTGGTTTTTCCACCAAGAAGCAAAGAATGCAATGGCTCTGGTGGCAAGGGCAATGGTGATAATTTAACCTTGCCATGAGGCAGCACAACCCAGGCGTTTCTCCAGCGAACTTCAATGCACCACAACGGCTGCACACAACCTCCATTGGGCCAATTAGAAGAGAACGATGAGAGCTGTAGTCAATTGTGCAATCGTAATGAAACGCTACTCGATTCAAATCAACAGTTGAAGCACTTATTCTTAAGCTTTTATTTCGATTTTCACGTTATTGAGTTGTTTGATTTGCTCGACGATTTCTCATTGTTAACTGAGCCGTTTCATTTGCCTTCTGTCTTTCTTCTTGTGTTTGTGATGCACGAAGTCGGGCCATACACAGCGCTGTTATCGTGAGATTTTTTGTTCATCCATATTCAATTGATTGGCGATATTCCGAACTCTACTTGCATTACGGGTTCGATGCGAAAGATTAGATCTTCTGGCTCGCGGCAATGAGAATAACACTAAGAAATGAATAGCACAAAAGCAATTAAGGAATTGTCGATACATATGTACATGTGTACAAATGTCATAACCTCACAAAATAAACATCTTCGCTGGCAACTTAACGTTTGAAAATATAATTCCACATCAAAATGATAAATCTGAATGAAATGAACAGCGAATTCGAATTGATTTTCAAAGTAACCCACGTAAAAATTAATTGCACAATCCGATATTATTAACGTTTGGATTGATTGTTGATGCGCACGCAATCACAAAGAACATAGCCATTCACAATGTGCACTTGATCAAACTGAACTCTCATCTATGAAATCACTTTTCGCTGGTAATTTTCACAAAAAAATCGTTTCAAAACAATGTATTAAATCAAATTGAACTACAATAACTCTCGAAAACTGATAAAACTTGAAAAATTTAATAAATGCTATCGCATGTCTGCACAGCAAATTATTATGCGATGAAAATATTGCAAATGAATCAGCTGTCAAAAGTTGAGGCACACAACGCCATATGCTGGAACCAGCATTTGATATAGTGAGACGTTAGTTACTACACTTATAACTCAAAAACTCCTGGACCGATTACGATTTTTCTGGGGTATTCTTCTTTTTTTGGCCGGAGACCAGTCCTAATTGGTGTCAATCATCGAAATCGGTCCAGGCGTTCTTGAGTTATAAGCGTAGTAACTAACGCCACTCTCATATACCAGGTCTGCAAGTTTAAAATGTCGTTTTAATTCCAATAGAATGCGCTCTTAGCCTATTGAAGGATTTGCTTATCTCTAAACGCTATTTTGTTTGTTAGTCATTTGTTTACAAAAGTCAGTTGTTTTTAAGTCGTTTACGTGGACGTATCATACCTTTCTTTGGTGTTAAAAATGTCTAATTTTAAGCCAAATAAAGAGCATTTGCGGCATGTCATGATTTTCTTATTCAATCAAAAGAAAAAGGCATCTGAATGTCATCGAATTCTTGTTGAGACTTATGGCGATCTTGCTCCAACCGTCAAGACATGTGAACGTTGGTTTCAAAGTTTCAAACGTGGTGATTTTGATGTTACTGATAAAAAACGAGAAAATCGACCAAAAAAGTTTGAGGACGTCGAATTGCAATCTTTATTAGACGAAGACAATACCCAAACCCAACAAATGATGGCAGAACAGTTGAATGTCACTAGACAAGCCATTTCCGATCGCCTGAGAGCTATGGGAAAAATTCAAAAGGTTGGAAAATGGGTTCCACATGAATTGGACGAACGACAGATGGAAAAACGAAAAGTTGTGTGCGAAATGCTGCTTTTACGCCACGAAAGAAAGGGTTTTTTGCATCGAGTTGTAACTGGCGATGAAAAATGGATTTATTTTCAGAATCCCAAACGAATAAAATCATGGGTAACGCCAGGACAACCATCCACATCGAGTGCAAGACCGGATCGTTTTGGGAAGAAGACAATGCTGTGTGTGTGGTGGGATCAGAAGGGAGTAGTCTACTACGAGCTTCTCAAACCCGGCGAAACAGTCAATACCGACCGCTACCGACAACAAATGATCAATTTGAGTCACGCATTGATCGAAAAACGCCCAGAATGGGCTCACAGGCACGCCAAAGTCATTCTTCAGCATGATAACGCTCCTGCACATTCAGCCAGATTGACTAAGGAAACGATTTCTTCGCTTGGTTGGGAACTCCTACCCCACCCGCCGTATTCACCTGACCTGGCGCCTTCTGATTATCACCTATTCTCATCGATGGAACACTCATTGGCTGAGCAACACTTTAACAATTTGGAGGATGTAAGAAAATGGCTCGATGAATGGATTTCAAATAAAGATGAAGCATTCTTTTGGAATGGTATCCATAAATTGCCCGAGAGATGGACAAAATGTGTAGAAAGCGAGGGCCAGTACTTTGAATAAAATATATTATACTTTTTTTTTTTAAATTAAATTATATTTTAAGAAATAAACGACATTTTAAACTTGCAGACCTGGTATATATACTAGCTGACCCGGCCACGCGTTGCTGTGGCTGTTGTAATAGTTTAAAAAAATATTAGTTAAAATTTTAATTTAAAAGAAATAATGAATTAATGAAAAAATGAATTAAGTAGATTTTTGATTTTACATTTTATTCATGTTATATCTAACTATAGTATGTAATAAATAATATGCAAAGTTCATAACTGATAAAATATAAACATGAGTTTAATGAATGAGGTATATATTGATATATATATTGATTAGTTATGGCTAGTAATGTTATTTTAAATTATAAATATTTATTTCAATTTAATTGAGCGCTAATCGATGCACAATATTTTTTGTTCATCTGCCAGTTGCTTATACAAATATATTAGATGGTTTACTAATACGTCAGCAAGCAACATATAATTGCCTTTGGGAGGAACATGGGTTTTATAAGTACAAACCGCAAATGGACATTGCCTGTCCTTGAAGCCTGTTGATGTTCATAGCAAAACCCAAGTATATATCAAATTGAAGTCTTTTGAACGGTATTATGGGTTCTGATGGTATTATTGGAATACGTGGTAACAGGACGATTTCTTCTTTAAAGATTCCAGTCTACATGGCTGCTTCAATAACATTTCTGGTAATATTTTTGATGACCAAACGTGTACGATTGCATAATTTAGGTTGATTCAAATTACGCAGAATAATAATAGGTGAACCAATATTCAACCGAAGATTGTGTGGTGGCATTCCTGGTATATCGAGAGAATTTAAAAATTCAGTTGGATAATTTACAGCTTGTTTTCATCAACAATAGAATCGATTGATTTAAAGGACATTAGATCACCTGGTAACAACTGTTGTATTTAAAAGTTAATTTCGTCAACACCATCCATCCAACATTTTTCGCTGCCAAAATACCACGATTACTGAGCCAATTATCGTCCATGTAATTATTTAGTACATCCAGGAAGACACTCCTAATTAATTCATTTTTTGTCTAAACAACAGTGGTGAAATGTTCTGGCAATTTGATAGAGTCTGTATTTGGATGCAGTTCTATTTCACCATAAAAACGATTGTTTTAAACATGCGTTATTCTCATCGGCAAAAGTAGAGCTAGGAATGACTGGCAATATCTGTCGGAAATCACCAGACAGTAAAAGAACAGCACCACCGAATAGCTTATCATTATTGTTCAAACATATCATAGTTCTATTTTAATTAATTAATTAATAATTATTAATCACACAGTATCATGAAACATATTAATTAATAATAAACTTAAAGTAAATATAAGCTTCTTAAACAAACATACCTATAACATGTGTGAATAAACGTAAAAAAATGAACATCTTATCTTAAACAACCAGTTATTTGATATATGATAGGACTGAACTCAGGTTCTATTGAACCTACAGAGCTGCGATTGGGCTCATATTGTAGCAAACTAAATCTTCTTTAAAAATGCCCTTAAAACATATAAAAAATGCAGCAGGTTAGAAAATAATACAGTTTTGCAAAAACATTTCGCAGTCGTTAACCGAAATAAAATATAGCCTATATTTTATGTTGGACAATGTTACGTATCTGTGCGAAATTTCATTAAAATCAGTCCAGTAGTTTCGTAGATTAGCCCGGACAAACATCGTGACAGGAGATTTATATATATATATATATATATATATATATATATATATATATATATATATATATATATATATATATAGATAGATAGATAGATAGATAGATAGATAGAGAGATAGATAGATAGATGAAATTCCGGTTATTTGATACATGATAGGACTGAACTCAGGTTCTATTAAACCTACAGAGCTGCGATTGGACTCAAATTGTAGAAAATTAAATCCTCTTTAAAAATGGTGAAGTACGTTTTTTCCAAAAAAACGCACCGATTAGGATTGGATTATAGCGAGAGGTAGGAGTCTACCAAAGTGGTTTTGTGAGAGGGAGATCAGCCACTGATCAAATCTTTGCTCTGAGGACCCTGCTTGAAAGAACGCGCGAATATAACATCACCACGCACCACCTCTTTATTGATTTCAGCAATGCATATGATAGTGTCATAAGAGAGAAGCTGTACTCGGCTGTGGTGGCAATGAATATCCCCCTTGAACTAATCCATTTTACAGAGCTCCTGATGATAGGATCAAGATGTCAAGTTATAATACAGGGAGACCTGTCAGAGACTTACACGACCACAAGAGGCCTGAAACAGGGAGATGACCTACCATGCTTGTTGTTTAACCTAGCTCTAGAGAAGGTGATAAGGGACTCCGAAGTGCAAAGAGACTATACGATTCTCACCAAGTCAGTCCAAATTCTTGCCTACCCAGATGATATAGACGTCACAGAGAGACTTGGAATGGGTCATCTTGGCTATAGAGGCAGCAGGGCGGAAAATGGGTCTTCAAGTCAGTCAACCAAGCAAATACCAAATACAAGGTTGCTAACCCTCTAAGGCTACTACCACCTACTCTTAGGTTGGAGGGATACACCTTTGAAAGCGCAAATAGTTTTGTGTATCTAGGTTCCCTATTGTGTGCAGACAATATGCCCTGTCAGGAGAGTCAGAGTCGAATAACGACAGCAAACAGGTGATATTTTGGCCTAGCCAAAATACTAAGAAGTCATTTGCAGGCAAGAAAGTCTAAGATCGCTTTGTAAAAATCTTTAATTAGACCTGTACTGACATATGCTTCAGAGACATGGCCCATATCACGTACAATCCATCAGCTTGCAGGTTTTTGAGCGAAAAATTCTGAGAAGAATATTTGTACCTCTAAGGGATGGCGTCCAGTACAGCCAGAGACACAATGCAGATTTGCGCCAGATTTACCGGGAACCAGATGTGGTACAATTTATAAGGATCTCAAGGCTACGATGGGCGGGGACACACCTATCAAGAGGCTGCTCTTTGGGTATGTGGATGGGAGGAGAAAGAGAGGACGGCCACGACTGAGATCGGCAGATGAGGTCGAAGCCGACGCAAAGAAGATCCTCAACACCAGGGCTTGGCAGACCCGGGCGATAGACAGAGATGAGTGGAGGCGTGGTCTTGATGCGGCGAAGACCTGCACCGGGTTGTAGTGATGATGACTACAGAGTTAATGCAACCTTTTTCGAAGCGAAAGAACTAATTAGGATGAATAGTTTGTAGCCACTGGCGTTAATTCAATCCATAAAATGTTGTGCCCGCATGAAGGTGTCCGGCAAAAGCAATCGGTGAGGACTATGAGTGCTTATATGCGTCTGTTGAAAATAACAGGAACTGAGGGCGCGTTTATGCGTTTTTTTCAATTTGTTCTGTAAGAATTAAGTTGAATTATGATTAAAATATAACATATGTGAGACAGACATAATCGTATACGTATAACTATAGATTATGAAACAATCAGGATTATATGCATAAAACTAAAAGTAAGTCAAAATATTAAAGAGTTCAAATTAGCTAAAATATCCTCACATTTCTAATAAATTTTATAACAATATTTATAAATTTATAATTTCAATATTGTAAATTTTACTCTTTTTCAATGAACGATTAATACTTGAAAATCATGTTGTGTTATTAAGCAATGACATACTATAATAATATTAGTCGGGTCTATTCAATCACTGCAACTTTTAATCAACCACTACCTGGCACGAGTGAAAAGTATTCCGTCCACAGCGATGGTAAGCAGTTGGCCCGAGGGTCGCACGCGCTTAATACTATATATAATAATATAAAAGGCCACTACCACGGCCCTTCCCGCCATCTCCCTTCTGTTTTTTGAAAATCACTGTCATATTCAGTTGTGAGTGCTTACAATTGTTATGAAAAGGTACAATAGTCACAATAATGTTTTTTGCAGTGGTGTCAGTGAAACGAAAATCCATTGTAAATGAAAATGTTTGTCTTTTGAAATTAAAAAAAAAGGACCTAATGGTTCAGCAAAAAGAAGAAACCCTTTTAACAGTTTAGATTTCTGAGAAGCGGCTTAAAGATGAAATTTCGAAACGGTTTTTTGGTTTACTCCGTCCAATTTAACTATTTATGATTTTTTTTTATTTTATTACATACATTTATATACGAGAGGATGCAAAATTTCGTCTATGTGTATTTATGGGCTTATGCACATAGAGCATGTTGATGTAAAGTATCTAAAGTATAAAGTACCGTGTCTAAATGCACACCAAGTCCTACAGTTCGAGCCACGGATATATAAAGTGCTCTATCTGCTGTTAGACATGTATTAGTTTTAAGTACGGATGTTCAAGAGCTCCCGAAATGAGTGAGAGGTAGTCCCTTTCCAAGCGGTTTAAAGGTATCTTGAGCTAATCTTTCTGGCTTATGCTGAAGTACAAGGTTTCTTTTTTTTCAATCCAATAGACAAACTTATTTTCATTTTCAATGGGTTTCCGTTACACTCACTCCACTACGAAAGACATTATTGTGATAATTGTACCTTGTCACAACAATCGTAAGCACTCGCACCAAAATAGCGCACTGATTTTCAAAAACACGAGACCTCATGTTGATAGAGGAGCGATTGGCTCTGTTTCCGAAAATGCATGCAGATTATTTTTTAGATGTCTGTTATTTATGCTATCAAATAAAATACTCATAACAAAATATGTGTATACTTATAAATAACCTCAAAACAAAACAATTGACATTAAATTTGAGGATAATAATCAGCAATGCTTTCTATAACTTTGTAAATAAACATTCTTTTTTTTTTTAATATTTTATTTGAAAAGAAAAGAGATGGCCAGGACCGGGACTCGAACCCGGAACCTTCACCTCTCCGTCACCACGGATATAATCATAAAAATAATTATAATTACCGAAGAAGTAATCTGCATGCGTTTTCCAAACAGACCCGAGGGTTTAAAATAACGCCAGTGGCCACAAACTTTCAATGTTGACTAGTTCTGCCACTTAGAAAAAGGGTTATATTAACTTCTTAATAAAAATTTCTAACTAATTAATTAAGTGCTATAAAACACATAAATATATAAATAAATTATGGTTTTAAATACTTTACACTATTACTTGCAAAGGGTAGAAAATATAAAAAATGCATAAGAATAGCTTTAATTTTATTTTAGAAAAAAAAAATGATTGGACCAGGAATCACGAAGATAATGACGTCAACATAACATGGCATGTTCGCCATCTTCAATTCGCTGTATTTAAAGCTGATATGTATGAACAATCAAAACGACCCAATTTGCATACAGTAGTAGTCAACAAACTGTCTCTCAGCCCGCATGATGACAAAAGAGTGACTTTATCAAACCACATACAAACTTTACCATATGGTCATTATACATTAGGAGAATACTCAAATATTGTAATGCTTAAGCTATGTTTGAGGTAACAAGGAGATATATAAACTATAATTTTTTCTAAATACATTTACTAGTGTAAAGATAATATTTTTTGTTTTGTTTTATCTCATTAATACATCATGTAATGTACTTTGTTGTTGTGTTTTTTGTTTTATTTTTAAGGGCAAACAACTACAAATGGTTATTATTGCCCTCACCACTAGGGAATATACATGTTTACATTACCTAGATAATTACAAATATACATTATCGTTAATTTATTTTTTATTTATGGTTCTTTTTTAATTAATTAAATATTTTTTTTTTTTTTTAATTTTGAAGAGAAAAGATTATGTCTTGGCCGGGATTCGAACCCGGGTCGCCCGCGTTTCTAGCGCGGTGCTCTAACCACTGAGCTACCAAGGCACGCATTCCAGCTAGACAAATCCTTTCTCTTCACTGATCTTATATATCCCTGTGATCTCGCAATTTTTCTTATATATCCCTGTGATCTCGCAATTTTATCGTTACATTATTACTTAGTATTGTTACATTATTACTTAGTAAAAATATTGTTACATATAAAAATATTTACATACTATACTATATTAAACGTATAATAGAAACATATTAAATATATAATAGAAAGATAAATACTTATATAAAGTTATTCATACTAAAATAAAACGTTATACATATTTCTATATAAACTTTAAAATATAATACAATATAAAATTTATAATATTTATATAAACGTTGTACAAATTAATAGTTGAAACATAGTTTATAACGTTATACACGTATATATATATTAATTTATATTATTTATAAAAACGTTATACTTATTAGTAGGTATTTTTCTTATAAACATGCATAGCTTATAAATATACGCATGTTTGTGTTATTAATGAATAATTGAAATATTGTTGCAAAGTAAAGTATTACACACACACACACACACACACACACACATATATATATATATATATATATATATATATATATATATATATATAAACTCACTTACACATGTACCTTTACGTATATGTCAAATTGACTGGAATATAGTGATGTTTTTAATAAATTCTAATTTATTATTTACACATTGTTCATTATCGCCCAAAGCCTTAAGCATCTGCCGAGGCACGCCACCTTTCCATCACACTACTGTACCGAGGACAATCCTCGAAGATATGGCGCACTGTAAGTGTCACCTTACACAGTGTACATTGAGGTGGGTTCCTCTGTGTTATCAGGTATTCGTGGGTCAAACGACAGTGACCAATCCTAAGGCGGGTAATAACTACTTCTTCTCTTCTACACTGCCTGGAAGATGATGCCCAGCTACTTGTAGTCGGTTTAATTATTTTCAGTTTTTTGTTCTCTAGCGATGTCCAAGTCCGTTGCCATTCGCTTAGGATATTTGCATTTATTTGTTGGAATAAATCTGAAGGTGAGATATAAGAAAGCGTTATTTCTTCTATTGAATGGGCTTCTGATGCCGCTTCGTCGGCTTTCTCATTTTCAAGAATTCCTGAGTGGCTGGGGACCCAAAAAAGGTTATTTCTCTTAATGAGTCTGCTATTTGTTTTTTAGGCCTGGTAAATTTCCTGTATGAGAGGATTATCTGAAAACGTGTTTATTATTGCTTTGAGGGCACTCAGTGAGTCGGAACAAACTATTGTTGACTGATCTAGTGTTGTAAGGGTTATTTGGAGAGCCTTAAGAATAGCCGTCAATTCAGCTGTGAAGATTCGGCAATTACTGTTGAGCTTATACTTAAAAGTTGTATCGCCAGTATACACAGCACGCGATGTAGAGTCGTTGGTACGAGAACCATCTGCAAATAAGATTTTGTTAAACTGATAGTTACTCAGTTCAACAAGAAAGGCTTGTGAAATCTCTTGTGGGAAACATCCTCTAGCTACTTGTAGTCGGTTTAATAGTTCATTGAAGTTGGTTGAGGTGGATTGGATTTCAAGACCGACATCTTGTTTAGAGAAAAAAGCCGTAAATCCATTTGCGACAATTTGCTCATTACAAAGAATGTTAACTCCAATTTTTAAGTGAATGGGCTGCAGAATCTTTTTTCCTTCGATTGCTCTAACCTCATTCCATACTATTGAAGATGGTGTCGTCGAATTGATAGAAGCGATGTATTGTTGCCAGGATGTTTTATAGAAGCAAATTGTTCTTTTGAGTGTAGCTTTTGCTTTTTTGTATTCAATCAGTTTCAGGAGGGTCATATTTCTTTTGAAAACTCTCTACGCTTTTCTCTTCTTTTTGACAGCTTCTCTACAATCGGTATTGAACCAAGGGACTGGCTGCCGTTTGGGTGTGGATGAAGTTTTGGGGATGTAGCGTTCAGCAGCATGTCATATCCTCGAGGTGATTTGTGAACAACTCTCTTCTACATCGTCCGGGAGGTCTGAAGGGAAAATCACACTAGTCATAAATTGCTGCCAGTAAACGCTTTCTTGAATCCAGGTTGATTGATCTTTTGCTAGTGTGTGATAATCGTTTGTTTATATTAATAATTACTGGAAAGTGGTCACTGGAATATTGATCAGTTATAATATTTCAGTGGTCATCTAGGAGTAGACTACTAGAACTAAAAGCGACATCAATAGAAGAGAAGGTGCCATAAGATGAGCTTAAGTAAGTTGGTTCACCGTTGTTCAATACATGTGGATTGTTATTATCGAGCATGATTTATATTAACCGTCCTCTTCGATCTTTTCTTTCCGATCCCCAGATGTAATTGTGAGCGTTAAGATCACCCACTAGAAGAAGTGGGAATTGGGTACAAAGAGACTCTATTTGCTCTGAAGTTAGTGGTGTCTGCTGAGGTATCTAAAGGTTGCATACGGTGAAAGGGTAGTCACCTAGTATCCTGATGGTGACTGCTTATAAAGTAGTTTGTAGGACTATTCGTTCAAATGATAATCGCTGAGACACTAGGGTCAATACTCCTCCACAAGCTCGAGTCTCGCTAGTGTTATCCTGACGACAAATTTCAAATCCCCTGAGAGTCAGTTTATCATTTGATATGAGGTGTGTTTCCTGAGGCAAAGAATTGTGGGATGGTTATCTTGAATTAACATCTGTAGATCAGTGAAGTGACTTCGGATTCCATTACAGTTCCATTGGATTATTATTAAATTAGCCATGACGTTGAAATTGATAAAACGGTATTTATTAAAGATAAGAGCTATATGAGCTAATAGCTATTGAATTATTGATCACCACAAATATTACTGTCTATTACATTCTCAACACTGTTTGTCACCAGCACTATTTTATTTCTGCTCTCCCCTTTCTTGGCACTGTCTGGTTGGTTTCTGGGAGGATATCTGTCTTATTTGGTTCCATAAGGATTTCCGTTTTATTTGAATTTTTGGGGGTAACAGAGCTCCGCTTGATGTGAGGAGAGGATAATTCGGTAATGTTAGGAGTAGTTTTTAATACTGTAATTGCGATGGTAGACTTGTCGTTCCCATTGTTGGCTGAATGGCAGATCAGGTGTTGTTCATGAGTAGCTCTATCTAGCTCATTACCAGGACTAGTATTAATAATGTTTTGAGTCTCAATTAGTGGCGGAGAATACTCTGTTTGGGTGCCTATTGTATGATTTTTCATCTATTTCCCAATCCCATCAGTTTTCCATCATTATTCTTTGTCATCTGTGCAAAGGTTGATCGTGAGTGATTTAAATTTTGGAGAGCGTTTTCATAGAACTTTCGCTTGGCTGCAATGTAGGGTATTTTCTCAGTAACCTGTAACGTCTTGATACCATTTTCAATTATATAAATTTGACAGTTCTTGTCAAAACTATTGTGTTCATTTTTACAATTGACACACTTTTTTGGATTGGTACATTCTTTTGAGCTTACTCCGTGTTCTGGCAGACCGCAGTTGCTGCACATGGAAGAGATCTTACGGTCCTCTAGATTATGAAAAGATTTGTGATCTGAGGCATATTGTACATCGAAGTGGGCTCGGGACGTACGGCCTTATAGGGACATTTTAGTACCCTACTTTAAAGTCCTTAGGCAGAATAGGACACTTGAAAGTTAATATATAGTTATGTGTTAGCTTAATTACGTCACCAGTTTTATAAGACAATCTTTTAATAATAATTTTTTTTCCTTCAAATTCCTGGATGATTTGATTGATTTCGAGATGTTGCAGATCATAGCAATGAATTATGCCTTTACTTTCGTTTAATCTTGGATGTGGTTCTATTTTAATGCTTAATTGGTTGCCAAGATTATTGCAAGCCAACAATTTTTTTGCATGTGAACTGGTGTTCACTTCAATTAGTAGTGTACCATTTCTCAGTTTTTTTATATTTTTAACTTCACCCACAATATTATTGATGGCTTTCGTTATAAAAAAGGGAGATGTTTTGTTGAAGGAAGCTTCAGTCATTTTAGCGACAAAAAATCTATCATTTGAATAAAACGATGTTTTGCCTTTATTACTCTCCATATTAAGCCTGCGAATCTACTATTGTATATCAACTTAAACTCTCTAATAAGTTTGGTGTCGAGTAGAAAAGAGTAGAAAAAACAATAAATAGAATTTTTAAAAATATATATAAATCAAACAAAAGTACTTAATGAACAAACGAATCAGTATGTGTATATGTGTTGTGTAAGTATAAATATATAAAGCTCCAAGAATATGTTATCACTATATTATAAAAATAAAAAATGTTTTATACTATTTAGCTTAATAACTTTATAGTACTTGATTATTTAATAGTGAAAAGGAAAGTATATATTACCTAAACAACCAAATAAATTGTATACAAGACTAATTACCCAGTCAGCCAAAAGGTAAACTTACATATAAAGTATGTAAACTAACAAATGAAATTTATACTAGACTTATTTACAATTGGGTAAACTTATATATTACATTAACTTCTAAATAAAATGTAAATTAGACTAAATACATGCAAATAGAAAAAATAAATAAATAAATTTAAAAAATATTAAATTAAATATAGTACCTAATAAAGATTATATATTTCTGTCTATTTTAAAAAGTATCTTATCTTTTTCCTGAGATGTAGATGTTAGTATAGCAGAAATGCAAAAGAATTATTGTCGGATTGAGTTTGAGACAGCATCACATGAACTAGAACTAACAATGGGGCGTTGTGAGATTCTAGGAACTGAACGCACATCAAACAAAACACTCCGCACAATAGACAACCTTCCTCACTGACTGCTGGAGACAGACTGATTTTATGTTTAAATAATTAAACAAATAAAAATAAATTAATGTACTGTAATGTAAAATAAATTAATATAAAAATAAATTAAATGTACTTTGTTAAAATAGAGCCAAAAACTCAAAAAGAAACACTATTATTTATTATAATGCAATTGGGAAAAACCACAATGCAAAGCCTTATGTTTCAAAAAATACACCTACTTACCAGTCGACGTTTCGCCTATTCAGGCATTATCAAGACACCAAAATCAAAAAGGGGTTATGTGAATCGCATCTCGAAGAAAAAGGTGCAATAAATCCTAACGATCAACAGCCCAAACAGGCTCCAAACATGAGACAGCACCCAACCACCAAGACGTTCAACATACAACTGTTATTATACGTCGACTGGTAAGTAGGTGTATTTTTTGAAACATAAGGCTTTGCATTGCGGTTTTTCCCAATTGCATTATATTAAATGTACTTTGTTATTTAATGTATATTTAAAGTTACAATAAATTGTAATTTGTCATTCAGCTTATTATGTACATGGAATATTCTTTTCTTGGTTACAATATAGATTGTTTATATAATTGTATACTTAATAAATTAACTGCGATAGTTTTATTAAAAAATAAAAGTCTAGTATAACAACATGTTTTTTCTTTCACAACATTATATCCTTTTTGTCGATCCAGCTACTTAAAAATTTCCTATATTTTACTAATTTAACAGTTCAGGAGGAAGAAGAGGGTACGTGAAGGTAAGTATAACACATAGCCACGTAGGGGGGGGGGAGTTAATAATACGAGTATATAGTGCTCAGTCTCATTGATCAATTCCACACAAGGTAGTAGACCAAGTCCCATTCAAAAAGACCTAGCTCAAGGCAAGAATCAACACTAGTTCTTCCATTCATAAAAACCATGACCTACTTCAACATACTGACCTCCACAATGTTTTAAGAAGCAGACTACCTCTAGCGAGCTGTCATAGCTCAAGCTCTCAAGCCTAGTTTTGAAATTCATAAAAACCATGACCTACCTCAACATACTGACCTACACAATGTCCTAAGAACCAGTGTCTAATTCTAGGAAACACAGCTGCAGCTACTCTTTCCCCATTGACAAAGGTCATTGATCCAGGCCTTATAAGGCAAGGCCATCTCCTTATAAGGGAAGGACGCACAGATGTAGGTAAAAAAACAGCTGTTGTGCGACGTTGACACATCAAAATTGCACATATTTAAGTCCATATACCTACCTGCCCTTATTTATGGAAGCGAGAGCTGGGTCCCGATGGACAAGCACTGGAGTTGCTGAAACGAAATACCTCCGGAGAATGTCAGGCAAAACAAGGAGGGACAGAGTTAGGAATGAGAGGATAAGGGGAGACCTGGAGATAGTTGGGACGGTTTGGTCATCTGTGCGGAATGAATGAGGACCGGGACCCAAACAAGTTTTTTGAAGCCAGGTCTACCGGAAGTCGTCATCGAGGAAGACCTAGATTGCAATGGATGGACCTCTCATTTGATTGGTGAAAGGAAGGGAAGGAATATGAATGAGATGAAAGCGCTGGCTGGAGATCGAGGGGCTTGGCTGTCCCGGATTAGAGGGCACCTCCACACTGAGAGGCACTAAGGAGGAAGATAAAGAAGAAGAAAAAGAATTTATTGTCCCAACCTTTCAGCCTAAGACCGTTGCAATCCCTCGAGAATTCCTCAGATCCTCGGCAACGCAATGGGCCAGAGAATACTCCACTGGTAACGAGAAGGTATCCCTTTAGATTATCTGAGTTACTCTACGAGACCCTGGTACCTTAGTATGTGCAACTGGGTCATTATTTGTTTCCACGTTGTTTAGGTACCTGACCTGCTGGTCTTCTCTCGGGCCATGGTCTCCTTTGTACGGGGCCAGTCTATTGAAATGGACTACCTTGGGTTTTCCTTTAGGCTGCTTCCTGATCCTATAGATGACGTCGTTGATCCTCTTGACGATCTCAAGCGGGCCGTCCCAGGAGTTCTGCAGTTTAGGTGAGTAGCCTCACCTTCTTCGAGGATCATGTAGCCAGACCAAGTCTCCAGGTTGGTAGCCACCTTTCTCAGCCCTGATTTCGAAACTCTCCTTCATTCTGTCACTTGCTCCGTGGATATTTGTGCTAACCTTGTCTTGGATATTATCCATTCGCTTCCGTAGATCAGTGACGTACTCTTCTCCGGCAACTTCATCGTCAGGCTTGAGCCCGAATTTCTGATCAAAAGGCAAACGAAGTTCTCTGCCGATCACCACATTTGCGGGGGTCTGCCCCGTTGCCTCATGGACTTTTTTTTCCCCCTTTCTGCCATTGCTGGCATACGGGGTTTCGGCAGTGGTGGGTTCATACGTTGGGCTTACGCATGTCCACCACTGCCAAAAATCAACACTTTATTCAGCAAAATTCTTATTATACACAACTTTTGGGGGGTTTTGTATAATTATGGGGAACAATAAATATAAAAAATATAAAGACCTGCACTCCTGGTACCTGCGCCTAGCCCTGTAGTACTCCCTCTTAAGGAGCATCAGGGCAGGCGTCCACCATGGGACCGGGCGCGCTCTCGTTCTGCGGCGCTGGAGGGTCATATTGGCAGCGTCTGTGATGGCGCCCATCAGCTCCGCCACTCTGCGGTCAATGACTGACTCGCCTTCCATTGACGCCATCCCTTCCCATTCTCTATCGACCAATATTCCCTCCAGTTCACTGGAGAAGGCTCCCCAGTTCGCCGTTCGGGTCACATAGCCTTTCTCTGACGGCAAGGCTCCGCCTTCCTCCTCTACCACACTGACCCGGTGGTCGAAGATCGTGTCAGACCGTAGGGTCCAGTCCACGATGCGTCTCGCCATGGCGGCCGTGGCGAGTGTCTCATCGATCCAGCTCTGGCCCCTGGTTCCAACGAATGTTGGGCCAGAGGGCTCATTTATCACCAAGAGCTGATACTCGCCACGGTTTCGTCCACCACTCTTTCTCTGGAGTCTGTGCGCACCGAACCTCAGGCCGTGCTCTACGAATTGGTGACGGAACAGACCACCACACTCCTGTAGCGGTGTGCGATGGCCTCCACGGCGGACACATTCTCCTCTATACTTTGCTTCGACGGCATGTATGACGACACGAGGGCGAAGGATATCCTCCCCCTTCTGACATAACATGCCGCCTGATCCGCCGTAGTGAATTGCTTCAGCGCCATAACATCGAGGTTTGGATTCACTATCATTATAGCTCTAGGCCTCCTCTCGCCACTGCCCATAGCGACTACCCTCGACGTCACACCGAATCCGGCGACCACATTTCCCTGACACCATGGCTCCTGAATAGCCATATAAAGATGTCAGCTTCCCTAGCGAGAGCTGTCAGCTCGTCCGCGACCACTCGTCTTCGGCCCGGGCAGTCCTTTATTTAGTGACCGGTGCCAACACACTGCTATGTATTGATGCAGGCGGCACCATGAAAGGGATGCTGTACGGGGAAAATGTGTCATGTCGGGACACATGAAAGGGAATATGTTGGGACAATAAACAGACCCTTGGTCCCCTTATGGTTTTATGGTCCAAGATAGTGGAGAAGGAAGGAGAGGGGGAGAGAAGAAAACACTTGAAAGAGGAGGCTGAAGAGGGGACTCGAGAGGGAGAGGCACAGCAGGAAGGTACTCGAAGAGAGACGCACGGCAGGAAGGGACTAGGGAGACGAAGATGGAACAGGAAGGAGGTACTCTGGAGATGTACAGCAAGAAGGAGAGATCTGGCAGAAGATAGAGAATCCCAGAGGCAGCACGGCGAAGAGCGACCAGCAACCCAATCTACCCCTATCCACAGATAAGTTTAGTTTATATCCTGTAATACATTTTATGGCAATCCTATATATATATATTATTACAATCTGAATCATTAGCCTTGTTGAAATTAAATGAATAAACGATCCTTATTATAATTCTTGTGATGCTCACATACCCCACATAGCATTATTAATGGCATCCAGCTTGTGGGGAACTTACTATCCAATTTACTAATTTGAATTGGTTTAATTAAGTATGTTTAGTAACTTTATGTTCTCAATAGTTTTACAATCAAATTGGTTTAATGATTCAGATTAATAGATTGAATTTTTTGTTTCTTAACTTTTTCTAGTGACATAATTATAGTTGATTATTCTTATAAGTTTATTTCCGCTTGGGGTGATTCGAACTTTTAAATTCAAAATGGAGTCAAGTTTATTGAATTTGTTAGAAAAAATGAGGGAGGACAGTAAAAAAGAATTCCAAGAATTAAAAGAATTTAGGGAAAACATCAAAAAAGAGATAGTTAATGTGGTGAAAGAAATAGGTGCAAGTATAAACAGAAGGATAGAGGGTATGGATATGAACACAGACAGGGTAAAAGGAATTAAGAAGAAGGAAACAAACCAAGAAGAGATAGTAATCAATAAAGAATGTTGCTCTTTTGAGGGACCTATTAGTAATTATGACGATCCAAGAGACTTTAAGATTAATTTAATGAAGGGCAACCTTGCTGATGCTGAAGTACCTCCATCTAGCAGACTAATAAGTGAAAATACAAACTTTAACAATCATATATTATCAAGAAACGAAGAAATGCCAATAGAAGGCCAATGTGGAATAGGAGACACTTCGATTGAAGAAGATTTCAAAGAGAACAGCCCTAATTCTGGATATGATCGTGAAGTACACACAGATATAGCTTCCAAGGACAATAATAATGTTTTGGTAAATAATAGTTTGGTTTCGACAAGTAAAGTAGAAATGCCAGATGGCCAATGTGAAATAGGGGACACTTTGGTGGAAGAAGATCTCAAAGAGGACATTCCTAAATCTAGAAATAATATTGAAATGGTCGCCGATATAAATTTGTATGGAGAATCTTTTAAGGAATTCGTGTCTCTACACGAAACAATAAACAGAGTAGAACCAGGTGAAAATATTGCACTGACGGTTTATAAACACAGGGGATATTTAAACACAGAAGTTTCAAAGTTTAATTCGCCACATCTAGCTAAGAGTCAAGGAAAAAATCAAGGAACAATGGTAAAAGTGGAGAAAATGTATCGATTAGATCTCATTTTGAGGTTTATACCACAAATAGCTGCAACTATTGTACACTGCACTTTCAATCAGAAAAAATGTTATGAAATATATAATCATGGGATAGAAAATATAAAGAAAATGAATATAAACATTTTAATAATGTTTGGGCTAAACATGAAGAATGATATGGGAATACAAAATATTCTCTATGGGACTGCAGATGTCCGAAATTACCTCAGGGGCCAAGTAAAGAAGAAAAATTTAATATGTACCGCCAGATGGAATATTGGTTAACGAAAAGGATTGTCTCTTGATTTTAGAAGACTTGATGACTTAGATATTGGTTAAAAGAGTAGTTGATTATTTGTAAATGACAGAACGATTCGAAAATTGTATGTAAATAAGAATAGTCAACTGTTTGTAAATAACATTAATAGTATTAGAAATTGTTGTAATAATAGTGTATAAAGTTTAAATAGTTTTACCATTACTAATGGACGCCATAAAATGCAAGACCATTAAAATATGTAAAAGATAAGAGTTTAGGGCGAGCAGGTAGAACTTATATGGGTCACACTCACACGTGCATAGGCGGCATGCGCCTCTACAAATGGTAATGTGGTTCAAAGGAACCCGCTGTAAAGGTGGTGAAATATTTTTGCCAAGGGTAGTGGACATTATCAGGTACCACAAGGGTACACTTGCTAGGTACCCAATATTGAAGGCAAAAGAGGCCGAAGTGGCAATAATAAAAAATAAATAAATAAATAAAATAAGATAAGATTCAAACCTTTTAATATAGTTGATATTTTTTGTTATATTATAACTATTGTTTTATGTATTATCAATAATTATCTTAATCATGTATACAAATTATAATATTACAGTAAAGGTAAAAATTGTCATAAAAGTAAAAGTAATTGTCAGAAAGACAAAGGTATACCCCTGTATGAATTTAGTAAATAATAATATTGAGATGTGTTAAGACGCAGGACACTATGTTTAGCCTGCGCTATGCAACTAATTTAATAAAACTAGTGGTATTATTATTTATTTAAGATTTATTAGGTATTCCCCTTGTTATTCAGTTTAAACATCGACTTAGGAATTGAAACAATTAATTAAAATAGACCATGTAAATAACAAGATTATGTACTCTGTTACGGTATGATCTAATATTGAAATATGTATAGCAAAAACAAGTGTGACACGTAATATTACTTAAGAATATTTTAACCCATTTTATCATGTACAATTATTAATTCTAGTTCATTACCGATGTATATAACAAAACTCTGTAAGTAAAGCATTGTAAAATATATAACAATAAGTAAACTTGTAAAGATCTTCTAAAAAATTATTTGTAAATAATTACATAATTGTAAAGATGTAAGGTATTGCCATAAAACTATATATAACCTTTGAAAAATTAGAACACTTTAATATTTAAAAAAGAAAAGAAGTCTCTCTTTGTTCAACCTCTTTTCTTTTTTTTCCCGGAAACCCAGGGATAATGCTATGTATTGATGCAGGCGGCACCATGAAAGGGATGCTGTACGGGGAAAATGTGTCATGTCGGGACACATGAAAGGGAATATGTTTGGGACAATAAACAGACCCTTGGTCCCCTTATGGTTTTATGGTCCAAGATAGTGGAGAAGGAAGGAGAGGGGGAGAGAAGAAAACACTTGAAAGAGGAGGCTGAAGAGGGGACTCGAGAGGGAGAGGCACAGCAGGAAGGTACTCGAAGAGAGACGCACGGCAGGAAGGGACTAGGGAGACGAAGATGGAACAGGAAGGAGGTACTCTGGAGATGTACAGCAAGAAGGAGAGATCTGGCAGAAGATAGAGAATCCCAGAGGCAGCACGGCGAAGAGCGACCAGCAACCCAATCTACCCCTATCCACAGATAAGTTTAGTTTATATCCTGTAATACATTTTATGGCAATCCTATATATATATATTATTACAATCTGAATCATTAACCTTGTTGAAATTAAATAAATAAACGACCCTTACTATGATTCTTTGGTGCTTACATACCCCAGATACACTATTTATTTATAAATAATATATTTAAGGAATAGATAAGTAAATTGGTAAACACAAGAATAGACCTTTGGAAAGGAACCCAATTAAGATTAAGGAATATAGATAATAATTTGAGTACTCATCATAAATGAGACTCTGGCATCCCAAATATCAATATATACATTCAAGATATATTTAAGAGTAGAAACATAGCAACACCACCTGCACACTATCTCCTTCGTTCAGGCCTTCGCCACGTGGCCGTGTTCCAGGCACTTTAGGCAGAGCAGGGGGTCGCACATCAGCACACGTCTTCCGGAGTAAGGTCCATTAGGGCAAGCCTCATCTGTTGGTGGACCTCAATGATCCACCTCTTCGTTAGCCCACCTCTTGCGGGCGTGGAAAAGCAGGGTCTCAACCACGCCCTTCTGGCACTCTCTTGCTCCGGCCTCTCCAACACTACCTTGCCCCAGAGGTAACTCTCCAGTGCGCTCCCATCCCAATGATTGGGGGCACCTTCCAGCTGTGGGCGAGGCCTTCTCGCCATCGCCAGCCCCTTCTGTGCTGACCAGGACGGCGCCAGTCTTAGTTACTCTGACTACGGCAACACTGGTGCCGATCACCTTCAATTCCTCCTTGGATGGGAGCTGTTCGAGAATTTTCCCGGCCTCCCACCCTGCCGTTTTTCCCTTGAGCGTAATGTCGTTGCCTCATGGACTAAACTACGGTAGGCTAGCAGGAACAGGTGAAGATACTCATACTCGTCCCAGTCTCGCTGATGGTCGGAGACCACCTTAGACAAATATCGACCCATCGTCCTGTTCATGCGCTCCACCATGCCATCGGATTGAGGGTGAAGAGATGTCGTGCTGGTCTTCCGTATTCCCAGTGCTTCGCACATCCCGGAGAAGACTGCAGACTCAAAGTTTTGTCCCTGGTCAGCGTGAAGTTCCATGGGTACTCCAAATCTACTGACGAGCTGCTTCAAAAGTACGTCTGCGACCGTGACTGCCTCATGATTCGGAAGTGCGTAAGCTTCCACCCACTTGGCCACGAGAATATACCGGTTACCTTCGTCCGTCACACGGAAAGGGCCAGCGATGTCGATTGCTATTCTTTCAAACGGTGCTCCCACGTTGTACTTCTTCATTGGGGCCTTCTTTCTTCTTATGGGTCCGTTAGAAGCCGCACAAGTCGCACAACGCCTGCACCACTCCAACACATCGTCATTTGCCCAGTAAAAGCGTTCATGTACCTTTTCCAATGTACGGTGAACTCCAAGGTGGCCGCCAGATACTCCGTCATGGAGTTCCCTGAGTACTTCTGGCACTTTAGCCTTTGGAACGATGAGCTGTAGTCTGCGCTGATCTACTTCCGTGTTCTCCCGCCAACGGCTCAAGGCGCTAATCCCTTGCTTCCGTCTTCCTCTCTGTGACCGCAACATTATATTATAATTGGTTCCAAAATCCTTCTTAAATCTATCACTTCCCCGATTATCCTTAAATGATCACCCTATTGCCTTCAGTTCCTCCGTTAGAAACCTCGGAGTCATTTTTGACCAATCCCTCTCATGGAAACCCCACGTTGCCCAAAGTTCTCGTTGAGCATAAGCTCTCTAAAGTTATTCCACCGTTCCAGGCATCTTCTAACACTACCTATCCGTAAGCTCCTCATCACATCTTTTATCTTTCCACACTTTGACTATGGTTGTGTGGCATATGGATCCAAGCGGATCCTGTGTTATCCGAGGACGTTGAGGTAAAACTGTAGCTATTTCTGAGTCGAGCAACAGAAATGCAGGGTTTACCCTATGCAGGCTATCCAACGAAACGGTAAGAGTACACAATTTGTCGGTACGGCTGAGAACATGGTAAGGTCCAATGTATAGAGACTTATTCAGTTTATCTTCACATAAAAATATGTGAGTGCAGTTTTCCAATTCCTTGTGAAGAACAATGCTGCCAATCTGTTAGTTTCAAGAAATTTAATCGGACGTAGACCCGTAGTCTTTTAGTTCTTTAATGAATCCTGGAAGATCATAAGATCATCATACTTGCACGGTGACGGGGAAAAATACTCTCCAGATAATCATTTGTAAACAGCTTCTGCAACACAGATGTTCACGTCGTCTTTGACGGTCACGCGAAGTCCGAGGTCGAAATGTACAATCAATGCTGATTTCAACGACCGCTGCCAACGCTCTATACAGCCATTTCTTCGAGGATGATACGGTGTTGAACGGATCTCCTACGTACCGAGATAATGGGTGAGTCTGTGAAAAAGATCAGTTTCAGATTGCCTTCCCTGATCAGTAGTAATTTTGCAAGAAACTCCAAATTGACAAACCAATCCTTCATAAATAAAGATAATTAATTGTTTTCTTCAAAATTATGAGCTATAAAAATCCAGCTCTCCAACTGGCTCACTTTGTACTGTGCTAACAATACTGGAGAGTACAAACCTTTTGCCTATTATTAAATGTTTATTTCTCTAATGCATGAGTAACCTCTTATTCAAACTATAAATAAATAAAACTAAACTACTCAATATCCTGTAATCATATTATCTGATGATTAATCTTCATAAATAGTTATTTAGGAAGAAAGTTTTTAAAAGGCATCTAAGTTATTTTCAAACAAGAATCAATTATTTGTATCAGAACTTAAAAGACAACTCAACTAAATACTCCATCTATTTAATTATTACTTTTAAAAAAATAGAGTTTTTATGTTCATAATTTATATTCAATACTCAAAATAATTATTATTAGTTGAAATAAGATAACTTTGAGCCCAAAGCAAATATTGATGGTATTAAAATATTTCTAATAATATTAAATACTAAGAATATCAATAAATATTAAACCTAACGGCACATTCTCATTACCATTACCTTACTACATACTACACTAGAAAACGAAATTGAACTTTTTTTTTTGTGCCTGGGTTGAAAGTGATTGTGTTTGCTTGGTTAGACCTTGGTTAGAACATTGAAAAAAATGAAAAGGATTCCTCAAAATATTTGCTTTTGGAACCAGGAGTATGCTTTTAGTATATTTTTAATAGACATAAACATCTAAATTATTCATATTGTAATCAATTCGAATTGTAACTCAAATACAATATTTCAAATACAAAACACTTTAAATTTCTTCTATTCAAAACAAAATAATCTCAAAATTCACTTAAAATAAATCAAGAATGAGCAGTCATTGCAGTAAAAAATGAGTTTTCCCACTCGAGCGCCTCAGGAACGTGGAACTCTCTCGAATGAGACTCCACACGTAGTCTCCCATCATTTACTGATATCTCATTGGCCCTGATATCTTTTCTCAAACTCCATGATGTCCTGATGGAAGCGTTCACCATGTTCTTCCGAGTATGCTCCCAGGTTGCGGTTGAAGAGATCGATATGGGCATCAATGATATGCATTTTTTTGAGACATTCAGCATCCCATTCTTCCAAAATTTTCGATTAAATTTCTAACAAGAATTTCGTAGTTGTCTTCCTTAGAAGCCTCTCACTACTGAGACAAAGCTGTCCCATGCTGCATTTTCTACTGTGGTAACTTTTTTGGGGAATTCATTAGAGGAAATCACCTTTTTGGTTTGTGGTCCGACGAACACACCTGCAGTAACCTTTGCTGCAGATAACTTGGGAAACATTTCCTTCAGGTGCAAGAATGCGACTGAGTCCTTATCTAGTACCTTCACAAACTGCTTGAAGAGGCCTAATTTGATATGCAACGGTGGCTTTAGAATTTTCTCGGCATCCTCTAACGGAGGCGCTTTGACATTGTAGGCTCCCACGGGAAAATCACGGGGGCCAGTATCTTCTGCTACAGTGCTCTGCGGTGCTTCTACTATCCCAGAGGCAGAGATAGCAAGGGAATTTGGTGAAACCATCCTGAAAGCCCATCAAAAATGCCACCATTTTGAATTCTCCGATGACTTCCCAGCCGTGCTCTTCGTATTTCAAAAGCTGCAGCAGCCTTTTGACATTGAAGTAGTCCTCTTTAAGATGTACAGAGTGAGCCAGAGGAATGGACGGGAGCGCGTTACTATTATGAAGCAAGACAGCTTAAATGCTTTTAGATGAACTGGCAATGAACAGACGCCACTCTTCAGTATTACAATGTATTCCAATATCGTCGAACAATAGTATATGAAAGAAAAAATATTTATTTAATTACTGATCCCCTTTTAATGTTTCAGCCAATAAGTAAGTAGTAGAATAATCAGCTGTCTTGACTTTGCAGAGAGGGAAAATGGGATGACGTTACAACCATATTAATTTACAACTGTATTAATAATAATTCAGGATTCCAAATTATAGTAAACAAGCTCTCCGCCACAAAAGCAAACATTCTTCAATAGTAAGGTCATGTTCCACTCTACTTTGGCATAATATGATGAAAAATTACGGTCTTTGACCAGACACAAAAAACGAGTTGTATAGTGCTATCCTTCCGTGAGTATGTGTGTATAACTCCATTCCTCCATTGCGTACTAATGGAGAAATGGAGTTATTAAATTTTCTAGGTAAAAAAAAAATGAGAATTTATATATTATACCTCCTTGGGTAATTGAACTAACTCAAGGAGATTAAAAAGATCAGTGAAAGAAGAGATATGACTGACCGAGAAGCGAGCCAGGATAGCCGAGATGGTTAAGGCGCCACCACGGAGAGGTGGGAGCCCCGGTTTCGAGTCCCGCTCCTAGTCATATCTTTTCTTTTCAAATAAAATATTTAAAAAATTATACAACAATAAAATAAATTATAATAATATTAATAACTTAAAGTCAACTAGATCCAAAAATAAAGTAATGTTCAATTAATATTCTCCCCGTGTATGCATCGCAAATTGCGAGAACACGGAGATGTAGGATCAGTGAAAGATGAGATATGACTGACCGAGAAGTGAGCCAGGATAGCCGAGATGGTTAAGGCGCCACCATGGAGAGGTGGGAGACCCGGGTTCGAGTCTCGGTCCTGGTCTTATCTTTTCTTCTCAAATAAAATATTTAAAACATTATATCTTATAACAATAAAATAAATTTTAATTTTTTTCAATTCTAAAAAATGGTAATTTGACTGTTCTGTTAGTTTCATAATTTTAATGAACTATCTAATACATCAGATAAAGAGTTGATTGGCTGGATGTACATGTATTTATCCATCCCAACATTATATGCCAAGTTCAATTAGTAATATTCATATGTTTTGCTATAAATTAGAAGGATAGAAGGAAACCAACCATAGAAAGACACTATATTTCCTGACATCAGTAAATAAATTTTAAAAATGGTTCAACATTAACAAATTTTTATTACAATAAATTTTAAATAATGAAAAATGTGCAGCTTCATTACAACATTTAGTGGAAATAAAAAAATTAGAAATGGCGCAATTCTCACAATGATAATCACTTAATACAAACCTAGCCTATATTATTAATCATAATTCGTTATTAGTAGATTCTCATTTAAAGAATTCAAAGTTTTCAAATATTGTCATTAACTGTGACTACCATATGGCTCAATGAATATGCCAAAATGACAAAAAGAAGCCATCAGATAGAAATTGCACCACAAAGTAACAATAATGATTATACTACCTTCATATTAATTTTTACAGATATAGATTATTTGTAAACAGTGATAACCTTTATTATTTATATAAACCAATTCAGTTCTTTAAGCTTATTAATAATATAATAAATAAATTAAAACATATCAATATAGCTTATAAAAATGTTTTCAATATTCATAAGTATGGACAGTAAAGTTATATATATACAAACACACACATTTGAATAAATAATAATTCATCTTATACAGCCCAACTTGGATAATTATTACAGAAAGAACCATTAAATTCATGAGTTATTAAGGAATGGAAGTTATAAATGAAAATTAATTGAATGTTTTTGGAAGTCATTCTAGGCAAAATATTGGTATTGAAACCATTTTAGGATGTGGAGAATATAGTCAAGGAGGAGGTCAAAGGAAGTTCTCAGATAGTAACAAAAAACTATTAATTAATAGCTGAAACACGAATAAAAACATTCTGTTCAATGTTTCAATTTAATAAATACTTAAATATTCTTTTAGGCTTCCACGACCACTATTATTACTAAAGACTTTGTTTATTTCTTCTGGTTTAGACCGTGTAGATAAATTTTTCGCCAACATTTCGTCAGCCATGCTGCTGACTTCCTCAGGCCTGAGATGAGAATCAGGATTATCCGTGCGCTCTCGGCCTTATATAACTTAATCTTATATTGTTAATTAATACGAGTGGGTATATAAGGCCGAGAGCGCACGGATCATGCTCATTCTCATCTCAGCCCTGAGGAAGTCAGCAGCATGGTTGACAAAACGTTGGCAAAAAATTTATCTACACAGTCTAAATCAGAAGAAATAAATAAAGTCTTTTGTAATCAATAAATACTGTTTTTGCTATTTGAGAATTTACTTTGGCTCCCTTCTTCTCATACATTTAATTGATCATATAGCCAACAAATAACTATTTATCCTTTTAGGATCATCTCATCCACACCACATATTTGAGTTGTTATTCGTTTTTGGTGGCCAGTTTTTGTCAAATTCGTTTATAATTTTAAGATAAAGTGTTAACTGGAACCCTGAAAGCACAAATTATTTCCAACTTCTTTTTAAGCCTCAAATTATTTTCATTTAACCTGATAACTTAATGTTTAGAAAGTTCTAATTATTATTTTTATTAATATTCAAGTTTTAATTTTAGAAACTTCACTGTTGATAACAAAGAAAAGATATAAATTTGTTCAAACAAAACTCGGATCATATTACTGAGGATTTTTTTTAAAATGTAAAAATGACTATATTGTTTTTATGAAAGGCAATTGGGGAACTTTTAATTATTTATTATTTACTATGGAGTAAAATGAAATGTATTTATCCTATGTGTTTAATCTTAAAGCTATTTGACAAAATATATTCAATGCGAGAAAGAAATTTTAATATTATTCACATTGGATACTATGAGATTAAGGAAAAAAAATAATGTTAACACAGTTGAGTTATTCAAGTTCAATTGTAGCTTAAAAATAAATAAATTTGTACAAAAAAAGTTATTGAAGGTAATGTATTTAAATTCATTATAAAAAATATAAAAGAAAGGTTTAAAAAAAAGAAGAGAATAACAACAAAATGAACTTGATAAATATTACTAAACATATTAAATTGAATTAATCAAATTAATAAAGTTTGAAATTTTTGATTTTAAAAAAAGTGGCATTAATTCTAAAATATCCTTCACTATATTAGTTGTAAAACTATGTTTCATTTTATTAAAAATACTATTTAAGACCTAAAACTTAAGCAACTAATTTTCGAAAACATTGTAAACAGCATTCAAAATTCTAAGCCTTTTTTTAAAAATTGTAAATCAATCACAAGTTCACAGCTTCAAAATATTTACTGCCATGAAGCACCAGTAAAAATCAGATAATTAAGTTAGTAGAACCAAAAAAAAATATTGAGGTAATCATCATGGCTACTAATAATACATTACCAAACCCACCACCAAGAAATAAAGAATCATTCCCCCTAAAAATTATGAACATTTACAGTTATTTACCCAGTGAAATATTTGCGAAAAGGGATATTAATGGAAATTCACTTATTTACTTAGAGAAATGATGATTTATTTTGATGTAAAAGATAATTTAAAAATTAATCATAAAAAAAAAAAAAAAATCATTTACATTATGATTAAAACCTAAATACATAACCTGATGAAAATTCAATTTCTATCAAATAATAAAATGTACTTCATAGTAACATATTTACTTTCCCAACATGAGGTATCCTTAATAAGTTTTACAAAAGATATATTGCAACTATAAACAGCAGTCAATTGTGCAAATAATAGTAGAATAAAAAAATAAAAACCCTAGTGAATAACTGTTTATAAGTATATTTGCTAAACAAATAAGCACATACAATAAGATACCTTTCTTTATAAAAGATTCTCCTGTTACTTTTCTGAATACTTTTGTGGTGTGTTAAAATATGAAAATTCACATAAATAACTTAATAATATTGAAATTTAAAAAAATAATAACTCATAATCACTGGGTACTTATAAATTTAATAAAATTAGCTTCTCTCCATAACTAATGAAAATTACTTCATAAGAATGAGAATAAACATTAAACATGACAAGAGTCCAATGTTTTGTAATTTGAAATATAAATCATATCATTGAACAAAATTTATTTAATAACCCGTAAATACAAAAATGTTAAAATTCACAATGTTCACATCAGTTCTGATTATATCACTCAACACTATCATTTTCCTCTTCTTCTTCTTCTTCATCCTCATCATCCTCTTCCTTTTTGGTAGGGGTTAAAGCAAGATTTGTGAATTTACCTTTCTTCTTGTACTCAGCCATTTCCTGCAATTAAAAGTTGGTTTAAAACATAACTGTTTGAAAATTTAATAAAAAATGCATTTATTTCAAAATAGTATAAATAAATGGATTACTCAAAGTATTATGCATTGGTGACTACTATATTTTACAATTTTCGATTTCTACCTCATACAAATGTCTCTTTTCTTGAAACAATCAACACTAGGAGGCCATTGTTGATTTCTTTGAAAGAAGTGAACCACTGACCTAGTATTTGGTGGGATGCAGGTTTCTGTGTCCTAGCTGAAATTTCCTCATTATCAACTTAGCTCTCCTTAGTGCTAAGTCCAAAACCATGATGAAGAGCAACGGAATTAAGTTACACCCCTGGCGGATATTGAAATGTGGTTTCTTGTTCTAATCACATTCCTCATCTTTTTAGAGCAGTGGTTCCCAATCTTTTTTCTACCACAACCCCTTGTACAAATGAAAACCTTCCACACCCCACCTGTCCAAATAAAATTCCTACTACGCTCCCCTTGCAGAATAAATTGTATGGGCATATGAAAAAAACAATAAATATTACATTTAAAACAAAACGTTTAGTTTTACCATTACAAAATACAGCATTATAAGTTTCAATTTAAGATAAAGAAGTACTGGTTAGAGTGAAATAACTAAAATTGGGTCAGAATTTTTCATTTTAAATTTTCAATTGGTCTCGCGCCACAACACCCTGACTTTTACTTACACCCCAGATCGGGAACTACATTTTTAGAGGGACTAATTCTAGCCAAGGTTGTTCCATGGTCTACGCCCCTCTCAGACAGTGCCCACTGTGACAGTGTCTTCTTTGCTTACTTTGTCAAAACCTTCTGGAGGTCCACAAAGCTGATGGAGAGCTCTTTATCTTTCTCGACAGTCTTTTGCATTATTTGTCTCATTGTGAAGATGAAATCCTGCCTGCTTATCTGATTCCTGAAGCCGCACTATTCTTCTCCTAGCTGGCAATTGGCTATACTTCACACAATTGTTTTTAGAATTCTAGAATAGTCTTTTGAGTTTTAGAATAGAAACACTGAGTTTGCTTTTGACTCACCAGTTGATAAAAAATAACTGATATATACTCATACATTTAAAATGTGAAGCAACATTAAACATTATGTGGAGTCTGGATGGTTTTAAATAGATGCCTCATTTGTCTATAATGAATAGTTTGGTAGATTTTCATTTTTGATGACCATGTTTTTAAATGAAATTATCTAATACTTTTTATTCTTCTGTTGCTATTCTGTTTTATTAACAAACTTTATTTAGAATTCTAGTTTTTCCAAATTTTTATTTTAACTCTTTAAATGGAGCTATTAGCTACATATTTAATTGGAAGGTTGAAAAAACATTTTAATGTTCTGGTTAAAGTCTAATTATAAATAGTAATCGCATAGAGAGCAAATGTTTAATAACAAACAGTGGGAGTTGATTATTAAATTTAGGATATATTTACTAGGGAAATATTGGTTACCAAAGAATAAAATATTATATTCTTTTATTAAGTATCTGCATGTCATTTCCATGTTTTTATAAACAGATACAACAATTCAGTCACCCTCATCAAGTCTCCTTATTTATTTTAAAATTATAATTTAAGACCGTGAAAATTTTTTCTTGATAGTTTTACAGAATTTAGTTGGCTAGTGATTATGGATTTTGTATAATGCAGACAATACATAGAAGCTGGTGCTCTGGTGATTAGCTCAATTATCTTTCAATAGATACCCTTAATTATAGAATTTAAGAGAATAATTTACTAATAATTCAGCCTGAATAACCTGTATCTTACTTGTCCATATTGTTCTGTGCTACATAGAATAAAGGCAGTATCTAAAATGGAGGCACCATAGTGTCTAAAAACTGAGCAGGCTAAAATTAGATACAACTTTTTTTTTTTAAATAACATACACTCTTTCAACCTTCTGCCAGGCACTAAGGCTTTTGTAAACACCATTAGGAACATACTTTTTACAGCTGTACAGCTTTTTTTCTCTTTCACTTCCCCAACAATGCCAAATGATGATTATACCTTTTTTAAATTATGATATTGTTCATTCATAGATAAAAAAGTAAATAAATAGAAAGTCTTATTGAACCCGAAGGCTCGATGTCGATACCGCCAATCTCAACTTACAAACCTTTGCCCACAGACCACCACTACCCTAACTCAAATCCTGCAGATCGATGTTAACACAAACTTCCCTACGTTTCAGTTTACCACTCAGATTTTACCAGTCGGCACAGTGCTTATTAACCTTTTTGGAATTCATTTATTACTCAGCCCAACCACTGTTCAACCCCATCTTAATCTTTGCGATGCTATCACTTGAATAATACTAACCGGGTGCATGCTTCGCAATGCCGTGTTGCGTAATCTCCTCTCCAGTGGTCTCATCCTTTTTTGGACTAAATATTCAGCGCAATATCTTAAGACATTGTTCATCCATCAGTGCCAGCGGCCACATTTTACATCCATAAAAAAGTGTTGGAAGATGATGGTTTTATAAATTCTGATTTTTAGATTTAGGGACAAAAGAAAGAATTGGTGATAACATTCTTCTCTATTCAGGCCTCACTGGAAATAGAACACTCAGCAGTGGCATGGGTTTTATATTTGAGGAGCAGCTGATGAATAAAGTGATCAAAAGATAGAGTGATAAAGTGATTAATAAAGATAAAGTGATCAAAAGATGACAGTTGACATGGAGAAGGAGATATTCTGAAAACTATTATAGTAGCCTATGGAACAAATGATAATGATATTGCCATAGAGAAAGAAAAGGACTTTGACAGTGTTCAGAGGGAAATAGATGCACATGGAGAATTAACTGTCGTAGGAGATCTAAATGGCAGAGTGGGAAAAGATTCTCACTCATGGCCAGTTTTGGGGAGCCATGGAGAAGATTTTAAAAACAATAATGAAGAAATAATGTTCCACTTGTGTGCAGGCAATGGAATGATCGTCGCTAACATCAAATTTCCTCATAGGAATCCACTCAAATATACAACGGAAGAACCAAGACGAAATGAAAAGTCTATAATAGGCTATTTCTTGGTCAAGAAGGATTCCCTTAAATATATAATCAATAACAAGTCAAAAGAGGTTTTGAAATAGGTAGTGATCGTTTGGTATTAAAGATGGATGTAGTGTGGAGAGGAGAGTAAGTAGAAATATAAGAAGGATTAGAAAAGAAGTGGTTAAAGACACCAAGATGAAAACCTGGACAGACTTGGGGCGAAAGAATTTCATCAGAATCATAAGTTATTTTATCAATATATTGAAGGACTGAAGATAGAAGAGCACCAACTTTGAAGTTAAAAGGACAAGGAAGGCAATATTCTTATGAATAATGATCGAATAATGGAAGAATATTTCCAGGAGCTGCTGGAGGGAAACGGACAGTCTCCACATGTACGTGAAGAACAGAGAGAGGGAAATCCCTGGGAAGAAAATGAATTAAAGGCAGCCCTACTAAACATGAAGCTAGGAAAATCTGCAGGTATTTTTTTAGAAATAAGTCTTTAACTGTTGAAATATATGGGATTTAAAGGAAAGTAGATTATGCTTCATTTACTAAACTTAGTGTAGAAGCAGAAGAAAATCCCGAAGGATTGGGAAGTAGCAGTTATAGTCCCATTTTTCAAGTATCGAGACAACTGACCGAGCGAAACGGTGCTGCGGGCAGAATGTTTGAAGCAGTTAAAAGAGGGTTTCTAAACTGAAGAGAAGTTGAAAAGGAAACAAAAATGGCTGTATTCAAGTCAACATTCCTTCCTATCCTCAAGTACTCTTCAGAATCATGGACACTGACAAAGAAGCACCAATCCAGAATACAAACAGCAAAAATCAGATTTCTCAGAAAGATTGAGGGTAAAACAAGAAGAGATCTAGTCCGAAGCACAACTACCAGGTCAAACCTAAATGTTAAGCCAACCAACAAGGTAATAAAAGAAAATTGACTGAGATGTCTTGGAAACCTCCTGCGCACGGAACCAAAAAGAATCACTAGCGAGACCTTCCGAGATATAAAGTAAAGGGAAAATGAGGAAGAGGACGTCCTAGGATGAGGTGGGAAGAAGAGATGAGAAAGGATTATGAGAAGAGGGGACTCCAGTGGAACAGAAGAGAATAGAACAAAAGACTGAGATTTACTGGTACCCTGTTATTGTAAGGAATGAATATCAGATAGAATAACAACATCCAAATTTGATTTCATGAATTTAACTTTTTATTTTACAGCAAAATTTTAACCGAAGAAGTAAACAATATAGCCCAATTGAGCTCATAAATTCAAACACACTGTCATTGAGTAAGAGTGAAAACTATTTTAAAAGTAAATACAAATTAAAAAATATGAATCATAGTGGTAAAAAAAATAACCTCAAATAGTAACAACTATTAATGTGGATCATAATAAATAGTTTTTACTGATAGAAAATGTATTCTTTGCGACAGATTATAAGGTCAACCAATTATTGAGCTGTTCACAGCACAAATTAATTAACTCTATTAAACAAAAATGATGAATAGTTTCACTCATCTCAATTATTAGGGTATCTTGATGTGATATTGAAAATACTAAAAAATGTAATATGTTATCTGTAAGACTGGGAACCGTACACAAGTTAAAATATTCCAAATTAAACTTTATTCTGAATAATTTATGAATAATTTGACTTCACAAGCACTTAATTCTATTACACTATTAGTTAGTCACAGACTGTAACTGACTACTTCATTTTACTTAACTTCTGTTAAAAAGCCACACATATAAAAATTCAGTTATCATTTATGAATGAATTTTAGTTGCATTGCAATGATTTACAATAGAGTATGGAGCTCATTAAAGTGACCACTGAAATAAATTATTCATAGCCAAAAAATGTTTGCCATTTAATGATATTCATCTGAATTATTAGGAAAAGTTATAATAAATAATTATAATGAATATATCAGTTATAAAAAATAAATTATAAATAAACAAGAAAATCTCAAGTGCTGTGACATTTAAATTTAAGCTTTTAAAAAAAAGTAGTTAATCGATTTGAGCAGTGAATAACTCAATTATTCAATATAATTTAAACATACCTTTTCATAACGAGCTTTATCTTTATCTGCCATTTCTTCATATTTTCCTTTTATACTTGGGTCTGCTGCAGCCCATCTACGGCCCAATTCCTTTGATACCTCACCAACTGTATACTCCGGATTGGCTTGCTTAACTTTGCTCCTTTCATCGTTTATAAATAAGAAAAAAGCTGTTCTGTAAACCAAAATAAAGCATGTTAATCAAAATTCGATTAAACATATATTAGAGAAATATTTAATCAAGTTGAAGAAATGGGTTTTAGAATAAATAAATTAAACAGTTTGTTTTAGAAAAATTAACATTCTGTAAGCTGGATTTTCAATAAGAGAGAAAATAAACTTATATTAATATCAAATAAAATGCAAAAAATGTTAGTTAAAAATATATAGAATAGAACATTAACTTTATTCTGTAACTAAGTCCCTTTAGAATAACAAACAGGAACAGGAATAGAAACATAATATATATATATACATATATATATATATTGGGCCAAAAGGTTACATAATAAAAATCATTAAATTTTTATAAAGTGGCAAAAAAGTAAAAATTAATAAATAAAAAGTACGAATCACGACAAGATATTAAGAAATTAAAGAGAATTAATTAATTAATAACAACAGTTATATGAATTAGCTAGAATGTAATAATTTCTTTACATAATCTTCATGACACAAAAAAAAAATAGAAACAACTAAACAACAAAATCAATTATTCAATGCTGCTTCATTTATCCTCATTCTCTAACCTGTTTAGAGAGCATCTTTTTGGGAAGCTAGATGTTGGAAAAACAAGGATTTAATTGAGGATAGTGAAGAAGAATGAAGGATGATAAGAGTGATTGATTTCCACACAGTGGTGGAGCGGGCGAGAAAGGAACACTAGAATGTTTTGGTCCTGTGGAAGTTCCCGAGTGTAGACTGTAAAGGTGGGATCTTGTTTTCTGGTGCTGGACTGAGGATTTGAATTGGAGGATACTGTAGATATATGAAGGGTGTTGAGAGTTGATGGATTGGTATAAGAATGCACCGAGGAAATACTGACTACGAATGGAAGGGAAGAGCCATTTTAACTCATTTAAAGATGAGACATGGGAGACCACCTCGTAGTACTAAGGATAAATCTTAGAGAGCAGTTCTTCATAAACTTTAATCTGTCCTCAAAGGCCTCCATATACCACACTTCAGCAGTCAATGTGGTGGAAGATGAGAGATATGAGGAGCTTACGGGTAGGATGGAATGAATTCAGGGAACTTCTTGAGAGTTGGAATATTTGGGCGATTTGGTGTTTCTAGGAAAGGTTTTGGTCAATAGTAATGCCTAAGTAAGTTTTTCGCAGAGGGGTTGAAGGTGATGGGGTGATTGTTAAGAATTAAAATTGAGACGGTGTGGATGGATGTAAGGAGGGAATTGGAACCCATAACAATGGCCTGAGTTTTTGTTGCATTCAATCCCAGTGTGTTCAGCTTTGCCCCTGCAATGATCCTATCTAGGTCTTCCTGAATACTGGCAAATGCAATTAATAGCTCAGAAGGAGGAAAGGACAAATAAATTTGGAAGTAGTCAGCATATAGATGGTAGGAACAGTGGTGAACTGATTTAGGAAGATCATTGATGTAGCAGTTGAAAAGAAGAGAAGATATGCTTGAGTCCTGTGCCATTCCTGAGGAAAGAGCGAGGAAAGTGGAAAGGGGTTGATCAGGTATGGAACTGCTTGAGATCTGTCATAGGGGATATATTGGAACCAGTGAATAGAACTATTCAAAAAAGACAGGGATTTTAATTAAGTAAGAAGGATAGAATGGTCCAAGAAATCAAAAGCTTTTTAAAAATATAGTAGGATTAACAAAATTAGTTTTGTATTGATAATAATTGTTGACCTATGATAATTTATGTTGAAGAACTTGGTCCGGGTAGAGGTCACTGAATGAAATTCTCAAGTAATTTCATTCAGTGACCTCTACCCAGACCAATTTCTTCAACAAAAATTAGTTTTGTGTTGTTCATAGCTATATGCATGTCACTGGTGATTTTGGTAAGGGCAGATTATGCGGAGAAACTGGGATAGAAACCTGATTGAAGTGGATGAAGGAGTTTGGACTGTTCAAGGGAATTTGACATTTGTGACTGGATTATTCTTTTGAGAGGTTTGGAAAGGTTGGAGAGAATTGAGATTGGGTGCTAGTCTTTGAGAGATATGTATAGGGTTAAAGGTTTTGTTTATAGGATGGACTACTGCTTTTTTCCAAGAGGTGGGGAACACTATGTTTTGTAGTGAAAAATTATAAATGAAGAGTAGGGCAGGTAGGGTATCGATAAGACATAATTTTAGAAATTTGACAGGAATCCTATCAAAGCCTGTGGAGTCTGATTTCATGAAGGAACAAATAATGTTGGTTGGTTAAATGTCTGAGAAATAAAAGTCCGGGTTGAAAGATGGCGTCAGTGAACAGTCAGGAGAGGATGATTTTGAAATATTAATTGAGGTAGAACAAAAATACGAGTTTATTTCATTGGGGTGAGATGTTCTCTCGAGTGAGTGCATCAAGGTTCTTTCGCAACCTATGGTTTTAGGTAGTATCTCTGGAGTCTGGATATTGTATGAAATTTTGATTAGATAATGAGAGGACAGAAGGGAGAATGGAACGGGTAATTGAGAGGGGGGAAATAGTTTCTGCGGTGAATCAATGATGAACCAGGTGTCTGTTAGAAGTGTGTGATGTGTTGGAGAAAATGGAACAATAGAGAGGTGTAGTGAGTAAAATAGATTTTCAAGGTGTAGCCTATCATTGGATTAGACAAGGAGATTTCTATTAAATTCACTGGAGATTATGATGTGATTATAGGGAGGAACATAATAGTAAAGGATCAATTCAAAGGTAGAATCAATAGGGACCAAAGAAGGGTTAGTGTATCACCCTTCTTTGGTCCCTTTTGGCATACAGGAGAGGGTGAGAGTTGCATGAAATTTCAACAAAAAGGAATTCTGTGTGAGGATAATCAGATGCAGGTGAGGCAGCGCCGGCTCTAGCCCATGTCACGCCCATGACCTAGGCGCCCTCTAGTGGAGGCATGTGATTAAAATTGAACATTTACAGTTATACAAGGTGTTACAAAAAAACGGCAAATCCCCTCAGGAGGTGAATGTGCCCATGAAACTAAACAAATTTTGCTATGGGATCAACATGAAATGAAATTTTTTGAGACCCTGAGACGCCTTGTTGCGCCCCTTGAGACCCGGCGCCCGTGTGCACCGCACACCCTGCACATAAGGTAAAGCCAGCTCTGATGTGAGGAATCTCGGATACACAATTTTAGGGAGTTATGGGCATAAAGACCTATGCCTCCAAAAGTCTGGTCAACCCGGTCATGGTGGAGGAATGGTCAGGTAAGGATATAAAGGAGGTAGGGATGTGGGATTTTAGCCATGTTTCCGAGATTCCAATGGTACGGTAAAAGTTTTAGATAAAATGTTAATGGAGTTCATCGAAATGAGTGGGTAAGGATTGGGAGTTGACATGACAGAAGGTCAGAACACTGACCATAACTATTAATTAATTTAAAAGACTGCACAGCCTTCATTAATATTCATTTATCTAACATATAAGCCTAATTTTCTTTTGTAAAAAAATAAATAAATAATAAGGTGTTCAAAAGTTACTAAAGGCAATTATTAAAATCACTTTGAGTTGAGTTACAAGTTTTAACAGTTTATTTGTTTCATTTTTAATATTTTCCAAAAACACAAGTTATTGTAAGCTTTAGTATGGAAAAGAGAATGTAATTCTGGGAAATTTATATACTTTGGCAATAATTTCATCTAGAAATGAAAATTTCAACAAACATATATCATCTATACTTCGAAAAGTTAGTTGAAACGTTTATTTCATAAAACTATTACCAAAATAATTCTTAATCTTTTGGAAGTAATTTAAAGTGATACGTGGTTAATTGATAGAACGAATGATCAAATCTGACAGATAAAGAATTTCTAATGTATAACAGAACAGACCACACAAGCACAGTGTTCGGTAATGTAATGGTAATGATAAAAGAACTTTATCATTTCTAATTTAACTTTATTTTACAAAACAAAAGAGTGGGCTAACTGAATAACAAGTGAACACAGGAGAGCACCTTCTGTAAATGCAAGGTTACAATTTTACCATTGAATTAAGGCAGTTATCATAATACCTAAATATTATTACCAAAAAATACAAATTATTAATAATATATATATATATATATAATTACAAGACCAATAAATGAATTATTAATTTTATTACATAAGTAATTTTATTGTTTCTTAACACTCTCCCACTATAAAATTTTAAATACGAGACAAATAAACAAAAAATAATAAAAATTTTCTTTTTTACTCTAATTGTTCATTAGACTTGATATAGTTCAAAATAACTGTAGCATCGGCAACCAAGTATCATTTTTTTATACAAAAATTATAACATGATAATTGTTGTAAATTTGATCAAAAACCACATTTCGTGTGATCACGACTCTTCGTTTCTCTGGATAACACACCCTATTAGCCTTCGAGTTCTCCTTATATTGCAGTCATTCCTTTATGGTCCATTTTGTTCTATTTTGTTTTGCAATATGACCGTAAATTTTGTTTCAAATATTTTTAAATAATCGAGATTAACTGGCTGGAAAAACCAAACTTCGTAAGGTACTTACCGTTAAGAGTACTTGCATCAGTGTAATTTAATGTGTATACTGCTAAATAACAGCCTCAGCCCAATATGATTTGTCTAGTCTGGATGAAATGAGCAAACATCACTTTATAAATATAACATTTTATTCACTACAATAAGGGGCAGATCTTTGATGTCTTATTCCATTAGGCAATAAAAACTCTTCTACTCTAGAATTGAATACCTCTGTTTGATTATCAGATCTGATGGCCCTAACCTTTTTTATGAGGATCTCTTTCAGCCAATTAAACTGACCTATAAAGAAGCAGTTTCTGGACCAGAAAAAAGAAGTTTGGGTCACTGCTGTCATTAGCGTGGTTAAGAAGAAAGGGATTGGAGGATAATTGCTACTGATTTTGCATATGCACCAACAGAGGATGCAGGAACTATGGATAAGGAAGCTTTCTACTTAGACTTGCAACGAATGATTAATAAAATCATGGAAAAAGGACGATTTGCAATACTGAGCGGAGACTTAAATGCTAGAACAGGTTGCAATCCCTCTGCTGCTTGTGGCACCCTTGGACTGCATGGGGTGGAGAGTGTAAGGAATGGACAACACCTCATTGATTTCTGTGAGGACAATAACATGCTCATGGGCAATTCCTTCTTTCCCCACAAAAGAATACACTAGATAACTTTCTCGAGCCTGGAAAGAAACAGTATCATTGACTATTTCATATATGACTGGGGCATTAGACAATACTTTGCTGACATTAAAGTCATAAGAGGAGCAGAAATCGGTAGTGATCATCTGCTACTAATAGCCGATACTAAAATCCCCTAAAAGCGGCAAAGAAAACAAAAGAGCTATCAAGCATTGAACATAGGAGCTCTAGATGACTCAGAAAAGAGAACCTCCTATAGAAATAAAATAAAGGAAAAAATAAGACACATGAGTCAAGATGGTGATGTAGAGCAACAATGGTGTCGCTTAAAATTATGTCTCCTGGAAACAGCAAGAGAGGTTTGTGGCTGGTGTGAAATTTCAGGTAGACAAAAGTGCACCGAATGGTGGAATAATGAAGTGCGCCATGTTGTTCAAATAAAGAAGAAAGTGTGGAAAGTATATCTTCAGGATAAAACTCCTGAAAACTTGAATCAACGTCGTCTAACCAGAACCAATTGCAAAGGAGTGGTTCATCAAGCAAAGAAAGCGGCATGGAGAGGTTTGGAAAAAGCCTTGACGAAGATCACTGTGGAAGCATTAAGAATTTCTGGCCTAAACTGAATTGAAAGAGAAAAGAAGTAAGCCGGTGAGAAATGTCAAAGACTCAAGCGGCAAGATTATCACTGAAGAAGAGAAAATATTGGAATGATGGTGGCAGTTCTATCAGATGCACTTCTCTGGCAGAGAAGCTATTAACACAGGAGAAAATCTGGTAAGAAATAATATTCTTGAGAGTCATGGAGGAGGATGAGGCAAAACAGTAGGAAGGGACGGCGAAACTCCAGAACTACTGAAATTTCAAAGATCAAGAACTTATAAAATTTCTGTAACAATTCCTCCAAGAAATATGGAATACAAACAAAGTACAACAAAGAGTTCAGCAGTATTATCCTAATGCACAACAATGGTAGATCCACTGAATGTGAAAACTGCAGACCCATAAGCTTGCTTTCGGTGGCATACAAACTATACAGCTCAATCTTAGAAAGGAAACTAATGTTCTGCATGCTAGAGAGGAAACAAGCGGGATTTGGCCCAGGGAGACAGACTCAAGACCACATTTTCATATTAGGAAGCATCACAGAAAAAGCATGGGACAGAAATACGAATGTACACATGGCATTCCTTGATCTAAAAGCAGCATTCGACTCTGTCCCTCGACAAGAAATTTGGGATGCTTTGGCAGGTAAAATTGTGCCAGAAGATCTTATCCCTGCAATTAAATCAGCATATGAGGCAGCGAAAGGAATAGTGAGGCTATCAACGAAAGGGAATCCAAGTGTTTTCACGTAGAGAAAGGTGTGAGGCAGGGCGACAGCTTTATTCCTCTTCTATTTATATTGTTTATGGATAAAAATCCATAAAATCTGTAAGCACCATACTGCCTGAAATGACCATAAATAGCAAGAAAAGCAAAGTCTTAGTGGTATCAAGATGAGAACAAGAAGACGTCTAGTTGGTCTGTAATGGGGAAATACTTGTAATTGTAGAAGAATACACCAACTTAGAGATGATCATCAGCAGGGAAAAAATTGACCCTGAAGTAGCAAACAGAATATCCAAAGCCAACCAGATTTACTACCCTATCTGCAACAGTATAGTTGGGCATAGGGAGGTTGGTAAGGAAATGAAAATGCACATTTAAAAATCATTTTGCCTTCCAACCCTCACTTATGGAAGTGAAAGCTAGGTTATATGGACAAGCAAGCTAGCTGTTTGACAGCTGCAGAGATGAAATTCCTGTGGAGAGTTGTTGGAAAGACCAGGAGGGACCGCATCATGAATGAGAGGATTAGAAAATAATTAAAAGTGACTGAGGTAAGGGATTCCATAAACAACCAACAGCTAAAATGGTTTGGCCGAGACTGTCAAATGGATGAAGAGAGAGAGCCAACGAATGTCATGGAAGCTAGATCCACTGGGAGGAGGCCGAGAGTCTGTCCCAGAGTTTCCTATCAGGAATACATTCAGCGCATCAGAGGGGAGAAAGCCAAGACCCTCCAGAAAATGAGTCAGCTGAGTAGGGACCGAGAGTCATGGCTACATTGGGTGGAGGCTCACTACACTAGCATTGGCATAAGAGGAAGTCAAAGAAGAAGAAGAAGACATTTAATTTGTTGGTGGACTTATAGTCAGCTTATGACAGTGTTTGGCATGATATACCAAGTCTTATTGGAATAGAATGTCCCTTGTAAACTGATTCAGCTAATGAGGATGACAATGAAAAAATCTGAGTGTGTGGTGAAAATGCAGGGAAATCTATTCAGTGGATTTGAAAGAAAAAAACGGCATACTGAAAGAAGATCCCATAGCTTGCCTCCTTTTCAGTATGGCTCTCAAAAAAGTGTTAAGAAATTCAGGGATATAGTTAAAAGGCACTACTTTTAAAAGGTCCATACAAGTGTTGGCATACATAAGCGACATAGATATCATTGCTCACTCATCTAGTGCTGTGAAAGCTGCATTCCTAGGCATTGAAAAAGCCGCTAGGGAGTTGGGTTAGTGGTGAATGAATAAATCGTGATGAGATGCAGGCATCACTGTGGAGGTCCCTTTTGGAGGGCCTGTAACAATAATTTTCAAGGAACACTATCTTACACTTGTTAAAATGCATAAAAGAGTATAAATATTAATATGTCAAGTCTAAGATGGCTTGGTATTAACTTAATTAATATTAAGATGGCTTGGTGTTTATCCAGAAGTTGCTTAAATTTTAACTATATTAAGAATAATTTTAAAAATAATACAATTATGAGCTACACTTCAAACAACTCAGAGCATCAGGCTACTATTATTTCACTAGGCTCAGATTGCTGGTTATTAGGCTGCTATGGGTGAGCCACTTTTATAATCTAATAAAAAAATGTACTTTTGTAATTTTTTATCAATTTTGTGGGCATTGGTTTATGAATTAAAGTTTTCACTAAAATCTTGATTGCAATTATTCACTTTAACACCTATTTCACTAAAATTTAATTGAAAATTGTTTATATATCTTAAAGAAATGAGGCAATTACAACTATGACTGTAAATTACATAAAGAACAGATTTTTAAGGGCTTTAAATCCAACCACTCAAAGAAAAAAGAAAAATGTACTAAAGACCCAGTTGTCCACTGGCATTATCCAGTCGTCAACTGCAATCAGCCAATGGCCCTCCATGTTGGAGAACATATACACTGACACTGAAACAGTGTACAATCTACAGCACACTACATATTTCAGAATAGCACTACAGAAACTTGGTAATTGGCTTCAAGGCAATTAGCCCTCGAATCGGCCTATTAATGAATCAAAGTAACGATGGCCTACCAGATGAATCATTCAAGCAAGGAGGGATCAAACAGATCAGAAAGAAGACTTTAATATGCCCTGTACACAAGAAGGGAGATATGCTAAAGCTATGGGGAAACATTATCAATTATATTCATCTCAACTCCATTTGCCGAGCGGTTAGTACAATATAGATCAACCTGTAGGCTGGGAAATGTAGGTTGCAGAAGTTTATTAATATTGCCAGGGAGGATGGGAATATTGGAAGGGATATGTAAGGGTTTTATATATTATTATTTTTTTTTAAATTTATTTATTGATATTTACAGCTGTATTACAATAATACAACAAGTAAATAGGAAACGTGATACATAATGACATGAGAATGACAAGTAGAGAAACTACCCACTGGTAGTACTCATATATTATTTTAATTTGTTTTTATCTTGTTTATCCAACTCTGAAGAAGACCTTGCAATGTGGCTAGACAGGTAGGATTCAAATACATAGTTAAACCCTTTTAAGAAATTATTTCACTGACCTCGACCTGGATCATTTTCTTCCCCATATATTTAAGGTCAACTAATATTGATCAAAATGAATTTAGTAATATTGAGGCTAAAACAAGGTACAGATACAAATTCAAAACCACTTTGTCACAGCACCAGACTTCAACAATGTAGACCTCCAACTCTACCCCAGCCATGTTCTTCCACCAGCTTGCTCTTCTCATACTTTGTCTTCTCCTTTGGCAAATAATTTCCTCTCTCAGCATCAAAAAATCCTAGGTCAAGACTAAAAAATAGTCAGACTACAAACCCGCGATCTTGGGCTTCATAGGTTGCTATGCCAACCACAAGACCACAGTTCACCACTTTCTACCTCGTTTCTTAGGATGATATGGCCAAGACACTGAAGATTTTGAATGCCTTTTCCCGGGCATAGTCATCATAACTTAAACTCTATGGTCCAGTGCTTACAAGCTAGTATCCATTCATTTTAACACTCCAAATGTGTATTCTATCTTACATGTTGATCGCTTTAATAATTTTAGCTGATGAAAGGTATGTTTTCAGAAGTTTGACCAACTTTTCTAACTCAGTAACATATTTTAACTTCAACAGCTCATTTACATCTAAATATTTATAGAAGTTATATCATTTGAGCTGTTTTATTGTTTTCTTGTTTGATGACTAAATGTTTTCAGGTTCTTTCAGTATGCATAAACGTATATTATATTTCACATTTTTCTAACCCAGGGATCAATCTTATGTTTTTGCTAAATCCTCCTACTGACTCTAGTAAATACCTTAGGTGTTCTCATTTCTTGTATATAACTTCCTATCATCCATATAAACTGTTTGTGTAATTTACACTCCATCTTTTAGATTAGAAATTATCCTTGTCTAAATATTGTCCATTAGTAGATCTATTATGTAGTAGATCTTCAGAATTTCAATCAGCTATTTATATGGAGTTGTAACCTTTTTGGAAGTCAATCCAAACAACATTGATATTTCTTTTATTTTTGGAAACCTTTTGCACTGATGAAAGAGAGAATTATCAGAAGCTCCTTACAGCCTTTGAAGTTAATTCAACGCCCCAGTTGTTCATTTGCCATGGTTATATTTACAGTAATATGATTGTTCATTTTCATGGCTATAATTGAAGTATTTTATAGTCATTGTCCAAACACTTAATTGGTCCAGAATCTTCTGGTCCTATTTATCTTTTTTATTTGAAATCATGAGGGTGATTCCTTGGCAAAATAATCAGGAAGATTTTGGACATTATTCAGTATTTTGTAGTACCAAATACTCTAACATTACTGTAAAAAGGGATTTACATGAAGCTCTTAAAGGATTTTTTTACCATAATCTGTCAAACCTGGTTTGCAATTCTTATGCAGTAACCAGGATAAGGGGGAAATTTCTTGACGGAGATCAACTAATTTATAACTATACATAGTCTTTTCTGTTAAAAAAAAATAAAGCCAAATAATAAGAATGGCTTCTCATGCATAATGATGATAGTGATCCTGGTATTTTCCATCTTCAAGTTCAATAAGTCATCTGAGCATCGCTAACTTCGCCAGCATGAAAAAGACTGGTGGTGGTCTAATTCGTTGAGAGCATCTCTAACTTTGGATTCATCTAAGGCATTTTTCTTTGGTATAGCTCCATATTGATGGGTGAGGCCCATTTTATATATTTTATGTCTTCCATGACAGCAATAAGGTAACTATTGCATTTCCTTTCATATTGCTATGTTTTATAGTCTTAAAAAAATTTTGAATATTCTGATTGATTTTGGGATGCAAGAGGATATTTAGGATGATTACTCAAATTATTATTTCTTTATTAGATTCTTTTCCAGAGGTATGTTCTTGTGTTTACCAATTTACTTAGTACTTAAACCTTCAATATATTATTCATAAATAAATAGTGCATCTGGGGAATGTAAGCACCAAAAGAATTATAATAAGTATAGTTTATTAATTTTTTTTTTTTTTTATGCTTTGACCAGAGAACAGAGGTAAACAAAACTGTCAACACTTTCGAATGTGTAGGCACCAAACGTGATGGTGGGATCCGATTGTCTTAAAGGGTTAGCCACCATATACTTAGTCTTTACTTGGTTTACCCGAAGACCTATACACCGTCCAGCATTCTCCAAAGCAAGAAAAGAATTAGCTAGGCTAAGAAGAATAGCTAGGCTGAGATAGGCTGGACATGTGGCCAGAATGGAGGACAACGCTATCCTGAAAAGACTGCTGCTTGGATTCGTTGATGGAAAAAGAAAACGTGGACGTCCACGGCTTAGATGGTCAGATGAAGTCGAGAGTGATGCAGGCAGCATCATTGGATCCAGAGCTTGTAAGACCTTGGCCAAGGACAGAGAAGAGTGGAGGCGACGCCTTGATGCGGCCAGGACCCGTGCTAGGCTGTAGAGCCAGTGATAATAATAGTTTATTGATTAAATTTTAAATAAGATTAATGAATCAATACATATATTTTTAGAGGTACACTTAATGATTCAGATATAGAGACATATAGAGGATTGCCATTAAATACATAACAAAACTTAAATTAAAACTTATCTGTGAAACAGGGGTAGAATAGGTCTATAAGTAGGTCTTCGCCTGGCCGCGCCCGGGTCTTCTGTGTCCTCCATCCTCCGCCGGCTTCCGTTTTCCACTCCTTCCTGTTCGGGATCTGTTCAGAGAGTCCTCTTTCCAGTGGAATCTTCGACCCTCTTTTCTCACCTCTTCAACCACCTTGACCCTTCTACCGGCGCGACCTACTTCTCGCAACCCAACATTGCTCTTTATGCAAAAAACATTTATTTTTATGATCCCGCCAGGTATGATACATAGCAATATATATATTAAATGTTAGTATATGAGCTTGCATGTATTTTGATCATTATTTCAATTTAAAAAACATTAGTATAGTAATAATTGGTTTATAATAACCAATATATTTTCTACATCTTGTACCCAACTTTCTAGCAACATGGCGGTACTATGTTGAAAGAACAATGTTGGTTTGACAGAAATCCAATCATTGATCCATTTTCATACTTATTCAGCATTTCAAAACCAAGTACAAGCCAAGCTATGCTGCTTTGATCTGAACAAGTGGTAATCAGGAGGCAATATGTCCGATGAGTGAGCCGAGTGTGACAAAACTTCCAGTTCGAGCTGCAATAGTGTATCTTTAACAACTCTTGCAACCTGTGGCTAAGCATTATCAGGCAAGAAGATGACTTAGCACCTTTTACTGGCTATTGCTGGTCTTTTTTGCAACAAAACGTATTTCAGTTTGTTTCATTGACATCTGAAGAATGCTGCAATAACATTCGTAGTTTTAGCAGCTCATATTGCACTGTACCTTGCTAATCCCACCATATGCACAGTAAGATTTCATGGCCACGAATAATTTTTTTGTCAATGTGGATAGTTCCCCTGGACTAACACATGACTTTTAGGGATTGTCGTAGAATATAAACTATTCCGCAATAGTCACAATAAAACCCGAAAACCCTTCTTTGTATATCTTACAACTAATAAAAGAGCGATGTTGAAACAGTTCGAAATATCATTTTCAATAAATTCATGCGGTAGCCATTTTTCCTTCTTTTAATTCTACCCAATCTCGTTTAAATATCTGGAAATAGTTGATTCATCAACTGCTAAGTGTTGAAAGTTCTTTGAGAGTTTAAGCTAGGTTTTCATCTAATAAATCTTGCAATTCGTTTTCATTAAACTTTTTTGGCCCTCCATGAGCCCTCCTTCTTTGTCATTAACATCAAAATTTCCACTTAAATTGTTGAAAACAAAACCAACAATTAAGAAATAATTAAGCAGCATTACCAAAAGTTTCTAAAAGTGTTTGATGGGCTTTGGCAGAAGATTTTTTAAAATCAAACTATGAAAGTAATGGAAGAGTGTAAAATGGTCAGAGAGTGCAGTAAAAAAGTTACAAAAAATAAGTTAGTTTTATTTTATTTGTGCCTAAGTTTCAACCTAATTTTAGGCCATCTTCAGGGTCTTCTTTTTTTACTTCACCCCATTACCACTTTACACTCACTGTCTGGCGCTACATTCCTTGCAGGACCTGGGCCTCCTCCAACAGCTTGCTCCACTCCGCTCTATCCGATGCTAACCTCCACCATCTCCGCACTCCCTTCCTACACAGATCCTCTTCAACATCTCCCGCGTTTTCTCCTGCCTCCTGGATTATCGTACACCATTTTTCGAGGAAGTATCTTCGGATCCACTTTACACTCTTCTAGAAATATCCAATCAACCATTTCCACATGAATATAAAAGTAGTGAATGTCGAAAATGCGATTTTGGGCGTTCCCGCCCACCATTGGGCGTTCCGTGACTGTATAGGTATGCTCAATAATATTAAAAGGAAAATTTCATTAACCCAATAATCATAATATAAAAATCAAAATCATCGTATTTAACGATGATGTTAGGTTGTTTTACAGTTGTTTGCATAGACATTTTGCTTTTTCACCAATAGATACCATTGATCAAAATACATGCAAGCACCTTATATATACACACACATAGGTATATATACATATACTTTATACTTTTGTAAGCAGCACCGATCTGGACGGAAATCAGCCAAGTGCAGTCTTATGCTTGTAAGGTTATCAGTGTGCATCGAAGATGTGCCCTGCGTGTAGCCCGAGCTTTTAGCACTGTGTCCTTTGATGCTGTGTGCGTGATAGAAGATATGCCTCCGATAGATCTTTTGGCAGATGAACGCAGCCGGTTTTTTCGAAGAAAACGAGAAGAGCCGAATGAGCACTGGGTAATATTGGCTAAAGAAGAAAGAAGTCATGCCCTTGAAAGATGGCCGAGACGCTGGAATGACTCATCTTCTGGAAGATGAACACACCGTCTGATACCCGATATATCAACATGGATATTCCGGAAACATGGAGAGGTAGATTACTATCTCACCCAACTGCTCACAGGGCATGGCCGCTTCGGAATAGAAGATCGAAGCTCTTGTCCTACTTGTGATCTCATGGATGAAACAGTGGAACACCTGTTCTTCTGTTGTCCAGGTTTTTCTCGAAGAAAAGGAAGAGCTAGACATAAAATTCGGAAAGAAATAATCGCCGGAAAATATTGTCAATTTGATGATGACTAGGCAGGAGCATTGGAGTGCTGCAGCAGACTATGCAGCGCAAATCGGAAGAAGGCTCAGAACACAGGAGTGAGAAAGGAGAGGCCAAGCTCTGGCTAATCCCACATAAGTTGTCCAAGGAAGAAATAGGCACATAGCACTTCTGCCCCCCACAAAGTAATGCTTGACTGCTGTTCCGTAGGACGGAAAAAGAAGAATTGGGAGGTGGTTTTTAGTGAGTAGGAATCTCACACTGTTGTGTGACTTTTTTTCTTAATTGTTACACTTCATCTTATGAAAGATTTTTCCCCTACCCAGGGAAAAAAAACAAAACATATATACCTTTAAAAAGAGAAATAACTTAGTGGCTAATACAACTGGTAAATTCCAAACACAAAGCCTAAGAATCTCACATTTAACATCAATCTCATCAAACATAAACTGCTCATCACTCCAAGTCATTTAACCATGTCATATGTATCAATGAAATACTATTAATTATTTATAAGAAAAGATGAAGATTTATATAGATATATTTATGTGTTGGGCAGATAAAGAGCATAGGCTCATTATTTTATCATAACATAGTTCATAGAAATGTAAAAGGTAAATAATTACAGAAGTAATCTAAGCAAAATTATACCTCTTAATAGATAAATATATCACAAACATATAGAAATAAATATGCCAAATAATAGAAAAATAATTATACTATTATTATAAAAGACTTAGTTGGTTTCTTCTGGTTTAGATTGTGTTGATAAATGTTTTGCCAACGTTTCGCCAGCCATGCTGCTGACTTCTTCAGGGCTGAAATGAGATTTCTCAACACTGTCTAAACCAGAAGAAACCAACAAAGTCTTTTGTAATAATAGTGGCCGTGGAAACCTAAAAGAGTAATTATACTATTGATAATAAATTGTTATTATTATATTAAATAATCATAAGAATACAAATAAAATAAAATTTCCCTAGATTAAAAATATAAAAGTAAAAAAAAAACTATAAAAATGGTGTATCTTACAACGGTCGTTTTGGAGCATTTGGGTCTTTATTTTGTTTTCTTTTTTTCCCTCTCCTCCCTTTTTCATTCTCAGAGGGTGTATAGCCTTCCATTTCAGTTTCATACCTCTTCTTATCTTGATCTGCTAATTCATGGAATCGCTTCCTGTCCTTCTCAGACATAGTCTAGAAATAACAAAAAAGAAATATTTTACATCCATGAACTAACATTTTGAGTAAAATTCTTTAAGGATAATAAGTTTTGTTATCTAGGAATAAGTTTTCTGCAAGAGAAAAACGGCAAATTAAGAGAATCGTTGAACATAATCGAACATCCTCGGCCTCCTTCGTGGCAACAGAGATGCCACTTCCAACTTCCACACAACTTCCAACACAACCTGCTGCCCCCAAAAGGTAAGGAGTGTATTTCGCAGTTTTAATTATTATGGGAGAGTTCAAAGAAAAAAAAGCCATTTTCAGTGAGGTAAATCGCATTAAAAGACTCGGGTTTGCCAAAATCCACGTAAATAAGTCAATAGTATTTTGAAAAACAATAATTTTCTCTGATGAGAGTAAATTTAATATTTTCGGATCTGATGGTCGCAGATACGTGTGGAGGAAACCAAACACTGAGTTTCTGCCGCAAAATGTCAGACCGATAATGAAACATGGTGGTGGAAGTGTTCTAATCTGGGACTGTCTGTCTTCGAATTGGGTTGGAAATTTGAGTTTGATTGAGAGGATTATGAATGCCGAAAAGTATGTCGACATTTTGCGGCATAACTTGAAGAGCAGTGCTAAAAAATTGGAAATTCAGGATACATTCGTGCTCCAGAAAGATAACAACATACTAAACATACCGCCAATAAAACAAAAGAATGGATGCTATACAATGTTAGAAGACAGCTTAAAACACTACCGCAGTCCCCAGATATAAATCCAATCGAACATTTGTGGTATTTAATCGACTTGAAAATTCGAAAAAATAAAATTTCATAAAAAAATCACCGGAGAAGAGTTTTAGCTGAGGAGTGGGTTAAGATCGGTCCGGAAATCACCCAAAATCTTGTCTCATCAATGCCATAAAGACTGCAGGCCATTATAGAAGCAAAAGGGATGATAACAAAATATTAAGATTTTTGCATAGCACAAAAGCAGAAGGGTGTGCCAATATTTTTTTGACTTATCATTTTTGTTATTTTCCATGCTAATTAAATAAATGTTTTGTTTTAAGAAACGTTTCTGTTAATTTACTTTTACTTTATATGTATACAGGGTGTCCCGAATTTAAATGGCAAAACTTCAGGAGCTTATAGGGGACCAAAAAACTAAGACAAAAAGTCCTTTAGAGATTTGCTCGTTTTTGCTTAGTTTTAGAGAAAATCGCAAAAAAAGAAACAAAACAAGTTTTCATTTTTATACTTATTTATTTACATTTATATTTATGTTATGTTCTTTTCAATGTAAATATTGTTCAAAATGTTCTCCTCTTGCACCAATGCAAGCATTACATCTAGCACTCACTTGATAAATTGCAGCTAAACATTGTTCTGATGATATTTGGTGCACTGCATCTATGATTCGGTCTCTTTATTGCTCTCTTGAGTTGATTGACACCGAATAAACTTTCTGCTTCAAGGTTCCCCATACGAAGAAATCCATGGGTGTCATATCAGGTGATCTGTGTGGCCAAGGTACTACTCCTCCACGTCCAATCCATCGTTGTGGATAATTTATATCCAGCCAAGCTCGAGCAACTCTGCTATAATGAGCTGGACATTCATCGAGTTGGAACCGCATTTCAATCCGCTGTTGTAAGGGAATGTCATCTAAATAATTAGAAAAGTCGTTCTCCAAAAAATGTGTAAATGTGATACCATTAAATCTTCCAGGTAAAAAATATGGTCTCACCAGTAATCCGTTCCAAATTCCAAGCCAAACGTTAATAGCAAATTCATGCTGAAACCTATTCTCTCTACTAGCTCTGGGATTTTCAAGAGCCCATACATGATAATTTCTTTGATTAACAATTCCTCCTCTTGTACAGGTACATTCATCGGTCCATATAATTTTTTATGGAAATAAATTATCATCACAAATTTTTTCGAGAAACCAGTTACTAAAATTCAATCTCTTGACATAATCTTGAGGTAATAAATTCTGAACTTTTTGAAGATTGTATGGGTAGCGATTATCACCTTTAAAAGTTCGCTATATTGCTTGCCGCGATATTGCTAATGCAGCAGATGCTCTTCGGATGCTAGTCTCAGGATTGTTATCGAAGTGGCGTTGGACACAATTTCTTCTCCGATAATCTGCTCTTACTGCTGCCTGGAATTGGTCGCCTTCATTACTTATTAAGAATGACCCAGTCTCTCGTAGACTATTAAAAGTTAACGAAAAGACTCGTCGATTAGGCACTCTTCTATTTGGAAATCGGAGCGCATACTCCCGCACCACTTCTAAAGCATTACCGTTATAGAAACCATACCCAAAAATCATATCAGCGTATTTAACATTAGAATATGTATGCGGCATTGTGGCTGATGCTATTTACACAAAAATATCTGAGTAACTGGCTGAAGACTGATTTAGGAATTATAATCCTAGAAGGAAGCCAAAATGTAAACAAATAAAAGAATGTAAAGGATAACATTAAGTGTTTATCTCACTGCCTAGCCTGACGAACTTTGAAAGGTGATAATCGCTACCTGTAACATTTTTGTTTTGTTTCTTTTTTTGCGATTTTCTCTAAAACTAAGCAAAAACGAGCAAATCTCTAAAGGACTTTTTGTCTTAGTTTTTGGGTCCCCTATAAGTTCCTGAAGTTTTGTCATTTAAATTCGGGACACCCTGTATATTCAATATTACTTTTACTTTATATGTATATATTTATATGTATATATTCAATAAAATTGTTTTCACAGTTATATCAGACTTTTTCTTTCCATAACTCGGGGAAATGAGGGTGTGCCAATACTTTTTTGATCCACTGTAGATGAAAACAATGTTCACTGACATAAAAGTTACCTTTAGTGCAACGTATAACAAAACAAATTAAAACCCTTTTGAAAAACAACATTGCAACATAAACACGATTCATCTGATAGCAGCAATGATGGACAATAAGAGATAAAATAAATACATTAAATGATAAGTAAAGTATGAATTTAAGCCCAATATATACAGTAGGTTGAAATTTTTAGTAACAGTTAAAGTCGAAAAGTTTGGTAGCTCCCTAAGTTCTATTGATAGTCTACATAATGTCCGTTGATAAAATAACACATATTTTCCTTCTGAACTTTGATAGAGAACAAGTTGTAAATTTAAAAATTATGAAAAATTTGAAGTTGACCTCCAGTAACTAAGTTCCTTTTTTTTTTTAATTTCTAGAGTTCTGTGGAGGCAATAGAGAAGGCAAAAACAGCTGAATAATATTTTATGTTTAGTGTTATAGTATAACATAAGAGGTTATAGAGTTGATTTTATAAATCGATATAGAGTTGTAGTTTATACGTTTATCCTTTATGAATACACCACGAGGTTACAGTGGTGACTCAGACGTTATATTTTTTTATGTTTTTTTCTTGATTTGAATTTCATCATTTCTTTTAGTTCTTTTTATTTTTTGTTGATTTAGAATTTTATTTATTTATTTTTTACATAAATAGGAATTTTTTTACAAGATGCCACTAAACACTGATGAGAATACTGAACCAAAAGTTGAGGCATACTCAGTATTCACGGCTTCAGATAAAATTCCACCGTTTATTAAGCAGGATCCAGAACTTCGGTTTTGTCAGGTTGAAGCGGTTTTTGCACGTACCAACATTACTAACAGTATTACAAAATTTCAGACAGTCATTCCGAGAATTGCTAGTGACATCTTACTCCAGGCAGCGGATATTGTAAAGAAATCTGGAGATGCTCCATATGAAAATCTAAAAACCAGACTCGTAAGTGCCTACTCTGATTCTGAGACAAGAAGGATACAAGAACTCTTAGAAGGCAAACAACTGGGAGATGAGAAGCCTAAACGGTTCTTGAGGCAAATGAAGCAGTTGGCTGGCGAGAGCATTCCTTCAGGTGTTTTAAAGACTCTATGGATGCGATTATTGCCACAAAACGTTCAGGCCATCCTTATCAGCACCGGCCAGACAGATCTGGATAAACTAGGGGACATAGCTGATAAAATCCAGGAGGTTACTCAGTCTTATGATATTTCTGCAGTAACAGCACGAAATGTAGTGGAACCTTCCAGTTCACAGAGTACTATTGCAAGTTTGGAAGCAAAGATAGACCTACTTGCAAAACAGTTCGCCGATCTCACTACCAGTTAAAGCTCGTATAGAAGAGGAAGAAGTAAAACTCCAAATCGGGAATCAAGAAGCCTCGTTGCCAATCTAGAAATCCAAGTAATCCTGATTGGGTATGTTTTTACCATTTTAGGTTTAAAGAGAATGCCAAGAAATGCGAACTCCCTTGCGCATGACAGAAGATGAATCAGAAGGGAAAAGAGTAAGCGGGTCGGAAATGGCGGCTACCAAATGCGCAGATGTCCAACGCCGCTTATTCATCTCAGATCGGCGGACTGGGCAGTTCTTTTTTTTTATTGAGACAGGGGCTGCGATATCCGTGTTTCCACCACCTAGAAAGGATTTAAATACTATTTCAAAATTCAATTTATTTCCTGCAAACGGCACCCAAATCAAGACTTATGGAGCGAAACAGCTAAAACTGGATTTAGGACTTAGAAGGGAATTTAAATGGAATTTCGTATTAGCTGACATACCTAAACCCATAATAGGAGCCGACTTCATGTATAACTTCAACCTATTAGTCGACTTGAAGGGTAGACAATTGATCGAACTGGCTTATCTTCACGGGGGAAAATAGGAAGAGAAATACCTGCAATAATTTCAGCAAGACCTGTTGAAGGAATTCCCTGGACTCACAAGACCATCACCTACTAAGGAACCAGTCAAACATGACACTGAACACATAATTGAGACCTATGGTCATCCTGTTTTTGCAAAGGCTAAAAGACTTCCACCAGAGAAGTATAATCTGGTAAAAGAGGAATTCCGCCAAATGGCGGAACAAGGAATCTGTAGACCATCTAGTCAGTGGGCAAGAGCACTTCATGTAGTCTACAAACCTGATGGTGAAATGCGACCTTGCGGGGACTACAGACAGCTAAATGCTCAAACGATACCTGATAGATATGGAGTTCCAAATATTATGGATTTCAGGAATAATTTATTTGGGAAACGCATCTTCTCAAGACTGGACTTAGAACGTGCATACTATCACATTCCCATTCCTAAAGAGGATATCCAAAAAACAGCCGTCAATACGCCTATTGGGTTATTCGAATTTGCGAAGATGTGCTTTGGACTTCGCAATGCTGCATAAACCTTCCAGAGATTTATGGATAATCTTTTCAGAGATTTGGACTACGTTTGGATACTCCTAGATGATATGCTGGTAGCATCAACCACATTAGAGGAACACGTTGAACACCTGCGTGAAATTTTCCGACGTCTAGAATCTAATGGTCTAACCCTGAACCCAGAGAACTGTGAATTTGGTGTAAGTCGTCTCATGTTCTTGGGGCCCCATGTAAGCTCTGAAGGAATTCGACCAAGAAGGGAAAAGGTTGTAGCCATTAAGGAATTTCCTAAGCCTCAGGACATACGGTCACTCAAACCTAGGAATGATAAATTTCTATAGGTCTTGTATCCCTCAGGCAGCAGCATATCAGAAGCCCCTAAACAAATATCTTCATGGAACCAAGAAGAATGACCGCACAACCATTAATTGGACAGAAGAAAGCATAAAGGCGTTCGAACTCTGTAAAGCTAGCCTTGAGAAAGCAGCACTTCTTGCTCACCCGAAGCCATCAGCAGAACTTTCTCTAGCTTGCGATGCATCAAATCAATGCATGGGAGCTGTACTCCAACAAAAAGAAGGTGGAAGATGGGAACCTCTCGGATTCTATTCCAGAGCATTATTGGAAGCCCATAAAACCAACTCCACATACGACAAGGAGCTGTTATCCATTTACTCGGCGGTAAAATATTTTCGACCAGTCATTGAGGGAAAATCATTCTCCATCTTAACTGACCACAAACCCGTCATATACTCAATGCATCAAAAGTCCATAACAGCTTCTCCGATAAGAATACGGTGGCTTAACTTTATAAGTCAGTTTACCACCGATATTCAGCACATAGATAGAGTAGAAAATCAAGTAGCGGATGCACTATCGGGAATAGAAAAACTAGGCCTAACTGGAGCTTGGATTCAACTGGCTGATCAGCAAAGTAAAGACCCGGAAATGGAAAAGTTAAAGAGGAACTCCAATATACGTCTGGAACGTCTTAATATCCCAGGGTGCAAGCTAGCAATATGGTGGGAGACTTCAACAAAGCAAGCTCGCATCTAAGTTCCAGGACCTATGCGGAGAGATATTTTTGATTCGCTACATGGGCTAAGCCATTCAGGAAAAAAATATTCTCAAAAGGTGATAGCGCAAAAATACCTTTGGCCTAGCATGAATATAAATGTTAATGAATGGGCCAGATGCTGTCTACAATGTCAAAAGTCTAAGGTAATAAGACACACCATAACACCTTTTGGAAAATTTCCAGAAGCAGGGCGTTTTGAACATATCCACTTAGATATAGTAGGACCATTTCCTCCTTCCAGAAATACGGGATATATTGTGACTATGGTTGATCGCTATACAAGATGGCCAGAGGCAATACCAGTAGAGCATATAACAGCAGAAATGGTAGCCACTGCTTTTTATGAAGGATGGGTCTGTAGGTTTGGTGTACCTAGCAAACTCACAACAGATCAAGGACGCCAATTTGAGAGTGAGCTGTTTATAAAACTAACCAATATTTTAGGAGAGGATACGGACGACTTCATACCACCCTCAGGCCAATGGTGGAGAGATGGCATCGTCCACTCAAGTATGCTTTAATGGCTCACCTAAATGATGAATCTTGGTCCAAGTGTTTACCTACGGTAATGCTAGGACTCGGAACAACAATTCGGGAAGATACAGACTATAGTGTGTCTGAGGCAGTGTATGGCCAAACCATACGCCTCCCAGGAGAATTCTTTATACCATCCAAGATAAATTCCAGTAAGGAGGTTCTTCTCGTAGAGTAAAAGGAAGCTTTTGCTAGACTTGCACCCTCATCTAGAAAGACGTGCCACAGAAATTTCTTTGTACCACAGGAATTATCTAAATGCAGCCATGTCTTCCTGCGTGAGGACAAGATAAAGAGTCACTCGCTCCTCCTTTTTCAGGACCTTATCCAGTAATAAGGAGAACTGAGAAACTGTGCACATTAATGCTGCCCAACAGGGAAATTACAGTGTCCCTGGATAGAGTGAAGCCAGCCTTCCTGCTGGATTCAGCCGAAGAGAAAGAATCAACACAGGAATTGAAGAAAACTTCATCCACACAAGAAGATCAAGAGGATCCAGTGATGAGGCCAACTCCTGCGATGAGCAGATATGGAAGGCTTATCAAGCCAAGCGTTAACTTCATAAGAGGCAATAGAGAAGGCAACAACAGCTGAATAATATTTTATGTTTAGTGTTATACTATAACATAAAAGGTTATACCTCTTTGGTCATAATCATCGATTTAACAGCTGTTAAAAAAGACTTAAAAAAATATATGCTATGTTAAGTATTGTGCACTCAGTAAAGGTTAAGGATTATTGATTTGTACATTGAGTATTAGAGGATTTCTCTGTATATTATTGTGAATCAAGTGAAAAATCAACAAAGAATAAAAATACATAATATTATAAATGATATAGAGTTGTAGTTTATACGTTTATCCTTTATGAATACACCATGAGGTTACAGTTCTCTACAGTTTTCAGAAATTGATTTGCTATTGAAACAAAAACAAGGGAACAACAGAGGGACCAACTATAAACTTGTTACAACTTCAAAGACGTACAATATTTCTCTATCAACTGTAAGGCTTTAGTTATTAGAAATAAAATTACGAAGTTTTAGGAATACCACTTTATACAAACGTATTTATATTTTCATTATTATTACCGAAACCGAAACTATGGTGGCATTGCGTTTTTCATTATAGCATATAAAATTCAATCAAGAATCCTAGTGGAAAATATTAATATTTACTCTGAAAGAATTGTAAAAGATTGCCAGTGTGGATTCTGGCACCGTGACCAAACAGAACGACTACAAACAGATCTTAATGGTATACTAGAAACAGATACTAGAAAATGCTACGAGCCCAAAATTTATGTCAATAATTGCTTTTTCTGGACTAGAAGTAGCTTTTGATCGAAATAGCAGGTTTCAGCTTTTCCAGGCTCTCGAGTATTTTGATATTCCTTATGAATTAATTTTAAAATAACAATGAATTAATACATGTGAGGATGGTAGTGGGCCTGGGCCAGGTAGAGACCTTTAGGGTTTATTACCTTTACTTTGAAGGGAGGGAGTTGTCGAGAAGGAGCGGGCAAGGCAAGAGGCAAGAAACTGGATGAAGAATTGCAGAGAAACAGCGAGTCACGTATGGCATCCTCCACATATTTGTAAGTAGTTTTATAAGTTAATTGTAAACCACGATCAGTACTAATAAATATCATTTTGTCCAATAATTATTATTATTTAATAAACAACTCCCGATCAGTCAGCCGCGTCAACCTTTGGAAAAGAATAAGAAGGATTTGTCTCTTTGCTATTAATGTTATAGGTCTAATGTTTATTAGGTATAATGTTCTCAAGGTGACATCCCATTTTATTATTTAAATCTAACTCAGATCAAAGGATCTGACTTTTCCTTGAGAACATAGCTGGCGCAGTAACGCTAGAATATAGCAGAATGTCTTGGTTGGTAACCTCACTTGCTGCCCAATATATGATGTTCAGCGACGGGGGAGGAGATGCCAAATCTGCCATACATTTCGAAGTAATCCTTCATAAAGCTGTGGGAAGAATTGTTCTACGTAGTAACCTTCCAAACAGTACAGCGCAAATGGATGGATGTGCGTATAATATTGCTATATTGCCCAGGAGAGAAAGTGCTTTAAAAGAATCGCTAATTGAACTGGATATAGAAAGCAAGAAAGTTGGTCTAGTACTCAACACAACAACCAGAAGGCCATATCATTTAGATGTGGACCACTATCACTGTGAAGTTGTTAATGGAATCATCTAGCTTGGCGTGGAACTAAACTGCGAAAACAAATGACGTGGTAAGACCAGAAATAGAATCATGGCAGAAAAGAGAGCCAAAAGTTATAAAATGAACAAAACTAATTAAATAGTCTCTTACAAGACCGGTGGAGTGCTATGGTGCAATAACCTGACGCTGAAAGACTCTGACCAATTAGCCCTAGGGCCTTCCATAGAATAGAATAGAAAAGTAACTTTATTCTGGGACTAGGTTCCTTTAGAATAACAAAAATGAACCGAAAAAGAAACATAAAATACATTCGACAAGAAGGCTACATGATAAAAACCATTAAGTATTTATAACAGAGCCAAAACAGACAAAAAAATAGTTGATTTCGTGACAAAATGTTAAACAACTAGAGAGAATGCATAAATAACAACAAATAAAAATATGAGCTACACTTCTTTAATCTAATAACTTATATGCAAAAAAAACTAAACAACATTAACCTATTTATTTAATACTGATCTATTTAAAAAAATGACTAAATCTGCTTAGGGAGCATATCTGCGGATATTAGGAGAGATTGAGTTCCATGTAGTGGGAGAATGGGAGAGAAAGGAACACCCGAATGATTCGGTTTTTTGAGAACAAGTATAGAGATCAGAAAGGCGAGATCTTGTTTCCTGGTGCTGGACCGAGGATTTGAATTGAAGGATACGGTAGATATAGGCTGAGTGATGAGAGTTAATGGATAGGTATAAGAATGAATCAAAGAAATATTGACAACGGATAGAAGGGAAGAGCCAATTCAACTCGTCGAAGAGATGTGACACGAGAGACCACAATTCTTAGACAGCAATTCATTATTCACATCAATCTGCCTGCCGATCAAACGCATTTGAGAGGACACCGTATAATAAAGAACAGTAGTAAAGTTGGAGGAAAATAAGAGACGATATGAGGAGCATCTGGGTAGGTTGCGTAAAAAGATGTCGAGAACGATGGTAGGTATAACTTGAGGGAACTTATTGACCGTCGGGATATTTTCCCATTTTTTATTAATTGTTTTTATTTTTAAATATTTTAAATATATTCCTCGTGTATACAATGTTTAGAGACTGTGTTGGTCTCATTATGAGACCAACACATAGTCTCGAAACGTCATCAAAAAGAAGTTTAAGGAACTGACTATATATACAATATCTATACTGTCTAATATATATATATATATATATATATATATATATATATATATATATATATATATATATATATATACAATATCTATAGACTTATTTGCTACAGGAACTATTGTAACCTGGGAGGATTAGCTACGTCCTCTTATCCGGACGTGTTATCGAAGTTTGAAGCAATTTTGGTCGATTCTGCAAAGTAATGGCTTTCAACATACACAAAATTACTATAAGTATCTTATGCATTCCATCCTCGATTCCAAGAATATGGGAATAATTTTAGGAGCATGAGGTAAGAGTGAGATGAAGACAATTATATCAAGGCTCAGCACAAGTTGGCAAGCAAGTTTCAATATTAAATAAGTAACAAAAAAAGTTTTTAAATTATGTATATTAAAACCACTCCCAAATAGAAACTTAGAAAATAGAAAGGTGAAAATTCTTAGTTGATTAGAATGATGACTATGAAGTATCTACAATTTCTCAATCAGTCATATTTTCTTGCTTGATAGAAATTTTCAATCAAGTTTCATTTTCGGGTGTTAGCTAAGTGAGGGTTTATAAATGGTTTTCAAGAAATGAAGAGGTCAATGCCCAGCATTGTAATAGCGATGGCCTACCGTGAAAAAACATATTCAACTCGTTCGGTTATTATTGTTATTAAAAGTTTTAGTCGCCCACCATATTTTCAAAAGAATATGAGTTTTGCGATCGTTTAACCTTTCCATGGTAATCTTCGGTCACTTTATGCATATTTTAGGAATCCCCCATAGAAAAACATATTTTAGATCTTTTATAATTTATTTGTAAATCGATTTTCAAGAATAAAATTAAAAGTACGAAGAAACAAGGCTAACTGTAGATTTAAATGTTTAACATTGTGCTGAGGGTTGATGAAGAGGGGGAAGGACGCTCAAGCCATTGATTTTTGAAAGCTCCGCTGAGGGCATAAAATGCGCGCGCAAATATTATAAAGTCTGATGCCCTGGGGGTGGGGGGGTGGGGTAGGGTCAACTAGTTATTGAATTCATTTTCCTCCTACTCTTTTCATCCCTCCCCCTCCCCGATGCGCTCTTATACATTTATTTCTGTCTGTTTCTTACCCTTCCTTTGTCCTTTCTTTCTCTTTTCCTGTTCTATCATTACCACTTGTTGATGTTTCATATTTACCAAGGATCACATCTTGGGTCCCGAAATGTAGCTATGTATAATTAAAGATTAAAACCTGCGCCTGCGCCTAAAATTATGTCCCTACTTGATGTTTATCTCCGTAGTTTCGAAAAAAAAAATTACTTTGAATTGACCCAATCAATTTTAATTTCAACAAAGTGTAGAAATATTTATTAAAACATTGTATTTTGGGCGTTTAAGTGTCATAACCACAACTATATTTTAATACTCGTATCGCTCCGCTTTTCTTACTACTTTATCCATAGAAAAACTACATAATTCGTAAAACATGACTTTATTGACAGTTAAAAATGTTAACACATATACTTATGTGAGTGGATATTTATTACCATTAGCAGGTTTTAAATCGGTTGCTGTATCATAGCTGAAGTGTTGGATTATACCTTATCTTATTTGATTTCGCATGTTAATGAGAATTTGTCTTCTACATTTTTTTTTATTAAAATTCAAGATATTAGTTTACAAGAATTGATTTAATTAATTTTACGTTTAACAGTAATATGCAGATAATCGAATAAAAAAGAAACTTTATTTTGAGAAAAGTCCCTTAAGAATAACAATAATGAACAACAAACTCAAACTTAAAAATATTATATATATAAAATACATATAAGAGGAAGAAAATGGCCCTTACTTATGGGTATAAGTAAAAAAATTCTTTTATATAGGGAGATTTTTTTTACTTATACCCGGACCATTTTCTTCCTGATAATAAGGTCAACTAATATTATTCAACATAAAATATACATAATTGAGTTAAACAACGTAAACACAAATATATTAAAAAAAGGAAGAGGTTTGAACAAACACAGCTTGGCTTCTGAAATTATACTGATTATATTTGGTTCCTTAATCTTTCTTTTATACATTCATCTATTTTTTATCACTGCTGCTGATGAAGAAAGATGCCGAGCCTGTCTGAATGCTTAAGGAAATCACTTTGAACATTTAATATGAATGTTAATGGTTTACGTTTAATAAATAAAGTAGTTGGAACTAATAAAATAAGTTTTATTATTATTATGCCTAAATAATTCGTAACAATGAAATCTTTAGATGTGAATATCTCCTAAACAAAGAGTTTGCGAACATACCTTCATAGGAAATATTTTTTTTGTTTTGAGGCCCATAGTTCAAATTTTCAGTTTGGCCATTTAACCCTGAAACACCCTGTATGTATACTAGCTGACCCGACAGACGTCCTGTGGAAGCATTTAAAAACAAAGATTATATATTTTTTTAAAATATATTGTAATGACGTAAAACGTTTCGATGAAAGTATATGTTTCTATTAAAATCTATTAAATTATGTTTTTATTAGATCTATTAAAAAAAAATCATTAAAATATCTGACGTGATAGCGTCAGTTATCACAACTTGACCTAGTAATTGCATATACTGTCGCTGTACAGCTATATGGAAAAAATATGAACTCTTCTTTTTCTTTTTTAGCTAAATAAAAATAGTGATATTTTTTCATGTCCGAAAGAGTTTTTGAACTCATCGTATTTATTTATAAACTAATATTTCTGCCATTTTAAATAGGGTTATGCTTCTTAATTAGTTAACTTATTATGTTTGTATTTTTTTTAATTGAACAAAATTAAATCGAATGTTATGGAATTAGAATAATGAATTTAATTCGTTGATATAGATATAGAAAAATATGACGCTTTACCTGACCCGATAGACGCTGCCCAGTTCAAACATTAAAATGATAAGATTATAACATGTTTTTAATAGATTATAATTATTTGGACCGTTTTGATGAAAATATACGTTATGTAAAATAAAATCATTCAAATATTTGACTTGATGGTGCCAGCTATCAGTTAAGCCAGGGAAGGTACGGTACGATTACAATAAATCAGAAATCGTTGGTGAAAGAAACAACTATAAACAGATAAGAAGTTTTGATAAACACTGCAGCGATTTTGTTAAACTTTTGTGTGGATTCGAGTATAGTTAAGATTCACAATCCGAACCGACAGGTAATGTTACTTAATTAATTAACTTTTTAATATAAAAATATTATATTAATTATTTCTTAATTAATTAACTTTTTTAATTTTGAGCTTATTAGGTTAAATTTCTCAATTAGTTTACAATTTTTTTAATTTATTTTGTTTGAAAAGATAAGATAAGGCCAGGACCGGGACTCAAACCCGGGTCTCTCACCTCTCCGTGGTGACACCTTAACCATCTCGGCCACCCTGGCTCGTTTCTCGTTTAGCCATATCAATTCTTTTCACTGATCCTATATCTCCGTAGATGTGGAAGAAACGGATGTATATTTGAGGGCACTACTTGCAATGCTTGCAGGTCTTGCAGGCAAAAGATTTATTCTTTCGTTACATATACATATACATATATATATATATATATATATATATATATATATATATATATATATATATATATATATATATATATATATATATATATATATATATATAGTTTTATCAGTTGAGATTTAATATTGTGAATTTATTTATTTGGTTAAATTTGTCTAATGGGTCGGTCTCTAATTGGAGGTGAACATGGATCTCAGTCCTCGTCTGTTTGATAAAATATTGATTAATATTAATTTTGTTCAAGTAGGCTTCCACGTTATGGGGTATTGTCCAAATTTTCTTTTTCCGGGTTGGACCGTGTTGTGTTGTGTTGGTTTTGTTTAAATGATATCCATCCTCTCCCTCCGAAAATATCAATTGGAATCGCAGAGCATCATAAGAACTATGATTATCTTGAAATGGATTTGCAAACATTTTGGATCGGCATCAGCCATTTCATCAAGCAAAGAAACGATTCTATGTTACACTATGCCCTGAATCTTGAATGTTGATTCAAAATTACGACCCTCCACATTCTGAACGTTTTTGTTGCTCCAAATAATGTCATTTTGAAGCGAGTATTGTATTTACGAATTTTACACAAAAAATCGTTTTCTAACTTTATTCGTTGATTAAATACTTTTATGCGTTTAAAAGGTGATCAGTGATGATAAATTGAGAGTTTTTACTTTTTTGCATGCTTTGAATCCCCTTCTTCATCAAAAACTTTATGACTTGTGCTCTCCCGAGGATCCGTGTTCAAAAACATTTGAATCTTTAGTTACGATTCTGCAAAATCATAGTTCAAATTCTGACAGGCTAGCTTGTTAGCTGAACAAAATAGGTTTATTATTAGGGGGCAAAGCGTTGGCGAAACAGTAACTGAATTTGCTACCGAATTATGAAAATTATCAAGTAACTGTAAATTAACTGCGTATGTGGTAAATCTATGACAGATTTACTGGTTCGTTTACAATTTGTGATGGGGGTTAAGGGACTCAGAAATATGTATTCGCATTATGCAGGAAAAGATACTTGAAATTTTTTCTAAAGTTCTAGAGCTTGCAAATGCAATCGAATTATCAAAAACAGAAAATAGACGATTTTCATCACAAATGACTGATACAACATAATGTGAAGTGGAGACCAAAAATGGGGGTAAGGAATTATCTTCACAGAAATCATTCTCACACAAGAACAGGCCAGAAGCACGCAAAGAAAGCAAGAATTTTATGACAATAAAATAAATTGTAATAATAATAATGACTTAAAGTCAACTAGATCTAAAAATAAAGAAATGTTTAATAACCCGAAGATGTAGGATCAGTGAAAGAAGAGATATGACTAACCGAGAAGCGAGCCAGGATGGCCGAGGTGGTTAAGGCGCCACCACGGAGAAGTGGGAGACCCGGGTTCGAGTCCCGGTCCTATCTTTTCTTTTCAAATAAAATATTTCAAAAATTATATCGTATAACAATAAAATAAATTATAATTTATTTTTTTTATTTGAAAAAATGTATACCTGCCATAAAAATTATTTGAATTTTTCTTTCTCAATATTAACAAAAACTAGTTTAGTGTCAACCACCGCCAATTAAACTAGCCCTGAAGAAAACCTGCAATGTAGGTCGAAACGTTGGCTTACCAATAAAACGTTCTCCTTATATTAATTAAAACAGTTTTAAGTTTATATTTAAAACATTCAAGCTACAGATGTACAGATTCACTCACACGTAATTGATAGGTCAAGTTGTAATAACTGTACGCGAGATGGCGTCAGCTATGCTATGATTTTTTTTACATATATTTTCATCAAAACAGTCCAAATAATTACTATCTATTTAAAACATGTAATAATTTTCATATTAAAAACGTTTGAATAGGACGCCTGCCGGGCCAGTTAGTATAATTTAAAAGCTAACCCGGCTAAATTACAATAGTTTGTCTCAGAGTTTTGATATTTGGGATTTTTATTTAACAAAGATGGACACGATCCAGTCCATTACCTTGAACGTGTACAATCAATAATGAAATTAAATCCACCCAATAATGTAAAACAGTTGCAGAAGCTCATCGGCATGCTTGTTTTTATAATATCACGTAACAAACTCGTCTCAAATTAAGATGATTACATAAAAAAGATACAGACTTGTGTAGGGCACCGCTTCACAATGAATATCGAGAAATTAATCCACTCAAAGAAATTATTCTAAGAATAACACTGCTAGCATCATTTAAACATCATAACCCTGTTGAAACAAAATCAGATGCAAGTAGAGATGCATTAGGATGTGCCTTCATTCAAAATGGGAAACCTGTTTTGTATGAAAGTCGCTCATTAACAGAGTGAGAATGCAAATTTCCACAAATTGAAAATTAAACAAAAAATGTGACAAGTTGTTGATGCATAGACTGATCACAGCCCACTGACTTCCATAATTCAAAAAGAATTTATTAAAATAAAAAGTAATCTACTTAAAAGACTTGGATTAAAACTTTTGCCTTATCATTTAGACTTAAAAATCTCAAAGGAAAATATACGTTCAACGCAGATTTATTGTCGAAAAATATTGAATACTCATTAGAACCTGATTATTTAACAATGCACGATGTGGTTCTATGAACATAAAATTCTCAGAGAAAGAATTTTTCAGGTTTTCGACTGAAATGAAAAGTGATCCTGTTTTAGCAAAAAAATATTTAATTATACAAAAACTAAATGACCAAAACCTTTTAGAGTAAAGTGCCACGAGTTGTAGCATTTTTTTAAAATCCTCAATGATATAATAGTTGTAGAAAATGGGTTAGTGTATTACAATGAATGATTAATCATACCGAAAATGCTAATAACGTCATACCATGCAATGTTTGCCAGAGATCCAAGAACTTGTTCCGCATGAGATAGCAAGCATGCCATTTTATAAAATGGCCGATGATATTGCTGAGTTTAACAGAAGTAAGGAAAAACTTTACAATCTAGTGGTCTACTACTTAAAATGGAGTGAAGGAACAAATATTGCCAACAAAACAACAAATACACTTATTGAGGCGTTAAAAACCACTTTTGCACGGTTTGGAATTCCCAAAATCATTATTAGTGATAGCAATACGTTCCGATCCTCAGAGTTTCTGGAATTCAACAAAGAATAGCATGAGGAAATAAGGAACATGTCTCCTAAAAGCAATGGATTGGCTGAATATTATTAGGAACATGCTAAACAAATCCTATTACGACAAAGTATATATTAAGATATACGTGTTAAATTATAGGCTTTCAACAGTTTCTGGATTACAATCCAGCACTGCTTTTGATGTCCAGGAACTTACCGAAGTTACCCATCCCAAAGCTGCAAACCATACCATCGCACTTAGGCTGCAAATCGTGAATGAAAATGCCATGGAAAAGAATGACCAAGCACATTGCCAGAACGGAGAACTTTTGAGGCTGGTCAGAGGAACCTGGTACAAATCACAGCTTGTTAATTATGGGAAAGAGGAGATAGAGGGAAAGGGAATGAAAAAGGATAATTACAAATCATACATCGTAGAAGTAATGGAAGAAATGGATCTCAATAGAGGAGAAATAAAACATTTTTATTATAAATATTATGCATTATAAAACATTTTAAAGAAGCAACATTTGCATTTCATTGACGGACCAATGGAGGATTTTACCCCTAAAGTGAGAGTGGAGAATTTGGCATTTGATATGAAAACTGATCACAATCAATATGTAACAAAATCGGCGAAAGCATATGAATTCCCAAAATATATAATGATTAATCTGTTTATGTTTGTAATTAAATGGTGTTCACAAGTACACTTCGTTGTAATAATATCCAAAAGATATTAAATATATGTATTTTCTATAATCTTTCCCATTAAGCTTCCACCCCTCTCCCCCCTTTTCACAAAATCTTGTAGAAATTTATACATCAAAATCAGTTTTATTTTGCTTATTATTTTAGTCTTTTTCATAGATATAGTTCAGGGAATAAAAAAATGAAACGACCAGGTTTTTATAACTAATGCTATATTAGTTTATGCATAAACTCAGAAATTCGTAGTTAGAAATATGGACAGTACTACATACCAAGCCTTAAATTATCCTCTGGAAGATGACAGGAATCGCAACTAATGAGTACTGGAATGAAGAAGTGGTGAGGTTTTTTTTCTTCATTACACTCACAGATATAGTCATACCATGATTGGTCATTGTAAAGCATTAGTCATTAAGGATTTATTTATTTTATACATGATAAATATACGATGATTTAACTATTAATATCATAAGAATCTATTTATAAACGCTTAGAAACTAACTCAGATAACCTCAAAATTGATAAAAATTGCATATCTATCACTACAAACACATCCTAAAAAGAAACTACATTTAAAAAAGAATTTACCTTCCTCTTTCCATTTTGACCTTTTTATTACATCCCTCATCAACTGTTCTTTCTTCCTTGAGTTCATATTCTTATTTTTTTTATTTTTTTTTTTTAGATCTTATAATATTAACTCTTTATGATTGTTTTATACACTAGGGTTACTGTTTATTTAATGGTCCACCTACTAACTCTCCTTTTCCCCAACAGATAGCACCACCCCGACTTACAGCCAATAAATAAAAATTATTAATTTTTACTATTAGTTACATGATAATATTTTTTTCTTTCTCTCACAAGTGTTTGCCTTTTCTTTAAAACTTTTTCTCACCCACTCCTTCTTGGTTTATTTCTTGTGTTTTAATGTAGCCCAACTTCCTCCACTATACCCTCCATCATTTTGTAGTCAACTGTCAACCCTTGACCCCATTATAAGGTATGTGCTATTTTTAACTTTTCATGTCTCTTTTTTTCCTTTCTTCTGACTTGGAATCCTAAGTGTAACACTATTGTTTTAAAGGCATCTCTCTGTGCTGCTGCTTCTGCTTTTATGTCGTGTATTACTAAATCTTTTTTAATTTCTCGGATCCAGCCTGTCAATTTTTCTTCTCAGAGATACTTAAAGATCTTTTTTCACAGCCTGTTGTCATGCATTCTGTATAAATGTTAAAAAATACATCAGTCTTCTTTTCCTTATCGTTTCTGCTGTTTTTTATATGTTTTGATATATTTCATCATTGCTTCGTAATTTCCAGATTTATGTTCTCCTTATAGGACCTAAACTTTTCATCATAATTCTTCTTTCTAATATTTCTAATTTGTCTAACTTGTAATTTAGTGCTAGCTAGGCATTCTATTGCGTAGAGGCATTCTGGTTTCATTACTGTGGTGTAATGTGTCATTTTTGGATTCTTTGATATGCACTTTTTTTTTGTTATTCCATATGCTCTTTTCATTTTGTGTACCCTTTCATCTATGGCAAATTTTTCTAATCCATTTTCTCTAATTATCTCCCCTAGATACTTGAATTTTTCGACCTCCTCTATTGCCCAATATCTGTAGCTAAAAATTTTGGTGCATTTTTAATGTTAGTAATGAATTTTGTCTTCTCTGCAGAGATTCTTAAACCTGCTCTAGTAGCTATCTGTTCCAAGAGATTGGCCTGTATTTCTGCCTTTGATAGATTTTCCGATAGTATAACAAAATTGTCCGCAAATGCGAGGCAGTTTGTTTCAATGCACAGATTTTTTCTTTCCAGCTTTATAGGTGATACTTGGTGTTCTTTCGGTTTGTGATTCCAAATTCTTTCTATAATTTTTTACACAATTGAAGAGGACTGGGGATAAGCCATTACCGTGTCTAATACCTGTATTTTGTATTATTTTTTTTTAATCCTAAAGAGGTGGAAAATTCACTTTGAAAAACTATTTGAGAAAGAGAAATGTACAATTCCTCAAATCATCGCTGATATCAATTCTGGTCAAGAAGCAATTGAAGAAGAGGAGATAACTGATGCCATTGAGAAAATGAAGATTGGAAAATCCCAGGAAGAGATAGAATTCCTCCAACGTTTATCAAATATGGTGGCCAAGAGGTAGTAAGTGACCAAGTAAATCCTTTCAAAGCTTATTCCAAGAAATATGGAATTCCTGCAAAGTACCAGAGTATCAGAAATTTAGCATTATCCCAATTAATAAGAAGGGCAGCACCCATTTTGCAGTAATGAGTGCAAAAACTATAGGCCGATCAGTATACTGTCCGTGGTATACAAGATATATACGAGGATTCTGCTATATGGGACACTATATGGAACATTAGGAGTACTTAAATAAATAGAGCCAAGTTGCTTAAAATGTCCCTTAGGATCGGAACCTTAACCCTTAAGATACAGGGCGGAGCAGTCGTTGGCAAGAAGCGGGCAACTCAACATGTAGCCTGTCACATCTAGCAAAACGGCCCCCCTTTTCTTTATTTCTAAGCAGCTTTAAAAGTCACCTTGTAGATATGGTCACCAATATCATCACACAATAAATATGATGTTATTCAATAATTATTATTACTTAAGAAACAACCCCTGGTCAGTCAACCACGCCAACCTTTGGAGAAAAGAGGGATAAGTCTCTTATTCATTAATGATATAGAATTACTATATATTAAGTATAACGATCTCAGGGATCGCATTTTGTTATTTAAATAATATCCAGTTTTATGATTTTTTAAATAATACCTAATTTTTCCATGAGATCATTGCTTGGGCAGTAAAGCCAATATAGAAATTCTAGAAAGTAGACTAAGTCGAATTGTGGAGAGACAGCCTGAACCAGAACAAGCTGGATTTAGATCCAGTAGGATGCCACAGAAACACATATTAAAAAATATTGTGAGGAGCATGGGACCGGGACAACGCCATTTTCCTAGCCTTTTGAATTCGATTCACACCAGGAGCTATGGAATGCTTTGGAAAATAAAAACATTCCAGGAGATCTAATAAATGCAATAAAATTCGATTTAGAAAAATGGAAAAGGAGTAGTGCGGATCAGTGGGAGAGAGACTAACGCATTTTAAATAGATAAAAGAGTCATGCAGGGTGATAGCCTTAGCCCTTTGCTATTTGTAAGTTATATGGATGAGATCCATAAAATATGCAATAGGAGAACATCACCATCATTAATTAGAAGGTGGAATATGCGTCCTGTGGTACGATCTTCTCTACGATGATGAGATAGTCCTTTTGGCAGATTCCAGGGAAAATATGCAACAAGCACTTGTGATATGGAAATAGATGGAGTTAAAACGTAAAGGAATGACAGTGATCCGTAAAAGTAAAGTGCTCATTGTGTCCATGAAAATGTGCCTTTGTCTTCCGATGGGGAGACTCTCCAAGCAGAGGACCACTGTCCCTATCCCCTACTTATGGGAGTGAAAGTTGTGTCATGTTCGACAAAAACCATAAACCGCATTAAAAACGCCGAGATGAAGCACCTTCGCAGAATGGACGATAAAACAATGATGGACCGATTTCGGAATGCGACAATAAGAGATATGCTTCAAGTGCCCGAACTAAAGACTCCCATTGAAAACAGACAATTGAAGTGGTGCGGGCATGCCTCGCATAGACGAAGAACAGCAAGCAAAAAAGGTAATGAAAGCACGACCACTGGGCAGAAGGCCCCGAGGTATTTTTATTCTTTAGTTTGTATCATTTTAATTTGTATGTATATTGTATATTTATCCCTGAAGAAGACCTGCAAGGTGGGTCGAAACGTTAGCATTCAAATAGTTCTCCTTATTTCAGAGGATTTTTTCAGAGCTCCACCCGGACCGCTCCCTTCCTTATTCCTTATCCAAGTTCAACTAATATTATTCAATATAAATATTATAACCTTTTCTTCGTTTTTTAAATATTGTTATCAATTTTATAAAGTGGTAAATCATTAGTAGATTCATTTAGAAATGCGCGGGTGATTTTATTTTCAAATTAATAAAAATATCAGATTGCTATAATAATCTGTTTTGAGAATAGCAAGAGAATTTTCATGCAGGAGATACTCCTCAAATGAGCGAGGACTGAGCAAGGAATGTTTTCGAAGAGTCGTAGAACCGGTTTGCAAGAAGGGCTACGAAAGATCTCATGTTGAATGTCAGTCAGATTGTTGCTTGGAAACAGTACACATAAATATAATTTTTAAAACTATTTTTTTAAAATAATTGGTTTTCCTAATTAAAAGTTGTAACTATAGGAGGAAGAGTTCACTAACTCATTTCCATTTTTTCCAGTAATGTATCACCTCAACCTCCACCACCTCAACCTGCAAGAATGACCATCATGTACCCTAATAACCTCAACTAAAATACCAAAATATTTATACTTTTATTATTAAAGGACAAAGGCTTTATAGCTAATTTAGTCAATTATATAACTACATTTTGTGATTTTCGATAATAGAGATTTTCATTTATAATCTTTAATAACATTTTGATAAAACTTACTTTTCCAAAATACTCAAGGGCTACGAGATAATATGTTTACTTTTTGTTTTAACGACGGTAAGGTTGATTTTAGTCTGTTTAATTTACGATTGATTTCACTAAAAATATTTCTTAGCAGACTGTAGCCAAACTGTGTTTGAATCAACCGCTGTAAATCTGTTTTCAACATTAAAAATTTATTTTATACTTTGTCTATGCTGTCATAGAAATTATGTGTATGAATTGGTAAATAAATTTTAAAATTAATGGTACACCGTTTAAACTCGACATTAAAATAATACTAAAAATTATAATGAAGTGTAATGATTATAATGCGATGAAAGCAATATATGGTCAATTATTACATCAGGAATTGGATGTTAACAAGATTTGTCAAGAATTCTGAATGTTCTAATTGAGCAGGTCCAGGAAATTGAGATGCTGACACGTCTGAAGAATGTAAAGATCGCCCTGGTGCACTTTTACCTAGGTTACCCCACCACTACTATGGCTTTTAGTAGTTGATGGAAATGTATTTAAATTTTATACCAACATCAAATTTTTATACATCGGATATACAGTAATCAGAAATCGAAACATTAAATGAACTAAAGTTATAACAATTATCTTTTTCACGATTAACCTAATTGATAATCATAAAATGATTATCAGCCAGAAAATTAGATCAAAAGTATTCAAATATTAATTCACGTTTCCAAGACAAGCAACCTAACCTTCAATGTAACCTTCGTACGATGAAGGCACGTTTTCACATTTCTACGTTTGTTAGAATGCCTTAACTAATATAGTTGATCGACTTTTTCAAAGGATTTTCCCGCTCGATTCACCCATACAAGTGCCCAAATTTACTATTAGATTTCAAATTTAGTATGTTCAGAAGGACTACTGTTGAAATTTCGTGAGACAATAGACAATTGGACATGTTCAAAATGAAATTACAGAAAAGGCATTATTAATTATTTACCTAGAAAGATTATAATGTTGAAAGTTGAAAGATTACATCATTGGCTTGGAAATAAATAAAAACTTTCAATCTCCAAGAAGATAATTATAATGATGTGTTTACTTATAGAAAAAGAACTTTAACATAAATAGAAACTTTAGTACACGAGCGATTTAATAAGAAAATAGAAGTACATATAATGTAGCTACTACAGTTGAGATTCAATAAAACTTCTTATCAAAAATCAAAATCTTCTAAATCAAAAAAATTATACATGAGTAAAAACTGCCTTCTAAATTATCCAATATCAAAATTAATTGCATTCTTCCACCTAAATTAACAATTTAAACAAGTTAATTAACAAAAACAAACAAAAATACTGAAAATATTTACATCCTAATTTACAAATCATAACTTCCCTGGCTCTTTTTATGCCCTCCAGAACGGCTCTTCTTCCTCAACTGTTCTTGGATGGCTTCTGTTGAATATTCTTGCTCTGTAGACTCCAGGTGCATTTCTAATGGATAAACTCTTTGGATGGGTCGAACAATTTCACCACTGGCAGTCATTAAATGGATCATTCTGACGTTCCCATCTTTACCAAGCATAACTTCCAATATCCTGGCCAATCCAACCTCCGACCAATACTGTTTCTCCAATTTTGATTTCTCTTGACTTCCCTTTTCCAGCGAGATATTTTGACTGACCTACGTTAAATACTGTGGACAGAATCTTTTCAAGAGATCATAATTCAAATCTTTCACGATATCTTAATCTTTAGTGAAGATGGCATACGACTCAATAGTATCCAAATCCGATATCCCGACTTGGCCCACTTCGTGAAAAAACACACTTGGTGTAAGTGATGCTAAGTTCTTGGGATCTTGAAATATGAATGTTGATGGTCTTGGATTTATGACTGCACAGTCACTCAATAATGTTATCATTTTTCATACCCTACTGATGTTTTGCCAACTACTCGCCAAAGGAGGTTTTTAATGCCGATTAATCTCTCCAACCAACCTCCCCACCATGGAGCAGGGTGTGGGTCAAACTTCCACTCCATTTTTTTAACTGTACTATAATCAATAATTACCAAACAGTCTAACTAACGGAAATCATTGTCAGCTCCATTAAAGTTTTTGCCTTGGTCGCTATAAATGGTAAGCGGTCGACTTCTACTACAGGTGAACCTTATTAGACTCATAACAAAACTGCCAGTCGTAAGCGAAGATATTATTCCAAGGTGTTGGTTGGGCTCGGCAGACATAACATAATTTTTTTTGTAATTCTATTCAGATCCAATGATTCAATGTTATCGAAATGTATCTTTAGTGTATCAGTATATCTATTCCAAATGGGGTCTAAAACATTAGTAGGTGCATCTAATTGGGATGTCCTGGCATCCCGCCCTCAAAGTTCGAATTTGTGTTCGGCCATGATAAATTACGAAGATCTACAAATTAACAATTTTATTCTTCACTACCTAAGCTGGATAGATAATTATTCACATAAAAACTACTTATCAGCTTTTCCACAAAGTCCAACGTTTTCCCTCTTTGCAACACGATAATATATTTTCGAGGAGAGCCTTCATTAATTAATGTTCTTAAACAAAATGGGCCTGAGGACACTCCAAATACAACTCGACAGTGATGATTAGGGCCCGGATTTATAAAAAAAAAAACTGTACCACTACAACCCATGAAGGGTCTGGGGTTCAGTACATGGTAGAGACTGTACTGTTTCATGGACAACGGTTCTGCAAGGAGGACTTGTCCTAGGTCACGCTCAACCGCCAGGTTTTTCCCTCTTATTTTGGGTACCCTATTTTTATAATATTTTATAGGGGCTCGGTGGGCCCCAGGAGAGACCTGGATCCTATATGATCCATCTCCCACTGCAAACGGACTAAATAAAAGTTATGGCCTGCAGCGGGATTTGAACCAGGATTTCCGGCATGGCAGCTCGGATTTATATGCAATTGCATATTTTTTTCTGATTCAGTATATTAATAACATGAGTTGATATTTTTATGAAACAACTGGTTTTAACTCATTTATGATCACTTTTTTGTTGCACATCGTTGCATATTTGGCTATTGTGCATATTTAAGCCTAAAATGCATATATCGTGCATATTTTCAATAATTTTATTGATTTCTCACTATTTTTTTTAATTAAATTTTTATATTAATTAATATTTATCACAATAATTAAGTTATAGGTTTAACTATGAATCAAACAGTAACATTATTTTGCTTTACGAATAAAGAAAAAAATATTCGCATATTGCCTAATATTGAAGTTTCATATTAAGTCCTCCAATATGTTGGTAGGGATTTTGGGTGTCAGCGAGAAACCCTTTTTAATTTCCTGCAAACAGTTAGATATAACTAACCATGACACAATTAGCCGTTTTCTAAACGACAGTTTAAAAATCGTCTCAATTGGATAGTCAGATTTCATATAAGGCGCTTTTATTAGTTACAGACGCTGCTCCATATATGGCAATATTAATAGCTATATATATGTAGCTTAATAGATTAAGGCTGGCAAATTCTGAAAGTATTTTTCCAAAATATTGTTCACGTGACATGCATGGCTCATGCATGCAACCGCATAGCAGAAAAAATACGAGAAATTTATCCAAACGTTAACAAGCTCGTAAACAATGGGAAGAAAATGTGGTACTTGTCTGTTTGGACGTCCGTTGACATCACCGCGCTCAGGTGTCACTTACCTCATATATATACCTATTTGGACCATGTCAGGTTATGCTGCCTACAATTTATTTCCAATAATATATAAATAATATTGCCTTTCATTATCATAGAACAGATTTTTAGGAAATGAAATAAATGAGAAACATGTGATGACAAAATAAAACTAGAAAAAATGGAACATTTATTACAAGCAATGCTCATTTAAAAAAACAATATGTAACTAAAATATGATATTTTTTTGTTAAGACCGCGGAAAAATTCCAACGAAAAGCCCTTAAGTCTCCAAACTAAACCAGAAACTTAAATTATCTGTCCGATATTTCGCCTATTCAGGCATCCTCAGGGTAGAAAGAGAATAACAAAAAAACAAAAAATGAATAATGCACCCAAGAAACATCCCACCACCTCCAAGGCTCAAATGCAACTAATGAATTATAAGGATGGTTAGTAGACCCCGGCTGGATAAGGTTAGATAAAAACAGCTGATAAATACTCCAGAATTTGAAAAATAAACATACACTCACCAAAATTCAAAAAGCACAACAGGAAAAAATCAATAATAGTAAAAAAACATAAGACGAAAGACCATATGAAAAATAAAAGTAAATATGCAAGAGAAATAAAAGAACATTATCAAGAAACCAGTGGACCTATGGCTATTCCACAAAATATATTAACACTGAAAAGTAAAAAGAGACCTCACATAAATGTTAAGACCTTGGAAAAATTCCAACGAAAAGCCCTTTTCGATTTGCCCGGGCAAATCGTTTCTCTTTAAATGACAAATGTATAAAAATTAAAACAATTAACAAAAAAATATCATATTTTAGTTAGATATCATCATTTCTCTTTAAAATATGATAATATGAGAAACATGTCAAGAAACAATGAAACATTTATTACAAGCAATATTCATTAAAAACAACAATATCTTCAGGAACTTTAACTATGAAACACTCTTTTGTTTTTCTGAATATTCCTCCAAATATCCACTGCTGAGGCAAAATCCGTCCTGTGTCGTTTTTTCTTCTAGTATATAGACTTTCGTCAATTTCTACATACATCCCTGGACCTCCAATAGTTGTTAAACTTCTCTCTAATTTAATAGCACACACTTCTCTCAAATAATTGGAATAATCAATTACTGTAGAATGAGACATGTTGACCTGGTCGTCACAAAACTTTATGGAAGTCAGTTCCTCCTGAAGAAATTCATCAGTGAAAACTCTTCTTCAAATTCCAAGTCATATTGTCAAAATAATATGAAAACACATTCACCTTCAACTTGACACAAACAATAACAAAACACTTAGAAAGATTACGATAAAAGTAGGAGATAGTTAAGAAAAGTGACACTTGGGCGCTGGCGTCAACGGACGTCCAAACAGACAAGTACCGATAATGTTTCTTAAAACCTCTTCAAGAATTAACAAATATAATGAAAAAATGCCCGGAAAGCCTTTACCCACAGTCCCTATTATAACGAGGTGGGGCACATGGCTCGAATCGGCAGTATTTTATGCTAAAAATTTCGTTCAGTTTAAAGAAGTAGTGGAAGAAATACAATTAATTGATGACACTAAAAGCGGGCAAAAACTTAATCTAATTCTCAATTAGCCTACAACTCTGAACGAATTGGCTTTCATTGAAGCTAATTTAAGGTTTTTGGTTGAACTAGTGAAAAGATTTGAAGAACAAAGCATGTCTCTTGATGATGAGCTTAAATTAGTTCAAATACTCAAAACAAAAGTTAATTCCATACCAGGTCAAGTTGGCTTTACCTTGTAAAATAAATTGAAAGACGTATTAATAATAAACTCTGGCTTAGAAATTCTAATTAGCATTAACAAAATATTAAACGGTGACAAATCACTAATTATTGATTACATAAATGACCCAATAGTTTTGTCATTATTTAAAAATGTCCCATTAACATCGGTAGACGTAGAGGTAATTTTCCGTATGCAAATATTTGTTGACCGATAAAAGATTTTCTGAAAGTAATTTCGAGATGCATATGATAGTCAATTACAATACCTGTGATCAAAATTCTAAAGGTTTGGTGCTTCTCATGATAGAACTGAGAAAAATTGAAAAATTTCTCCTGTATTTAAAATAATTAGTTATTATAAATTTAAAAAACTAGAAAAAAGAAACATTTAAATTGTAAATATTGACATTTAATGTAAATAAAAATATTTTGTTTTTTTTTTGTGTATTTATGGACCAATATTTTATCATTATTGCCTATTTTTCACACTTCATTAGCATTTTATATTGCATGTTATCATACTTTTTACTGCATATTTTGGTACTTTTTATGGCATATTTTGATGGTTTTTGTTGCATATCCGGGCCCTAGTGAAGATAAATCGCATAGTTAACCATCTCTATTAGTCCATAAGAAACTGAGGTAATTCCGGTCTCTAGTAGTAGTTAGACTTTTTAATATAATGGCCGAATGTCACTTTTAATCACGGTCGACAAATGTCTTGGAAATAATTTAAAACTCTTAATCAAGAAGAAGATAATTATATTAATGTATTTATTTATACAAAAAAATAGAAAATATTATGTAGCTACTACAGTTACAGTTGAGATTGAATAAAAATTCTAAAACCCGTGTTACAAAAAAATAATTATACGCTATATGAGTAAAAAATCCCTTCTAAATTATCCAATATGAAAATAAATTACAACAATCATTAATTAGGCATGGAAGTAGCATCATTTCTGATAACTGAAATTCTTATCAATGAATTGAAAATATGACGGGAAGGGACTAAACAGCTAACTTTATATCATTCTAGGAACATTGTAGATCGTATGAATCAAACACTGAGAAGGCACATGAATATGGCACAGGGTTTGTGGTAAGAGGAAGATAGCGTCAAAAAGTAATTGGGTTCAGGGCTGTGAGCCCAAGAATATGTGTAATAAGGATCCAAGCAACTTTTTATAATTATTCCATCTTTATCCAGTTCTCTCAGCCGCTTCTCCTTTTTTTGCCCTCAAGATGGCCTACATTGTAGGCCGAAACGTCGGCACATATAATAAATAAGTTAACCTTATTTAGTGTTATTAATAACTGCACCCCCAGACAAATTGTATCCTTCATTATTCCATTTTTAGTGTGCATGCTCCTACATAAGTTTCAGAAGAAGGAGAGAAAGAAGCCTTTTATGAACTCTTAGAGAGGGCTGCAGACACCTGCCCACAATATAAGAAAATTATTGCAGGTGACTTAAATGCAAAAGTAGGGAATGAATCAGCATTTCACCCAAATAGTGGTCGACATAGCTTGCATAAAAGAAAATAATGACAGAGGCGATATATGGAACAAGATGCAGAGGAAGACCTCGGCTTCGATGGAGTGATGGTGGGGCTGGTGATGCTAGGTCCATGTTGGGTGTGAAGAATTGTATGGCAGCGGCAGAGGATGGAGACAATTGGTGGATGCTGGTACAGAAGGCCAAGACTCGAAATCGAGTTGTAGCGCCGAATAAATGACTCAAAGAGTGGAGCCAATGGCCAATGCGTGGGAATCAGGAGGGGGGGGGGACAGGAGCAAAAAGGGGAATTAAGAAGGGGCGCCTCACCCCCAGATCAATGCTAGCCTCGTATTTATCTCACTTCATCTACTTCACAATACTTCAACAATTTGTAGAATTTTAGCCACTTTAGTTGTTATATTGTTTTCTAATTTGCAAAGACGATTATTCTTTCAAAAACATACCCCCTTTTCAATATTTTGGTCAAATGATAGTTTGTAATTGTTACTGTAATAACTGATAAATGCCAATAAAGTTACTGAAAAGTAACTGGCGTACCTGTTCTGTTAAAGATCTCAAGTCGATTTTTTTTCTAACCGGTCACCTAGGAACACGTTTAATCAATTATTTATTTATGAATGTTGCGTGTTTTTTAAGTAAATTTTCATTATATTTGATCTTTTCGTCTTACGCTGCTCCGATATTTTCTAATAGTCCAGTGTATCCACAAAAGTGGGTTTTCTGTATGATATCCCGGGAAACAAAAGAATGCTTCATTTTGCAGTGCCTAACAGGAATGAAACAACACTATTAGCATGCATTAAATAATGCATTCATCCCCAAACAATTAGCCTGACTCAAGGAAGGCCTACTCAAAAATAGAAAAAATAGTCGGATAAAAGTACAAACATTATACAGCGCAAGCAGTCAGAACATTTTGTGGATCCAGCAGGCAGTCAATTGAGTCACTATTGCTCCAACCGAAAGAATAAATAAGGTTAGCAACTAAGAGATATCTTTTGGACTTGTATCTGTGTTAATTTATATGGAGGCAGAGGTATAAAGACAAAAAATTTTTTTAGGTTATTATAAATCACATATCTAGAGTCTTTGGAATAACTGTTATTAAATGTAGTTATTTTTTTCGTAACATGTGCTTTATTTTTAATATTAAAATAGACGCGGGGATTAAAAGAAAAAGACCCCTACTTCTACATTAACTATTTATTATAGTTCATAACTAAACTGCCTTTAATCAATCAAAATGGAAATCGATTCAATGGAAAAGTATCGAATTTCGAATCTGCCTTGCCTACGGGTGAAACAATTTTCATATTAATTAAATATTTAAATCAATACTATTTAATTTAGATTCGAAATTCGCTGGCTATTCCCAATCAAGATATACAAACCCCTCCATTTTCAGCTGAGGTCGGGGATTTCCTGGAATAGCCTAAATCAAACTTTCCTGGGAATGTAGATTATATCAATATAGATTAAACATATATTGATTATATTCTATCAATAAGTAAACTTTATTGACTCAAGAAATATTCTGTCAACTATTTACACATCAATCAAAATTTCAATGATTATAAACTAGTTAAATATATATTAATATATGAATGAGTGTGAATGAATGTGCGCGCGCGCGTGTGTGTGTGTGTATAAATATTTATATTCATTAACAAATCAGTATAATTATACCAATACTTTGATAGAAATAATATTTTAAATTTTTCAATAATATTTTAAAATGTATGGATGGATAAAAGTGAACCTATACGGCTAGAACAATCGTTTGTCTGGCCGTGTTACGAGCCAGGTTAGCTTAATTGGTTAGAGCACCACGTTAGATACGTGTTAATATCCCCAGTTCGAATCCCGGCCTGGACAAATCTTTTCTATTCAAAATAAAAATATTTTAAAATTATAACAACTAATAAACAATAAAATATAAATAATAATAACAAGATCCTAATTCAATTAATGTTCAATGGACATTCATCCCTTTCTATACATCGCCAAATTGCAAGAACACGGGGTCGGTGAAGAGATTGGATTTGTCTGTGTAACGAGCCAGGTTAGCTCAGTTGGTTAGAGCACTACACTAGAGACGTGGGCGACGAATCCCGGCCTGGACAAACCTTTTCTCTTCAAAATAAAAATATTTAAAAACAATCGTGTTTGAAAAAATGGTAAAACTTAAAATACCCGTTGTTGTTAATTTAAAGTTTGGTCAATTAAGTTATAAAATTGAACATGTAATTTTTTGTCTTTTTGTGTAACAAGTTGTCTTTATTCTTCAGTTTTAAATTTAATTTTTAGAATATGGTGAACACGGGAAATTATAATGTAGAAAGGAGATAGTTGCGGGGTGCAGTAAAAAAAAAAACACTGAATAAGTACTAGACTTATAATTATGTGCCGACGTTTCGACGTACAGTGTAGGTCATCTTCAGGGCGATTTGGAGAGAATTATAATGTTTAGAAGTTGTAAAATTATAGGGAAATTATAATGTTTAGAAGTTGGTGATGTTTGGTTTGTTACTATTTATTTATCGCAACTATTGGACGATTGCAAAACCATCATAATAATAATCGGAAGTAGGAGGCAAGGGGGGGGGGGGCAGTTGAGAGAATAAAAGCCGGTTTGGATGACTAATGTGCCAGCTGGAGAGGGACCTCACCCTCACCCTACCCACTCCCATGTAAATATAACTCTATATATATATATATATATATATTCTATTTACATTTAAATTTCTAAATAACAATGATTCTATTTACGCTGTAATAATATTTTAATATTGAAATAAATACATGGTTTCTGTCAATAATAAGAAAAAAGAAACTCAAGATAATTAATTACCTGAAATAAGAGATAAGACTAAATATATTTTCTTTATCAATATTTATTTAATAGACAGAAGCACTACACGGATGAAACAGACCAAAATCCATTGCTAGTTTGTCGATATATTAATTCCTCATGTCCACCATTGCCTATTTGTATTTTGCCATTCCTATTAGATTTATCTGTATTACTATCCTTATTCTTGTTAAGACCGTGGAAAAATTCCAACGAAAAGCCTTAAGTCTCCAAACTAAAACAGAAATAGAAATTATCTGTTCAATATTTCGCCCATTCAGGCATCCTCAGGGTAGAAAGAGAATAACAGCAAAACAAAACATGAATAATGCACCCAAGAAACATCCCACCACCTCGAAGACTCAAAAGCAACTAATGAATCATAAGGAAGGTTACTCGACCCCAGCTGGTTAAGCTTAGATAAAAACAGCTGATAGATACTTCATAAATTCAAAATTCAATATACACTCACCAAACTTGAAAATCCACAACAGGAAAAATAAATAATAGCAAACAACACACAGCTTAAGACGAAAGACCATATGAAAAACGCAAGAAAAAAATAATAATAACATTATCAAGAAACCAGTGAACTTATGGCTATCCCACAAAATATATTAATATGGAAAAGTAAAAAGAGACCTTACATAAATGTTAAGACCGTGGAAAAATTCCAACGAAAAGCCTTAAGTCTCCAAACTAAAACAGAAATAGAAATTATCTGTTCAATATTTCGCCCATTCAGGCATCCTCAGGGTAGAAAGAGAATAACAGCAAAACAAAACATGAATAATGCACCCAAGAAACATCCCACCACCTCAAAGACTCAAAAGCAACTAATCTTCGAGTCTTCGAGGTGGTGGGATGTTTCTTGGGTGCATTATTCATGTTTTGTTTTGCTGTTATTCTCTTTCTACCCTGAGGATGCCTGAATGGGCGAAATATTGAACAGATAATTTCTATTTCTGTTTTAGTTTGGAGACTTAAGGCTTTTCGTTGGAATTTTTCCACGGTCTTAACATTTATGTAAGGTCTCTTTTTACTTTTCAATGTCTTTATTCTTGTTACCTTATTCCTATATATTTCTTCATTTTCATTTTTATTACCGTATGCATAAATTTTTGATTTATTGCTTATTGTATTGTCAACATTTTTTAAAACACCTCCCTTATCATTTTGTTATTTATACTCTGCATTAGTTATCCCTGCTCTGTATATTATATCTCGGATTCTCACCCACCCATTTTTATTTTCCACCACTCAGATACCTTGATACTTATGTATTTCAAGTTTAATATTTTCCAATTGTAATTTTAATTTCTATCTTTATTACCTGATGATTTAATTTGATTGCTTTCTGTATTACTTCTGTTTACTCTTTATTACTTTTTGTATTACGTACCTAGCCCCTTAGTTTTTAATACTCCACATTTATTCCCCTTAATATTTACCATATGTAATTTAATAGTCTGTATTTTGCATATTTAGCTCTGAAAAAGACCTGCGATGAGGATCAAAACGTTGGTTCTTTAATAAACATTTCTCCCAACTTAAGAGAAATTTTTTACCTCCACCCGGACCATTTTCTTCCACTTTTTTATATTTATATTATCTATACATATAAAGTGCTTTGTCCTGAATGACTGATCAACTCACAGCCTAAACCGCTGATCTTAGAGACCTGAAACTTGGAGGGTGTGTTCTTTGTATGACGTAGGCATCCGATAAGAAAGGATTTTCCGAAATTATACCCCTAAGGGAGTAAAAAGGGGGTAAAGTTTGTATGCTTGCTCACCTGTTTCTTACTCGCAAAATCTACAAATTTTCGCTGAACAAAACGAATCAAGTAACATAGTTCACTTCTCGCTGCTGCAGTACTACAAGTGAAACCGTTATACTAATTATTTTCAATAAATTCAATAACATTACATAATACTCCTTTACTGACACGAACAACAGTTAACTTCTGTCCGACCTGTTTGTTAATCAGTGTCAATGTATGTATTACGGCTGTGCTGATCCGTCTGTGATGAAATTTGATATGGATAATCTTAAGCCAGGGGAAGGGCCTAGACAACTTTTTATCAGGATACCACACAGGAAAAGTTTATATAAAAGTGTAACCTGATTGACTAACGCACCCAGCGGTCAACGCACAGCAGAAAACACTGAACTTAGCATCTTGAAATTTGCAGATAGGTTCTTTGTATAGCTTAAATGAGCACTAAGAAAGGAATTTGGACACTTCCACCCCCAAGGGTTTCCCCCTTAATATAATAGGGATTCAAATATTGTATGCAATCCGTCAGTTTTGAAGTTAGACATCCCAATCTGAAATTTTGGGATGTACGAGTAACTTATAGTTTAAAAAAAAAATTATTTATTTAAAATGATCTGTCACGAAACTTTATGTGGCAGATCAAATTCCACGCGAGCGAAGCCGTCAGCAAAAACTAGTATTTATATATAAGGTCAACTATTATTATTCAAGAAAAATTTAAATTAAATAATTTCGCACCATAACGTTTTATCCACTTCAGAGGCTAAAAAATGATTTATTTGTCAAATTTCTTAAGGAATAATAATGTAAATCCACAACAATTTATGTAGTTCAGTAATGAGTAAACTTAACATTTACACTCCTTAACGTAATTGTACAAATAAACAAATGGCTAAAATTCTATAAATAGTATAGTTGTTTAAAGAGTTATTACAGCATCAACGGTTTTGCCGATGATTAATTATTTGTAAAGATCCCTGTTTGCTGGTCTTTAAAGGTTTTAGATCATCAATGCATATGTTTCGCTTTATAAAATGTTGGTATATGTTGTAGAATATGTGTTTAATAGAATGAACTGGACATCGGAGGAATTGAAAATTGCAATAAATGAGAAAAAGAAAGCGTACCATACGTGGTTATGCTCCAATTAAGACGAGAATAGAAGAAATTATGTGGAAGAAAGAGGAAAAGTTAAAAACCTAGTCCGAAAAGCGAAAAACCAAATGTGGGAAGCCTCAGTGCTATAAGATTACATATCAGTTGGGCTACAGGAGATCTGCTAAAGCATGGAACGTTCTTAAGAGTATGAGACAGCAGAGCAAGCATAAAGCCAATATACAGCTTATTCCAATAGAAAACTGGGCAAACTATTATGAGAGCTTATTAACTGAGACCGAAACGGACTACAGGAAATGAACGAATCTTCGGAACTTGTTGCGGAACTAGTTAAAGAAGAAGACGTGAAATATATCCTCAAGAAAGGTAACAACAACATGTACCCTGGACCGGGTGGAATAAATATGGAACTGCTTAAATACGGTGGGCAAGCCATGGGTGACCATTTTAACCCAATTGTTCAATAACATTCACCAAGGAAAATGTCATATCGGAGGAGATGAAAAAAGGTCGCATTGCCTCCATTCGTAACGAAGGGGATAAGGCACAATTAACTAATTACAGGGGCATATCTGTTAACAACAAAATAATGAAGGTATATGAAGGGGTACTGAAAAAAAGAATAGGGGAACAATTTACAACTCCAGAAGAACAATGTGGTTTTACTGTGGGAACATAGGCGTAATGAGGGGAGGGGGGTGTTATTTTTTGCTTAGAAGAAATTTAAAACAAAAATTGTAAGTAGCAAGTTAAAAGAAATAAAAAATTGAAGGATTTTACTTTTTCAAAGTTATTATTGTGGGATAACAGAAGTTAGGGTCTATAATGCCAAAAACACAACAAAGAAAGTGCAAACGCAGTTATTTTAATGAATAAAAGGTACACTAAAATGACAAACTAAAACTTAATACTGTTTATTTACATTAATTATATTATTATAGCGGCAGTAGTGGCATCTAGCGGCAACAATAAGATCGCAAATGTGAGAAGAACAGTTCAGACAATTCTTAGAATCTAGAAGTAAAGTTTGGATGGGTCTAGAAAGTTCCCTATGCAATTAAGTATAGTAAGCTATTGTAACCAATAAAAAGGGTTACTTGTATTTAAAAGCTATTTCTTGATTGTTCTTCCAAAGATAACACTTATAATGAAAATAACATTTATAACTTCCAAAATAACATTTATAAAAAATTATAATCTATTTATTTAATTTGAAGCTACATCATTTATAGTATAATATATATTATACCTATATTACGAGAAATTTTTTTTCAAGTGAGTAATATGTTGGAGTGGATGACTGGTGGGGGTTAACTCCCACATGAGTCAACTCTAGTTACGCCAATGTGTGGGAAAGTCTTGTATTGATCATATATTTATATTTTAAAGAGAAAAGATATGGCCCCGGCCGGGATTCGAACCCGGAACCTCTGTCTCTCCTTGACAGCGCTCCGACCAATTGAGCCACCAGGGTCACCTGCCGGCAAGGGACAAATCTTTTCTCTTATCCTATCTCACGTCCTCGTGTTCTCGCAACTTTTTTGCGATGTAAACACGAGAACGAATGTTCTTTGAACATTAATTTTAATTTCTGGACCTTGCCGGCAGGCGACCCTGGTGGCTCAATTGGTCGGAGCGCTGTCACGGAGAGACAGAGGTTCCGGGTTCAAATCCGGGCCGGGGGCATATCTTTTCTCTTTAAAATAAAAATATTTAAAATTCAGTAGAGCTGACCAATAATTATAAATAGTAATACGACGTAAGTCAACAAGATCCAAAAATGAAATTAATGTTCAAAGAACATTCGTTCTCGAGTTTACATCGCAATCGATTTGAAGGGGATGGCTCAAGTAGCTGTTATTCGTAACGACAAAAAAAAAAAAATTGATGAGTTATTTTATATAAAGCACAAGATTATTCCAAATGCCTGTTATTTAGATCGGATATAATTACCGACTATAATGGAAGGTAAAATTAAGAAGAATTAGAGCAAGCAATAATCGTTTTTCGTCTTAATCTAAAAAATACAAACAAGCATAGGATCAGAAGAGGAACTGGATTTATTCTCCTTAGTATTGTATCAGCATAAAGTAAGAAATAAAAATTTTCTTTTTTTTTTATAAGCCAATGTACCAGAATTATTTTTAGCGTATCCACAATTATCCTATCATCCGATTCCTCTCGAAATGATTGCTTCTAAATACGAACTAACAGCTATATCCGCTGTATACATAATTTTAAAGCAACGGATAAATTATATAACAAAAATTCAGCTACTATAATATGGGAAAATAAACCAAACATTTTTTGTTTTCAATTCAAACTGTAATAAAATCATTCTAATATTACAATATCATACTTATCCCAAAACGTGATATCAATTGCTTAATTAGTTATTTCTTAATTACTTAACATGGCATATTTTCTCATGTTTCTTGCTAATACTACTTGAGATAGTTCAGCGATTGCAATGTTAACTAGAAAATACGACATAATTATAGTGAGTAATGCATAAGTACAATTTATGTATTAATACATTTCTTTTTCAACATGGCCTAATAGCATCATACAAATAAATGTTAGTTTTATGTTGAGATTAGCGGATGATATTAATGCTTAAAGCTATTCACTAAAAGCCTCTGTTTTTACCTTTGCTGGTCCTCATCGTGCTCACATAAGAATGAATGTTTCTCTACAATGAGCCAGAAACGGTTGTTGGGTTTGGTGGAAAGGTTCTACCTGGTATCCTAGGAAGGCAGGTAAAAAAAAAAGAGAAAAAAATGAGGCTTCCCACTGTCAGAAAAGATTTTTAGCTTCAACATTCTACCATGTTTAATGGCTGGGGAAGTGGATAGATGGGTGCCAAAAACAAAGGGATAGTGCGTTATTTTCATGTATAATTATAAATTAAATATTGTCAGATAACATGAGAAAGAAAAATAATAGATAACTAACAGATACAAAAATATTTTCTAGGGCAGACACCGATATGATTCTATAGCAACTATCGTCAAGTACTAAAAAATGTACAAGGCACTACCCAAACTTTAAATATTAGCTAAAAGATCCCCATAATTATACTTTTTTATTTTTATCTTTATTGTTCAGTTTGAAAATAGTTCTGACTCCATATGTATAAATTTCTATCCTGAAAAAGTGGAAAAATGATGAAGTGACGGTATGGCTCCAGCAAATAACATTAGAACCTAGGAATAAAATAAATCTTTAAAATACAAAGAAGGAACCTCATATACATGATTTCTGAATTTTGGATTCTTATAAAATTTGAAAATCTATTTTCAAAAATAATTTATTTACTTTACTTAAAATTTATTATTAAACCATGTAGAATAATAATGGTAATTTTGATATAGCTATCTCACATTAAATATTAATTCACATTTGACATGTTATTCTTCACACGGTGCTATGGTCCTTGGAAGAGCATGGCCTCTTTGGCAATTTCCCTCCACTTTGACCGATCTTCCTCCGTTCTTCTCCATATTCTCACCCCCAGGAGCCGACGGTTTGCTTCCACATCGTCCAGCCACCTCAGTTTAGGCCTGCCTACTCCTTTTTCTTCATCTGGACGTCGCTCCATGATCAGCTCTGGATATCTTTTTTATCCATTTTATATATGTGTCCCTACCATCATAATCTTAATATTATCTTGCTTTTTCAATACAAGACAGTATATCAGATTCTCCATATAAGTAGGTCCTAACTTTTTTTATTCTTTTTGATGTGGAAACGATTTCCTTCCTTGATTGGGCCATATATTTTTCGAAGGATTTTTCTCTCCCAAGTATCCAATAATTTTTTTGATGTTTGGATAGAGTCCATGCCTCCCAACCTTACATGACAACTGGACAAACTACTGTCTTATATAACTTCATTTTTAGGCTTCGGGGTATAGCTCTATTTTGTGACACGTTACTTAGGCCCCAATTACCGTTCTCGATTCTAGCCTTTATTTCCTATTCCAGTCTGTTATCTTATGTAACAATGCTGCCGAGATATTTAAATGTTTTAACACTGAAAAAAAACAGCCTTTTCCTTGGAGATATACCCTGGATGACAGGTCGCAATAAATTGAAGAGTGCTGCATTTTTGAAATGTTGTAAGGGCATGTCTGAGTACTTGAAGTCCAAGTTTGCTACCGAAAAACGGATGGGTAAACTTTTAGTGGCCGAAAAACCACGACATTGTTGGAGTAAATTCAGTTTTTGGCCTTTATCTTCTAATCTACGATGTAAGATACATTTCTTTTTCAACATGGCCTAATAGCATCGTACAAATAAAAGTTAGTTTTATGTTGAGATTAGCGGTTGATATTAATGCTTAAAGCTATTCAGTTCACAAGAGAGTGCGGGTTCTACAGACCGTCCGGTAGAGTTACCTGAGTCTGACGACATAATCAATAATAAAACATGCTAATTAGTCATTAGGACAAAGCAGGGTCCCAGGATAGAAACACGGATTAGTAAGTATGAGGGATTGCTGATATTGCCATTCGTATTCCGACGACAGACGAAAGCGGGTTAAAGAGGCTTTTCACCGAATATAGCAGACCCGGTATAACCCTACAGATATACATACATACAGATATGGATATACATGGCTCGTGTAGTCCTTACACCGGTTATGGCGGCAGGAGCGGATAGGGATAGGCTGTCCGATTATTCGTTGCTTTAGGCAAGTTGAAACGTTGATAAACTAGCTTTCAGCGGCAAATCGTAGCCACCACTTGGAAAAAAACTGGCCACTGGGGAACGGAAGAAACGTTGTACGCGCTTAAACGATTAAACTTCTGGTGAAAAATGGCTCAAACAGTGAAGGATTGTATTGCGTAGTGTACGTTATGCCTGCGGACTAAGTACGGTCGCCAAACTCCTGTTGCAGAATAATAGACGATTACTCACACGGAGGAAATAGTGTCAGACTACGGCAAAGAGTTTAATAATGCTCTCATCCGGGAGGAGAGTGCCATGCTAGGGTTTGCTTGGCGGCTGAATACCCCCCCACATCTAGGTCAGGGCCACCGTGGAACGCTTACATAATTCGAAAGGAGAACACCTCCGGCTGCTTAAGCTGGGCCGTAACTTCGATCCATACGAACCTATGCCAAGGGTATGCACATAATAATACCATCCACAAGGCGACAAGGCTGACCCCGGTAGAAATTCTATTCGGTCAACATCGTCGCGACCGAAAGGTCTTTTGACCGTCCATAATAACGAGTTGGGTGTGGAACTTCGTCGGATACGTGAAGAACGAAACACTCAATATGGTAGAGGACGCGATGAATGAAATGAAAAATGAATTCGCGATATTCAAACAAACTATGCAAAGGCCAATGATTGACTCATAGTATGGATATCGCAAAAGGCTATTGGCGATAGGAACGTTGGTATACCAGCCGTTGCGAACAGCGCAATACAAGACAGATGCGAGGTACGAGGGACCCTACAAGGTTGTTACGATCTGGGAACACAACCTCTTTAAGGAACCCTAACAGTACCTAGTAAACTTGGAATAGCTTAGGGTACCTCATATAGCGTCCATTTAGACGGCGGCGATCAGTAGTGAAAACTTGTATGTGCAGTGCCAAAGCTATGTTGTTTATGTTTGTTTTTTACATCTTTTTATCTTTCAGAACGATCATCATCAGTACATACGTATCATCACTAGACATTGTTTTAGTTGTAAGTGATGAACGATTCTAGTTAATTATTGTATATAGTTAGTACGTAAGGTAAGTTTAAATTATATGTTTTGTTTTTGTTTATTTTTGGTTATAGTTCCTCCGGTCGAAGAAACAGGAGGAGGGAGGCAGTTAAGTTTGTATAAGAGGGATTTTATTGTTATGATAATCTCTGAGGATTAGCTATATTTATGCTCCATTGTATAAAAAAGTGTATGTATAAATACTCGAGGAAAGAGAAATGATTGAATAAAGTTTATTTTTATACCAACACCGCGAGTGTGTTCATGCCCTATTCCCCCCCCCCTTTTTTTTAGTATTAGTGTTCGGTCTAATCTAAACTTTTATGTATTTTATATACATATAAAAGCAAGCAGTCTTCAATTTAATCGATTTTAAAACTGTTTAACATAACTGATCTGTAAGCAACGAATTAGAGGCAGATTCCGAAACTCAATAATTTCGTGTCAAGCACCAACAGAGGTGGCGGAATAAGATGCAAAGGAAAAGTGTTATAGTGACCTCGGAAGTAGTTTTGGGAGATCTCATTGAACAGATCGGTAGAGATCGAGTACTGTGGCTCTTGGTTGGTAGACAAAGACTGCACGATATATCTAGCGATAATGGGACTAGGTTGGTCAACTTAGCAGCATCTAAAAATATGGTTGTCGGTATTACCATGTTTGATAGAAAAAACATTTACGAGGCTACATGGGTTTCTCCAGACAATCATTCAAAAACCATATCAATCACGTTCTTATAAGAAAAAGACAGCATTCACACTAACGGCGGTCAGAACGTAAAGAGGAGCAAACGTAGACAGTGATCATTACCTAGTAATAGCACGCATGCATGCCAAAATAAGTAATGTACGGAAGACCAGAGGGACCCGCTCACAGAGAATAAATACTCGGAAACTGCAGGAGCTAGAGTACAAAACACAGTTCGCCCAAAGGCTGGATGCAGCTTTGGAACATGGGTTTGAGGTAACATGGTAAGCACGTAACATGGTGCTTGTGGAAGGACATCTCGAAGGTCTAAATGATTCGATTGAGAATGTCAGGAAGTTACAGAGAAGAAAAACAGGGCCTACAAAGAAATGATCAATATGCATAGGACTCGTCAGAATGTTTCTGTCTACAGAGTGTTGAGATCAGAGGAGAAACAGCTCCATAGGATAAAAAAGAGGGAGAAGGAAGAAGAAAGAATGAGAGACTTTGAGGTTTGAAGTAGACAGGGTAATACCAGAGCACTCTACAAGACAATTAATGCCCAGTGAAAGGGATTCAAACCAAGAACCAATACTTGTAGAAGTAAGGATCGTAAATTGATCACCGATAAAGAAGGGATCCTAGAACGGTGGTCTGAACACATTCGGAAGTTTGCTAGGTGCTCAGAACTCTTCCTTGGAAGATGACTCGGATTCAGATTCAAACACTCGTTATAAAGTATGTGAGCTTCTTGACCCACCAGATGATGAGGAAATGGAGGATGCAATTCAGAAGCTTAGGAACAATCGAGCACCAGGATGTGATGGCATAACAGCTGAACTTCTGAAGGCTGGTGGAATTGAAGTGATAAAGGTGATCCGAGGTCTTCTCCATAGTCTTTGGTTAAGCAAAACTCTCCCGCATGACTGGTGGATTGGCCTTATCCTCCATCTTCACAAGAAAGGAAACCAAATGCGTTGTGAGAACTACCGTGATATGCCACTCCTTAGGCCTGCCTACAAAGGCCTCTTCAATGTGATCCCTCACATAATAGCCTGTAATATAACGTAATTCATTAGAAGAATAATGAGTATTTCAGCGACGCAAAAGCAATTAGACATGCTAAAATTATATCAGATCATTTTCTAAAAGGAAAAATCCAGAAACTTCGGCCTTGAAAGGACCAACAGAAAGATCGACGAAGTTAAAGAATCGAAGTTAAAGCTATATATTCCAGAACATAAATTTCAGCATGCGGAAAATAAGTGTGAGAAACCAAGAGGAAACAATTACTAAAGACTCATATACATGGCAAGCATTAGAGCCATCGAATTTCCCTCGTATTCAATCCTTACAATCCATAACCCTTCATAAAATCCACAATGTTCCTTACTGTCTTACGAACACAGTAATCCATAATGACCTTAATTCCCAATTTGTTAATGATTTGGCCCGAATCCGATATCAATCTTTTCATGACAAACTTTGCTCCTACTCAAACTCCCAAGTTTCAAACCTAGCAACCTCTTCAGTTCCTGATAAACTTCTGAGGTGCCTGAAAAGAAGATGGCCTCGTGACCTTCTAAGTAAAAATTGTCATTTAAGTACTATCACTGGGTAGTTTTTTACTTGCTTTTATTGTTACATTTACTTGTTATACTGTTATAATACAGTTGAAAATTTCAATGAATAAATTAATTGTTTAAAAATACATTTCGAGCTTAAAATTATTTTTTATTGTTACATATAAGCTGTAAATTTTAAACCAACATTATCAAATCTTCGAAATTCAAAAGTGAAAATAGCTTTAGGAGGATTTTCACTTTTCAAAAATGACTAAAAGAAGATTTTTTCAGCTTAAGATCAGCAACAGAATAGATTCATTAAAAATGTAAAAAAATATACTATAACCCAATTATAAGTTTTTTTAATACCGAATCTTTCGCGAGTTTGACCCTCCACCCGTTCTCTATGGTTATTTTAATTTTAAATTGTCACCAAAACCTTTTAATACTGTTCTTTAACCCCGGTGCGCGTAGGTGAGAAGGGCAGTGGTTAATCGGCCCTATAGGGAGCTATCAAGAGCCTGCTGGAACAGCATGGAAACTATTGTTAGTATATTCCTCAGGTTGTACCTGACGCTGCAAGTAATGCACGACTATACCTCTCCCAGCATTATCTAGCATCTTCATCGTCAATAGTCCAACCGTAAAAAAATGTTGGACAAATAATGTAATTTTACACTATTTTTTCAAAAGTTTCTTTACACTTGAAAAATGACTAATCGAAAAACATAAATGTAAATTAATATATGTAAAGGAGATAGCTGGGGGGTGCAGTCAATAAGAACACCGAATAAGTGAAGTACTTATATTATGTGCCGACGTTTCGACCTACAGTGTAGGTCATCTTCAGGGCTAACAGAGAAACAAACAGAACAAAAATGTAAAAACATCAAAGTTGTACAGTAACAATACTAGTGACAAATAATGTAGAAAAATACAAAGTTGCAGATATGAAAATAGAAGATAAAGAATATTAAAAAGGAGTCAGATTATAATAAAATAAAGATATAGACAGATTTAAAAATTACTGATAATGAAAAGGCATATAAACAATTTTTAAATCTGTCTATATCTTTATTTTATTATAATCTGACTTCTTTTTAATATTCTTTATCTTCTATTTTCATATCTGCAACTTTGTATTTTTCTACATTATTTGTCACTAGTATTGTTACTGTACAACTTTGATGTTTTTACATTTTTGTTCTGTTTGTTTCTCTGTTAGCCCTGAAGATGACCTACACTGTATATATAAACGTCGGCACATAATATAAGTACTTCACTTATTCGGTGTTCTTATTGACTGCACCCCCCAACTATCTCCTTTACATAAGATCATCCAGTCAACCATTTTCATCTCGTAAATTAATATAGATGTACTACCCAAAGCTCAAATATATCTTGCAAAGATATATTTTATATGTATGGAACATACATCGTTATGTATTGTGCGATGTATGTAAAATGTGCATAACTATGTTTTTCTATTTTTTCAAAGTATTTGGACAACTTCCTATAAACCTATAAAAAAAATCCCAACGATACCTAATGACTTTTTTTATTAACAATAACAACAGTGAAATACAATACATTTATTGAATAGACAAATTACCATAATTATGTGTTTTCTAGGACATTATCAACAAACTAAAATTATTAGTAAAATAACGAGTATATACAACAAGTAGATAGCGTCATAATAAAGTTATCTCGAAATTAAAGGTTTAAAGGTAAAATGACTATCGCTGACTTTTACCTTATGAAAATTAAAATTAACAAATACTTATATGACGCGAAAATCCTTTTTTAAACATCTCATCATTTATTAGATTCCCCCCTTCTACACTATTAATATGCTTTTAGGCGATTATATATTTTCTGGCCGTTTCAGAAGTTTAAAAATCGAAATACAAATATTATTCCGTGAGAATATTTTTCAAATGCCATTGCGACTAATTGGAATCTCATTGTTAATTACGTTTTCTGTTCCATATGAGTTGAGTGACCAACCTCTTCCATATTGAATTTTTTTAAATGTCTTTTACCGTTTATGAGTTGCCTGAATACTGAGTTCATTGATCAATTACTTATATTTATTAATATCAGTTAGTTACTAAGCGAATCAAGAAATATTGTGCCGTCTTATATCTCAATAACCAATAATATCATAATATGGGGTGTTGATGGTTGGTAGGATGACTAGGATTATGTTGTTACATATTTCTTCTCCATATACACCTGGCTGAGTGTACTTTAAATTGCCAAGATGATATTTACATGATGCAACACAGCTTCTTTTGACATGGAAGCACCAAATAACCTGAATAACACGGTAGTATATAAATTGCAAGAGCACGATAATTTCCCCATCAAGAGAAATTTGTGTATGGCTGGTTAATACAAAAAACTTCCACGGTTTGCTAATGAACTCTGTCAACGTATGGCATCAGTCCTCTTAATACTGAATTTTCTCTTCGAGTTATTTTCTACATGAACATCAACCATCTCTCATTTCCAATGATAAGCCCTGACATCAACAAGATACTGAAACCACTGCATATAGAGCTATGCTGAACGCACCTAGATTATAAAATCTGCCTTCACTAGGATTAAATTAAATCAGGTGCCCTTGAGACAATAAATAAGCTGACTTAGGTACTGAAGAGTTAAAAGTCCCTCCAAATAAATGGCTGGTGACGAAGGAATATCCTAAGGCATGGCCTTATTCACCACACAAACCATCAACAGTCATTTAGCCACCCGTATTTTTAGTTATCAAAACTAAACTGTTTCTTACAAACGGCACAAGACATAAAAAGGTATGAAAAGGATTAGATTCATTATTCAGCTCATGTTTTGTTACAGTTGTTAAAGTTCTTCTAATCAACCATAATGGATTACAAACAAAATAATTTGCAACACAATAAAACGACCCAAATTTTTTTTCTCTATAAGTTTAATATGTAAAATAATGCTTTTCATGGTAAAAACACAAGTGAAGATAAAATTTTAATTTTGTATTTTGAAAAGGAAAAGTAATTAAGCACGAGTAAGTCACTAAGTACCTTTTTCTCCCATACGATCGCTGTTAATGTTTTCCTCATCCTATGGGAGAAAAAAAAACATGTTAATGTTGTTACTTTTTTTTAGAACCTTCATCCTTACTAATCAGAAACTAACCGGGAATTATTGTGGAGAAAATATTAAAAATAAATAGCACATTATTACGTTATTGCTTATATTTTTATACGCTCGAATGGAAAGGTCTCGCCCCCCCCCCCCTCTTTCCCAGCTCCTTCGTCACAAACAATTACATAAAATATTAAAATGTGTGATCATTAAACATTAAAAATGATTTAGCTTTCAATTAAAGTGACAAACTAAAATTTGAAATGATGAGTTAAGTACTTACCTTCCACCTCTCTGAACATTTCTTTGAAAATTCTGTGAAAATTACGTTTTCATCTGGATGTTGTTGTTTGTGTTCTTCGCGGCATATTTGAACGAAGAAGGCATAGGCTGATATTTTTCCTCTCGGTTTTCCACTCTTTTGTACTTTCGGCATCGTCCTGGGGGCGGGCTGTGAACATATATAAATATATTGTCTTACATGAGATATATGGATATTCGTCCAAAATAACATAATTAAAATGGAGAAAGAGAAAAGATGTGGAAATGACAACGTAAGTAGGCCATAGAGGCTCTGCCTGACCATCTTGAGCAGGGAGCAACACGCCTCCCCCGCTTGCACAATATATTGTATGAGAATATGAAAAAAACAACAAATATTACTTTGAAAACAAAACATTTAGTTTTACAGACACAAGATACAACATTATAAATATCAATTTAAGATTTTAAAAAAAGTACTAGTGAGAGAATTTTTAATTTTCATGCATCATTGGATGTAATCATTGTATAATTGTACACGTTGGGAGTATGTTGGTTATGGTAGAGCACTGAGCATGTTGGTTATGGTAGAGCACTGAGCATGTTGGTTATGGTAGAGCACTGAGCATGTTGATTATGGTAGAGCACTGAGCATGCTGTTTATGGTACAGCACTGAGCACGTTGGTTATGATTTCTCTATATTATACTCCGATTACTTTTTTATTGAAAAAAAAAAACAACTATAAATATGAGTAAAAGGAAAAGAAAATAGCAAATTTAAAAATATTGAGTTTAACTTCATTTGCTCATAGGAAATATTAGAGAAAGCTTAACAAACAGAAAGTGAAGGAGTACTACAAGTAATATCTTAAATGAATGCTTTTAAACTTGTACGAAAACATCAAGTAATTAATATCGACAAAATGTCCAATTACAAAAATAATATTTCGTAACTGGGCCGATTAAAGATACAGATAATATAAATGCCAAACCCAATTTCGATGATACGACAATATAGACTTGAACAAACTGAGAAACGTGGTGATGAATGGGGCCAAAAAGTGATTGAATGGATTGATCGCATCAATGATTTAGATTGATGCTGGCTGTAACCAAGTTTTTCCTACCAACAAATGTATAATTGTGTCACATGCAGTCGGCAAAAACGAAGACGGTTTTTACCCCTTCATAAATTATTGTGATAATATGTACCAAGATAATTGATAAATGGATGTAGAACGTAATCCCCTACCTCGAAACATATATAAAAAACCTAAATTTTGTATGTAATAATTATTATAGCCAACAAAGCGATACCAACATTTCCAACCGTAAAGGATTATTTTTTATAAATATGGTGAAGGTGTAAGTACAATTATAAAACTAATATAAAATGAGGTGTGTTAAGTTCATACATAGGCTCTAAAAGGGATATAAACTAAAATATAAAATATAAACCTCCCATAAAAGACAGAGAATAAGAAATTGGAATAATGCATTCATCTCTGAAGTATGGAGAAGGAAAAGTTGCTCACTTTAATTTTCAATTGGAATGCTGAATCGAGAAAAAGGGGAGAAAGACCACGGAAAAGGTGAAAAGAAGTTGAGGAAAACTTACACGGTCATGGAATAAGAGAGGAAGATATAAAATATAGGAAGACAAGAAAAAAAATGAACTAAAAGAAAGTTTTGGTTGACTAACATATTAGATTGAAGGAAACCTAAATGTGAGGAAACCTTAAAAAAATAGCATTATTATTACTATTTTACTAAACCTGTAAAATGGACGTATTTAATGACATTTTTAAAGCATTTTTTCCAGAATTTAAAAAACACGATAAAATGTGAAAAAAACTTATTTTATCAAAACTATTCTTATAACAGAGCTCTATGGTAATTTAAGGCGCATTGCGATAATTATAAGTGGTTGGTATAATCTTTAACTTGATAATTGTGTTACATACATAGGAATAACTCATGGTTGAAATATACAGCACCTTCATCAATACTATTCCCACCACTGAATCCTTGTTAACAATCAATTTACCTGTATCCCTAAAACTATTTCAGTTTAGGTTATTAGGTTATTGATAATTACTTTTGAAAAAAAGATAGTTCCAAAAGACGAAACTAATGGAGAAAGAAGGGAACGACGATGACGGACCATATCCCTCGGCTGTGTCTTAGCATTTAAAATTTTAAATGCATAATTATTCTTTAAATTTAAAATTTATATCAATTTTATTTTATTGCTTATTTTACAAGACTCAAAGAAAACACGAGCCTCTAAATGGACTTTTTCTATCCATTTTTCCTCCATATTATTGCAAATTTTATATTATTTTAACATTTTATGTTATTATTTATAATAGGGATGAGGGCTAATTTTTGGAATTGTTTTATTTCATAGATAGACCCTGTAAAAACACGAAAATAATAATTTTAAGAAAAAATATGTCAAATTTCAATTAAAAAAAACTTAAATCGTTTTCAAAATTTCCGCTAAAACGCCCCGAACTGTCAACTGCCCATGATCTACGTCACTCTCCGCCTTCCTCCAGTCTCTCGCGCGCTGTCAAACTTTTCTTGACTGAGTTTTTCCGAATAAATTTAATAAAAATGAATACGTCGAATTACAAATGCTGTTCAGTGCCGATGTGCAAAAGTACCTAGGTCAGTACGCCGCAAAAACTTTTCATAAACGTTCTAAAAATTGCAAAATAAGGAGAAAGTTGTTAACACTTGCTAGAAGAGATCCAGAATCATTGACAACAACAAGTACCTGTTACTTTTGTGAAGATCACTTTGATGTAAGTTCTGACTAAATACAAATTCCATTAAAAATTTGTTATCTGACAAAAATAAAGCATCAAATATTTATTAGTGTTGTTTGTTTGCTGTTGTTGTTCTTTTAATTAACTAATTGCTTAACATAAATCAAATTTCAGCTTCAAAATGACATGGAAAATTATGTACGATATACTACAATGGGTAAAGTATCTAAAATAATGATGAGACCTGGCTGTTTACCTACAAAGTTTGCTTGCCAACCTATGAGAGCCCATACTTCTGCTAATGTCTGTCGACCAGCTGCTACAAAAAGGAAAATACTCTCATTGATACATGAATGTGAAGAAGAGATAAGAACATTTTATTGTAAATTTAGACAAGTCTTCTATCAAAAGATGTTTGCCCATAGCATTTAGAAAAAATATTTATGATGTTACATTCATAATAGATTGCCTGGAAATTGAAATAAAAAAAACCAAGTAAAGCCTTACATCAATCTCTAACTTGTTCAGAATATAAAAAGGCCTACAACCATAAAATACCTGATTTCTAGTACAAAAAATGGACTGGTCAATTATATTTCATGGGGTTATGGAGGGAGAATCAGTGATGTATGTCTGGTAGAAAATTGTGATTTTCTTAACTCTTTACCTGGTGGGTCACATGTAATGGCTGACAGAGGCTTTGAGCATATTAAACCACTATTACTTGGGGTTGGATGTAAGCTAACAAGGCCACCCAGCATAGACTCAAGTAATAAATTATCGAAGGAGGAAGTTAATGAGACAAAAGAAATTGCAAGTTTGCGGATACATATAGAGAGAGTGATTAGACGCATCAGGGAGTTCTGTTTTTTAAGCCCCATGCTTGCATAAACCATTATCTGGTAGGGAAACTTGATTACGCCATAGTTATAGCTTGTGGCTTAATAAATATACAAAATTCAATAATTAATAAGTGACGTAACAATGTGAAAATTAAAGTAAAAGACTAAAAAACAATCAGTATTTTTATTTAATACATTTTACTTACTATATTTCCGTTGTTTTATACAATAATGGGTAGATAATTCTTTTCCAAAATAATAATAAAGATTTTAATAAAGAATTAACATATTCTTCATCGAACTCCACTAATGTAATATTAACTATATTATTATTTTGAAAGTTAACATCTGCAACACAAAAGTAGCACGTTTTATATCCACAAACATACATTTGAATTTGAATTTGGTCATAACACTTGTTTGAGGGTTTCCCATTCTGAATGTAACTTTTTACATTGTTTTCATTGAAGGGACATTTAATTTCTATGAGAAACTGCTCGCCTATTCCATCTGGTGAGCCAGCAATCATGGGAAAGTCCTTGCTAATATAAAGATCACATTTTTTTTATTTGTTTTCGTAGTGTGGTTTATACTATTTGTTGTACTTTACATTCCAAAATCCTGCCAGGTTTTATTGCTGGAGTATCAGGAATGTTGCCCCCTTATCCAAGGCACCATCACTTGTTTTACATTTTTTAACTTCATAAGCTTTGGAAGCCGTTATTCTACCAAATCTTAATTCGTGCCAAAGTTTGCTGCCGTTTTGGTCTCTTGTGTTTTCTTCAACCTTCTTTAATAACTCTATAGTAAATAATCCAGATATCTGCTTGATAAAGTTTTCACTGCATTGTTCTCTATAGTTTTACACTAACTGGTGCATAGTTTCTGATACCTTGTGCTGTAGCCTTTTCTACAACTTTGACAAAAACACTGGCATCTGAAGAAGTTGAAACTTGTCCTTTGTTTAATTCTGTAGTTGTAATGAATTTTAACGTTGTTCCCACCTTCGATAATTGTATATTCGATATTTTTCCAGTAGCATTCTACCTACAAGATGGCTCTTCGCTTCTTCCATGCAGCCGCATCAAAAAAGCCACTGCATGTTTGCAACCACCTGCTGATGCAGCACAATCGTGGCATTGTGAAACGATAACAACACTTGTTTTTCAACCACAATGGTAGTGACTGTGTACGGTTTAGCATGCACTTTGTGTTCAGGGCACACGCGGCACTTCAATGCACAAATATCGGATTCTCTTTTCAACTGAACGTATCCTATTGCGTCATTGCCATAAGATTCTCTTGAAGATTTGGAATAGACAAAATAGGACCATAATTATACTACTAAATTTTTGTACAAAATCTAAATTTTTATTTGGTTGATATCCACTGCCGGTCAAAAGTTTGAGACCACTTCAATTTGTTGGGAAAATTAGGATTAAATCAAACAAAATAAACCAAAACAAAAGGAAACATTAATAAAATTAAATGGAAACACAATATAAAACTTTATGGAAACACAATTTAAAAATATAAGTACAATGCAGTTATACTTTGTTCATGTCAAAAAAGCTTTTCAAAATAGCTTTGACCACTCGAGGCATTCTTTCTATAGACACAACAAACACATTGTTTATTCTTATTTAATTTTAGCACGTTTGTAGTCTCAGTGATAATTAGATTAAATCAACTTATTTTATTTTTATTTACCATAGTCCCAAACACCTATTTAGCAAATTTGTTTTATAAATACAAATAATAAGATACCTATATTTTGTAAATATGCATGTATATGACATTGATGTAAACGACAGAGGTGGTCTCAAACTTTTGACGGGCAGTGTAGATGATAATAGTTCTAAAAGTGATTTAATAGAATGTAGATGAGTAAAGTGTCTCTTTCATTGGTAAACACAGTGTATTATTATAAACTTATAGGTACTTACAAAGACATTTTCACGTTTCTAAGCTCCGCTGCACAAAAATTCCTTGTTTCTAGCAAAGAAACCTAACACCATCAAAGAATCAATCTTAGGTAAGTTACAACTACTTCCTTTGATGAATCCAGTTTCCATTGTGATAAAATCGTAAAATATTACCGTTGTTGTAACAAATTATCAAGAGAAATAGTTCACTGTACACTGGTTATAAACTTGTTTATGCTAGCTGTCAACGACTTGTACCGTACCATGACGTCACGCGCTCTGATTGGTATTCGCTGTCACGTGATATAATGGGTAATAAATTACGCAATTATAATTAATTTAAAACGAATAATTAAGTTCTTAAAATGTTATTTTAGGTTTCTAAGAATTGCCTTTAATGTGTAAAACATAACTTTACATGAATTTGCAACATGTAAAGTTGTACACATCCCTATTGCTTGTAAATCCGATTTTCAATTCGCCACACAACTCATAGAAAAAAATGACCTGCTGTTTAGATTCACATCATAACTTCAAAAATATTCAATAAATCATAATATATCAGATCATAACTTAATCAGTCCACTCATAACTTACGTAGTTGACTATGGAATAGAAGCTAGAAGCCAAGAACAAAAAAAAGTCCGGTAACTGCTTTGCAGGTTTTGTAGAGCCATTATTTATACATATCTATGGGTCGATAATCCAGGCAGTGGTCATAGCTCCCTTTTCATATAAAATACTTCTAAAATTGATGTATTGTTCCTTTTATTGGAAACATCATTAACGTTTTTTTGAGAGAATTCATTTATGAAGTTTTGGCCTAATGAATAAATGAGTATTTATTTTTAGGATTAGGGATAAGAATTGAGAATTTGGGAAATTTGAGGCTGACACCCTCCTCCCCATTGCTGCAGAATAGATGTGTATCTTTGAATTGAGATGGGAAATTAAAGAGAATTTACCCCCAAAAATGGGGTTTGTAGAGCTGAAGCATCAATCCTAATATAACCTTCACCTAGTTGCCTGCAATGGTAACAGGCTCATTTTGGGGCTAAAATATTGCTACTTTAATATTATGTCTCGAAAGGTCATGCCACAAGGGTGCCTCAATAAATTTTAATTTAAATCTACTTTTCATCAGAATTAATTACGCTTCCCATTTCTGTTTCTTCTCCAAATTTGCTTCAAATATACATATTAAAGCGCACATCGAACTTAAAATAAAACTTATTCGAAATTGTCCGAACAGAGTCGAATGAAAAAAACTAGTACAGTGTTCATTGGAGAATGGAAAGATCTTGTATTCCTGTCCACGGTAAAGTTGGAAACTTTTAATATTTTTATGCCAGATCGTAGAGGAAAAATTAGTTTATGCTCTGGAAATTTAACAATGCAGGGAGCATATATTTTCGTCGACCATATATCCTTTGCAATTGAAAGCAAGCGGTAGCATTGGTGCCTTTCTGAACTAAGACATATTTTCGACGGTCGTGCCAAAACAATTTGTTTTGGAACCCCCAAATCCATTAGCTCCTGTCCTTCGACTCCTAAACAGAGTTTGAGTGGAATAGAATTATGGAGTAGGACCAAATTTTTTAGCATCAAATGCATTTAGTCCTTTGAACAACAGTTAATGATCTATATTACGTAATGAACAATATAACACATCAACAAATTCAATATCAGAGTTAAATCTAGTATTCTTGAACTTACAGCATCCAAAACATATTAGTATTCACTTTCACCAAAATCTTGCCCGGAATCGTTTTCGTTTTAGCAAAAATTCTGTCAGCAGCAAGGAAGATTGATTTTTGAACTAATTAAAAATTGTAAAAATCGTAATAACTGTGCTTTATATTTAAAAGTCCTTTATCACTGGAACTCGAAGGATGAAGCATGAGATACGTTATATAGAATTATTGATCCTTGGCAATAGTTAGACTATGCCCACTGAGCGTTATCATGTTGTTACTCTATACTGATAATGAGCCTTAGAGGCCTCCGCAGAGTTCATCAAAATCTGAAAAAACGAATAATTCAACTAAATCGAGACGTGAATCCTAGCAAAAAATGCCGAGCCATAGGAATTTTGCATCAATTAAACTATAAAACGAAAAAGATAATTGTTTCAGATTCATCAATAAGTGTGATAGTTTACACTTATAACTGTTCAATGGAGGATTTTATTTAAGACGACGACTATATGTAATAAAAATAATATCGACGAGAAGAAGCTTGGCCTTAACTAGTGAATAGTGGTAACGGGGATGAAAGGATGAAAGGATTGGCTCCTTCTTCCTTGACCTTAGTCTCCATCAAATTCCTTTCACTTGAGATTACAGGAAAGGTAGCAAAAGTCATAAACATTTATCAACACAAGAAATAAAGGTCTATTTACAATTTTCTAATGTGATATAATGTTGTTGCTATGATAAATAAAATATAAAACAAAATATTTCCACAACGAATACATTTCTGTTTGATTTTATGAAATGACGGTGGCCATCCTCAAAATCATTTGTATTTTGTTTTGGGAGCTCTGCTATTCTCCATTCAAAGTACATGGTCCAACCATGGTTGTTTTATTCTTATTGCTTCAATAAACTGGACTATGTCACAGTTTCACCCTTCACCATTAGAGGTCCAGATATCTTCCTTAGAATTTTTGCCTTATACAACCTTATCTTTGTAGCCTTTCATAACGAGGACTGAAATAAATTACGGAATACGCTCGGTAGTCAGGCATAATCCGTTTTTTCACTATCATATGTATCATATGTGATTAAGCAGGTATTTTCTGCATAATCACATGTTTGACTGGATGAATGCAATATATTTCTATTAGTATTCAAATCGTTATTACACAGTGTAATGGAAGATTAAACAGTGTTCAGAAAATCCATAACCTTGTCTAATTGCGATATTTACTGGGAAGCTATGACTGAGATGCTTAATAAAACCATTTTTATTTATTAGCAATATTTTGACAAAAAAAATGATAGAAAAAAATTACAATAAATAGAAATCGGCTAATGGAAAAAATAATAAAGTAGGTAAGAGCATCTAATAATATGAATAATATTATCATAATGAGTGTGGCATATTTTCACACATACATACTGTTATATATCGATTATGCCCGTAGCAAAGGAGAATCGATCTCTTATAATATGATTGTAACCTACCAAAGTTTCTTCTTACAGTTCTCTATGAATATACGAAGTGTTAATATTATTTGTGCGCTTATATTATTCTCAATAACATTATGTCAGTACTTATTATTTAAATAAGGACATAAAACATTCAAATATTAATTATTTACATATTAGAAATAAAAAAAATTATATATATACATACATATATATATATATATATATATATATATATATATATATATATATATATATATATATATATATATATATATACTGATAGAGAAATAAATAAATATATATATATACACAAATATATACATATACACATATATACATTTACACACATAAACATATACATATAAAACAAACAAAAAATAAATTTACAATAAACTGAAATTGGCTAATGGAAAAATAAAAAAGTAGATAAGAACATCTAATAATATGAATAATGAGTGTGGAATATTTACAGTATTTACTCAATCTATTATGTTGAATATAGCTTATTTATTTTATTGATTAGTGAGCATCTGTTTTATATATATATATATATATATATATATATATATATATATATATATATATATATATATATATATACATATACATATCTGAATACCTGGTCAACCGTTCCTCTTCCCTTCCATACTGATACTCCTGCAGAACCTTATCCGCGAAATTATAGAGCCAATTAGCAAATATGTTGGACAATTTTATACGAAACTTCTGTAAGTGGTATACCCGTTTAATATTCGCAGAGAAGTTTTCTTTTTGATTAGGTATGTTAAGCTTGCATTTCATTCTCCTGGTATGCATTCTCTGTTCCAAATATCCTTAATCAGCAAATACTTTTGATTGGTCAGCTCTTCCCCACCTTTCTTTAAAAAAACACTGCATTTAGTAAGTCCTCATAAGGTGATTTACTGTTTTATCAATTGATTCAACCACTTGTTCAATGGATAGAGGTTCTTATCCAAGGATCATTTATATATTCTATTATTACATCTTACATCTTACATGAGGAGTCAAATCAAAATTGTTTTCCAATTTTAGTTTGATATAAAACATGTGATAGGTGATATATGGGTCCGTCAAAATTGTTTTCGTTTCTTAAATTCAACAAATCATTGAAATGTTCTTCCCATCTATTAATCACTACTATTTTACTTTCTCTTTGTATTATTTTTTTCATGTTTTTCTTTGCAGATATCTATCTATTTCTTCTCTCTATTCTAAAATATAAGTCAGAAAATCTACTATTATAAACATCAACACTGATATATTCTTCTTCATAACTTTCATCTGAAGATATTGATCCTATAAGCATCAACTCCAATAATTCATCTTGGATTTTTTTTTTTATTAACTACTTGTTGAAAAATTTATTTCATCAGCTTTGAGCTCTTCATCCTACTCATCAGAATATTTAGTGAAAAGAGTACGAGTAACCTCCCTTTTCATACTTAATATCCATTTTGTATAAATTTAAAGCAGCTCGACATAATTATTTTCAAAATAATTTATTCAATGAAATTTACAACTGTATTATACTATACAACAAGTAAACAGAATGATTGGTACATATTAGCATGAAAGACATGTAGAGAAACTATCCAGTGGTAGTACTCAAATAACAAGTTGACTTAAAAGTTCACGAGGCTATTCTATCATCTTTTCAGACGCCTCGGAGGATTATCAGGAATTAAAGGTTTGAAACTAGTGAGTTTGGATGGAAATAAAGTTTGTCATGAAAAGATTGATATCAGATTCGGGCCAAATCAGCAATAAATGGGACATTAAGGTCGTTATGGATTACTTTGTTCGTTACAAAGTAATGAGCATTGAGGATTTTACGGAGGATTTTGGATTGTAAGGAATGAATACGAGAGGAATTGGATGGATTTTTTTTTATTTACAGCCCTGATCAATTCTTATATATTAGTCTAAAACGTTTAAATAAATTGGGCCAAAACGTTTTTTTAGGAGCCATCTCCTTCAAAAAGTAGTTGAGGCAAAATCATACAGGTTACGCAACTTTCAAATTGCCCTTCAACATGGTATTTCCTCGCCCTTTCCAAAAAGCATCTGCAGCTGCATGTAAATTTTTTTTATTGATGAAAATTTTCTTTTAACTAAGGTAATGTCAGGTATATGGGAACTAGAATTTAAAAAGTTGCTCTTTGAACTTGGAATGCCTATAATCCCCGAAGAGTTAGCTATAACCTTGCTAAATGGAGGATACGAGATAACCTTTCTAGTAATTAAAAAATTAGTTAGTTATTTGATTAGTTTTCTTTTAATAAGCGGAATATGATAGCTGTATATATTCATTCCATTAAACAAATGTCCAATATTTGCTCGAATGGGATAAAGAATCCGTCCATGTCTCCATTGCTTCAGCCATCGAACTCTCGAACGGCAGTTTCCTCCATTTATGGATGACTCTGTAAGCATCTGCTTAGGATCTACTCCTCACCCATTCTGTTCATGAGACCACCTCGATCAGTATCTTAACGAAATGGGGTTCCACGAAGAGGTCATTAATTTCTTAATTTGCTCTACATCTTCCACTACACAAAAATATATTCCAATGGTTTTATGAACAGTATTTGTACGCGCCTTAAGTAAGGGCTTAATATCTTTATACACTCCGGGACAAATAAAAGTGCATAGTTGATTTTTTCCCATTGAATAACTATTTTCTTTTTTTTATTATAATTTTTAACAATGTGTGGTGAAATTAAATTTATACGTGCTTTGTTTGGTGGAATTGAACATAAGTGAGAGAAAATGTCGTTTATACAAAGGATTGACTACCAAGCAACCGAGATAAATAAAAGCCTATTACTTTGTTTTTTAATTACAATGGGTAAATTATTTAATAGCCTATTGTATCACCTTTCATTTCTAGTACTTTTATTCAAAGAAAGGCTCAGATTTTTCAAAATATGTGGCTTTTTCTGAGTTACAACTCTGCCTTCTGTACGCCATCCCTCAGATCCCTCAGATTCATAATGGCCATCGGAATTATTGGTTTCTATTGAGTATCATCCCAGAGACAATTCCAAATGTTCTCGACGGGGTTCAGGTCTCGATAAAGAGAAGGCCTTTCAACAGCTTAATTCTTCTCTCATGGAAATGGTTGTAACTATCTTGGATATAGTTCTGCTACGATGTAGAATAGAACATGAATTTTATTTGTTATATAAATTATGAATTTTATTTATGAATGTTATTTTAACATCTCAATAAAATTTTAAAACCACTGGAGGCACCTTGCGGCGGACAGAGGCGAATGGCAGAAGAAATTAGCAAAGGCCAAGGTTCTTCAAGGACTGTAGAGCCCAGTAATAAATAAAACTAAATTTTACTTCCAAAGAGTACAATATTTGCGAAATATGCTCGGTTCACTGCCATAATTCTTCTATTTAACTCATTTATTCTCTTGTTCGCATCATTCAGCTCTGAACCATAATAGACAAAGCTTTTAATTATTTTAAAAGAATATCTATCGATATAAATTGTGGTGCTCCTACCGTCAGAACCAATGTACACGCTATTTTGCTCATTAATATTGAAGCCAATTTTTTTTACTTTCATCACTCAGTGCTCAGAAAGACTGTTTGAGCGATACAATATTTTTTGAGGTCAGGCAAATATTGCCCACATAAGTTCATATCTAATAGCATAAATGCAAAATAGTTTCTGAAGTATTTAACTTATCTATCACCCTGTCTTATAACAGTCAAGATAGGGAAGGACTCAGACTACCGCCAACAGTAACTTTAACATCACTATTCCTCAGCGATATCGTTATTAGCCCTATTAATTTAAGAGGAATCTTGAATTCTAGCAGAGTTTTGGTTAGATTTTCTCTGTTGAACTATCAAATGCTTGCCGGTAGTCAAAAAACAGGAGATGAAGGTCCGTGTTGTGTTCCCAGTCCTTTTCGAGCAGCTGCCTCTGACTAAATATCTGGCCCATCCCTTTCCGTAAACCTATTCCATCTACTAAAAGCAAAATTAGTGCCAATAAAATGCTTGGATTCACAAGTTCCGATTAAAATCCCGGTAACGATCTGAATTGATAAACACATGAGGAGCATAAAACATTCTTTCAACACTTACTCTTCCTTATTTCCTCTTGAAAATTGAATATCAATTTAATGTTTATGAAGGGAGAAATCCGTCCTCAAACTCCTCGTGGTCCTCCCAGGGGAAACGCTATGTGGCTAAGGTGGTAGGCTAAGAGAGCCGGTACAGGATCTTGGCGGTATAACCAGTAGCAGGGAGGGAATTCCATCCTGAGGGTGGACAAGACTCTCTAAGATGTAGAGAAAGCAATGTTTCAAGGGAACAGAGCCCTGAAATCAAACCCCAACCCCAAGGGTTGTACGATAAACCAGTTCCCTACATACGTTCGCTACAGAAGCATATAGAACTAGTATGAGCATGAAGAAAGTAAAAAAATGAAATATACTCGTATACAGAATGTTGAGTAGGATAGTATAGAAAAAACGTACTGAAAGCGAAGAATAAATAATGGGAAAGAATTGAAGGATACTTAGGGTGTAATAGCCCTAAGGAGGCAGGGAGAGTATAGTAAATTCTAAAGAAGTGTACAATTCCAAAGCTGCTCATACCAACTATTAAAGATGAAAAATGTTTTACGAGTATATATTATAAATACATGAATGAGGAAACGGAGACTAGTTTAAAATGTCGCTGGCGATAAGGAAGATGTTGGAAGTGAGTATTAAGATTTAAAAAATAGATAGTCGCCAGTGCCAAGAAACTTACTGATGGAACTGCTGAAGAGAGGTGGCCCAGAGCTCATTAATACTTATCTTTATTGCTATTGTTTAGAATGGCATCCAATTTGTTAAGAGGGGATCTAGTTCCAGACCTACGGATGGGATGGATACATTACTTCAATTTATAAAAAAGTGAAAACCAAAGACGCCAATTAAAGAGGTGTGGCCAAAGTTCCATCTCAGGGTTCTTTGGAATAGCCATGTGGAACAACTGGAAGTCAGCTATACGATCTCCGAAGAGCAATGTGGATTCGTAGAAAGTCACTGCTGTGCTTACATATTTGTGAGAAGGCAGGTTATGGAATTGTTTTGGGCTAGAAACCTTGAACTCTATTTTGCCTTTGTTGTTCTGAAAAAGCCTGTGATAAAGTGTGTGGAAGTCTCGAAGATGCAGGAATAGGCCTATAAAAGCGATAGGTTAGTTACAGACACAAAAAAAAAGTTGCACTTGGACTATAAGTATAGAATAAAGTCAAGCAGGCTAATATCTGACCCATTTGCGATTTGTAAAGCGCTTAAACAAGGGTTTATATGCCTCAGGTTATTTGTAATATATTTGGTAGCGGTTACTCAGTAGTGGAGTTGGGTTCCAGACGTTGTAGAGGAAGGACCTCCGGTTGATACGCTCCCGGAGATTATCCCCACCACGAAGTTAGGAATCTCAAGTTAGCCGTCTTCAAGCGGTCTAACAGGTAAGTTGAGTTTTACCCCTCGTCCAAGTTTAATTTCGACTTGGAAGTGACGTGTTTTACTGTTTGAGACCCGAGGGGCAATAGTGTGAGTCGAGACTCCCAGGGATCGTGAGTGCTTCCGTAATTAATAAAACATTAACTAGGGAAGACATTGTGAACTAACGTTTGTTTTTATTTTGTTTGTTAAGTAGTGCAGTGGTAGATCAGGCAAATTAAGGTTGGTAATTCAAATATCAAATTATAGAAAAATCCGTCAAACAACCAAAAAAAGTATTTCAAAATTACAAATTACGTAATAAATTACGTAAATTAGGGGGAAAGTGAATCCCGTAGGATATTAAAATAACAGGGAAAAACCAACGGGAAAAAAATAAGAGGACCAAAAAGTGTACTGGGCCTAGAAGATGGCGGAAAAAACAAAATGGCGGGCGAGAATAAAGCCGACCCAATGGAAGGGGTTGGGGACGGCAGGAGCATGATGAGCGTGGGGGAGCCTAACCCAATGACCAAAATTATGGAGGTCATCGGTAAAGGGGCCCACATAATGGACATGCTGCAGCTACACTGCAGCAGCTGCAGCGACACGAACGACGGTAAAGAAACAGATGGGGCCAAGATTTTTAGCCCCAAGTCAAAGAAAAAGAAGAGGCAGAGGGAGGTAACTCCCCCCTCCCCTCATATAGCCCAGGGAAAAAGGCCAGAAGAATACAGGACAAGGCCAGAAACTACCTAGAGAGGGCCAAAAACACAATATCAAGGGAAAAACAGGAACATATAAACGGGAGTGTCTCCATCCTGCGTGACATTATTCTCGTGCTGGAGACCGAGAAAAATACTATACCTGAATAAGTCAGGCCCGTGGTAAGGGAGGTGCTCTGTGCAGAGGAAATCCAGCGGATAGTGGCACAGAGAGTGAAGGAAATAATAGCCCCACAGATAGAGAAAGAGCGGGTGCGGAAACCGAAAGGGGAGAGCCTGACACCCAGGGAGACATAGTCCAGGGAATAATTCATGTAGAAGCCAATTTTAGCACACTTGTAGGGGAAGGTGTTCTTAACAACATACTAAAATTAATGACGGGTGGGGGTGAAGCTAAAGGTGGGGGTCTCTTAAGGTCCGTTTTTTAAGTTTTTCGTTAATAACTCAAATATATACATTGTTATAAATACTGCCTCTAGCGAAAGAATGTACATACTAAATTAATCTACATAAAATTTTCTATAAAAAAGGTTCTATACTCTATTTTTCTAGGATCAATGCTTAAGGAAATATGGAGGGGGAGAAGATGGAAAATTTAAAAAAAAATGTTCTTATTGTTAAAAATGAAATGTTTGTAGTTAAAAATAATATCTTTATTGTTGAAAATTAAGTAATTAGTGTTTAATGATGTATCTTGAACCTTAAATTTTGTCGAAATTTAAACTTTCGTCTTCATCGAAGTTGTCTTCGACGGGGGCTCCGTTCGTACATGAGCTGAGGCATCTACAGGCACCGCAGCTGGCAATCCCTGCTTCGCGACAACCGCAGCGCACCCACACCCAGTCGTTCATCGGCAAAAGATCATATTCAAAACGGAGTCAGGTGCCACAGGGTCACTGCAATGCAGTCCATGAAGACACTGAGAGACTTACGTATTAATTGTTCAGCCTCACTTCAGAAGCTAACTGAAGGAGGATAAGTACTGTCGTCATAAGCCATGGATTCAATGTCTTCCAAGATAATCTCGGCAGCTTTTTGTACAATTCTCTCACGTTCCCTTTGTTCATCTTTACACCTTGGGGTGTACCACGAGTCGCTCAAGATTTTATCGCTAAAACTAGGAAAGGAGACAACAGTTTGTCTGGTGCTAATAGCACTAAAAAAATTTGATCCCCATATTTTTCCCTCAATCTCTCCTTAATGGTCTTCACATGTGGTGGGTCTCCTGTAATAACCTGTTCCAACAACTCGTCCATAGAATATTGGCGATTATCAATACCTTCAATATAATCCAAGATTTCTTCCATTGCATTTTAAATCCCTTCATCTTGTGGCCTTCCAGACTTTCTTTTTGAAGGTACGGAGGTCAACAAGAATCTTTTGTAACAATTCTCATGATATCTGCTGCGTGTAGATCAAAAACAGTGCAGATACGCCTTACTATGTCGTTTCCCCACTCATCCTTTCTTTTCTGCCCATGATCGATAATGGAATTGTGAAACGCACTGGTACGAACATGAAAAACTGTTCGACGCTTAGTATAAGGTTTTTTTATCTACTTCTCTTCGTCATACGTTTCTGTGCAGAAAAACCACTTTGTTTTAAAATGAAATTTCACTTGTCCTGAACGCAAAGACGAGACATCAAGTGATATTGAAGGTTGATCTGAAAGAATGTCTCTCAGAAAGCTCTTTATCGAGTCACTTCTGACGTATTCTCTCCTGCAAGAATTATGAACAACACCATTTGTCTTATTCCTGAAACCTGCTTCTTTTCCATTTTTACTTAAAACACTTGCCTTCACTAAACCAATTATCCCTTTATTACCGACGTTACACAAATCACTTTCAACTACACTCTGTTGATATATAAAGAGGATTGCCATAAAATACCTTACAGGAAATAAATTAAACTTTTACCACAATGTTTTGTTTGGGACAGCGGACGTCCGAAATTATCTTAGGGGTAAGGTAAAGAAAAAGCATATTCAGTCCAAAGAAGCAGAGTCAGTGTTGTCAGCCCTCCGGACATGGTTCACGTTTTACGGGGTACCGGATACTATAACGTCCGATAAATGGAGGGAGTTTGATAACAGTGATGAGCGAAGAAATGCGTAAGTTGGAGGTCACATGGCATTCCAACACTCCAGGACACCCGAAGGGTAGGGGAGGAGTAGAGCGTTTGCATGATACACTGAGCGACCAGCTCAGAGTTTATCACGTTGAACAGGAGCTGACTCCAGATGTAGCGATGCGGAAAGCGGTTGCGGCCAATAACCATTCGATTCACTCTGTAACATGTTTTTCTCCGTTTGAGGTACTTTTCGGGGTTCGAGGGCCTAGTAGGGATTTCGGATGTACAATAGGGGACAATACGGTTGCTCGCGATATCGTGGCAAACCACGTGCAAATTCGAAGGTCCTGGGAGAAAGCGAGAAGAAACATCTTGTAGGAAAAACGAACCAAGGTGACGAGGGAAAACACGAAGGTAGGAGATTGCACGGGGATGTTAAAAATTGGGACGATAGTATACTGGCGAATTGGGTCCAACAGGAGTAAGGAGCCGAGGAGGTATGAGGGGGCCATTCCGTGTCGTTGTCATAAGAAAACACAACATAGTCACCATAGAATGTGTTGGGAACCCAAGGAGACGGCGGACGGTTCATATTGAGCAATTAAAGTTTCCCTTGGGATCTGGGGTGCCTTCGTCTGTGCAAAGGGAGGATATGTAATAAGCAAGAAGATGTTATTATTTTCTTTTTCTGTATAGAAACGTAATGTAATACACCAACAGGTTTTTTTTTGTGTGTGTGAAGACAATGATATATTATTATTTTTATTCATTTTCGGACGCTACATGCTTTGTTATTTCTCTGTTATGTTATGTATTTATTTAGGTCTGGGAGCTTTAAGATTGTACAGGAGTGAACCCTGCTAATTACACGGACTGGCCACTTATTTTACTTTCCAAAAGGTGTCTCGAAACTGGAGGGGGGAGTTAAGTGCCAGGACCTGGTAATAGTAGAGCTTAATCCTACTGAGAGTGTAAACAACTCCCAGATCCTATATAAGGAGGATTATTTGATAAATAAAGTCAGTGTTTAACCAGCCTTCTAGTGAGTTGTTTCTTTCCCAAATTATTCTCTTTTTTTACGTTTCGTGTGCCGAAGCTCTTCAGTTATATATATATATATATATATATATATATATATATATATATATATATATATATATATATATATATATATATACATACATACACACATTATATTAAGTGTGTATATATACATATAAGGGAATATATATATACACACACACTTATTTTTAAAATAATATTATTATTAGTTTTCTTTATTGATTATTGTTGTTATCATATTTATATTTTTTCTTTCATTTAATTCGCTATTGCGAGCTAACTCCTAATTTATACCCATTAATTTTTTATTTTCATTATTAATTAAATTATAATTGTATTCTACTCTAAGACATTATAGTTTATATTTTATTTTCCGTATCACTATTCTAAAGGAACTTGTCCCAGAATAAATACGGATTTTTATCAGATTTATTATTATATATTGTCTTAATTATACATTGTTTTTATTTTAATCTTTCTAATTATTATCCTAACAATTCATATATATACATAAATACAACAGAATAATTTCGTTTTAGTTTCACTTTTCAATAGAAATGTATATATTATTGTAGCTACTGAGAGAATACAACTGTTATTATTATGAAATTCCTATCGGTTATATTTAGCATTAGCTATTTGTCACCGAACATACAAACTCATATTCTTATTAAGTTGAAATGATATAAGCCATCACTCTAATTAATTTTAATAATTTATTTACTATAAATATTGACCAAAGATCTGATGATTGGAATTTTTTATGGTTCAATTATAACTTTATATTTAATACTATTTATTGTATGTGAATGAGAAATGTATGTAAAAAAAAAAATCTTATATCATAGGTTTTGTGAAAAAAAGACTTTTTAAAGAAATATAAAGTAAACATAATAAATCGGTCTGAAATAAAATTAGTAACGATCATAAGATCAGCTATGCATCTCAAATGATTTGAAGCGAATGAACTTATAATGGAGAAGATTTCGAAATAACTAAAAATAAAAAAGGATGGAGTAGAATTTTAACATGCGAAGCATTGGTCTTAAAACTAAAAATACTCCAAGTTGTTGAGGACAAAACGTAATCTAATCTTTGTCCTCATCAAGAGGAAATAAATGTCATCCGCTTAAGGTTAATTAAATGTATTTTAATTAAATTATAACTTTTTTGAAACATGGTAATAACGCTCTTTTTTCAGAGAATCTCTATCACACCAATAACCTTGTTTGATAGCTCGTAAAAGCTCAAATTTTGGGGTGATCAAGAGAATCCTTAGTAATATCATTTAATCTTGCAAAAATCCATCGCAAGGACGTAATCAGTTCTATTTGGTTAGCATGTCATTCCAATAAAAGAATGAGGAGGCCGTGTCTCGGGGATAATCGTAATTATCATATTTCCTCCAACAAAAAGCGAGAGATGAGAACAGCATCTTCCCCAAAAGAAAAAAGCTTCAAACAAATAGTACTTCTATCGGTTGCCCAGTCTCCGTTTATTATGGAACATTTCTATAAACGTAGCTTTAAACTGCCTCAACAAAACATAATAATAAAGAAGATTAAGTCGTATATTAATAATAAACCTTACTCTTTTAAAGGCTGATAAATTAATTTTTTTTAAATTGAAATATGAAACGAAATCGCACATATCTTTATCTTCTTATTAATAGAGATCTCATACTATCTTTATGCCTATCCATTGATTTATCTATCTATATATACACTACATATGTACTGATGTATATATGGTTGGTTTTCTTTTTATCGTGCCGACAGCTCTTTATTAGTTGTCCCTTTGGTCTCGATTAGCCAGGCTCAAGGACAGTGACAAATGGAAGTACTATGCCACTGTTAGGGGTGAGGAGGCACAAAAGGACCTAGATATACCATTATCCCAAGCATAACGTATTTCATAAAAAAATAAGGCAAGTAATAATATTAAAAATAATAAACAACTAAGAATATTAAATGTAAAGGAAATAGTTGGGGGGTGCAGTCAATAAGAACACCGAATAAGTGAAGTACTTATATTATGTGCCGACGTTTCGACCTACAGTGTAGGTCGAAACGTCGGCACATAATATAAGTACTTCACTTATTCGGTGTTCTTATTGACTGCACCCCCCAACTATTTCCTTTACATAAGATCATCCAGTCAACTATTTTCATCTCATATAAGAATATTAAAATAAAACAAGTAAGAATATTAAAAATGTTGTAAATAATAATATTTAAATTTGAATGAAATGTTTCATTCTTTTAAATTTAAATGTTTCGGTTAAGGTCATTGCAGCAATGGAATCTAATACGTACGTTGGGACAGCTGAGTTAAGGAATGACTACTCTATTTAACTATTGATTTATTGTAAAAATGAGTATTCTGAATATTTTTGTTATTTTGTATTTAGGTATACTTGCAATAATGCAGAGAATAATTCCCATTTCTATAATAACTTCTGAAAAAGTAATAAGACAGGATGAGGAGAACATCTACGTTTCGTACCATCCCGGCCCACCATTATAAAATTTGAGAATAGTCTAGTTATAAATCTTAAATTTTCAGTTGTTGTAGACCCCATCATACTTTATTTCGGTATTTAATGTTATTGCTAAGGAAGCATTTTTTATTAATATTCTTAAATTATTTATTTACTATTTTATCTGAATTAGTGTTGGAGCTTATTTTAGAGGTGTAGTGGAACAGTGTATTTTCATTTCTCTTGTCTATAGTTTTTGTAAAGTAACTTTTTTGTATAGAAATATTTTTGTTAATTACGAATGATATTTATGTAGATTAAACTAGTAGTAAGGTGAAATACGAGGTAAAGAGGCAGGGGCTTCCGGAGGGACTCCGAGAGAGAATCCGCGAGACCCCCAATAGATGGAAGAAGATGGTGAGGGAGGATACCAAAGGAGAGAGGAATAGACGGTGGGTGGGAAGCCAGAAGGGTCAGAAAGGCTCTACCTTGAGGAAGTTTTTCCCCACCGCCCAGTCAAGATTGTCTGTCCGGGAGGACTACTGGGTCTCGCAGATGCTGACAGGCCATGGCGGGTTCCGGGGGAAGCTCTGTGAGCATAAGATAGTGGTCGACCCCCTGTCCCCCGCCTGTGGAGTCCTCGATACAGTGGAGCACGTAATCGTTTCCTCCACCGCGATGGAAAGGCACCGTTCCAGATTGTCGACAAAAACCGGGATTTTCACCCTCGCCGAGGACGACTACCCCCGGTTGATGGAAGAAGCGAACTATCCCTTCTTCAGGGAGTTCGTCTACGGGTAGAAGGACGTATTCGGGCCTGCGCACTTCACCGTTGGCAGGACCCGGCCCCTCGGCGAGTCACCAGATGCCCACCAGAAGAGCCACCAAATGAGGAGCCGAACGGGGAGCCAGACGAGGATGGCTCCCCAGAGGAGATGGAAGCGGGGGACCAGACGGATGCGGACTGGCCGGATGACCGGACGGATGCGGCGGACCGAGATGGCTGGACGGCATCCGGACGGATGCAGACCGGCCAGGAGGCCAATTAAGAGTTAATCAGAGCTGTGGTGGGTTAGCGTAGCCCAACGCAACTCGCCACAGCTGCACCCCGTATGCCAGCAATGGCGGGAAAGGGGAACACAGAAAAAAAATAAAAGTAGAGCTCTCCAAACGTGTTTCCAGTTAAATGGAGTGCCTGATAAGATTTCCTCAGACGGGGTTAGGGAATTGGGCAATGCGCAGCTTAGAAAAGAGATGAAAGATTTAGGCGTCGCCTGGCATTGGAATACGCCGGGGCATCCCAAAAGCAGAAGGGGAATCGAAAGGCTTCACAATACTCTAGGGGAACATCTGAAAGTATTTCACGCGGACAAGGGATTGGAAGCCGATGTGGCAATGCCTCGGGCCATAGCGGCATTTAACCACTCCATCCACATGGGTAATGGTTTTTCCCCTTTAGAGAACCTTTTTGGTCTACATGCCCGACGGAGGGATGGGGGCGGTACGGTCTTGGACGAAGGCATGACAGGGCGATTGATCGCCAATAGAATAGAGTTCGAGAGAATATGGGGAAAGCACACGGAAGGATGGTCACGGAAAAGCGCAAGAGAGTCGCGCGGGAAAACCTGGGAGTAAAAGATATAACGGTTAAGATCAGGATAGGTACCATCGTGTACAAGAAAATTGAGTCGAATCGTGCAAAGGAGGTTTTGCGTTATGAGGGGCCATTCAGAGTTATTGCTATTAGGGAGCATAACTTAGTCACTGTTCAGAGTTTGGCTGAGCCGAGAAAACGTAGGACAGCTCATAGCGAACAGCTCAAGATTCCAGTTCGAGAAGCCAGCCAATAACCGTGTATACTATTTCGGTATTTAATATTATTGCTAAGGAAGCAATTTTTTATTATATTCTTAAATTAATTATTTACTATTTTATCTGAAGTACTTTTGGACCTTATTTAAGAGGTGTAGTGGAACAGTGTATTTTCATTTCTCTTGTGTATAGTTTTTGTAAAGTAACTTATTTGTGTGTCGGAATTGGAGAATTAAAATCAATTCCAGCAAGTCCCATCAAATTACCTTTACCCTTCGCCGAAAACCCACGACTTCCTGTCCTACTGTATTCTTTAATAGTACTCCACTTATCCCTGTTGAACAGATGGGACTCAACAAACGTCTTACTTGGAACCCTCACACAAGACTGAAAAGACAAGAAACAGCTAGACGCTTCCGACTACTTCACTTGTATACTAGACAAACACTCAAAGCTTCAGATTAATTACAAAAGACTTATTTATGTGACAGTTATAAGACCTATATGGACCTACGGAATTGAAATATGGGGCTCCACCAAACCAACGAATTCTTCTTGAATACAATCCTTGCAATCCAAAATCCTTCGCAAAGTCCTAAACGCTCCTTATTTTGTCACAAATAAAACCATCCATAATTACCTTAACGTTCCATATGTTACCGATTTAGCCCATTCCAGATACCTATCATTCCATAATAAACTTCAGACCCATCCAAACCCACTAGTTTCCATCATTGCATCCAATTTCATCCCGAACAATCCTCCTAGGCGTCTGAAGAGAAGATGGCCTCGGGACCTTCTATTATAGAAATTTTATTAGAGTGCTGCCAGTGGGTAGTGTCTCTACATGTCCTATCATGTATTATTTATTCTGATAGCCATTGCACTAGATGTATATATTACAGTTGTACAACTCAATAAAATAATTTAAAAAAACAAAACAACTTATTTGTATTGAAACATTTTTGTTAATTACGAATGATATTTATTTAGATTAAGCTAGTAGTAAGTCTAGTCGCTAATATCAAGCTGGCATTGTTAGCAGCTGTTAGAATCTATAAATAGAGGTTCAAGATGGCAATAAAGTCAGTGTTAACCCAGTTATCGTGCGAGACATTTCATCCTCAATTTTCCTTTTTTTTTAATGTTTTGTTCCTGGAAGTATATAAGTTATATACAAACACACATATATATGTATGTGTGTGTGCGTGTGTGTATATATATATATATATATATCGGTTTCTACTTATCTTGACCGTTATAAAAAAATATACATGCGTGATTCTCGAGTTCCAGTCGGTTCATAAATTTCTTTTGGCGACGTTTCGAGATTTATCTAATTAACATCTTACATGTGTCAATCTATATTTATTTTAAATATTTTATTTGAAAAGAAAAGATATGGCCAGAACCGGGACTCGAACCCGGATATTTCACCTCTCCGTGGTGAAGCCTCAACCATATCGGCCACCCTGGCACGTTTCTACGTGTTTAAAACGGAAGAGGTGAAATACCCGGGTTCGAGTCCCGGTCCTGGCGATATATTTTCTTTTCAAATAAAATATTTTAAAAAATTATATCATATAACAATTAAATAAATTATAATAATATTAAAGACTTAAAGTCAACAAGATTCAAAAATAAAGTAATGTTCAATTAACATTCTCCCCGTGTATACATCGCAAATCGCGAGAACACGGATATATAGGATCGGTGAAAAGAATTGATAAGGCTGGCCGCGAAAAGTGTCAGAGTGACCGAGATGGTTGAGGCGTCACCACGGAGAGGTGAAATACCCGGGTTCGAGTCCCGGTCCTGGCCATATCTTTTCTTTTCAAATAAAATATTTTAAAAAATTATATCATAAAACAATTAAATAAATTATAATAATATTAACGACTTAAAGTCAACAAGATTCAAAAATAAAGTAATGTTCAATTAACATTCTCCCCGTGTATACATCGCAAATTGCGAGAACACGGAGATATAGGATCGGTGAAAAGAATTGATAAGGCTGGCCGAGAAACGTGCCAGGGTGGCCGAGATGGTTGAGGCGTCACCACGGAGAGGTGAAATACCCGGTTCGAGTCCCGGTCCTGGCCATATCTTTCCTTTCAAATAAAATATATTTATTTTAGTTTGATATTTAATGTTTTTACTAAAAGCTCAGTTTTTCACTGTTAGGGCATGAGTATGAGACCAATCTAGTCTCGAAACTTCGCCAAAAGATATTTAAGAAACTGACTATAATATATAAATGAATTAGTCAAACCTTAAATATATCAGCAGAGAAGATGACTAAAATCAAGTGTGCACTAACATTTATTAAACATACTTAGTTCATAATTCAGGCAGAATGTATGTGAAAGAAATAATTGCAATAATAAAGTTAACCTGCATTCATAAAATATGAAGTAAATCCGATGAAAGTAAATATGACGATTTTAATATTCATTGATACAATGAACAATTGTAGTTGTACAATTGTAGTGTATATTGTATATTATAGACCGGTTATGCTTTTAATAAATTAAAACTATTTGTTCTGGAAATCGAACAAATTCAACGGGATATCTATAAATACCTATTATCAAAGAAATAGTGAAAGAAAAGTAAAGTTGACTGTAATCATTAAAGAAACTGCCATTACAGAAGATAGATACCTGAAAGATACCAAGCAGATAAGAAGGTCAATATTTATAAAAGCAACGCCACATTACAAAAATAACCGGTTGGGATTATTTTTAACAAATGCTGATTTTTTTTCCAATACACAATGTAAAAGTAAAGAGCAGGCATTTTATATTTGTCTCTATTTGCTAATTTTAACATATCGTATTAACAACATATTATTCTCACAATAATAAAAATAATTGGAAACAATTGATCACCATGCTAAATTAAATTTCACCTACCTTTATGAATTAGCTAATATTAATACAAAAATATTTTAACAAAAAGTTAAAATATTTTTGGCAGGTATTAAAAAAACATCACTGATGAAGAGTACATTTACAAAAGGAGCAGACTGTGGATGGGCTAGTCCCCTGAGACTGAGACCCCCCTCTCATTGTTATCATCACTAAACAAACCACTCCTAATCTCTCCGATTACAACCATCGCCTCCTTATCTCACATCTAATCCACTTAAATACACGACTTTATAATGGAATATTATGTGCTAAATTAACAATTTGCAGAATTAAACACATAGTAGTTTACACATTCAAAAATAACTTCTTTAATAGATTTTCTTCAAATGCTTTTTCAATAAATGAAAAATGGGAGGAACATCAAACAGATAAAGGAAGAAACTGAGAGACTGAAAATAACAGACCAAGATAGTTTCGATACGGGAAAAGACTATTGCAAATTAAGTTCCTTGTGGGAAAGAGAGATGCGAGAAAAGGAATAGCGTGGACCGAGGAAAGAAGGAAAGAATGAGGAAAAGGTGGAAAGGAAGAAGGAAGGAGAGAAGGGGTATGGAAAGAAGTGAAAATAATTATATTCCGCGTGAAAAAAAAATAGGAAAAAAGGAAAAATGATGTATGTGTAATGATTTTAATTTTTGGTCGAAAACAAGGTAACGGTCGACCCAAAGTACCCATATCATCAAAAATCGTGTATTTCCCTAACTAGTATTGACATAAAATGTCGTTTGATAAAATTCCAACAGAAACTAGTAATATAGCAGAGGTAGTTAACAAAGTTGAAAAACACATAATAAACGTGCAACATCTTTAATTCAATTCTGATGCACAAAAACGTTTAAAACTTTTATATTTATATCAAAATAGCACAGTCTAAGATTTTACTAAAATTTATCCCCGCTTCAATGGTTTTGTTATGCCATAAAAAAAGATACATAAAGGATTTTACCTCGTATTATCAAAAGGGAGCCACAAGAAAAATATTCAAATGTCTGTGTAAATGTAAATAATTTGATTTTTTTTTTCAGTTGGCTCTACAGACCTTGTAGATCTTTGGCCGCCTTTACCAGCCTTCTCCACCTCTGTCTATGCTGGGGCGTTGATTTACAGTCTGCTACATGAAGCTCCGCAGCATCTTTGTTGGCCCTGTCTATCGACGTGGCCTTTGGCCTCCCACGTGTTATAAACAAGTATTACTGTTCTATGAACACACAAACTATAAACATTATTTACACACTGCCTCCCTAGTGAGGAGAGCAGAGCAAGACAGTAGTAGAGTAGATCCCAGCCCCTCTTTCCTAGCAGCGTCACAGTTGAGACGAGAGGAGACTGAATAAGAGCACTAGATCCGCAGAATAATAAATCAATAGAACAAATCTTATTTGAATTTGAAAAAATTATATCCGTATTCCTAGAAACAATATTGGTTTTCAATCAATGACATTGCCTTTCTCTTTAGTAAAACCTGAAATAAAGAACTGTTACGGTCACAGAGAGAAGGACGGAAGGAAGGGATTAGCGTCTTAAGCCCGTCGGCGGGAGAAGTTAAAATTGGATTAGAACCATCTCGAAGATACTAGAACGGTCTTCCGCACTTCCGCCCGTCTAGAACATTCTACCTTGATATAAATAGCACTCCCTCGGTGGCGTATGAGTCATTCGGAAAGCAAACCAGGCACTGTGATGAACTAGTAATAAGTGTATCAGTGAACTGTGACAGTTTGTCAGTATAATAAACTGTTTTTGTTTGTTACTGTGCGTCAGTTTGTTATATTTGGAGATTCTTACGGTCGGTGGACTTTAATTAGTGAACTGTAAGTGTTAATTTGTAGTTATAAGCTCTAGCGTAATTTTATAGCATTCGTACAAATTTATGTAAACAGTTAAGTCTTTTAGAATTAGTAATATCTTATATTATTTTAATAATTAAATAGGCCTAGACTATAATAAATATTTAGAATATTGTTATTGTAAATTTATATTAGTTTAATAATTTAATTGTTAATAATTTATCCTTTATTTTATGTTATTAATGTATCCTTTTTGTCACTTTGTTAATAAATATTAGTATCTTGAATTTAGGAGTCGTTTAATTCATTTTAACACCCAGTAGCCCGTAACAGAACATATTGTTATACCTTATTTCTTCGTGAGGTCTACAAACAATATAGAAAATTACGATGAATGTGCGTACAAAATACAACTTTTAATACCTCCAATATTGACCTGCCTTTATAAGCTGGACTGCACACACTCACACAGTAACGCAATCGTATTTTCATTGGCTATGCCACATTTAGCGCTTGAGTGGTGAATTCAGAGAACGAAACGGCATGCTGTAAGAAAGCATTTTTAACATTAGATAATCCTCATCCAAAAATAAAACTCCGGTTAATCGTTTAGTATTTGTGCCAAAGAAAGGAACTGTCTACCAAGAAAATATCGTTTCCGTGCCAACTTTAGGGGATTAAACGCATGGAATCAAGTAGACGCTTACTCTCTGTCATTGATTCAGTAAACTCTAGAGCTCTTGGGGAGGAGCAAAATTTTTTCAGCCATCGATTTGAGCGACGGATATCACCAAATTCCTGTGCCTGAGGAGGATCGACCTAAAACGGCGCTCACCGCATTGGATGGGCATTATGAATACAAAAAAAGGGCGTTTGGACTCACAAAAAGGGCCCCAAGACCTTTCAACGGACAATGAACTAAGGGTATCGAGTGCTAGTGAGCCAGGTGAAATACTTAGGTCACTTGGTCACGGGTGAAGAAGTGAGACCACACGAAGACAAAATCAAGACCGTGAAAATATTTCAACTCCCCCACAGCAAAGGAGGTGAGAGGATTCTTGGATTAGGCCGTTCAATACAGAACGTTCTTGTCCCGTTTTGCAAAGATGGCGAAGCCAACCACGCTGTTGAATAGGAAAGATATAAGATTCCTGTCGAGCCAGGAACAGGAAAAAGCCTTTCAGGAATTGAAGGAACCTCTATCCTCATAATCAGTGCTGATATACCCATATTTTAAAGAACCATCTACTCTAGCGACTGACGCTTCTGGAGTTGGTCAATCCGATTAGAGGATATCGATTAAGAGATCATGCAACAGCCAAGGTAGCCAAGGGTAAAGATAAAGAGTCAGAGTCATATCCCCAGAACTAGAAAAATGACAATGATTGTATGAAATGTTCCGAAGAGAATCCTTAAGTGTACCAACGGGGTGAAGTGGGGCTGCTAAATTTGGATGAAGGATAGTACAAAAGGCTGTGGAAGGTCATGGTACCTCAAACAAGGAAAAGAGAAATTATGGAAGAATATCCCAGTATCATATGGGCTGGCCACCCAGGTATAGAGAAAACGCTGGCAGGTTGAAGCAGAAGTATTTTTGGCCGTCAATAAAACAAGATATAAAGGCCTTTATGAAAGCATGCCATTCTTGTCCGACCTGGAAAACGCCTGCAGGACATATAATGTCCGTCGAAAAACCGTTCTTCCCTACGCAGCCGGTCGAATGTTATCGTTCGCCACTTTCCCAGGAGAACTAAAGGAAAAAAATATTTACTTACCTTCATTGACCATTTCTCTCGCTATACGGAAGCAATAGGATTACCAAAAAAAACCTTGGAGGCTATGACGAAATACTTCGTTGAGATGATTGTCACTCTACACGGAGTGCCCTATTGGCTCTTAAACGACCATGGACGCAACTTTGTCACTATTGTGTTCAAGGAGGTATGTAGACCTTCCAAGCTCCAGACGACCCCGTATCGTCCTCAGAATAACAGGATGCTAAAAAGGTTCTATAGGACGCTGTGCGATTCCCTAGATCGGTTCGCAAAGAAAGAAGGAAGAGACTGGGATAAGTGGATTCTTTATTACATTATCGAGATACACCATTAGGCTACAGGTTTCTCGCCTAACTATTGCCGGTTCGGTAGAGAGCTGAGGAAATCCATGCAATTAGACACCCTATGGATAGGGAGGGTGGTGAGGATACTGTAGATACGGCTCAACAGCAGAGGAACAGGATTCTAGAAGCCCAAGAAGAAGCTCACAGGGCAATAATTCGGGAGTGGACTCAGAGACAAAGTAGCCGGTCAATAGGACCAGGAAAGAAAGGAACTTTGAATTTGGGGGGTTGGGACTATCTACATGTGCCTGCAGTTAAACAGGGTCATTTCCCTAAATTCCACTGCCCGTGGACGGGGGCAACACGTCGTGGCTAAGAAGCAAAGGTGACGGAAAGGTAACCTACAAAATTAAGAGCGAGATAGGGCACTTCCAGGTGGTCAACCGCTTGAAGCCAGCCTAGGGGATACCGGCAGTGGACTCGTTAGTGTGGCTAGGTTCCTGAAAATCATAATTAAAAAACAGAAGAAAAAGGCAGAAAGAGCCGAAATCCGAAGGACCTTGGCCTGGTATCAATAGGGAGTTATGATGAGGAAGATTACGGGGAGGGGGACGACCAAGAAACAAGCGCCACCGGGGGCTTGTGCTACTAATTCTCATCGAGTCAGTTTCGACACCTTGGGAAGTTGTCGAAACTACAGGAAGATCAAATATGATTCTTCTAAGCCCAGGACTTAGCACAAACCCTCGGTAGCAGACGATTTTGGAGGCTGAGGATTTAGAGGCGAGCGTCCGAAATACTCCCGGGGACTCCAAGCACATGGTAACCAGAATCCTTTTTATGCATCCCTACATATAGGGGTCCGTAAAATCTACTGAGACCCAGAGAATGATAGATCGAATTGTTTTTTAAGGTGGAGTACAGACGATGTTGATGCTATACACGTTCTCATCTACAAACAGTAGAGAAGGAAGAAGGAAGTGCGGAATCTAGAAAAGCAGAAATTGCTCTTAATAAATGAACAATGACGGTTTGTAATAGAACAGATTGTCGATCTCTATCTATCGCCTTCTCTACCCATACCCACTCAGAAGTAGGAAGAAATTTGTATCCTCCAAAAGAAGGAGGAATACCTGGTGGTCTGCAGGGGCCAGGAATATTACAATCTACTGAACCAGGAAGATGTAGAATTATGTCAGCGAGCCAACGCATGGATTTGTCCGGTGGATTTGGACGCTTCCTCATCTACAGAAGAAACTCGTCAACTATGTGAATGGCTGGTGGTGAGAAAGAAGCAGTAATCGACGTGAGTCTGGGATGACCACGAAGTACCTGACTGTACTATGTACCAGAGACGGAATACGTTAATTCAATGTAGAGGAGGCCAACTTACCGAAAAAGCTCTTGATGGGCGTGGCGAGATACAGGTAGGAGCTGGATGTCTTCTGAGGATGGCCAACTAACAAATTCTTCCAGCGTTGTTAGGCACCTTGGAAGTGGCTGTTAACGCTTAGTTAGTCGCAGGCGATCTGACAGATCACATAGGTATATTTTTCTTTCTCATTCACTTTGTGTTGGCAATAATTTCATCTCATCTATCAATACTATCTTTCATGTTCCCAGCAGCTTGCAACACTGAAGGGCCATATGAAGCAATCGTTCCGACAGATCGCCGCGACCGAAATCATAACTTTAACCTAAATCAAATAAACATCAAATTTTTTTGTTCATCCGTTTTATTACATTAGCAGTACCATTTCGCGTTGCCTGTCTTTTGTATACACATTACAATATTGATAGAATTGACGTCTACGATCCCTCAAATAGCCGCGACTAGCGTTCTTTTTATTATTATTTTTTTTCCCAGGCAACATGGACCGTAAGATGTATCTCCTTGATAATGAGAATGACGTTAACGAAGTAGTCCGCATGCTTCAAGATCATGATAATAATGAAAGTGGAGACTCGTTTGGCGAAGAGACAGTTACAGATGAAGATGTCCACGATGAATACATTGCGAATGAAAGTGACTCAGATTCAGATGTATACAGTAAAGATGAATGTGGTGATGGCATCGAATCGTTCGTTGCCCATCAAGCGAGAAATGAAAAGTGTTGAAACGTGGAGATGAAAGAAGACTCCTTACAATCAAGCAAGGCGGCGAATGTTATCATGCACCTTCCTGGTGTGAAAGGTGCTGCAAGAAATGTGAGAACTATTCAGTACGCATGGAACCTATTGTTTAATGAGCATATTGGCTATGATTGGGAAATATATAAAACTAGTTTTCCTGAAAGTGATCTGTCAGATCGCCGCGACAAATCTGATGCGTTTTAGAGCAGCGACTTGTGGAAGGTTAAGAAAGAGATTGCCACGGTGAAATACATGCTAGCCGAAACAGGCCTTTACCGACCGGCGCAGATCTTCATTGGAAATATGGTCAAAGCTATGGAAGAGCTAAGACAAGCAGACTAGCAGGGGGAAGACCGACTAGCAGACACAGAATTCATATCTAATATATTTATTGTTTCAAGCACAATTTTTAAAGGAGAGAAGACACGAAAAATGGTGGCGATAGAGTGGACTCGGCAAATTAATATCCATGTAATGAGTGGAGCTTGGCTTCTAAACCACTACAAAGCAAGATGCCAGCCGAGGAACGTCCCACTGACTGCTGGAGCCCAGTGGTATAGTGATATAGTGGGATAGTGATATAATATCCCGAAAAACAGGAGATCCACCCACCGACAAATGGCCCGAGTAGTAAGCGGTTCATGGTTTTCGGTGTGTGTTGTGTTATGTGGTACTAGTGTTCACTCAGTGAAAAGGGCCGACTAAAGTCGCCTTTATTGGAATAGCGGGGGTATAATGGAGTAAAAATAAAATTTGTAACTAAACGGATGATAGTTAGATTAAGAAACATTGTTTTGTTAATGAAAAAATCACGTCAATGAACACAATCAGTTCCCTCGCGCAGTTTTTGTATATGTAGCAGACACGTGTACCGGAAAGGGTTGACGTTCGTGAAAACATTTCCCCTCGATCTTAAGAAATTAGTGGAATAAGTCCGCTAGGTCATAGCAGCGTACAGAAGTGAACCGCATATGTTTATGCAAGCGGGAATTAACCTACATAATGAGGGGATTTTTTCCAAATATTTTGAGTTGGTCTGGTACTACAGGCGAGATGTGTCTTCACTGAACAGAAGAAACATGAACTCTGAAGGTAGGAATGTTTCTTTTTAATGTAGCATGACTAGATTCTCGGTGTAACCAGATAGTTGTTCCAGTTGATGATAGAGCCAATCAATCATGACAATTATTTTTTTAAATTTTTGTGTGGTCCAGGTGTCTACGAGATCTAAAAGAGTAGAGGAAGGTTACAGTGAACTATGTTATATTTTTTTACCTTATATTCACGCTCCTAAACTTTCAAATTTAAATAATTACTTAAAAACAAAGAACATGGAAATATAAAATAATTAAATTTCGAATGGGTCGATAGGAACTTCTTCAACTAATTTCAGTCAATTCCTGTAAAACTAGATCGAATATGGATTGCATTTACAAGTAACATTTTTATATTACTAGAAAATATACTATGCAATACATATTTATTCACAACTCTGCTGTACAATACAATACATATCAAGTTATACAGAGAGTTATAACGAGGAATCGGATTCGTATGTATTTACATATTTTATTTCTAGGCAATTTACTGACAGCTTTGGTCAGAGCTGATATCCCTTTACACAAACTTAATAATCTTCATGTCAAAGGATTCTTAGAGACCTACATTGGGGAAAAAATGCCTGACGAGAGCACTCTGCGGTAAAACTACCTGGATGATATCTATAAAGACTAGCCAAGATTCGGGAACATGTCACAGATGATTTGGGTGTCAATTGATGAAACCACTGACGTTGAGGGCAGGTATATAGCCAATGCAGTTATTGGAAAACTTTAAAGTGATGTGGATTCAAAGCCATTCCTTTTGAACTCTGAAGTTCCCAAAAAATACAACCATTCCACCATTTCACGATTCTTCGATGCCTCAATGGATATCCTATGGCCCAGTGGAGTTTTGAACGAAAATGTTCTGTTGTTTCTCTGGGATGCTCCCCCGGACATGGTCAAGGCTGAGCAATCTATTCAGTTATTTTATCCTAAGATAAATCATGTGACGTGTATTGCTCATGCATCGCATCGAGTAGCAGAAACTGTCCGATCTTTATTCAGTGACTTAGATTCCTTAATCTCCTCGATTAAAAAAGAAGTTCTTAAAAGCATCCAGTCGCATTCAAATGCTAAAAGATCTCTATCCAGACTTGTACCTTCCACCAGAACCACTATTGACAAGATGGGGTACTTGGCTGGGAGCAGCTCAGAATTACTGCGAGAACAACGATAAAATCAACAATGATCTTTCACATCTCGAAGACAAAACAGTAGCGATAAATACAACCAAGTCTTTATTCGAGAAACCCACTTTAAAGAACGATCTTGCCTTCATTTCTAATAATTACGTATTTCTCGTACAAGCCATTACCCAACTTGAGCACCAAAATGTTCCACTGACAGAAAACGTAGCTAACGTTAAAAAGGTCATCGAAGAGGTGGAAGGAATACCTGGGAGTAAGGGAGATCTGATCAGATCAAAACTGGCAGAATTACTGAGCAAGAGCAAAGGGTGGGGACCATCTGCCAGATTTCTGATATTATTCAGAAGTCAGCTCTGAACATCGTGTGCCCTTTACCCCCAACGAGATAACTTCTTTCTGCAGGGCACCTATAACATCTGTAGATGTTGAACGATCATTTAGTCCTTACAATTCCATCCTACGCCCAGATCGTCGTCGCTTTACGTTCCAACATTTGAAATTCCATGTGGTTGCAAACAATTTCGAAGAGTGAAGTTTTCAAAATTGTAAATTTAACACATCTTTTATTATTATAAATTGTAAATATGTTTTTTTGATGTATACACCATTATAACTTGTAAACAAAAAAAATCTTTTGTTCCTAATAATTATTATAAATTGTAAAAATGTTCTTTTGTCGTATATATCATTATAACTTGTAAAAAAAATGTCTTTTGTTCCTAATAATTATTTTAAGCTGTAAACATTTTCTTTTCTTGTATAAATCATTATAACATGTAAAAAAAAAAAATACATTTTCATCAAAAAATGTCCATTTTACTTAAATATGTCTGAATATATTTTACGAAAATAACATATTTGACGAAAATGAGTGCATACTTTAATTAAATATTTGGCATTTTTAAATACATAAAAATCCGATCCCTAGTTATAACTGACAACAGCGTCAGTTCCCAACCTTTTTAGTTGTGTTGACTACCAATTTTTAAAGGAAAACTTCCAGGCCCACTAACTAAATATAAATATACAAAAAATGCACAACATCAATAGATTGAAGTGGATGGGGGATGGGACTAATATTAGCTTAAATTTAGGATCAAAGTTACTGCCTCGATCCACTCCTCGGTGAATACTATCAGTAGTTACTAGCGACTGAGTGACTCAAATTGTTTTTATTCATTTGTTTTATCTACTCAGCGCGGCCTAGTCCTATGATGCTGGGGGCCAATTAGTTGAGAACCGCAGAATCAGAGCATTGCATTAATGAAAAATACAGAAATTCAACAAAGAATTTTCATATAAATTTAAAAATTGCTCCAACACGCAAACAGCTAAAGATAATATAGTAAAATGGTGTGTATTGTTTAACGAAATTTTTTGATGTACTAATTTTTTGAATGTATGATCTCATCACTAAGGCACATTTTTGCTAGCGGAAAAAATAAGATTTTTTTTAGTGCCCCCTTCATTACGCCCCTACTGGTTAGAAATTATATTACATTACCTTTTATTAGTAACAATTGTTGATTGGGAGAATAGTTAATCAACAGTCATAATTGAGTCAAGGGTCTTTAAGGCTGCTTCTAATTATTTCTGCATTTTCAGTTTACATGGTGTGTGATATATATATATATATATATATATATATATATATATATATATATATATATATATATATATATATATATATATATATATAATTATTGCAGAGTGTCGGATGGGCGAAGGTCAGGTAGCAGCTAACGGACTCGTTCCTCCAAGGCCCTTCAATCCCCACTTCATAGCTTCAACGTATTGGCAGCTATATTCCAGAAAATTCTAATTCACATCCATGGAATAATGTAATTAATCATATATTGTATGTTTCAAACTGCCAGCACCACAAAAATACCTCAGGGAATATAAATAGCGACTAATATTTATTAAAATGGAATGAAACGTAACACACAAGGTTATTATTTTTTCTTATTTTATCCATCAATCGATTACTATGTATTTTACATTACAAAAAAAAGTAATAAGTTCTCTTAAACTAATAAATCAGAAATGGTTGAAATTGTATGATATAAAAAAGTAAATAAAATGGGGCTAATTAGAAAAACCATGCTGGTATTTAAGTACGAGTAGATGTAGATCTTGCATAGCATTTCAGAAATTATAACGCTTCGAAAATTTAAACGATGTGGTAAACCTCAAAAGAATATATACAAAGAAATCAAATGTGTGAGCTGACCCTGACACTTTAAATACTGTAACAAGCTGCTACAATTTACACTACAGTAAAAAAAAAAAAGTTAGAAAAGTATTCTTAAATGTATTATTATTGAAAGTAGATCCACTAAGACAATCGAAAAGAATAATGGAGAGCTAACGAATTGCTGCCGCAGTAGGGTTTAATGATTATTTCCTTCACTTATTGATGTTATTCATATTGATATGTTGATTACAGAGAAGAACATCTGCCATAAGTATAACATTTACACACTATATTACTGCTCCTACATTATGAATATATATATTAAATATTGTATATTATTTTTTTTCTAGTTTTTAACTATCTTGCAAAGGTTCCTAATAAGCGAACTTTGGTTTTTGTTTTTCCTTAAATTGAAAATGCTTTTGAAAAACGTTTTAGTTATAAAAAGTTCTTTTTAGTTATAACATTTTCATTTCTATTTCATTGCATTGTTTAATAATCTTCTAATTTTAGTATTCATCATATTATTTGCAACAGGCTCTTCGTCAATTTTTACATAATCAATCAAGTCTTTAATTTGATTCAAGTCTTTAATTTTAATTTCAATTATATATATACAATACACGTTCAGCTCCTCTGTCGTCTATAGGCGGATCCCGGGGGGACACGGGGGCACGTGCCCCCCAGACGGTTTTTTGTGTACTGTGGAGAATCCATTACAGAACATACTTATAGGCAAATCATGTGATGATAGTTGTTAAAATATATGAATAAAATAACAGAAATAACAAGAGTGAAACTATTTAGATATTTTATGAACCTTTGAAACCTTTCTATAAATACTACAAGTTTATTTCTAAGTTATTGTTGATTTTTTTGCCCGTCTGCCCGTTGTGCTCCCCCCAGATAAAAATCCTGGAACTGGCCTTGGTTCTAACCGATGGTTCCAATCTTTCCTCTCTCTGATAGCAGTTCCCATACCCAGTCAACCCCTTTCCACTTTCCTCACTCTGTCCTTAGTTGTGCCACAGGGCTCAAGCATCTCTCTTCTTCTTCTCAACTGCTATATCAATGATCTTCCTAAATCCGTTCACCACTGTCCTACCATCTATATGCTAACGACTTCCAAATATACTGCCCTTTCCTCCTTCTGAGCTATTAATTGCGTTCGCCAGTATTCAGGAATTCAGTACCTGGGCAAAGCTGAACGAACTGGAATTGAACACAATGAAAACTCAGGCCATTATTTTAGGTTCCAATTCCCTCCTTACATCCATCCACCCCCCCCCCAACATCAATCTTAAACGATCACCCTATCACCTTCAGCTCCTCTGTGAAAAACCTGGCATTACCATCGAACGAAACCTTTCTTGGAAATCCCACATCGCCCGATATCCCGTCGGTCAATTAGTTGCACTGTCGGTCACACGGTCACAGTTATTCCATCGTTCTCCACATCTCCTTACACAATCTTCCCGTAAGATACTCGTATCTTCTCTCATCTTCCCCCACATTGACTATTGTAGTGTGGTATATGGAGGTCTTTCTAAAATGCTCGAAGACAGATTAAAGAGAATAATGAATTGCTCTCTAAGATTTGTGTTTGAGACTGGCGATTGTGCGTATCCCACCTTTATGATGAGTTAAAGTGGCTCTTCCCTCCTTCCGAAGACAAAATTTCCTCTGTTTATTCTTATACCAATCCATTCACTCTCAACACCCTTCATATATTTACAGTCTCCTCCAATTCAAATCCTCAGTTCAACACCATAAAACGAGATCCCGCCTTTCCGATCTCTATATACGTCCCCACAGAACCAAAGCATTCGAACGTTCCTTTCTCGCCCGCTCCACCGCAATGTAGAACTCAATCCCTCTTAATATCCGTCATAGTCCCTCACTATCGTCATTGAAATCAATGCTTTTCCAACATCTCCTAGCTTCCCAAAAAGAGCTAACTCTCTCTCTAAAAAAAAAAAAGAGCCGTCTAAGCAAGTTAGTCATATGCTTAGAATATAATGCATAGAATAATTCATTGTGTTATTTAGTGTTTTAATTTTGTTTTTTAAGATGTAAATCATGTAAAGAAATTATTGTATGCTAGCTCATGCATTTAACAAAAGTTATTCTCTTTAATACTTAATATCTTGTCAAGATTCGTACGGTTTATTTACTCATTATTATTTTTTTTTTTAATATTTATTTTTTAATTTTTTCCTGCCACTTTTTACACTCTTTCTGATTTGTAACTCTTAGCCTTCTGGCCAGATAAATATTATGTTTCTTTTTCTGTTCATATTTGCTATTCTAAAGGGAGTTAGTCCCAGAATAAAGTTACTTTTCCTTTTTCCGTTCTATTCTATTCTCTCTCTATATATAACTTCCAAGTCCCAGGAACTAAATATTTAAAAAAAAAGGTAAAATAAGGAAGAAACGACTAGCACGAGAACTGGTTTAATACTGACTTTATTGCCATATTGCACCAATATTTATAGTATCTAACAGCTGTTCACAATGCCAGCTTGATATTAGCGACTATGCGACTATCAGTCTTGCCTTAATTCCCCCTGGCAGTTTAAGAACATCCTCATAAACTCAAAACAAAAATTGCAGAGAAAGAACTCAAAAACAAAATAAATTACAAATTATATGAATCTTATTCTACTTACATAAAAATAAAAGACCTTACTACTTGCTTAATCTACATTACTATCATTCGTAATTAACAAAAAATATTTAAATACAAATAAGTTAATTTACAAAAACTATCATAAGAGAAATGAAAATGAACTGTTCCACTGCACCTCTAACATAACCTCCAAAAGTACTTCGGATAGCACATTAAATAAATAAAATAAAAATATAAAAAAGAAATGCTTCCTTAGCAATAACGTTAAAGACAAATAACGTTAAGTATACAGTTATGGGTTGGCTTCCCCAGCTGGAATCTTGAGCTGTTCGATATGAGCAGTCCTATGTTTTCTGGGCTCAGCCACACTCTGAATAGTGACTAAGTTATGCTCTCTGATAGCAACCACTCTGAATGGCCCCTCATAACGCAAAACCTCCTTAGCACGATTCGATACAATTTTCTTGTACACAAAGGTACCTATCCTGATATTGCCCATAATATCTTTTACTCCCAGGTTTTCCGAGCTACTCTCTTGCGCTTTTCCGCGGCCATCCTTCCGCATGCTTTTCCTCACATTCTCTCGAGCTCTATTCTATTGGCGATCAATCGTCCTGCCATGCCCTCGTCCACGACCGTACCGCCCCCATCTCACCGTCGTACCTGTAGACCAAAAAGGGTTACGAAAGGGGAGAAAAACCATTACCCATGTGGATGGAGTGGTTATATGCCGCTATGGCCCAAGGCATTGCCACATCGGCTTCTAATCCCTTGTCCGCGTGAAATACTCTCAGATGTTCCCTTACATTATTGTGAAGCCTTTCTTCCCTCCCCCTGCTTTTGGGATGCCCCAGCGTATTCCAATGCCAGGCAACGCCTAGATCTTTCATCTCGTCCCTATGCTGCGCATTGTCAAATTCCCTAGCCCCGTCTGAGGAACGTTTCCGAGGAACCACGTTTGGAAGGATCTACTGACCGCTGCCGCTGATTTCTCCTTCACCGGGTTGGCCATGGCTATCTTGCTGAACCCAGAATCAGCCATTTGAATCCCCGCCAAGTAAAAGTGTCGACCTGGAGCTCTGATAAATTTGCCTTAGGAGTACATGTTTTACACTAGAGTGACGATCATACTTCGTGGTATTACAAATTTGGCATTCGCTTATCACCTCTTCAATTGTTTTACTCATGCGTACCCAATAATATTTCCGCATCAACGCCGAGAGTTTCATTAATAAAACCAACACCCACCGCATCAAAGAAATCCTTTTAAAAAACAATTTTCCTCCCTATATTGTTAATAAACTCATCAATGACTACTATAACCCCCCCCCCCCCACCCCCACCCGATCGCCACCATCTATCCCTATATACAGACCCTTGCCAGATGTACCCTCCCTCTCTAATAACATTCAAAAATACTTACGTTCCTTTATCCCCAATTTACGTATTGCCTTTAAATCCCATAACAAACTTTCCCATATTTATACCCGTATCAAAGATCCTATTCCCCTCAAACTACGTTCCCATGTCATCTATCGTACCCCCTGCTCTACTCCTAATTGTAACTCTTCCTATATCGGTGAAACTAAAAACTTCCTTAAAGATCGTATTACCCAACACAAATATGCCATTTCCTCCCATAACCATACCTCCTCTAAACTCTCCGAATATGCCCTTTCTTTAACCCACACTTTTGATTTTGATAATACGTCTATCCTAGCTACTGTTCCTAACCATGATAAACGCATCCTCTCTGAAACTATCCACATAAATTTAGATTCCTCCACTATCAATCTTAAGACTGACTCACATCACCTTTCCTCTACCTACTCCCAAATTTTTAATTTACTTTAAAAACCTTAAATACTGTTACTTCGTCACTGATGTTTCCTTTGTTATCGCACTTTTGACATTTATTTTATTTTATTGGTATTATCTTTCCACTTCTCTCATTTATTCATTCATTGTTACTCTTTACTATCTCTCTTTCATTTAATAATACTATTATTCTTTTTCAAGTCGCCAGAATGGAAATGAATGCCACTTCAAGGGTACTAATGACGAAGCAGTTGCGGGGACGTCGAGCGATTGGTAGGCCAAGACTGAGATGGGTTGACTGCGTAGCTAGTGATGCCAAGAGGGCGGGAGTAAATAGCTGGATAACAACGGCCAGCGATTAGGGTTGCCATACGTCCGGAATTTTCCGGACATGCCCGGAAATATCGGTCTAAGTCCGGAATGCGGGGATAATTTTAAGCCGGGGATAATTTTAATTAATATTCTACAATTCAGGTAAAGAAATAAATTAAAAAATCAAACAAACTCGAGATTATTGTTAAAAATCAATTTTACATTATTATAAATTATTGTTAAATTACAGTTGGCTCTCCTCCTACTTTCTTAAAGGGATATTTGGTTTTCATCACTTCAGTAAACGTGCACTCGTTTCCTACCACTTGACGCCATTTTCGTAATCTTTAACGCAAGTTGACAACACCACTATTAAAAGAAATGTCGCACTTTTTGATTAGCCCTACTCAAAAACGGATCTAATTGAATCTGAAAACAGACGAAAGGCTAAACAAAGGGTAGGCGTAGGCACAAAGAGGTCGTGGAGGTGAAGGGGTGAGCTGTGGGGGATAGGGTAACATCCGTCGCCCGCCTCCATTCATTCAAAGACACATACAGTGTAGAATGTACCCTCACGAGAAAATACTAGAATTAGCTCTGTTTTCTCGCAAATCGACATTAACATTATATTTAAAAGAATGTCCGGAATTTTTTCTGGAATTTTCATTTTTGGACCTGGTAACCCTACCAGCGATAGAAGAGCATGGCAATTGATGTTGGAGGAGGCCAAGACTCGCTTGCGGGCTTTTGCTGTTGCGCCAACATAGTAATAATAATTTTTCTGATTAATGAATATACATACTACCAATATAGATACTATTTGGAAACTGACGGTCTGTCACATAATGTTGAACCATTCAATTATTTCAATAATTCTAATTGCATAACATGGAGGAATACTATGTTCAAGGAGCCAAATTAAGCAGAAGTTGCATTACAATTTCACCAAGAGAGAAGGGCTTAATGGAATGAATCTTCTGAAACTTTCTGTATCATGATCTACAAAGAACCTCATATATTGACTGGTAATAATACAGATACAATTGAGAAAAATAGGTATTATTGTTGCTGAATGAATTAATGAATTCAATTAGTGAATAAAATAAACCGAAGAGTATGAAGATGAATGCGAGCTGAAAGATTTGATAAAATCCTTAGCGGTTTCCAGCAATATTAAACCTTGAAATCTATTTCTAGCCCCATGATATTCCTTCTAAATGAAGCCCCAAAAGCGAAGCGGCTTAACACTGTAAAGATAGTGTAGCGGCAACAATAGTAACACCATTAACAACAATAGCCGTCCTTTAATTAATGTTTTCTATTGAATTGTTACATATGATGAGTGTTCATTAAAAGGTTGAATAATCTATAATCTATATTAACATATCGCTACAAATCCCCACTTTTGAGAAACTATGGCAAGTTCCAAACCAAACTAAAAGCGAATATGTAAAGTGAATCCAGAAAATCTTAGCAAAGAATCCTAAGATAAATACTCACAATTTAAAATTAAAAATAAGTAATTTAGATTTATAAACCAATTTCTATATGCAGCACTAGCCCTGATGTGGCGTTTTCCAAATGGATGGGTTTTAAACAAACAGAGACAAACTAAGCAATACTTTCCCGTTTACACATGTTGATCTAAAACACTTCAACGTTCAGCAAACATTTCAACAATCCTTTAGATACCAATTCATTATTTTTCATCTAGGGATGGCCCGTCCCACAATATAAGGCCACGGAATGTCCCCTATATATGGCTGGTTACTGCGAAATAATCTGGTTTTCTACCTGACGACCAGTAGTTGCGGCAGGGAGGAAACACATGGAGGTTAGGTGGGTTGTTTGGTGACATAGGCAGCCCTACTAAAAGCCTCAGTATAATGTGCATAGTGGCGGATCAGCGCCGCCCCTTGTCGAATTAAATAGACATATGCGGGCCCCTCTAGTGAAAATTCCCCTGGTCTTCCAGGCTAGTGTTGGGCGCAGGGTTCGCGCCTCGGTTCCGTAAGAAATTATTCTGAAATTTATAACAGATAATGAAACCGGAATGATATTAAGACGAATACCCAGGCATACGAAAAGGAAATTAAAATGGCGAGTGAAACGCACACTCTCTGTGCCGACCTAGAGCCCTTAAGCTCTTAATTGACGAATTAGCTAAATATGGACTAGATATTTTGACACTACAAGAAATGCGATATAGAAAGAGTGGAGAGACAGATAAACGAAACCTCACGCTGCACTATAGCTGCAGTAGTAAGAAACGTCTCCTTAATGGTAACTACATTAAAAAAGAAGTGATTGATTTCATAGTTTACTCACTGAGGGCCTGAATGCTCCAGTTTGATGGAAAATTTAATAATGACAGCATTATAAACGTACATGCACCCACCGAAGAAAAGAATGATAATGTTTAAAATGAATTTTATGATGCAATAGAAAGGCTTATAACATGCGCCCCAGATATGGCATCAAAATACTGATCAGTGATTGAATACTGAGTATTTAGAGGCGAAAAAATAGATGGATAGCGATCATTGTTTATTAGTGGGCAGGAATCACGGTCGAGTAGAACTAGGAATCCAAGGATTGAAAATACGAAGTGTTCGAGATAGCTTCCTGGGAAAAAATTCAGAAAAATTAAGAAGTGGTGGTACTACTGATCTAGAGGATGCATCTCAAGAATGTTATAGCCTGCAGAAGAAGTATTTAAGTATATGTAGAAGACTAAGAGAAGTGAATGGTTTGATGACTTACCATATATTGGAATATTGGAAACGGTGATTGAGTGTAAAATAAAATTCATCATCTATTCCATGATTTCAACTCAGCTTACAATTACAGCAAGGTGAATAGGAAAAATCTCTTTAATCCAATGAAACAACTTGGGATAATAATCTTTAATAACTTATACGGTTCGTTGAGATTTCCATAGTTTATACATTATGTTAAATAATTAATTAAAAATTAATTTAATTAATTTTCATCAATTTTATTTTTATTATCAAATCATTTAATTTTAATTTTATTTTTGATTAATTATTTAACACATTATGTCGTATTAAAATTGAATCAGAGTCGTTAGTGACTTCGAATCGTCTGCGGCAAGAGGATGCTTTGCCATGCCTCCTATTGAATGTAGTACAGTGGAACGTCAATCATCCGAACTAATGTTGTCAGGGTTGATTCGGATAATCAAAATTCACTAAAAAATAAATACCAACCAAATAAATAGGAATGGTTCAGAGAAACAATTGAAATTACCTAATTAGATTTACAGTTCTTTGTAAACAAATACGTATTGAAGTCTAAGTTAATTTTTTTACTGTTTCCGAGAAATAATTAGGGTTATTGGCATTAATGGAAAAAGTCATTTTATTTTATTTAAAATAACAATAATTTTAACAATACAAATAAGTAACTGGAAGATCTGATCAAATTAATTTTAATTTAATTTTAAAAAAAGCAGTTCCGTTAATTGAACGTTCGGATAACTGACGTTCGGATAATCGACGCTCCATTGTACTTGAGAAAGTAGCCGTCCGATTTCCAAAAACCTTTTCCTATTTTCATACCTTACGAAACATTTACGAAAATGCTTCATCGATTAAAATCCCCTCCCCCCTCCCCGCATACGAAATATAACGAAAAAACGAATGAAGAGACGGAAAGTTTTTAAGGATTGATTGTTTTAGTTGATATTTGTAATATTTGGTCAAGGAATTTCGTAAAGCCACAGCATACTGAGACCTCTTTCTTGTTCCTTTATTGCTTAATGGAGAAAGATAGAAATGATAGCTCATTTCTATGACCTGATCAGTCTACAAAAAAAAAAAGAATCCCTTTAGATGAAGCAATTGTACTACTCGAGAGATCGAAATAAAACATCAGAGTTGAATATTGGATCTTGCTAATATATTAGGGAGAGCAAAACAGAAGATGAGAAGCTTTCACTTTGGATATAGCATATAGTGCTTATTAAATATTCCCTGCTTGCGTTCCCTGATGTTCTCGTCATATCAGTACCCAATATCCAAGACCTACAGGAAAACGTAAATTCCCTCAGGGAAGAATAAAGCACAATTAATACGAAAATATCTTGTCAGAAAAATTAAATGCATAGGGACATATTGACACTCGGAAACAATAATTATATATATTTTCAAGTAGTTTATTCCTTGATCAAAACAAATAATGGAATGCACAAGATCAAAATTGATGCTATGCTTAGTTGAAATAATAATTAGTATGAGCTTTAATATTGAAATGTAAAAAGAGACCTGTCCAGGACAGATATTTTCTATTTCTGTTTTAGTTTGGAGACTAAAGGCTTTTCGTTGGAATTTTTCCACGGTCCTAACAATTAGTATGAGCTTTTTATGTATTATTTATATGTATCTTATATTTGTATTTACTAAGATTTAATTTTAATTATTATCATCGTTAAGTTGAACAATACTTGGTTCATTCGTAGCCTGGATCAACTATTTCATAAAACTAGGCATTTGACTAAGATAGATAAAATCTTTTAGGGGAAACTTGAGTTAAAAGTTGAACCAGTTATTGATTCTTACTTATAATTTATTACTAATTAGTTTGAATTTTACAAGTTACAACTAAACGAGGTTTTAGTTAGACATAATTATTCTTATATCGATGGAATAGTCAAAGCCAAACCTTTAAACTAACTGATGCAATGGCCGCTAGGCGTCAGAAGTCTCCAGTATCTTACTCACCTCAACCTACAAGTTTACTCCCCATCAGAAATAGCTAAACGCGGCTAAAGAAGTTTTCAATTCGAAAATATTAGATAGAAAAATCACAAAATTTATTTTTGCTGTTGCTGTTTTAAGTTTTGCTGTTGTTCTCTTTCTACCCTGGGGATGCCTGAATGGGCGAGGTGTTGGACAGATAATTTCTATTTCTGTTTTAGTTTGGAGACTTGATGCTTTTGGTTGGAGTTTTTCCACGGTCTTAACATTTATGTAAGGTCTCTTTTTAGTTTTCAATATTAATATGTTTTGTGGAATAGCCGTAGGTCCACTGGTTTTATGATGATATTATTAATTTTTTTTTTCTTGCATTTTTACTTTCTTTTTTTCATATGGTCTTTCGTCTTAAGTTTTGTGTTGTTTCCTATTACTTATTTTTCCTGTGGTGGTTTTTGAAGTTTGGTGATTGTATATTGAATTTTGAATTTCTGAAGTATCTATCAGCTGTTTTTATCTAACCTTAACCAGCTGGGGTCCAGTATCCTTCCTTATGATTCATTAGTTGCATTTGAGCCTTCGAGGTGGTGGGATGTTTCTTGGGTGCATTATTCATGTTTTGTTTTGCTATTATTCTCTTTCTACCCTGAGGATGCCTGAATGGGCGAAATATTGGACAGATATTTCTATTTCTGTTTTAGTTTGGAGACTTTAGGCTTTTCGTTGGAATTTTTCCACGGTCTTAACATTTATGTAAGGTCTCTTTTTTACTTTTCATCACAAAATTTATATAAAAATAACTATTAATAACGTAAAATAATAAATGATACTAATAGTAGTGATGTTCGACCAAATGGCTGAGGCCCAACTTGTGCCAAATATCGCCCACATCATCGCAAAAGGAAAAAAAAAGAAAAATGCAAATGATATCATGCTATTAAAGAATCTGAATTCTGCTCAAAGTAAACGAAAAAACTCGCCAAGTATCGGGTCTCATTATCGAAATATTTATTGGCAAGGAGTATTGGCATAACTCTTCACTCTCGTTTCACATTGATTCAAAACCTTTGACAACTTACGTCCGATTATGAAAAACGTAAAAACTCGAATTCTGCTCCGAAAATTCTCAAAACGTAGTAGACGAGCCTACAGACTTTTTCATCCAAATCGATTTAAAATGTGATATAACAATCTTTAAGACTTTGACTTGAGCTCTAAAAAAAGCTAAAACACACTGAAAGTAGCAATTGACACTGAATTTTTTTAAATTGGGCTAAATTTCGTAAATTATAGATATTTGAGAAGTGTTAGCTATATTTCCAGTACCTAATACTTTTGTTATAAAAAGCAGTAATGTAAATATATCAAGCTTATCATTGTTTTATCTGAACAAATGCAAGTTATGAAAAGAAACAAACTACAATTTCGATATTGTACATATGTTAAACTAGAAAATCCAATGGAATTCCTAAAACGCGAGTATTAAATGTCTAATGAACTGCTGAAACATCGTTTGTCACTTTTTTCTGTAAATGTACTCATATCTTTGATGCTGTGCATTTGGCTTGCATATTGTCGGTACAAAACTATTTTGTATTAATAACATCAAAAGCTAATAATTTTCTTAAAGTAAGTATTAATCTATTCGATTTGATTTTTAGCCTTCTGTATCTTAACGACTTACCAATATAGCTATTTTTTAATTAATTTATACTGTGATTTGTATAAATATTAACTTAATTGCTTCGATTTAGTTTATTCTTTTTATATTCTTTAAATCAACTACATATTATTTGTTATAAAGCAAGTGGGAAAAACCACAATGCAAAGCCTTATGTTTCAAAAATACACCCACTTACCAGTCGACGTTTCGCCTATTCAGGCATTATCGTATAGGAGTTGTATGTTGAACGTCTTGTTGGTGGGGTGCTGTCTCATGTTTGGAGCCTGTTTGGGCTGATGATCGTTGGGATGTATTGCACCTTTTTCTTCGAGATGTGATTCTCATAACCCTTTTTTGTTTTTGTGTCTTGATAATGCCTGAATAGGCGAAACGTCGACTGGTAAGTGGGTGTATTTTTGAAACATAAGGCTTTGCATTGTGGTTTTTCCCAAATGCATTATAATAAATAATAGTGTTTCTTTTTGAGATTTTGGCTCTATTTTAGTGATACATATTATTTGCAATTTTCATTTGTATCTTTTTCTTATTTACCGTGTACATAGCAGCTATAAGAACTCTTATTGCCTGTGAGTGTAGCTGATTCTATTGTTTTATTTTTCCTTCAGTAAAATTTTCTCGAAAATCACAATTCTGGAGGTGGAGAAAGCTTTTTTTAATATTCCATAGACAATATATTTAGCTAGGAAAACTATATTCAAATTTACAGCTAAAATAACTAGAAACTGATAATGTCTACTGATATTGTTCTATCAGGCAATCAGGCAATCAGCTAGTAGAACAGCTATTAGGGTTTTTACAACATTTAAAATATAGATAAACAATTAACAATCTGAAAACAGATACAATTAAAAAAAGATATATATATATATATATATATATATATATATATATATATATATATATATATATATATATATATATATATGCATAAGGGGCCATTCCGCAACAAAGAATTTATTTACAAACTTGTATAGCATCCGTAAACAAATCACGCAATAATTCATCGTATTTTCAACTAATGGCTAATTTTATTATAACAGTATGTACGGATAATAATTTTATAATAATAAATCCGGATACTAACTGATAATAAAATAAAAATATTAAGGAAATATAATTATACTTTAAAAAATAATGACGAGAGAAAAGTAGGACAACGCTGGCGATTACATAAGCAAAAATATTGTGTATTTTAATTCCGTTGGAAACAATATTTTCTGAAACTGAGAGCCATTGGATGAAAAGGTATTTCGCCTCAACATTTTATTAAAAAATGCCTAGTTTATTTAAATTATTATCAATTTATATCTTTCATAAATTAAGGGCTACATCATGTTACCCAATAAGGACTATGGTCATCAGTTTGACTATACTCGGATTATAATAATCCATTTTATCATAATTTTGTATAAGGTGTTATAAATAGAAATACTAATTTCTACGAAAAAGTATGGATTATAATGCTTCCGAATTCTCTCCGCAGCGGCGAATGTTAAGTGAATCCTTAACACAAGTTGCTAACACAAAATTCAATATAACTAATCGATTAATCGATGTAACTTATGGGGAGTGGTTAGTTGGCTGGATTAGCGATCGATTGAGCCAGGCAGATATTTAAATTGCTGTTTCCATTGATTTATTTCCACAATCTCTCTTTCTTATAATATGTTACAATTATGCTTTACCATCATAGATTTAGTTCAGTTTATTTTAAATGTGTCCTCATTATTTCCAATTAATGAATTTGAGTGATTAATGAATTGTCCCGAAATCTAAAAATCAGAATTTATAAAACCATCTTCCTTACAACAATTCTTTACGGATGTAGGTAGACGTGGCCGATAACTCTGAGGGAGGGATCAACAACGTCTCATTATTATTATTTATTTATATTTTTTTATATTATAGTTTTTTCTGTCACTTTATATACGCTTTATGATTTGTATCATCAAATGTGCTTCCTGGCCAGATAAATATATTATGTTTCTTTTTCTGTTGATGTTTGTTCTGTCATGTTACTAAACAGGCTTGGTCCCAGAATACAGTCACTTTTCCATTCTATTCTAATATACTTCTTTCATTCTACTATAAGCATATCAACCATTATTAATTCTTATCTACCTTGGTTTGATTTGAGTGGATTGGAAGGTTCGCTTTAGCAATAAAGCAAGATCTTGTTAACTTGATATTTTAAGTTTTTCTGTCAATTCATTTTATTGATTTCGATTTCTACAAAACATGTATTTCGAAAAAGTGTTTTTTTTTTTTTTGAAATGCCAAAATTCACTCAAAGAGTTTTGTTTTGAATAAAAATTCTTTGCATCTTCTCAATTGTAATTGAAAAGTACCATAAACAAAATGTGTCCATCATAGCTTTAGTCCGACAATACGAATTCAGATGAATAAAAAAACAAAAAAAACAATCGTTTTATCCCTCGTTTGAGTATTTTGAATAACGGATGGAACAAACTGCACCACGGCTTGGTGCTACTCTAAGTGTCTTATCTACCTTTATTATTATTATAATCTAATAATTATTGTAGACGTGAGGAGATGCGCTCTATACACAATACACATCACCACTCCACCACTCCACCACTCCACCACTTCACCCCATCTCCTTTCTATACTCGTATATATTGGCTCGTTGCATATGAAATGTCCGTTTTCATAGGAACGGTTATTTAATAAATCAACTGTATGATATAAAAGCATTTCAATTCAAAATATTTACCCTTATTTTCTATACATTTTTTCCAATCGTGTCATCAAATTTTCAATCCCGACAACTGAAAGATTAAAAGTTTTGTGATGAAATAAAGTCTGAAAATGCGTTTTTGACTTTAGACTCTCTAAGGCGTGAGCTTCTAAATACGAATTCAGAACCGACCAGCGATAAAGAGTATATAGGTGATAAAAAAATTAATTTTCCTACAAACCAATTTGAGAACCATTTAAAAATAACATCTCAACTCAATGTTTTAATCTTTCTAACTTGTATTAGAAAGTTGAGTGACCGAAAAGGTTAGCCTCTTGATGTTTACAGAACCATTGGCTCAGGGTTACACACCTGGATTGAATAGATCTTTAAGTTTTTGAAGAATTTCGCCATTGGATGAGGCAGTTGTTCAACTAAACACTATTATAAACTAAATGTTTATAATACATTGATATTTCGATTCGATTGATTTGTTTTCGGAACTTTCGTTTGCTCAATTAAATTTTTTCCGTAAATTGTGGAAGAAGAGGTATATTCTCCTGACATCCTCTCTGTTTTCGCTACTCACTGGCTTCATCTCCAACTTGAAGTGATATTTGGTAGCTTTGTGATAATGAAATTTTATTTGACAGATAACCTGGGGTGCTTCAGAGAACAATATTTGCACCGATCTGACTGTTGGTAATCACTGACGACGCCACCATAATCACCAAATATCAAAACACAACATGTATCTCAGAAACAGTAAAGTATAACTTACATAATGGCATGATTGGAAGCGACTATGGAAGATGCGACAGAACCATGAAAAGTCAGACTTTACTTCTACACTTATGCATAAAATTTGCCATCCAATTTACATTAATAACTAATCCATCTCACAGAGAGTTAACCATTATTGACATATGGAGTAACTCCTGAAACCGATTTTTTCGAGGGCGGAGTGAGTCGCTGGTAGAGCGCTGGCCTGCCGAACAGAAGATCCTAGGTTCAAATCCTGCTCGCTGGCAGACTTTTATTTGATCTGTTAGCGGGCGGAGACGAGTAGGATCTAGGGCCCTCCTTGTGCTAACCCAGACTCTGTAAAGTGGGTGCCCAAAATAAAGGAGGAATCTGGCCGTTGAGCATTATTAAGGACAAATACTCTTCCTGCACAACCGTTGACCAAGAAACAGTACTATACCACTTGGTAAACCCCAGAAACTCTACAGACTGTAGTAGTACAATAGTACAATGTTAAATGTTTGTAATGCCATTGCATCTATTCATTACAAATTTACAACACGGCTAAACACAGAAAACGACCAGAAAATTCCAACCGATGATACGGGAAATATCGCGAATGTAACCTGGTACATCAACAACAACACTTTGCAACTGACTGAAAAGTATCAATGAACAGAACCTACTACAAACCTTTTCACACTCACTCAACACTCAAACCAACCAATACAAACCTCAAATGGGCACGACCAAGGGCAGATCCAGGATTTTTTTCTGGGGGGGGACAACAGGTAGACGGGCAAAAAATCAACAATAACTTAGAAATAAACTTGTAGTATTTATAGAACGGTTTATTAAAATATCTAAACGTCGGCACACAGTAAATAAGTATGTACTTATTATGGTGTTTTAATTGACTGCACCCCCAACTTTCTCTATCCTTACATATCTAAACAATAGTTTCACTCATGTTATTTCTGTTATTTTAACAACTATCATCACAAGATTTGCCTATAACTATGCACTGTAATGGATTCTCCATGGTACACAAAAAACCGTCAGGGGGGCACGTGCCCCCGTGCCTCCCCCCTGGATCCGCCTCATGCATGACTCATGCCTGAGAGCTAAAAAGGAGGCTAAAAAGAGTCTGGACGAGGGATTTGTTGCCATAAGAAATAAAATCAAGCGATGGGAGAGATGCCACCGGATGATATGATATGGATGATTCTTCATCCCTCTCTTGCAATTTCGTTTTAATTTAATTGATAGGCAATCTGCTTGTCAACTTTTCAAGTTCGATAGGTGTGGATGAACCGTTATGCAATGTAACTAATTTATAATATTTAATGAATCAAAAATAACTTGGAAAATCAATATTGTAAAGTCGTTCTCCAAAATCATAAATAGAAAACAAATCAATGAAAAGACAATGAATACACAATCTGTATTCAGTTTTAATGGAAATACTTCATCAAGTATGACAGATAATGATACATCTAAAAATATTTTTGATGGAGTGAATAATTAGGGTGCTGTCAGCGTAATGTTTTATTTCTAATCAAATAAAATACAAATCTAAAATTATAAAATAAAAAATTTTCCTTATAAAATATTTATATTTCATTTAAGCAATGTATTAAATATTTCAAGTACAGGTACTGGTACAGTAGTTTTTAGTATCGCGTTAAATAACATTTTTTCCAGTACTAGTCAAAATTCAAAATAATATACTAATTATCTATTCAAATAATACTCTTAGAGGGCATAGGTAACTAAGTCAAGCGCTACAGAGGGTCTCCTCATTACGTAAGCGATGGTGGATTATGATGATTGATGATGATGATGATGTTAATACTCCTATGAGCAAATATACCAACCTAATTAACCTTAATTCCTAAACTTTGAGAAATTAAAGTGACAATTGAAATAATTGTGATGAAGAGAATATATATGAGATAGTGAAAAAGAAACAAAGTTATTGTTGGGAATAAAAAGGAGAGAGGAGCGAAGGGGAGAAGGGACAGGTGATGTAAATTTCATAGAGGATTGAGAAACCGGTCGAGGAGTAGCCTTCCGCTTCCCCAATCTCCCGCCTTCTCCCCTCCTCGTTCCAACAACTATCAACTAAAATAATCATTCCCCCCTTCTAATCTCAATTTACAATACAGCTCAGAAAATCGTGGGCATCAAATAACGGTCCTTATGAATTAAAAAAAAATAGGTACATTATATTACCTTAGAATGACTAAATACATTTCTTACCATGTCATATGTTTGAGACAGGTGCTGGTAATGAGCCTATCAAATCAATTACCTAAATATTTTTTGTAAAATATTATACATAAATCAATTAGTCAAATATTTTATACTCCATTCACCCCCGAATGTGGCTGGAAAAGAGGCCTAATACTGTCTACACCTCTACTTTATTCAGATTATTTTTTGTTTATATAATATGTCACAATCTTACACTGTCTAATTACACTCTGACCGTATTTGTAAGAAGACAGCCGTTCTACAATACTCAAGTTATAACTATATTTGTCTGAAATGAGATCGATTTTGAAAGACAAAACGTGAAGGTGTCATTTTCTGCAATTTTATACTACATATTATGTTTTGTGTATTTTGCAACAAATTTTCTCTAAAAAAACAAATAGGTCTCGAGTCCTCAGAATTCATCACAAAACCTAGTAATTGATAAAACATTTATCATTCCAAGTACAATTTGTTTTAATAATGACTGTATTAGATCAGTCGATTTCATCTGAAAAAATGTCGTTTCTTACTAATTACTGTTGTATTTAGGCAATTTCAGTGGAGGAAATACATTTATATTTTTGGCAGAAAATGCCATACAATATTATCCTGATGCGACTAGAAACATAACTGTTCACTCACTATGCCCCGAAATATATAATATATTTGAAGAGAATATAGAGATGAAATAAGGAATTCTATATGAAATATAGAAATATTCGAAATAATAATTATAAAAGCAGAAACAATCAAACTGGATATCCAAACATGGAACGGAGGATCAATTGGACTTTTCTCCACTTTACTCCATAACAGTTCCAGGAAAGGGAAAATGACAAACGGATAAGATCGCAGATGTCGCTCCGATCGCCGGAAGGACAGAGCGAGTAGTTCCCCCCAGGTCGCAGTAAACATTGACAAGAAGAAGAGTCAGGTATTAAGCGAAAATTATAAAATAATTTTTTCAATACTCACCATGAAGGACTGTGGAGGGGGTTGCTGTACGGGTGGTGGGGGGTACCACCAGTGAGGGGTTTGTGAGGGGCCGCCGAACATGTGGTGCTGGGCAGCTTGCCAACCTTCCCACCGCTCCTCTGCCATCCTGCAACTGGCTCTCCGCTCGATAGTCTCTTTCATCCCCACCCCCACCCTACCCTATCCCCTCCACCCGCCCTTTTCAATTTAACTACACTTTTTTCTGACACCCCCCCTACCCACTACCTCATTTTTCACCTTTTCGATAAGTTTTATAAATATATAATTGAATACACCTTAATAGGATTTGCCAAGAAAATTTCCCATTGGTCTTTTGTATCTAACTAATGGAGAATATTTTATTCGCATTTCTTCTCTCTTTTATTCATAGGCATGTACATGTCCATTTCATCTTGACAGCATTTGTGAACAGAAATGTTTGTGAAGTGTTTGTACCTATACTGCCTACTCAGCTAGAGCCTCTGCTACAAATTTATAACTTATATGCCAATAGGAAATAAGAATAGCTGATGAGAAGAATTTCGTTAAAACCGAAAAAAGGTGAGATGGAGAGATGAAGAAAAAAGGGACCGGTGCTATTAAGTGAGTGTTTTGGACGGAGTCCCATTTTAAAGTGAATATAGCTAGGGTTACAAGTATTTTATAGAATAAAACGGTGCTAGGTACTATATAATGAACAATGCTAACGATGTGTTTGAAAAATACAAATATTAGCCAGGTCATATTTGAATAAATTGATAGTCTTAATTGTTTGATGAAACATTTCACTTTTTTATGAGATGAAAATAGTTGACTGGATGATCTAATGTAAAGGTGATAGTTGGGGGGGGTGCAGTCAGAAAGAACACTGAATAAGTAATAAACTTATAATTATGTGCCGACGTTTCGACCTACAGTGTAGGTCATCTTCAGGGCTATTTGGAGAGAGAAGCCTGCTGACTCACTCAGAGTCAGCAAATAGCCCTGAACCAAATAGAACCAACCAAAACCAAATAGCCCTGAAGATGACCTACACTGTAGGTCGAAACGTCGGCACATAATTATAAGTTTATTACTTATTCAGTGTTCTTTCTGACTGCACCCCCCAACTATCACCTTTACATTTCACTTTTTTATTCTGTTTACTAATCGTGACTTGAAAAAAAAAATGATACGTTTTAATTACATAATAAAATGTTACAGAAACAATAAAGTTCTGACTTGATTTTGATATTTAGCAGCTGTTTTACTAAGGATGCTTGAAGTCTGCCCCTTAATGCAGACCAAATGTTCCCTATAAGTGAACAACTGTGCGAAACCTCAAAGCAGACTCATTAGGGCATCACATACTCTTTAAAGCACCTTAAAAACTCCTTTAAACACATATTCTACAGTTCGTCTTCAGACTACTTTCGATTTGGAACTAGCAAGTTCGACGATTTAAGTTCATAAAATATGTCAATATTTATGGAATCTCTTGTATTATCACTAACGACTTTCCACTCAGTTGTAAATCCGACCTGGCGATTTCAATACAATTTTTCTTTCCTGAAGTTGAAAAATAAATCTAGAATATGAAGAAACATATTCTCCATAAAAAAAAAAGTCCTTTGTATGAATGTATATATATACAACATTCCTACTTTTTTCCCAAATGATGTGGTAAATATTTGTGGCTACATAGAGGTTAGGATATATTATAATACTAACTTTTTTTGGTTGCCACACTTGGCTCAAATTCGACGTCACAACTTGCTCCAATGTCGGCCGGCGGCTATGTTTTTGTTTTTTTAAATATTTGTATATGGAATATAGTGGTCTTAAAATAAATTAAAAAATAACACTAGTCGAAAATTCTCAAACCCCGGACATGTTTTGTGGTTTGAAAATACTCATGTCTCAATAGCCATATTTCAATGTTAGTTATTAACTATTATTACCAATAATACTGAAGCTTTAACACGTTTTAATATCGAAATGTAAATTGCAAATGTTCTTCCGCTAAGAGAACAGACAAACTGGCTTAATCAATCACTCCTAAAATTGGAACTGTTTCCGCATTTTTAAAAAATACAAGTACGAATTCAAAGCCTAACCATTTAATCCATCCTAAAATATTTTTAAGATTGCTTAGTTTTGAGAGGTAATTTTCTTCTTCTATTATTTGGTTTTTGAAATAATCATTGGTTTAACAATATTTTGTCAATTTTTTTTTTTAAACATGCAGGCACAAGAATGTAGAATTTATATTATAATATACTTAATATTGCTAAACAGTTTACATACATTTTTATGCAACGTAAATTTATTAATGAAACATCTTTACAATTTTCAATAAATGCGTTAATTAACATTACACACTACTCCCTGTTTATCCAATTTCAAGTTTTTTACTCTTTTTGTAATTTTCTCCCAAAAATACAAAATTTTTGTAATATCATCTACTTCCATTCTAGATTATTAAAAAAAGAAACCAATGAAAAGGTTATATTTTCTTGTCATTACATTAGCTACTTTTTTTGGAATTAAATTTTGCTCTAAATTCTGAAACTATTACTGAGATAATATTAAAATCTTTTTCTGAAAGGGGAAAGGGATTCCACCAAAGTTTATAGAAATACTTTTGTAAAAAAAACAAAAAATTAGGAAAACTACTTCACAAAAACTTTTAGAATTCCTCTATTTTGTATTATTTTTCTTCTTTTTACTTTTAAGGTAAAAAAAACAACACGGTGAATGTTATTGATACAGTAGCATATATATATATATATATATATATATATATATATATATATATATATATATAAAGAAAACTGCCTCTTTAATATACGGAAATTTTCTTAATTTTGTATTTGCTGCAAGAGCGTCAAAACCTTCTTGACCCAACAGCTGTTGTAAATAAAAGATCCGAGAGGGAATAGTATTGTTACTGTTACAGTGCATTGAGTTAAATTTAATTCTAACTAAAAGAAAGACGAAGTAAAGATATTGAATGCTGTTTCTTTGTTTTTTCAGGTGAGGGAATGTTTAGTTGGAAGTTATAGTAATAATTTAAAATATGTAAATATGAATATATTGTAAATAAACCTTTGTTTTTTCAGAGCAACGATTCTGTCTTTAATTCATTATACAAAGACATACAAACATCAAAAATACCATTAAAAACAGCATTTTTTTTGGAATTACACGTCAAAAAATGGAAAAATTAAAATTTGACTTTGTTGTGAAATTGTCGGCAGATGGAAAATCTAACCTTGTATGCATAACATCTATAGCTACCCCTCATGGACAGATTTTCGAAATTCCACCCGAATCACAAGCTGTAAACTTCCATCAAGAAATTATGAAAACACCAAACTTTTCTAAGGTAAGAAAATCGTTAATTAAAAGGCACCAAAATAGGAAAGTATGGATAACCTTAACGGACGAGATTTCAAAAATATATTTAGATGAAGAAAAAAACGTACAATTTAATGACATTTACTTAGAGGAAATAATTTAAGAAACAGACTTTGGAATCAAAACCAGGCTCGAGTCAAACGTTAGAAAGACTGTTATAGAAATTCCTTGACGTTAAAAAATCAAAATCCGAAACTCAACATTTAGGGAATATTGCAAATAATTTTATTATAGAGAATTTCAGTGGCTGAAGCTAAAATGCTAACCATGGATTAAAGATTTTAACAAAGAATGTGAACGTTTCCAAATAAACGAAGACAAAAAGAAAATTGAAATTTTAAAACATTTCTTGGAATGTTCCAGTGTAGATTGGTACAGCTGCATGCTTATGAAGTTGACTGTGGAATCACAATGGGACACATGAGAGACAAATTTCTGTAGTACATTTGGGAACAAAGGATGGTCACCCACTAGATATGCTCTCGCGTTTAAATACCAGCCAGGTTCGTTACTTGAGTACGCTTTAAAAAAAGAAAAATTATTACTCGACGTTAGACAAACTATTGACGTGTCCCAGTATTGACGTTACACCAATACACTAATAAACCTTAAAGCATTTGGCTTACCAAATTATGTTACTGATAAAATTGACAGAGAAATTTTACAAGGAACGGAAGACCTTTACAATGAAATAGGGAATTGGTATATCTTGTTAGAAAAAATATGTAGGATAAAAAAAAAATTATACATTCTGACACCATATCCAAACAATTAGAAAAAAAAAGACCATGCCGGATTTGTGTAAATAAAAATAGAAGAAACCGTTGCCATAGCGAGTAAAACTGCTGGTTCAAAGAGAAAAGTCAAAAGGCCGTTTTTAACCTGTTATTTTTTTTTAATCTGTTAATAATTCTGAATTGGAAATTGAACTGAACCAAAAGAATCCAAAAAACTTTAAGTGCCACCATTAATAAAAGTCAAGTTGATATTAAATGATACTTTAAAAGTCTCTGAAATTTATGATTCGGGTTCAAATGTGTCATTAATTAATGCTAAATTATTGAAAATACAGCCAAAAGAATATAATAGTGATATACAAATAGTAAACTTGAAGACTATTAATGGTGAGAAGAAAACAAAAGGTATGGTAACACTAAAAATTGAAATCTACAATATAGAAAGAATTATTTTTTTTATAATTATTGGTCATTTTTTATGAGTTATAAATATTTTTATTTTTTAAAGAGAAAAGATAGGCCTTCGACCGGGATTTGAACCCGGAACCTTTGTCTTACCGTGACATCGCTCTGCCAATTGAGCTATCAAGGTCCCTCCCAGTCGAGGACTAACCTTCTCTCTTTTTAGATCCTAAAGCCCCAGAGTACTCCCGCCATTTTTGCGATGAATACACTAGAACGAAGTTCTTTGAACATTAATTTTAATTTAGGATCTTATTGACTTTCGTCATATTATTATTTATAATTTTTTATAATTATTGGTCATTTTTTATGAGTTATAAATATTTTTATTTTTTAAAGAGAAAAGATAGGCCTTCGACCGGGATTTGAACCCGGAACCTTTGTCTTACCGTGACATCGCTCTGCCAATTGAGCTATCAAGGTCCCTCCCAGTCGAGGACTAACCTTCTCTCTTTTTAGATCCTAAAGCCCCAGAGTACTCCCGCCATTTTTGCGATGAATACACTAGAACGAAGTTCTTTGAACATTAATTTTAATTTAGGATCTTATTGACTTTCGTCATATTATTATTTATAATTTTTTATAATTATTGGTCATTTTTTATGAGTTATAAATATTTTTATTTTTTAAAGAGAAAAGATAGGCCTTCGACCGGGCTTTGAACCCGGAACCTTTGTCTTACCGTGACATCGCTCTGCCAATTGAGCTATCAAGGTCCCTCCCAGTCGAGGACTAACCTTCTCTCTTTTTAGATCCTAAAGCCCCAGAGTCAATAAGATCCTAAATTAAAATTAATGTTCAAAGAACTTCGTTCTAGTGTATTCATCGCAAAAATGGCGGGAGTACTCTGGGGCTTTAGGATCTAAAAAGAGAGAAGGTTAGTCCTCGACTGGGAGGGACCTTGATAGCTCAATTGGCAGAGCGATGTCACGGTAAGACAAAGGTTCCGGGTTCAAATCCCGGTCGAAGGCCTATCTTTTCTCTTTAAAAAATAAAAATATTTATAACTCATAAAAAATGACCAATAATTATAAAAAATTATAAATAATAATATGACGAAAGTCAATAAGATCCTAAATTAAAATTAATGTTCAAAGAACTTCGTTCTAGTGTATTCATCGCAAAAATGGCGGGAGTACTCTGGGGCTTTAGGATCTAAAAAGAGAGAAGGTTAGTCCTCGACTGGGAGGGACCTTGATAGCTCAATTGGCAGAGCGATGTCACGGTAAGACAAAGGTTCCGGGTTCAAATCCCGGTCGAAGGCCTATCTTTTCTCTTTAAAAAATAAAAATATTTATAACTCATAAAAAATGACCAATAATTATAAAAAATTATAAATAATAATATGACGAAAGTCAATAAGATCCTAAATTAAAATTAATGTTCAAAGAACTTCGTTCTAGTGTATTCATCGCAAAAATGGCGGGAGTACTCTGGGGCTTTAGGATCTAAAAAGAGAGAAGGTTAGTCCTCGACTGGGAGGGACCTTGATAGCTCAATTGGCAGAGCGATGTCACGGTAAGACAAAGGTTCCGGGTTCAAATCCCGGTCGAAGGCCTATCTTTTCTCTTTAAAAAATAGAAAGAATTATGTTAGAGAAGATTTGGTCGACTGTATCTTCTAATTTAAGGAAGAAATAGTTGGGGGTGCAGTCAATGAAAACACCAAAATAAGCATAACTTATTTATTATGTGCCGACGTTTCGGCCTACAACGTGTAGGCCATCTTCAGGGCTAAATGAGAGAAACAAACAGAAATATATAAAAACGTAGCAGTAACAAGAATATATAAAGTGGTACAAGAGTGGAAATTAAAATAGTGACTAGATATGATGAAATAGTGAATAGATATATGATAAATAAGAAATAATATAAGACTGTTTACAGAATATAATAAACTTAAAATAGTGATAGATAAAAATAAAATTGTAGATGATGGACAGAAATTCTAATAGTGACAGATAAAATAATACAAGAATAAGAATATAAAATAGAAAAAATACATGTCAAGAAGGGACATCTGTTGTAAATAATAGATCCGAGAGGGAATAGTGTTGTTACTGTTACAGGGCATTGATTTAAATTTAATTCTAACTAAAAGAAAGACGAAGTAAAGACATTGAATGCTGTTTCTTTGTTTTTTCAGGTGAGGGATGTTTAATTGGAAGTTATTGTAATAATTTAAAATATGTAAATATGAATATATTGTAAATAAATCTTTGTTTTTTCAGAGCAACAATTCTTCTTTAATTCGTTATACAAAGACACACAAGCATTAAAAATATCATTATATATGCATATATATATATATATATATATATATATATATATATATATATATATACATATATGTCTAATATATATAATTATTGTTAATACCATGAATTTAAATAAAACACCACAAACGATTTAAAAGCAGGATTATAAGACAGAATAAATCAGTACCGTTTCAGAAGTCTAAGAGTGAGTTTCATTTCGTTCTTTCTATTCTCTTTTTCGTTTAATATTATCCGTGTCACGACACTTAAGTGGTGCCGAAACCCGGGAAATTGTGAGAAAGAAAACCGTTGTAAAGAATTTTTTTTCTGTTCATCATCTTTATTGTGACCACTAAAAAAGGGAAAATAATGCCTGAAGAAAACAATATCTTGAGACCAGCCGTGCTCACGATGGATGCACAACATCAATCACAGCCTCAACAAGAACCGCCAATAAACCCAGTTTTTCCGTTGCTGCCGACAACTACGTTAGCATAAGCGCGTGCGGACATAGCTGCGAAAGAAGCAAATCAGTTAGAGAGCATGAAGCTTAGGAAGAACAATGCGCGAGATCTGAGGAGGGAAATAAGCGAGTTCGAGAGGTTTGATGGGGAAGTCGGTGAACATAATCACTTCCTGAAGGGAGGAGACCGAATTATATGCTATATTCAGATTCAGGCCGAGGCAAAAGACATCGAAGAGTTGGATGCCACTAGACTAAGGTCAGCTCTAGTGTGTCGTGTCAGGAGGAGCATACTCAACCTAATCCAGGCCGATGAGGAAACGCCGTGGCAAGTAGTTAAGGAAAGGCTAAAGAAAGCATTTGGGGGAGGACGGTGGGCTCCCGAGGAAGACATGCTCCAGATGTTCAGGGAGTATTGGAAACCTGGACAAACACAAGGGCAATACGCAGCAGTTCTGCTAGCGCAGTACAACAAATTAACAGATAAACTGTGCGAAGTGATGGAAACGGAGGAAGTAGAAGCCAGAATGGATTTTCTATCCAGAATCCGGAATACCCAGCTTGCTAGAGATACTGGCAGAAAAGAAGGACTACCGCGAGACAAATCATTCTTAGAGTGCGCCCAGGAGATGGTTGACTCAAGTGCAAGAGAAGAGGAAGCCAGACACAGCAAAGAGGTAGAAGCAGGATGGAGTAGGGTTACATACCGTAGACCCGAGATACATCGAAACCGGCCAAGACTAGAAGTAGGGAGAAGAAGAGAAACCGAGAAGTATGAGAAGGAGAGGCCGTTCCCATGAGACAGGCGACCGGACACAGATAAGCGGAATGGAATAAGAGAAGAAAGAAGATGCCACGAGTGCGGCAATATGGGTCATCTGATGGCCCAATGCCTCGCACAAGGTGCTTTAAGTGCAACAGTGAGGGGCACATGGCGAGACAATGCCCTATATAAAGCGAAGAGAGGTGGCCCGGGGCGAACCAATGGAGGTGAATATGCAGAGGTTGCGGAGGAACAATGGACGAAGCCGTAGACTTGGACCAGCGGACGAGACGACAGAATCATCGGGTGCATCGGAAACGGATGAGGAAGAACCAGGGAGCAGTAGAGAAGAGCAGCGGAAGGAACAGCGACTAGTAGGAGTGAGGAGCAGGAAGCACGCAACAGTCTGAGGAGGCAACCGCGCTGAGAACTGCAATAACATTAGAGGTGAGTCTTGCTGGTTGCCAATTATTATTAGTAGCGCTCCAGCCTTTGATGAGGAAGGACCTACGTCTAAGGAGCTCCTGGGGATTATCCCCACTCTAGAACTTGCAAATTGCGATCAGTCAACGTTCGGACAGCGCCGAGGTAAGTTGAGTTTTTACGTTTCTCTCATTATTAGTGTGTTTTTGTTGTGGTGGTTGAGCCCCGAGGGACACTTTTGCGAGTTGGAGCCCTCCACGGACTGGAGTTTTTGATTAATCAAAAAACGAAAATAAAATTTAATAAAAAAAGTTTTTGGAAAAGATTTTCGGAAAATTTTAGTTCCAAAATATAATAGTTTGTTGAACAAAATATGGCCGATTTTTTTTTTTGGAAAAGTGACGGAGGTGCCGGCCAGAAATACCGTTGAAGTTTTTCAGCCACCAGGAAACTTCAATGGTGGTGAAGTTGGGAAGAGTTCCCTCCATGGTGGCCAGGATACCTCAACGCTGGTGGAGGATGTAAATAGGCCTTCAATGGCCACAGAGGAGGTGGTAGCCCTGAATAACCCTGGAAAAGGGCTGTCAGCGTCCGACACAGCGGACACGGATGCGGAGGACAAGAAGGGTCCTGGATTGAATGTAAGGAATGATTTGTAGGACTCACGTTACCTTGAGCGGTTGCAATAGGCAGGGCGGCTGGACGTTATGTCAATATCCAGGGTCTCGAACTGAGGACTACAAGTTATGATGCTGGTTGACGCTGCTGTCAATTCCTTACATTCAATTCGGAAAGCTTGAGATGTTGCTTTCTCCACAATTTTTTTGAATGGCGTTTCATTCAATATATTATATTGAATCAATATAATATCACTGGAATCAATGCCAATAGTTTGAGTCTTGGCAGTGTTTAGTTTTAATCAATTAAATTTACCATATTTTGATCCGATCTAAGTCATCTTAAATAATGCATATAAATCATAAAAAGAAATGTATAATTATTAAGGAGTCGTCGGCGTAAAAGCGGTGGGAATAATGTAGAATTGGTTTGTGGGGAGTCGTTAATATTGATGTTTAAAAGAAGAGAATATTCTGGAGCTCTGAGCAACTACAAAGAACAAGGTAAGAGAAGGAAGGTAAAAATCGATAAAGAAAAGCTAAGTACATTAAGAGAGGAAGGGTTGAAATCAAAGAACAGTACTGTTGGTAAGGATAATTTTAATTTGAAAATAGGGTGAATGGGTAATGGACAGAACAGTTTATTTTCAGCATCTAAAGGAACCTGAAGATCAAAGGTAATTTTGAATACCGCAGTGAATACCGAGTCCTGGAGGGAGATATTGCAGATGAACAGGAGAACCGGAAGAATTACTGGGATTAATGGCTTTATTAATTTTACTGGAATGGCATCTGGCAAGTTGCATTAGTATGTGATATCGCTAAAAAGGATAAAAAGATTTGTGGGAGAAATGTCAGAAATAAAAAGTTTGTTATTATTGAATAGAGCCTCATGGATAATGCAGGATCAGGTATATTGCGAAGAGGTCGGGTACGTGGATAAAAATACAAATTTAATTCATGAGTTTTGAGAATGGAAAGGATCGATAAAATTCATTTATGGACAGGTAGTGAAGAAGTAACCTGTTTGATTTAGTATGAGGAGGTGATAAAAGAGATTCATGAAACTAGGTGGATTTGGAGCGTTGGGTTCTAGTCTGTGTCATATTACTAAACGCTTAGTAGTCCTCTTCGAGTCCCGTAAAACTATGGCATACCCAAGAGGCAGTAGAAAAAGATAGAGGCTTCTATGGAGGTGTGAGTTAAATACGTTGGACTCCTTCAGTCAGGCCTTATGTCTCAACTGACTTCTCAATCAGTCTATTGTGTAATACCATTAACTCTGCGAATTCGCCTTCAAACTGGCCTGGTTTTCTTCGTTCTTTAAATAAATAGAAGATGTCCTCTTCCGGAGTATACCTATCCCCGCTGTATAACTTCTTTAATCTTACCTTCAGGGTGTCCCAGGCAATCGAAGTTTCTCCTTGTTCTTCTGTAACCTCCTTGAGATACAACCCACGCAGGACGCCTCCAATAACATCACATCTGACTTTAACAGTGTTCCATTCTCTTGCTGGAATTGTATGAGCCCCATAATCTGATTTCTTCCTTTTAAAAAGTACTCCGAGTCTCCAACAACGCCAGTGAAGGGCTCGAGTTGCACGATAACCTCATGAAGGAAGGGAGAATTTTGAGTTCTAACCTTAAAGAGCTCCGTCTGAATCGTTTTTGTCACCTTTTTCAACTGAAACTCGACTTTCGCCTTTTCAACTGCCACTTGAGGCAACTAATGTTTAAGCTTCGCGAGTTCATCTGAATCAGGCATTCTTACGGGTAAAAATTAGCGATTTTTTAAAAAAACAAATAATAATAATAATAATTAGAGAGGAAAATAGTTGACTGGATGATATAATGGAGAATGGAAGAAACTTTTTCTTGACTGCCCAACTATCTCCATTCTCGTTAGAGAAGAATTGGTCGACTGTATCTTCTAATGTAAGGAAGAAATAGTTGGGGGTGCATTCAATCAAAACACCTAAATAAGCGTAACTTATTTATTATGTGCCGACGTTTCGGCCTACAATGTAGGCCATCTTCAGGGCTAAGAGAGAGAAACAAACAGAAATATATAAAAACGTAGCAGTAACAAGAATATATAAAGTGGTACAAGGGTGGAAATTAAAATAGTGACTAGATATGATGAAATAGTGAATAGATATATGATAAATAAAGAATGAATATAAGAGTGGTTACAGAATATAATAAACTTAAAATAGTGATAGATAAAAATAAAATTGTAGATGATGAACAGAAATTCTAATAGTGACAGATATAATAATAAAAGAATGCGAATATAAAATAGAAAAAATACATTTCAAGAAAGGATAAAATGTAAACAATAATATAAAGGGAAAGAAAAATGAGGAGGTAAACGGAAATATACAAAATGAGAAGATTAAAATATAGAAAAAGGGGGGGGTTGAGTATGAAGGATTTAGAAAAAACTAGTTTAATTATAGATATGGATAAGATACCAGACATGAGGGGTTACATAGGTAAAATGTAATAATACAAGCATATATAGAAAGAAATAATTTATAAATTTCAAAAATTAAACATTGAAAATAGTGTTATTTATAACTACGAACTATGAAGTATGAAAAGAAAAAGAAAATATAAGTAAGGGAAGTTAATATATAACTGTATACAGTTAGAAAGAAGTGACATTAATGCAAAATAAGATGTGAATATAACATAAACATATAGAAAATAGGTAAAGAAATACAGTAGATCAAAAATATGAGGCTAAATAATAATGAACTCTATGCTAATAACGTATGATGGATGCCAAAAGTAGGTGTGAGAACAGGTGCGAAGAAAGGTGAATGTGAAAAGGATGGAGATAAGATAAATACTAAGATATGTACTAACCGAATAAAACACGCGGCATCTAGGCGAGCTCAGACCCAAGTGAAAAATACGTTAGGCCGGGCGGAAGCGATAAACGCGATCTCTGACGGCCAAAAAAATAATGACAAAGAAGGGGAAGGGGAAATGCAGATGCAGTGGATATAAGTGACATGTAAATAATGTAAATTGCGTGAAAAATTAAAAGTCAACGGTCATAGGCCGAAACGTCGGCACATAATAAATAAGTTACGCTTAGGTGTTTTGATTGACTGCATCCCCAACTATTTCTTCCATACATATCTCCATTCTCCAATAATAATAATTAACATACATATTACTTACGTAACGGCACAAATAACAATTAGGTTTCGGCACCAGTTATAATTGGAGTGAATTTGTTGTTAAAAGTAAGTAGTTTTGAGATAGAATTACATTAATATCAAAAGAACAACAACACGATTCTAATTACTACAACTTTTTACAGATCGACAAAACATATGGTTTTTTTTTTTACAAAAATAATGAAGGTTGTATCACATGTGCTCACATTGAGAGTCTATACACTGATAACTTTATATATATATATATATATATATATATATATAGAATAGAATAGAATAGAATAGAAAATAAACTTTATTCTGGAACCAAGTCCCTTTACAATAACAATAATGAACAAATAAAAAAAACATAAAATTCATCTGGCCAGAAGGCTACATAATAACACAAATCATGAAATAATCAAGTGTGAAAAAACATAGTAAAAATAGAAAAAATAGATAAGAAAATAAATAAATAAAGTACGAAGAACTTGACAGGTTTTTAACGAATTGTCGAAAATAAATATATTGATATTAACAAAATAATAATTAATAATATTAATACAGTAGTTAATGACGAAATTGCTAACTAAAATAATTGATTAGCATAGCATGCGATAATGTATTTACTAAGTCGGTATCATCTTTGCTGTTTGAAAAATAAACAAAACACAAGGGTGGCGAGATCGAGTTTACAATACTGATATATTCAAGCGGACGTTTGACCTGTTTGGAGAGCGACTTTTTGAGATGCCAAGAGATGATGGAAAAGCAGGGATTCAAATGAAGCTAGTGAAGAGGAATGACGAATGAAAGGAGGGATTGAATTCCACAAAGTGGTGGAGCGGGCGAGGAAGGAGCGCTCGAATGCCTTAGTTCTGTGGGAAGGAATGTAGAAATCGGAAAGGCGAGATCTTGTTTTGTGGTGCTGGACAGAGGATTGGAATGGGAGGAGACTATAGATATATGAAGGGTGTTGCGAGATGATGGATTGGTATAGAAAAACGCTAAGGAAATATTGTCTACGGATGGGAGGGAAGAGCCACTTTAACTCATCACAGTGATGTGACACCCGGGATCGCCTCGGAGTACCAAGGACAAATCTTAAAGCGCAGTTCATTATTCTTTTTAAGCGGCTCTCAAGCATTTTCGAGAGGCCCCCGTATACCACACTACAGTAGTCGAAGTGGGGGAAGATGAGGGATGATACGAGCAGCTTCCGAGTAGGCTGTGTAAGGAGATGCCGAGACCGATGGAATAATTTTAAGGAACTAATTATTCTTCGGGATATTTGGGTGGCATGTGGTTTCCAGGAAAGGTTTTGGTCAATGGTAATGCCTAGGTTTTTAACGGAGGAGTTGAAACTAATGGGGTGGTCGTTAGGATATATATATATATATATATATATATATATACGTATGTGTGTGTGTGTGTGTGTGTGTATGTATGTGTATGTGAATTACTTGGAGAAAAAAAGGCCAGAAGAAGGAAACCATGGTTTGTTGGGAATTGTTAGAGGGCCATAAAGGAAAGTAATGTTGCTCGAATGAAGAAGCTAAAACGAAAAACTCGCTATACATACGATGCATATTTTGAAAGAAGAAGAAATGCAAAAAGAATAATGCAATATAAGAAAAGAGCAAATGAGGCCAGAAAACTCGACAAAATGCAACATCATTTCCAGGCGCAAGAAAGCCGCAAATTCTATAAAGGCGCTAAATGGCTAAGGCAGGGCTTTTGCCAACAGAAGCTAAGACAGAAGCTTGTTCGGACCTGGATGGAAATCTTCTCATCGAGGCTGACCAAATAAAAACAGGTGGCTCCAATATTTTAAGGAAATGTTGAATCTGGAGACATGCAACATCTTGCACTTCTACCACGCGTACCGATCCAACTATGATGAGGAGGAACCATCTGACAGGGAAGAAATCGTAGATATAATCTTGTCCCTGGAAAGTAATAAGGCTCCAGGGCCTTATGAAATCCAATCAGAGTTAATGAAGTACGCAGGTACAGACACCTAGGAAGAGAATTTTAAGGTGATATGGGATATGTGGATGGAGGAAAAAATGCCAGTTGACTGGGGAGAAGCTATATTCGTCCCCGTACACAAGAAAGGCAATAGATTGGAGTGCAAAAATTACTGAGGAATAGGTATTGTCGGTAGCGATATGTAAGAGGATGGTGGAAAGAAGTGAAGAAATACTGATCGACTACAGTCCAACTATTCTCTATCAGGCAAATGCTTGAAAAGACATACAAATGCAAATTGATTTTCACCACCTATTTACTGACTTCCAGCAGGCGTATGACAGTGTGAATAGAGGGGAGCTATTAAAGGCCCTGCAGTTACTAGGAATGCCAAGTAAGCTAATAAGACTGACGAAGATGACCCTGGAAAGCACTAATTGCGAACTGAGTGGAACAATGAAAGCATGTTTCCCCTTAATAGGAAAGAATCTGACGTGTGAGCATGCGTTTCAAGAGTAAAGGAGAAAGTGGTTTGAAAAGGATATATGGGACGATATTTTACCCTTTTGATTTCTTGTCATTGTTTTTCTCATTGCAGTCATTTATTTGTAGGAAGAGCAGATTGAGATGTTTGTGATTATTAACTGTGAGTAGGGTTGGTATATATGGTGACTGTGAGTACTGATTCATATTCAATATAATAGTCTGCGAGTAATATATTGTTACCTGCGGCTCCTCTCTTGAACTTCGTGGATCATAAGGGAAGTGGGACCCTCCTGGAGCTCACCCAGTCTCTATAAATTGGGTAGCCGACATATGGTAGAAAAATCTGGCAGCTGAGCCTGATCTAGGACACATCACCTCTCTGCACAGCCGTTGTCCATGAAACAGTACAGTCTCTACCATGCTCTAAACTCCAGACACGTTCACGGGTTGTAGTAGTTCAGTTTTTTTACCAATACCAAAATTAAAAAAAATTACACCCAACAAATAATAATTATTATTATTACAACTTAAAACGAGATTCACCATCAATAACTATAATCCCAAAGGCATTAATAAAAACAATAATTTCAATTTAAAACAAGATACATCATCCATAACCAAAATACTATACGCACTAATAATAATTATAATTTAACACAAGATCTCCCATCTATTTTGTGATCTCGGTTGGCTCTATCAGCAACGGAACTACCATCTGGCTACACCTCAAATCTAGTCAGACTACAGAAAAATATAGATTCCTCCTAACTTGACAGCTTATATCCATTCCAGTGGGACCAAGACTCTGCACGCCGGCAGTACCAGTTCTCAATTCTGACTTATGGGAGGAAACAAAGCCTCATTCGAGCTAACATAAACATTTTCACACCTGAGCACGGGATGTGCTGCCCCTGGCGGACAAAGTGGACTAATTTCTTCCTCGGTCGGAAAAATTGAGAAATCCCTGACTAGTTCCCGGTGTCTGTTAACAGAGCTAGGCACGGGAAATGATTTTTAAGCACGTCACAACCACAGAAGGAAACCTTAACAATATAACTTCTACATAAAGTTATCATTTATTTATTATTAATCTACATTAAAATATCATTTATCTTTCTGTTAAGGCTACTACAATATCTTGCCTGATCTGCATGATTGAGAAGCTCATCACCTTGTAATATTTTAGTCGATTGGAAATTTTGACTCGTAACTAACTTCCACAAGCCTTGGAGGTTATTCGGAGTGCGACCTGATTGGCCATGAAATGGATGTTTTTCCGCACTAGCATTACAGACGCAATTTGTTCAATAAAATTCTTATAATTGGTCAGTAAGTGGGGTCTTTTAATCTATTTTTAATGTTGTTACGCTGTTATGTCAGAATAAGAATGTGTATTATTGGTAAAGATAGGAAGTGAAGAACAGGAGTCACGTTGAATGTGGGTATCGTTGTTGGGGCTGCATCTTGAATGATTCTGAAAAGTGTATTTATGGAAATGTTTATCCCTTGGTTGTTTATAAATGTGGTGTGGAATAATTTTTTATAGTAATTTTTCTATCCCACTTGTCTAAAGTAGTATTTGGAGCCAATGAGGTTTTCAAAAGAATCTCAGATAATGTCGAGCTTGCAAGGACCCTATGTCATCAAAGGTATCCTTCACTTATTTTCAGAACTATCCTGAGTGGGCCTTACCCTACCTTAGAACATTTTTTAGCATTATGTTCTACCTTGCATCTTGTGTCGTGAAATATAATTTTAGAGATAGCGGAATTCGTATTCGTTTTTCGCACCTCAAAATATTTTTTATTTTTTTCTTCAAAATTTTCGCCATCCTTCACCAAGGTTCAACCGGATCATATGAAACTTGAGGTATTTTTTTTTAATACTGTAAATTACGTAATATGTAATGACAAAATATAGGAACTGAGGTATCCAAGCTACAGGTTTGGTCGATATTCACGTTTCTTAGTTCCTTCAATGGTAAAATAAAAGGCCTATAAGTTCGGAGAAAAAATAATGGTATGTTCATCCACTTAATCTTAATTGTTTCTATTTCTTTGTTATGGAATTGTTTTGTTTTTGTGGTTATTTGGATTAAATAATAATTAAGAAATTAGTAAATACAAATGTAAACCTAGATTGCGATGCAACTAGATAGTCACAGTTATATAAAATTGGTAGCTTTTGTTAATTGTTATAATGACTTTACTTAAGTATATAAATATTATGATACTTTCCTTCATATTTCTATGAATTTATTTTTAAAACACCAAAACGTTTTCGAGTATTGTCTCGTCCTCATGACTGTGATCTTTACAGTTTCCTTTCAAACGGTCCTATTTTATTATTGCGTTGTTATAAATAAAACTACCAACAGTCACTTAACGCCATAAATGAAACACGGTGTAAAAACCATAATAGGAGTATTACTTAGTCAAATAACGACGCTATTTTCTATGATCTTTTTAAGTATTATGTGAATATATAAATTATTTTGCTTTGTACCTGATTTTTAATGACAATTATTATATTCGAGGATGTAGGAAAAATGAAAAGAATGCTAATATTTTTATTTAATTATTTATCAATCAGTCTGTCAATAGGATTTTTTAAATACAGCTTTTTATTTTTCGGGTGTTAATTATTTATATCTATTTAACTACCGGATTTGGTATTTAACTGTCGAATTTTTCTAGATAACTGCCTTTTATTCAATAGAGGTGTAAATAATCATATCGATAGCTCGTAATGTTATTATATTATAGGTCATTTTTTTTTTTTTTTACTCATATTTTATTTGGATTTCAATGGTTTACTAAAGGCTTACTTGAAATGACCGTATTTTTAAAACTGAAACAAACTCATTGGTATGAGTAAGATAAAGAAAGCATATTGTTGTTCATACTGTAAAATTAAAAAACAAATATTTTACAATAAAAGAAAGTTTACATCTAGGACTCATCATGTAATAGATTTCACTATTTTTGGCCGAAATTCCTTGTGATTTGCGTTGGAGATAACCACCAGTGGTCAACTGAAACCGTTTTCAGTTATGACTTGCCGAAAAGTTCCGACATTAACTGAAAGCATTAAAGCGCATATACTACAATACCTACAACCTATTTGGCCAATAACCGACATAGGTGACAGTTATAGGTGTATCTTTTGTATGAATACAGAAGCGTTTTTATTTTGTTTTTTGGTATCCATGATGCTTAAGAGAGGAGGCAAGTAACAATTTTGTGTCAGATGTGGAGTATACGATGTATGAATACCGACCTAAGGGAAAAACTATTATTGAACATGGATGTACGCCTAGTAATGAAACGTAATTATAAGGTACCGTCTCACCACCACCCCGTTATCGAAGAGCACTTCAAGGAAATGATGAACAAGAGGATGATCACGGATTCCAACAGTCCTTGGGTAGCATTGGTTATGTTGGTGCCAAAAAAGAGAGAATATTCAAGTGCATGTTACCAAAACTTATTATTTAGGAGACTCTCGCGCTCTTGAGAAGGAGCATAACGTATTTACCCACGAATTTAGCAGGAGGTATAACCAAATCCCTCATAAACCTCCCTACATCACCTAAACCTGTTTACTTTTTATTACTACTACTATACATTTGACGGCATTTACTTCATTATGGAGCTCTAATTATCTGAACTAGCATCTGACTTTATCAAAGGAATTAATGTGAAAATATTCAATCAAGAAAGATAAGTATAATTAATTTATAATATAATACTGTTGCTTTACGTTTGATTACTACTGAAAAAAAATACCAATTCATGAATTAGGTTGCTTTTAAATATTGGTGATAATATATTAAATTTTGTTTCATCTAAAAACTGTGCTCCGATAATGCGATAAACTATTTCCTGGGACTAGAAATAGTATTAATTTAAACCTTCCTTTCACTGAAAAAGAACTTTTATAGTGTTTAGAATAAATTTGCTTAAGAAAAATAAATATGTTTAGACAAGACAGAAATAATAGATATCAGTATTTCTTTTTTAAAATTCAAGTGATCTAAAATGTTCAACTTCTTGTAAGGTGCCCAATCTATTTATTGTGGATATATCTGAAAACAGTGTTTTTTACAGAAACAAAAAGGAAATATGTGACCCAACTAGGAAGTGGTCCTGTTGATATATTGATTTTCAATAATTAAGGTTGGATTGGATTGGTCAGGGGGTAAAGTCAAAAATAACACAAAATAAGCAGAACTTATTTTTTAATTGTGCCAACGTTTCAGGGCAAATAATGGGTGTGGGCCCTTGTCAAACTAACACTTGTCAACTGACAACTGTTATTTGCCCTGAAGGCCTTACCGTAGGCCAAAACGTTGGCACAATTAAAAAATAAGTTCTGCTTATTTTGTGTTATCTTTGACCGCACCCCTTGGCCTATTCAATCTATCATTAGAATTATCCAATCAACTCTTTTCCGCTCAAACTTCAATAATTAACAGATAATTCTTCTACAAGCAAACAATGTTGGCGAAGATGACAATGGTTTGTGGGTTGTATCTGCCACAATCACCTTAATTATTGTATTATATATAATATTGTATGTTAATCAATAAATGTTGTCCATGAAACAGTACAGTCTTTACCAAGTACTGAACCCTAGACCCGTTCACGGGTTGTAGTGGTACAGGGTTTTTTTAATCAATAAATATTATTTAGAAAATTTTAACTGTGTTATTAATTTAACTTGTGTTTCGAAATATCTAATTGTGTTATCAATATATTTTTCCATTAATTCTAATATTGTTGCAAATTAATTGTTATACTTGTTACCTTTCCCCTAACTGATTTATTAATTATAAGAAATATGTCCGTGGACCCTTAAGAGGAGAAAATAAAGTCAATTACAAACAAAGTTCACAATGGAAACCCAAATAAAATTATATTCTCAATATATATATATACACACAAAATAGTATAACATGCAATCACTTCTTATATCTAATACAATTATTCAATTATTACTAATACAAGCCTGGTCTGGGCATATAAAGCGGGGAGCGGGCAGCCAGGGAGGTATCCAGTCAGCTTCTAAATAGACAGTGGGACAAAGATAAAACCGTGATCCCGCTCTACAAGTCCCCCCCCCCCTCTTGATTTTGGAACAAAAACCAAGAGTGGGAGTGACAATATAAACATTTAAAGAGGACTTAACGAAGGCATAAATTGACCCATGGTATAATTATTCATACAGTCGAATACACACTCGTAAATACATTCCTACATTCTTATCTTTCTAAGGTACATAGGTGAACGGTAAAATATAAAAATTTAACAATAAACAATATTGAATACGTAATTCTTATATAAATACCTCAAGACGTAATTTAAACTCCATACATTAAATAATACCTACTAATCAATTCATATAATTGTAATGACCCTTTCCCCTAATTGATTTAATAATTATAAAATATATCCGTGGACCCTTAGGAGGAGAAAATAAAGTCAATTACAAACAAAGTTCACAATGGAAACCCCAAATAAAATTATATTCTCAATATATATATATATATATATATATATATATATATATATATATATATACACACACAAAATAGTATGACACGCAATCACTTCTTATATTTAATACAATTATTCAAATATTACTAATACAAGCCTGGTAGGGATCTGAGATAGGCGGAGGTAAGCGAGCACCCAGGGAGGCGTCTAGTCAGCGTCTTCTTGAAAAAGTGGTGAAAGAGTGACTTAGATAAAACAGCCTCGAACTGGCTAAACGCTTCCCCCACCCTCACATTTACATCTCCCATTCTATTTTATTAGACAGTAGTAAACATTTTAAGGCAGGTCTAGACGAAGACATAACTGACCTATGGCATAATAATTCATACAGTCGAATACAAACTCGTTAATACGTTGTTACATTCTTATCTCGCTAAGGTACATAGGTGAACGGAACATCCAATACAACTTATACAAACAATATTGAATACGTAATTAAACTCTATACATAAAAATAATACATACTAATCACTTCATATAATTATACTTATCAATAGTCATATATCTAATCAATTCATCTTATTAAACTAATCATACATAATTAAATAATTCCTAATCATTATACCTTTAGATAATATATGTACATGTGGATCACTAATCATTTAAATAATTTCTAATCATACATTAAATAAAATCTATATATGTGGATAACTAATCATTTCAATCATATATAATATATATGGTCACCACATACTAAATTTTCTTCATTAAATTTTATAAAAATTGTAAACTATTGTGTATTATTGAAAAGGCGACTAATAAATGATTTGATTTTATTATTTCACATTTTTATTTTTTATCTTAAACACAAATTTTATTGTTTCCTTCCTTAGCAATATGCTGGTGTCCTCTTTTGATTATCACAACATAATTTAATTATATGATTTATTAGAATGCAATTGGAAAAACCACATTGCAAAGCGTTATGTTTATAAATTCTGGAGTAAAACAAACACTTACCAGTCGACGTTTCACATATTCAGACATTAACAAGGGCGGATCCCGGATTTTTTTCTGGAGGGGGGCCTTTACGGTAGACTGGCAAAAAAAATCAACAATAACTTAAAAATAAACTTGTAGTATTTATAGAAAGGTTTCAAAGGTTTATTAAAATACCTAAACAATAGTTTCACTCATGTTATTTCTGTTATTTTATTCATATATTTTCACAACTATCATCATAAGATTTGCAATACACACATTGATGTGTCTTAATAATGCCTAAATAGGTGAAACGTCGACTGGTGTTTGTTTTACTCTAGAATTTTGAAACATAAGGTTTGCATTGTGGTTTCTCTAATTGCATTCTAATTAATTATATGATGATTAGAGGAACTAACTTTGCATGATGTTCCGACCAATATTGCAGGTCTTCATCAGGGTTAAATAATCAAGATACAAAAAATGAATATAAAATAATCGCAAATAAATAAAAAATTATTTAGGTAAAAAGATTGATACAATCATTGATACGATGATTATTATTTTATTATATCAATCTTAAATATTGTTTTATAATAATAATCACATATTTTTAAGTATTATTTGTATCATTACTGCTATTAATGTGTTTTATTTTTTGAAAAATAGTATTTGTTTGTATCTATCTATCTGTCGTGTTGATGAAGATTTGCAACATTGTTATACTAATAAATATAACTTGTTTAATCTGTAACATAAATAAAAATGTATCTTTATTTTGAGTTTTTTTAATAAAAAAAAATTATCAAGAGTGTTATCTTAAGTGAAGAGATTTTGGGAAGAAATTACATTAACAGAATTTGTATCAAAAACTTCTGATGATTTAAGTTCTTAAGAAGCTTTTTATCATGTGGTTCTTTGCTTTTACTTTTATTATTTAATGGATTTTACATTAATTAAATTAATAATACAATTATTCTAAAATGTTTTTAAAAAATCAATAATTGTTTCCGGCATGCGATGCATTACCAACAATATAAATAGAAGTTAACTAACTGTTCGACAAATAGTATGAATTTAGAGACTGGATAAATTGGAATTTTCATAGCCATATTACAATTTTTAAGTATTATAACTTTATAAAAGATTAAGAAAAAATCGTATAAAAATATATTTTTTACAAATTATTACAATATTTACTTAAATAGGTTCAATATGATAATCAATACAAATGTTTATTCACACTAATTAGATCATAATGGCAATAATAAAAATCTTTTATGATTAAATACCAAATTAACTTATATGTGAAATCCTATGAATAGAACATCAATAATAGTTACGTGTTTACGTATTTATTTGACAAGTGAGAAAAGTGCCACTTTATTACACATTAGTGAATTTTACCACACGAGCCGAAGGCGAGTCAAAGGCGCCACCGAGAAAATAGCCAAAATACTAAAAAAGTTCAATATAAAAACAATAAACACCACAGATAGGAAGATAGGCCAGGTTTTACCGAGTGCAAAAGACAGATTAGGGCTCAGAACACCTGGGATATACAGCATTCCTTGCTCCTGTGGAAAAGAATACATTGGGCAAATAGACAGGCTGATAACCACAAGACTTACTGAACACATTAAAAGTGTGAAGAAAATGGATAGCAAAATATTAGCTTTGGCGGAACACTTCACTACCACGAACCATATTATAGAATTTGAAAAAATCAAAGTGGTTCAGAAATGCAGCAATACCACAGAAAGGAAGATACTGGAAGCCATTGAAATAGTCAAGCGCCCAGAAAACTTCAACAGGGAAGACGGATACAGATTAAGCAAACTATGGCTTCCTAACATACCTATAAAGTGAAAGAAAAAACAACAAATCAGCCTAGAAGAATCTAACAAACCAAATTCCAGCCAAGCAGAGCCCGAAGAACCAGAAACAGTCCAATCACAGTCATGGAAGAGCAGACTCCGACCACGGACACGAAAAAACCCGATTGGCTAGCGCAAGGACCCGACGAACTACGAGTGGGCCCGAGTGAACCCGAGCGACGGCTATATAAAGCCACGAGTTACCGGAGAATCTTCATTCCACCCCCAGCAGCCGAGCAGTGAACATCTTAGGATCTAACTACCAGCCTGCTTCTTACGCTTTCTACTCACGAGGATCAGCGCCTAGAAGTTGTCGAGGCCCACACCTTGTGTGGAACTAGCTAAGGCAGCCATCCTATTGGGTACGGGCAGCGTCGCTCCAGTGAGAGTCCCAGCTTTCAGTGAGTGTCCCCGAGTTGTTAGTATATGTGCGCGATGCCAGCGATGGAATTGGACAGCACATCAACCCAGCAACAGGCGGGAGCCAATAAGAAAGCTTCGAGGAAAGTCCGTCAGGAGAGCTGTGCAGCGGCCGAGGTAGAATTCGTTCTACCCAAGAAGACCTGCAGAGTGGCCAATCAGGCAACCTCCTTCTCCAGCTCTACATTTGTCGTAAGTACGTCAAATAAATTTTCTTCTCTCAGTGCATGTAATAGTGGTAGTGCATGTAGTGATACAGTGACCGGACAGACCACCCCTAAAAGACCACCACCCGTTGTCAGTGGCGCCACTAGCTCTGTGAAGACAGTAGTCGAACTAAAAGCCCAAGGTTTTCTGGGCTTTCAAGTTCAAAATATAAAAAATGGAGTTAGGATATTTCCTTCCTCTATTGAAATCCATAAGGCCATGTCCGATTTCTTCACGAAATCAGAGAGTCAGTTCCAAACTTACTCTACTACCACAGGGCCAAAGAACAAAAAATTTGTTCTGTACGGCCTAGATCTAGATTTTAACCTAGAGGACGCTAAGAGCGAACTCGCAGACAAATTGCCCGGCATCCTTGATGTAAGATGGATGCAAAAGAGTGATAAGGATGGGAAGAAATCAGATCTTCCCCTAATTATTATCACAACTGGTCCAGAAGTTACTCTGGACAAAATCCAAAAACTTAGGGCCTTAGGGACTTACCTTTAAGGCCAAGCCTTACACGACAAAGAAGGGCATCGTACAGTGCCATCGATGCCAGCTATTTGGGCATACCAAAAACCACTGTAGGCGTATAGTGGCTTGTGTCAGGTGTGCCGGACCCCACCCCGTAGCGCAATGTCCTAGAAACGAGGTCCCAATGAAGTGTGCAAACTGTGGCGGTATGCACGTAGCCTCCTTCACGGGATGCGAATTTAGAAAAAAGCTAGTCGAGAGGCTAGCAAATTTAAAGCAAAAACTCGCCAAGCCTGCCCCGACTCAGGCCAAAACGGCCACAACAAGGGTACCCCCCACCACCAAACGAACCCAGCCAGAGACCACCCGCCCTACCGGGCCAATCAGGGAAGAGGACTTCCCCCACCTCAGACAGACTAAGGCTCAGGCCCGAGCTGCAGCGGACCGACCCGAACTGACATCCCCACCACCCCCACCACTACACGACTGGACACAGACTCCTCCATGGGCCATGGCCCTGGCGGAAAATATTAAACAACTTAGTTTAGCTACAGCTAAACTCGTCGAGATGCTCTCTGGTTTATCACCATGAATAGCATCTTAACGTTATTGAACTTTAACACAGACGGACTGTTGCCGAAGCTCAGAGCTACCCCACAATAGTTGTACTCACCGACACCAGAGTGAGCGACCAGCGTGTGCGCATACCAGGCTACGATCTGGCGGGAGATCAACATGATGGAGTCCTGATAGCGATTCGCCACGGCATCAAGTGGAGGAAACTTCCCCCACCTGCGGCTATCACGGACCAGAAATTACACACCGTAACGGTCCAAGTTCTTCTGGACAAACCCACCACTATCACAGGCCTATACCGGAGACCTCGCGCATCCCAAGAAGAATTTCAGAGATTGCTCAACGAATGCGCCAAGAGGACAAACCATTGGGTAGTGGGTGACCTGAACGCCCGACATTCCCTTTGGAATAACAACTCTTATAACGCAGCGGGGAAGATAGTGTTAAAATCGCCGTTCAACGTGGTCCATCCTAATACCTATACATTTAGGCATAGGGCAAACCCTTCTTTTAGGTCTACGGTTGATCTCCTACTCACACGGCAGCCGCACCGATTCATCGATTGCGTCACGCTCGATCTAATAACGACGGACCATCTACCCGTGCTTTACCTGCTAGACGGGGAAGCACCGGTGCCACCTCCGCCGAATAGGTACAAGTACAGAGGCAGACTGGGAACTTTTTAAATCTCAGATCTACCATAATCTTCCGACGGTACCTACTCTACGTACGACGAGTGAAGTAGACCTCTATATAGAGTACTTCACTGATGTAATCAGAAGCGCCGCTGATGCAGCAATCCCCAAGTTCAGGCCCCTACCACCAGCTCTGCGTCCCCCACCTGATCATATTCTAAAACTTATCGCCCTCCGCAATAAGTGGAAGAACAAGTGGTACAGGACCAGAGACTATGAGGTCAAATCGGTGGTAAATTCACTTACCACTCAGATCCGAAACCTCATGGCACAATGGCGGACTGCTCAGTGGCATGAAAAGCTTCGCTCCACACATGGTGACCATAGAAAGTTCTGGAAGCTGCTTAGGACGAGCACTAGAAAGAGGAACTACACAAGGCTTCAGGATGGAGACAAGATACTAACAGACCAGGAGCAGGCTGTTAAGTTTGCAGATCACTACGGTGACGTAATAGCAAAACGGACCATAGACACGTCCGAATTACCGACAGAAGAGATCGGCAACAATTATATGTTTGTATCTCCGAAGCAGCTGAAGGCGATACTCCGTCGTTCGCGAGGTAGTAAAGCTCCAGGCTCCGACGGGATACAGACTGTATTGTTGAAACATCTACCGCGGAGAGGCTTAGCTGATCTGACAAACCTCTACAACTCCTGTCTCAGGCTGAGATACTTCCCTGAGGCATGGAAAAGAGCTACCCTCTTCCCGCTCCTGAAGCCTGCGAGAACCGGAAATCAGCCAGCCGACTACCGACCTATTAGCCTGCTTCCGCACATGGGCAAAGTTTTTGAGAAAATTATTCTTAATCATCTCAAAACCTATTGCTCGGAAGTAGCACTAATCCCACCGGAACAGACTGGCTTCCAAGCCGGACTGTGCCCGGACCACCATCTGGCGAAGTTACACGCGGAAGTCAGCGAGAATACCGCTAAGAACACGGCAACTGCTATGATATCTATAGACTGCACGGAGGCGTTCGACTCAGTGTCCCATAGTCTTCTATGTAAGACACTGCAGGACAACGAGTTTCCCGAGCAGCTCTATACTATAATACGGTCCTTTCTGACGCGACGTTCAACTAAGGTTCGAGTCGGCGAAGAGCTGTCCAATCCCTTTGATCTCACTTGTGGTGTGCCCCAGGGCTCTGTGTTATCACCAGTTCTCTTTTCGATCTACACGGCGGAAAATGTTGGAGCGAGGTACAGCAAGGCCACTGTCGCGGCTTACGCCGACGATATAGCAATTTACAGTAGCTCACTGAACGCTAAGATAGCTCTACGACAGGCAGAGGTGGCCTGTAAGGAGATAACTGACAAGCTGGAGAGATTAAATATTACAGTCAATCCCAAGAAGACCGACTGTGTTGTATTTTCATTTCAGAAAAACAAGCGCCCTCTACCGACGGTCTATAGAGTGGGGGACAGCGAGAACCATCCGGCCAATCAGATAGTGTATGTGGGCGTCACCCTAAACAGGCACCTGACGTTGTCCCAGCACTGCATGAGAAAGATCAGACAGACTAGGATAAAGTCGTACAGGTTGAACCACCTGCTTACTTCACCGAATTTATCATTACGCCTCAAACTAATAATATACAAGGGGGTCCTCAGACCTGCCCTTCTCTACGGAGCACCAATGCTCAATAACATATCTCCGACTACCACGAAGAGACTCCAGCAGTTTCAAAACACCATATTAAGGCGTATAGTACGACATACTACACTACAGCGCTCAAAGACAGACATAATTCATGACACTCTCGGACTACCGACGGTGACAGATTTTATAACACGGAGGCATATCAAATTCTTTGATAGCCTTCAACACTGCACTAACCCGCTATTCAGCACATTAAGACCAGCGAGCCGGCCACAGCGCTGGCAACAGTATGTAAGTTCCCTCAGTATCGACTGAGGTGCATTATCATTACTCTTAGTTTTAGTTTAGTTTTAAGTCTTAGTTTTAGTTTTTATCATTTTTCAAACAACCAGTGAGCCCCATCACTGGATATCCGATCCTAGTTATACCCCAAGACCTCAATCCTTAAACATTCTCAAAACCATCTTAAAATGCACCCGGTGCAGGAAAAGAGTTGTATATATGTACATATATAAATTTATTAATATACGTTAGTATGTAAGTCTGTTTCAGGTGATCACCATTCCAGGGGCTTGGAAAAAAAAAAAAAATCTTCATTCTCGATCAAGCCTTAAAGAAGCTAGCAGTACGTCTGCCGAAACGTTAGCGAAGAAAAATTCAACATCACGGCCTTAACCAGAAAGCACTAAAGTTTTGTGTATATTACAGACTTTGTCAAAAAGGTTTATCTATCATACTTCGGAACTAAACTTGGAGATCAAAATAAATCTTGGGCCCCGCATAAGGTGCGTTAAGTATGTGTCGAAGATCTAAGAAAATGGTCGAAAAAGGAGAAAAAAAACTTTAAATTTGCTGTTCCTATGATATGGAGGGAGCCAAGAAATCATTCCGATGATTGCTACTTTTGCAGTGTCGATATTACTGGTCGTAACTCAAAAAGAAGAAGGTAATAAGCTACCCTAACCTTGCGTCCACCATCCGACCAACAGGGCACGGTGTAGATTTACCGGTTCCTGAACCACCAGATGATTTAAATTCTATTCCAACGGAAGTATTTGCTGATGTACAATCGGAGTTAGATGAACAAGATGATGAAGAATTCCAATTTTTTACAGAAAATGTAGAGCCTAAACTGTGTACTCAAATCGAGCTTAACGACTTGTTAGGGATCTTGGCGTAACGAAAGAAAAAGCTGAATTGCTTGGCTCTAGACTAGAAGACAAGAACTTGTTGGCGGTCGGAACCAGTATATATGTGTACAGGAAGAGAGAGTAACAATTTTCCACGTTAATTGAACAAGAAGGTGATTTAGTGTACTACTTAGACATTCCCGTTGTGATGAAAGAGTTTGGCATTGAATACAAAATGGAAGACTGGAGGTTGTTTATTGATTCATTGAAAACTAGTTTAAATGCTGTTTTATTACACAATGGTAACATGTACTCATCTATTCCTGTTGTTCATTCTGCACATATGAAAGAAAACTATGAAAACCTAGAAACAGTGTTAAATCAAATAGGCTATTCTGCTCATGGTTGGATGATATGTGGTTATTTAAAAATAACATGCATGCTAAGGTGGTCAGTAAGGTGATTTTACCAAATTTCCATGTTTCTTGTGTGAATGGGACAGTAGGGCTAGGGATCAACCTAGGTGCAGAAAGAACTGGTCTTTGAGGAAATCTTTAAAACCTGGTGAGAAGAACATTCTACGCAAAAACCTTGTAGATCCAAAAAACGTGCTTCTACCACCTCTACATATAGAGTTAGGCCTCATGAAACAATTTGTAAAGGTTTTGCCTAAAGATGGACTATATTTCAAGTATCTCTGCCAAAAGATTCCACGCCTTTCAGAAGTTAAACTAAAAGAAGGCGTCTTTGTCGGACCTGACATTAGGAAAATGATGTTTGATGTTAACTTTGAATCCACAATGACTTTAAATGAGAAAGAAGCATGGGTATCATTCAAGCAAGTCGTTACAAAGTTCTTGGGAAATGAAAAAAACCCAGAATATGTTTCTATTGTAGCTAACATGTTACAGAAGTTTAAAAACTTAGGATGTTTGATGAGCCTGAAAGTTCATTTTTTGAACAGCCACCTTGATTACTTCCCGGACAATTTGGGAGATGTTAATGAGAGCAAGGTGAGCGTTTTCACCAGGACGTTAAACTGATGGAAAACGCTATCAGGGCAGCTGGAACACCAACATCATGGGGGACTACTGTTTGTCACTTCACCGAGAAGTTCAACAAGCGACTCGTCGTAGAAAAAGCTACACAAGAAGCTTCAAAGCAAAAAGAGAAAGAAAGTATTGAGCAATTCCAGTTGACAAGTGAAACCTGTATTAGCACATTATATCACTGTTTTAAGTAGCCACTGTGAATACAAACCATGCTTATGATGTAACATAGTATTTCATTAATTCACCCGTATACCGTATAGGGGTTTAGATAGGGGTTTATACTATATAATACAAAGCATATAGCTGGAAAACTATGGGTGATACAAAAAAAGTAAGGCCAGATTTAGATTCACACACATAAATATCTATAAAGAACAACTATTAAGGTAAAAAGTTTTTTTGTTGGCCTGTGTAATTAATTCTTAATTTTACTTTTCATAAGGTAAAAGTCAGTGATAGTCACTTTACCTTTAAACCTTCAATATTTTTTGTTGGCCTATGTTATTCTGCTATTCGGGGCTGGTATAAATTCAACAAATCAGAGACCATTATAATCGGTCCAACCGTTTTTAAGTATAAATGGTGTAACTAACCCGACTTTGTTTTATGTACACAGATTACATATAGTGTTTTGGTCACAGAGAGAAAGACGGAAACAAAGGATTAACGTCTTAAGTCCATCGGTGGAAGAGATTAAGAAGGTTCTCAACAATCCCAGAACAGGCTCCCCCCACTTCCGTGTTCTAGAATGTTCGGCCTTGCCTATTTAAATACTCCCCTCGCCTCGAGTGAGTCAGTCAGAGAGTAGACCAGGCACTGTGATGAACTTGTAATAAGTGAGTGTCAGTGTGATAAACTATTCAGTGTTGAACCGGCCAATGTAACAAGTGTATCAGTGGACTGTGACAGTGGAGAAGAGTATGACACGGATCTACGGAAGCAAATGGATAATATCCACGAGAAGGTTCGCACAAATATCCAGGGAGCAAGTGACAGAATGGCAATCTAGCTCTTCGTAAAAAGAGCTAGATTGAGATGGTTCGGCCATGTGATGAGGATGCCGGAGACAAGAGGGCCCAGAAGACTGTTGTTTGGGAAGCTCGGTGGTAAAAGGCCCAAAGGAAGGCCCCGTACGAGATGGTTAGATGATGTGGAGGCCGATCTTCATCAGCTGGGAATCAGACATTGGAGAAGACTTGCTGGGGACCGAAGTGAGTGGCAGGCAGTGGTGGATGAGGCGTAGTGCCAAGGAGTGAGTGAAGTGACAGAATGAAGGAGCGATACGACATCAGGGTGGAGAAAGGTGGCTTCCAACCTAGCGACTTGGTCTGGCTACATGATCCTCGAAGAAGGCGAGGCTACTCACCTAAACTGCTGAACTCCTGGGACGGCTCGTTTGAGATCGTCAAGAGGATCAACGACGTCATCTATAGGATCAGGTTAGGGATATTTTAATAGACTGGCCCCATACAAAGGAGACCCTGGCCCGACAGAAGACCAGCGGGTCAGGTACCTCAACAACGTGGAGACAAATAATCACTCAGTTGCTCATTCTAAGGTACCAGGTTCACGTAGAGTAACTCAGACAATCTATAGTGATATATTCTCGTTACCAGTGGACTATTCTCTGGCCCATTGCGTCACCGAAGATCTGATGACGTCTCGATTGCAACGGAGGGATTGCAACGGTCTTCAGGAAGAAGTTCGTCGGAACTGAGGAGCTAGAGCTCCAAGGACCAAGTGTCGGGAAGGCACTCCACCACACGCACGAAGGACGACATCTGTTTCACTTGGTTACCAAGCGTGCCACTGATCAGAAGCCAACATACGACGAATCCTCGACGACCTGCGTGGTAAGCTTCTGAAACTGCGTGTCACCAAGCTCGTCATCCCGAAGTTGGACTGTGGATACGACGGCCTGGAGTGGAAGATTGTCAAGAACATGATTGAACAGGTATTCACCAACTCTGGAGTTGCCATATTGGTGCATACTGTTGTATTTATCAACCCCTGGAAAGAAAAAGCGTCTCCATCGGTAGAAGCTCATAACTGCCCTATTTCTCCGGACTAATTCTCTGGGGCAAAGCACATTTAAGGAGGGGGCATTGTTACGGTCACAGAGAGAAAGACGGAAACAGTGGATTAACGTCTTAAGTCCATCGGCGGAAGAGATTAAGAAGGTTCTCGACAATCCCAGAACAGTCTCCCCTACTTCCGTGTTCTAAAATGTTCGGCCTTACCTATTTAAATACCCCCCTCACCTCGAGTGAGTGAGTCAGAGAGTAGACCAGGCACTGTGATGAACTTGTAATAAGTGAGTGTCAGTGTGATAAACTATTCGGTTTTGAACCGGCCAGTGTAATAAGTGTATCAGTGGACTGTGACAGTCTTGTGAGTGTAATAAACCGTTTCTGTTTATTACTGTGTTTCAGTTTGTTATATTTAGAGATTCTTACGGTCTGTGAACTTTAATTAGTGAACTGTAAGTGCTAATTTGTAGTTATAAGTTCTAACGTAATTTTATTGTATTCGTACAAATTTGTGTAAATAGTTAAGTCATTTAGGAAATCCAACATCTTATATAATTGTAGTAATTAAATAGGCCTAGGTCATAATACATATTTAGAATATTGTTATTGTAAATTTATATCGGTTTAATAATTTAATTGTTAATAATTTAATTGTATTCTTTTTGTCACTTTGTTAATAAATATTAGTATCTTTAATTAAGGAATATTTTAATTCATTTTAATACCCAGTAGCCCGTAACAATAGTAATAACGTAGCCAGTCAAGTGTTCACACATTTCCCCTTAATTACATCATTATATGATACCGAATTTAAATTATCAAAAAAAAAACTTTTGGCTATTCATACATGTTACTTACTGTTCTCAGGCTAAGCCCACTAGCATCAAAGACGCCATTAAAAGATGGGAAGAAAAAAATGAAAAATGTGCAAGCGAATCAAAAGAAATTGGATTACAATTTCAGTGGCCACCTATTGAAAAAATGGACAGTAATTTGTCTCAGCTGGCCAATTGCGAGTAATTTTTTTATTTTCTATTTTTATACTATGATAGACCATAACATATATTGAGTGGAAAATAGTTGACTATTTAATTCCGATGATGGATTGAAATGGTCACGGGGTGAAGTCAAAGATAACACAAAATAAGCAGGACATATTTTTTAATTGTGCCTACGGTGTAGGCCATCTTCAGGAGAACCAAATCGCGGGTGCCTGGGCTGTGGTGACTTGTCAAACTCATAATTCTCAACTGAACTCAGTTGACAAGTGTTAGTTTGACTGCACCCCCTGACCAATCCAATCCATCATTATAACATACATTGTTTCCGTACGCATTACATACAGCCCAGCGACCATGTGTTTGAGGGTCGCAAAAATTTAAGAAAGCTGCATTTTTTATATGTTTTAAGGGCATGTCTGGGTAGTATGAATCCATGTTTGCAACCGAAAAAACGGATGTGAAAACTTTTGGTGGCCGAAGAACCTTGAAATTTTCGAAGATTTTTAGTTCTTGGCTTATATCTCCTAATCGGTGCGTATTTGGACAACAACGTGGCCACCATTTTTAAAGTGAATTAAATTTTCTACAATTTGAGCCCAACCGCAGATCTTGTATGTCTAATAGATTCTGAGTTACGCTCCTTTTAAAGTTGGTAATTTTTCCAAAAAGTCCAAAGTTTTGGCCGACATTCGGCCAGAAGGAGTGATCCTAGGATGAAAGTCATGGGGAATGTTATGGCCAGATAGTTTATTTGTTCTACTAAAAGAGTATTTATTATTAATCATAAACAATAAATATTTTGTAAAAGAAAAGAACATTTTCCCTTTATTCAATATCACCTCTTTTTTGTAAATATAATAATATAAACAATTATTTTCATATTGTTATTATTTGTTTATTATTATGTTTTATTATTGTTTAAAATAATTAGAATATGTTAATTTTATTTATAATTTTAAAATAAAAAAGACACATGCCGATGGTGGATTCGATCGGCTATTGTTTACTTCGTCTATATCAAGCTAGAGAGTGCATATTATAAACAATAGTGCAATTGTTATTGTGGACTTGAACTAGACTAATTCGCTGCCCCACGGCAGTTGGGAATTAGTACAGTACAGTATTGATCTGGCAGTCGATTCGACCACAACGAATCGACCCGATATTTTTGATTTCGAATCCTCGCTCGCCCTGTTGGAGCAAGGAACTTCATGGACCTTTTCGCTCGCCCTGACGAGGAAAATTCCAATCATATCTCGAGTCCCTGCTCACCCTGCTGTAGCGAGGAAGTTGCCTGGACATCGTCGCACGCCCCGCCGATGACGACAGATAAGACAGTTTTCATTATTTTTGTTTACAATATTTCGACTGGCTAGCCAGATTTATGTTAATCAACTGACATTTATTAGAATCTTTATTTTACAAACATTGACTTATTTAAAATTGTGCTCTATTTCTTTTTCTTCTAATGGCAATTGTAATTTTTGTTTTATTTCTCTATTTTATTCATTGTAATTTCAGTCTAAGTAATTTATTTTCTTTATAGAAACGATTAAATCCTTAATTTAATTTAACTAATTTTAATATCACAGTTTTGTTTTGCTATTTTATTTAATATATATAATGAGTTTTTATTCTAATTTAATAAAAGGTTTGTTTCATATGACATGCGATCTGGTGTAATTGAACCAGAAAATTTATCTTTTTATTATCCATATACTATATCCATTTCGGAGCTCTCATCGAAAGGCCCAATAATTATTACGAGGTTTCTCAAACTGGGAGTGAAGTTGTAGTAAGTTTAATTAGCTTTGATTGAAGCACTGAAGCACGGACCGAGGCCTGTAGGTGTAATACTTCTCTTGTCAATTAAAAGTTGGGGAAAGTGGGTGTTTTAAGAAAATGACCTTGTACGCCAGGAATCGATCTAAAACAGCTAGTTCATTGTGAAGTATAATACGGGTAATCATACAAATAAATTCAAGGTGAAATACACAAACTTGTAGGGTGGGGGAGGGGGTAGAAGGTAGACGACATGACGACTCAGCTGACTCCTGTAACAGAAAATTTGGTACTTGTCCAATACAAGGGCCTCACTATACTGGTAACACTGACCAGCCTAGGGACTTTCAAAACAAGAATCAAGAAATAAAGTTCGGCTGAGATCGGCTCCCTTCGGATTCCCGAACCCCTATCCACCAACTAGTAGCAAGTGTCTATTAATACAACTTCTGTTGATAATTATTATAAATTGTATTTGCAATATTTACGTGAATATAATAAAACGAGACTTATCTCAAGAGGTGATGCTTTTATTGAAGGTCGTTTAGTTATTTCTATCCAGGGAACCACGAAGAGGCGACCTTCTTCATTCCCCATATTTATTCTATTATTTTTTAAATATAAATAATGAAGGAACTGTATTATTAATTGTCATAATTTAAATATTCTCCGTAAGCAAACGTGTTAGAGCAATTCGATCTTTTTCTATTTGAGTTGGTAAATTTATTTTTTGTCCTTGGTTTTTTATATATATATATTTTTTTTTTGTAGAAAAGGAATTCCTCAGTTTTCCTATTTTAATCCCCTTTGAAAAGTCTTCAATATTTGAAAATGTCTATTTTCGTCTAATTTTATTTGCCTAATGTTTGCCGGAACTGTTTTTAAATTTTGGACAAATAATGAAAAATCATCATCCTCCGCATTCTTCAGTAATTGATTGAATTGGTTTTGTAAATTTAACCACCTTTGTTATTTGCTATTGTTTTCTTCAAATGCTCTAGTAAGCGCGTACTCTTATGATTGGAAATATTGTCAGTAATTACCAGTTCTGCTCTATCTTCATCATTTAAAAATACCTGGTCCTTATTTTTGAATGATGAAGTATTAAGTTCCATACATTTCATGCACCGCCCTAATGCATGTACATGCTTACAGATATTCCATTTTATCGCATGGTCTATGCATGAGCATATAAAAAATGTATACACATTTCACATTCGTTGCATTTTAGGGATCACTTACAGCTAGTATTGTGCTGCTTCCTCGTATAAATGTCTGTATTTTTGGATGCCCATATGACCAAGCAATCGATCTATTTTCGATGCATATAATTGTCAATATTTAATTATGCTTGATTATGCCGTTTCTTGACTTCTGACAATCACAGACAGTTGGATCTTGTTGACTTACGTCTTTATACGTGTATATTACTAGCTTATACCCGCAGCTTCGCTCGCGTGGAAATTGGTCTGCCACATAAAGTTTCGTGAAAGATCATTTCAAATAAATAATTTAATTATTTGTTTAAAATATAAGTTACTCGTAAATCCAAAATTTCATATGTCTAACTTCAAAACTGACGGATTCTATACAACCTTTCAACCCCTATTATATTAAAGGGGAAACCCTTGGGGTGGAATTATCCAAATTTCTTTCTTAAACTGTACAAAGAACCTATCTAAAAATTTCAAAATGCTAAGTTCCTGATTTGCCTTTAATTATGTACTATAAGCACATGCCCCCGTGCCCCCACATAAATCTGCCCTTGCTGTAGCCTATGATGTATAACCTATTTTACTCAATAAGTTTCATCCAAATCCGTTCAGTAGTTTTTGCGTGAATGAGTAACAAACATTCACATTTATAATATTAGTAGGATATCAAAACAAATAGTTTCACTCATGTTCTTTCTGTTATTTTAACAACTATGATCATGTGATTTGCCTTTAATTATGTACTATAATGGATTCTCCACAGTACCTAAAAAACTGTCGGGGGGGCACGTGCACCATAAATTCATGCATAAATTCGAGCTTGCTATATCCTATGTGTTATTCTGATGTATAAACTATATTACTGTAAAGTTTCATCAAAATCCGTTCAGTAGTTTTTGTGTGAAAGAGAGACAAACATACAAACTTTCATATTTATAATATTAGTAAGATTACAATTTATTTCTTTTTTTTTATTGTTAGATGTTATAATTTTTTAAATATTTTATTTGAAAAGAAAAGATATGACCAGGACTGGGACTCGAACTCGGTCCTTTTATTTATGGCTCTCGAGAGTCAATTCCTTTTGGCCAAGGACGGATCCAGGATTTTTTTCTGGGGGGGGGGCACGACGAGCAGACGGGCAAAAAAGTCAACAATAACCTAGAAATAAACTTCTAGTATTTATAGAAATGTTTCAAAGGTCTATTAAAATATCTAAACAATAGATTCACTCATGTTATTTATGTTTTTTTATTCATATATTTTAACAACTATCATCAAGTGATTTGCCTATAAATACGTACTGTAATGAATTCTCCACAGTACACAAAAAGACGTCTGGGGGGGTCGCTGCTCCATAAATCCGCCCTTGCTTTTGGCGAAAAATACTTACATTCAACTTGTTTTAATTATTAAATGCTGGTTTAAACATTTTTGATAAAATGTCTATGAATCAAATAAACCACGGTTGTTATTAATTCAACTTAGCAGTGGATCATAATCCAAATTTCAGTCAACTATTAACAAATATATTTTTATTAATGGGTTTATTTATTGCGAAACTAAGGTTTAAAAAAAATGTTTGAGATCACGGTAGTTAACTAGCCAGCCAGTCATAACTTGAATAATCATTTATAGTAAAACAGTGTATGATTTTAAATTATCTAAATGAGTGCATTTTTGTTTAAATATAGGAAATTGTCTTTATCAACTAATATGATAGAAAAGATTAGTGGTCTACCTGGACTAAGAAATCTGAAGATTCTTTCACTCGCTAGAAATTACATTAAATCATTTTCTGGTTTGGTAAGTGATATATCATATTTATTGATAACTTTATACGAATCTAACATTGAAATACTAACAATTAACGAACAAACGAAAATAGTCTCACAGAAGAAAATATGTTTGGATTTGTGAATATATTTAAATTCTAAAATCCTTTTGAAGAAGTTTTCACATCAAGATATTAAAACATTCCAATATCTTATAAAAAATCAATATTAAAATTATTTTTCTTATTCTCTTTTTTCTCTTCTACCCATTTGTCTTTCAACATGGGAGTGCTGGAAAAGCCAATTGTGTCAGGCGTTTCTTTCTACACCGTGCCACGCTCCTCATTTCGACAGTAGTTACTTGGTCAGTAGTCATCTTGCCACCAGGTAAAAATGCCTTTGATGTGGCCCAGGTAAGAATTTCTTGGTCTCCTTCCCAATTATTCCACCTTCATTGTTTTGACTGTTGTACCATTGGTATCGAAATCACTTCGGGCGTTGACTTGCTAATTTTTTCTAGATAGGGCTTATCTTTAGCTCTTTTATAATTCTTCCATGCGTGATGCAATATATTCTTGTTTTCCAACAACTCTTCTCACAAACCTCATCGCAGCTGTTGTGAATAGATTTCCGGCTTTGCGGGTTTTCCATTCTCAGCTAGTGTTCGTTTTACCTAACTACCATAGACCGTAAGGACTCAAACTTCACTTCAAACCTCTTTCCTCCTATTAGTATGTCACCAAAATCACCGCCGTTTCGGCTATTTAACTTAACCTTACCCGACCTTACTTCTTCAACATTGTTGTATTTAACTTAATAGTTTCCGAGTCTTCGCTCAACAGAACCAAATCATCTACAAATCTAAAAACGGATATTATACTACACATATTCAAACTCCAACTTTTTCAATATGTATCCTCTTTCTAAAAATATATCTTTTGTAAAAGTAAATCAATTTCTTTTTTTTTCAAGAAACTGCATTTTAAGACCAAGTGAATATCATTACTTTCCCTTTCTCATTTTCGCCCTTCTCCTCTCCCAGTATTTTCTCATCATTTCAGCATGATTTTGCTTCTTTTCTTTCGACCAAAGTACCCTTCCGTTTTATTTTCAACAAGAACCTTGATTTCTTTTAATTTTCTTCCGTATTTTTCTTCAGCTAGGCAGTTTTTGTCTTTGTCCTGTCTCATTTGTTTTACATACCCTACTAATCTCTTGTATTCACGGATCTTGTCAAAGACTTTCTTGTTTAATATCCCTTGGCCCACTCTTACCTTGTGTCCGTATAATTTCGGTCTTCTGATTCTTATTTCGCTTACTAGGTCTTTCATCTCCCTGTAGATTTCCTGATTGGGTCTTAACCGGTAGTCTTTCTATGTTTTCTTGGGCCCATATATTCTAGTATAGGGATATATGTCATCTCTATCCCGTACAAAATTATTGGTTTTATAACGAGTTGTAGTGTCTTATTTTTGCGTTAGAGGATAGGTTCTTCTTATTGTAAGTATTTCCTGTGGCAAGCCTTAGTTTTTCCAACTTTGTGATTTTTTTTTATTTTATGCTTTCTCCTTCCAAACCGTGGTTGCACATTATTTCTCCTTGATATTTAAATTTGTTGTTACTTTTATTTGGCCACTTTTCTCTCTATTATTTGTTTGCCATATTTTTTTCTATTTTCTTAAATTTCGTCTTTTCCTGGGAAATTTGTAAGCCTGCTTCTTCTGCTATTTCTTTCATGATATTTATTTGATTAATTGCCTCTCGTTCCGTTTACGCCAGGAGGGCTAAATTCTCTGCAAAAGAAGCTCACTTTTATGGCCTTTCCTGTTCGCTACTACGGCCTCAGCGTTATTTATTATCCAGAACTCTCTCTTGGTTTTTTTGTTCGTTAGAGTTAATAGTTAATTACTAGGTTTATTGTTTTCTGATCTACTCAATATTCCCCCAGTATTCCCAATAAGGTTTCCCTGTCCACCGAGTCATAGGCTTTGAAGAAGTCGAGGAAGGAGATGCGGAGGTTTTTAGATCTAACCATGTAATATTTTATCAGTAATTTAAGGCTTAGGGTCTAATCTTAGCAAGATCTTCGTTTCCTGAAGCCTCCCTCCCTGGTAACCTCAATTTCTGGGTCTATTTGTGGTTCTAGACTGTTTAGTAGGGCTTTTGAGAAATTTTTATAAGTGACCGTGTGTCCATTTTAACCCATTGTAAGCAGTGATTAATGTGTGTATTTTTTTTGTATATTGTGTTTTATAATTTTTTTATTGTATGGATTGTCCTCGCGTGGGCTTCGTGGGTGATCGGCTGGGCGTTAGTATATGTTCGGAAGTGGTCGAATGTACTGGATGCCGATCAGCTGGTCACATGTACGAGCTAGATTAGTGAAAAATTAGCACCATATTGTTTGGGGCAGTACCTATTTTTTTTGTGATTCCTTCGTCGTTTGGGTCATCGGGCGCAAGGCTGCAGGTCATTTTAGCAGTTACAGGGGTCGAGCGGTAGGTAGGTAGACCAAGACTAAGATGGACGAATTGCATAGCAAACGATTTCCAGAAACCAGGAGTAAACAGCTGAATAACAACAGCGGGCATGGTTATTGGGTTTGGAGGAGGCTATGATTCGCTTGTGGGTTATAGTGCCAACCTGATAATAATAAGTATATATGTGAGGAATCTTGCAGTATGGCCAGCGACAAGTGGGCAAAGAATTTGACTGCACGGTCGAAACCAGAAGAAACACACGATGAATGGATTTTTATTTGTTTGTTGTTGTTAGTAACCTCTAACTTGTAAACCTTTAACTAAAAAGACATTCTTGGAATCTGCCCAAGAATGGTAGAAACAAATGCCCAAAATGAAGAGGAAAGGAATGAACTAGAGCCAGGATGGAGTAGGTTATCAATAGCAGAATGGAAGTGGGAAGAACTGGACTCAGACAAGACCTGGGAAGAAGGATGGATGGTTTTGAGTTAAGAAGGAGAGAAAGGATGCCACCTAGAGAGAAGAGATAATCCTCAGAATCGAAGGATTGACGAATAGTGGAGAGGGAATGTCATGGGTGTGGGGTGCAAGATAGGGCATTTGGTAGCTCAATGTCATACTACATAAATAAGTAAATAAAATGTCGGGGTATGTTGATCATTCATTTGTCGCTATGTCGTATTTCAGTTAAGGATATGTAGATATATTCGTCATATAATAGATCTCTTAGAGGGATGTGGTGAGATTGGAATTTGTGATTACGGTAGAGGTTCTTTTTTTTTTTCTTTCTTTATCCAACGCCCTTATGTGAATCCCCAACCATTCTAGGCCAATTTGGTGGAGATGGGCTCGCAAGTAATCAAGCCCTGTTGCCAAACGTAACCGTGCCACAGATTCTCTTCTTCCTAGCTCCCTTGGGATTGGTCCAGTCGTGGCAAGACTCTCCAACTTGTTGGCAGTTCTCAGGTTCTTAAGTGTTTGTAGCGCTGCACAGTGTTTCGATTAGTAGGAGCTAGCTGGACAAAATTCTAAAAAAATTTATTGGAATATTGTAAACGATTGTTCAAAACCTATAAATCCAATATTTGTTTATGCCTGGCACACTTCTTCTCGTCAGTAATAGTGTCCAAAGTCATGAATCCATAAACATAGATTAAATCAGTTGTATCCAAAGCTTCATTTCAACAGCCCAAAATTATAATGTTACTAATTTTATATGAATCAATTGTTGAATATCGATAATATATTTACTCAGAGGTGATATTTTTTCCAATTAAAAAAATCTTCTGATGATCTAAGAGTATCAATTTTTTTTTAGATGCATGACGGATTTTTCCTCATTTTGAAACTTACAAGATACGGGAATGACTTGTATCCGGGCTAATTTTTTTTATATTTCATAACTGCATCTCTCCCATTAATAATAAGATGCATTATAGCATGCACACCCGAATATAACATTGTTTTTTTAATTTTAGAATAGTTTTTTTTTAAAGAATGGTAGAAACTCCCTTATTTTTTTATTTTATAGTTCTTTTCGACCAAATTAAATGTTAAAAACCTTGCAGAGTTTCTATCATCTAAATGGCAGAAAAATCAAGGCAGCGCGCAGTGTTTCGATTAGTACAAGCTAGGACAAGTCATATTTAGAAATCTGAAATATGGTATTGGAATATTGTAAACAATACTTCAAAACATGATAATCTAGAATTTGTTTACGTCTAATTAAAGTTCAGTTAAATAAAGATGTAGCATACCCGATTCCTCGTTTCGACAACATAATGGATAGACTCAGCAGAGGCACCATATTCAGCACACTGGATTTGAAAGCCGGATATCACCACATCCGAATTCATCCTAGAGATCAAGCAAAAATGGCCTTCACGTTCAAACGGAGACACTATGAGTTCACCAGAATGCCGTTTGGGTTGAAGAATGCCCCCCTCACGTTTCAACGTTTAATGGATGAGTTTCTTAGGGGTAACGATGAAGGGATCTGCCAGATCTACATGGACGATCTCCTGGTGTTGAGTAAATCGGAAGAGGAGCATGAACGACACCTTAGACAGGTATTCGAGAGGGTTTGGGAATTCGGGTTGAAATTGTTTGAAATTGAAATTGAGAAAACTCCGTTACAGAATGAATCAAGTGATTATAAGCCGCAACCGCTTTCCGCATCGCTACGTCTGGAGTCAGCCCCTGGTCGAGGTGATAAACTCTGAGGTGGTCGCTCAGTGTACCATGCAAATGCTCTACTCCTCCCCTACCCTTCGGGTGTCCCGGAGTGTTGTAATGCCACGTGACCTCCAACTTACGCATTTCTTTACTCATCACTGTGTTATCAAACTCCCTCCCTTTATTATACTTTATTATACTATCCGTTACCCCGTAAAACATGAACCATGTCCGGAGGGCTGACAACACTGACACTGCTTCTTTAGACTGAATAAGATGAACCATGGCGATTTTGCTGAATACACCGATGACCGTTAACCACGTAAAACCCCTCCAGGTGAACGTGTCAACTTGCAGGTCTTGCAGTGGCCGATCGCCCGTTGGTGTTTCTTCTTGTACGGCTCGCGGTGGGTGGCGGTCGTACTTCGTAGTCATGCAGACCTCGCATGCCCCTATAACTTCTTGGATCGTCCGCCGCATACCCGACTAATGATACCGCCTCTTGAGCGCCTGTAATGTCTCGTTGACCCCTTGATGATTGGTCTTGCCTTGGCTCCTCCTGCCGTTCAACATCCCTAGTGGTTTCCACCATGGCCCTGCACTGACGCGATCCGGAATTTGGTCCGTCTTCCACACTTGCTTAATTTTTACCAGATGGCGGCGTTACCCAAATATAGATGGTGCTTGTGACCTGGTTTTGACGCGTCCCTCAGGGCTTTACATACCAGATCCAATCTGATCCCCGATTGTGACGAAACTACGTTGATCCGCGACCTTCCATAACGTAAGTATTCTATGGACAGCATGCCCGAAGTCTTCGTCTTCCAGATTATTTGGCGCGGTTTATTGTTGACGATCTCGTCAATTTCTTCCAATTCCTCCGGTCTCTGGTCTGTAGAGCAGTCTCTGGCTGAGGACATCTCTTCCCTTTCCGCCTCTGTCGTAGCCTGTTCAGTTCGCCTCCTGGTGACCAGTCTTGAAGAAATTGGCGAATGTCTCGCGATGACCCTGCAGTGTTCTCCTCTATGGCATTTACCATCAGCGCCCGTGATGACCAGTCTGCGACTATGTTCTCCTTGCCGGGCTTGTAGACTACGTCCATCGAGTACTGGTTGTGCCTCTCTTTCCAGCGTGAAACTCGTACTGATGACTCCTAACGTTATGTAAGATAACTGTTATAAAAGATAACTGTTACAAAATATAACTGCACGCGCATTCGAACAAGTAGGCAAATATAACTGCGGTGGCGTTAACGCACAACCTTTATTTCATTTCTATATTTATTTATAACTCATTCACAAATTAATATTTATTTTGTATTTCATTATTTTTCAATTATGTTCTATTTATATTTCGAAGGAAAATTCATTGGCAACTTCTCCTCAGCTGTTGTTTACTCTGAGCGTAGGGCTGTTGCTTTATTTTATTCTTTCTTTTTTAATTGTTTTCAAATAGTTTAGTTCCCTCTTTTTAAATATAGATAATAAATAGACTATATCTCTATCTTAACGTTCTAGTAAATAAATATCTCGACAGTGACGTAATTTTTTTCCACAATTAAAAGATTAACCAAGATTCTTATTTCTAAGCCTTTTAAATCAAAGAAAAATGCAATAAGGTTGATTCAGTACCCCATATATTTTAGTGCAAAGCACTCAAGTATTTTTAATATTTTGTGTTGGCGACACTATAATAATAAAATGTCTCTTGTAAGAAATATTAAAAAGTGTTAAAGTTAAAATAAAAGGCGCATGCGCCTTGTGATCCGATTCAGTAGACCAAGTAATGTTAAGGAGTGAAGACGTGAGTGAGAAAAATGCCGGCCGGCAGTCATGACCTTAAGAATACACTCATCAATATACGTGCTGCGTAAGCACCAGTTGTAGACCGATCCAGTGGATAGTAGGAGGAGATCAACATTACTGTGGTCATTAAACTGACATTTGTAAACGTATTTCTTTGTCATGTAAGTGATCTAATTTAAATTAATAATAATTAATTAAAAGGAAGTTATATTTTGCAAATTCGAGTTTAATTGGTTTAATAAGTTTCGTTATTAAACTTTAACTTATTATTATTTTTATAAACCATGGCATATTGAATGTCACATTCTTTTGGAATACATTTTTCAATAAAAACGTCCTAATTTCTTAATATTTATGTGTCAATACATTAAAAAAAAAGTATACTTGATCATTTAAGGAAGCAGTTGGTGACAGTTTAGAACAATTATGGATATCGTATAATTTAATTGATAAAACAAAAGGTATTGGGGCCCTAAGGAATTTAAAAGTTTTGTACATGTCTAATAATTTAATAAAGGAATGGTCAGAATTTCAAAAATTACAAGAATGCCAGGATTTAAAGGAATTGTCTTTTTTGGGTAAGTAAAATACGAAACTTTCAACAAATCTAAGCTCATATTTTATAATTATGATAAGTTGTAAAATTATAATTATACATATTCATTTTCAAGGAAATCCTCTTTGTGAGTCTTACGAAGAATCCGGTTGGAGACTGGAAGCTACCAGAAAACTACCTCAATTGGAGAAATTAGATGGTGAACCAGTAATAATTGAAATAAACGGTCCTTCAAATGCTTAACATGTTTATAGTAATATAAGTTAATTAAATGGTACTTTACTGAGTCAGTGAACGGTAGTTGCTAAGTGATAATAAAAGATTCTTTTAGTCTGGTATAGTCCTTGAAGTTTGTCAGGACATTTTCATAACAAAAATTAAAATTACGCTAAGCCTGGATTTGCTAAGCCTCAAGACGCTCACATGTATCCCGTGGCTCTTCTCACCCACCCTTAGAAAAAATTTCGAAGGATCTTTTCTATACCAAATCATATGATAATATGATCCCAAGAAACATCCCACCACCTCCAAGGCTCAAATGCAACTAATGGATCATAAGGAAGGTTACTCTACCCCAGCTGGATACGATTAGATAAAGACAGCTGATAAATACTTCAGAAATTGAAAATTCAATATACACTCACCAAACTTCAAAAAGCACAACAGAAAAAAATAAATACCATATGAAAAAATGAAAGTAAAAGTGCAAGAAAAAAAAGAAAATTATTAAGAAACCAGTGGACTTATGGCTATTGCACAACATTTCCTTTCCATTTTCAATATTAGAATAATGAAAATTAAGACGAAGGAAGCAGAGGAAGTCTACTCCCAAAACTGCATAAATTATTTCACGGCCAGCCATAATACCAATGACAAATATTTTTGTCATCACTAAGTAGCATAAGTATGTATGATATTTAATGTCCCGTCAAATATCTTTATTTTTTGTCAATATCATTTTTTGGGGGGGCTTTGCTTTTGGGGATTATTCCAATTCATTCTAATTAATATCTAATGTATCTTTTCGATTTTTTGTTCTTTTTTATTGATTGTATGATTATTTCCTTCAACATTATAATATTATGTAGCTTTTTATATATTTAGTTGTATAACATACGTATATCGAATGACGTCACTTCAAGTTTCTCTCAGAATTTGTTGCGACAGTTTATTAGCTAGGTGGTATCCTTGTATCACTCTTATCGTCCAGCCCCACTTTCATAATATAACGTTAAACCATTTGTTGTTAGTAGGGTATTTTGGTTCAATTATTCTTTACAAATGTCAGAAGAGAAACAGTATGTCGATTCGCTTAGATTGTGTCAGATCTTTAAATGTGATAATTTTGATGGGTATGGGTTTAATTTGTATGCTGAAAAAACGAAACCTGGGCAATATATTGGAAAAGTGGACGAAGGTTCACCTGCTGAAGCTGCTGGGTTGAAAGAAGGTGATAGAATTATAGAAGTGAATTCCGTCAATATTGCAAATGAAAATCACAAACAAGTTGTTCAGAGGATCAAAGCTCTTCCTCATGTCACTACTCTCCTGGTGATTGATGCTTCTGGAGATGAATATTACCGCTCTAAAAACATTGTTTTGAAGAGTAGTTTGCCTTTTGTTGTCCATTTACAGAATTCACCTGATCCCTCAAAAATAGGATTCAATGACACAAAAAATTCTGAAGATACCCAGTCACAAAAATCTACAAAAAGTGCCCAATCTTCTGAAAATGAGGTATGTAATTACTGACCTTACTATCCTAATGTGTTTATTCTTTAGTCATCATATGTACAATTCCCATTTGTTTTAAAATTAATTGTAATGTGATAGAGATTGAAATTTTTTATTTTTATCATTAGGTATATTTTAACAATTAATTTGTTTCTACAATTTTTGTGAAATTAAGAACTTGTTTTTTAAATTTGATACTAAGGCTGATTAAAAGTTCAAAAAAACTTATTGCTGATTGCCATTATATAGGTAACTTATTTTAACAGCTCTTACTAAAATGGTTTTATTGCAATGAATAATCACTTTAGTGTTGTTGATAATTAGAATTTGTAACATTATTCATCATTGTATTAGAAATTATTTTCACCTTATGTGGTTGCAAGTGTTATAGAGAACTAGGTTTTATGTGTGGCCTTGACAAAACAAATAAGAAAAGCTTTCGGTTATAGTAGAAGTAAATACTGTCCTTGTCTTTAGATTTTTATGTTCTTTGGGAAAATCACAAAGCATTTACTATTGGGAATTAAATTACAACAAAGATTTAGGTTTTATACAGGATGTTTTATTGGCAAGTTTTTATATTACATCACTTTCCATTATACCTGTTGACTCACCTATCTTTGTCGGTCTTATTTTTTTTTCATATGAAGATTGATATTAGTAAAACCAGTTATAATTAAACAACATGCTTATTCGGAAAAGTTGTTTATGACGTACCTAATATTCATTTTTGCCTCGGCTAGACAATTAAGACTATTGCATAAACTTATGGATAACTCCCAGAACTTTTATTTTTCTAGAGCGCACTGAAATCTTTAGAATCATTCATTTTTTATGCAAATATAATTTTAAAAAAAGAACTTTCTTTGAATTTGGCCGCTGTGTCGAGATAAGCCCTGTTGTGAAAATGCAATACTGGGAATAATAGGGGATGTTTATTTTTCTTGTGAAAAACGGAATTCTTTTCTGATTGTTTCCATCCCAATTCATTAAATAGTATATTATGTTATATATAATCAAAATAAATCATAACTGTTTTATATTCAAAGCAATCAAATCTCGGTAACAAAACTACAATGACTATTTAAGGAATGACAGTAAGAAATAGACTTATAACAATATTAATTTTGTGTGTGTGTGTATTTATATATATAAGGTCAACTATTACTATTCGAAATATAATAAAATTTATTTCTGGACAAATCAATGTGTAATACTAAATTTATGAAAGAGACAGTATAAGATTACTTAAAAAATAGTTACAAACTAAAGGATACCTGAAATATATTTGTATATATTAATAGTTGGAAAGAAATTAACACTAATCAATTTGGTTCTGAATAAAACATTTTTCATGTAATGCAAGATTTTGGCACTTTTTTATTGTTGTAGACTTTCATATGGAACATCTTGTTCTCTTTTGTTGTTTGATTATAACGTTTCTGATGTTGTCGTACTGGATATCTTTCATTTTGAACATGGAGCTGGCAAACATAATTAAAAAAAGTATATTTAGCTAAACCACATAGGTTTATTACAGTTGTGGAATATATTCATTAGCAGGGCATTTCCTTGGTATGCCTTATGTGGTAAGTAGGTTCCTGGCAAGACAATCCTAGTTATTCCAACTTTTGAGTAAGTTCACTAACCATAGTGGACAAACTCTCTGAATCTAAAATCTAAAATAAATTTGAAATCTAAAATTATCTAACATAATGTTAGATAACCTGTCAATTGCAACAATTGTAATAGTGAGAATTAATAATCAGAAAAAAAACTATGAAAAATATTCAAGTTCTGAATCATGACCAGTGTTGCATTTTCACTACTTATAACGTATGTTGATTATAAAAAAAAAACAGAAGTAGATATTAGACTCTTTTATCCTTGTTTTTTGTTGCATCTCCATAGAATATAAGTTCTCTTTTGCTTTGAAATCTATAATACACACATTGTTGCTTTAGTAAAAACAAAATATTACAACTGCGAGCTCACAACAAAAAGCTCAGTCGATGCTTAGTTTACTTTAATGTGCACTGTAAGAGAATCAACTTAATAAAATCATATGAAGAGGGAATGTTATAGCTCAGATTCATACTCAAACATGTTCACTGGAATCACATGCTAAGCACACACAAGAGGAACTATTGGGTTAAAAATATTGGGTATAACCTGGTTCTGTCATTTAACTTCATATTAACTAAATCACATAGTAATACATAAATGGAAAACAGCTGACTAGATAATTCTAAAGAGATGTAAAATGGTCAGGAGTTGCAGTCAATAATTATGATGACATCATTCTTATTTTGTGTAATCTTCTACATAATAAGAACGACTTATTTTGCATAATCATTGACTGCATCCCCTGACCATTTTACACCACATATAGTAATAGGTTTTATTTTTAATCATATTATAAATCTCAAATTTACTTTGTGTTTTTTTTTTTTTTTAAGTTCAAAGTTTTATATTCATTAGAATAGGCAAGCCTCTTGTTTTGAGTGACATCAAAGTATGCATATTTATAGCTAATGTAATTGGAACCTGCTTCTATATTCTCTTTACTTTCTTTAGTTAGATTTCATTTTATATATGTATATAAAATATCATTGAAATAACAGCTTGGCTCATGTGCCAATGAGATGGTAATGGTTAATACTCATCATCATCACAGGCACTACAACCCGGTACGGGTCTTCGCCGCATCAATACATCGCCTCCATTCCTCTTTGTCTTGTGCAAGGGTCTGCCAAGCTCTGGTGTCCAGAAACTTCACTGCATCGGCTTCGACCTCATCCGCCCATCTCAGTCGTGGCCGTCCTCTCTTTCTTCTGCCATCCACGTACCCAAACAATAGCCGCTTGATTGGTCCTTCCCTATCCATCCTTGCGATGTGCCCAGCCCATCTTAGCCTAGAGAGTCGTATAAATTGCACCACATCCGGTTCCCGGTAAATTTTGTACAACTCTGCATTATGCCTTAGTCTGTACTGGTCATTGACTTTAACTGGGCCAAACATCCTTCTCAGAATCTTTCTCTCAAAGACTTGCAACCTAATGGCGTCTGTTCGTGATAATGGCCATGTCTCCGAGCCATAAGTCAGAACAGGTCTAATAAGAGATTTGTACAGGATGATCTTGGTGGATCTAGCCAGCAAATGCCCTCTCAATATTTTAGCCAGGCCAAAATAACACCTATTAGCTGAAGTGATCCTTCTCTGTACTTCTTGACTGGGCATATTTTCTGCACAAACTAAGGACCCTAGGTACACGATATTGTTTACACTTTCAAACGTGTAATCTCCAAATGTAACTGTAGGTGGTGGTTGCCTTGTTGAGTTGGCAATCATGTATTTGGTCTTCGTTTGGTTAATACTTAGGCCCATTACCCGTCCAGCTGCCTCTATGGCTAAGAAGGTCCTTTCCAAGTCCCTCTGCGATCTAGCTATAATATCTATGTCATCTGCATAGGCTAATATTTGGATTGACTTGGTGAGAATCGTCCCACTTCTTTGGACTTCGGAATCTCTTATCACCTTTTCTAATGCGAGATTAAAAAGTAGTCATGATAGGCCGTCTCCTTGTCTTAGCCCCCTTGTGGTCGTGAATGCCTATGATAGGTCTCCTTGTATTCTAACCTGACATTTCGATCCTATCATCAGCAGCTCTGTTAGATGGATCAATTCAAGGGGAATATTCATTGTTTCCATCGCCTGGTACAACCTCTCTCTAATGACACTGTCATATGCACTGCTAAAATCTATGAAAAGGTGGTGTGTGATGATATTGTTCTTTCGAGCAGGGTCCTTAGTGCAAAGATTTGGTTGGTTGTTGATCTTCCTCTCATGAAACCACATTGGTAGACTCCCACCTCTCTTTCTGCATGAGGGAGTAGCCTCTGGTAGACGACATTAGATAGCACCTTGTATGTGCAACTGAGCAGGGTTATGCCACGGTAAATGGTTAATACTAGCAGGTAGAAACGAAAGATTTTTTTTCCCTTAGTTTTTATCATGATTCTATAAAGTTATATTGTGGATATTCTAGTGTATTGAAATCAATAAGGTCACTATGGCATTAGCGTGCACAGTAAAATTCTATGGAGGAGATACAGAGGAAAGTCATAGAATTTCAAGAAAATAAACAACTCAATAAAGTAGAGCCAACAACTCAAAAAGAAACACTATTATTTATTATAATGCAATTGGGAAAAAACACAATGCAAAGCCTTATGTTTCAAATCTAGTAATACACCCACTTACCAGTCGACGTTTCGCCTATTCAGGCATTATCAATACACAAAAACAAAAAAAGGGGGTTATGTGAATCACATCTCAAAGAAAAAGGTGCAATACATCCCAACGATCAACAGCCCAAACATGAGACAGCACTCCACCACCAAGACATTCAACATACAACTCTTTTTTTTCTCCTTTTTCTGTTTTTGTGTCTTACACAATAAACAAAACCTAAAATTATAAGTAAATTGTGATTTAGATTAGATTAATTTATTGATATTTACAACTGTAATAATATTACAAGTAAATCTGCTATATGAACAAATGACATGAAAAAAAACACAAAAACACTTGTGATATTGTTCCTCTTTCTCTACCTCCAAAATAGGAATTACCACTAAATAGAGAAGAAGCATTCCAAAATTCGCAAAGCAATTTTCAACATAATATGTAAGAGGTGGAAAGAGCAAAATAGAAAAGATCAAGAGTTCCAGGAAGGCAATTTAGTTTATGTAACAAATGGATACAAATTGGATGAAATTTGAAAACGACCATCATCAAAAGTATGTCATTGTCAATTTATGAAGTAAACTGCAATAAGAAACGAAAAAAGACAAATTTCTTCTACAGCACTTAACTACTACCTTACTCTTTTTCTTCTGCCTAGAAAAAGTCACTGATCAAGGGAGGTGTAAAACTGTTTTTACCAGATTACTGATTTCATTTGTTAGTTATTGTAAGTGGCAGCATAAAACATATTCCAGTGTACTTAAGGACTGTAAGTCAATTGTTGTTTTTTGTTTTGTTTTTTCAAGCCATTGACTAAACATAATACATTATTTTTTATAATTATTGGTCATTTTTTATGAGTTATAATTAAGGCGGGAGGGGCCTTGGATAGCTCAATTGGCAGAGCGATGTCACGATGAGACAAAGGTTCCGGGTTCAAATCCCGGTGGAGGGCCTATCTTTTCTCTTTAAAAAATAAAAATATTTATAACTCATAAAATATGACCAACAATTATAAATAATAATATGACGAAAGTCAATAAGATCCTAAATTAAAATTAATGTTCAAAGAACTTCGCTCTAGTGTATTCATCGCAAAAATGGCGGGAGCATACTGGGGCTTTAGGATCTAAAAGAGAGAAGGTTAGTCCTCGACCGGGAGGGGCCTTGGATAGCTCAATTGGCAGAGCGATGTCACGGTGAGACAAAGGTTCCGGGTTCAAATCCCGGTCGAGGGCCTATCTTTTCTCTTTAAAAAATAAAAATATTTATAACTCATAAAAAATGACCAATAATTATAAAAAATTATAAATAATAATATGACGAAAGTCAATAAGATCCTAAATTAAAATTAATGTTCAAAGAACTTCGCTCTAGTGTATTCATCGCAAAAATGGCGGGAGCACACTGGGGCTTTAGGATCTAAAAGAGAGAAGGTTAGTCCTCGACCGGGATGGGCCTTGGATAGCTCAATTGGCAGAGCGATGTCACGGTGAGACAAAGGTTCCGGGTTCAAATCCTGGTCGAGGGCCTATCTTTTCTCTTTAAAAAATAAAAATAATACATTATTGATTGTAAAATTATTTCTCAAGTAATTTTAGCTCAAATGTTTTGTTGTCTTCATAGATTTATTTCAATCTTGATATTTTAAACTTTTTCATGAGTCTCATTTTATAGGTTTATCTTGCGTTGAGACAGAAAAACAAAAAAAGGAGAAAAAAAAAAGAGTTGTATGTTGAACGTCTTGGTGGTGGGGTGCTGTCTCATGTTTGGGCTGTTGATCGTTGGGATGTATCGCACCTTTTCCTTTGAGATGTGATTCACATAACCCCCTTTTTCTGTTTTTGAGTATTAATAATGCCTGATTAGGCGAAACGTCGACTGGTAAGTGGGTGTATTACTAGATTTGAAACATAAGGCTTTGCATTATGGTTTTTCCCAATTGCATTATAGAAGATAAACAACATTTATACAAAGCCTTACTGTTTAATTGTGAAAGTGGTGCATTTTAATTATGTTTGGTTATTGGTATTAAAAAATGGTCAATGGTGCATTCAGTAGAATCATATTCCAATTAGCAAAACTTATTTATGTGCCACTGTGTCTGCTTATATCTTAGGCCATCATCACTACTCATAAAACCGAAATAGCATCAGTAGTGCAGTACAACAGAACAGTTATACAGACAGAAAAGGTTGGAATGAAGTATATTAAACGCAAGATAAACCTATAAAATGAGACTCATAAAAAAGTTTAAAATATCAAGATTGAAATAAATCTATAAAGATAACAAAACATTTGAGCTAAAATTACTTGAGAAATAATTTTACAATCAATAATGTATTATGTTTAATCAATGGCTTGAAAAAACAAAACAAAAAACAACAATTGACTTACAGTCCTTAAGTACACTGGAATATGTTTTATGCTGCCACTTACAATGACTAACAAATGAAATCAGTAATCTGGTAAAAACAGTTTTACACCTCCCTTGGTCAGTGACTTTTTCTAGGCAGAAGAAAAAGAGTAAGGTAGTAGTTAAGTACTGTAGAAGAAATTTGTCTTTTTTCGTTTCTTATTGCAGTTTACTGAAAGAAAGAGGAACAATATCACAAGTGTTTTTGTTTTTTTTTCATGTCATTTGTTCATATAGCAGATTTACTTGTAATATTATTATAGTTGTAAATATCAATAAATTAATCTAATCTAAGTCACAATTTACTTATAATTTTAGGTTTTGTTTATTTGGGTAAGTAGAGGCACAATGTTGCCCGTTCCTGTATCCGGATGTGGTAACACATGTATTAAGAACTATCATTTGTAAAAGAAATAACTTATATAAAACAAATTTTCTAGATTTTATTTTTTAAAAGATAATAATTATTTTGTTATTCCAGAATATGCAAACTTCTTTGGACATCTCACCAAATGAAGAAATGAACCAAAATGATGACAATAATCCTATTGATCTGAACAACCAAAATAACAGTTTGAATTTGAACATGACAGCAAAAGAATTGCGGGCTCAACTTGCTGCAAAAAAGAAGTATGATCCTAAGAAAGATCAGTCAATTGATTTCAAGAAAAAATATGATATAGTACAAAAGTTATGATACTTTTTTTTCTGTAAATGTTACCACATTCCTTGTACAAATATTATAAAATAAGAATTGTTTTATTTTTTCCAAAACAAGTTACTTCTCTATACTTTTATATTACCAGCAAAATTGTTGCATATTTCAAATCTAAGCATAATATGTAAAGGGAGAGGGAAATTTGTATATTCCATTACTAGCTTTATGATTTAAGAAATCACTTAATTAGAGCAACTATTATATATGGAGTGATTGTACTATAGAATATCTAAATAAATTAAAATAATAACAGTTTTAAAAATCCAAAAAAAAAAAAAGAAGAAATTATCATGGATATCTGTTTATTGTTACAAATTTAAATAAGTAAATGATCCTAATCATTTATTTAAAAATATTTTACTAACTGTAAGCAACCACTAATAAAGGAAAAGGCTATATTTATATTGTACACACACATATATATAAATATCACATGTTTATATATATATATATATATATATATATATATATATATATATATATATTTAAGCTTGTATTTGTTATTAAAATTATGTTTATAAATAAATGTATATTTTATTCTATGTTTTATTCATTAATAGATGGCAAATATTTATTAGGTGATATTTTTATTGTAGTCATTGAGGAATGTTTTCCATTTTTATTTTTTTATGGAAATGCTTAATATCTCATATTTTTAAACACATAATCATAAACATTAGCATAAAGGGAGTTAACAACACGTTAGCATATTAAGAATAAGAGCAGAAGTGATGCATTGCTGTGGAAAATGACAAAATTGATACTGTTGCTTTCAGTGTAGACAGACATTTTTTTGTTTAATATCCTTTTTTGAGCTTACACCTCATCATTTGATTTTAACCTTTTGAAAAAAATCTAATTTCCATGACTCTTATAATTTAATTTCACTTCCTCCACTCCACGATTTTTTTTTATGCTTATGAAATTAATCCTTAACCTAAATAAATGTCAATTTAGTTTATAAGATATTGTTGTTAGAATGTTGTCTCAAATAACCAAATTTGATATGACCCATACTCTGCAGCATCTTTTACTGTTGCTGATTCCTAAGACACTCAGCTCATGAAATGAGTTGTAGGGATGTTGATGGATTATTCAGATCTTATTAGGAATTTCTTTCAGAAATTTTATTCCCTGACTTTGACCAAAACATATCTGCTATTTCAGAATTTGAATATCTCTCTGTTAATTTATATTGCAGATTCTTCTGAGTTAGATACGTACCTGATATTTGTATAACTGATTCTATTGAATTACTCTAAATCAAGATGGTCTTCCCATTGTATTCTAGAAAGCACTTAGTAATAAGTTCAAGCACCATCACTCTCCTATAGAAAATGGACCTCAAACCATCTTCAACATACTTAAAAATTGGTACTTGTGGTGAAGATGGAAAATTGAGAACTTGATTATAATAGTTTTACTAATGTCTTTATTTATTCTGTGACAAGTCCCTTTAGAATAACAGTACAAGTAATTATATATAAACTATTATTTCTTAGAGTAGAATTTAATTACTTATTACAATTAAATTAATAAATGAAAGAAAATTGCAATTACCTCCAATAACAATATTTAAAAGACGGAGAAAAAAATATAAATAACAGAACAATTATGATAGAGAGAGAAATAATTTATAACTACATATGCATACCAATTTACAAAATGCATATTATTCACTCATCAATTAGAAAATGTTTTGGGTGTTGTAAGGATATTTGTCGAGGACACCTTCATAAAAATTTATTTTTAATTGTACTTGATTTACTTTTGCTCTTGTGTTATTCTTATATGTATTGTGTTTTCCTATATTTTTCATTGTTCGTGGGTGATCGGAAGGACGTTCGTAAATGCTCGAGCGTACTCTGTGCTGGTCAGGGGCAATACGAGATGAGCCGGTGAAAGTGGACCGCCATATTTACTAGGGCGATACCTATTTTACGTGCTGCCTTCGCCTCTTGGATCAATCCCATCGCAGCACAAGCCTGCAGATACCTATTCAGATTCAAGAGAACTTCCTCTGTTTTCGACACCGTCGAATGTACGAAAAGCTACACTCGTAACTGCGTTAAATTGTGAGTAAAAAAAACAAAAACATTTCTTCATTTTACTATCATCGTTTTATGAGTGTAAAATACGGCGGTGATACATCCCAAGTTCCCGCAGGCGTGAGGGAAATACCTGCGCAAAATAATCCTGATAGCTGTTGTTATGTGCCACCATACCTCTGAAGTTAAGATGCGAGGCTTCATAAACACTGAACTGAAGCCATTGTGGTGTCACGGCCACGTTCAAGACTCCCTCTCGAGATCCATCATCATCATAGAGCTTTTGAACTAGCATACCTCAAATATTGAAAGCCTGGAAAGGTTTGCCCAAGCTTTCACCTTCCAAATTTGGACACATCGTCGCGGAAAAATGCATCAGTCACCACTCAAAGGAAGATCATTGTGTATCGCTGGTTGTTATAACATCCTGATATTTCAGAAGCAATGCGAACGTTTTGGGAGCTCGAGGAGCTTCCAAAGAAGAAACTCTTATTTGAATTTGAAGCAGCGTGTGAAGACCATTTTCGCTTCAAGAACAATCGTCTTCCTAGTGGACGTTTCGTAATGTCCTTACCGTTTAAGTCGTCCATCAGCCAGCAGGAAAGCCTAAGACAACAAGTCCTCAGTCATCTCTTAAACTTAGAGCATAAGCTTTCTCATCGACCGGGGTTTAAGCACGAATGCGTCAAATCCATGGATGAATACTTGGAGTTAAGTCACTTGCGAGCAGCTCAAGCCGCAACAAGATATTTAATTCCGCACCAGGCGGTCTCGAAGGTAGCGAATGGCAAGACCAAAATTCGAGTTGTCTTCAATGCGTCATGCCATAAAGGTCGAAAGAGCTCCCTTAATGATCATTTGACGGTGTGTCCTTAGTTGCAAAGAGACCTGTCAGATATTGTGATAGGTTTCAGAATCTACCCTATAATGCTAAGTCGCCGATATCGTCAAGATGTATTGACAAATTTTGGTTCGACCCGAAGACAGACCCTACGAACGTATCCCGGGAAAGAGTTAGTCAATGTGGAGCTTAATACCGTCACTTACGGTGAAAATTCCTCTTCGTTTCTGGCCATCAGGACGTTGCACCAGTTATTTGAGGATGAAGGACATCGTTATCCTCTTATTACATCGTAGTATCGTCGTTATCTTTACCCCCCCCCCCCCCGAAATCCAGTTAGTATTAAAATTGTTGCTAGGTTGTGCAAATTAAATTAAAAACAACACACACAACAGAGGATCCAACACATTTTAAATCATTGTGCATTGCAACAAGCATACTTATGTTTATATTTGCTTGAAAATGTCCTCCCACAACTTCACAATAATTAACAATCGTATCGAAAATCAAGAATTGAAGTATTGTTGTTGTTGCGTATTGCATTTAAATTATTCATCATCCAATAATATTTTATATGGGCTAATTTATCCAAATTTTAAAAATTATCATGAATAATGGTATTAAAATCCTCGATCCTGACCTGACCCCCTCCCGAAAGGTTTTCCTTGCTACGGCCTTGGTTACATGGGCGACTCAGTTGAAGATGCTGTGAAGCTCAAAAAAGAGCTGAGATTGGGTGGTTTCGTGTTGGGAAAGTGAAAGAGCAACAATTCAAAACTCCTTGTATTCAGGAAGAGCCCGTACTCTCGCTCTCGGGAAGTGACGATGGAGGATGCAAGATCCTCGGTCTCGAATGGTAAGCTGCTTAAGACATCTTTACTTTCGTGGTAGAGAAGCCTATATCCCTACCCACGATAGCTGGCATTCTTGATCCTCTTGGTTTTTTGGCGCCAGTGGTATTCAAGGCTAAAACTCTGCTTCAGGATGTCTGGCACGCCAAGTGTGATTGGGATGAGCGAATTTCCTCGCATCTTGGAACTGCCTGGTCTTCCTTTGCTGCCGAACTACTCACTCTCGCAAGCGGTAGGATTCCCCGCCATATTCGTCTACCTTCCACCTCGACTTCTATCGATTTAATCGGTTTCTCGGACGTCTTCCAGAGGTGATACGCCGCTGTACTCTTCATGAGAATCTCTGGAGTGGATGTGGCGCAGACCTATTTGCTTAACCCTTTTCTTGATAATATATCCGTGGAGATACATCAGAATTTGGCATAATGTATTTATTAATGCTCTTTCCAATGTATACCACAAGATGCATGTGATTTTTTTAACTGCCATCATGAGATTTTATTTAGTTTTTTTCCTATACATCCTTCGGTCATAAGGGTTAAGTGGTATGAATATTATTTTGATATTAAAAAAATAAAATTCTGCCAAGTTAAGAGTTGAGGCTAAAGGAAACTCGCTCCCGAGAAATCATCCCATCAACATCTATTCCAAGGTTGGAGTTAAGTGGAGCTATTCTTCTTGTCCAGCTGCTGGATTCATGTAGAGGTCCGCGTGAAGAACTCCAAATCGAAAAACGGTTCCTCTTTACCGATTCCACGATAATACTAGGTTGGCTGCACCTGCCCTTGAATCAACTCAAAACTTTTGTCACTCATAGGGTAGCTGCAATTTTAGATCTCACAGAGAAGAAATCTTGGCATTACTTAACCTCTCCGCTGAATCTTGCTGACTTCACTTCTCGCGGCATGATGCCGGATGAAATAAGTTGTCACGACCTCTGGTGGTCTGGTCCCAGCTGGCTTCAAAAGTTACCTTAATCTTGGCCTCTTACGGTGATTTATTATGCCGGAATCTCATTACCTGGAACTAGGCCCGAAGAAGTGCTTCCCTTAATATCAAAGGAGTGTCGGTCCCTTCTGCAATGTATGGAAGGTCTCTCTTGCTATAATAGATTTTCACGAGCACTCTACAGAGCTCAGCGTTTCCTCCATCGCCGACCTAAACAACTAATGCCTAAATGTCCTATTTCACTGAAGGAGGTGGATGAAGCAAGGGTAATTTGCACTCGTTTGGTTCAAGAGGAATATCTTGTTGGAAGTCATGAAGGCAGTGAGTATTGTTTTTAGGGTAACAGCCTGAGGAGGAAGGTTACAATGCTTGGTACAGTAATTGTTGTTTTGGTTGTGACACCCTAAGGAGGAAAGTTACAACAGTTGTACAGTCATATTGTTTCTAGTTAGTGAAGAATATTGCTTTTTGTAACACCCTAAGGAGGAAGGTAACAATGTATTGTAGAATTTTATTATTTCTGTTTAGTGGAAAATTCTTTTGTATTGTTTTATGTGAGTGGCAAATATAAAACTGAATATTGGAGGAGTATAAATTAGTTTAATTTATCAGAATCCCATCATATCTGTCTTCAAAGAACAATCTAAAATCGTCTAAAGGTTGGCTCTTGCTATCACCTTTCAAAGATTCTCGCAACGTTTTCAGGGTGGGCGTCTGGAACATTCCAAACTTTCCTTCAGGGCCAAGCCTCCAATTATCATGCCGGACTGTCATTTTACACTTCTCGTCGATTTTTACCATCGCATGAACTACGTGGGGCCCAACTCACTGCAAGCGATTCTTCAGAACCGATACTACATCATCAGCTAGGAGGATTGGTCCGCTCTCGTGTCCGGATCATCACACCAAAATTCCTTGAGGAACCTACAAAAACCGGTTGTTAAGGTTGCCCCCTTGCTATTGCCCAATCATGAGAACTGTAAGTACTAAAGTTTTTCTTGCATGAAATCTTTGGTCGGCGGAATGTTGACACTTTCATCAGAATTAATTTAAAATTGTACTTAAGTTTTGTTCTTGTGTTATTCTTTAATGTAATATTATTCTGCTTGCATGAATCTACAGCCCATCAATGAGCCTTGACCTCCTCGATACGTTTCCGCCAGTCCTCCCTGTCCAGTGCAGCGGACTTCCAGTTCCGGACATAGACTCCTGGAGTCCTCACTGACTCCATTATTCACCCATCGCAGTTTGGGTCGCCCTACTCTTCTTGTGCCCTGCATTTTTTTTCTATTACTCTTCTGGGCCCTTCAACACACCATTCTGGCCACATGGCCACCCCAGCGCAACCTACCAAGCCTTATTACTTTGACCAGGTCCGGGGCCTAGAATAGACTTGCCAGCTCCGCATTGGTACGTCTTCTCCATGCTTCACCCTCTTTAATAGGTCCATAAATTCGCCATAAAACCCTCCTTTCAAATGCCTGAAGCAATTTTTCATCGGCTTTCTTTCTGACCCATATAGTAGGACAGGGCGAATGAGCGTTATATATAGAATTTTCTTTGTATTCCACGACAAGAGCTTGCTTTTTAAATGTCGATTTATCCCAAAGAAGCATTTATTTGCCTCTTCTTGACCTCTATCGAAAATTATTGCAGCTCGTTATGGTGGTTCCCAAGTAGGCAAAGGAGTTTAATCTTTCAATATCAAGGCCTCCTATCTTTTTTAAAAAACAGTCACTTGTGTGCATTAAGTTTTCCAATTTTTTTTTATTGTACAGGTGCTTCGTGGGTGATAGGCAGGACGTTCGTATATGGTCGGCAGGTTCGAGTGTACTCGGTGCCGATCAGCTGGTCAGGGGCAGTAAGAGATAGGCCAGTGAAAGTGGACTGCCATATTAATTAGGACGATACCTATTTTACGTGCTCCCTTCATCACTTGGGTCAATCCCATCGCAGCACAAGCCTGCAGATACCAATTCAGATTCAAGAGAACGTCTTCTGTTTTCGACACCGTCTATGTTTATTGAGTTTACTTTATTAATTAAACAACGAATTTATGATGAAAAGGAAGAGGTGACAAGGTTGAAAATCTCGAAATAGCCTATTTTGGGCCATTAGGCCTGTCTAATAAAATTATGCATCAGTTATTTTTTTAATAAAAAAATAAGAGCCTCAACCATATGGGGGTATCAGCAGGATGGTTGATACGGGCGTGAACGGTTCAAATACAATTTAAAATAAAAAATCGTATTTTTTCAGGTATTGTTATTTTAAAAACAAAAAAGAAATTACTCCTGTTGATGGCGTGGGAAAGCTTCCAAGAAATTTGTTACAAACGACCAGCAAAATAATGAGAAAAATATCTTTCTCTTGTGACAAATGCAAAATCTCTTATGCTTGGACATTAACGTAACTAGAGTTGACTCATGGGGGGGGAGGGGGTTAACCCCCACCAGTCAACCAATCCAACATATTACTTCCTTCAAAAATGATGCCTCGTAATATAGGTATAATTTATATTATACTATAATCATAGATAATTATATTATACTATAATACTATGGACAGATAATTTCAATTTCTGTCTTAGTTTGGAGACTTAAGAGCTTTTCGTTGGAATTTTTTTCACGGTCTTAAAATATAATCATGTAGCTTCAAATTAAATAAATAGATTATATTTTTTTATAAATATTATTTTGGAAGTTATAAATGCTATTTTCGTTATAAATGTTATTTTTGGAAGAGCAATCAATAAATAGCTTTTAAATACAAGTAACCCTATTTATTGGTTACGATAAGTTACTATACTTAATTGCATAGGGAACTTTCTAGACCCATCCAGCTTTTCTTCTAGATTTTAAGAATTGTCTTACCTGTTCTTCTCACATTTGCGATCTTATTGTTGCCGCTAGATGCCACTACTGCCGCTATAATTACATAATTAATTGTAAATAAACAGTATTACGTTTTGGTTTGTCATTTTAGTGTACCTTTTATTCATTAAAATAACTATGTTCGCACTTTCTTTGTTGTGTTTTTGGCATTATTGACCCTTACTTCTGTAATCCCACAATAATAACTTTGAAAAAGTAAAATCCTTCAAATTTTTATTTCTTTTAAATTGTTACAATTTTTTTGAAAATTTCTTCTAAGCAATGGAGGGGGGTTACATCACCAATAACCCCCCACCTCGTTACGCCTATGTGCTGGAGTGCACCAAGAGACTGTGTCAATGCTTAGGATAGTGACTATTAATTTTGAAAAGTATTATTAGTTCAACCAATAGTTTTTAATTGTTTAAAATCAAAATTAAAGATATTATAATTAATTTGTTATTTATTTAAATAAGTTTTAAAGCGTGTAGTTTTTACAAAAAAATATACTTTCATTGGTTGTGGGCATTGCTAGAAGGTTCATGTTAGTAATAATAAACGATGAAATGTTTAATTATTTTATTTCTTTTTTATTTATGAATTTTTAAATCAGATAGAACCTGGGCTCATGTGTCGTTACTAGCGTTGTGAAAAACTATGTCCATACTTGAATGTTAAGCAAAACAGGTTCAAACAAATAACAGGCCAGTTTAGTTGAATAGAAAAAGTTATGATAAAAATAGTGACCATGGAAACTTAAAAGAGTAAATACAATATTGTTTATTTAATATTCTCTTCAAATTTTAGTTTATCTTTACCCAGTTTTTAAATGGAATTTCGTTGATTAAAAAAAGAACAATTATTATTTATCATTTTTAAAATTAAAGTCAAAAGTTATTAACCATTTTTTTTAATATCCATTGAATTTTAGAGGGACATTCCAGTGTGTTTTGGGGGAATGAACTGGACCAACCCTGGCAACATTGTAATCTGTCTATTGTTCTCTTAACAGTACATAATATTAATTGATTGAAAAATAAACTATTATAATGCTCTTTTATGAATTAATGTCTCGTCCTTCTGATAAGAAGGTAATTCATGCCACTTGTAGTTAGGTTTGCATTAATTTTCCATTATTTTTTAATCTATTATTATTTTTATAATATTTAAATTAATACTTGAATGCTATAAGGTGCCGAGTGGTGAAAGTTTCAAAATTAAATCATTTATTAATAATTTAGTTTACTATATATGAATACATAATACAAGAATAATTTATTGGCTTAAATTAAAAAGATATTTACTATACACTTTGATAATCAAATATCCTCTATCAAAGTTTATATATTCTTTGATTATACCTAAAAGACCTTTCACAGCAAATTGATGGGCAGTATCACTTGCGGATACTAAATGATAAAGTAATGGTTTATTGTAGAATAGAATAGAAAAGTAGGTAACTTTAATCTGGGACTTATATAACTAATACTGGTTAAGAATAACAAACAACAAAAATTTAAACATAATATGTATCTGGCCAGAAGTGCCAAACAAAGGAAAAATAAAACTAACTAAAACAACATTCTTTTTATTGTATAATGCAAAAACTACACTTTTTAAAGTTTATTTTAATTGTATGTTTCAAGTTATATCCAATAAAATTAAAAAAATATCTGAGTGTTAAGTTTTGTATATTTGTGTTTCAACATAAAAGATATTAAGGTTTGAGCTAAACATACAATTTTATTAATTAATTAATTAAACTTGTATTTTTTTTTTAGTTGAAAAAAATTGTAAAGAAGTGGTGGAATATATATGAAAGTAATAAGAAAATAGGTTTGAACCATCTAATCATAATTTTATTACGCTTTGCTGGAATCACATATGAAAATTCAGATTTAGATACTTTAGCAGATGATCTATTGAAGAGTAACATTCTTTCCAACGTAAGCTTAATAATTATATAAATACGTATGTGTTGATTATAATAGATGTATGTGTAATATATTAGATGTATGTGAAATTATAATACTATACTGAATTGTAATTATTAAAATCACTTGTAATATGCTTATTTAAGCATAGAGCATGTCCTAATATTAATAAAGAGTCCCTCCATGGGGGGAAAAAGAGAAAAAAAATGTAGATGTTGATCTTTATGTATGTACAATAGGACATCAATAATCTTGGTATTCAGTCATCTTGACAACATTATATATTGAACACATCACTCAGTTTTCTTCTAATTCAAAAAAATATTCTTCGATTTAAAAAAAAAATGGTGTATGGACAGGAATTTTTATTTTTCGATCAAACTTGGCAGTCTTATCTTTTTCATTATATTAATAACATTAACTCTTTCATTGACGTTAGGTTGATAAACAAAACTAATAAATAAATGTATTTTTAGATGATAACATTTTAAAAAAAAGGATAAATTTTGTAAATGCTTTTGTAATTATTTTGTATAAAACAGGTGATTTTTTGACATCGAGAATCGAGAATTAGGCTTACCAATCTGTGAGTTTAGGATTTTTATATTCTATATCACACTTCCCACACTCACAGATTCATACTTGGGCACACAACACTAACTCGAGGAGTCAGGGACACCTGCAACTTGATCCACTAGTCTTCTGCTCTGCACTGTTATTTCCAATTTCTTATACCCAAGAGGGGGGTACCACTCGTGTGGCACTGTTGGACCATTAGTTTATATGCTTGGTTCTTTTCTTCATTTATTTGTTGGTACTCTTCAGCAAACCATAACATGTTCCTTATAAATTCTTCATGTTTTACCACTTCTGGGTCACATTTGTCATTACTTCTTCACATCCCATCCATTTGGATAGATCCCCTTGTACCTCTACTCTATTACTATGGAGTAGCCCATAGATCTTCATCCTTCAGTATACCTGTATCATATTTCCTTTGAAGTGCCCCTTGTAGCTTCTTGAATCCTTGACCACTGATATTCTTGGCATTACTCTAGCAATGGCAAGATAGTGATCTGAGTGCACATCAGCGCTCCTAAATACATAAAAATCCATTAGATTGGAGATATACCTAGCACACATTAGAACATGGTCAGTTTGATTTGTAGTGGGAATAAATAGATTGCTTACTATTACAAGCCATTTCGATGCAGTCAAATTGACTAGTAACAGAAACTTTATTGTTGGATTCCTTGTGAATACTGTGCATGCCGATGGTTGGTTGAAACTCTAATTCTTTTCCAATCTAGGCGTTACAATCTCCAAATAATGCTTTGACGTCTAATCTTGTGCAATTTAGACTTTATATAGATTTTTTTCAAGCTTTGCATAGAACGTGACCTTGACTGCATCCACGGAGGGTTCTGTTTGAGCAAGAACTTTAACTGCTTCCACGTAGGATTCTGTTGAGGCAATTTTTCAAAAGGCAAACAATTGTAAAAAAAAAAGTAATAAATTGAACCATTAAGTAATAAAACTAAAACAAAATTCATGAACAGATAAATATTACTTAACAATTAAATTATAGTATTCCTATGTTTTATACTCTTCTATATATATATATATTTAAATATTCCGATTGATTTTGGGATGCCAGAGTAATCATTTAAGATGATTACTCAAATTATTAATTCTAATTTTAGTCTTAATTGGATTTTTTTCCAGAGGTCTGTTCTTGTGTTTACCAATTTACTCAGTATTTAAACCTTCAATATATTATTCATAAATAAATAGTGCATCTTTAGTGCATCTTGGGTAAGTAAGCACCAAAAGAATTATAATGACTATAGTTTATTAATTCAATTTGAAATAACATTAATGATTTAATATATACATTAATAAGTACAGTTAGGTATTTCATTTGTACATTAATAAGTTACTATAGGAAGGTCTTCGCCTGGCCTCGTCTGGATCTTCTGCGCCCTGCATCGTCAGACGGATTCCTTGCTCCTCTCCTTTTTTGGGAAAAACCTCTACCTGAGTGATCTACTTCTTGCAAATGTCCATTTGCTCTTTGTGCAAACAAATATTCGGAGGGAGTATAGTACATCTTAGAGTTCTCGTTGAATAAGTTCCATACCTCTCTAAATGCAGCAAACTTATCCCTTTCTCTTCTGGATGCTCGAGTGGTTTTTGAATCAAACCGAAGGAAGTACAAAAGAAATTCAACTCTACTCTTACACATTGTGCATCAGATTATTGGAGGGCCAACAGTGGTTGAAAACTACACATCTGTAGACAATCCACCACTTTTTGAACTCCGGCCATAAGCAACAAGCCCAAGAGAGCTGAGATCTCGATGTGATCTGCCCGTCCTATAAAAGATTGCTTAGGGTTAAACTGAGATGCTTTCATATCAATCTCTTCATTGGAATATTTTACAACTAGCTCTATTATTTTCTCACTTATGAAGAGAGAAAATACGTTTTTCTCGTCCACAAGCCTTTTCCCCTCCCCTTTTGGGCCTGGGAAATCTGTAATTATGTTTTTCTTGGGAGTTCTAGAGTACTTACTACTTATAGGTTTGTCAGCCCAGATGGTTCCAGGTCCTTCCCAAGGATCCATCCCCGTCTTCTCCAGAGTGAAGAGGTATAAAATCAACTCTCTGGTCTGAAATATATTCATCATCGTCGGCTATATCCTCATCATTGGGGATAATTTCGTCGTCTGGCTCACTGCACTCACTGCTTACTGCTAAACCATCTTCTTCCTCCATCTGACGGAACAATTCCGCCCGAATTTCATCTTCCGTGATAAACAAGCAACATTCGGCCATATTTACTGCAAAACAAAACTAATCTCAGCCCTGAGGAAGTCATCAGCATGGTTGACGAAACAATGGCGAGGAATTTATCTACACGGTCTAAACCAGATGAAATAAACTAAGTCTTTTGTAATAATAGTGGTCGTGGAAGCCTAAAAGAATATTAAAACAAAATAATAATAACCAGACATGCGAAATAGTTAGGAATATTAATGACACATAAGTTACACTTGGGTCATACGCGACCCACACATAGTGTTTTCCAGAAAAAAAATATATAGGTGCGAAAAGACAATTGATTACTTACCTTATCGCTAGGACAGCTCCGGGAAGACATGCTGGGAGAGTATTTAGGCCCCTTCCACCTCACCTCCTCACTTGGGAGAGCGCAGGTGCCGACAAAACAGCACTGGGTCGCTCACCACTGGGTAGTGGAGGAGGGTTAAGTGGTTACTCTGAGAGTAGCAAGGATACTGATAAAACTAAAATAAAGTAATCTTACTTTCATACAAATGTAACATATTCAGGGTCCCACTGCTTTAAATCTTGTTATAACTAAAGAAAATTTCTTATTGATGATAAATCCCATTGCACACGTGTTTTTTGTTTTCTACAGCTGTAGGATATTGTGTGGTTTTTCTTATTAAATAATCCTTGACCGATCCATCTAATCTTCTGGATAGCAGCTATTTTTATTATGTAATTGTCAAACTAGATTAAAAGGTGATCTGTATTGGAATGAATCTTAGTTGCCTTAAAAAGGCAACTAAGTTTTTGTAGTATCAATATCAAGTCTTCACTCATCTTCAAATTCTCTGAGATGATTAAAATCTGCTTATTCCTCTTCCAATTTGTCTTCAACGATTGATCTAAGTTTCATTTCCAGTATAGAGGAGTAAAGTTTATAGACTACAGGGGAGAGACCTATAGGCCTATAGTTTTGGCATTCACTAGAGCTACCCTTCTTGTGGATCGGTATGATGATGTTGCTTTTCCATTCCTCAGGCATAGATTTAGAAGAAAAAATATTTTGAAACAGGTCCTGCAAAGCTTTATGTAATTGTAGACCTCCAAATTTTTTAATTTCTAGAGCAATACCATCTTTGACTGCTGCTTTGCCAATCCTCATTTTTTCTATAGCCCATGTGACATCTTCCTACCATATCACATCATCATATTCTTCTGTTTCTCGCCTGTCCTCCACTCTCTTGTCTGAGGCACTAGAAAACAATACAGAATAATGGCGTAGCCATCTCTCCAATATTTCCACATATCCAGTAATAATTCGCCTTGATTCGTCCTTAACATTTCTATTGGATTTGCTCACCTTTCCCTTCATTGATTCCATTCTCTTCAAAAAAATCTTGGTATTCTCCCTGTTATCATTTTGCAGACTTCTACCAAATTTTTCCCAGCTTTACCTCTTCGCCACTCAAGCAACCATTTTTGCTTCCCTTCTTCTTCAAATGTAGAGCTCCCAGTTGGCAGCAGATTTGATTTTACAATACTCCTTCCAGGCTGTCTTCTTCCTAACCGCTGCAGCTTTCCCTAGATCACTCCACCATTCAGACCTTTTACCTTTGGTGCAGACTACCTTCGTTCCGCTTACACTTTCAGCAGTCTCAATAATTGCATGCTTGAATGCTGCCCATTTATTGTTAATATTCATTTCCATATTGACATTTCTAAGTTTTATATCCAAAAGTTCTGCATATTCCTTTTTCTTTTCTGAATCCTGCAGTTTTGCAATGTCACTCCTCTTTTATGCTTTGGGCCTTTTCTTTCTAGGTCATAGGATCTGGGTGTTCCAGTCAAAAGAAGATGGTCCGAACCAATTTTAGTACCTCTTATAACTTTTACATCGGTGAAGTATTTCCTTATTCTCCTACTGTAGACAATGTAAACTATAATGCTGTTAACTCTCCTTTCTTCAGCTGAGAAGGTTATTTTGTGCACCATCTTATGTAGGAAGAAAGAGTTTTCAATGAGGAGGTCGTAATCAATACAGAAGTCGATGAACCTTTGTCCATTTCTATTGTTGGTGTGTTCTCCTGCATGTAGGCCCATAACATCATGACCTATCTAACATGACCTAACATCATATTCTATCTATCTTTCTCCGTGGCGCTACAATCCTGAGTGGGTCCTGGCCTCCTCAATGACCCGCCACCATTCGGCCCGATTTTGTGCTGCCGCTCTCCAGCTAACTGATTAATATTAAGTATGGTCTGTGGGACCATGTGTTCCTTATATTTTTTGAACCAACATTCCACTTTCACATTCAATAAGGTACTGACATGATAGGAAGGTACTGAGTCATACAGGGATTTACCATAATCAGAAGGGTGGGAAATTCCAGAAAGCACTGAAAACAGTTGTTGTAATTTTGTATTAAATCATGGTAAAAACTTTAAGCCTCTCTCAGTCAATATGCTGACAATTTTACCTAATTTAAGTTTTAAAAATTATGTAAAAGCCATAATCCTATCTGTTCCATTAATCTAAAAAATTATAATATTTAAAAAATCCATTTCTTCTTTTAAACAAGGTTTATGACTTCATAATTCCAATAATTTTGATTTATTGTGTAATGGGCCTTCTTTCAGGATCATGACTTGAACTGTGTACCGATTTGTCTTCAAAAATATTCAAACACACTTAACAAATTTATGGATATATTGCTCCAGAGAAAATTCTGGGCTGTTATACAAGATTTATCATTCATTTTTCCACTAATGTCTGTGATTGAATTGATGAGAGAATCTCCTCAGGATTCTGTTAGAGCTGTATCTTATTTATCAGGTAAATGTTTTTTTGTAACAAAATCATCTTGCCTTAGAAGTGTATAAAAGAAGCATATCATTATTAAAATAAAAGTAAATAAAATAAAACCTATCTACTCGAAAAAACAGTTGAAAAAGATTAGTGATTTTCAAGTTTTACAATAATACTCTCTGCAATATATCATTTTTTACTTTGCTCCGCCAATAAAATTTATTCCTCATAGCATCCTCTCCTCTAATACTGAGAATTTCACTTCTACTTCTCCATCATTTCCAGTGTCCTAACTTCCTGTCACATCAACTTCCAATCCTTGCCCGCTCGTTTTTATGAATTTCATGAATATTGGACCCAAAATTTTTACCATACTATTGGAATCTCAGAAACATGGCTAAAACCCCATATCCTGACCTCTGCTGTATCTCCTTACCTGACTATTCATTCCCCACCACGACCAAGTTGACCGGATGGATGGAGGTGTAGGTCTTTATGTCCACAACTCCCTAAAATCATGTATCCTAGATTCTTCATCCATGTCCGATTATCTTCACATAGAATTCCTTTTACTTGAAATTTCATGCAACTCAAACCCTCTCCTATATGTCGCAGTATATCGTCCTCCTTTGGTCCCTTTTGATTCTTCCTTTGAGTCGATCCTTTACAACCATATTCCTCTCTATAACATCATAATCTCCGGTGACTTTAATACCAATCTCCCTTGTCCAATCCAATGATAGTCTATTACTTGAAAATATCTTTTACTCTCTACACCTCTCCATTGATCCATTTTCTCCCACCCACCGCACTCTTCTATCTGACACCTGGTTAAACTTGTTTGCCATTGAATCATCGCAGAAACTCCTTTCCTCCTCTCAATTATCCGCTCTACTTCTGTTCTCTCATGATCTAATCCAAATTTCATACAATATCCAAGCTCCAGAAATCCTACCGAAAACCATAATATTTCGCTACCTAGATGTACTCACTTTTGAAAATATCTCACCTTCCCTTTAAATCCTGAATTGGAACCAAATTTATTTCTGTACCACCATTGATTCAATGGTCGAGATGCTCACTGCCAATCTCAAAAGCATCCTGGATACCTATGCCTCACTCAAAACTTTAACCTTCCGTCACCATCCCGCTCCCTGAATGTTTCAAAAAATTAAATACCTGCAAAGGAAGTGTGATGCTGCCTGTACTAAAGTCACTTTAGACGTACAAGACTAACTGATGACTATCAAGCGTTCAGGGCTCTCCGCAATTTTACACAGTCTAAAATCCAAATACTACCACAAAGCTCTTTCCACTGCTCCCAATCCTAAATTAAATGGCAACTCCTCCGAAAGCTCTCCCTTTGTAATTCATCGTCCTCCAGAGCCTTTCCTGCCTCTCCCAATGAAATGAACTTTTTGTCTGTCTCAATTAACACTTCAAAATCATCCTCTCCCGTCTTTTAACTAACGCCATCTTTCAACGCCGACAACTTTTATTTCTTTAGCCTTGTTTACATTGGTATAATTAGTAGTAGAGTTCGATGATAGAGTGCTTGTTATTCGCCTACTAGAATAATGTAAACAGGTTGTGCTAGTGACAGCAGAGTACTACAGATTGTCCAGGGTTGAGTTAAGTAGTGGATAGCACGTGTGGAATAGTACACTCGACCATCCCACCCCTACTTCCACAATCTTGCTCTACTCTACTGGTTTGTTTGTTAACTATACCAATATAAACAAACACAAGTTTGATTTTAGCAGAGGATAGCGTGTCTAGAAAGATCCTTGAAAGCTGCTTGTATGCTTCAGCCATTTTAGTTTAAAGTTTAATCTCAAATTTTGCTAACTAAGTATAAACAAAAATGAAGTGGACGGAACATGAAACTATGGAATTAGTGGCAGTGTACAAGGATTACAAATGTATATGGAATATCAGCAGTCCAGCAGCTCCCAATTAATCACGTCTCTTAATCTGATCCCTAACCCAAATTTTTTTTTGCCTACTAGTTTCTTCCTCTATAACTTCCGCAACTTCATTTAATAAAATATCTACAGCTTGCACTAAACATTTTTTAACAAGGCTCGATATTTTTGTGTAACCTGCTTGTTCATTATTATGCTTGTTAAATCAAACTATCTTTTCAAATTACTAGCAAACGTGAGTACTGTTACTCTACCAAAATGAGCATAGTAGAGTATTTCAGAAAAAGTATGCTAGTGAATTCTACTACTAATTATACCAATGTAAACCAGGCTTTAGACATTTCACCTACTGACATTTCCTCCGTCCTGAAATCCCACTGGCTATTCTACTAGCTTTGATGAGATCCCTGTCAAATTGCTCAAATTACGCCTTATCGATATCGTACCTGTCCTACTCTTCATATATAATTTTTCACTACAAAACGCAGTATTCCCAACTTCTTGGAAGCCTTAGTCCATCCTATAAACAAAACCTCTAACCAAGTATCTCCCAATGACTTCCGGCCAATCTCCATTCCCTCCAAACTTTCCAAACCTCTCGAAAGAATAGTCTAGTCTCAAATATAAAATTTTCTTGAACAGTTCAAACTCCTTGATCCACTTCAATCAGGCTTTCGTCCTGGTTTCTCCATACAAACTGCCCTTACCAAAATCACCAGTCACATACATACAGTCGTGGACAACTAAAAATTAACTGTGCTAATCCTACTAGACTTTTCTAATGCTTTTGATTCCTTGGACCGTTCTATCATTTTCACTAAACTAAAATCACTGTATTTTTCCAACAGCTCTATTTTATGGTTCCAATCTTTCCTCTCTGACAGATCTCAAGCAGTTTCCATACCTAATCAACTCCTTTCCTCTTTCCTCACTCGGTCCTCAGGTGTGGCACAGGACTCAAGCATCTCTCCTCATCTTTTTGACTGCTACATCAACGATCTCCTAAATCTATTCACCACTGTTCCTACCAACTATATGCTCACGACTTCCAAATCTATTTGTCCTTCCCTCCTTCTGAGCTATTATTTGCGTTTGCCAGTATGCAGAAAGACTGCATACAAACTGCCCTTACCAAAATCACCAGTCACATACATACAGTCGTGGACAACTAAAAATTAACTGTGCTAATCCTACTAGACTTTTCTAATGCTTTTGATTCCTTGGACCATTCTATCATTTTCACTAAACTAAAATCACTGTATTTTTCCAACAGCTCTATTTTATGGTTCCAATCTTTCCTCTCTGACAGATCTCAAGCAGTTTCCATACCTAATCAACTCCTTTCCTCTTTCCTCACTCGGTCCTCAGGTGTGGCACAGGACTCAAGCATCTCTCCTCATCTTTTTGACTGCTACATCAACGATCTCCTAAATCTATTCACCACTGTTCCTACCAACTATATGCTCACGACTTCCAAATCTATTTGTCCTTCCCTCCTTCTGAGCTATTATTTGCGTTTGCCAGTATGCAGAAAGACCTAGATAGGATCAGTGCCTGAGCAAAGCTGAACAAACTGGAATTGAACCCAATGAAAATCCAGGCCATTGTTCTAGATTCCAATTCCCTCCTTACAGCTATGCACACCCTCCCAACATTAATTCTAAACGACCACGATAAATTTTTCGCCAACGTTTCGTCAACCATGCTGCTGACTTCCTCAGAGCTGAGATGAGAATGAGGCTCACACAGTGAACACAAGTTCCACAGTGACAACTCGAAATAAGTTTGAAGAAATTCAGGAACAGTTACTAAAAAGCAAGAGTTTTATACCTTAGTCTTCTGGTGAAAGAGATTCCTAGATGAATTCTTGGTTGAAGTTCTAAGTCTGAAAATCTTCTAGAATAAGCCCTCAAGTCCCTGTTTGGGCACCAATTAAATAATCTCCAACTCTAAATCACTTTTTAAAAAGAACTTTATTGAAAATAACAGATACAAAGTAACTAGCCTAATCGCTAACTAATAATAATAGGTTCTGAGAATGACACCTGCCAGCTTATGTATCATTCCAGGAAAGACACCTGCTGTTACTCTTTAACTATATATATATATATATATATATATATATATATATATATATATATATATATATATATATATATATATTTTAGAGAAGAATTGGTCGACTGTATCTTCTAATTTAAGGAAGAAATAGTTGGAGGTGCAGTCAAAGAAAACACCAAAATAAGCAAAACTTATTTATTATGTGCCGACGTTTCGGCCTACAATGTAGGCCATCTTCAGGGCGAATAAAACACGAGGCAGCTAGGCGAGCTCAGAATAAAGTGCTATATATATAAAACTTATGAGCTTCGGTACACAAAAGATAAAAAAAAGAGGAATTTAGGAGAATAACTAACAACACGCATGAAGTCTGGTTAAACACTGACTTTATTGCCATCTTGAACCTCTATTATAGAATCTAACAGCTGTTAACAATGCCAGCTTGATATTAGCGACTATGCGATCATCGTCTTGTCTTAACTTATATATATATATATATATATATATATATATATATATATATATATATATATATATATATATATATATATATATAAATATATGTATGAGATATGGCCGTGGCAATTTACGATAGTGTAATATTCTTGTTATTAATATTAACTCTGAAACTTCTAATTTTTGTGAACATTCATTATTATGGTTTAAATATTTCTTTTTAGCTCCATAACATTAGTTCAGGATTTCCTTTTCTGTTTGTGTGTTTTACAATGTTATTTCATTATTACTGATTTGAGAGTGTAATGTTCACAAAGTTTTTTCACAATTATTAGTTTTTTTGTATTTGTGTTCTATATCGCTCATACTTTATAAATATGATTGTATTTGCTTCAATATTTAATAAATGACACATTTTTTTATTTATTTCTAATTTTTATGACCTATAACTTAGAGAAATATAAATTCAGATTGTTGCCTTATTTATTGCTATTATTACTAATACGAAATTTAACGTATGTTATAGGCATGAAACTGCTTAGGCAGAGTCATTACTTGTCTGATTACTTGATCACTGCCCATATTCCTAATAAAATTGCTTTGGTTCGGAGAATTGAGGAGTTAAAGAGTAAAGTGCACCTAAACCTGAGATACAGCTTGAGGTACTTTTCACAATATTATCAATGCTTTAACTTTTTTTGTTCATTAAATATACTATATTTTTATGGTAAATGTTTTATCAAAAGTTCTTATTTAATTTTTTTTTCATCTTAATAAAAATAATCGTTATTTATTTTGAGAAAAATGTTAATATAAAAGCAAAAAGTTTTCACTTCGATGGACCCTAATATAAAAAAAAAATTAAATATATGGTACGAATGGCTTACATATAGCTCAAATACATTAGGTGTTGTGTATGATGTAATGTATTATTTTCAATAAACAGTGAATCCAAAAATAATAATAATAAAAATGTTTTCATGTTATAGGTTGCTTAATCACCTCTTATCATTCTTTCAGCCTGGAAGAAATACACAGTCTATATTTATTAGAACCTTATTCACTAATCAATTAATTTCATTTTGTACTTTTCACATATGTGCTCTTAAAAAAATTATGTGCCTACCAAGCCTTCAGATGACGATGATGAAGATTTTTTTTTTAATATCCATGCAAGGGCCTATCAATGCACTGCGACCATTCATTGATCTATTGTGCGCCATTGCCTGCTATTATTATAATCTTATTTTGGCTAGTCCAACAAAGTTGCGAATATTTGCTGGATTGATTAACTCGCTCTGCCTAGAAGAAGCTAACAGGCTGGCCAGATTAGGATCGGACAACATTCTCTGCACACGTGAACCTGTATGTAGCATTAGTCTCAGCTACGCTAAGCATAGGATAGAGGATATCTACCGTAGGAAAGCAAATCAGAATTGGTGCAATAAAAGAAAATTAAAACATTCAAAATTATTCATTGACAGCTACAATGAGAAGACAGGTAAAGCTCTTTTGGATCTGGACAGAGAAGCACTGAAAACAATCATAGCGGCATACACAGGGCACTGCAGGCTCAATGCACATATGTTCAGGCTGGGACTGGTGGATGTCCCCACATGCCGCTTCTGTCATACAGAGGACGAAACACCCTATCATGTTATCTGCTTTTGTGATAGGTTAGCTGACCTAAGATTTACTACCTTTGGTCAAGACAGAGTCACCTTCTGGAAAAGGGCAACCTTCTGTAATAGGTTGAGGCCAAAGGTGGTAGACATAACAATAGCATCAAACGAGGTAAGTACCTTCATTAACCATTGGCATGTATCTGATGAAGAGACATGCTCAGACCATAGATATATCAGATTTAACCTTAGCCTAAATGTCCCCAGATCCAGCTGTACAGGAACCTTAGATGAACTGCCTGGGGATCCTTTCACAGCAATCAGAAAGAGAACGTTAAGAACTGTCCTAAGGCCATTAAAAAACACGGCAGCTGGAATTCCTTGATGAAGCTCTAACCAAAGCCATTATGGATGCATACACCAGCAGCAATCGTGTGTGCTATATTAACTCCAAAGGAAGACCTTTTGGAATGACAATCTAAATAAGCTAAGAAATAGCACCAGGAAGCTTTTCAATGCTGCTAAAAGAACTGGTAAGTGGGCAACCTACAGAGCTTCTCTTAGGGAATACCACAAACAGGTAAGAAAAACTAAAATAGATAGACATAAAAATAAAATCAAACGAGGTAAGTGGCGGACGAGAATAAAGCCGACTCAATGGAAGGGGTTAAGGTCACCGGTGAAGGGATCTACATAATGGGCATGCTGTTCACCATCTGCAGCGACACAAACAACAGTAAAGAAACAGATGGGGCCAACATTTTTAGCCCCAAGTCAAAGAAAAAGAAGAGGCAGAGGGAGGTAACTCTCCCCTCCCATCATATAAAGATAGCCCAGGGAAGAAGGCCAGAAGAATACAGGAGAAGATCAGAAACTACCTGGAGAGGGCCAAAAACTCCATATCGCGGGAAAAACAGGAATATATAGATGGGAGTGTCTCCAGCCTGCGTGACATTATTCTCGAGCTGGAGACTGAGAGAACGATTATACCCGCGTTAGTCAGGCACTTTGTAAGGGAGGTGCTCTGTGCAGAGGAACTCCACTAGATAGTGGCACAGAGATTCAAGGACATAATAGTCCCACAGATAGATAGAGAGCGGGCGCAGAAACCAAAAGGGGAGAGCCTGACCCCTAGGCAAACAGAGCCAGAGTCTGGGACGTCAGGATCCTTAGACAAGTATGCTGGGGGGGCGGAACCGGCACTGATGCCACAAAGGGCTAGCATGACAGAAATATGCAGAGGCAGGAACATGGCCACGGAGGAGGAAACAGAAGAGGAGTATACAACCGTAGAGAACAAGAAGAAAGAGGGAAAGGGAAAGGAAAACCTAAGCCCAACATTAGAAGTCGGTTCAAAGAAGCAAAAGACGATGACAGAGATCGTGAAATCACTGCCGACAAAACCGAGCAACGCGAAGGCACCTTTTTATATTACAATCGGCGCCGTAGGGAAGACATCATTTGAAGTGGTAGAACATTAACCATTGGCATGTATCTGATGAAGAGACATGCTCAGATCATAGATATATCAGATTTAACCTTAGCCTAAATGTCCCCAGATCCAGCTGTACAGGAACCTTAGATGAACTGCCTGGGGATCCTTTCACAGCAATCAGAAAGAGAACGTTAAGAACTGTCCTAAGGCCATTAAAAAACACGGCAGCTGGAATTCCTTGATGAAGCTCTAACCAAAGCCATTATGGATGCATACACCAGCAGCAATCGTGTGTGCTATATTAACAGCTTCCGTCACCGACGGAACTGGGTGTAGGTGTACAGCTGATAAGGGTCACCAAGACCGATGGTGTGTTGGTCAGAGTGGAGGACAGAGAAGCGGGAGAAAAGATTGTAGCGTGGCAGAAACTCATGGAGGTTGACGTTGAGGCTAGGGCTGCCAACAGAAGGTGGCCGAGGATGGAGGTACGAGGAGTTCCCAATGGATGGAAAGAGATGAAACTGACAGAGACGATTAAGGAAAGAGTCAGAAATAAGAGCATAGACGTCCAGGACCCGCAATTACGGATCCTGTACGGAAGAAAGGCAAGGGCGGGGGTTACCAAAGATTGGGTGATTGAGCTGGATCTCCAGATTAGGTACGCCCTGCATAGCAAGGAGGTGATAGTCGGAGGATGGTGGATATTCACCTTTCTGGACACCCTCGACGCAAATATTGCAATTTATTTATACTTCTTTCTTTTATGCACAAATTTGCTTATTTTAATTGGTTAGAGGTTTCATTGTTTTTACTTACATTGATTTAAAGGTTTCATTTAGCTTGAACTCATTATTTTCTGAATTAAATTTTTGTTTTTACTTTTGATACCCATCTTTGCTATAAATATTTTTAATAATTTATTTTAATAATTTTTTTTAATTAGCACTTCAATTTTTAAAAAAATTTGCTTAGACCAGGGCTGTGGATACTCCAGGGCGAGCTGTAAACAGGAGTTCATAACATGCAGGTGGTGTGCAGGGTTGGGGTATGTAGCAAAGGTATGTCCCAATAGGACCGTAGGTGAGAAACCCACCTGTAGCAACTGTAAAAAAGAAAAATACAGAGATACAGCACACCAGGCTGGGAGTCGGGGCTGCCTCGTACACTGACAGAGACAATTAAGGAAAGAGTCAGAAAGAAGAGCATAGACGTCCAGGACCAGCAATTAGGGATCCTGTACGGAAGAAAGGCAAGGGCGGGGCTTACCAAAGATTGGGTGATTGAGCTGGATCCCCAGATTAGGTAGGCCCTGCATAGCAAGGAGGAGATAGTTGGAGGATGGTGGCCATTCACCTTTCTGGACACCCTCGACGCCTCAAGACGCCTGCAGTGCCAGGGATGTGGACACTCCAGGGCGAGCTGTAAACAGGAGTTAGTAACATGCAGGTGGTGTGCAGGGTTGGGGCATGTAGCAAAGGTATGTCCCAATAGGACCATAGGTGAGAAACCCACCTGTAGCAACTGTAAAAAAGAAAAATACAGAGATACAGCACACCAGGCTGGGAGTCGGGGCTGCCTCATACACTGCAAAGAGTCCGAGAACCTTGCGAAGAGGATGAGATGCGACTGATGGGGACACCAGGGACACTGCTGGATGGAACTAATGGACAACGGATAGATAGAAAAGATGGATCTAAGACGAGAAGGATAAGGTGCAGTTCTAAGGTGCTGCACCATAGTTGCTGTTAAATAAAGGCTGTTCAAGAATAAAAAATGATAAGAGTTGCCTTGAGGGGTGAACCCCCACTGAAGGTAAAAAACCTGTATGCCATCTTGGCAGGAAAGGTGGTAAAAAAAAAAAAGTTGATGCCGTTGCAAGGTTTGTGGCATTTTTCTGTGTCAATTTTGACCTTGTATTTAGGTGACATTAAGTCATGTAAATGTTAATCCGATCTCATGGCTAAAATGTGATTGGCCTCAATTTTTGTGAACAACTCCCATGAGCAGCAGTGAGCCGAAACTGATGGGATTATGTTCTGTTTAAACAGCCTGTGCAGGGAGACTATGTCACGGTACTCAAGTTCTAATGTTAAAGGCCTGAAGCCAAGCACCATCTCCATTGTAGCAGTCAGAGTCGTCCTCATAGCAGCCGTCATCAATAGACAGGCCAGTCTTTGTAGCTTCTCCAACTTAAGTTTGGGTCCACTCTTACCTGCGCCACGCCACCACATGAGGGCTGCATAGGTCACAATTGGTCTAATGCCTGAAGTATACAGCCAGTAGATCATTCTTGGAATTAATCCCCAAGATTTACCCACTGCCCTTTTCCAAGCCCAAAGACATCTGATGACTTTGTTAGTCGTGTTAATCACATGTTGATTCCTTCTCAGTTTGTTGTCCAGTGTCACACCTAAGTACTTCACTATATTGTTCCAACACAATTGGGTTCCATTCAGTCAAGGTAGGCTTATCTCCACTTTCCACTTTCTCGTAAATGCCAGTATGTTTTCCTTGTACGGGTTGATGTTCAGACCGTAGTCTATGCACCATCACATCAGGGTATTCGTTGCTGTCTTGAGTAAGTCAGAGATTACACAGTGATGTTTGCCACCTATGAGAATAGCAACATCATCCGCATACCCCTGAGCATAGAAGCCTGCTACATTGAGTAATGTCAGAAGCGAATCCGCCACCAAGCACCAGAGCAGGGGTGATAGTACTCCTCCCTGTGGACAGCCTCCATTGGGCTTGATCCACAGTTTGGTGCCTCCCAGCTCAGAGATTAAAGTCCTGTGTTCCAACTTGGAATTAATCCATCTGCACACAACTGGTTCAATCTCCTTAAAACTCAAGGCCATACTTATTGTGTTGTAAGGCGTTCGGTCAAAGGCTTCTTCAATATGAACTAAGATACCTACAGTTGTTTTGCCCTGTTTCAAAGATTTCTCCAATCTTGGCTCCAGGTTAAAAAGTGCCACCTCACAGGATTTTCCTGCTTGATATGCAAATTGTAGCGGGTGTGTGGGATTGTGTGGGACACCCTCTCTAATGTGTCTGTCTAAGATCTTCTCTAGAGTCTTCATCAAGAAGGATGACAGACTGATCGGTAACCTTTTGGATCATCATATGACCCCTTGCCAGGTTTTGCAAGGTAGCAGAGCTTGGATGTTCTCCACTTCAAAGGGATATATCCCAAAGCAAGGCTGCCTCTAAGAAGTTCCAGCAGGTAGGTCCCAATAACTAAGGAAGAAATCCTTGCTTCAGCAGAGCCGGTATTATACCATCGGGACCCCACCTATTTATAGGGCTCAAACATGTCTATCACCCATTTGAGGGAATTCATGTTTATGATTTCCCTGGTCTTGGCCATCGGAACTGAGGATGTGGTCAACTGGAGTGAATGTACACGGCTCCTAGGTTTCACACCCCGGGAAGTGACTATTAGCCAACTCCCTCAAGGTTTCCATCTCATTCTGTGTATACCCACTCATCGTCCTGGGCATACCCATGACCGCGTGTCCAACATCCTTTGACAGTATCTTTTTGATGCGACAGGCAGCAGGAGTGTTATCCACATCACTGCAGTACTTCCTCCATGTCTGCCTTTTAATTTTTCTTACCTGTTTGTGGTATTCCGTTAGAGAAGCTCTGTCCCAGTTCTTACCACTTACCAGTTCTTTTAGCACAATTGAAAAGCTTCCTGGTGCTATTTCTTAGCTTATTTAGATTGTCATTTCACCAGGAGGTCTTCCTTTGGAGTTAATATAGCACACACGATTGCTGCTGGTGTATGCATCCATAATGGCTTTGGTTAGAGCTTCATCAAGGAATTCCAGCTGCCGTGTTTTTTAATGGCCTTAGGACAGTTCTTAACGTTCTCTTCCTAATTGCTGTGAAAGGATCCCCAGTCAGTTCATCTAAGGTTCCTGTACAGCTGGATCTGGGGACATTTAGGCTAAGGTTAAATCTGATATATCTATGGTCTGAGCATGTCTCTTCATCAGATACATGCCAATGGTTAATGTAGGTACTTACCTCGTTTGATGCTATTGTTATGTCTATCATCTCTGGCCTCAACCTATTACAGAAGGTTGCCCTATTCCCCCTGTTTAATATGTCAAGACCAGAATTAATGATAAACTCAAATATTTTCTCACCTCTATTGTTATTATTGTGGCTGCCCCTAGCTTAATGATAGGCATTGGCATCTAGAGCAGCTAGGATGTTTTTGATCCTACCGTCCAACATCCTCTCCAAAATCCTTGTGGGTTTATCTTCATCTTAGGACAGATATGCAGCAGTAATGGTGATATCTGCCCTCATTCCTTCCCTGGATGGGAACAGCTTTGCTGCTGCATGATCTCTGGAACAAAATTGCCATATTTAGTTTAGTTTTGTGTAGGATGCAGGCCCTTGAATGGTCCGACACAGCCACCTCAGTCCTGCAATCCTACCATTAAGAAGGTGAGGTTCTTGTATTAAAATAATATCAATGTCCTTACCTTTGAAATACTGCTGTAGCACCTGACATGCCGCAATGCAGTGATGCAAGTTAATCTGCAGCAGCTTCATGCTTTTTTAATCGTCCTTAAGGTGAGGAGTGTTTAATCGCCCAACTCATCCGGAGCAGCCCCAGCTTCCGGAATCAGCCCAACACATGGTTCTATGGCTGTGCCGCTGGCACTCCCAGCAAGAGGTCACCAGTGCTAGGAGCTGCTTCAGAATGGCGAGGAGTTCTTGTGCCTTCCTGTTCTGTGACCTCATTCACAGCAGACTTCTTCTTGAGCAACCTTAGGGTTACTCTATGTAGGCCAAAATGGACCTGCATATCGCACTTCCTAAGGCTGCTTATGCTCGTCTCAGGGATCCTGATAATGCCAAAGAAGCCTTGCCGTGAAGCATTATCAAGCATCTTGACATGTTAGATTTGCCAACTTGTTACGTCGGCAATATCCAAAATGTTCTGCATCCTCAACCTCTTGAGGAAGATCTCGTTAGAGATCATCACAATTGCCCATTGTGTAGCTAAAGCTACCGAACTGGGGTTGCGCCTTCCTCTCCTCCTCAATTTCGTCCAACTTCTGCAAGATATGGTTCTTGATGAAGTCGCATTCCTTCGGAGACAGCCTGGCCTCAGGGTAGTTGCTAGGAACAACTGCAACTTGCTTATCCCAGGCTGCCCTCAAATACGACATGGGAATAGTCCAAGTATCCTTATTTTGGCTGCAGGAGTCATATTACCCAGGGATGTTCTTCTCTGCCATGGCGGTCCTCTCCCGTATCTGTGCGTGGGGTGCTACTGAACTAGTGGACGGTTTCGTAGAGAAACCCGACCCACCAGCAGTGCTCCTTGGCACAGACGCAGATGTAGGGCCTGCTCCAAAGTGCTTCTGCATTCCTCCGCAGTATGTGCGTCTGCCTTGTCCTCTGGTTTCCTAGGAAACTCTGCTTCTCTGACAGGCGCCATCCTCTGGGATATGCCTTCCCGACCTTGGAACCCCTTTCAGAGCCGATTTGCAGTTACAACTCGTACAATGGTTCTCTCATGAAATGGTTCTGCCGTCGAGGCACTGGCAATGCTGCTGTCAATGAGGTCCTTAGCCCTTTTAACGTCTGCGCCTATTTCTCCTCTGTGTGACATTGAAGAAAGGACCAGACATATGTTCTGTGTCTGCTAGGCCCCCAGGAGCTTGTCAGTGTCTAGCAGACCCACCACCGGAAGATCGGCGGAGGCTGCCACAACTCCAGTATGTGCTGCGACCACCCCCCCCCACCAGGCTCCGCTATCACTCTCAGTCCTTGGGACTGCATGGAGAGGCCCTGCAGTTGCGCTGCAACCGAGGAGTCATCAATTGCATCTATTGCTGGATTGGATAGTAGTGATGTATCTAAGGAAGATTGCTCTCCCTCAGATAATGGTATGATATTTAAGTTTTTATTATCGTTATTGGGCATTATGTTCCCACAAGTGGGGGGGATTTAAATAAATACCCTCTCCCTGCAGCGGGCTAAATACAATGGGGTGTGCCTCATGACTCAGGCAGTGAGTAGGGCACTATAGCGTGTGACATCCACAAGGAGTGAGGGAGACACCCACACCCATCTCCCACTCCAGTGCCCCATTACCCTACCCATTTATACCCCCCCCCCCAAATGATAAAGATAAGTTTTATGAGTTAAAAAGGGGCTTTGACAAGTGCATCCATGATAATACCAATGGGAATGAACAAAGCATGATTAATTTTGCAGCTTCAAAAGGAAATACTTAACTTCCACACAACAGCATTCATATGGCTATGAAGAAATATAAAGACGGTGTCACCTTAAACCAAATAAATCACACATTGATAAATGCTCATATCAGAACTAAAGGATGTTCACACATATTTTTTTCTTTTTTAACTCGGCACTACAACTCTGTTACGAGTCTTGGCCTCCTCCACCAGCCTCCTCCAGTCTTCTCTGTTCTGCACAGCTGCCATCCAGTTCCTCATTCCAGGACATCTCTGGCATCTCTCGCCACACCATCCGACCATCTCAGCTTCGGTTTCCCTCTTCTCCTAGTGCCATGGAGAGGTTCAGTCAAGACTCTCTTAGGTATTGCCTCGTCCTCCATCCTAGCCACGTGTCCAGCCCATCACAATCTTACAAGCTTCATTGTCAGAACAACATCTTCTTCATTAAATATTACATATATTTCATTGTTCGTTCGCCTTCTCCAGTTCCCGTTGAGATGGACTCCTCCGAAAATTCTTCGGAGGATTTTCCTTTCAAAAACTAATAGGTCCTGCTCAATTCTTTTACCTGCCATCCATGTTTCAGATCCATACAATAGAACTGGGCTGATCAATGTCTTGTACAGATGGAGCTTGGTCTGCCTTGATAGAAGGCAGGAGGTAAAGTCTTTGCGGAGGACAAAGTAACACTTGTTGGCCATCAATATTCTTCTCTTCACTTCATCCTCAGGTGCATTATCTTAAGTGACCAGTGACCCTAAATAGGTGAACTGGGCCACTTTCTCAAAGTTGAAGGGGCCAACTTTGATGGTTTCGCCAGGCTGTGGGTCCTCTCTTGTGGCCATGTACTTAGTTTTTCCTTCGTTTACCTCTAACCTGAGTTTTCTTCAACAGAGCCAAAAACCCCTCTCTCACAGACTGAAACGACCTCCCCACGATGTCCACATCATCTGCATAGGCTAAGAGCTGGACCATGCTGTTGTAAACCGCCCCGCTAGTCTGCAGATCAGCATCCCTAACTGCCTTCTCAAGTGCCAAGTTAAACAAGAGACATGCTAGCGCATAACCTTGGCGAAGTCCTTTTCTTGAACTCTTCCGTCCTTTGCCCACCAACCTGCACAGTACACTTCACACCACCCATGGTCAGCTTCACCAGATGTATTAGCTTATTCGGGATATTGAATCCTTCAAGTGCCTTATATAGTTCTTCCCGGTTACCTGTCATAAGCCGCCTTGAAGTCCACGAAAAGATGGTGGGTTTTAATTTGGTGTTAATTTCCTCTTTCAAGAATTGTTCTGAGGCAGAATATTTGGTCTGTTGTAGATCTTCCCTGTCTAAATCCACATTGATATGGACCAAGTTTTCTTATGTCACTTGGCTATATTTGTAAACAACATGGCGGGTTCTCTCATTCCTTTGTCCTCTTGGGTCCAGTCACACTTCTACCTGCTACCTCTCACTTTGGCACCCCGCTGCATAAGAAGCGCTCCTGCCTCCCTTCTTTTCTCCCACCTTTTCATCCCCTCTCTATATCTCGTCGATCTTACAATCGATCTTTTGTAATTTTGACATTTACTTATTATAACTATTACTTATTAATTTATAATGATACAAAAGAATATTTAAAGAAATTAAATTAAGAATAATTTAAGCTACATCCTAAGCTTTACCAATCGCTTAACCTATTACAATATTCAATTCGTCTAAATGCAAATACTCGTCTATATCTAATTAAATATATACATTTTTTGCTATTAATTTTATTTGATACCTTACAGCTGTTCTGAAGGTTTTTCTTGCTTTTCTAGCTGCTTCCTTCCATGTATCCAATTCTCATTCCTTCTTCTAGTTCATTTGCCAGCCATAGGATTTTGACCGGTTTCCTCATGTTGATGCTTCTTAGCATTTATTATTGAACTATTCTCTGCTCTTCCTTCTGCTTTCAGTTTTTGTCAGTACCTCTTCTGCGACATGTTTGACTTCTGTCTACAGATAGAGCTATAGTTTGTCTTCTTCATCTTCCACTTCCTCCAGGACATCAAATCTTTTCAAAATTTCGATAGCGTATCTTTCTTTAGCTTGATACTTTCTTAGGAGATCTGGATTTATTGTCTGCTCTGCTTTTTTTTCTTCTGTAGTAACGGTGTTCTGCCCTTTCATATCTTTCTGCACTACTCTAAAATTTAACATTTTCAATAACACTTCTGTTTCTGGCATGTGCTGTGTGTGGCCTATTTGGTTATGAGTGTTTGGTCCAGTGATTTCCAGGTTAGCTTATGGATGTTTTTGTGAGGAAAGTAAGTATTGATTATCCTTAAGTTTTTTGAGGCTGCCAGATTTACTAATCTTGTTCTGTTGTTATAAGCTGCCGAATATTATTTTTTCCATCAGCATATCTCTCCTACCCTTTACTCATTGACCTCAGTTTTTCTGAAGCAACTGGTTATTTTTCATTTAGCATATCCATTTGTTTTAATAATATTCTGCCGTTTTTGTGTTATTTTGAAACTTAATTATTAATTTGTTATTTTATTTATTTATTTTTTTAAATTTAATTTCATTCTATGAAATAATCTTTATTATTATTATTTATAACCTTATTATTATCCAGTCCATTGACTGGTCTGGTTCTACAATTTATAACAAACCTTTTTTAGCATAATTTAATAATTTGTTTAACCAATTCCTATTTTAGAAAGAATAAAAACAGTAAATTACTTTTTCTGATATTTGTTTGTCAGTTTGCTCCTGATTTATCTATATTATCTGTAGTTATTTTTCTTAAACAATTGTTTTTTTTCAGGGACAATGCAGCTTACCTTAGAACAATACCTTTGAAAGAACTTTTATCTTGGGCTGAAGATAATCCTTATGCCATGATTGAGGAAAATATCAGAATATATATAAAACGAGGGCTAAAGGATTCATTCATTGGGAATCGTAAACTTACCTTGAATGTAAGTTTTTTGTTATGAAAAAAAGTTTGTTCATTCAATTATCATATTTATTTATTTTTTTACTTAATCTTATTTTAATTTTATCTCCCCTGGGTCTTAGAGATTTTTCTTTTTCACTATCTGATCTTTAGGAGCTCAAAGTAATTTAGATTTTTGTTAAATAAGTTGTCTAATGGTTCAACGTTTCAGGACCAATTTTTGGAACAGTGTGTGCAATTACTTTATTTGCTCTAATGAAACTAGGTTAGAGATAAAGCGGTGTGATAGAAGTGAGATTTTCATGCTTTCTACATGACAAATGTGAATTGGCATCTCTCTATAATTTTAAGCAGCCTGTAGGGCTCCATTCTTTCCACATGCCCTAGCCATCTTAGCCTGCTGTTCTTAATAGCACAGAGGATATCAGGCTCACCATACAGTCCCATTAATTCGGTATTGTTTCTTATTCTCCACCTGTGCTCTTTTATGACAGGTCATGGGGGTTTGTCCTTATGCTCCTTATTGCAACATCTAGTGTGAGGTTGAATAGTACTGGTGATAATGAGTCCCCTTGTCTTAAGCCACTGAAAGCTACTTGAGATGCCCACTCTAGTTATAACTCAGCAATTTTTCCTTTTCAGGGTCATCTTCATCAGTCTTATAATCTTACCTGATACTTCTAGTGACTGCAGGGCCTTCATTAGTTTTCTTCTATCCACACTGTCATACCCCTGCTGGAAGTCAATAAATAGGTGGTGCAAATCAATAACGTATTTGTATGTCTTTTCGAGTGTTTTCCTGATTGAGAATAGGTGGTCTGTAGTTGATTGTCCCGGGCGGAAATTGCTCTGGTACTTGCCCTGTATTTTTTCACTTCTTTCCACCATCCTCTTACTTATTGCTACCGACAGTACCCTGTAAATTATAGGCAGGAGCACTATGCCTCTATAATTTTTGCACTCCAGCCTATTGCCTTTCTTATGTACGGGGACAATCATAGCTTCTCCCCAGTCAACTGGCATTTTTTCTTTCATCCATATGTCCCATATCACCTTAAACATCTCTTCTCAGGTGTCTGTACCTGCATACTTCATTAACTCTGATGGGATTTCATTAGTACAACCGCCGGGTCTTGTAGAGCTATCTCTTGAGGGTGGTTAGGCCCCCGGCGTCCACCATGAGACCGGTCTTCTCACCATTGCCTTCCTTCGGAGAAATTGCTCTGCCGCGTCCCGGATGATGTCAGTGAGCCGACTGACCTCGGCATCAATGGATCCGTCGCGATCCGACCTCATCCACTCCCACTCATCGTCCACGAGCAACCCCTCCAGATGACTCCTATAGGCGGTCCAGTTTGCCCTTTTCGTGGCATAGCCCTGTTCCCCACCGTGGAACGATGGTTCGTCGGCCTCATCCCTAGTGCATATTCATAATTCATTCATCATAGTAGGCATATTCATAATCACTTGCTACTATCATTATAGTCATCAGCAAATTGTAGGTTTTAAAGGAATTTATTGCCTACTTGTATACCCCTTTCCCTACATTTCCTCTTCTAGTTTTTAGAACCTCTTCAATATATAGGTTGAACAAAAATGATGATAGGGAACATCCTTGTACTCATACAAGGTATAATAATACAAAGGACTCAACCTTTAGTAATAGGGAAGTGGTCTGTTAGTCCATTCCTTAGTATTATCCTAGCCAGTTGCGCTCCGGCAGTCGAGGGAAGCGGACGCTCGTAAAATTGGTTTCCGAGGACTATCCCCACCTACCACTGGCCCAACAGCTATCAGTAGGCTCTCAGACACCGAGCAGGTAAGACGGGTTATAGCATAGCTCTGTGATCAGTGAACTGGAAAGTTACAAGTACGTGAGTGGTGGTTGAGGCACGAGGGACACACGTGCAATTCAGAGCCCTCCACGGACAGGAGTACCATTAATTAATTGATTAATTAATTGTTTCATTAAATTAAAAAAAAAAACTTTAAGAGGAAAAATTTTTACGTAATATTACGTAAAAAAAAAAATGAACAGGGAAAAAAGAGGGAAACCGGTGGGTCAGCCGGTTGACCAGGAAGAGGAAAGGCAGGAACCAGATGATTCCAATATGGAGGACATATACCAGGAAGTAAAAATGGGCGGAATAAGATAGGGCCGGCAGAGGAGTATGAGGATCCCTACACAGAGGTAATAAGAAAGGGCAGAAAGAACAGCCGTGCAAGCCACTGACGATGGCGGAGATTGTAAGGGCTCTTCCCACAAAGCCCAGTGAAAAAAAGACCCCGTATTTCGTCACAATCAGGGCAGAAGGGAAAACCTCCACGGAAATACTTGACCAGCTCCTGTCACCGATGGAGCTGGGAGTGGGGGTAAAGCTGGTAAGGGTGACCAGGGACGAAGGGGTCCTTATACGGGTGGAGGACAAACAGGCTGGCGAGAAGATAGTGGCATGGCAAAGGCTGAGGAATCAGGGCCTGGAAGCCAAAGAGGCGAGCCGAAGATGGCCGAGGATGGAGGTGAAGGGAGTATCCGGCGGATGGATGGAACTGAAATTAAAGGAGGAAATACAGCACTACCTCAGGAAGAAAGCAGTCCCTGCCCTGGAGGGTCAGGTCCGTGTCCTGCATGGTAGGAAAGACAGGACGGGTCTCGCCAAGACGTGGGTCGTTTAAATGGACCCACAGATTAGGTATGCCCTTCGCAATGAGGAGGTGGCGGTCGGCGGGTGGTGGTTCCTCACTTTTGTGGACACCCTAGATGCATTAAGATGCCTGCAGTGCCAGGGATATGGACACTCCTGGGCAACATGCAAGGAAAGCGAGGTGACGTGTAGGTGGTGTGCAGGAAAGGGGCATATAGCCAAAGACTGCCCCAAGAAAAGTACAGATAGACCGACCTGCACCAACTGTGCAAAGGAGAAACTCCCCAACATAAAGCACCAGGCAGGGAGCCGGGAGTGTTCAGTACACTGCAGAGAGTCCCGAAGATTTGTACGAAGGACCCGCTATGACTGAGGAGTTACGAGTCCTTCAGTTCAATATGGGGCGGCGGCATATGGTAGTGGAGGAGTTGAGGGCCCTCCCCCACTGATACGATATAATGGCGGTCCAGGAGACGTGCTGCCGAAGAAATGTGGTCACGGGCTTTGGTCTCACGTCGAGGGTGATAGCTCTGGGCAGTGCAGAGAGGAGACCGAGAGCTGCTATAGTTATTACCAATCAGACTCTCAATGTGATGGAGCTGCAGCAACACACCACAGTGGACATGGCCTCATGCCTGATAAAGTGGATAGGTATGACCTTCGCGGTAATGTCGGCATACCTCTCCGACAGGATCAATATAGAGGAGGGTATTGAGGCCATGCAAGGAGTGGCTGCTGCATACAGGAATGTGATCATCTGCTCCGATACCAAAGCCTGGAACACGGTCTGGAGGTCCACTAGAACAGATCGGCGAGGAGAGAGCCTTGGCAGGTTCGTCAGTGGTCACCAGTCGGTGGTCCTTAACGAGCCCTCTGATACATCAACGTTCAGAGGCACAGCTGGATTGATGTGACAATTGTGTCGCCCGCCATGGCAAGAAACGTTAAGGGTGTGGACCCTCAGATCAGAGACGAGTTCCGACCACGCGGCCATATTGATTGATAATGTTATCCTCTACGGATCCAAAACATGGACAATAATGAAAAAGGAGTAAAAGAAGTTGTCGACCGTGGAGGTGGACTTCTGAAGACGTTGTTGTACCATGTCCAGAAATTGATACGACACTAACAGTAAAATAATTGATTTGTTCATCATTGACGCATCACAGAGACTCCTTTCTTCCTCACAATTACCTGCCCATTTTTCCAATATCCAAACTCCAGAAATACTACCAACAATAACAATAACTTTTCGCAACCTAGATCTCCTTCCTTCGAAATACTGGATTGGAACCAAATTTATTTCTGTACCACCATCGATTCAATGGTCGACATACTCACTGCCAATCTCAAAAGCATCCTGGATACCCATGCCCCACTCAAAACTTTAACCTTCCACCACTATCCTGCTGCTTGGATGTTTCAAAAAATTAAAGATCTGCAAAGGGAACGTGATGCTGCCCGTAGACGCTTTAGACGCACAAGGCTTACTGATGACTACCAAGCGTTCAGGGCTCTTCGCAATTTGACACAATCTACAATCAGACAAGCAAAATCCAAATATTTCCAGGAAGCCGTTCCGCACCCTTTCCACTGCTCCTGTTGCTAAATCTAAAAGGAAACTCCTTCGAAAGCTCTCCCTCTGCAATCCAATATCCTGCAGAGCCTTTCCTGATTCTCCCGATGAAATGAACTTGTATTTTTTGTCTGCCTCAATTAACACATCAAAATCCTCCTCCTCTGTCTTTTCACTAACGCCATATTTTAACCCCGACAATTTTTATTTCTTAAACATTTCACCTACCGACATTATTTCCTCCGTTCTTAAATCCCGCTCCAGTTCTACTGGCTTTGATGGGATACCCGTCAAACTACTCAAAGTAAGCCTCATCGATATCCTGCCTGCCCTACTTTTCATTTATAATTTCTCACTACAAAAAGAAGTATTCCCGACTTCTTGGAAAAAAGCCCTAGTCCATCCTGTAAATAAAACCTCTACCCCATTATATCCCAAAGACTACCGGCCAATCTCCATACTTTCCAACCTTTCCAAGCCTCTCGAAAGAATAGTCCAGTCTCAAATATAAAATTTTCTTGAACAGTCCTAACTCCTTGATCCACTTCAATCAGGCTTTCGTCCTGGTTTTTCCACTCAATCTGCTCTTACCAAAATCACTACTGCCATACATAAAGCCATGGACAACGAACAGCTAACCATGCTAATCCTCCTAGACTTTTCTAAAGCTTTTGTAGGGATGCTAACAAGATTGAACAATAAATTAAATTATCGCGATTAAATATTCTATCGATCAACAATATGTTGGGAGGTAATAGTGTGTGAAGGTGTTATAGTGAAGTACGGTTGTTGATAACAAACTATTGCTGAACACTTTTGTGTATTACGTTTGTATTTTCTTGTGTAATAAAAAATAATAAAGTTTAAAATTAATAAAAGTGCTTTAGTTGAAATTGATGGGGAGAGCGGCAATTTTTTAATAAAAAATCACAAATCTCCTGGGTTTCTAGCTGATCCGAATCATTAGCTTAGTCTTAAATATGAGAGTAAATCTTATAAAATATTATGGAAATGAGCCAAAGTGAGTCGAGAAGAGGATGCGAAAATGCAGCATGGTGCCAAGGTGAGCCGATAAGAGGATCAGGAAGGAAGTAGCGAGAGAGAAATGCCCTCCCATGGTACATGGCAGAGAGGCATGAGCGTTACAGAGTGTGCTACTTTCCCCCCTCTCCCCCTGCCCACATTTCGCCAGCTCTCGGCATTGACTGACGGGTCGCTAATACCACATGACCCATGGGACAAAGTACGAACGCCCAGGCTGGTCATTCATTAACATAGTGGGATATTATTTATATGAAAATAAAATTAAAAAACTAACAATTGATACCCAACACAAATAATTGAACTTATTTTGCCCGACGAGGTAACACTTTCGATTCCTTGGACCATTCTATCCTTTTTTTCCAAACTAAAGTCATTGTCCTTTTCCAACAGTTCTATTCTATGGTTCCAATCCATGTTCTCTGACAGGTCCCAAGCGGTTTCTATGCCCAATCAACCCCTTTCCTCTTTCCTCGCTTAAAGATTTGTCCTTGGTTCTCTGAGGCGATCCCGGGTGTCACATTGCTACGATGAGTTAAAGTGGCTCTTCCCTACCATTCGTAGACAATATTTTTTTAGTGCTTTTCAATACCAATCCATTAACTCGCAACACCCTTCATATATCTATAGTCTCCTCCAATTCAAATCCTCTGTCCAGCACCACAAAACAAGATCCCTCCTTTCATCCACCATTCTTCTTCACTGGCCTCATTTAAGCCTGCTCTCCCAAAAAGATGCTCTCCAAGCAGGTCAATCTTCCACTTGAATAAATTAGTATTGAGTACTCGATCTCGTTACCAACGTGTTTTGTTTATTTTTCCAACAACAAAGAAGATACAGACTTTGTAAATACTTTATCGCATGCTATGTCATTCATTTATTTTATTTAGCAATTTCGTTTTTAACTATTGTATTAATGCTATTTATTATTATTTTGTTAATATCAATATATTTATTTTTGACAACTAGTTAAAATCCTGTCAAGTTTCGTACTTTTTATTTATTTATTTATTTTTTCTATTTCTATTTTTATTATGTTTTGTACTCTTGATTACTTGATGATTTGTATTATTATGTAGCCTTCTGGCCAGATGAATATTATGATTATTTTATTTTTTCATTCATTTTTTCATTGTTATTCTAAAGGGACTTGGTCCCAGAATAAAGTTTGTTTTCTATTCTAAAATAAGTCAATTAATAGATCAAGTTACAACAATCCACTTCACAATAGAAACAAGGAGATTAAAATGGTATGGCCACATAAATAGAAGGGCAGAGGACTGATGGCCAAAACCAAACTCCAACTATTGCCTTTCAGAACAGAGGAAAAGAGGATGACCAAAAAAAAAGATGATTGCAGGATTGTGGGGTCATAGAGAAGTAGTCTGACTGGACCTATGTCTTTGGCAAAAACTTTTAGAAACGAAAAACAACTAAATTGTAAAAAATTGTTCAATAAAAAAACTTATCCCTACAAATTGTTGATTATTCTTTTATGTTCTTGGAGTCAGAAAATCTTTAATAGCATTTAATTATCCTTTAATGGCGTAATTGTATTATTTTGTATTATATGGCCTAAATACTTTACTGAATCTTGTGCGAAGTTAAATTTTGTTAACTTTAATCTAAAGCCTTTCTTTGAAATTGCTTCCATTAATAATTTTAAATGACTAATGTGTTCTGATTTTTTTTTAGAAAAATATAGAATGTCATATATGTAATTTATAGTAAAATCAGACAGTTTATGCTTTCATATAATGCTGTTAACAATTTGTTAAAAAATTGCTGGAGATATTTTTAAGCTATAAGGTAAGCAGGGTGATTGAAAGTGTCCTTGTGCAATGAAGGCTGTTTTTCTTGGTTTGTCTTCAACTTTCATATGAATTGAACAGAATGCTAAATTTATATCTAGTGTTGAAGAAAAATTACATTTCTCATTTTAACCATCAAATCCTCGATTAATGGGAAGGGTTGTGACCGAGGAACCACAATTTTATTTAAATTGCAGAAGTCTATTCATAATTTTGATTTACTTCCTGTTAGAGATGCTGCAAAAGCGCTATATGACTCTTGATTAAACTTTTTTGTAATAATTGCAACATTTGTTGGTCGATATCTTCTTTATGCTCAATGGATTTTTTTATTTTTAATGTAATCTTTAAACTTAGATTCTATCTGCTTTTTTATATAGATAAAAAATATATTGCTGAGGCAATACTAGGTGCTTCTGCCGGGTAGGAAATCAGGTCAAAATGTGTATTTTCATCAATGTTTCCTTTGGAAGAAATCAGTATCTATCCTGATCAGCCACAAGCTCTGTAAATTCTTTGAATAATTTTTAATTTCAATATCTATTACCAATAGATACTATACTATTTCTCTATCAAGTATTACAAATAAACAAATTACAAATGCATTTTATATGATTATTTTTTGTAACAGATTCTTTTCTAAAATGGAGTTGGCCTCCATTGAGTTATAATTAAAATTATACACAATTATTAAAATAAATGATTCATGTTTGAATTATTAAAATTGTTAATTAAAGTTTTATAATTGAAATATATTTTCATTCAAACAACCATTTATGTAAAAATTGATTATATTGTGTAATGAATAATTTTTTTTTGCAGATTATTTGCATTATTTTTGAGAAACCTTCATTTATTAATAGAGAACAACAACAAAAATTTTTCAATAGTTTGATGCCAGAATTGACTTTATCTTTGAGAAGTAATGAAGAACTCGATTTTTTAATTTTAAAAATAGTAAATCAAGCATCAAAGTAAGTTTAATTTCCTATACTATCAAGCTGTGTATTAAATTTGTTTATATATATATATATATATATATATATATATATATATATGTTAGTATATATATATAAAACTTATATACTTCCAGGAACAAAGCATAAAAAAAGGTTCTGAGAAGGACACCTGCCAGCTTATGTATTGTTCCAGGAAAGACACCTGCTTTTACCCTTTAACTCTTCCCCGAGCAAGATTCTCCAATACTCCTGGATTGCTATTTTTTTTTGCAATATTTTGACCAGGGTGGGTACTGTATTTCATAAGTACTTACAACTGATGATGGTTTTGGTACATTAGAGTAAGATACAGTCATTTCAGGTGTCGTGGGAGTTATTACAAATTTCTTTTTATGCCAATAATAATAATAAATACAAATACAGAGTACAATAAACATTACATTGCTATAAAACAAAAAGCTATAAAACCATATATATATATATATATATATATATATATATATGTTTATTTATTTGACGCATAATAGTTCTGAAAGGCTACGCGACTATGATGCAGCTTATTTTTTTTTCAGTTTTTTCTTGGCCCATCTTTGCCTCATTATTTCATTGAAGGTTTTTCTTCTTTCTTCTGTCCAGGTCTTGCATGGACATTTTTTTCTGTCTGTTTTGTTTGTTGTGCTTATCCTTATTTATATCGTTATTTGTAGCCTATAATTTTGGTGAAAATTTTTTTGTTTAGTCTCTTCTCGTTCATCCTCATCATGTGACCATAAAATCTGAGTCTTTTTATCCTCATTTCTGTTTCCAAGTCACGCATTTCATAGTAAATTTCTTTGTTTGATTTAAGCCGGTATCCTTCTGGTGTTACTTTGGGCCCATGGATTCTCATAAGAATCCTTCTTTCTATGTTAAGAACTGAGAAAGCACATAGTCTCGGTACCGTACAATACTACTGATTTGACCATTGTATTGTTGTGCCTGATTTTGGCCTCTTTTAGAGAGGCATTTTTTATTATACATACTACTCGTTAAGTAGTATAAATTCTCCAAATTTTGTACTCCATACTTTCCTTTTCGGATCAGTTTCTGCTTATTTTGCCCAGATATTTATAACTTTTAACCACCTGAATTTTACCAAATTATGGTTTCACTTACTAAAGTGGGGGTCTGTAGTCATAAATTTGGTCTTTTGAACGGAGATTTTAAGTTCATTTTTTTCAGCTTTTTTCTTCAAGGAATTTATTTGCCTAATCTTCTAGCTTTTTTGCCTAAGCTTCTTCCGACTCTGCCAGTAGGTCTAAGTCATCCTCAAAAGCCAGACATTTTACCAGGATATCGCTCTTCTGATTTCCTACTTTAGCTCCTGATGTTTCTTTTTCCCATTATGTCTTCATAACTTTTTCGAGAACAACGTTGAAGAGAACAGTTGAAAGGCCGTCCCCTTGTCTCACACCAGTTTTTATCTGAAATGGCTTGCTGATATTTCCTCTTAATTTTATTTTTGATTTGGTTTCTGTTAAGGTTTCTTTCAATTAGGTTTATGGTCTTTTTATCAACTCTGTCTCCCATCAGGGTTTTCAATAGGCTTTCTCTGTCCAAGGAGTCTTATGCTTTTTCAAAATCGACAAAAGAGATATAAAGGTTTTTCTGTAGCCTATTTAGATAATATTTTATCAAAAGTTTTAGGCTATGTATCTGATCTTTCTTTCCTGAATCCTCCTTGGTATTCTCCTATTTTGTCGTCAATTTGTGGTTTTAACCTGTTCAATAGGGCCTTAGAGAAAATTTTGTAGGTCACTGGCAAGAGAGAAATTCCCTTGTAGTCGTTCACATCGGTTTTCGTGCCTTTTTTGTGAAGAGGGTGGATTAGGTTTTCCATTTTCCTGGTATTTTCTCTTGTTCCCAGACGTCCATTAGTATTTCTGTGAATTTTCTCCTGGATTCCTCACTGGAGTATTTCCACATTTCTGTTAAAACGCCATCTTCACCAGAAGCTTTCTTGTTTTTTAGTCCTGCGATAATTTCCTTTATTTCTTCTTCGTCCTTCCTCTATTTTGCGGGTTGTTTTCTGTTATTTCCAGTTTTTCAATAGGTTCCTCACAATTTAGAAGCTCCTGGAAATATTCTGCCAGAATTACGCAGTTTTCTTCGTCTGTCAGTGCTAGGGTGCCGTCTCTTTTATTCAGTGCAAGTCCTCTGGGGCGAAATCCCCTCAGTCTTCCCTCAAAGGCTTTGTGGAAAAGTCTGGTGTTGTTCTTTTTGAATTTTTCTTCCATTTCCACCAGTTGTTGACTAAGGAATTTTCTCTTTGTTTCTTTCATTATTTTTTGTGCTGTTTTTCTCTGTATTTGGTATTGTCCTCTTTTCTCAAGGATTTTCAGTTGGTTCCATAGTCTCCATTTTTCCAGATGCATTTTAACAGCATTTTCACATTCTATGTTCCGCCAAGGATGTTTCTTGTTGATTTTCTCAGGAGCAATTTCTATCACTATTTCTGTCAGAAAACTCCTCACCTCTTCGCAGTTGCTTGGTTCCTTGAGTTTTTCTCTGAATTCCGGTCTTTTTTCCATCAAAATTTCTCTGCCGATTCTACTTGCTTAAATTCTTGTAGTTTTTGTGATTTTTTTAGCCGGTACAAAATTCATCTTGATTTGGGTGGGAAAATGGTCTGATGTTGCGTTGATTCCTCTTTTTACTCTGACATTTTGAATTTCTCGATAATTCCTTTTGGGTATCGCCACATGGTCCAACTGGAACTCCCCCACATTATTCCCAGGGAACACCCAGGTCTTTTTTTTACTGGGTTTTGCCCTATAGAAGGTGGACATAATTCTCAGTCCTGCTCTTTCGCAGAGTTTTACTAGTCTAAGACCGTTCCTGTTGGTTCTCTGGTGTGCTGGATAGTCCTCTGTATCTCTTTTTCCCGCCCGAGATGAGGAGAATTTTCACCTGGTTTGGAGGAACTCTGTTAATTTCGTCTTCTGTATGTATATGTAATGGGTTGTAATTACATATCAAATTTTACTTTTTTTTATACTAAAAGTAAAAAAAATAATATTTAATAATAAAAGTTTGTAGTTCAATACTAAATGTAGAATAAAATAGAAAACAAACTTTATTCTGGAACCAAGTCCCTTTAGAATAACAAACATGAACAGAAAAATAAACATAATATATATCTGGCCAGAAGGCTACATAATAATACAAATCATGAAGTACTTAACAAGTGACAAAAACTTAAGAAAAATAAAAATAGAAATGAATCTTTGTACTGAAAAGTACGAATCTTGACAGGATTTTAACCAACTGTTGAGAATAAAAATACTAATAACAACAGTTACTAGATAAAATAAATGATTGGGCTATGCAATAAGTCTTTACGTAGTCTATATCTTCTTTGGGAAAAATAAACAAAAACAAGTAAGCAACAAAATTGATTATTCAATACTGATTTATTTAAGCAAATAATTGACCTGCTTAGAGAGCATCTTTTTGGGAGGTTAGGAGATGTTGGAAAAGCAAGTATTTAAATGAAGCCAGTGAAGAAGCATGGCGGATAAAAGGAGGGATTGAGGTCCACATTGTGGTCGAGCGGGCGAGAAAGGAATGCTCGAATGCTTTGGTTCTGTGGGAACAAGTGTAGAGATCAGAAAGGCGGGATCTTGTTTTGTGGTGCTGGACTGAGGATATGAATTAGAGGAGACTGTAGATATATGAAGGGTGATGCGAGATAATGGATTGGTATAGGAATCAATCAGTACTAGCCAGGGAGACCCCTTCTGCCCTTGTCACAAGTATCAGGGGGCAGTGAATGATAACAAGTGCAGGCCTAGGAATCAAGTTTAGTATGGAGGATCTGGGCACAGTTCAGCGTCGGAGAAGAAGGCAACGGTGAAAATAAAATATGAGTGGTTTTCCGGAGGCAGAGCACAATGAAGAAAAGAAGATGGGCACCAAGTAGTCTTCATCGATCAGGCTCAAGATGGGGACGTCTTCGGCTGACTACTGGAGTCCTGTATGCCCACAAGCTGCCCTGGAAACCATGGCTCTCAACCACGGCATTCATGAGTTCATTTTGAATATATGGGTCAATTTTAAGTATTTTTCAAAAATTTTATTTTATCGAAGCAAAAAGGTCTGTTTTATCTTCTTTTTTATTCTGTAGTTTTATTAATTTCATTATTTACATATGTTTTCTTTTTGTTATTCTTTAATTTTATTATCTCTTTTTTAGTATTAAGATTCATAACAGTTTTTAGTAATATCTCGCTTATGATACTCTCTGCACCATCTAATTTTTCACTTTGCTCCTCCAACAAAATTTATTCCTCATAGCATCCTCTTCTCAAATACTGAGAACTTCTCTTCATCTTCCCCATCATGTCCAGTGTCCCTATCTCCTGTCACTGTCACATCAACTCCCAATCCTTGCCTGCTCATTTTGATTCCTCCTTTGATCGAGGTGGTTATAAAGGATCAGCAAGTAGCTGATAAATGTTCTGAGAAATTGACAATATGTATAAAATAAACATTGGCTCACAAACACACATATTATGTTTAAACATTGAACAGATAACCTTCCTACTTTCTTTATTTTTAGTCATTTGTTATTCCTTTATGTGTTTCTTAATTTTTTCTCTTAAGAAACTCTTTATTTATTTATTTTTTTTTTAAAGCCATTCTTTATTCTTCTTTTCTTTTCTTATTATCTGAAAATGAGGAGAGCCTCCTGAACTTCTTGACTATTTAGTTCCTCAATTAAGAAAAAAAAAATGGTCTCAGAGTTTTATTGAATTTCTACCCAAAGGAATAACTATATCAAGATGCCTTTTAAAAAATCTCCATTTTTTACATAACAGTATTGTTCCATTTTTTTGAGTGGTAATTTAATTCAAATCCAAGCCCGTTTTCATTTTCATTCAATTCACTGAATTTGCAAAGTCTTGCTGGGGAACCTGTCCACATCATATTGTGTAAGTACTCACACGTCTTTTAGAATAGCTGGGCACCACTGCAAGGTATTGTTGCAATCCTATACTTTCTGACAACCTTAGCTCAACTTTCAATTTTAGTTGGAACCCCTCTTGGTCTCTTTAGAATTCGTGCAGAGTTCCTGACGAGATTAATTATCTTGACATTATCTTGTTTCTTATTTCAACAAATTTATTGGTATCACAATCAATTATTTTAAAATTTATTTATATTCTTCCAGATTTTTAGATGTAATCATTACTTCTGAGGAAGACTTAAATGTTTCAATGTGTCTATACAGTGAAAATGGATCTGTTTTGACTGAAGCTAAAGCTTATTTTTACAGAAACCATTTGCAAGGGAAAACTGGTGTCTATATAATTTCAGAAACATTTAAATTTTATAAAAGATGTCCTGTAAGTACAATACTCTTTTAAAAAATACTTCAGTTGGATTAATAGTGTAGCAAACAGTTGAGAACTATTGAATAAGTTTTAATTCAAATGATTTATTTATTTAATATTTTTTAATCAGTAATGATTGAATGATTAATTTTTTGAATAATGTATTTTTATATATTATTGTCAAATATTAATGGTTAGAGTAATACATTTAAAATGTATGTGAATGAATGAATTAGTAATGTTTGTACACTTTAATAATTAAAAATTTAATTTATAATTAAAATCATATCAGAAAACAAACATATTATGAAATATAAAATATCTATACATTATATTAATTTACAACTGAATCAAATTATATGAATTCATCTTGAATGATAATAGTTCACCTTGTATATATAAGTGAAAGAAAATGGTCTGGGTGGAGGTCAATATACAGACAAATGAAAATTACTAAATTATTAAAAATTACTGAATTATGGTAAATATTAAAGTTGAAATGTATAAGCATCAAGAGTATTAATAATAATAAGTGACAGGAAGGTAGTAAAAAAAGTAATAAAGAATAAACTAAGTAATAGGAAGTAATAAAAAAGAAGGTATTAAAAATAACAGAATAAGGTAATAAAGATAAAAATTTAAATTACAATGGTAAATATTAAAATTAAAATACACAAGTATCAAGGTATCTGAGTGGTGGAAAATAAAGATGGGGGGAACCTGAGATATAAATACAGAGCAAGTATGATCAATGTAGAGTATTACTAACAAAGTGACAAGGAAAGTAATAATAAAAAAATAATAATAAACAATACAGTAAGTGATAAATCAAGTAATTAAAATTAAGTTTTACGGTAATAAAAATGAAAATGAAGAAATATGTAAAAATAAGGTAGCAAAAATAAGATAAGTAATACAGATAAATCTAATAGGAATGGCAAAATAGGCAATGGTGAACATGAAGAATTAATATAACAATAAACCTAATTGAGATGGAAAAATACAATTAACTAATGATGGGGACTATATTGTATACAAATTGTTAATGAAATATTATGAAGGATAGTTGTAGTACATAATGTAATATTGGGTAAGGCATAATAAGAACGGAGAACATAGTTAATTATGATAAATGACATGCAAAATGGTATAAAAAATGTGATCAGTAAGTTACAATTGATGGACTGTATTGGACGATAGTATAAATGCTAAAATAGTATGAATGAATAAAGGTGAGAAATAAATGAACGCCTTACAGAAATTGTAGGAATGGAATATTGTATGAATAATGGTTGTTATATTTTTGTGTAATGTTTATGGATATGAGAGAAAGAAGGTCCCACTCTCCCTCTCCTGACAAAATTTAATCACCACCTACGAAATCTTCACAGAACCCTATTATACCTATACAAACATACCTATTATAATCTCATCTCCTACAACTCTATATCTCCCCGTTTATATGGATAACCCAAATCCACAAACCTCGATATCCACTCTACCCCATCATCTCTAACATGAACAGCAGACTCAGCAAATTTCTTCTTCCTTCTCTTCGAACCCTCAGCCACAAAAACATCTACGACAACCAATTCTTCTTTTTTTTTTTTTCTTTCGCTACCTCTTTTGTGTCATTTAGCGTAGACGGGCCTCAATCCATTGGAGCCATTCTTCTCAGTCCTGACAACTTCCTGTTCATGCCTAGATATGACAAGCACTTTGGCTTTTGGCAATATTTATGCTGCAGCTTCTCCTGAGAGTCCGCCAGAAGAATGATGTCATCAGCTTAGAGAAGGCTCTGGACGATGACAGGACGCATATTCCATCGACCGATTAGAGTTGGTGATGTTCTACTCTTGCATATTTTATGGATCTCATCCATAAAACCTATAAATAGTAGGGTGTCCTGCCTAACTCCTTTATCCTTGTGGAATGTATCGGTCTCTCTCCCATTGATCCGCTCTACCCCTTTTGCATTTTTATAAATTGCTTTTATAGCATTGATAAGATCCCCTGGGATGTTTTTATTCGCCAAAGCATTCCATATCTCCTGGTGTGGAACTGAGTTGAAAGCAGCCTTTAAGTCGAGAAAGGCTAGGAAAATGCCTTTGTCTCGGTCCCATGCTCCCTCTAATACTTTTCTAAGAAAAAAAATGTGGTCCCGCTTCTGTCTACCGGGCCTAGATCCAGCTTCCTCCGGTTCGAGCTGTTCCTCCACAATTCGCCGTAGTCTCTTTTCGAGAATGCATGTGTATACGACAGAAAGTAGACTAATCGGCCTATAGTTTTTACATTCCGTAGAGTTGCCCTTCTTATGTATTGAAATAATTACACTGAGGTTCCAATCCTCTGGTACTCTCCCGGAATCCCATATTTCTTGAAATAGCCCTTGAAGGGCCTTCACCAGTTCTTGGCTACCGTATTTGATAAACTCTGGGGCAATGCCATCTCTTCCTGGAGCTTTTCCAACCTTTATTTTCTCAATAGCATCGGCTATCTCCTCTTCTTCTATTGACTCCTGGCTTGTGTTACCATTGGCAATAATTTGAGGGACCGCATATTCCTCTTTCTTAAAGAGTTCTTCAAAGTGGGTTTTCCATCTGTCGAGGATTCCTTCCGTCTCTGAGAGTATGCATTATGACCTTTGATAGTTCTGAAAGGCTTTTTATATTTACCTTTTAGGACCTTAACTGTTCTCCAGAACCTCTTAATATTATTCCGATGGTCTTCATCCAAACTTCTACCGAATTCTTCCCAAGTCTTCTTTTTGGCTGCTTGAACTGCTATCTTACATTCAGATCTTACCTGCGATACTCAATGAGGTTGTCCCAGGATTTATCTTGGAGATATGATTTCCAGGCTTGCTTCTTCTTGCCGACAATTTCCTTTATGCTGTCATCCCACCACTTGGTACATTTACCTTTTCCTGTTACCCTGTGCATGCCGCAGATTTCCTTAGCTGTTTCTAAGATTGCTTGTTTCAAGTTACCCCACTGTGTCTCAACATTATCCTCTAGGTTTAAATCACTGATCCTTTCCCCCAGTTTTTCTGTGTACTCCATTCTTTTCACAGGGTCATCCAGTGCATGAACCTTGATGTTTTCATACTTTTTGGGTTAATTTTTCGGGGAAAGAAGCCGAACTTGTGTTGGAAATGGAGAAGTTTAGACTGGACATACTCGGAATAGCTGAGGTTAAGAAAAAAGGAAACTGAGAGATGAGGCTGGATAATAATTATATGCTTTTGTACTCTGGAGTGCCTAAGGGAGAATTCGCTAAAGAGGGCGTTGGAATTGTTATGCCTCCTGCAGCATATTGTAAGCTGGAAGACTGGGAACCAATATCCTCTAGAATAATAGTGGCTAACCTAAACCTAAGTGTAGGGAAAGTAACGCACAACCAAGTCTATGCACCAACAGAGAATTATTCACTCTTGGACAAGGAATTATTCTACTCGGAGCTACAAAGAACCGTAGACAGGTGCAGGGCCAAGCAAAAGTCCATAATCGTGAATGGGGACCTCAATGGTCGAATTGGATGGAACTATAGAACAGGCCATGGATCTATGGGAAGATACAGTGGAGAGAGCACCAAGAACGAGAATGGCCAGCGACTGATCGACTTTTGTGTTGATAATAATCTCATTATCGACAACTCATTCTACCCACACAAGACAGTACATAAGATCACATTCTCCAGTGAAGGCCGAATCAGCATCATAGATTATATAATGTACGATCGCTGTATCAGAAGATACTTCACAGATGTGAAAGTTATCCGAGGAACGGAGTTAGGAACCGACCAAATGTTATTAGTAGCAGATACCAGAATTATAAAAGGACGCTGCCCTCAATCCAAAAAGTACGACATAACCAATTCCTTCCAACTAAAATGTCAATTACTCTCCTTTTGTATTCCTGACCAATTTATCTTAGCCTATCTTGACGACACTTGTCTATTCACCAATATCCCATTGACAAAGCTCTCAGTATAATAAAGAAAAACTGGAACATTATCCAACCCCATACCACTCTTTAGCTCACCTCTCATCTTGAATCCCTTGAACTGTGTTGAAAATGCGGATACCTCAGATTCCAGAAAAAATGTTTCTGTCAAATCTCAGGTCTTGCCGTGGGTAATTTCCTTGCTCCAGACATTTCCAACATTGGTCTCAATGACCTTCTTGACACCAGCATCCCTCTATTCCCCCGTGACATCATCCTTATTAAGAAATATGTATTCTTTGTTATACTCAATAGATATAGATATTCCTTAGTATAGATTTTTATTATTATTTACTTATTCACTTATTTCTTATTTGACTTTATTTATTTTTGTGACACCTCCTTATTATACTGAGCGTCAAGTGTGATCCTACAATAATATCCCAGAAGAAGACCTGCAATGTGGGGGGAACAGCTGAACTATTTACATATATTACACAACCATCTTCCTTCTTCCAGAAAGATGAGTTAACGTCTTTGAATGAGTGGATCGAATCTCGGAGGAGTGGTAACTTCTTTCTTCTTAGGTTTGCCATCCTCTTCTGCTCTCCCTTTCTGTGCACGCCTGATGTAAACTCTGTTGCATCGATACCTTTTTCCACCAACGTCAACTATATATGATCTGAGGGAGTGAACCTCAACAAATTGGCCTGAGACCCATGGTTCACTTCTCCTATCAGGTCTCAACTGCACCAATACTGCCTGATCTTGCTGAAGGGGAGGGAGAGGCTGGGCTGTCCTGTTGTAGTACCTCTTCTGTATTGTCTTCTTTCTATTTAGTTGTTCAGTTACTCCGATGGGTATGTAAGGTTCTAATTTCTTGGCCACTACTGGTTGTGTTGATCCCAATCGGAATGACATTAACCTTAGTGCCGGACTATTATCCATAAGTTGGGTTGGAGTATTTCTCCAATTAAGCATTTTGAATGTGTGGGCTGGATTCTTTTCTTTCAAGATTGGAGCATCTGGGTATGATATTGTAGTCTCTCCACCGTAGCCCAAAAACCTGAATATTGGTTTAGATACGTGGATGACACCTTCGCCACCTGGAAGCACGGAAAAGATGCACTGGACAGATTCTTACTCCTCCTAAACAGCATCCACCCTAACATACAATTCACCATGGAGCTGGAGAAGGATGGGAAACTTCCCTTCCTGGATGTCCTGGTCGAGAAGAAAGAAAACCACCTTAGACACACCGTCTACCGTAAACCTACACATTCAGACAGATACCTTCATGCCACATCCGTCTCTGAAGGAAGGAATCATCAATACTCTACTCAACAGAGCTGAAATGATAGCTGAACCGTCACAGCTTCCTAAAGAGAAGAGGCAATTGAGAACAGCCTTCCTGAAAAACGGATACGACCAAGAAACCATTAAACGGGTAGAACACAAGAGGAAACTAAAAAAACCAGACAATAACGAAACAGCCAACGAACCTAAAAACCATACAACCATTCCTTACATCAAAGGTACCTCAGAAAACATCGACTGGATTCTAAAGAGCCACGACATCAAGACCACATTCTCCACTGACAAAATAATAGCTTACATCCTACCAAAACCCAAAAGTTAGGACTACGTACCCCCAGGCATCTATAGCATACCCTGTTCCAGTGGCAAGGTCTACATAGGACAAACTGGAAGGACCATCGAAAGAAGGATAAAGGAGCACATATCTAGTGTCAAAAACTTCAAGACGGAAAAATCGGCTGTAGTAGAACACTTCTACAACACCAACCACCACATACCTTTCGAAAACACAGTTATACTGGTTAAAGAAAATAATTATCACCTCCACACCATAAGAGAGGCCATTGAAATTATCCAAGAATTCAATAATTTCAATAAGGAAGACGGTTACAAACTTAGTAAAAACTGGTATCCTGCCATAAAACAAAAGACTAACACATCAACCAACAATCCACACACATACGACAATACAGAACTTACATGAATCCTCCTGAACTCAACATGACCTAAGGACTCGGCACAAGCGAGCCAGTGGGAAGGCAGACTTCGACGAAGACCACGCCCCTAAGGTGTATATACCCTGACACCACCATCCGCTCTTCATTTACTGACTAGCCCTGAGGAAGCTCACAACACGATGAGCGAAAGCTTGGCAAACAAAACCAACAACACACGGTCCATCCCGGAAAAAGAACATACGGACAAACATTACATAGGCCTAGACGTACACAATCATCTGCTCCAACAAATGGCATTTCATCAGTTTTAATTACTTCAAACTGAAGGGTGGTTTTCCTGAGTCAATTTGGCAAATAAACTCAATTTTACCTAAGGATAGAATTGAATCCCCATTGTAAAACTTTAACTTAGCATTAGAGGGTAGAAGCCGGGGGATTGCTAGACTTAGTAATCTTGCAAACATGTGAGAGCCCGATGACATTGGCAGGTGGCACCAGTGTCGAATTGCACCTGACATTCACGAAAATCGTTCTTGGGAGAACATTTTAAGTACAAGTTAGAAACAAATTGCCTATTAACTTTTTTTAAAAGAGCATTCACCCAGTAGACTGTTTCAGATTTATCTGAAGATGTGGTTTCCTCGTTGTCAGCTACTTGCCTAACTGCTTTTACCTTACACATTTTGGAAAAGTGGTTCTTCTTTTTACATTTGCTACACACTTTGCCAATGGCTGGACAAGCCATCCTATCCTACTTATGTTTCAGACCACCAAATTTGCATTGAACATCAGTTGGGGTATCATCCTGGGTGATGCAATCTCTTTTAGACTTATTTTTAACTTTATGGACACTCTCCTCCTTACACCCTAGATTTATACTAGAAGTCTGGTGAGTTTCCTCCTCACTCACCCTACACATATTTAAGGCTTTTGCCATTGAAAGATTTTGCTTAGTTAATAAAACCTTTTGAATCTGTTGGTCTTGAATATTATTAACTGATCTCGTAAAATTTCATCTTCTGTAATATTATGAAAGTCACACTCCTTGCAAAATCAACAACAGACTCCCCGCACTGTTGTCTGAGGGAGCTGAACACAAATCTTTCATAAGTAACATTAGTCTGTGGTAGAAAATATTCGTCAAAGGCTTCAATGAGTGAATCTAATGTAATCCTGAGGCTCATTAACACGTTCCGTGCGTTGCAGGGTCAATTGTCACCCCGTGTGGAACTTTCCACTAGTGCTGAGCCTGTAAGAGGTAAACTTTCAAAAATGCTCGAACCTGTTTCAGCTTTTGATTTTTTCAAAGGGTTGAAACTAATATGGCTATATGTTATAAACTTCAATAATCTCTCAAAATTCGATAAAAAATAGAACGGGGTTAAATGACCCCGGGCCGCACTGAGGTTAAAAATTAGACCTCTAGTGCTACTTTTTTCGAAAAATGACGAGTCACTCACTCCCCTCTACTTTTGAGACGGCCCTTTATTGTGCTTTCCTCTCGTGCTACTTTTCTCGGAAATGACGAGTCATTCGCTCCCTTCCCCTTTTTGTCCCTTGTGATGATCCCTTTTTGGCACGCTTTTCGTATTTAACTGATGGAAATATAACCTAAAGATTATAACCTCGTTAATAGAAGAGTTATAAAAATTCGGTTATATCTATTATAACTCCCAATTATAATCGGTTTTCAAAACCGAATCTAAGTTAAAAGCACACTATAACCGTGAGTTATAAATAACGAATGGGACTAATGTCCTGCTGTTGTGGTATACTGACCTAAACCTATGAAGTGGGAAAACAATTGATTTTTCCTAAATTAATCAATTTTCAGCAAGCTGAATTCGTTTAAACTAAGGAAAGAACACGGGGCCGATTGACCCCGTGACGCACTTGTGGATAGTTACTGCATGGGGTTAATTGACCCCGTGTCGCACTTGCGGATGATTACGGATTTTTCTATTAGCACTGAACATGTTATAAAACATTGAAAAAATTTAAATCCATCCTTACCTAGGATTGAGAGGAAGGTTGCCACTTGAACCCTTTTTCCTTTCTTTTCAACTCCTGTGACCACGGCATAGCTTGCCCACATCTCTTAAAGAGTTTCCAGTTTTCTTGGACATTTCCATTTACCTCAAGTTTTTCTGGAACTGGGATCTGATACATCTTCTTCTCTGCCTGATTTATATACTTGACACCACGTTTATTCCTTTTTATATAACTAATTTAAATATTTAACAGACGCTTGGCAAATGTTATGGACAGTCTAACCATCCTAGGAAAAAAAAATTTACCTGCCTTCCTAATGCCCGGGAGTTTTAAATGACAATTTCACCTTACTTTTTGATCACAGTAGTATTATTACATACTATTTTAGTACCTATCTATGGCAACTCAGTGCTCTACCACTGAGCCACTCTGCTCTAGGGCTGGGCGATAGTCGATAGCACTATCGAAAGGACGATAGTATCGGCTGAAAACTATCGAATGCTATTGATAGTTTTTCGATAACCGCTTCATTTTTTTCCTAACCTACTCAATAAAAAATTTCAACTAATTTAATTAAATTCAATTACCTACCTACTATTTGAAATCTGCAGGATTATAAATTATAAGATTATATATATAACCTTTAACTGGGTAGGACCCTTGATGTGACCCTCTTTGGTAGGTGGAGTGCTCTCAGCACCCCAGTTTTTCTTCAAAATGGTCTTATGTATGAATTCTATATTTTATTTTTAAGCTGCTAAGCCTTTTATAATAATAGGGGTAGGATAAAGAAGGCAAAATAGACTTAACAAAAATGTTGACTGCATTCTATTATAATTTTGGCAAAAAAAGAGGAAATAATTAGATTTATTTAATTTACTTACAAATAACAAAATCCATTTTTGCAAAAAAAAACTTTATAAATGCCCTACAAATATAATCTAGTAAGGCTGCAATACAATTTATTATGTTATATGAATAGAATTTGATTAGTTTAATTTTTTTCACAAAAGAGTAAACCTACAGTATGTAGTCTTACATCATTCCATCCCTCACTCTAAGTCAGGCTGATCAGATGGCCACACTTCTGACATATATTTTTCATATGGTTCAGATACATAAATTGTTGGCACTTACAACAATAAAATTTTGTTTTTTTGTCTTCCATCCTTGGACAAATTGTATACCTTCCCGACGAGCGTTGTCCCTTTGAAGCTGGTTGTGCAGATTCAATTCCTACCACCTTTGCAAGTTTTATTTTCAGCTCTTTGGGTAAATTCATTTCGCAAGCTCTCTTTTTCAAATGTGGACGAATAAGTTCAAATCCAATTTCTCTCAAAAACTGTTACTATGTCAGTTCCTGGATTATTTGAAATAAAAATTGCCTGAGCATTAATTTCTGCAATATCTATTATTCTGAAGAAAACTACGAAGGACCATCGTTTGCACCTTCTTGCTACAGAATATGTCGAACATAATTTATCCACAGTATCAACACCTCCTTTGGTCAGGTTGTAGAAGGTGATGATTTCAGGGGTTTTTCCTCCCCAGTAGAATAATCAATGGTCTTGGAGTTCGGTTGCATTGTTGAAAGCACAACTAAATTTTTTTTTTTTTAGAAATATACAAAAGGATTGCAAATTGTCCTGAGTATCCAAAAATGGTACTTCTTGGTTCTCTCCCCTTTATATTTATCAGCTCTGAGTAGCTGCACGATAAAACACTGACACCGCTGCAGGTTTTAACACGTTCCGACAGGACTGGTGCCTCCAAATAGATTCAAAACAAAGTCCAACGCCACTATAATCGACTTCCAGATAAAATATACGACGTTAGAAAAAAATTGAGCAGTAGGATCACCTTTTGAGTAATAAATATTAATAAATAAATTTCTTGGGGTGTCTCAACACCCCACCTACCCAGTTAAAGGTTAAAGATGAGAAAAACATCCTAATTTATTTGAATTTAAAAAAAGTATTTACAATTTACATTTTACAATAACAATGAACAAATCAAATCTTCAGAAAAGAAAAATAACGAAATAGTCCTTGAGAAATCCTTGAGCCACATATTTCCCGAAAGAAAAATTAACATTTTTAGTTGAACATTTAAGAATTGTAGAAAAAGATCCCTAATTTAAGAGGAAGTTAAGGTTATAAAAACCTAGAAGATCCAATGCTCAATACCGCGAATTTGGTTTGTTTGCACAAATGTGAGACTACGTGTACTATCTATCTCTCTATCTACGTGGTACTAGAACCCTGGGAGGGTCCTGGCCTCTTCTATGAGCCACTGCCATTTGGCCCGATTTTGTGCTGCCGCTCTCCAGCTTCTGATCCGTAGCAGGTTCCGTGCATCCGCTGCCACTCCATCAACCAATCGAAACCTTGGCCTATCAGTCCGTCATGTACTGTGAAGGATTGTGTCCACTACTTTTCTAGGAATTTCTTCCACTTCCATCCTTGCAAGATGGCCAGCCCAACTGAGCCTCCCCAGTTTAGTAAACTTTAAAATGTCCACATCTCCGTAAAGGTCATAAAGCTCCCTATTCTTTCTAATCCTCCATCCCTCTCCTTCTCTTATTGGGCCAACTATACGCCGTAATATTTTTGAGACTACGTGTACTACCCAACATAATGTAATTAGTAATTTAAGAGATTTAAATAATGACACATCTGGTGCGGCATCATTATATAGAAGAGAACCCTTGAGCTCTAGGAATTCCGAGTTCAATTTTATAAGAACTCGACACTGGACAGAGAGCATAATTCTGAGAGTTTCAAAACTTGAGGGTAAAAAAGATCCATCAATAGTCGACACTATTGATAGCGACCATCGATAGGCATGACCTATCGATATATCAATCGTAACTATCGACTATTGCCCAACCCTACTCTGCTCCCATTGTGTGTGCATATTTAGCTATATTTTCATTCTATTCTTTATAATACTTGACTTCAAAATATTATTACAATTTTACTTTTAAACTATAGTTATCATCTCCTATCAATTTGGCTTCGGATTATGATGCTCTAATTTATTAATTAGTTTAATAATACAATAGAATTATATTGTTTATTTTTGCGTTATTTGTTTTTGTGGCAATTCATTATAATATTAATTATAAATATTATATTAATTATAAATATTACTTGACACAATTCTAATTATAATATTTAAATATTATGTACTATTTATTAATTAGTAAGTTGGCAATACTAAAAACGTTTTAATTTATTTTTATTAATTTTTATTTTGATGGTAATTATTTTTAAATATTTTTGTTTTGAATAGAAAAGTATTTAAAAATAATCACCATTAAAACAACAACAGGACACATTGACTACTACTAATTGATTATTACTACTAATGTAATTTTATTATCTTCATAGATTTCATTTCACTCTTGTTATTTTATTAATTTCTCTTAAAAAAATACACCCCCTGACCATTTTAAACCTTTCTCAAAGTACATCAAGTCAACCATTTTTAATGTAATAAAGTAATCTAATTAATTTTTGCAGGTAAAAAATGCACCCAAATTGGTTGAAATTTTAATGCCTTACTATGTTGGTCATACAACATGGCTAGATTGGGAGATCTGTCTAAAATCATGTTTAGATAATGATGTTAATGACTTCCTCAATATTTTTTATCTTTATGTTTCTTCCGTAAATAGACCATCTTTAAATGTAAGTTATATCATTTAATATTATTTCTTAAATTCAAGTTAAATCATTTTATATTTCTTAAGTTAAATATTATTTTATGATCATTTTTTACTGTACTTTTTATGTTAAATATTATTCATCATTTCTGTATGACGTTTTACTTTGTAAATTTTATTTTGTAATTATATAAGTTTTAAAGTTTTCTTTTTTCTTATCCCAGAATAAGTATGGCTTACAATCAAAGTAGAAATGATGTGTCTGTAGCCTATTTTGATCAGTATTATATTTTTTTCATACACCAAAAGTTATTTGTTCAGTCTTGATTGTGTGGGTTATAGGTGATGGGTAGTGAATCACACCATGAAGTGTGGATATAAATTGGATTTTTTTCCATAATGAGTCCCAGATGGATGTAGCATCAAACAAAGGCATATAGAGGTATCACTCTGGTTATTTTCTTTCAATAACATGAATGCCTAATTTTCGTGACTTGGCTAGCAATGTTGTCATTACATAAGCACTGCACCCTACCACCTTACATAGTTGGATCAAGAGATATTAAAAGACTTGGAGAAAGTAACTCGGCATATAAATTAAGGATGGACTTGGCTCTCAAGCTGTGGTGAAAGGAGCTAGTTCAGGGAGGGGCACTGAATTGAAATGACCCAGTCTTCCACATAGGTGCCAGGTGGCTACATAGCTTGAGTGTAGGACCAACAATCCAACTTAAGAAAAAACTAACCTTAAAAAACCAAACAGCCAATAAACCATTTTCGGATTAAGGCCCCATGATCTTCATCTTTGCAGGTCCATGGGATCCTGATTATTTCATAGTTGTGTGAACCACGTGCTGATTCCGGTTCTGTTTGTTGTCTAGAGTGACTCCAAGATATTTTACCACTCCAAAAAAATCTACTGAATGGCATTTAGAGTTAGTACTCTAATTAGCTCAGTTTGCATGGATTAATGCTCAGGCCATTGGCTTTACACCAGCCTGCCAACGGAGTATGCCTCTCTATGGACAGCCACCTCTCGTATGTTTAAAGTGTTCTAATTAAGAGTTGGGAATCCTTTACTGCAATACAGAGAATTAGTCCAATTGAATACAATGGATTCACACAATCCGTTTGACACAAACACAAATTTGACATTTGTGTTCCTTAAAGCATTAGCTATAATGCTATAAGGTGTTCTATCGAAGATACCCTCAATATCCACAAAGATGCTGTTGCTTGGCTTAGGGGCTCAACAGAACCTTTACTTTTGCCCAATGCAAGTATGTTATAGCTGATTAGTGCAAAGGGTGTTTTAATTATAAAAAATGAGACTTTATAGCAAAAAAAAAATAATATAAACTATTTATTATAGAAAGTAAAAATGAGAATTTCTTCAAGATAAATAACAATAATAACATTTAATACAAAAAAAAGACTAATTTAAAGAATTTCTAAATTGAAAAATGCATTGTAATAAACTATGATAGATTGTCCATATGCATAAAATTGCTTACAAAAAAAAAGAATTAATTACTGATATGAGTAACAACTAGTCCATGAGGAGAGATGCTTCTAGTTTTTTGGATGGTCACTGAGACGTCAATTGAGTGGGAAGCTCGAAGAATACAGGTCCCCATGTAGGCTTGGTGTGTGCATGCTGTGTGGTTAAACTGCAGTGGTTGTAGGCTGAGAACTCTGCACTGTTGATAAGCCTGTAAGCCGATGTGTTGCTGTTTTATATTTACACTTTTAAACAACTTAGTTATGACAAAAGACTTTGTTAATTTCTTCTGGTTTAGACCGTGTACACAAATTTTTTGCCGACGTTTCGCCAACCATGCTGCTGACTTCCTCAGGGCTGAGATGAGAATGAGGATGATCCGTGCGCTCTCGGCCTTATATACCCACTCGGGTCCGTTCGGGTCCATTCGTCAATTGTCGGATCCCGTCGTTAGTTGATCGGGTCCCTTCGTGTTCTGGAACGGAGTCTACTTTTCCATGAGCACGACTGGCTGGATTCTGATTGTTCGGGCTTAGGTTGATTGGCTTTTGATTTGTTTAGCTCTTCTTGGTTAATCTGTTTTTTATTCGTATTCTCTGTTATATTGGGGAGCCAGAGCTTACTCAATTTGTAACCGTCCTCCCTGTTGAAGTTATCCGGTTGTTTAATTATTTCAATGGCTTCCATAATTTTTCTTTCCGTGGCTTTGTTACATTTCTTAACCACTCTGACCTTGTCGAATTCTATAGCATGATTTGAGGTGACGAAATGTTTAGCCAAGGCTGACGTCTTACTGTCCATCTTCTTTACACTTTTTATGTGTTCGGTGAGTCTAGTGGATCAGCGCTGTCTTCATGTCCTCTCTACTTTTTTCTGTATTATGTGGGCTAGTCTTCTGGGCTTTTTTAAATTCCTTTCTTATTATTTCCTCTTGATAGCCATTCTTCATGAGGGCTTTCTTTAGATGTCTTTCTTCTTTCTTGAAGTAAACCGGTTCTGAGATCCTAAGGGCTCTCGTCATCAATGTTCTAATTACACCATAATTTTGTGCCGGATGATGGTGTGATCGTGCGTTCAAATACCGGTCGGTGTGGGTCGGTTTTCTATATAGCGAGTGTCCCAACCGATTTTCTTTCTTTTCCACCCTCACATCTAGGAACGGGATACTTTCTTCATTTTCAACTTCCATAGTGAATTGAATCCCGTTTAAGTGCTTTAGCAAGTCATTTAACTTTTCCATCCCATGTGGCCAAATGACAAAGGTGTCATCCACATATCTGATTCAATGGGACAGTTTTAATTTTGAGGATTTTAATGCTCCCTGTTCAAAATCTTCCATATAGAGTTCCGCAATGAGTGGACTTAATGGCGATCCCATGCTTGCACCTTTAGTTTGTTTGTAGTACCTTCCATTGAACAGAAAGTATGACGATGTCAAGCATAGTTCTGCTAATTCTGCGTCTTTTTTGCCAAGTGCCTTTTCGACCTGTGGTATGGTGTCCTCGATGGGTATTTTGGTGAACAAGGATTTGATGTCAAAACTAACCAGTATATCCTGTGGTTTAATTCTTATTTCGGCAATTTTCTTAACAAAGTCATCATAGTCCTTTATATGGTGTTCAGTATTTCCAACCTGCAGTTTTATCTTCTTGCTCAAGTACTTGGCTGCTTCGTAAGTTACTGAACCGATAGAATCCACTATTGGACGTAAAGGTATGCCCGCTTTGTGCGTTTTTGGGAGACCGTAGATTCTAGGAGGTATTGGGTTCGACCTGGTCAAGCTTCTGCCTGTTTCTACTTCATTGTTTTTTAAAAACTGGGTAATACCTCCTGAGGTATCTAGAATCTTAAGGAGGGCCAAACCACCAAAGTTAAACCTGACGGCTCAAGAAGAAAAAGCCTTAAAAGCATTGAAGAAACGGGAGGATATTTTAGTCTTACCAGCTGATAAGGGAAACTGCACAGTGGTGATGAATAGAGTAGAGTACATAAAAAAAATGGAAGAGCTACTGAATGATGGACCTTACGAGGTACTCAAAGAAGACCCTACTGGTAAGATAAATAGAAAGATTACCCAGTTTTTAAAAAACAATAAAGTAGAAACAGGCAGAAGCTTGACCAGGTCGGACCCGATACCTCCCAGAATCTACGGTCTCCCAAAAACGCACAAAGAGGGCATACCTTTACGTCCAATAGTGGATTCCATCGGTTCAGTAACTTACAAAGCAGCCAAGTACTTGAGCAAGAAGATAAAACTGCAGGTTAGAAATACACGATCACACCATCATCTGGCACAAAAACATGGTGTAATTAGAGTATTGATGACGAGAGCCCATAGGATCTCAGAACCGGTTTACTTCAAGAAAGAAGAAGGACATCTAAAGAAAGCCCTTATGAAGAATGACTATCAAGAGGAAATAATAAGAAAGGAATTTAAAAAAGTCCAGAAGACTAGCCCACATAATACAGAAAAAAGTAGAGAGGACATGAAGACAGCGCTGATCCCATATGTTAAAGGCACCACAGAGAAAATAGCCAAAACACTAAAGAAGTTCAAAATTAAAACCATATACACCACGGAGAGGAAGTGATGTCAAGTTCTGCCGAACGCGAAGGACGACTTGGGACTCAGGACACCAGGGATTTATAGCATTCCGTGCTCCTGTGGAAAGGAATATATTGGACAAACCGGAAGGCTTATCTCCACTAGACTCACCGAACACATAAAAAGTGTAAAGAAGATGGACGGTAAGACGTCAGCCTTGGCTGAACATTTCGCCACCACAAATCATGCTATAGAATTCGACAAGGTCAGAGTGGTTAAGAAATGTAACAAAGCCACGGAAAGAAAAATTATGGAAGCCATTGAAATAATTAAACAACCGGATAACTTCAACAGGGAGGACGGTTACAAATTGAGTAAGCTCTGGCTCCCCAATATAACAGAGAATACGAATAAAAAACAGATTAACCAAGAAGAGCTAAACAAATCAAAAGCCAATCAACCTAAGCCCGAACAATCAGAATCCAGCCAGTCGTGTTCATGGAAAAGTAGACTCCGTCCCAGAACATAAAGGGACCCGATCGATTAACGACTGGATCTGACAATTGACAAATGGACCCGAACGGACCCGAGTGGGTATATAAGGCCGAGAGCGCACGGATCATGGTGTTGGTGAAACGTTGGCAAAAAATTTATGTACACGGTCTAAACCAGAAGAAATTAACAAAGTCTTTTGTAATAATAGTGGCCGTGGGAACCTAAAAGAAAACTTAGTTATGCTTTTTGAATCAAAACAATGGATTAGCAGTCCTTTTCTTACACTCAAATATTTTATACTGCCACTTACACTGAGTAAAAAAAGGACAATCAATCATTTGTTATCAGACACATGCTTACAAAAAAAATGTACAATCCTTTGTTAAAACTAATTTTAAAAAATAATTAAATTAAAAATAATAGTTTATGTGTGGCCTTAACAGATGCCACACATAAAATCATATCATGATTTTAACTTGATTTTTCGATTTTTCTGATCTAAAAATCCACATTAGGAGTAGGATTTTACTACTTCAAAAGCTCAAACTCAGGAAAGTGTTGGTTGACAAACATCTTTAATGTCCCCCTAGGCTTCTTGGCAACAGATGATGTACATAACAGTATGAAAAGAAGTAAATAGAAGGAAAGTGAGACATAAAGAAAACACATTACAATTACTAAAATTTAAAAAACAACTCTGTAAAGCCAATAATCATAAAAATGTAATTTAAAGTTGGCATCCAATGTGTTTGACGAGTGCCAAAACGGCAGCAGAACATGTAAGGATATTGATGGTGGTTGATGTATTTAACAGGATGTCATCCTTCAGGCAGTCCACTCTAGTGGTCATTGATCAAATGTCTTTTAATTTACCTTCAGCTCCTATCTGTCGGACAAACCAGTATAGTTGATTATTAGGAGGAGTTATTTCTTCTCCAAGAATATATCCAGCCATTCAGTCATAGAGGGAGTCATTCTGCTGCCAGCCAATATCCTTCATGGTGGAAAAGGCCTTTACTTTTCTTTTCTGTACTAAATAGTCAGTAGAGAGTACTGGCAGCCTGATGAACCGGGTTATAAGAGGTGGTGGTCGCAGGTTGTCTTTTCAATGTTTTGGGTGCTTTACCATGTTGGAGCTTCTATTTACTGATCTTGATGCTGAGGCCACTTCCGACAATGGTCACTAAGGCCATTCAGAAAGATTTACACTTCAAATGTAAAGATACAAAGTGAGGTAATGTAAACTGCCAATAAAATAGCTGTAAAGAATTATTACATAGTAATAGCGAAAATCATTGATGATGGTGGATAGTGCCTAGATTTAATGCAGATGAAACTGGTTTATTATGAAAAAGATGCCCAGTCAAACTTTCGTTATCAAGTCTGGAAAAATTGCAATAGTTTTTAAAGCCGCAAAAGATCAAATTACGCTCCTTTGTATTAATGTATCTTGTGCAAACATATTTAAACCATTTATTATATATATATTGAAATAAAGCATTGCATCCACTTGTGGTAAAAGGCATAACAGTAGCTGAATGTCCAGTACATTTTATGCCCAATAATTAGGCATGGGGCACATCAGTTGTTTTCACAGCATGGTTAATCGATTGATTACACGACTACTAGAAGTTGAAATACACAACCGAGATGGTTCTTCCTATAAATAATATCCTAAAGTAAACACAGTGTTTTTACTACCAAATACAGCTAGCCTTGTACAATCACTTGATCAGAGCATAATCTAAAACTAGGAAACAATGTCATAAGCTGTCTGAATTTTGGAAAAACTTCTCGATTTTAGGTTACATAAACCGCACTACTGCATCTATAGCTCAAATAAAATAGCACACATTAAATGGTCTGAATGCTGGTCTGAATCCGTCATTAATCGAAGTATAACCAAAAATTTGTTTACATTATTATTAGAAATTAACTATGCTCGCACATAACATCAATAGAAAGGCTTTGACACTTTCAGTGAAAATGGTCTTCTCGAAAATGATCGAGGACCAAACTTTCAATTACAGTGGCATAAATAATTCAATAAATTATGAAGAAGAACCAAATTTAATTACAGCGGATAAAATACATATATAGGGATCCAGCTCTTTAACTAGTTGATAAACCATTTTCTTAAAATATATACCAATTAATCTCCCAGTCACCTGACAGTCAGCCGCTGGTCCTCCAGGTTGGGGGAAATCCAGTACCGGGGGGAAACCCACTACCACCCCCCTCGGATACGGGACCTCCATCACTGGGCTAATAACCCGTAAGACAGTATATTTTATTCAAAGTAGACAAAATAGTCTCAGATATGGACTGATCTCAAAGAAATGCCTGGTACTCATAGGGATTTACGATTTGGAAATTGGAACATTAAAACACTGATAGGGAATGAAATTGAGCTTGTAGTTAAAGTTAAAGTTACTTTGGTGCAGGCATATTCACCAACAGAAGATGAAGGAACTATGGAGAAGGAAGCTTTCTACTCAGACATGCAAGGACTGCTTGAAATCAAGAACAAACAATGATTTGCGATACTGAGCTGAGATTTAAATGCAAGAACAGGTTGTGATCCTGCTGCTGCTTTTGGTGCCCTTGGACTCCTAGGGAGGAAAGTGTAAGGAATGGAAGCGGACAACGCTTTATCGATTTCTGTGTGGACAATGACATGCTCTTGGGCAATTCCTTCTTTTTCCACAAAAGGATACTCAAAATAATTTTCTTGAGCCTGGAAAGAAACATTATTATTGACTATTTCAGATATGAAGGTAGCATAAGACAAAGGGAGCGGAATGGCTCAGTGGTAGAGCGCTGATTTGCCATGCTATAATTCCTGGTTCAAATCCCGCTGCAGGCAAGACTTTTATTTAGTCTGTTAGCAGCCGGAGAAGGATCATGTGGGATCTAGGACCCTTCTGGGTCTCACCCAGCCTCTATAAAATGTTATAAAAATACGGTTCCCAAAATAAAAGGGAAAAATCTGGGGGTTGAGTGTGATCTAGAACAAATCACCTTCCTGCAGAACAATTGTCCATGAAACAGTACAGTCTCTACCATGTACTGAACCCCAGACCCGTTCACAGGTTGTATTGTGAAAGCTGACTGCGAAAACTATAGACCTATAGTCTAGCTTTTGGTGGCATACAAACTATAAACCTCAATCCAACTTGGAAAGGAAACTAAGGCTCGCAGTCGAGAACCAAATAGAGAGAGAACAAGCAGGATTTCACCCAGGATGGCAGACTCAAGATCACTTTTTTGCATTACAAAGCATCACAGAGAAAACATTGGATAGAAAGAAGAATATGTACGTGGCATTTCTCAATCTAAGAGCAACATTCGACTGTCCCCCGACAATATGTGTGACACTTTGGCTACTAAAAATGTGCCAAGTGATCTCATCACTGGAACTAAATCAACATATCAGGCAGCAAAAGGAGTAGTGAGGATCAATGGAAGGGTGTCCCATAGTGTGAGGCAGGGTGACAGCTATGTATAATATTTATGAAATTCAGAAAAAAAAAAAAATTTACTGTCTTGACGGTTATTGGCAAATGGAACATGAGTATTGTCATGTTTCAAAGTTTATTATATGCTGATAATATAGTATTGATTGCAGACACAAAATACAGCATGCCCTGGTAGAATGAGAGGAAGAACTTATTCACAAAGGATTGATAATCAATAGCAAGAAAAGCAAAGTCTTATTGCTATTAATAGAGGAACAAAAAGACATCCAACTGATCTGTAATGGGGAGGTATTTGAAGTAGTAGAATAATACACCTACGTGGGTACAACCATTAACAGCAGGAGAAAAATTGAACCAGAATTAGCCTGGATAGTATATCCAAAGCCAGGTTTACTACCCCATCTGCAACAGTACAGTTGGGCATAAAGATGTTGGTAAGGATATAAAAATGCATATACACTAGCCAGTTTACCTCCCAACCCTCACACATGGAAGTGAAAGCTGGATTATGCTGGACAAACAAGCTAGCTGCATGACAGTTGCTGAGATGAAATTCCTGTGAAGTTGTTGGAAAGACCGGGAGGGAGCACATTAGGAATGAAAGCATAAGAGAAGATCTGGAAGTAACAAAGCTAAGGGCTTTCATAAAAAACCGACAGCTAAAGTAGTTTAGCCATGTTTGTCGGATGGAGGAAGCGAGAGAGCCAAGAAAGATCATGGAAGCTCGAGCATCTGGAAAGAGGCCGAGTGGCCATCCCAGAATTTATATCAGGGAATAACTAAATCCTCCAAGAAATGAAGCAGCTTAGTAGGGTCTGTGAGGCATGGTTACATTGATTGGGGGGAGGTTCCTTGGCCCTAGGAATGGCATAATAGGAAATCAATGATGAAGAAGGAAAACCATTTTCTTAAAATAGATACCATTTCTGAAAGAAATCTGAATTCCAAAAAGAGCTTTGATTATGCATATCTGGTTGATTATGCTACAGTGAATTATTTAATGTCAATTTGAAAACTTCTCCATGTATATAATGAGAAATTAGACATCTTAACCCTAATCGGTTGTATGTCACCTCTGACCTGACAGCAGTTCTTCATCAATGCAGTCATACGTCTTGTGTGATGGGACAAGTTGAAACCTGTTGAAAATTCTTATAATACAAAAATATTTTCATATATTTAGTAAAAAATTGTTGGTACTATTCTGTCTGGTGAAAACCAAAATGTTCCCATGTGTAATTTAATTCTTTATTTTGTTTGAAGCACTCTCTCATGTATATCGTATATAATTGATGTATTTTCTAAGTGCAACCTTTTTTTATGCTGTTCGTCTTGACCTTATAAAAAAATTTCTGTAATATGTCGTACATTATTGTTCACTAATTGGGTACTTGTCTATTAACAGATCTCCATGAAACCTACATCCTTGTCTCGTGTAACCCTTTCTGATCACTTGTCTCATTTGTGTGTGAGTTATTAAATTTTTTTCTGTAATGTGTTTTAGTGTTCTTATCTTGTTAATTTTGTTTATTGCCTATTTTAATTTCTGTATAGTATATCAAATTAATTTTTTTTCTTATTCCTTTTGTTATTACCTATATAAAATGATCAGAATAACACTTTATGAAATAAGATATATGTATAAAAGATATTTATAAAATATATATATCCTAATACAGTGAAACCTCCATTATCTATCACTCTATTTACCGTCACTCTCTGTTAACCATCACCTCAGTTTAATAAAAAAAGAAAAAGATGTATATATATTGTTTGGTTGTTAAAGTCATAGACGCCGGCTAAGAATCAATCTTTGTGTCTTGACAAGTTCGCTTTCTAGAATCTGTTATTTACTCAAAGCCTAGGCATCCTCGCACACATTTCTCGAAAATTAATTATCTTCTCCTCTCTACCTAATGTAGCTTCCGGAGTTGAATTATCTTCAGTCTTCATTCTTCTCTTACGGGTACTTATCATTTTCTTACAAGTATGTACAATAATGTCGGAAAAAAAGACAAAGGGTTTAGATCTCGCTACTATGTTTGAAATTATAAAATGTTTACGAAAAGGTGAAAGTGCTTCAATCTTAGCCGAAATCTCTGAAATTCCTCGGAAGACAGTTAATGATATAAAATGTATGGGGGACCCCTAGAGTATGTCCCTTCTATATAATCATTAAATGATTATTAAGAAGGGGCATACTACGTTTGTGCATGAGGAAAGAGCTAACCTCCACCTTTAAATTGATATTAATTTCTCAAGGGGGAAAAATTGAACAAAGAATGATTGTACTTTTAGCCATCGATGTGGGTAATTATTATTATTTTTTAAAAACATTTTTACTACATATGTATACCTTATTAGTACGTAAATAAGTTACTCGAATGCTTGAAATATATTGTTCAATTTATGTGTATATATATATATATATATATATATAAGACATATGACTCACTCCTATATCCTTTTACTTCCCAAATCCGTCACCATCTTGGTCCCATACCCTGACAGATAATCGAGTTTCTACTGTAATATTATAAATGCGAAAGTTTGTAAGGATGTATGTTTGTTACTCTTTCACGCAAAAACTACTGAACAGATTTGGATGAAACTTTACAGTAATATAGTTTATACATCAGAATAACACATAGGCTACAATTTATAATGATTTTATGTAATTTGGTGAATGACTGAGGGATCAAAACACAGCCTAAACCGCTTATCATAGAGATCTGAAACTTGGAGGGTGTGTTCTTTGTATGATATAGGCTTCCGATAAGAAAGGATTTTCCGAAATTCTACCCCTAAGGGTGTGAAAAAGGGGGGCAAAGTTTGTAAGCTTGCTCACGTGTTTCTTACTCGCAAAATCTACATATTTTCACTGAACAAAACAAATCAAGTAACATAATTTACTTCGTGCTGCTGCCATACGACAAGTGAAACCGTTATACTATGTAATCCTTTTCAATAAATTCAATAATCTGAACATTATCGAAAATGTTTGGGAACTCTTTTAAGAAGGTTGTACTCTGAGTCAAGAAGGTTCAGAACAATCGAGGATTTGAAATCTGCAAACATTACAGATTTACATTTGAAATCCGGCTTCATGGGAACAATTACCTCAAGAAACAATCAAACAACTGTATGATTCATTACCAAACAGAATTTTTGAATTAATAAATGGTGGTGGAAAGGTCACGAAGTATTAAAATTAGTTTTATTTATTTTTACCAGGGAGCGTGTCTAACATTTTGACTGGCCTTAACTTTCATTTGAAAAATAAATAAAATGTATATATTTTTGGCTTGAAAACCAAAAAGCAAGCAGGCTGCTGATTAACTTCAGATGAGTGATAGATTATTTTAATACTGTTTTACATGTAATTTGAAAAAATGGGAGGGTAGAGATAACAATTTTTGAAGTGTATCTAACGTTTTGACACTGAGTGTAGGTTCTTTTTATAGCTTAAATGAGCACTAAGAAAGGAATTTGGACAATTCCATCCCAAAGGGTTCCCCCTAATATAATAGAGGTTCAAAGATTGTATGGAATCCGTCAGTTTTGAAGTTAGATATCTGAAATTTTGGATGTACGAGTAACTTATAGTTAAAAAAAAATAAATTATTTATTCAAAATGATCTGTCACGAAACTTTATTTGGCAGACCAAATTCCATGTGTGCGAAGCCGTGGGCAAAAGCTATATTATAAATGTGAAAGTTTGTATGTATGTTTGTTACTTCTTTCACGCAAAAACTACTGAACGGATTTGGATGAAACTTTACAGTAATATTATACATCAGAATAACACATAGGCTACAATTTATAATTATTTTGTGTAATTTGGTCATAATATATGATAAATATAAATATTATTAAAATATTATTAAAAAATACTTGGATATAACACATATGGTGAGTAGGTAATCTTACTCGAAAAATCTACATATTTTCGCTGAACGAAACAAATCGAGTAACATAGTTTATAGGAGTATATTGCAGTAGGTAAGTAGGACCGCCATAACTAAAAACACATCGATAAATTACCTACATATGTACATTATTCTAACCCTTTCAATTTTAATTTCTCACTACTGCCATACGACAAGTGACACCGTCATACTAAGTAATCCTTTTCAATAAATTCAATAACATTACATACTAATCCTTTACTGTCCCGAACAACAGTAAGCAAAAGTAACTTCTGTCTGTCCCATTTGTTAATCAGTGTCAATGTATGTTTCATGGCTGCGCTGATCCGTTTGTGATGAAATTTCATATGAGAGGCTTGAGATAAGCCTGGGGAAGGACATCGGCTACTTTTTATCAACACACCACACAGGCGAAGTTTATACAAAACTGTAACCTGACTGACTAACACACCCAGAGGTCAACGCTCAGCAGAAACCACTTAACTTAGCATCTTCAAATTCGCAGATAGGTTCTTTGTATAGCTTAAATGAGTACTAAGAAAGGAATTTGGACGATTCCACCCCCAAGGGTTTCCCCCTTAATATAATAGAAGTTCACAGATTGTATGGAATTCATCAGTTTTGAAGTTAGTCATCTGAAATTTTGGATGTATGAGTAACTTATAGTTAAAAAAAAAATTAATTTGCAGACCAAATTCCACACGAGCCACCATAAGCCAATGTTGGACATCAATCTCCCTAGGCAAGCACATCTCAGTATTTCGATCTGAAGTACTTGCAATAAATCACTGTGCCAGGATGTTGCTCCAGGAGCGGCTGAAGTGTGCTTTAAAAAGACAGCGATGGCTGTGTGATATAGTAGAAGTCAAGGTTGAGTCCATCTGCTGTGAAGATTGTGTGCGGCTTTTTTCTTCCTAAGCTTGCTGCCGTCTTAATGCATTCATAATGAATAAGGTATTCATCGGCTTGTGTGATAGGTTCTCCAAACTAAGGT